>CM035848.1:214062033-215492033 GCA_020510985.1 Pholidichthys leucotaenia
CAGATTCGTCAGTTTCAATATCATCACTTATATTGCGGTCGTCATACTCGATAAAATAATCGCTGTCCGAATCACTCTGCTGTCGTTCAGCCATTTCTGCAGGCCGGTGATCATCCATTTCCTGCAACCATTTCCTGTTTCTCCCTGACCTGACGTCACTGCTGCACGCCCCTATCGAGAGATGGCGGTACTGCAGCATCACTAAGTGAAATATGGGCTATTAACAAATAAAGTCATTTATGGAGGCTGGTGACACATTTTAAATCACGGGAATGGCCAGAATGGAATATTTTCATACAATCAGTTTATTGGTTCAATAAAAAAATGTCACCGTCCGAGGACTTTAAATAACTTTCCTCCCAACTCAGTCTGACCCCTCTTATCCCATACCTTTCCAGTTTCCTTAGTAGTATTCTGTGGTCAGTGGTGTCAAAAGCTTTCTTTAAATCTATAAATACTCCTACAGCAAACTTTTTTTTATCTATACAACTAGTAATTTCTTCTATAAGTTCGATCAGTGCCAAAGATGTAGATTTATCTGCTCTAAAACCATACTGGCTGTCTGTAAGGATGTTGTGTTTTTCAATGAAATCATCCAGTCTCTTAGTGAATATTTTTTCAAGTATTTTGGAGAATTGTGAGAGTAAAGAGACTGGCCTGTAATTTGTGAAACAATGACTGTCTCCTGTTTTGTATAGAGGTATTACTTTTGCTATTTTCATTTTGTTTGGAAATTTACCAGTTTGAAATGACAGGTTACAGATGTGGGTGAATGGCTTAACAATTCCTTCAATTACTTTTTTCACTATTGTCATGTCAATTTCATTCCAGTCCGTTGATTTTTTGTTCTTAAATTTACTCACAGTCTCAATAATTTCCTTTTCAGTAACTGCACCCAAAAAGATTGTGTTTGGATTTCTATCTTCTATTTCATTTACAGAACCACTGTTGTTTGTTTCTGTTGCCACTATTGATTTTGCTAATTCAGGACCAACGTTTACAAAAAATTTATTGAAACCACTGACCACATCCTCCATATTATTTATCAAATTGCCATTTTCAATAAAATATTGTGGATAATTAGCATTCTTAGGTCGATTACTAATAATCCCATTGAGTACTTGCCATATTCCTCTTAAGTTATTTTTATTATCCTCTAATATTCTGTTGTAATATTCTTTCTTACAGGTCCTCATTATATTAGTAAGCTTATTTTTATATCTTTTATATTTGATCTCAGCCTCCACCATTCTGCACTTAATGAATTGTTTATATAATGTATTCTTCTTTTTATATGCATTTATTAACCCCTTGGTGACCCAAGGAATATTTTTCTTTTGTTGTCTGTCACTGTATTGTTTTATAGGACAGTTTTTATTGTACAATGATTGAAATATTTGCAAAAATTTATCATATGCTTTATTTATATCATTTTCATCATAAACTATCTTCCAATCTTGTATTAATAATTCCTTTTTCAGTAAATACATAGATTCTTTGGTTCTTATTCTTTTATATTTAATATTTTTGGTATACTTTTTCTTCCTATAATCACATTGATAGACAACAAAAATCGGCAGGTGGTCACTGATATCATTCAATAAAAGCCCACTCCTGATATTATTTTCCATAATGTTTGTGAATATGTTATCTATTAGTGTGGCACTGTGTGGCGTGATTCTGCTAGGTTTCTGCTAGGATTCTGTGTGACAGGGACTGCCATTCGCGCATTGGCCTGTTCAGCCACAGGCGGTGCTGTTCCAGCAGAGTAGACATTTAGGATTCTCTTCCATGGTCATCATAGACCGACGGAGGCCGACGTGTGACGTGATTCTGCTAGGTCCGGTAATTGTTGGATGTAAGCCCATACTGTACATTGTGTTGATAAATTCTTCTGTCATACTATGTTGTTTTGAATTCATCAGATCTATATTGAAATCCCCACAGATGAACATAACTTTATGAGTTAGTTTTGCATACATTTTTTCCATCCAGTCCTTAAATAAGTCAATGTTTGATCCAGGTGTTCTATATACGCAGCTCACTACTATATTCTTCACATTGTCCAGACAGATTTCTATTGTAATACATTCAAATAAATCATCCACAGTTACTGACAGATTTTCAACAACCTTGTATTTCAAGCTCTTGTCAACATAAATTGTAACTCCTCCTTTTTTCACTTTTCTATTTATATAATTTAATTCATAGCCATCCATGGTAAAATTCACTCCTTTCTCTTCACTGAGCCACGTCTCTGATATTGCCACAATATTGAATGGCTCTTTAAACTGATGTAAATAATCTTTAATGTTATTAAAGTTGGCATAGAGACTTCTGCTGTTGAAGTGGATCATAGAAATATTGAAATCAGATGTGACCATTGTGTTAAACTGTTCATCCGTGTAGTAACTACAGTTATTATTGATGGAGCTAAATAAATTATCGTCAGGGTCTATGTTATATTCTACGTCCTGTGGGTTGTGATCTGTATATTCAAAAACTTTCAGTTCCTGTTGTTCCTGTTTGTTGATCTTTTGTTTCATGTTGTTAAATGTCTTGTAGCAGATGAGTATATCCCTTCAGTGTCCTACAATTGTCTGTTGTTGCTGTTGACTCCAGTTCATAATGTTCATTGATATTTGTCCAGTTCCATAATATTACGGATGTTAATAACCTTGGCTTCTTCAGGTGATCCATTTAATTTGATGTATATTTTACAGTTTGATGTCCAGGTGTTTTGAATCTTTTTCTGCTTTCTCAGGTATCTTGCTTTTCTGACTATTTCTGCGTTTTCTTTTGTGAGGTGCTCGTTTATGTAAATGTTCATTCCTTTCAGTTTCCTACCTTGTTTTAACAGCGCAGTCTTGTGTTTTCTGTTGACAAACCTCATGATGACAGCCGGTTTGTCGCCATTTTTCCTGGACAGAGGGTGGCAGGCCTCAGTGGTGTTACAGTCCAGCTGGATTCCTTTGGACTGCATGAAGGCTGCCACCTGTTGCTCCGTGGATTTGTCTTCCAGCTCGTCGAGCCTCCCTCCGCTGTCGGCGGTTGCTCGCGCGTACGATTGTGGTTTAATGTGGAGCCCCGGGATGATCACGTCGTTCACCCGAGTGTTCTGCTCCAGGTCCGACATTCTGCTCTCCAGATACGCCAGCCTCTTGTCCTTCTCGGCATTCTGGATCCGCAGCGCTTTCACCTCCTCGACCAGGTCCAGAATGTCTTTTTGTTGCAGCTTAACAGCAGAAATCTCTGAATGTGTTTTCCCATTGAACATTTTCTTGTATTTTGTGTATTTTTGAGTTTCCCCTTTCTGTTAATAAACATGTTCACTTCATCTGCATTTTGGGCTCATACTAATTCATTTGTTTGCTGCGAGGTTACGCAGCGGACATGACACTTAAATGTTTCAGATCATCAAACAAATTTAAATAGACAAAGATAACACAAGTAAGCACAAAATGCAGTTTTTAAATGAAGGTGTTTATTATTAAGGGTAATAAAAAATCCAAACCTACATGGCCCTGTGTGAAAAAGTGATTGCCCCCCCCCTTATTAAAACATAAATTAACTGTGTTTTGTCACATCTTTGGAAAGCTGAGTTCAGTTTCTCTAGCCATACCCAGGCCTGATTACTGCCACACCTGTTCTCAATCAAGAACTCACTTCAACAGAACCTGCCTGACAAAGTGAAGTAGACCAAAAGATTGTCAAAAGCGAGATATCATGCTGCAATCCAAAGAAATTCAGGAACAAATTAGAAACAAAGCAATTGAGATCTGTCAGTCTGGAAAAGGTTATAAAACCATTTCTAAAGCTTTGGGGCTCCAGCACACCACAGTGAGAGTCATTATCCACAAATGGCGAAAACATGGAACAGTGGTGAACCTTCCCAGGAATGGCCGGCCTGTAGCAGAGACAAAATGCATATTGTAGAGACTTGGGTGAGTCAGCTCAGACAGCGTCTCAGTCAGGATGCAGAGGTTAAACATAGGAGGACAATAGTCAGGGACATCATGGGGAGTTTGCAGGAAGAAGGAGTCGGAGGGGTTAAGGGGAATGTATTGTGATGTTAAATGTCATGCAGTGTGATGTGAAATGTCATGCAGATGTGAGATGAGCTGTTGGGTTTAAAGGAGAAACCGTGCTTGGCTGTATCATGCTTTTTCTATGTATGACTGATGAGAGAGTGTAATAAACTTCGTCTGTTTCGTAAACCTGCCTCCTCATTTCCCACACTCTCCACACTGTTGACCCTAGACATATTATGGAACACGAGGCAAGAACCCCGGAGTCGGCCCGGACAGGAAGCCCCAGCAACGCGGCAAGCATCCCACAGACGGCCCAGACGGGAACCCCCAGCAATGCGTGCACTGTTTCAGTCAAGCTACCGGACTTTTGGAAGCATAATCCGCGCTCTTGGTTCCACCACACCGAGGCCCAGTTTGCCCTCCGGGGAATAACGGCAGATGACGCCAAGTTTTACTACGTGGTTGCAGCGCTGGACGCTCGCACAGCTCAGCAGGTAGCGAGCCTGCTCGACCAGCCCCCAGACCACGACAGATACGAGGCTCTCAAGGAGGCGCTGACCCGGCGCTACACGCTCTCGGACTGTGAGAGAGCAGAGAGGCTCCTGAGGCGTTCCGAGTTAGGAGATGGTTCGGGAGTCAATCTGATGGAGAAGATGTTGGCGTTAATGGGCACGGACGACAGGCATTTTCTGTTTGCCCACCTTTTCCTCCGGAACCTTCCAACAGAGGCGAGAGCGGTTCTGGCCAATTCGCCATTGCTGGCCTTGCGTAACTACCGTGCGCTAGCCCAGGAGGCAGACCGGATCATCCTCACCACCAGAGCGCTCACAGTCAACGCGGCGGCGGCGGAACCCAGCGAGATGACCAGAGGAGGCGAGGAGCCACCGACGGTAGTGGCAGCGGGGACCAAGGAGCACCAGAGAGACACGCTCTGCTTCTACCACCGCCGCTTCAGAGAGAATGCACGCAGATGCGCTCCACCGTGCCAATTCAAGCGCTCGGGAAACGCCACGGCCGGCAGTTGGTAGCAGCTGCGACCACCGGCGAAGAGAACAAGCTGCTCTACATGACGGACTCGCGTTCAGGGAGGCGTTTCTTCATAGACACCGGAGCCCAGAAGAGCATAATCCTGCCGACCTACGCTGACCGACTGGCAGGACCTAGCAGCCCCGGGCTAGTGGCAGTAAACGGCTCAGGCATTAAGACCTTTGGTGAGAGAACACTGGCTTTATCTCTACATGGCGGTACATACGAGTGGACTTTTGTCATAGCAGCGCTGAGTTTCCCAATCCTGGGAGCTGATTTTCTGTGTGCGCATGGTTTACTAGTTGATGTTGCTAACAGGCGCCTGGTTAATGCACTGTCTTTTGATTCTTTCCCCTGTACAGCTCGAGGGGCCGGGCCAGTAACACAAGCCAACGTCACAGCTCCAGGCGGTAAGTTCCACACACTGCTCACTCAGTTCCCAGCACTCACAGTCCCAACGTTTTCGGTGGCCATCGCTAAACACGGGGTGGAGCACTTTATAACCCCCACCGGGCTGCCCGTTTTTGCACGACCTCAGGGCTTGGACGCAGCTAAACTGGCCATAGCGCGCGAGGAGTTTGCCAACCTGGAAAGGTTGGGCATCATCAGGCGTTCGAACAGCCCATGGGCATCCCCGCTACACATGGTCCCTAAGGCTGAGGGGTCGTGGCGACCTTGCAGTGATTTCCGCAGATTGAGCAACGCCACAACACACGACCACTACCCGATTCCCCACATAAAGGATTTTTCCTTTCACCTCGCCGGAGCAAGCATTTCTTCTAAAATAGACCTGGTCCGCGGTTACCACCAGGTCCCAGTGCGCACAGAGGACATACCCAAAACAGCGGTAATAACTCCGTTCGGCTTGTTCGAAATTCTGCGCATGCCATTCGGATTAAAAGGAGTGGCACAGACGTTCCAACGCATGATGGATGCGGTGCTGCGCGATCTCCCGTTTGTGTTCGTCTAGCTGGATGATATCCTGGTAGCCAGTGCGTCCGAAGACAAACACGTAACCCACCTCAGTACGGTTTTCCAGAGGTTGGAGGAGCACGGGTTAATAATCAACTCGGCGAAGTGCCAGTTTGCCGTGACGGGGATTGATTTTTTGGGGCACCGCGTCTCACCGGAGGGAGCGATACCCTTGCCTGACAAAGAGTGCACCGTGGCGAATTTTCCCTGGCCTCAGACGGTCAGGGCGCTGCAAGAATTTTGGGGGATGGTTAACTTTTATAACCGGTTCCTCCCCCCGCGCAGCTCAACTCATGCAGCCATTGTACGCTGTGCTCAAGAGACGGAAACCCGCGGACAGAGTCGAATGGACTCCGGCGCGAGAGCAGGCATTCTCTGAGGTTAAAGCGGCCCTGGCAAACGCCGCACTGTTAGCGCACCCAGACCTGGCGGCCCAGATAGCGCTTACTACCGACGCCTCGGACGTGGCCATAGGTTCCGTCGTGGAGCAACGTGTCGCTGGTTCTTGGCAGCCGCTCGCTTTTTTCAGCAGGGCTTTGCGCGACAGTGAGTGTAAATACAGCGCGTTTGACAGGGAGTTGCTGGCTCTCCACCTGGCCATACGCCACTTCCAGTTCTGGCTAGAAGGGCGCAGCTTCACCGCGTTCGTGGACCACAAGCCGCTGACGTTCGCGATGGCCAAGGTTTCAGAACCATGGTCGGGCCGGCAGCAGAGACAGCTGGCCGCGATCTTGGAGTTTACAACCGATATTCAGCATGTGTCGGGTAAACTGAATGTGGTGGCGGACTGCCTCTCGCGCACGGTAGTGGCCCCGATCTGCGTAGGGATAGATTATACAGCCATGGCCGCTGAGCAGATTGGCAATACGGACGTCCGCGCGCTCCAGTCTGGACCAACAGGGTTAAGGCTGGAGAGCAGAGTACTGCAAGACGGCAAGCCCCCCCCTAATCTGCGACGTCTCCACGGGACGCCCGCGCCCGGTGGTCCCGGTCGCGTGGCGTTGCCGAGTGTTTGAGTCAGTTCACGCTCTGGCACACCCAGGAGCGCGCGCGTCAGTCAAAATGGTGGGAGCGAAGTTTGTGTGGCCAGGCCTGCGCAAACAAGTGAAAGAGTGGGCTGCAGCCTGCGTAGCATGCCAACGAGCCAAAGTGCACAGACGCACAAAAGCTCCTTTGGAGCCGTTTAGTATACCGGCCAAAAGATTCAACCATGTTCACGTGGACCTCGTGGGCCCCCTTCCACCATCGCAGGGGTGCACGCACCTTCTGACAGTGGTGGACCGCACCACACGCTGGCCAGAAGCAGTCCCACTGGCGGCAACCACGTCCGCGGACGTGGCGCGTGCTTTTTTGACAACATGGGTGGTGCGTTTTGGAATCCCGTCGGACATCACGTCCGATAGGGGCCCTCAGTTTGTTTCCGAACTTTGGTCCGCGATGGCCCGCAGCCTGGGTGTTGCAATTCATCGCACAACCGCGTACAACCCACAGGCCAATGGGTTATGCGAGCGTTTTCACAGGTCACTGAAAGCAGCACTCAGGGCTTCGTTGACGGATGCAAATTGGGTAGACCGGTTGCCGTGGGTTTTATTGGGGTTGCGTTCCACACCAAAAGAGGATTTGGAGGCTTCCCTGGCAGAACTGGTTTTTTCTCAGCCACTGCAGCTGCCCGAGGAATTTTTGCCAGATAATCCCGTGCCGGACAACTGCCCGTCTCAGCGTTTGCAGCATAGGGCAGACACAGGCACGCTGCCTGGCCCGGCCCACCACTGTTTTCCACGCGCTTTCGTGCCAAAAACTTTACAGAACGCAGAGTTCGTACTCGTCAGGCACGATGCCCACCACCCTCCATTGCGCCCGCCCTATGATGGCCCGTTCAGAGTGCTGGAAACAGGGGACAAGCATTTTTTGTTAGACTTGGGGGATTGTCCGGAGAAAATATGCATAGACAGACTTAAGCCCACCTTTGTAGTGGCGGACGAGCAAATGCTGCTGGCTCGGGCCCCTCGGTGTGGAAGACCCCCAGTGAGAACTCCCCAGGCAAACGATTCACCAGGACAGCCACACGGGCAAAGCGGATCCCCCCCCCCCCCGCCATGGCCCACCCACAGTCAGACACACGTCCAGCAGCCCCCCGCCGGCACAGAAACCCCCGTTACAGCAGATATGGGAGGAGACTGAAGCCCAAAAGACGTGAGGACTGAAACTCTGTCTGGGGGGGTGGGGGGTAGTGTAGCAGAGACAAAATGCATATTGTAGAGACTTGGGTGAGTCAATTCAGACAGCGTCTCAGTCAGGATGCAGAGGTTAAACATAGGAGGACAATAGTAAGGGACATCATGGGGAGTTGGCAGGAAGAAGGAGTCGGGGGGGTTAAGGGGAATGTATTGTGATGTTAAATGTCATGCAGTGTGATGTGAAATGTCATGCAGATGTGAGATGAGCTGTTGGGTTTAAAGGAGAAACCGTGCTTGGCTGTATCATGCTTTTTCTATGTATGACTGATGAGAGAGTGTAATAAACTTCGTCTGTTCGTAAACCTGCCTCCTCATTTCCCACACTCTCCACAGGCCGATCAAAATTATCCCACGAGCGCAGCCTCAACTCATCCAAGAGGTCACAAAAGACCCCACAACAACATCCAAAGAACTGCAGGCCTCACTTGCCTCGGTTAAGGTCAGTGTTCATGACTCCACCATAAGAAAGAGACTGGACAAAAATGGCCTGCATGGCAGAGTTACAAGATGAAAACCACTGCTGGGCAAAAAGAACATAAAGGCTCGTCTCAGTTTTGCCAGAAAACATCTTGATGATCCCCAAGACTTTAGGGAAAATACTCTGCAGACTGACGAGACAAAAGTTGAACTTTTTGGAAGGTGTAGTAACACAGCATTTAACCCTTTAACTGTCCTAGGTGCCATGTGGCTCCTGGGGCAATGCAAGGCAACTCAAGCCCCCCCCCCAGTGGTCAAGAGTGGTAAAAAAATTTTGTCAATAAAATAGTTCAGATTTCCAAGGCTATAACTTAAAAGTTACAAGAGATAATGGCTTACTGTCAATTAGAAAGATGTAGAATGTGAAGTTTCAGATAGGAATAAATTTATGCATCTAATTTGCATAATGTTGTGGCACCTATATAAATTACATAACTCAGTCAAAAGTGGATTTTGGACACATTTACATAAAGAATGGTCCGGGGGTTTTTTTTACGCCGATTTGTCTACAGGGGTATGTTTTTATCTAATCTTCAAAGTATATGAACCAGAAAATCAATAAAATGTCAAAAAAAAAACATATTTCTCTCTTACGTGTTACTGGGAGGGGGGCTCGCCCGCCCACATGACCGGTCCGTTTTCGTCCATTGTAGCTGATGTTTGTGTGTTTGCTCAACCATTTACACCGTGTACCACATCTACAAACTCTTATGATTACCCCACGTGAATTTCGTTTGTATTACATGGCTATTTTTTCTGTTTGGTGCATTTTTCCTGTGGGAATCCATGCCGCCCGTGGGTGCCGCCATCTTGGTACGGGGAGCTCAGTTTTTTGTTACATCGACCTCGATGTAACACATTTACTTAGTAATTTACACCCGTGTACCACATCTACAAACTCTTATGATTATCCCACGTGAATTTTGATTGAATTACATATTTTCCCGTTTCATGCAGTTTCCGTCATCATCGCTGCCGCGATGACCGATCGTGAAGGCATACACATTGGTGTGTGAGCTCAAAGCAGAAAAAGGAAGAAGAAGAATGAGGATTTCTCCTTCTTTGCTATATTCCATGTAAGCCATGATTGCTTCATCACGTGTCTGCCACCTTCTAAACTGTCAGATCAATAGAGATTAGTACAAATTCTCAGTATAGCCGGGGGATGTCAATAAGTTGGCACATGCAGTTGCTGCGCTGTGCCACTGGGGGCGCATGACCTGTCCATTTAATCTGGGCAGTTAAAAGGTTAAGAAAAGGAACATCATACCAACAGTAAAATATGGTGGTGGTAGTGTGATGGTCTGGGGTTGTTTGCTGCTTCAAGACCTGGAAGACTTGCTGTGGTAAATGGAACCATGAATTCTGCTTTCTACCAAAAAATTCTGAAGGAGAATGTCCGGTCATCTGTTCATGACCTTAAGCTGAAGCGCACTTCAGTTCTGCAGCAAGACAATGATCCAAAACACACCAGCAAGTCCATCTCTGAAAGTCTTTAAAAAAAAATGAAGACTTTGGAGTGATCTAGTTTAAAGTTCTGACCTGAATCTGATTAAGATGCTGTGGCATGACCTTAAGAAGGCAGTTTATGCTTGAAAACCCTTCAGTGTAACTGAATTACAACAATTGTGCAAAGATGAGTTGGCCAAAATTTGTCCACAGCGCCGTAAAAGACTCATTGCCAGTTATTGCAAATGCTTGATTACAGTTGTTACTACTAAAGTCATGACGTGCCTCTAACGAGGTGCAGAGAGGGACAAATTCATGAGCAGGATTTCACCACAGACAAATTTATTAAAGTCCCAAAATGGTGTAGACATACAAAAAATGCAAAGATAATAACTTACAAGGATCCACAGCGTAACGTGACAGAACTCAGCAAAATAGGAACCATAGTGTAACATGGCAGCGACAAACAATAATCCAGTGATGAGAAACACAAGTGAGCTGACTAAATACACATACTAATGACGGGGTGATTGGGTGCACCTGAGTGAGGGAGCAGGCCAGTAATTAGGAACAGAAAACAGCTGAGTGTCAGGAGAGAGGGGGGAGTGGTCTGGCTGGCAGATTGACACGCAACACCCACACCAAGTGCAGACTACAGCGTGCTGCCTGACAGCCTGTCAGTCAGAACCAAACCAGACATGGATAACAAAATAACACATGACATAGCAAAGGTAAATAATACACAATACATAGATAAATAAACACACAGAGGAAGGTCATGGAACCGAGCCAGGGGGACAAACCGAATTGGCTCATGACAGAGCCCCCCTCTCAAGAGATGGAGACCAGACACCCAAAGTACCATCAAAAGAAAAAAAAAGAAAACCTACCCCCTTCCCCTCAGCAAGAACAGCAAACATCAAACCAGGGTGAAAGGTAGGGGGAAACAGGTCAGGACCCACAACAGAAAAACACCCCAAATAACCCTTCCCAGTCCAAAGGCATGGAGGCTTGGGAGGCAGTCCCAAGTCCCAGGCCCACAAGACGGCCCAACGGACAGAGTCCGGCAGCCTGCCGGAGGACATGGGCCACCTGACCCAGAGACTGAGTCCCTTGGGCGGCCGGCCAGTGCAGTTGAGCCACCAGGACCGGAGGGGTGAAGCAGGAGGCGGTTCTCCCACCAGAAGACTCAATGGCGGGAAGCCGGACCGGAAGAGGGGAACCCCCATGGCGACTGATGGTGGAGGAAGGGGGGCCATGATGGCATCAAGCCATCATCCTTACGCAGACCGGTAGCACCCTCGGTGGTCCTGGCTTGGGACACAGCTGCACCCTCGGTGGGCCCTGACTTGGCCAGTGTTGCACCCATGGTGGGACCCGGCTGTGTCAGTGCTGCACCCTCGGTGGACCCAGGCTGGGTCAACGCTGCACCTGCGGTGGACCCCGGGCTGGAGCATAGCGCCCATGACAGATTCATGCCGGAGTGCAGCACCCACATTGGGCTTACACTGGGGCGAAGCCCCCACGAGGGATCCAGACCTAGACGCCACACCCAAGGAGATTCATCCTGCAGAGGAACCCGCACGGCAGCCTCAGGAAGAAGGGGAGCTGGACCTGCAACAACGTCTGGTGGTGAGACCAGATCCACGGAGACTCCTGGCGATGGTGGAACTTCTCCGGCAACCCTAGGTGAAGGCTCAGAAAGGACAGGAAAATAAATGTGGTTATGGTCGCCGGCAGTGGCGGAGCCCGGCGAAGTGAGTTTAGATGCAGCAGAGGGCTGCACCTGACTCTCTTCACCAAGAGCCAGACAAGATCTCTCTAAAATAGACATAAGAAAAACAAAAGAGATTACTTGCCTGAGCTCATGCTCCACGGCCGCCCAGGACTTGGATTCCTGATCCAAGATGGCGCCCACAGTGGTCGCCATGGTGTTTTGCTGCGCTTTTTTTTGTTTGTTTTTGTTCGTCAGTTGTGTGTCTGCCTGCTCTTACACCCGTGAAGAGCTACTAAATATCAGGACTTTCACTCCCACGGACCTACTCCCAGTTTTTTTGGCTCCTGCCGCCGATCTGGTTCACTTTTTAGCCCAAAAAGTGAGACGGCGAAAGAGAGGAAGATGGGCGGGTGCCCTCGTGCGGCTTTGCAGGAGAGGCACGCGCACGGCTTTGCCTGGGATATTTCTGTCCAACGTTAACTCTCTTTATAACAAGGTAGATGAACTGAGACTGCTGATGCGATTTAAGGACCTCTCCACCTCATGTGCCCTCTGCTTCACTGAGACCTGGCTCAAGGAAAAGACACCGGACAGCGCGCTCCTCCTCGAGGGATTTCAGCTGTTTCGTGCTGACCGAGACACGGGGCTCTCCGGCAAGACCACA
This sequence comes from Pholidichthys leucotaenia, assembly GCA_020510985.1. Taxonomy (NCBI): domain Eukaryota; kingdom Metazoa; phylum Chordata; class Actinopteri; order Cichliformes; family Pholidichthyidae; genus Pholidichthys; species Pholidichthys leucotaenia. The sequence goes on from CM035848.1 coordinate 214,074,607, forward strand.
GGCAGAGGAGTCTGCTTCTACATCAACAGCAGCTGGTGCTCCGATGTAACTGATCTCCCAACACTGTTCTCCCGCTCTGGAATATTTATTCATCAACTGCAAGCCATTTTATTCCCCGGGTGAGTTTGCTTCATTCACCCTGGCCGCTGTTTACGTCCCGCCCGACGCGGACGTGCGCGAGGCTCAGCGCGCGCTCGCGGATCACATTCAGCAAGCAGAGCGGACTTTTCCGGACTCTCTGGTTATTGTGGTTGGCGACTTTAACCAGAGCAACCTGAGCCACGAACTCCCCCGGTACAAACAGTTTATTAAATGCCCCACCAGAGGAGAGAACACGCTTCATCACTGTTACACTACAGTTAAGGACGCGTATCGCACTGTTCCCCACGCTGCGCTCAGACTATCTGATCACGTGATGGTCCACCTGATTCCCACATACAGACAGAGACTGAAGCTCACAAAACCTGTTGTGAGCACTACGAGGAAATGGACCAGTGAAGCTGGGGAGGAGCTGCACACGTGCTTGGAAATAACTGACTGGGACATGTTTAAAGGAGCCACGCATGATCTGGATGAGTACATGGACACTGTGACCTCATATATCCACTTTTGTGAGGAGAGCATTCTTCCATTGCGCACCAGGGTGAGTTACTCCAACGACAAGCCCTGGTTCACAGCTAAGCTCAGACAGATCAGGAAGGAGAAGGAAGCAGCGTTGAAAAGTGGAGACAGGGACTGCTACAGGGAGGTCAAATACCAGTTTAGCAGAGAGCTGAGGAGAGCTAAATCTGTGTATTCTGAGAGACTCCAGCAACAGTTCACTGCTAACGACTCTGCTTCTGTGTGGAGAGGACTGAGGTAAATCACCAACTATCAGCCTCAGGCTTCTAAGGGACAGGATGACAAAGCCCTTTGTCAAAGACTGTCCCAACACTATGCCCGTTTTGACACCTCGTCAGTTGTGTCCAACTCCCCCCTCCCCCCAGCGCCACTGCTTCCATGGTCCCCACTTCATCAAAGGCGCCCCCCTCCTCCCCCCCTGCCCTTGCCATCAGTGAGCAGGACGTGCACAGACAGTTCTCCAGACTGAACCCATGCAAGGCCCCCGGTCCGGATGGCATGTCTCCCTCCACCCTGAGACACTGTGCGGAGGAGCTGACTCCTGTCTTCACAGACATTTTTAACACCTCCCTGAAGTCATGCCACGTGTCGGCCTGCCTCAAAACCTCTACCATCGTCCCTGTCCCCAAGAAGCCACGGATCACTGGACTTAATGACTACAGACCTGTAGCGCTCACCTCTGTAGTCATGAAGTCCTTTGAGCGCCTGGTCCTGCCCCACCTCAAGACCATCACCACTCCCCTCCTAGACCCGCTGCAGTTTGCCTACAGAGCCAACAGGTCTGTGGACGACGCAGTCAACCTGGCCCTCCACTCCATCCTGCAGCACCTGGACTCCCCGGGAGCCTACGTCAGGATCCTGTTTGTGGACTTCAGCTCTGCATTCAATACCATCCGCCCCGCTCTGCTCCAGGACAAGCTGTCCCTGCTCAACGTGCCTGACTCCCTCTGCAGGTGGATCACCGACTTCTTGACGGACCGGAGGCAGCATGTGCGGCTGGGAAAGACTGTCTCAGACTCTGTTAGCATCAGCACCGGATCACCCCAGGGCTGTGTACTTTCCCCCCTGCTCTTCTCCCTGTACACCAACTCCTGCACCTCCAGCCACCAGTCTGTCAAGCTGATCAAGTTTGCGGACGACACCACCCTCATCGGCCTCATCTCCAACGGCGACGAGTCCGTCTACAGGAGAGAGGTGGCCCAGCTGGCGTCCTGGTGCAGCCACAACAACCTGCAGCTGAACGCTCTGAAGACAGTGGAGATGATCGTGGACTTCAGAAAAGTCACAGCCCCTCTGCCCCCCCTTACCCTCACAGACTCTCCCATCACCACTGCGGATTCCTTCAGCTTCCTGGGCACCACCATCACCTGGGACCTCAAGTGGGAGCCGACCATCAGCTCCCTCATCAAAAAGGCCCAGCAGAGGATGTTCTTCCTGCGGCAGCTGAGGAAGCTCAAGCTACCCACCAAGATGTTGGTGCAGTTCTACACGGCACCACCTCCATCACCGTGTGGTACACAGGAGCCACCGCCAGGGACAGACTAAGGCTGCAGCGCGTTGTGCGCGCTGCTGAGAAGGTGATCGGCTGCAAGCTCCCATTCCTCCAGGACCTGTACATCTCCAGGACCCGGAGGCGTGCAGGTCGGATCATAGCCGACCCTTCACACCCTGGACACGCACTGTTTGCCCCCCTCCCCTCAGGCAGAAGACTTTGGTCCATTCAGACTAAAACCTCCCGCTACATGAACAGCTTCTTCCCTTCTGCCATCAGACTGCTGAACACTAAGTGACTTATTAGACTCTCGTGCACTACGTACAGCAGCTCAACCGGACTCATGATAATTATCACTGTTTTCTTTTGCACTACCGACTGCACTATGTGGAACTCCACAATATCTGCTGCTTGTTAATATATTTAAAAATTGCATAGATTAGTATTACTTATTCATATTCTACATTTTATTGCATGCATAGTTTTTTATTTTTATCTTTAGTGCTACTCCATGTTTGATGTTGCAGCATTGCACCGAGACAAATTCCTAGTTTGTGTACTACATGAACAATGGCAATAAATCTCATTCTGATTCTGATTCTGATTCTGACTCCGTTGATCCTGGCGATGACGTCTTGGGCCCGGCCTCTAGGAGGTCCAGCTCTGGCTCCCACTCCGCTGCGGTAGCCTCTGCAGCTGGTATGATGGTGATGGCAGTCCTGGTGCCCCCAGGTGAAGACTCCAACACTGGAGACTCCTCCGGCGTAGTGGCTGAGGGTTCACTCCATGCTGGCTCTGGTCTGAGCTCCTCCAGGGCCACAGGCTTCTCCACCGTCCGGCGGCTTGGTTCCAGGGCCGGCAGACACTCAGGGAAAAATGGAGGAGGCATGGAGAGGATAGGGAGAGAGGTAATAACTGCAGCTGGACGAGAGAGCCCAGTGGGCTGCTTAAACTGGTTCTCTCTCTTGGGAGACAGACAAGGTTTATAATGATTAAATTGAGCAGAATGAAAAAACACTTGCCTGTCATCCTGGTCTTTTATGTTCACAGCTGCAGAGGGCAGGCAGTCATCCTTCTCCATGCCAATGTTGAATCCGGGCCCTCCAGAGGAGTGTGGAGGAGCCACCTCCATGGTGACGGAGGTGGGCGTAGCCAGAGAAAACCTGGAGAGCTTCTGAACAGCAGGAGGAATCGTCGACATGACTGTAGGTGCAGCAGCGGCAGACAGAGAGCACGAGGGCGGCCCTGCTGTGGGAGAAGTCAGGCTAGACGAGGGCGGAGTAGCTGCAGATGAGGAGGAGGGCTTTCTCTGATGGAACGCTGCAGGATGACGCAGTTTCCCTGGTGGTGGAGCTGGCGACGAGCGTGCTGGGATCAGCGCAGGTGTAGGAGCCACCTCCTCCGGCCCCTCATCCAGGATTGGCAGGGAATAGATGGAGGAGAGGATATCTTTCACCCTTGAATTGCTCCATAGGCTGGGAAAAGCCTGCATAATTCGGGCTGCGCTGTTCCGGCTCTCATGGATCTTCTTAGAGGAACAGGAGGCTTGTGTCTGTGACCATACTGTATGTCATCCAGGAGGCGCACTGCCCACTGCTCCACTTTGTCCATGGTGAGAGAGATTCCAGACCAGGTAAGGGAAAAACAATTCAAAAAGGAGAAAATAATGTCTGGGTGTAACCTGCTTAATCTTTTGGGCTGGATTATTCTGTCATGACGCACCTCTAACGAGGCGCAGAGAGGGACAGATTCACATGCAGGATTTCACCACAGATAAATTTATTAAAGTAAAGTCCCAAAACGGTGTAGACATACAAAAAATGCAAAGAGAATAACTTACAAGGATCCACGGCGTAACGTGGCAGAGCTCAGCAAAATAGGAACCATGGCATAATATGGCAGCGACAAACAATAATCCAGTGTTGAGAAACACAAAGTGAACTGACTAAATACACATACTAATGACAGGGTGATTGAGTGCACCTGAGCGAGGGAGCAGGCCAGTAATCAGGAACAGAAAACAGCTGAGTCTCAGGAGAGGGGGGAGTGATCTGGCTGGCAGATTGACAGGTAATGCCCACACCAAGTGCAGACTACAGCGTGCTGCCTGACAGCCTGTCAGTCAGAACCAAACCAGACATGGATAGCAAAATAACACATGACATAGCAAAGGTAAATAATACACAATACATGGATAAATAAACACACAGAGAAAGGTCATGGAACCGAGCCAGGGGGACAAACTGGCTCGGCTCATAACAACAAAGGGTGGTCCTACCAGTTATTAGGTTTAGGGGGCAATCACTTTTCCACACACTTTTTCCATGTAGGTTTGGGGGTTTTTTTCCCCTTAATAATAAACACCTTCATTTAAAAACTGCATTTCCTGTTTGTTTGTGTTATCTTTGTCAATCATTTAAATTTGTTTGATGATCTGAAACATTTAAGTGTGACAAACATACAAAAAAATGAGAAATCAGGAAGGGGCAATCACTTTTTCACACGACTGTATATGCATATGCTGCAGAGCAACCACTAGTTATGGGTACAGTTTTGGTTGTTTAAAAGCCAATTCTTTACAGTGAGTCTTCAAAGTGTTTAGTGTGGTATGTTTTTTTTTGTTTGTTTTGTTTTGTTTTTTTGTTTTTCTTGTGGTATGTTCTCTGATTGCAGGTGGTATGTTATTCCAGAGCTTGGTGCCCCTCACTGATAGCACAGATTGAGCAAATGTGATGCGTCTGTGGGGGACATCACAGTCTCCTCTAGTGACTGCTCTGGTGGTTGTACCAGTGACAGTTCTTAGTTTAACATATTTTTTGATTTGATTGTTTTCATTTTGTATACTTTATTGATCCCCAGAGGGGAAATTGAGGGCATCCACCTGAATGGATGAAATAGCTACGGTACAGCGCTATCCCTTAACCATTCACACACACATTCACACCTAGGGCCACTTTAGAGTCTCCAATTAACCTAACCTGCATGTTTTTGGCCTGTGGGAGGAAACCGGAGAAATCCCGGAGTAAACCCACGCAGATACTCGATTGGGTTTTTAGACTCGATTGGGTTTTCTCAGAAAGTAGGAAATTCTACTCATTACCTCCACCATACATTGGACCTTGTTCTGACATATGGCATAGAAATAGAAAATCTTGTAGTGTCTCCTCATAACCCTGTACTGTCAGACCATTGTCTGTTAACCTTTGATTTTACTATTTCTGACTATTTGGCTCCTAAAGAAAAATATTATTACAGTAGATGCCTCTCAGATGATGCTGTTACCAAATTTATGCAGATTGTTTCCTCTATGCCATGTGTCAACACAACGGAAATAAGCTATAGACAGCTTGCTCCTTCTGTAATTGATAACATGGTGGATAGTGTTACAGCTTCTCTGCATCAGACTCTAGACTTGGTGGCCCCCTTAAAAAAGAAAAAGTCTAATCAGAGATTTCTAACTCCTTGGTTCAACACAGAAACTCGTAGCTTAAAACAGAAGACTCGTCAATTAGAAAGAAAATGGCGCTCCACTAATTTAGATGAAATCTATTTAGTTTGGAGAAATCATCTTTTAATTTATAAAAAATATCTTAGAAAAGCTAGAACGAGTTATTACTCTGCATTAATAGAAGAGAACAAGAATAATCCCAGGTTTCTTTTCAGCACTGTAGCCAGGTTGACAAAGAGTCAGGACTCTGTCAATCCTAGCATTCCCTTAGAGCTTACTAGTCAGGACTTTATGAACTTTTTCAATAATAAAATTTCATCCATCAGAGATAAAATCAATCAGATTCTTCCCACAGTTAACTTAAATACTGTAACTACTACAATTCCTTCTATTGATGTCTGTCTTGATGAGTTTACTCCAATCGACCTTTGTGAGTTAGACAAAATAGTTTCCTCATCCAAACCTTCAACTTGTCTTTTAGACCCTATTCCTACCAGGTTATTTAAAGAAGTCTTCCCACTTATTGGTAGCTTTATTCTTCATATAATCAATTCTTCATTAACTTTAGGCCATGTACCGCAGGCTTTTAAAACGGCTGTAATTAAACCCTTACTCAAAAAGCCAACGCTAGATCCAGGAGCTTTAGCTAACTATAGACCAATCTCTAATCTCCCTTTCATTTCAAAAATCTTAGAAAGAGTTGTTGCTACGCAATTATTTGACCACCTGCAGGGAAATGGTTTACTTGAAGAGTTTCAATCTGGGTTTAGAATCCATCATAGTACTGAAACTGACATGTTTCAGGACCCAAGAGACAGACACAGACACGGGCAGATACAAAATAGTTATTCTTTATTGTTAAGTGAGAGTGTGTGTAGTGCAAGTGTGAGTGCAGATATAGTGGCCTGGTCACCGGAGCTGAGCGATACAGATGACGACCTGGCAACCCTGGAACACACAAGCAGAAACCGTTAAGGCTGTTCAGCACAAAAGGACAAGTGCAGGTGTGAAGCTTACTTGAGGTTGTCACTGATAGTATCTTACTGTTCCCCGATGTCCGTGAGCTGTGGTGGTGCTGGTGATTGAGGCTGTGATGGTGATAACTCCTGTAACCATGGTGGTGATCGTGGCGAGAGCAATGATTGCACTGGCAGCTGTGGCGGTGACTGTTCCCGTAGCCATGGAGGTGATAATGTCCGTAACCGTGGTGATCATGGCTCCTGTGGCTGAGAGAGTAACAGTACCTGCAGCTGTGGTGATGAGAGTTCCTGAAGTAGCGATGGCCAGGAGGAGCTCCGGGAAGGAGAGGGTAATTCTCCGTCAGTTGGAGATACCGGTCCGCCGCCTGGGAGGTCCACCTGTGCACAGGGGTAAAGGTTTGGCGTTGAAAAGCAAATGGTTTTCTTACGTGGTGGGTCTTGTCGTGGCGTTCCTGACTTGGCTGTGAAACGAAGCTCTGGCTCATACTCGGTCGAGGTAGACAGACGACTCTGTGCCGGGCTGTCAACGACGCTGGCTTTTAATAGCCGTTGATTAACACCTGCTGGTCTGTGCGCAGCTGGAGCTGATGAGAGAGATGACGGTCCAGCGGCCGTCATGACAGAAACAGCCTTAGCGAAGGTCACTAACGACCTCCTCATCGCATCTGATAATGGACTGGTTTCTGTACGTGTCCTTTTAGACCTTAGTGCAGCTTTTGATACTATCGATCATAATATTCTTCTTGATAGATTAGAACACTATGTTGGACTTAATGGAACTTCGTTGCAGTGGTTTAGATCTTATTTATCTGATAGGTTCCAGTTTGTTCATGTAAATAATGAGTTTTCTTTCAACTCAAAGCTTAGTCATGGAGTTCCACAGGGATCTGTGCTAGGCCCTACTCTTTTTAGTTTATATATGCTTCCGTTAGGCAACATTATTAGAAAGCACTGTATACATTTTCATTGTTATGCAGATGACACACAATTATACCTGTCAATGAAGCCAGATGATAGTAATCAATTAGCCAAGTTAGAAGCCTGTCTTAAGGAAATCAAAGCTTGGATGACTTGTAGTTTCCTGCTATTAAATTCAGATAAGACCGAAGTCATTCTTGTTGGTCCAAAAAACCTTAGAAATTCCTTTCCAAATCAAACTTTCAGTTTGGATGCGGTTACTCTTTCTCTTAATAGCTCTGTGAGGAACCTTGGAATTATTTTTGATCAGGATCTGTCCTTCAATTCACATATTAAATTTGTTTCTAAGACTGCCTTCTATCATTTGCATAATATTGCCAAGATTAGGAGCATCTTGTCTCAGAGTGATGCTGAGAAACTGATCCACGCTTTTGTTAGCTCAAGATTAGATTATTGTAATTCTTTATTATCAGGCTGTCCAAAAACATCTTTAAAAAGTCTTCAGCTGATCCAAAATGCTGCAGCAAGAGTTTTAACAGGTACTAGAAAGAGAGATCATATCTCTCCGGTTCTGGCCTCCCTTCATTGGCTTCCCATAGAGTTTAGAATTAAGTTTAAAATCCTTCTTCTTACTTACAAAGCTCTAAACAATCAGGCTCCTTTTTATTTAAAAGATCTGATACTACCGTATTATCCTAACAGAGCACTATGCTCCCAGAATGCAGGATTACTTGTAATACCTAGAATCTCCAAAAGTACAATGGGAGGCAGAGCCTTCAGTTATCAAGCTCCTCTCCTGTGGAACCAGCTGCCAATCTGGATTCGGGAGTCCGACTCGATCTCTGTTTTTAAGAATAGGGCTAAAACCTACCTTTTTGATATAGCCTACAATTAGGGAGGGATCATGTGTTTCTGAACCCTCCCTTAGTTATGCTGCTAATAGGTTTAGTCAGCCGGGGGACCTCCAGTAATGCACTGGGCCTCACTCCTTTCCTCACTCTCAATGAAATATTTTTTTTTGCTGGTCATTAACATTTGTTTGTTCTCTCCCATAGATTGAGTCCCCATCGTGCTGTTTGCTCTCTACATGTCTGTTCTTTTCTTCTTCTCTATCCCCTCACCCCCCAGCCAGTCGCAGCAGATGACTGCCCCTCCCTGAGCCTGGTTCTGCTGGAGGTTTCTTCCTGTTAAAAGGGAGTTTTTCCTCTCCACCGTCGCCAAGTGCTTGCTCACAGGGGATCGCCTGATTGCTGGGGTCTTTCTGCAACTGTGGGGGTTCCCCCTACAGTTGATAGTGCTATGAGATGACTGTTGTTGTGAAATGGCGCTATATAAATAAAGTTGAATTGAATTGAATTGAATTGAATAGATACGGGGAGAACATGCCAACTCCACACAGATCACTATTGGTCAAGGGCTGGGATCGAACCACGGATCCCATGGCCAAGGGTGAGTTGCTGTGCTGGTGCAGTGCTAACCACTGTGCCACCGCACCGCCCAATATTAATATTCTCCCGGGTGGCGGGGGCGTGCGTAGCCATTTAATATTTTATAGATTGAACAGGCAAATTTGAGAGTTTTATAATTTTCAAAAGACAGAAGATTGTATTTCTTGCAAATGTGACAGCAATGATATGTGGGCTCTTTCTTGTCAAGGATTTTTATGGCTTTTTTGTATAAAGATTCAGTGGGTATGATTATGGTTACACCAGTGAGTGACAAGTTGGTAAAACAGTAATCAATGTATGAGAAGATCATTGCATGCAGAAGCATTTTGGACACACTAACTGTCAGCGATGGTCTAATTTGTTTAAAATTTCTTAGATTGAATTTGAATATGTTTGAGATTTTTTTATGTTTTTTGAAGGTCAATGAGGAGTCTAAAATCACGCTGAGGTACTGAAATTCCTCGACTGCAGCTCCTCCCCTTTTAAGAAAATGTTTGAATTTGTAATATATGATCGTTGTTTGGTGAAGAAAATGTTTGAATTTGTAATATATGATCGTTGTTTGGTGAACATCATACAAACATCTTTTTTGTGTGTATGTTTAGGAGGAGACATGAATTATTTAACCAGTCATGGATTTGGGTCATCGCTGTTTTAAGAATACAGATGGCTTCTTGTGTGTTTTTTGCAGGTGTGAATATTACCGTGTGATCTGCATACATTTGTACATGAATGTTTCTGCATGCATTTGGTAAATCATTTATGTATAGGGAGAATAGTATTGGTCCAAGTATCGAGCCTTGTGGACACCCCTTTGACATTTTAAATATGGCGATTTGACACTGTTAACCTTTACACATTGCTGTCTGTCGGTTAAATAGAATTTCATCCATTTGATGCCATAAAGCTAACACAGCATTTCATAAAAAGAGCATCATATTAACAGTCAAACATGGTGATGGTAGTGTGATGGTCTGAGGCTGTTTTGCAGTTTCAAGACCTGGATGACTTGCCATAATTGATGGAACCATGAATTCTGCTCTCTACCAGAAAATCCTGAAGCACAATGTCCAGCCATCAGTTTGTGACCTCAAGCTCAGGCCATCCAATGTGGCAGAATTAAAACAATTCTGCAAAGGAGAGTGGGCCACAGTTCCTCAACAATGATGTAAAAGACTCATCACCAGTTTTTGGAAATTCTTGATTGCAGTTGTTGTTGCCAAGGGTGGCACAGCCAGTTATTGGGTTTAGGGGGCAATTACTTTCTCACATAAGGCCAGGTAGATTTGGATAGCTTTTTTCCCTCAATAAATTAAGTCATCATTTTTTAAAAAAAACTGCATTTTCTATTTACTCGGGTTATCTTTGTCTAATATTTAAATTTATTTGATATGAAACATTTAAGTGTGACAAATATGCAAAAGTATAAGAAATCAAGAAGGGGGCAAATACTTTTTCACACCATTGTATTTTTGACAACCTTGATTAAACGTTTCCAAACCTCTTTTCTTTGCATTCTGATTTTGAGAGAATTTCAAATACCATTCTACCCCTTCTCTAAATTGCTTAGTTTTAAACTGCTTTAACTCGACTGCTGCTATAAAAAAATGGAGGCTCTGGGTTACCTGGCAAGCATTTTTCAGCTGCCTTTTTCACTCCCATTATGCTGACATGGGTGACAGATGCCAGCTCTCCTGCCAAAGGCCGCATCATTTCAACCCCCCACCCTCCCACCAACCACCCATTACTGTTGCTGAAAATGCAGCATACATGAATCATGCTGCAGCTGCCACAGCTCTCTGGCCCCAACCTAATTAAACAATTAGATCATTTGGTTAACAATCAGTCATCGTCAGAGGACAAATGTGGGCTAAATGGAGTCAGTCATATGACTGTGCAGAGAGTGAAAGGAAACAGGTACAGACAGTCAATGAAAACAAGGTCAGCTGAGCTGACTTTAAACGATTTGACAAAGTGACACTAATGTTCCTGCAGAGATCAAAATTAACAGCTGAGTCTGAACAGCTGAAGTATATACACCATTCCTAACCTACCATACTGACAAAATGAACAAGGTAATAAGAAATAACAGATATTTATACATCTATGAAAAACATTGTATTACATTTTAAAACCTATTTTCAAACCACTGGACTGTGATTGTAGTTATATATCATAATAAATTTTTTTGTACTCAAGTCAACTAAATGTGCAATGGGGATATTAACTGGTAGATCAGGAGGTCACCAAAGCCACTACACATCTTTCTAAAGGGAGCACAAAGATGTCAGGAAAAATAGTGTTAGTTTCTGTGAGGTCAAGAGATACACAGACTTGAAAAATGTCACAGAAAAGCTCTTTAAAATCAGCATTTGGGGACAGCTTAGATGTATGTTTAAAATCTTTAAGCAGTCAAGGTGTAAAACCCCAAAATGTCCAAGACAGACAATCATTTACAGCAGGGAAAATAAGAATTGGACACATCAACATTTTTCTCATTAAACATATTTTTGATGGAGCCATTGACCTGAGATAGCGGCTAACCCACCAAGCCAGCTATCCCCACCATGGTACTGGCCAATGTATGCTCTTTAGACAACAAGCTGGACCACATCCATTTACTACGCTCAGCCTCAAGGACTGTGAGAGAGTACTGTTTTTTTTGTGTTTGTGGAAACATGGCTCAACAACAACATTCCGGACTCGGCCATCCAGCTAGACAGGCTAACATGCTACCAAGCAGACAGAGCTGTCGTTGAGGGAGGTAAGGCCCCGCAGCGGCAGGCTCTGTGTTTACATTGTGGGGGCATGGTGGGGGGGTTTCTCCACCCAGAGAAGGCAGGGGGAAGGGGAGAACAATGGACCGAAGGAGGAAGTGTCACCGGGGGGTATCAGACGGGACTGTTGGGTCTATGTGCCCTCCGAGGAGAGTAAGAACTGCCGGAGCCGCTGAGAGAAGAAGAGTGTGGGAGCGGCGCTGACATTATGTCATGTTAATGTGCCACACATTTCTTTGTTCAAACAACAATGTATTGTGGCCAGAAGTTCCAGGTCATGATGCATGGACATAAAGATATAAAAGAGGAAGGCACAGAGACCTGGGAATCTTTTTTGCTGTAAGTTTTGTTGGAGAAAGAATAAAGTTTCTGTGTCATCTAGCTCGTTGCCTCGCCTGCCTCCTTTCTCAACAACATCAATGATGCCTGATGCTGTGACGCTGTTGTGGTCTGCAAACACTGCTCACCATTGTTGGAGGTTATGGTTATCAAGTGCCAGCCGTTCTATCTTTCAAGGGAATTAACGGCTACACTGCTAGCTGCCGTTTATTTCCCTCCCAGCTCCAACAACAACAGGAGTGAGGCACTGAATGACCTGTACCAGCACATCAGTGAGCAGCAGACAGCCCATCCTGATGCTTTTCTCATTTTGGCTGGAGATTTCAACCACAAAGACCCAAAGACTGTGTTTCCTGAAATACACAAACACATCAACTTTCTTACACGGGAAAACAACACACTGGACCATGTTTTCACCAACCAGAGAGGAGCGTATAAGGCCCTCCCCCACCTCGGTGGCTCTGACCACATCACTGTTATGCTAATTCCAGCATACAGACCACTGGTTAAAATCATTAAACTAGTTCAGAAACAGGTATGTGTTAGGGATGAGCCGATACCACTTTTTCAAGACCGATACCGATGCTGTGACTTTGAGTATCAGGCGATATCGATCCAAACCCGATAACTCTGTAGTGTTGTTCTTAGGACTTATAATTGTGTATTATTATTATTCACCTTCCGGCTCTGCTGCCACCCGGGGTAGGGGTGGTCTCTTTGACCACCTCTCAGCCTAGCGGGAGCGCTTCTGTATAACCCATGAGTCTATAATAAAGTCTTGTTCAGTTCCACCCTAAGTCTCATCATTCACCCTCAATTACACACATAACATTTGGCAACAAGGGTAAAAAACATGGACACGGGAGTCACTATCATACAGCTGCTTGCAGCTTTAATTAGCTTCCGAACCACTTACAACGTCAGTGGGCGAGAGCCCTACTGTATTTGTTAGAATTTTTTTTTCTTCTTCTCCATCTAAGATCTCATTTTTGGGGTAGTGAACGTGCATGAAAACTCCCTATTTTTTGTAGGGACCTCAAGACTGGCAAAAAATTTAATATTTTGGAGGAAATATGAATGACCCCACAAAGATGGCACCTAACATGTGAAGTCAGTGGGGAGTGGCACACACTTATTTTGCATAGAAAGATCAAAATCAGGTGAGATGTTCATCATGTCAAGACATGCAAAAAAGTTCCATAGAAGTGATGGTCTATACCCAACAGGAAGTTGGCCATTTTGGCAGGAAGTGGTGGTGACCTGATTTCCACCTCGCGCATTTGAGCGAACTTGTCCTAGGGCTTTTTTCCAATTGAGCTCATTTGTGGTGACAATCATCTATATCCATGTATCATTAAAAGTTATTGAAAACTTTTCCAAAAGCTCGATGCTTTGGCCATAGGGGCGTGTCAAAGTTTGATGCCTTGCCATGATCATTCTATGACCATTCTGACGGCAATAACTCTGGTATGCATTGTTGGATTTCAACCAAATTCAGTATTATGGATATCATTGTAATTCTAAACAGCTCTATAGAACAACATTCATAGAAATCTACAACGCCACCTATAGGAGGCAGAAAGTTTTGCATCAGAAAGTTTACATCATGTTGTTTTTTAATATCTTGGGAATGGAATGTCAGATTGGCACCAAGATAGGTATGATGTATTTGGGTATGCCTCCGAACAATTACAGCTATGAATATTCATGAGTAGCAATAGCGCCCTCTCTTGGAGACATGAAGGTTACACCAAAGGTTTTCTTCAGTATCTCTGAAGTAAATATTCTGATTGGTACCATTTATGGTGACAATCATCTATACCCATGTGCCATCAAAAGCTGTTGAAAACTCTTCCAAATGCCCAACGGTTGGTGGAAGGGGCGTGGCCAAATTTGCAGTATCACCATCACCCTTCCAATGGCTTTTACTCTGGCATACATTGACTGATTTCAACCAAATTTTGTGTGGTGAATAGGTAGCCAATATTGGTAATTTCTATAATAAAGAACGACACATGGCGACAGCACTCCCTACCGCCAATGGACAGGAAGTTGTCATAACTCACATGCCATACTCACGCGCCGCTTGCCAGAATGATGCGCAGTTTTCTGAGGTTTATCAGACCACCTGGTTGATCATAACTGCACATCACCTTTAGCATGGCATCGCTGCTGTTACCATGAACCCGCCTTCCTCGCCATTCAGTCCGTGATCTTGTTGAGATAGTTGGGAATGACCTGAAGTCATGAAATCTGGAACATAGGTTGAGGTGACTGTCATATGTAGTCCCATATGGGTGGGCAACACATAACTGACAGGGAAGTGTTGTCATGGCGACAGTTGACTCCTTGCCATGGAACATCGGAAAGTTGTAACTTGAACAAACTGTCTGATTTTCACCAAATTTTCTACGATGGATATTAGTCCCACCCCACACGTTCCTAAATAAAAATGATTGACAAAAGTTATAGATCCACCTACTGCTCACAGGAAGTACTGCGCCAAATGGTTTACTTTATTTTTCACGCAGCGCTTGCCGCGACAACGGGAAATTTTCAGAGCCAGCTAGGTACGACGACTGCTCGCAACTTTAATTGTTAGAATTTTTTTTCTTCTTCTTCTCTGTCTAAGATCTCATTTTTGGGGTAGTGAATGTGCATGAAAACTCTTCATTTTTTGCAGGGTTCTCAAGACTAGCAAAAAATTTAATATTTTGGAGGAAATATGAATGACCCCACAAAGATGGCTCTACCTCGCCACCTAATATGTGACGTCAATGGGGAGTGGCACACGCTTACTTTTGTGTCAAAAGATGAAAATCAGTTGAGATGTTTGCCATGTCAAGAAATGAAAAAGAAAAAAAAAAAACTCCATAGAAGTGATGGTCTACACCCAACAGGAAGTCAGCCATTTTGGCAGGAAGTGGCGGTGACCTGATTTCCACCTCGTGCATTTGATCAAACTCGTCCTAGGGTTTTAGTCCGATTGAGCTCGTTTGTGGTGACAATCATCTATACCCATGTGCCATTAAAAGTTGTTGAAAACTTTTCCACAAGCTCGACGGTTTGGCTATAGGGGTGTGTCAAAGTTTGATGCCTCACCATGATCATTCTATGACCATTCTGACGGCAATAACTCTGATGTGCATTGTCGGATTTCAACCAAATTCAATATTATGGATATCAGTTCAATTCCAAACAGCTCTATAGAACAATATTCATAGAAATCTACAACACCACATAGTGGTTAAAGGAAGAATTGCTGAAAACTTTTTTATTTATTACTCACGTGCCACTTGCCAGAATGACGTGAAATTTTCTGAGATTCAGCAGACCACAGGGATGATCATAACTTCTTATCAGCTTTACCATGGCCTCACACTTGTTACCATGGACATGCCCTCCTTGCCATTCAATCCGTGATCTTGTGGGGAGGGTTGGGAAGGTCCTGGAGTCATGAAATTTGGAGTATAGGTAGAGGTCACTGTCATCTGTAGTCCTATATGGGTCAGCAACACATAACTGATAGGTAAGTGTCACCATGGCGACATGGCGAAGGTTGACTCCTTGTCGTGGAACATCGAAAAGTTGCAACTTGGACAACCTTCATCTGATTTTCACCAAATTTTCTACCATGGATATTAGTCCCACCCCAAACACGTCTATATAAAAATAATAAACAAAAGTTATAGCGCCCCTAGTGATTAAAGGAAGAATTGCTGAAGGAATGGCATGAAGGAATGACTAGGACTCATTGACAGTACATGTACATCATACTGAACTGTTTCCATGGTGACCGGCATGCTTCAATGGCTTCCTCGCCATGCAAAACATGAGAGTTACGCTCAGACAGTCCTCGTCTGATTTGGACCAAACTTTGCACAAATCATACTAATCCCACTCTGAATACGTCTGTATATCAATATTCACAAAACTGTCACACCGCCACCTACTGCTGACATGAGGTACTGCACAAAATTTGATCACCTTTCTTGCAAAGACCAGTAGTCAGAATAACATGACATTTTCAGAGGTTTCTCAGAGCGCTTTGGATTACCCTCAGTGGAAGTCACTTTTGTCCTGTGATAATCACAGTTGCCATGGAAACCCACTCCTTGCCATTCAATATGTTTTATACTTTGGAGGGTTGGGAAAGTCTAAGGGTCACCAAATGTGGAACGTAAGTCAAGGTGACTCTCTTCTGTAGTTCTGTATAGCTCTGCAACATGTACCTAAAATGTAAGTGTTGCCATGGCCACATGTCCAACTTTACCTTATCGCAATATGTTGGACAGTTGTAACTTGGACAAACTTTATCCGATTTTCACCAGATTTTCTACAATGGATATTAGTCCGACCCCGCACGCTGCTACTTAAAAATGGTTGGCAAAACTTATAGCACCACCTAGTACTCACAGGAAGTACTGTGCCAAACAGTTTTCTTTATTATTCACGCAGCACATGCTGTGACAACGGGAAATTTTCCATGTGGCTGGGTCCGACAGGTGCCAGGTTCCGCAGGTGCATGGGGGGTGAGGGCCCGCTTGCAACTGCTTGCAGCTTTAATTAGGGCCCGAGCCACTGACAGAGTCAGTGGGCGAGAGCCCTATTGTAATTGTTAGAATTTTTTTTTTCTTCTCCAAGATCTCATTTTTGGGGTAGTAAACATACTAACATTCTACGATTGATATTAGTCCCTCCGCGAATGCATCTATTTAAAAATAATTAACAAAAGTTATAGAGCCGCCTAGTGATTAAAAGAAGAATTGCTGAAAATTGTTTTCTTTACTTTTTCTCTCCCCAGATGCAAAAATGAAATGAAGGAATGACTAGGACTCATTGACAGCACATGTACATAGTACAAAACTGTTTCCATGGAGACCAGCATGCTTCAATGGCTTCTTCGCCATGCAAAACATGACAGTTACGGCTCAGACAATCCTTGTCTGATTTGGACCAAACTTTGCACAAATCATACTAATCCCACTCTGACTACGTCTGTATTTCAATATTCACAAAACTATCACAGCACCACCTAGTGCTGACATGAGGTACTGCACAACATTGTATCAACTTTCACACAAAGACCAGTTGTCAGAATGACATGACATTTTCAGAGGTTTCTCAGAGCGCATTTGATTACCCTCAGTGGAAATCACTTTTGTCCTGTGACAGAGTCACAGTTGCCATGGAAACCCACTCCTTGCCATTCAATACGTTTTATACTTTGGAGGGTTGGGAAAGTCCAAGGGTCACCAAATGTGGAACGTAAGTCAAGGTGACTCTCTTCTGTAGTTCTGTATAGCTCTGCAACATGTACCTAAAATGTAAGTGTTGCCATGGCCACATGTCCAAATTTACCTTATTGCAATATGTTGGACAGTTGTAACTTGGACAAACTTTATCCGATTTTCACCAAATTTTCTATGATGGATATTAGTCCAACCCCGCACGCTGCTACTTATAAATGGTTGACAAAACTTATAGCATCACCTACTACTCACAGGAAGTACTGTGCCAAACAGGTTTCTTTATTATTCACGCAGCACATGCTGTGATGACGGGAAATTTTCCATGTCGGCTGGGTCCGACAGGCGCCAGTTTCCACAGGTGCGTGGGGGGGCGAGGGCCTGCTTGCAACTGCTTGCAGCTTTAATTAGGGACCGTGCCACTGACAGAGTCAGTGGGCGAGAGCACTATTGTAATTGTTAGAATTTTTTTTTCTTCTTCTCTAAGATCTCATTTTTGGAGTAGTGAACGCGCTAATGTTCTACGATTGATATTAGTCCCTGAATGAAAGAATGACTAGGACTCATTGACAGCACATGTACATAGTACAAAACTGTTTCCATGGCAACCAGCATGTTTCAATGGCTTCCTCGCCATGCAAAAAATAAAAGTTATGGCTCAGACAATCCTTGTCTGATTTGGACCAAACTTTGCACAAATCATACTAATCCCACTCTGACCACATCTGTATTTCAATATTCACAAAACTATCACAGCACCATCTAGCGCTGACATGAGGTACTGCACAACATTGTATCAACTTTTGCACAAAGACCAGTAGTCAGAAGGACATGACATTTTCAGAGGTTTCTCAAAGCACATTGGATTACCCTCAGTGGAAGTCACTTTTGTCCTGCGATAATTACAGTTGCCATAGAAACCCACTCCTCGCCATTCAGTACGATTTTTACTTTGGAAGGTTGGGAAAGTCCGAGCATCACGAAATGGGGAACATAAGTCAAGGTGACTCTCTTCTGTAGTTCTGTATGGGTCTGCAACACGTACCTAACATAAACACTGCCATGGCTACATGCTGAAGTTTCCTTCCTGGCAATACGTCAGACAGCTGTAACGTGGACAAACTTTGTCCAATTTACCCTATAATTGCAATGATGGATCTTAGGCCCGTCCCGCATGCTCCTACATAAAAATGATTGACAAAGGTTATATTATAAGCATGAGCTGCTGACATGAGCAGCTCAACCAGACTCATGTCAATCATCACTGTTTTCTTCCTGCATTACCGACTGCACTATATAGTTCTCCACAGTATCTGCTGCTGGCTAATATATATTTTAACTGTTGACCAGTATCACTTAATCTTATCCTACACTTTATTACATGTATAGTTTATTTCTCTTATCTTATCATGTTTAATGTTGCAGCATTGTACCGAGACAAATTCCTAGTTTGTGTACTACATGAACAATGGCAATAAACCTGATTCTGATTCTGATTCTGATTCTGATTATAGCGCCACCTACTGCTCACAAGAAAGTACTTCGGCAAATGGTTTTCTTTATTATTAACGCAGGGCTTGCCGCGACGACGGGAAATTTGCTGGGTCCGACAGGCAGCACTGTCCGCGGGCACCCGGGGGACGAGGGTCCGCTTGCATCTGCTTGCAGCTTTAATTTTATTATTATTACTGTATCGGATGGGTAAATTACTTTTATTTTTTACTGATACGATCCAGCCATTTTGCCTGGATCGAAACCCATACCGATAAGGCAGATCGGATCGGCTCCTCCATAGTATGTGTGTGACCGGAACGGTCCTTAGAAGCACTTCAAGACTGCTTCACCACCACTGACTAGAACATATTGAAGCAGGCTGCCACCTTCAACAACGCCATAGATCTACAGGAGTACACAGAGACTGTTATTGCCTACATCACAAAGTGTATTGATCATGTCACAGACACCAAGATCATCACTGTTCAGGCCAATGAATGACTGAATGAAGGCTTTATTTTGTGAAACAAAATTTATTTTGTGAAACTAAATAAAGTCCATAACAAAATCACAATATTCAAATCAATAAATACCATATACACACAACATAACGGAAAAGGAGTAGGAAGAAGCAAATGCTTTTTTAAATCAGAAACCATGGCTCACAGGGGAGGTCTACAAGCTCCTGAAAGTTCAGAACACTGCCTTCAGAGCTGGGGATGAAGTAGGCCTGAGGACAGCTAGGGCCAACCTGTCCCAAGGCATAAGAGAGGCCAAGAGGCAGTACTCCAGGAGGATAATCCACCACTTCGGCAACAGCAGAGACACTCGGAGTCTGTGGCGGGGGATACAGACTGTCACAGACTATAAGCCCACACCGCAGACCTGCGACAGCCCCACCTCTCTGCTGAATGAGCTGAACGACTTCTTTGCTCACTTTGAGGCACTCAACAGTACCCCTGCACAGAAGTTACCACCTCGTTCTGGCGACCAGGTGATTGCACTGTCTCTGGATAGCATGAGGAGATCCCTTGGCAGGATCAATGCACGCAAAGCTGCAGATCCTGACAGCATACTTGGACGCGTACTCAGAGCCTGTGCAGAGGAACTCACAGGTGTCTTCACGGACATCATCACCATCTCACTGAGACCGGCCATTGTCCCCACGTGCTTCAAAGCCACCACCACCATTCCAGTCCCCAAGAAGTCATCTCCCTCCTGCTACAATGACTACCATCCGGTCGTACTCACTCCCATCACCATGAAGTGCTTTGAGCAACATTAGGTCTGCCCTACCCCCCTCCCTGGCCCCGTTCCAGTTTGCATAATCCCTCGACTAATGATGTCATCTCTACTGCCCTCCACCCAGCCCTCACACACCTGGACACAAAGGACTCCTACATCAGAATGCTGTTGATAAACTTTAGTTCAGCATTCAATACAATCATCCCCCAACAGCTCATTCACAAACTCACTATATAACTGGCTGTTGGACTTCCTGATGGGGAGACCGCAGGATGTACGGGTTGGCAGTAACACATTGAGCACCATCACTCTGAACACAGGGGCACCCCAAGGATGTGTGCTGAGCCCCCTCCTCTTCACTCTGTTGACCCATGACTGTACACAGACCCACAGCTCCAACCTCTTCATCAAGTTTGCGGACGATACAACTGTGGTGGGTCTCACCAACAACAGAGACGAGACAAACCACAGGAGCGAGGTGAGCCACCTAGCCATGTGATGCAGATGCAACAATCTCTCTGAATGTGGAGAAGACGAAAGAGATTGTTGTAGACTACAGAAGAGCACACACCCAGCATGCTCCCCTGACCATCAATGGTGCTGCTGTGGAAAGGGTGAACAGCACCAAGTTCCTGGGTGTGCACATTACAGAGGACCTCTCTTGGACCACCAACACTGTATCACTGGCCGAGGAATTTCTGATGAAGACTGCAATGGACAGTCAAAAACATGTAAAGGTAAAAACATCTCCTTTCTATCTTTGTCTTTAATAAAAAAAAAAAACCAAAAGGCTAATAACTGGCCAAGAAAGCTCGGCAGCATCTCTACTTCCTCTGCAAACTGAGAAGAGCCAAAGCCCTGGCCCCTATCATGTGTACCTTCTACAGAGGCACCATCGAAATCATCCTGGCCAGCTGCATCACCGTGTGGTACGCCACCTGTACTGCGTCCTACCACAAGACCCTCCAGCACATAGTGAGAACAGCTGAGAAGATTGTTGGTGCCTCTCTTCCCTCCCTTAAGACCATCTCCAGCACCTGCCTCACCTGCAAAGCCATCTGCATTGCAGGTGATCCCACTCACCCATCACACTGCTGCTTCAGTCTGCTGCCATCAAGAAGGAGACTGCAAAGTCTCCGGGCCAAAACCAGCAGACTCAAGGACAGCTTCATCCACCAGGCTGTCAAGAAGCTCAACTGTCTCCCTGCTCTGCCTCCTCTCCCCCCCCACACACACACACACACAAATTCTGGACTCTGACCCCCCCCCCCCCCCTTCAACAACTGAACTCTGTCATCCCCAGGTACTGTTCACTTTCTCTCTCACACACACACACACTGATTTCAGGAGCTTCAAAAACTGAACTCTGTCATCCAGGAACTGTTCACAGGCATTAGCTTTTCAAGATGGCCGACACAGAGTGAGCACGTAGCGTAGTGGGTCTTGCATGTAAGCTCAAAAAAACAGCTAAAACTACAGCAAAACTTCTACGTCTCTTACAGTCCCACCTGTTAACTGCTCCCTTACTCCTGTACTTAATTCTAAGTACAGTACGACATCGGCTTTCATCAACAAAATGCAGACAACAAATCCACCCAACAGGTAAAGGAGGCCAGTATCTCTTATACACGAGTTACCTGAACAAAGGATGTGCCAGACTGCCAACTTACTACGGGCAATCCTGCATAGTCAATGGCTTCATGAGATTTTTCCACCTCAGCGTTATCTTGCTCCTGGCTGGCGGCGTGGAAATAAACCCAGGACCAGTGGCCACGGACCTGTGTGCGGGACAGATACTACCAATGCTAACAAGACTAGTGCAGCTAACGCCTCCATCATCAGCAGAGACAACAAGATCACAATTGTTTACGGGACCAGCATGGACGCGTGCACTATTGCCAGCGGAATTAATTCCACTTCCACTACCAATACTGGCAGGGCTAAGGCGGTCCACACCCACATCAACCAGCACCTCTGCGGCTCTGCAGCCCACTGACATCACTGTGGCACGGTAGCCTGATGGCGTCATCGTGGCCCAACAGTGGAACAGAGCTGTGGTGGACTGGCAACCAACCCTTGTCCCCGTAGCACAGCAACGAGCTCTCCTCACCATGGCACAGCAAAGAACCCGCATCACCAGACGGCCAGACACCATGACTCCGCAGCCAGTGCCCAGCACTACAATCCAATTGTCGATCCCTGCTGCAGCAGCCACCACTGCCGCAATGCAACAACCAGATATTAAAACTCGTCAGAGAAATCCAGTGTTCAAAAAGCATAAATTGCTCGGAGTTTTTCAAACCTTGAACCAGGCAAAATGAATTTGGGACCCTCAAAATAAAAAAAAAAAAGGTCTGCTTGGGGGGCACTTAAATGTACGGAGCATGATCTCCAAACGTGAACAACTAGAACATCTGCTGATAAACTCCAATACTGATGTAATCAAATTGAATGGTCGGAAGATATAAGTCAAGAATGTGTAGGAGTTAACATTAAGTTGTCAGCCAATATGACCTTCTCTGTTATTTGTTAATATTGCAAACCCTCCCCTAAAGCAGATTTTTATGACCAATTTAAAGCGCTTCTTAATGCAGTCCTAAAGTGAATTAATCTTATTGGGTTAATTTAATATAAACTGGGACAACAAAAAAGACAGAAAAAGTCTAAAAATAATTACAGATTACTATAACCTAACTCAGTTAATAGATAAACCAACCAGAGTCACAAGCCAGTCAAAAACCAAAACTGATTTACTTTTTACAAATAGACCTGAAAGAAGTCTAGGATATCCTAGACTTACTGTATAACCTTTTAACAGAACTGTCTGACCACAATATAATATTAGCAACAAGAAAACTGTCATGAATCCCCATGCGCCATTATGTGGCGCACGGGGGAGGGAATGATAAACCCAATTGCGAGAGTAGAACATGCAATTTATGAACATAAACCACAACAAAATAACAAGTCCAGCAAGACCACACTATACAGTTGATTGAGATGATGAATTTAGGCCACCAGACATACAGGGTTGCTACCTGGATGTTCTGCAGCCGGAGAGGGGGAATGTCTAGTGTCGCAGAAACACTGAGCACAAAGAGAATGGCAAACAATAACTTACGGCTGGAACAATCCGGGGCTGTCCGTATAGTCTGGTGGATGAGGAAGTGAGGCAGAGTCAGTCGCTAACATCAAGGGAATCACCGTCTTGAAATGTCAGGCTGAATAACACGCAGGTAGTGGAACACATACGTGGAGGAACACGCTGCCACACATGAGGGTGAATGCTCCGACAATCTCTCCAATGATCCACTAATGCAGCGTATTTGTAATCATAATACTAACGAGGGAAGAGATCGCCGGTGTGAGGAAGCGTGGGCTGAATATAATTAATCGCTTGTGTGCATGAGTGAGTGTCAGAGCGTGTGAATAGAAATAAATGGAGTGTGTGTGTGTAAGTGTGTGAACACCCGTAATGGGAAACAGCTGATGGCACTGACAAGAGGAGGAGGCGTTCCCAAGCTGTCAGGGAGCGAAGGACCCAAATAGCTCCCTGACGCGCCCGAAGGAAAATAGGGCAAAATAACCATAAGTCAGAACTGGGTTTGGAACAACCAAACCCAGGTTCATGATTGCCCCCCTCCCCCCCAGGGGTGGATTCCAGAAACCCCAGTACCATCAGCCAAAAACAAAAGACACACCTCAAGGGACCCCGTCCCCCCCAGAAACAAACAATACCCAGGGTGGGAGGTGGGGGAAAACCGGTTAGGAGGGAAGCAACCAGTGAAAAAATACAACAAATAATAAGCAAATAAAGAGCAGTGACCCTCCTAACAGCCCCCACCTAGGACACTAACCCCCCCTCCCCAGAAGTCCAAAGTTCAGGGGGTTGATCAGAGTCCCAGGCCCCCAGCATGGCGAGGGGTGACTGATTGGGTGGCCTGCCCAAGTCCCATGTCCAGCAGTCGGCCCACAGAATAGTGTCCGGCAGCCTACCCGGGCCGATGGACCACCCGACCTGAAGGCCAAGCCCTTCAGAATCAGAATCAGAATCAGAAAAGATTTATTGCCAAGTACATTAACAGATCACTGATAACATACGAGAGAATTTGACCTGACACAGAAAATGAACCTGCATTTCCAGTGACACGGCTGCATCGGGGACGCGCCTGCCAACAGGATAGAGGGTACAGATAGCATAAGAATAAGAATAATACAAGGAACAATAGGAAGGAGCAAAAAAATCATTGATTCAGAATACTGGTTGCATAATCAATCAATATTATGATTACAAGGAAAAAAAAAGCTCTCAATGCACATTCGCGGACAAGTTTCACAGGACACAGGACACAAGAGAGCAGTGTGTGTATCTTTATTTCAGTTCGTGGATCAATATGTGTGCACTGTTGATGCAAAGTGTTGTGATAATAGGAGAACAACAAGGGCACTTGGCAGGAGATGTTTTGTCTGGCTGCTCGCCAATCGTCCTTGCGATTATCTGAGCAGGTGCTGTCCAAGGCCTTGTGCTCGTTGTTTTGAAAACACAGACTGCAGACAGCCAGGAGGAATTTTCATGGGGAAATTGGGCCAAATAGGACTGATCACAGAGAAGGAGCTTTTTATTTCTTCTGTAGATTCAGTACTTAATCCTTCATTGCGGGGCTTTGAGTCCGTCGTGGATAGACCTGAGCGTGAACATGATGTAATCCACCTTCCGAGACAGTTCTCCATTTGTCGCTATCAGGGTCTTCTCCAGTTTTTCAATTTGACAGATGCACCTCGCCTGGCCAGCATTTTGATAGGTTGTATCCATCTTCAGCAATTTGTGGTACACCAGGACAATCCCAGTTCCAATCAGAAAGATCCCGATCACCATTATTACGAAGACATACAAATCTTCAATATCTTCGATAGAGAGATTAGTGAGACACAAGATCCTCCAATTACTTGTGTCACGTAAATAGCCCGCTGGAGCCGTTCCTGCGGGGCAGACAGCTTCCCCCGGAGCACTTTTCCTTGTTGAAAAAATAGTGTCAATTGTGTTCAAAGCCCAGCTTATTAACTCCATAATTTCTTTCGACGGTCGCAGTTAGACGCAGACAGACAACAGCAAGCTGGGATCCAGCAGTTGGGGGGGAAGGAAAAAAAGTCAGAGCAAGAGAGAAGGAAAAAGCGTCTGCTCTCTTGGGAGGGCGGAAGTGAGGCCCTTCAGGAGGCCGACCAGCATGGTGGAGCCACCAGAGCCGGAGGGGAAGGCGGAGAGGCAGCCTATCCACCCAGGAACCCCGGTGGCCAAACCAAGGGACAGGAGCCCCTCTGCCCTCCAAAGCTTGGAGCAGGGGGACCGTAGCACCCGCGATGGTCCCGGTCTGGGACGTGGCCACGTTCGCGATGGTCCCGGTCTGGGATGTGGCCGCACCCGCAATGGTCCCGGTCTGGGACATGGCCGCATCCATGATGGTCCCGGTCTGGGACATGGCTGCACTCACGATGGTCCTGGTCTGGGATGTGGCTGCACCCGCGATGATCCTGGTCTGGGACATGGCTGCACCGGCGGTGGACTCCGGCTGGAGATCTGCTGCACCGGCAGTGGACTCCAGCTGGAGATTTGCTGCACCGGTGGTGGACTCCGGCTGGAGCTCTGCTGCACCGGCGGTGTACTCCGGCTGGAGCTCTGCTGCACCGGTGGTGGACTCCGGCTGGAGCTCTGCTACACTGGTGGTGGACACCGGCTGGAGCTCTGCTACACTGGTGGTGGACTCCGGCTGGAGCTCTGCTACACTGGTGGTGGACTCTGGCTGGAGCTCTGCTGCACCCGCGATGGCCTCCCCAGCGAGGGAGATAAGGCTCCTCACGACCCCTGGCACTGGACCTTGATCCTCAGTGGCCTCTGGCAGGATCAGCTGCTCTCTGGCAACCCTGGTAGGGGGCTCCAAACCCGGAGGGAGAGAAAAAGAGACCAAGTCAGGGTCGCTGGCAGTGGCAGAGCCCAGTGAGGTGGCCCCAAGGGCTATAGCGAGCAGCCCTGGGGCCCCCTCACCCTGAGTCAGGCAGTGCAACATAGACATGGACATGACAGCCATAATGGGGAACACT
This sequence comes from Pholidichthys leucotaenia, assembly GCA_020510985.1. Lineage (NCBI taxonomy): Eukaryota > Metazoa > Chordata > Actinopteri > Cichliformes > Pholidichthyidae > Pholidichthys > Pholidichthys leucotaenia. The sequence continues at coordinate 214,100,714 of CM035848.1, forward strand.
TGCCTGTTCTCAGGCTCCACTGCCGTCCAGGACTCCGATGACTTGGGGTGCGTGGATACCGTTGGTTCACCCGTTGCTGTACCCCCGTCGACCTCCTCTGGGACCACTAGCCCCGCGTCGTCATCCGTGGGCAACCCAGGTAGTGGCAGCTCCTCTCCAGCGACCCTAGGAAGGAGCTTAAAGGGGATGGGAAAGGAGGAACGGTTAGGGTCTCCGGCAGCGGCAGAGCTGGCAAGGGGAGTCCAGATGTAGCTGAGAGCTGCACCCGACTCTCCCCCCCAGGAGCCAGACAAGATCTCTCAATCATTGACAGATGACCTACTGGAGAGATTTCTTGCCTGTGCTCAAGCTCTACCACCATCCAGGACTCCAGCGATGCCGATGACGATTGTCAGGGTCCCGTCGGCTGGAGGTCTGGTCCGGGGAATGACTCTGCTGTGGCGGCCTCCACAGCAGGCGTGATAGTTGTTGCAGTCTTGGTGCTCCCATGCGCCATCGTCCACGCCACTGACTCCACTGGCGTGGCGGCCAAGGACAACCTCTCCGCTGGCCCGTGAGCTAGACCCCCTTGGGCCTCTGGTTCCTCTTTCACCCAAGTGACCTGAATCCAGAGCCAGCAAGTTCGTAGGGGCACACAGAAGGGGTTTGGTGAGGTCGGGTAAGGGAGCACTGTATGCCTCTGGGGCGGAGCACTCAGGGCACTGCACACCCCGAGTCTCCTCACGAGGAGGCAGGCAAAATTGTTCATCAAACGTGAAAGTTAAATAAGAAAAAAACTTTCCTGTTCTCCTGGCACAGGACGTCCCCAGTGGCCTCCGAGGTATCTCCTCTCCTCTCCGGGCATTCCTCCTTGCACTGCACCGGCGGGACCGGAAGCCTCTTCCGGCGGGAGTTTCTCCTCTTCTTCCTCCCGGACGGCTCAGGAACCAGATAGTCCAGGATACAAAGCGTTGCACTGGGCAGTGAATCACCTGCGCCAAGACGCTCCATACTCTCTGGAGAAGGGAGCGGAGTGACCGCGAGGAGTTCGAGCGCTGGGGTATCCTGATCCAACTCCCCTTCTCGGTGCTCCTCCTCCACCCAGCAGTCGAGCAGGGCCAGTCTCTGCTCCTCCCTCTCACAGTGCTCCTCCTCGACCCAACGGTTGAGCACGACGAGCAGGTTTGACCACTCCTCCTCCGTCGGCAAGCCCGTGGATTGAGCAGGTGCGGGGGGTGGAACCTTCACAGCCGGGGAAGCGCATCCTCAGGCCTCCCTCTCGCAGCGCTCCCCCTCCACCCGGCAGTCGAGCAGGGCCAGTCTCTGCTCCTCCCTCTCACAGTGCTCCTCTTTGACCCGATGGTTGAGAACAGTGAGCAGGTTCAACCATTCCTGTAGAACGTGCCATTTATTAACTTAAACCACAACAAAATAACAAGTCCAGCAAGACCACACTATACAGTTGATTGAGTTGATTGAATTTAGGCCACCAGACATATAGGGTTGCTACCCGGATGTTCTACAGCTGGAGAGGGGGAATGCCTAGTGACGCAGAAATGCTGAGCACAAAGAGAACGGCAGACATTAACTTACGGCTGGAACAATCCGGGGCTGTCCATGTAGTCTGGTGGATGAGGAAGTGAGGCAGAGTCAGTCGCTAACATCAAGGGAATCACCGTCTTGAAATATCAGGCTGAATAACACGCAGGTAGTGGAACACATACATGGAGGAACACGCTGTCACGCATGAGGGTGAATGCTCCGACGATCACTTCCCACTAACGCAGCATATTTGTAGTAATAGTACTAACGAAGGAAGAGATCGCCGGTGTGAGGAAGCGTGGGCTGATCATAATTAATCCCTGGTGTGCATGAGTGAGTGTCAGAGCGTATGAATAGGAATGAATGGAGTGTGTGCGTGTAAGTGTGTGAACACCCATAATGGGAAACAGCTGATGGCACTGACAAGAGGAGGAGGCGTGCCCAAGCTGTCAGGGAGCGAAGGACCCAAATAGCTCCCTGACGCGCCAGAAGGAAAATAGGGCAAAATAACCATAAGTCAGAACTGGATTTGAAACAACCAAACCCAGGTTCATGACAAAAACTTCCACAGAAACAGCTTTCTATTCCATTTAAAAAGTCATCAGGTAACACAGTAACCTGATGTATAACCTCAAAAAAACAGCAACAAAATATAACAATGATAATAAATGAAACTGAATGAAAGGAAATCACATCTTCAAATGACATAAATCACAGCAATTAATTTTTTTATAACGAAAATCAAAGAGGTTATCGTGACATTTTCAAAAAAAAAGAAACAGCAGAAGAAGAATCAACTTACCATGGCTTAACTCCGAATGTCTACAACTAATGAAGTTCAGAGATCAACTTCTTAATATTGTTCTAAACTCAGGTTTATCAACAAACAGACAAAGATTTGCGTCTGTTAGAAATAAGGGAACACAAATTCTGAGGAAGGCTAAGGCAAACTTTTTTATAACCATTATTGAAAATGCAAAAGGATATGACAAGAAAATTTGGAATAATATTAACAAATTGACAATAAATGGAACAAAAAAGATGACAGAGTCATGGAACTTAATAACAAATTGGTACAGAATCGCATGATCATTGCTATAGAATTTAACAAGTTTTTCATCAACTCTGTGCTAGAAGTATGTCATTTAATCCACATGATCATAATTCTAGTCCTATTAACCCCCCACAACCAGTTTTTAATATATTAGAAATAATTGAAAATGAAGTCACAAATATCATCAGCTTATTGAACAGCTCAAAAGCAACAGATGAACTTGGTCTTAACACAATTTTTTTAAAAGAACATAAAGAATCTCTCACTCGTCCAAATACTCATTTAATCAATCTGTCAATCAAACATGCTGTAGTCCCACTGCTTGGAAGGTAGGAGTGGTTAGACCAATTTTCAAAACAGGGTTTAAAACTGATATAAACAACTACAGACCAAAAAGCATTTTACCTGTTATCTTCAAAATAATTGAAAAATGGGTGCCCACACTATTATGTGAACATCTGAATAATGGGAACACCCCCACTGCATCATGCACAGTTTGGGTTCCATGCCCACCATTCAACAAAGTCTGCAATAAGCTTGTTTCTAGAGAAAACTAAATCTTTCCTAGATAAGTGCAGTTGTGTAGGTGCTGTATTTTTAGATCTGAAGAAGGCATTTGACACCGATGACCACAACATCCTTTTAACCAAATTTACTGTTTAATTTTCCAGAACACACTATCAAATGAATGGAATCCTATTTTACCAACAGAAAGTAATGTGTAATGGTCAACAGTGTCAAATCACCATATTTGAAATGTCAGATGGGTGTCCCACAAGGCTCCATACTTGGACCAATATTATTCTCCTTATACATAAATGATTTACTAAATCCATGCAGAAACATTCATATATAAATGTATGCAGATGACATGGTAATATTCACACCTGCAAAAAACACAGAAGCAGCCACCTGTATTCTTGCAACAGTGATGACCCAAATCCATGACTGGCTCAATAATTCATGTCTCCCACTAAACACTAAAAAACAATTTGCATGATGTTTACCAAACAATGCTCAAATATTACAAACTCAAACATTTTCTTAAAAGGGGAGGAGCTGCAATTAGTCGAGGAATTTAAGTACCTTGGTGTGATTTTAGATTCCTCATTAACCTTTAAAAAACACACCAAAAAAATCTCAAACATAATCAAATTCAATCTAAGAAATTTTAAACAAATTAGACCATCGCTGACAGTTAGTGCAGCCAAAATGTTCCTGCATGCAATGATCTTGTCACACATCAATTGCTGTTTTACCAACTGGTCACTCACTGGTAACACTATAATCAAACCCACTGAATCCTTATACAAAAAAGCCATAAAAATCTTTGAGAAGAAAGATCCCACATATCATTGTTGTGACATTTACAAGAAATACAATTTTCTGTCTTTTGAAAAAAGCTCTCAGATTTGTTCAGTTTATAAAATATTAAATAGCTATGCACCCCCCCCCCCCTTCCCAGGAGAATATATTGAACTGAGGACTGTCACTGGTACAACCACCAGAGCAATCACGAGAGGAGACTGTGAGGTCTCCCACAGATGCACCACATTTGGTCAATCTGTGCTATCAGTGAGGGGCACCAAGATCTGCAATAGTATACCACCTCCAATCAGAGAACATACCACACTAAACACTTTTCAGACTTATTGTAAAAACTGGCTTTTCAACAACCAAAACTGTACCTATAACTTGTGGTTGTTCTGCCGCATGAGCATATATACATATGTGCCCGTGCGTCACACACATGAGCCCCGCCTCTTGTTTGTTGTTGCTGAGAGGTGCTTGAGTGCATGTGTGTGTACGCATACACAGCACTTCACTCATGTGACATTTGAATGTTTTGTTTTGTAACACGTTAACTCTTGCACTGTAGCATATCCACTTTGTACAGTTTCATTGCAGATGTTCTTCTCGTGGGTGATGATTTGTGTGTTTTTGTGACCCGCCGGGGGACTACAGATGCAAATTAGTAGTATTGCTAAATCTGGCCTACTTACTGTAAAACGGGGCTATAAGGGATGGCGGGGTAATAAGGGACACTTTTTTTTCGAATTTTCCTTAAATATAACGGCGACAAATTTCTTAAAACTAATATCTATCTACAGGAAAGACAATAACAACACAACTCAGCGTCCTGCTCAAAATAAAAAAAGCAGAATTACATTTAAAACATTTCCCAGAAAAGTGTCCCTTATTACCCCACCGTCCCTTATAGCCCCGTTTTATGGTACATTTTTATTAAGATAAGATAAGATAAGATAAGCCTTTATTAGTCCCACAACGGGGAAATTCCAGGATTGCAACAGCACAGGGATAGCAACACTCAGAGCAACAATCAGAAGGCAAGAAAAAAACAAGCAAGCAAGAGCAGCTAATATACATATGTACATATTACTATAAAATATATATATATATATACACACACACGCAGAGACACACAGTGCTGTGTGTCTGTGTGTGTCTTAATGCTCATTAGTATGTCATATCCCTTTCAAATAAATATTAAACTTAAATTTAAACACTACAATACACACACACACACACACACACACACACACACACACACATTTCAGGGCTGCACCAGTCACTTCATGCAGCCATGGACTGCTTTCTTTGCACTACATGCCACTTTAACCCTCTATGCACCTTAATACAGTATGTGCCTCCAGTTACTACATGCTGTCTTAATTTTTAGCATATTTAGTTATTTTGCACACTCTTAGTATTTTTAGTTAGTTTCTGGTTGGGGGTTGGTTTTCTTTGCACTGATGTTTGGTGTTTAATGTTTAATGTTTGGTGTTAGATGTTATACTTGATATTCATATTTCCTACTTAGTGTTTACCTTGATGCACCGTGGGTCTCAGAGTAACGTAATTTCAGTTCTCTGTATGTGCTGTACATATGGCAGAATTGACAACAAAGTTGACTTTGACTTTGATTTTGACTGAGATTTTCACCAGATACCAATAACAACCCAAGTAAGCCATACATACAAAGAAATCAAGGCAACTGTGTTTATAAAAAAACAAGTTTTTTTATAAAGTGGAATGACACGGGAAATTAGTATTGAACACATGAAGAAAAAGAATTGGAAAAAGGCATGTAGAGCCAAGAAACCAGCTGAAATCCATCAGAATTTATGAAGCCATCCCATCCACCATTAGTGCAAATTAATTTCATCTGGTTAAGTCCTGACTGAAAGCCTTTAAAAAGGTCTGTGAATATCAGATTGTCACACCACAAAGAACTCATGATGGGTAGAAGCAAAGAGCTCTCTGTAGACCTTCACAACCTCATTGTTGCAAAACATAATGATAGCATTGGTTACAGGAGCATTTCTAAACTGGTGAATGTCCCAGTGAGCACTGTTGGAGCCATCATTCGGAAGTAAAAAGAACATCATTTTACCATAAACAGCCACAACCAGGAGCACCTCACAAGATTTCTGACAGAGGAGTGAAAAGAATTATCAGAAGAGATATCCAAGAGCCAAAGACCACTCATGGAGAGCTCCAGAAAGACCCGGAGTTAGCAGGTACTGCTGTTTCAAAGAAAACAACAAGTAATGCACTCAACCGACATGGGCTTGATGCCCGCTCAACTCACAAGACTCCATTGCTGAAGAAAAAAGCATGTGGAAGGTCATTTAAAGTTTGCTGCACAACATTTTGGCAAGCCAGTAAAATACTGGGAGAATATAGTCTGGTCAGATGAGACCAAAATTGAACTTTTTGAATGCCACAACACACAGCATGTTTGGAGGAGAAATGGCATTGCACATCAGCTCAAAAACACCATACCAACGGTGAAGTTTGGCGGTAGAAGCATCACGGTGTGCAAGTGTTTTTCAGCACATGGTACAGGCAAATTGCATATAATTGAAGGAAAGATAAATGGACAACTGTATAGAGACATCCTTCAATTCAATTCAATTCAATTCAATTCAGTTCAATTCAGCTTTATTTATAATGCGCCACATCACAACAAAAGCCGTCTCGTGGCGCCACAGTGCAGATAAAAAAATCACACAGTCACAGAAAGACCCAGCAATCAGACGATCCCCTATGAGCAAGCACTAGGCGACAGTGGAGAGGAAAAACTCCCATTTGGAAGGAAGAAAACTCTAGCAGAACCAGGCTCAGGGAGGTAACAATAGAAACAAGATAACAATAGAACAAGAGTGGGGTTAAAAGACACAAATACTCTCCTTAAACGAAAGCTATATTAAAAAGGAAGGATTTTATCCTGTTCTTAAAGACAGAGACCGAGTCTGACTCCCAGACCCAGAGTGGTAACTGGTTCCAGAGAGAAGGGGCTTGGTAGCAGAAGGCTCTGCCTCCCACTGTACTTTTGGAGATTCTGGGCACCACAAGTAAGCCAGCATGTTGGGAGCGTAATGCTCTGTTAGGATGGTAAGGTAATATCAGATCTTTTATATATTGGGGGGCCAGATTGTTAAAAGCTTTGAAAGTAAGAAGAAGGATTTTAAACTTGATTCTGAATTCAATGGGAAGCCAATGGAGGGAGGACAGAACCGGGGAAATATGATCTCTTTTTCTAGAACCAGTTAAAACTCTAGCAGCAGCATTTTGAATCAATTGAAGACTTTTTAAAGATACTGTAGGACAACCAGATAATAGTGAATTACAATAATCTAATTGTGAACTGACAAAGGCGTGAATCAGTTTCAGTATCTGTTTCCTATAGGCCCTTAGAATAGAGGGTTAATACTAGTGAAAGCGCTTTGAGTGGTCTTTGTGACTAGAAAAGCGCTATATAAGTGCAGGTTAGTTAGTTAGTTAGTTAGTATGGTGGAAATAATGGGTAGAATTTTTTACTTTTTGGGAAAACCCCATTGAGTCTAAAATTGAATTGAAAGCCTTATTAAGACAGTCACTCTCAACATCAACATGTATATTAAAGTCCCCTACAATAATTATTCTATCGGCTTTCAGCACCAAATCAGCTAAAAATTTGGCAAATTCCAATAGAAACTCTGAATAGGCCGTGGGAGGACGATAAACTATGGCAAAGAGAACTGGGATCAAGCCAAGATTGCCAACAGGCCCCACACTGAGGACCAAACCTTCAAAGGAATTAAAACATAATTTCTGCTTAACATTAACCAGCAATTTAGGATGGAAAATTGCCACCACTCCACCACCACGACCAGAACCTCTGGGGTTATGACAGTTTAAATACCCAGAGGGAGTTGATTCATTCAGACCAACATAATCATCAAGCCCAAGCCAGGTCTCTGTGAGGGATAGTAGATCGATTAATAGATCATGGACCAGAAGAGACTTAGAAGTTAGAGACCTAATGTTTAATAAGCCACATTTAAATTTTAAACTTTGGGGGGGAAGAGAGGCCAAATTATTAATTGTATTAATTTTAGAGACTTGAGGCTGGATTAGAATTTTCCCAACATTTTGTTTAATCAATCTGGGAAGTTTATGCATTCTATTTTTTTTAACTTTTTTATTAACTTTAGAGCGAGCAGAAAAAGGTTCTCTAAGGGAGGAGAGAGGGGCAAAGTTGAAGGGTGGTGGAAGAGGAGGAGCTGCAGAAGTGTGAGTGTTTTTCAGGTTGTGTTGCAATAGTCCTGAGTTACAATATTTAGGGCAACGGGAGACAGACTCAATCTCTGAAGGATTATAAATCAAAGGCTGATCCAAACAGTAAAGACCACCCGAGTTAAAGAGATCGATACAATATGTGGGAACAGAACCAAAAAAGGGCAGATTGGCAAACCCAGAAACTTCAGAGTGAGTAAACACACCAAATTTCAGTCACTGTACCAGAAAACACCGAATAAAATAGAAAAGATTGTCTGTTAAAACACATGCACCAAGTCTATTTGGGTGGATGCCATCAGGCCTCATAAGTGATGGGCGGTTCCAAAATAAGTTAAAATTGTCAACAAAACCAATGTTAAAAATAGGACAAGTAAAACACAGCCAAGAATTAAGGCTGAGAGTTCTACTAAAACGATTACAGCCTCGTCTGAGAGGTGCCAAAGGTCCAGAGATGAGCGCACGTCTGCCACAGTTCATGAGAGTGGACAGAAGGCTCCTGAAGTCACTTTTTAAAATCTCAGATGCTTCATCTGGGATGTTATTGCATCCCACATGCACAACAACAGTTTGAACGTGAGGGAATTCATTCAGCAGGTCAGGGATAAGAGCCTCAATGTCAGAGACTCTAGCCCCGAGAAAAAATCGAGTAACACAGTACCTGCTTCTGACGTTCCTCACGATCAAGTCACCAATTACCAGCGTCGTCTGTGGGGGGGGGGGGGGGGGGGTTGTCGGTGGATTCTGATGTGGAGAGAAATTCTGAAGAGGATGATGTTGTTGTTGCGAAGGCGGGGAGATGCGCTCTTTTCTTCTGTCTGGAGCAGGTGTGTAATTTGACACACCCTGAGTGGTCTTAATCCGGGGTTTGCGGACATGAGCCACCGCTGAAGGAGAGGAGGGAGGATGAGGGGCATCCATGGGCGGGCGGCCAGCGTCCAGGTGGGGAAAATCCTCCAGGGAAAGGATATCAAATCTGTTATCCAAGGACACTGGAAGAGAAGAGGCGCGGCCCGTTCCGGTCGATCGACGATAGCCATTAGCTGGTCGAACCAAGGTCCAGGGCGCAGATGGAGGATGAGAGGGACCAAGCGAAGCTTTTGGTTTAGCCCCGAGACGAAACCAGTGATTGTTGCTGAGGTCATGGACGTCTGCGGAGGCTGGAGCAGGTGTGGAGGTAGGTGGAGACGCACTCAGCTCACCCAAATAAGTGGCAGTTTCCGCCAGCTGCAAGGCGGTGGCCGGGGCCGATGATCGCCTGAGAGTGATGGTGTCGATATGGTCTTCGGCCTTCCGAATCTTGTAAAGATTGGAGAGCCTCGTTTCCAGCTCAGAGACCTTCTTATCCTTGATAAGAATACGTTGCCATCTGCCAAGATGCTGAAGCTGAAACAAGGGTGACCAAGGAAACTCTCAACTGGTTCCAGAGAAGGAAAATAAAGCTGCTAGAATGGCCCAGTCAGTCACTTGACCTGAATCCAATTGAAAATCTATCAATTGAACTGAAGATCAGAGTTCATAGAAGGTACCTACAGAACCTTCAAGATTTGAAGACAATTTGTGTTGAAGAATGGCCTAAAATCACTCCTGAGCAATGCCTGTGCCTAGTTTCTCCATACAGGAGCCATCTGGAAGCTGTTATTACCAACAAAGGCTTTTCTACTAAATATGAAATGACTTTCACCAAGCGTGTTCAATACTTATTCCCTGTGTTATTCCACTTTATCAACTATAATTTGTTTTGTGAACACAGTTGCCCTGATTTCTTTGTATGCATGGATTACTTGGGTTATTACTGATATCTAGTGAAAATCTCAGGTCAATGGCTCCATCAGAAACATGTTTAATGAGAAAAATGTTGATGTTTTCAATACTTATTTTCCCCACTGTATAGCCTACTCTCCTTGGCAGAAGTGATGAATAAATCCATCAATGCAGACATGCTATTTGACATGAAATGAACTGTTTTCAATTACTTGGTGCGACTTCAGTTGAGCACAGTTTACAAGAGATGCAACCGGCCCATTTTAGTGAATACACAGCCTTGAACTTAAGTCACCCTTTCTCCCTGTGTGCAGGTCACTAGAGGTGGAGGGTGGGAGAGAATGAGAATGATGAGGGAGACAGAGGCAAACACTGATGGTGTGGGAGGGGGGAGTGAGCTGGAGCAAGTGAAGGAGAGAGAGTTTTACTGCAAACAGGCCTGGGGGATTTAATCACAGTAAAAGACTGAACTCTTATTGGGGGTATCAAAACATTTTATGAGAGCAGCTGTGCCATACTCACAAAGGTGTCCTGGACCAAGATAAATCAGCAGCAGTCCTCTGTATCACCTTATGTGTCTCATGCAAAATTAAACTATTGGACAACTGGTTTGACAAATGATGGAAAATGGCATATTTCTTACAGTGTGACAAATTTGCTTTGCAGGGTTTCACAGTTTTTGGATTATTCTGTATCCTCTCACTTAGATATTTGACATTAGTAAAATATAGACATAATTGACTTTGTTTTTGCAACAAACAATCCAGTTTCAAGTTTTAGATATACTTAATTGCCATCTCATACCAGTTTAGCTATGAATGTGTACAGTTCCGTTTTTGTTAAACATTATTTAGAATATTAAAATTAAGGGTCTATGTGATTCATCCTGAGTACCTCAAGGTTCTGTGTGTTGTAGAGTTGTCACAGTTGACACGTCTCTGCAACAGTTGTGGACAGTACCTTTGGCATGGCAAACTGGGGTGGCGGTTCCTCTCTTCAAGACAGGGGACTGGAGGGTGTGTTCCAATTTTAGAGGGATCACACTCCTCAGCCTCTTTAGGAAGGTCTATGCCAAGGTACTGGAGGAGGGAGTCCTGTCAATGGTCAAACTTCTGACTCATGAGGAGCAATGTGGTTTTCGTCCTGGTTGTGGCACATCAGACCAACTCTTCACCCTCTCAAGGATCCACCAACTGGAGTAGTGGCCTAGTTGATAGAGCACCCGCCCCATGACTGGGAGGTTGGGTGTTCAAGTCCTGGCTGGGTCATACCAAAGACCATATAAAAATGGTACTTCTAGCTTGGTGCTCAGTGTAATAGAATGGGGGAGGGAGAAGTTGTTTGTGGCGGCGCCTTGCATGGCAGCGACTCCTCTGATTCTAGATGTGATTAACATTGTCGATAAGAGAAACGTAATTTCGTTCTACTGTACATGATTGGCTGTATGGACTGAATGACGATAGAGTTGGCTTCTTCTTGAGTGTTTGTGGGAGTTTCCCTAGCCAGCCTAGATACATGTGTTTTGTGGGCATGAGGAAGGCATTCGACTGTGTTCCTCATGGTTGGTGGTACCTGTGAGAATGTGCCCTTACATCTTTCTCTCTTGCAGTCCGGGGTGACCTCATTACTGACAGCTGGGTGATTGTGTTCACCTGCTCCTGATTACCAGAAGCGTATAAGTAGGAGTGGTGGAGAGCAGACCAGACTGTTTAGAAAAACTGCCAAATAGAACTCTTGCCTGAAAGTCAAGCTCATGTTGTCTTGTTTCTGTTCAAGAAATTGATTATCTTCTGATCTCAGGTGAAACTGCCAAACCTCCCAGCTCATAGTGATGGTGAAACTGAAGCCTCATGAAGCAATGAACAACTTTGAGACAGCTGCTTCATGAACACAGTGTCATGAAGCATTTAATAAAGAGTGCCATCTGCTGACTGAGCTTCAGAACTGCATCTGAGTGGAAGACCTGAAAAAGCCTCAATACTCTATATCAGAGCCTGCTCTACACTTTTTTGTGTCATTTTCTCAAACAGGCTTGTAAAAATTCTGTCATAATCTGTTATCTGTCATTTTAATTCACTTCAATTAAATCACCCTCCATGTAATCTGTCAAATGATAGACAGCTTTCAGAATTTTTAATCATTGCTGAAAAATTCTGTCGTCGGACAATTTTCAGTGAACGAAACCTCTGATACTGTGTATACTGTATATATTAGGGATGTCGCGATAATCGCAATTATGTAGTACCACACTATGGACAAGCCTACCGCGGAGGATAACGAGCAATCACAACAACCGCGGTGTCTAACTGCCTTAAAGGTTTATTATTTTATGCACTGAAGTAAAAAAAGCAGGCTTTTATTTTGATAACGGTGGTTTTGTTTTCGCTTCCTGTGCTTGCCTGTGGAATTGTCAGTAAGGCTACAGCACTTATATTAGCGGAGACAGTCGAGCTACGAATGCTAACGTTAATTGGTTTATGGACCCTTAATGAGGCACAAGGTCTTAACGGTGGTTGTAGTTTGTGTTGTACTTAATGTGAACTGTGCTAAAATAAGAAAATAAAACTGTAAACTTCACCAGCAGTCAAGACCATTGCCATCACATATAACGGGGATCCATACATGCAATGTTCACTTTTTTTGTGTGTGCAGCTAAATCTTGTTGTTCACTTATGTGACCCTATTGATTACACTGGTCAACACAAATTTATTGTCTAAGTGTTTTTAGTTGATTTAGGACAATTTTGATGTGCTGAATCCAAAACTAACATTGGTTTTGCTCAATCAGGTCAACTTTTTGAACTATGGCCATATGTTTTCTTACATTTTTGTTTACATGTACGGGTATTTTCGCTTTATATGATGCAAAATTCTTTTTTATTTCTGGAAATTCTCTGAATTTTGAACAATGATGACGTAACATTCAATTTACATGTACTTACCTATATCAATATCTACTATTTAATTTACAGTACAACTGTACAACTGCTTATAACTTCACATAAAAACCTGACCTGATCGAGAGAAATGGATATCATTTTTTAATTCAGTGGTGCAAAATTGTCTTAAATCAGTTGAAAAAACACAGACAACTTACAAAAAAATCATTTTTGTTTTGCTGTGTTATTATAAAACATATAAAACAAACATATATCCAATATTTATGCTTCAGAAGAGAGCTATTTGAATAATAAACAAAGCTGCTTACAAGGAACCAACAAACCCACCTTTTCTTAAATTAAAAGCTCTCAAGTTAAAAGATCTGGTTGACTTTAAAACTGCAGTAATAATGTTTAAAGTGAAGAATCTATCACTGCCCACAAATATACAAAAGTTGTTTCAAATAAGGGAGAAACAATATCATTTCAGAGGAACATGTATATTTCAAAAACCTTCAGTGAGAACTACCACCAAGCAACACTGTGTTTCAGTGCAAGGAGTAAGACTGGACTGTGGAACGCTTTTGGACCTGAATTAAAATCATGTACAACGCTTGGATAATTTAAACAAAAACTAAAGGAAGAAATACTCCAAACATATATACAAGATGAAATGTAAAATCACATAAGAATTATCATATTCAGTCTGTGTTATGCTGTTGCTAAGTTTGGTTTTTTTTTTTTTGTCACGTTTTGTCTTAGCTTTGTTCTGAATTGTAATCGCTCCTGTTTTGTTTTTCTTTTGAATTCTTGGATGGAATATGGGTGGGCAATATAAGCTGTGGCTTCAGCCATCACCCATTTCGGATAACTTTTGTTCAACTGTATAATCAGATGAGTTATTGTTTAATTTGACCTTGTTAGATTCCCCCCCCCCCGTTATATTATTCTGTTCTTTTCTTTTAATCTTTACTTTTAATCTATCCAAAATAAAGATTCATTCATTCATTCATTCATTATTAAATAAATTGTTAAAAATTAAGTGTATTTTTATTGCCAACAGCATGTTTGCACCCAGTACTGTGGAAGTTTCCACAGCACCGGGAGCTGCCGCTGCACCGTGTGGGGCACTGTAGAGACAGACTCCAGCAGGCAGTTAGTGGCGGAAGCATTTGGACAAATTGCTAAATACAGCCGTGACAGTGAGCACTGAAAGGGCACAAAGTGTGTTATTTCCTTCTGAGCGGAGTGTTTATGATTCTGACAATTGAGCTCCGAGAGCGAAACAACTACTGCACAGTGCATTGTTGATTTGAATGTGATTTTTGGGACAGCGACCACCACTGCTTCATGAAAATGATCGAGCTTTTTTTTTTTTTTTAACAGAATCGACCGGAGCTCCGCACAATTGTCACACACGCACAAGTTGAGAGCGGAGTTGCAGTGAGTTTGTCACAGTTTCCATCATTTGCCACATAAATTATGAACCCTGTTTACATTACGAGACCACGGGGTCCTAAAAAAATTTGCAATAATACCGCATATTGCGGTGTTGAGTTATCCGTCACCGCAGGGGAAATTCCTCCACCCTGACAGCCCTAATATATATATACATACACACACACATACACACACACACACACACACACACACACATACATAGAGTGGTGTGAATAAGTGTTTGCCCCCTTTCTGATTTCTCATTTTTTTGTATGTTTGTCACACTTAAATGTTTCAGATCATCAAACAAATTTAAATATTGGACAAAGATAGCACAAGTAAACACAAAATGCAGTTTTTAAATGAAGGTGTTTATTATTAACGGAGAAAAAAAAAATCCAAACCTACATGGCCCTGTGAAAAAGTGATTGCCCCCTCAACCTAATAACTGGTTAGGCCACCCTTAGCAGCAACAACTGCAGTCAAGCATTTGTGATAACTGGCAATGAGTTTTTTACAGCACTGTGGAAGAATTTTGGCCCACTCATCTTTGCAGAATTGTTGTAATTCAGTCACTGTGGAGGATTTTCAAGCATTAACCGCCTTTTTAAGGTCATGTCACAGCATCTCAATCGAATTCAGGTCAGGACTTTGACTAGGCCACTCCAAAGCCTTCATTTTGTTTTTCTTAAGCCATTCAGAGGTGGACTTGCTGGTGTGTTTTGGATCACTGTCCTGCTGCAGAACCCAAGTGTGCTTCAGCTTGAGGTCACAAACAGATGGCTGGACATTGTCCTTCAGGATTTTTTTGTAGACAGCAGAATTCATGGTTCCATTTACCACAGCAAGTCTTCCAGGTCCTGAAGCAGCAAAACAGCCCCAGACCATCACACTACCACCACCATATTTTACTGTTGGTGTGATGTTCCTTTTCTGAAATGCTGTGTTGCTTTTACGCCAGATGTAATGGGACACACACCATCCAAAAAGTTCAACTTTTGTCTCATCAGTCCACAGAGTATTTTCCCAAAAGTCTTGGGGATCATCAAGATGTTTTCTGGCAAAAGTGAGACAAGCCTTTACTATGTTCTTTTTGCTCAGCAGTGGTTTTCATCTTGGAACTTTACCATGCAGGCCATTTTTGCCCAGTCTCTTTCTGATGGTGGAGTTATGAACACTGATCTTAACTGGGGCAAGTGAGGCCTGCAGTTCTTTGGATGTTGTTGTGGGGTTTTTTGTGACCTCTTGGATGAGTTGTCACTGCGCTCTTGGGGTAATTTTGGTTGGCCGGCCACTCCTGGGAAGGTTCACTATTGTTCCATGTTTTCGCCATTTGTGGATAATGGTAAATGGCGTCCACTTATATAGCGCTTTTCTTCTCATCTAGGATGACCAAAGCACTTTACAGATCCTGCTATCCACCCATTCACACACACATTCACACACTGATGGTGGCAGAGCTGCCATACACACAGGCGCTAACCAGCCCACCAGGAGCAACTGGGGGTTCAATGTCTTGCTCAAGGGCACTTCGACAAGCAGACAGCAGACAGAGCGGGAATCGAACCCATGACCCTCTGATCAGTATTCGGTCACACTAGACCTGCGCCTCCGCCGCTCCCACAGTGAGAGCCATGATAAGAGCGGCAAGAGCGACCTGGCAAACTTGCCACTGCTGGCGACAAAGAACTTTCGTGCACTAGTGCAGGAAGCGGACTGGATCATTCTGGCAACCAGAACCTTCGCCGTGAACACAGCGGTGCCGGAGCCCAGAGAGATGGCCAGCAAGGGCAAGGAGCTGCTGGTGGTGGCTGGTGCAAATCCCAGAAGGCATAAGAAGGGCACGATCTGCTTCTATCACCGCTGTTTCGGAGCGGATGCACGGCGATGCATGCCGCCGTGCCAGTTCAAGTGGTCGGGAAACGCCAAGGCCAGCAGTCAGTAGCAGCTGCGACCGCCGGTGAGACAGAGAAGCTGCTCTATGTCACGGACTCACATTTGGGGAGACGGTTCCTGGTGAACTCCGGCTCCCAGAAGAGTCTCATCCTGCCATTCAAGGCAGACAGGGTGGCAAGAAGTAGCGGCCCCGAGCTGGCAGCCGCCAACGGATCGGACATTAAGACATTTGGTAAGAAGACACTGTCTATATGTTTGCATGGGCATAACTTCCAGTGGACCTTCATTATAGCTACATGTAACTCCCCCATTTTGGGTGCAGACTTTCTATGTGCGCATGGTTTATTAGTTGATGTTGCTACTACAGCTGGTGGATGCTGTGTCTTTTGATTCTCTGCCCTGTACAGCTCGGGGAGCCGGGTCGACAACACTAGCCAACATTACAGCTCCAGGGGGTAAGTTCCAACAGTTACTCGCCCAGTTCCCTGCACTCATGGTTCTGATGTTTTCAGTAGCCGTTACCAAGCACGGGGTCGAGGATTTTATTACTACCAAGGGACCACCCGTTTTCGCACCACCCCGATGCCTGGACGCAGCTAAACTGGCCAGCGCACGCAAGGAGTTTGCCAACTTGGATAGGTTAGGCATCATCAGGCACTCAAACAGCCCGTGAGCATCCCCGCTGCACATGGTGCCTAAAGCCGACATTTCGTGGCGACCATGCAGCGATTTCCGGCGATTAAACAACGCCACGGCACACGTGGCGTTGTTTCCCTCATATCCCTCATATCCAGGATTTTTCCATCCACCTGGCCGGGGCACGCATTTTTTCCAAGGTGGACCTGGTCCGCGGTTACCACCAGGTCCTGGTGCGCGCAGAAGGCGTACCCAAAATGGCAGTGATAACTCTGTTCGGCCTTTTCAAATTTTTGCGCATGCCATTTGGATTAAAAGGCACGACGCAGACTTTCCAAAGGATGATGGATGCAGTGCTGCGCGATCTTCCCTTTGTTTTCGTCTATCTGGATGGCATCCTGGTGGCCAGCGAGTCTGAGGACCAGCACATCGCCCACCTCAGGACGGTTTGCCAGAGATTGGAAGCGCATGGTTTAATAATCAACCCGGCGAAGTGCCAGTCCAGTGCGACAGCGATCGACTTTTTGGGCCAACGCATTTCGCCGGAGGGCTCGTTCCTGTTACCAGACAAGATGCGCGGGGTTTCAGATTTTCTACGTCCTCAGACAGTAAGGGCGCTTCAGAAGTTTTTGGGAATGGTTAATTTTTACAACCGTTTCCTCCCCCGCACAGCTCAGCTGATGCAGCCATTGTACGCCACTCTTAAAAAAAGAGACATGTGGACAGCATCGACTGGACTCCCGAGCGGGGTCAGGCTTTTTCGAACACCAAAACAGCGCTGGCGAAGGCCGCATTACTTGCCTACCCAGATCCATCAGCACGGATAGCGCTCACTACGGACACCTCTGATGTGGCCATAGGGGCCGTAGTGGAGCAGTGCGTTGCAGGTTCTTGGCAGTTGCTCGAGTTTTTCAGCAGGTCTTTGTGCGACAACAAGCGCAAATACAGCACACTCAACAGAGAGTTGCTGGCTCTCCACCGGGCGACACGCCATTTCCAGTTCTGGCTGGAAGGGCGCGACTTCACCACATTTGTGGACCACAAGACGTTAACGTACGCCATGGCCAAAGTTTCGGAAACCATGGTTGGCCTGGCAGCAATGGCAATTGGACACAATCTCAGAGTTTACGACCGACATTCGGCATGTGGCTGATAAACTTAACGTGGTGGCAGACTGCCTCTCATGCGGATTGGTTGCCCTGGTCTACATGGGAAGAGATTTCACCACCATGGCCGCGGAGCAAGCTGGGGATGCGGGCATTTGCACGCTCCAGTCTGGACCAACAGGGTTAAGGCTCGAGAGCAGGGAACTGCAAGAAGGGGGCCCTCCCCTACTCTGTGACATCTCCACAGGCCGCCCGTGCCCGGTGGTCCTGCGCTCTTCGCGCCGTCAGGTTTTCGAGTCGGTCCACTCCCTTGTGCACCTGGGAGTGCACGCTTCAGTCAAACATGGTGGGGGCGAAATTCGTCTAGCCACGTTTACGTAGAGGTGAAAGAGTGGGCAGCAGCTTGCACCGCGTGCCAATGAGCCAAGGTGTGTAGGCACACAAAGGCTCCCCTTGAACCGTTCCACATCCCGGCTAAGAGGTTCGACCACGTCCAAGCGGACCTGGTGCAGCCCCTTCCACCATCGCAGGGGTTTACGCATCTCTTGACAGTCGTGGACCGCACCACATGCTGGCCCGAAGTGGTGCCGCTAGCTTCTACCACGTCCTCGGAAGTAGCACGCGCTTTTTTGTCAACTTGGGTGGCACGCTTTGGAGCTCCGTGAGACATCACGTCCGACAGGGGCCCACAGTTCATTTCCGACCTCTGGACTTCCTATGTTGATCAGGTCAGGGAAGCATGATCCGTCCTGAGCTGGAACCCCCCCCCCCCATACACATACGGGTGAAAATGGCGAAGCCCCTGGATGACAGACAACAGCTCTCTGCGAGTAACGCAATAATTCCTTTCAGCTCTGCTGAGAGTGTGGCTGAAAAAAGCAACTGCCTGCTCTCCGTGTTCTCCCTCCTGGGATAACACCGCCCCGATGCCTTGGTTGCTGGCGTCCGTGTCCACGATGAACGGGCGGTTTGGGTCAGGATACTGCAGGATGGGGGCTCCGATGAGCGCTGAGCAAAACTGGGAAAAAGCAGCAGCACAACTGTCACTCCACTGAAACGCACGGCCCTTCTGTGTCAGCTGATGCAGCGGGCTGGCGATGGTGGCGAAGTCTTTCACAAATCTCCTATAATAGGAGGCCAGTCCAGAAAAACTCCGTAGCTCTCCCACATCACGCGGCACTGGCCAGTTTTTCACCGCTGCCACTCTGGATCGGTGGGTACTCCCACTGCGCTGACGACATGGCCAAGGAAAGTGGTCTCCAGCTGAAATAGGTGGCATTTCCGCGGGTGTAGCCGCAGCCCGGCCCGTCGGATGGCGTCCAATACTTCCTGGAGATTGGACAGGGCGCTGTCAAAATCAGCTGCGTCATCCAGACAAACAATGCAGCGGCTCCAGGGCACATGAGCCAACACTCGCTCCATCAGACGTTCAAAGGTGGCCGGGGTGTTGCAAAGTCCAAACGGCATCACTTTGAACTGATAGAGTTCCTGCCCGATGGAGAAGGCTGTTTTCTGGCGGGCCTCAGGTGATAGTTCTACCTGCCAATAGCCACTGCGGAGGTCCAGAGAGCTGAACCAGCTGGAGCCAGCGATGTGATCCAGCGCGTCATCGATGCGGGGCAAGGGGTAGGAATCCTGCGGGTGACGTCATTCAGGCATCGGTAATCTAACTAACTAACTAACTAACTAACCTACACTTATATAGCGCTTTTCTAGTCACAAAGACCACTCAAAGCGCTTTCACTAATACTAACCCTCTATTCTAAGGGCCTACAGGAAACAGATATCTAGGGACAATTTAGAACAACCAATTAACCTAACATGCATGTCTTTGGATTGTGGGAGGAAACCGGAGCCCCCGGAGTAAACCCACGCAGCACAGGGAGAACATGCAAACTCCGCACAGAAAGGTTCCAACCCCTGCCAGCCTGGGGATTCGAACCTGGAACCTTCTAGCTGTAAGGCAACAGTGCTAACCACTGCACCACCGTGCTGCCCGCATCCACACAGAACCGCCACGAACCATCCTTCTTCCTAACCAGCACCACCGGCGCCGCCCAGAGGCTGCTGGAGGGTTCAATAATGTCTGCCTCCAGCATTTCCCGTACTTTTTGTTCTGCTGCCGCCCGCCTTGAAAAAGGCAGACGGTGGGGGCGGAGCCGGATCGGCCTGGTCTCACCGGTGTCGATCCCGTGCTGCACCAAGCTGGTTTGGGCACATTCCTCATCCTTGGCAGCAAAGACGTCCATGTAGCAGTCCAACAGCTCCCGCAGCTGGCGTCTGTGTCCCGATTCCAGTCCACTGCAGCTCTGCTGGAACAATTCCTCGACCACCTGCTGCATTTCTGCTGACACATTGACCCGCTCCGCTGTGGCCCCCCTCCTTGCTGTCTCTATCGATGGTCACACTCCCTCTGCTTGTGCTGGTGGCGCCGTTGTGTTCAGTACTTGCGGTGACCCGCCCGGTTTGGCCCGCCCTGGTGGTCCCTCGATCACGCAGGCCTCTGGGTTCCTCCTCTGGGCTCCGCTGCAGAGCGTGATGGACCGAGTTCCTAGCAGGAGGGATGACCTGACGGTGTCAATTTTTGCAGCCTATGCTGCGAGCAGATCAAGTCCAATAATGCAGGGCTCTTGAATGTCAGCCAGCCAGAACGGGTGGTTTGTGTTCTGGCTGGCCACCCCCACCACAAGAACTCTCCGCCCTCCCAGTCTGGCACGCTCACCGGGAGCTGTGTTGATGCAGCGCCCCGTGTGTTCCCACCCCTGCGGTTCTGTCTCGTCCGCGC
Source organism: Pholidichthys leucotaenia (assembly GCA_020510985.1). Classification (NCBI taxonomy): domain Eukaryota; kingdom Metazoa; phylum Chordata; class Actinopteri; order Cichliformes; family Pholidichthyidae; genus Pholidichthys; species Pholidichthys leucotaenia. The sequence continues at coordinate 214,121,378 of CM035848.1, forward strand.
CTGGCAGCACACCAGGTCGGACCAGGGAGATGGTAGAACCGGTGTCGATCAGGGCCCAGATTGGCGTGTTGTCCAGGCTGCACTCTAGGTACATTCCTGGCGAGTGTCCAATTTGGCCCACACGTGGCGACAGTTCATCAGGGAAAATGTCTGTGGGAGGCGGCAGGTTCCCGTCCATGCCACCTTGCTCTAGTTTAACGTTGGCGAGGGGCCAGTTTGTCATGGGGTGGGTGCCAGGCAGTACCGCATGATGTGTCCTGGCTCCCCGCAGCGGAAGCACCCTTCCTCGCGCCGCCGTGGCCGTCTTCTTCGTGGGCACGCCGCCGTGGTCCGGCGCAGCTCCTCCTCCTCCTCCTCGCTCTCAGCCGTGGCCTGGAAGGCTCTCTGTCTCGGTGCTGATGCATCAGCTGTACAGTCCATTAGCAGTTCCACCCGCACCGCTTGTGCCACAGCCGTCTCCCAGCTGCTCGCAGCGAGAATCCGGATGTGGCTCTGGAGCTGGGCCGGGCGGAGACCCCGAATGAAGTTCCGGAGGACGAGCTTTTCCACTACCTCTGGCTCGAAATCCGGGTAGCTACGCCATGTCAGCAGCCGTTTGTCCGCTGCGTAGGCTCCCAGGTTCTCTCGGCTGCCTCGCCGGCGGTTGGCCAGCTGTTCCTCAGTGTGCTCAGCCGTTGGCCACTCTCCCAAACCACCTCCGGAGCGCTCCTTGCAGCACTCCTTGCAGCGCTGGCCAGCTGCGGCGTTCCTCGGGCCGAAGATCGGACAGCGTGCAGAGAGCCCTTCCCTCCAGGGCCAGCATGACCTGCACGGCGGTCTCTTCGGGTGGCCAGCCGTTCGATGCAGCAGCCAGCTCGACCTGGACCAGGTAGTCGTCCAACAGGGTTTCACCGTTAAAGCGGGGAACTTTGGCCCGCTGCCGGATGGGTGGGATGGTCGCCTCTTGGTCACTCGCCGCCCCTGGTCACAGTGGAATCGCTGGCCCGTCCTGCCCTGAAAAGGGCGGGGAGCGGGGCTGATCTGCTCTGTTTAGCCCGTCCTGCCTTGAGAAAGGCAGAAGGCGGGGTATGCTGTTCCCGTCGGGTCCACTGCTCTGTTCATCCTGGCGAGCAACTCTGGTGGTCGGTGTACCAGCTATGTCGTCCATTCCCAGCTGAGCGATGAACCGCTCCAGCTGCTTAATCTCTGCTCTGATCCTGGCTTCCATTTGCTCCATGATCCCACTTCTGACACCAGTGTGACGTAGTGGGGGTTCACACAAGAAAGGAGAGATGACTGACGAAACAGGCTTTATTTAAACACACTTCCTCAACACAGACAGGAGGGGAAGTCACTCACACAGACCTCCGTCTCACTGAGGGTGACACAAAAGCATGATCAGTCACTGCTCTGACTCTTCTTATAACACTGCTGTGTCATTATAATGCAGTTATAATGACACAGCAATAACACTTTAGAACACACGAATGATAACACCCTTTGAATCCTCCGCTGCCAAAGCATGCCGGGAGAATCCCCGCCCCCTTAACACAGCCCCGACGTTACAGTACTTAATTTTAAGTTGTCTTTTTTCCCTCCGAGTTGCAATTTGCAGACGGTCTCTGTGCATTTGTTTCCCCAACAGCAGCTCATAGACACCAGTTTAACTTCTGGAGCTCAGAGGACAGCTCTTTTTAGTGAAAATGAGGTTGTAGCTCATTGTCCACTTTACCAGTGTATTAGATTGGTGTGGTTTGTGTTTAAACAGCGTTTTGTTCAGGAATTATTGATCCGCACAGTCCGAATCTGTGAATATCTTGCCAACTTTACTGAAGTGTCCCCCACGGTGGAACACACTGAGTACATTTCTTCATCGGTAGAATTTTGGTCACTACATGCATTTGCCAGGATGTTAACCAGCTCTTCATTACTTAGGATAGCTGCAACTAACTTTTTTGCTGATTCACTCATAGCTGCACTTCTTCCATTTCCGTTCATTACATATAACACACACCGAAAAAAATGCTAAGCGGCCAAATGGTCCTGATCACATACGTACAAAACACAGAATATATTGAATGAAACTCTGAGATAGATATATATATATATATATATAGTGATGTAGGCAAGGTTCACACCAAGAAGAGGAGCGGATAGTTGTGACGAACAGGCTTTATTCACACACACTCTGAGCACAGGCAGGAGGGGAGGTCATTCTCCCAGACCTCCGTTTAAATCATGGTTACACACATAATAAATCTTGCCCTAATCCTGCCTATGAAACACTGCTGGGTGACTATAACGCAGTTATAATGACACAGCAGTATAATAACTCAGTAATAACATTTAATACACACATACAATAACGTCCTCTGTTGCAAAGCATGCTGGGGAAAATCACTGCTCCCCCCCCAATACAGCCCCGACGTTACACTGCCCCCCCCTCCTGGACTGGTTTCTGTCCCCAGAAAAATTAAAGTCCAGTTCAAAAGTCCAATACAAACTCATCCAGGTGTCGGGGCAGCCTTCGGTGCCGGCAACCAACACGTACAGGCCCCCTAGTGTCCATCTGAGTCTCGGTCGGGGTATCTGGTCGGGATGAAGGCTCTGGTTCATCCACCAGCGGCGCAGATGGCTGATACGGGGCGAGACGGTCACGATGAAGGACCACAACCCGGTCCCTTTTCCTAAGCCTCACCCTGTACACCACATCCGACAGTCTCTGCAGAACCACGCACGGTCCCGACCAATGGCTCGCCAGCTTCGGTGATCGTCCTCTTTTCCTCTCAGGGCAGAAAACCCAGACTCGATCTCCCGATGCAAAGTCCCTCCCCTGGCAGCAGGAGTCATGCGCTCGCTTCTGCCGACCCCCTGCCGCTGCCTGGGCCTCTTGAGCCAGTTCGTGCACCGTGTGGAGACGTTCTTTCAAACAAAAAAAATAATCCAACCCGGGTTTTCCCTCCACCTCCGGCTCGGGGGGGGGGGGGGACCAAATACCAAGTCCACCGGTGTGCGCAGCTCGCGTCCAAACATGAGCGCTGCAGGGGTGCACCGAGTAGATTCCTAAGCTGCCGTCCGGTACGCCCACAAAACAAAAGGCAGATGCAGGTCCCAGTCTCGCTGTCGCTGGTCCACTAGGATAGCGAGCTGGGTGGTGAGGGTCCGGTTGAATCGTTCGACCAGGCCGTCGCTCTGTGGATGCAGCGGGGTGGTCCGGGTTTTCCGGATGCCCAGCCGCTTGCAGACCTCTCCGAAGACCTCTGCCTCGAAGTTCCAATCATGATCGCTGTGCAGCTCCTCCGGTGCGCCAAACCGACAGAACATTTCGTCCACCAGCTTTGATGCCGTCGTAGCGGCGCTCTGGTCCAGGACCGCGTACGCCTCTGGCCACTTAGTGAAATAATCCATTGCGACCAGCACGTAGTGGTTCCCCCGGTCCGTGGTCGGGAAAGGGCCCAGGATGTCCACTCCCACTCGCTCCATCGGCGCTCCCACCCGGTACTGCTGCAGGGGAGCGTGGGATCGCTGAGTTGGCCCTTTCTGAGCTGTGCACGTGTCGCAGCGGAGAACGTGGAGTTCCACGTCCTGATGACAGCCGGGCTAGTAGAACCGGGCTTGAAGGCATTGCAGCGTCTTTGTCACTCTGAAGTGGCCCGCTCCTACCACCCCATGAACCAGCTGGAGTACGTTGGGCCGGAGTTGACGAGGAACCAGCAGCTACCAGACATGCCGCTGCCCAGCTGGAGTCTGCCACTGTCGATACACCACGCCCTCGTGGCAGCGGAGGTTGGCCCATTGGGAGTGTAGGGCCTTAGTCTCTGGGTCCAGTGGTGACACAACTTCCCATGCGGGCCGCTGTCCTGCGTCCAGCCACTGCCGAACCCGAGAAATGACCGGATCTCTATCCTGCTCGCTCTGCAGCTGCTGCGTGCCAAGGACCTCTGTGACGTCATCGCTGGGGGAGGCTGCCTGATCACCCGAGGAGGGGGTGCGCGTCGCTGCGTTATTCCTGCTCGCAGCGGCCCAGAGAGCAGCAGTCCGTGGGGCGGCTTGGTCTCAATCTTCAGCCCGTTGGCAGTGACGACACTCCTCTGTCACACAGGGGCGCTGAGACAGCGCATCAGCGTTGGCATGGAGGCGGCCTGCCCGATGCACAATCTGGAAATTATAATCCTGCAGTGCCTCCAGTCATCTCGCCAACTGTCCATCCGGTTCTTTGAAGTTTAATAACCAGGTCAGGGAAGCGTGGTCCGTCCTGAGCTGGAACCTCCCCCCGTACACATACGGGCGGAAATGACGCAGTCCTTGAATGACAGCCAACAGCTCTCTGCGAGTCACACAGTAGTTCCTCTCAGCTCTGCTGAGAGTGTGGCTGAAAAAAGCAACTGCCTGCTCTCCCTGCTCTCCCTCCTGGGATAGCACTGCCCTGATGCCCTGGTTGCTGGCGTCCGTGTCCACGATGAAAGGGCGGTTCGGGTCAGGATACTGCAGGACGGGGGCTCCGATGAGCGCCGCGCGGAGCTGGGAGAAAGCAGCAGCACAGTTCTCACTCCACTGAAACGTGCGTCCTTTCTGCGTCAGCTGGTGCAGCGGGCTGGCGATGGTGGCAAAGTTTTTCACAAACCTCCTATAATAGGAGGCCAATCCAAGAAAACTCCTCAGCTCTCCCACGTTCTGCGGCACTGGCCAGTCTCTCACCGCTGCCACTTTTTCTGGGTCGGTGGTGACTCCCGCTGCACTGACGACGTGGCCCAGGAAGGTGGTCTCCCGCCGGAACAGGTGGCATTTTCTAGGGTGTAACCGTAGCCCCGCCTGTTGGATGGCACCCAGCACCTCTTGGAGGTGCTGGGAGGTGCTGATTTTGACAGGGCGCTGTCAAAATCAGCTGCATGCACCAGTAGGTCATCCAGGTAAACTACGCAGCGACTCCGGGGCACGTGAGCCAGCACTCGCTCCATCAAGCGTTCAAAGGTGGCCGGAGCGTTGCAAAGTCCAAACGGCATCACTTTAAACTGGTACAGTCCCTGCCCAATGGAGAAGGCTGTTTTTTGGCGGGCCTCGGGTGACAGTTTACCTGCCAATAGCCACTGCGTAGATCCAGTGAGCTGAATCAGCTGGAGCCGGCGATGTGGTCCAGCGCGTCATCGATGCGGGGCAAGGGGTAGGAATCCTTCCAGGTGACGTCATTCAGACGCCGGTAATCCACACAGAACCGCCACGACCCGTCCTTCTTCTTGACCAGCACCACCGGCGCCGCCCAGGGGCTGCTGGAGGGCTCAATAACATCTGCCTCCAGCATTTCTCGCACTTTTTGTTCTGCTGCTGCCCGCCTTGAAAAGGGCAGCCGGTGTGGGTGGAGTCGAATCGGCCTGGTCTCACCGGTGTCGATCTCGTGCTGCACCAAACCGGTCTGGCTGCATTCCTCGTCCTTTGCGGTGAAAACACCCATATAACAGTCCAATAGCTCCCGCAGCTGGCGTCTCTGTTCCGGATCCAGCCCACTGCAGCTCCGCTGAAATAATTTCTCGACCACCTGCTGCGTCTCTGCTGACACGTTGACCCCTCCCCTTGCTGTCCCTGTGTGTGTTCGTGCTCTCTCTGCCCGCGCTGGTGGCGTCATCGTGTCCAGTCCTCGCGGTGGCCCGCCTGGTCCGGTCCATCCTGGTGGTCCCTCGATCGCGCAGGCCCCCGTGTTCCTTCTCTGGGTTCTGCTGTGGAGTGTGATGGTCCGGTCTCCCAGTTGGAGGGAAGGTCCGGCGGTGTCGATCTTGGCGTTCCAGGCTGTGAGCAGGTCTAGTCCAATAATACAGGGGTCTTGGATGTCAGCCAGCCAGAACGGGTGTCTTATGTTCTGACCAGCCACCCCCATCACGAGGACTCTCCGCCCCCTCAGTCTGGCGCGCTCACTGGTAGCCGTGGTGACGCAGCGCTTGGTGGGTTCCCACCCCCGTGGGGCCGTCTTGTTTGTGCCCGGCAGCACACCGGGTCGGACCAAGGAGATTGTAGAGCCGGTCAATCAGGGCCCGGATCGACGTCTTCTCCAAGCTGCACTGTAGATACATCCCTGGAGAGTGTCCAATTCGGCCCACGCGTGGTGCCAGCTCCTCGGGGGAAACATCTGCAGGAAGTGGCCTGTCCCCGTCCACGCCACCTTGCTCTAGTTTAACGCTGGCGAGGGGCCAGTTTGTCGTGGGGTGGGTGCGGGGCAGTACCGTGCGATGTGTCCCAGCTCTCCGCAGCGGAAGCACCCTTCTTCACGCCACCACGGCCATCTTCTCCGTGGACGCACCGCCGTGGTCTGCCGTAATTCCTCCTCTTCCTCCTCGCTCTCAGCCGTGGCCTGGAAGGTTCTTTGTCTGTGCGTTGGCGCTTCAATTGTGCGATTCATTAGCTGCTCCACCCGCTCTGCTTCTGCCACCGCAGTCTCCCAGTCGCTCACGGCGTGGATCCGTACGTGGCTCTGGAGCTGGGCCGGGCGGAGACCTTGGATGAAGTTCCAGAGGGCAAGCTTCTCTACCACCTCCGGTGCGAAATCTGGGTAGCTGCGCCAGGTTAGCAGCCGTATGTCTGCAGCATAGGCTCCTAGGCTTTCCTGGTTGCTTCGACGGCGGCGGGTCAGCCTCTTCCTGGGCGTGCTCAGCGTCCGCCGTTCTCCCAAATCGTCTCCGGAGCGCTCCTTGTAGCGCTGGCCAGCTGTAGCGCTCCTCAGGCCAGAGATCAGAGAGCGTGCAGAGAGCCCTCCCTTCCAAGGCCAGCGTGACTTGCACGGCGGTTTCCTCTGGTGACCAGCCGTTCAGCGCAGCGGCCAGCTCGACCTGGGTCAGGTAGTCATCCAACGGGGTCTCACCATTGAAGCGGGGGATCTTGGCCCGCTGCCGGATGGATGGGACGGTCGCCTCCTGATCGATTGCCACTCCTGGTTGCCGTGGGATCGCCAGCCCGTCCTGCCCTGAAAAGGGCGGGATGCGGGGCTGGTTTGCTCTGCTCTGCCCACTCTGCCTTGAAAAAGGCAGAGGGCGGGGTGCGCTGGCCCCCGTCAGGTCCGCCGCTTCGTGTGTCCCGGCGAGCGGCTCCCGGGGGTGGTGTCTCGGTCCCATCGTCCGTCGCCAGCTGAGCAATGAGTTGCTCCAGCTGCTGGATCTCCATTCTGATCCTGGCTTCCATCTGCTCCATCCCACTTCTGACACCAGTGTGACGTAGGCAAGGTTCACACCAAGAAGAGGAGCGGATAGTTGTGACGAACAGGCTTTATTCACACACACTCTGAGCACAGGCAGGAGGGGAGGTCATTTCCCGACCCCCGTTTAAATCATGGTTACACACACATAATAAATCTTGCCCTAATCCTGCCTATGAAACACTGCTGGGTGATTATAACGCAGTTATAATGACACAGCAGTATAATAACTCAGTAATAACATTTAATACACACATACAATAACGTCCTCTGTTGCAAAGCATGCTGGGGAAAATCGCTGCTCCCCCCAATACAGCCCCGATGTTACTATACATATATATATATATATATATATATATATATATATATATATATATATATATATATATATATATATATATATACAGTATATATATATATATATATATATATATATATATATATACAGTATATTCCTGAACGGCTTGCCATAATGTGTGTGTGTGTGTGTGTGTGTGTGTGTGTGTGTGTGTGTGTGTGTGTGTGTGTGTGTGTGTGTGTGATGAAGAGGGAGATGGGAAAATCTATGTTGTGGAACATCAGGGAACTTGCTGGTACTTCTGCAACTGGGGAGTGTGTCATGTTCAGGTAGAAGACTTCGGTCCATTCGGACTAAAACCTCCCGGCACATGAACAGCTTTTTCCCCTCTGCCATCAGACTGCTGAACATTAAGTGACTTGTTGACTCTCTTGCACTATGTACAGCAGCTCAACCAGACTCACGTCATTCATCACTGTTTTTCTGTTGCATTATCGACTGCACTATGTGCTACTTCACATTATCTGCTACTTGCTAATTTTTTAAAACTGCCTTGACTAGTACTACTCATTATTACTAGTATTATTATTATTATTATTATTATTACTTATTATTACTTATCTTTCTACACTTATTGCACGTTTTTAGTCCTTTAGTTTTTTAGTTTATCCCTTTTTCTCATCATGTTTTTAATGTTGCAGCATGGCACCGAGACAAATTCCTAGTTTGTGTACTACATGAACAATGGCAATAAATCTGATTCTGATTCTGATTCTGATGTTCAGGTGAGCGCACTCTCCCCCTCCCTTCCTGCTTGACTTTCCCCGGCTCCACAGGCCATCACCACACCTGCGTGATGAGATGCACCTGCTGCCTCTGCCTCGCCAGCTCTTAAAAGGACTTTCATGTTAATGCTTCAGTGCTGGCTCATTTGGGTATACTACCTGCAAACAAGCAAGTAAGTTTATATTCTCTCTCAGAGGAAAATAAGTCATTCCTTTTGTCCTTTCTCCTACAGGTTGCTACCATCTTCGTGGTGCGTCTCCGGGGTCGTTGTGCGCTCACCTGCCCCATCATCATCACCACTTCAGCTGTCTTATCCACCCGGTCAGACACCTCACCCAGCTCTACTCCTGCCAACCAGCATCCAGTGTTATTAAATGGGGAGTGTTTAAAGATTTTTATTCAAAACAGAAGCATTTCAACAGTGTGTGGTTTCAGTCTGCTCCTCTTGTGACTTACAACCTCTCCAGCTCTGGAGAAGACCTGCTCATATGGCGCTGATGTTACTGGCATGTGGAAATACCCTTTTGCCACCTTGTAAAGGTTTGGGTATATGGTTTTGTGTGTTGCCCAGTAACAGAGTGGGTTTTCTCTTCTGGAGAGGTAGGGCTCAAACAAATATCACTGAACTTCCACTGTGGCATCTGCTGTTGCACTTTGAGAGTGCTGTGTTTCACCTAAAGAAAAACAAATGTAATGTCTAAGAAAATGATGCTTAAAGTAATATAATACAAACCAACTTTGCTATCCAAAAGGTCCCACAAGTTGTCTTCTGAAGACCCAGGTTCTTCCTCTGCTGCTGACTTATGGCATTGATAACATTTTGATACATGTTGCTAGAGAGGTTTGGAAAACACAACGTGGAATAATAAATGGTTACCTGTTATGTTGATGGCATTGTCCTTTCCATCCTCATGGTCGCAGCGCATACCAGTCAATTTTGACATGGCCTCTTGTGCACGTGTTTCATTGCCAAAACCTAATATATTAAATCGTGGGTCCAAAAATGAGGTTGCTCATCCATGTTCCTCCCTTACTACACTTACACACATGCACTCTCATTCACAAAAACACACCTTACATTCAAAAACATGAGACTCTCTCAACCACACAAGCAACTCTATCTTCTAGTGTGTGTGTGTGTGTGTGTGTGTGTGTGTGTGTGTGTGTGTGTGTGTGTGTAATATTTAGTAAATGTAGTTTTTGTTTAATGTTACTGAACGTAATTCTAAGGGGTGGATTTACTAAAGTGCTGTGCCATCGCAAAACCCTTGTTTTGGCGTTAAACTACTGTAGAGATTTACTAAAGGGCGCAGGGCAAAATTAGCAGTGGAAAAGTGTGGGCTATGTTAACATTGTGCCTGGCCTCATTGCATATGTATTTGTGGGAGTTGTCATGTGAATGAATAAATGAGTCTTTATTTCGGATAGATTAAAAGTAAAGATTAAAAAAAAGAAACAGAATAATATAACAAAGGGGGAAAGAAAATCCAACAAGGTCAAATTAGACAATAACTCCTCTGATTATACAGTTCAACATAAGTTATCCGAAATGGGTGATGGCTGAAGCCGCAGCTTATATTGCCCACCCATATTCCATCCAAGAATTCAAAAGAAAAACAAACAAGAGCAATTACAATTCAGAACAAATCTAAGACAAAATGTGACAAAAAAAACTAAGCTACAACACAACACAGGCTGGATATGACAATCCTTATGTGATTTTACATGTCATCTTGTATATATGTTTGGAGTATTTCTTCCTTTAGTTTTTGTTTAAATTGTCCAAGCGTTGTACATGATTTTAATTCAGGTCCAAAATCGTTCCATAATCTGACTCCTTGCACTGAAACACAGTGTTGCTTGGTGGTAGTTCTCACTGTAGGCTTTTGAAATATACATGTTCCTCTGAAATGATATTGTTTCTCCCTTATTTGGAACAACTTTTGGATATTTGCGGGCAGTGATAGATTCTTTGCTTTAAACATTATTACTGCAGTTTTAAAGTCAACCAGATCTTTCAACTTGGGAGCTTTTAATTTAAGAAAAAGTGGGTTTGTTGGTTCCCTGTAAGCAGCTTGGTTTATTATTCTAATAGTTCTCTTCTGAAGCATAAAGACTGGATATATGTTTGTTTTATATGTATTTCCCCATACTTCAGTACAATATGTCATGTATGAGAGTATTAATGAATGATACAAGGTATACAGTGTGGGTTGATTCAGCAAATATTTCACTCTGTGTAGTATTGCAATTGATTTAGATATTTTACCTTTAATATAATTAATATGTGACTTCCAACACAGTTTATTATCAATTATTACTCCAAGAAATTTAGTTTTGGATACCCTTTCAATGTCTACACCATTTACACTGAGTTTAGATACTGAGTTATTGTGATGGTTGTTAAAAACTATAAATTTTGTCTTATTTAAATTGACCGTTAATTTGTTTGAATCAAACCACAGTTTAAGCTTTCCTGTCAAAGCGCAGATTTGAGGGAGGGTATAGAAGAGCTTGGAAGAACGAGGCAGTGTGATATATAAACCAAAGTTTATTATCAGCTCCTCTAGCAAGTCTCATCTACTGTAAGTGCAGAAGCAGAAGCAAGAAAAGAGACCGAATTCCTCCGGCTCACTGACTTTATACTTGCACATAACAAAAGACATGCATATCAAAGGCTGACATCCCTCATTATCTTAATCCCCCCATTGTCTTCGTACTCCCCCTCTTCGCCCTGGGGGGTGAGGGTAGCTCCTCCGGTCTCCAGCGCAGTGTCTGGGAAACTCTTTGATCTTCACTGGCTGTTGAGATCCCTTTGTCCTGTTCTGAGGTGTGAAGTCGCCATATGTAATCACCAAACATTCTCACATGCTTCAACATATGTAGGTTATGGAATATATGATAAATATAGACCACAGCCCCCCCCCCCAAACGACTAAGAAAAGGACAATAGAAAAATTCACAGTTTAAGATAATTACTATGACATACTAACTGCTACCTCTTGCCACAGAAGAAACTTTCCAGCAGCCATGCTCCTAAGAGAGTTCAGTGGTAATCATAACAGCATAGTAAAATCACAAGTCAGTCCTAAACTGTTACAGCACAATTAGTGAACAACTGTTGAGTAGTTTGCATCAGTCCCTGTGCTGTCTGGGTTTTAATCTTCTCCCGAAACTGCTGTGGGTCCGCTTGGGCATCCTGCTGGGACCTTCCTGTAAGGAATCTGCAGCTTGGGGAGGAGAGTGGTTAATTGTTCCCTGCAGGGGGGCTGAGTCTTTTCTCTTGGGGGGTCTACCCCGCCAAGGTGCTCTCGCCAACAGTGCAGGCTCGTCTTTCAACAAGAAGGCAGGTTTGAGTCTGTCAATGCTGACTGTTTCTTCTCTATCCCCAAAATCAAGCACAAAGTGTTTATCACCAGGTTCCAGCACTCTGAATGGCCCATCGTATGGTGGGCGGAAAGTTGGTTTTAAAGCTTCATGCCCAACAAAAACGAATTCAGCGTTCTTTAAAGCCTGTGGGACAAAAACCCGTGGAAAGGAGTGATGAGCCGGACCGGGGAGAGAGTCCGGTCCGTTGCTGCCTAAAAACCTCGGGGCTGGAAGATGTCTTGACTCTGGGTTCTCTGGTAAAAATTCACCCGGGAGCCTGAGAGGTTGTGCAAAAACTAATTCTGCTGGAGAGGCGTCTAGATCCTCTTTAGGCGCAGCACGCAACCCCAATAAAACCCAGGGAAGTTTATTTACCCAATTTGTATCCGTTAGTGAGGCTCTGAGGGCGGCCTTTAAAGACCTGTGAAAACGCTCGCATAACCCATTAGCCTGAGGGTGATTAGCGGTGGTGCGGTGAATTGTCGCCCCTAAGCTGCTGTCCATGGCTGACCAAAGCTCTGAGACAAATTGAGGCCCCCTATCGGACGTGATGTCCGATGGGACGCCAAAACATGCCACCCAGTTTGTCAAAAAACGCGAGCGACTTCCTCCGCTGTAGTTGACGCCAGAGGGACTGCCTCTGGCCAGCGCGTGGTGCAGTCTATCATTGTTAACAGGTGTGTGAAACCTTGGGAGGAAGGTAGTGGCCCCACGAGGTCGACATGAACGTGGTCGAACCTTCTAGCAGGGATTGGAAAAGGCTCCAGAGGGGCTTTTGTGTGTTTGTGTATTTTGGCGCGCTGACAAGAAATGCAAGTTTTTGCCCATTCTTTTACATTTTTGCGCAGGCCAGGCCACACAAACTTTTCGGCGACCATTTTAACCGAGGCGCGCACACCTGGATGTGCGAGGGAGTGAATTGAGTCGAAAATACGGCGGCGCCATGTGGCTGGGACTAACGGGCGAGGTCGGCCGGTTGAAATATCGCATATTAGGGGGGGCACGCCGTCGTGTAAACCCCTTTCTTCCAGCCTTAACCCTGTTGGTCCAGACAGGAGTGCGCGCACGTCCGCGTCACTGCTTTGTTCCTCTGCCATGGCTGCATAATCTATCCCTGCATGGACTGGTGCTGCGTATGTGTTCACGTTAGTGAAGAGTTCTGCGGCTGAGGTAGTATAATCTGTCTCCTCGCGCTCTGGCGATGTCACAGCGCGAGAGAGGCAGTCTGCTACCACATTAAGTTTGCCTGCCACATGTCGAATGTCTGTGGTGAACTCTGAAATTGCAGCCAGCTGTCTTTGTTGCCTGCCTGACCATGGTTCTGAGATTTTAGCCATGGCAAAGGTGAGCGGTTTGTGGTCTACAAAAGCCGTGAAACTCCGCCCTTCTAACCAGAACTGGAAGTGGCGGATGGATAAATGAAGCGCTAGCAGCTCCCTGTCAAAAGTGCTGTATTTACGCTCAGTTTGGTTTAGCGATTTGCTGAAGAATGCCAAAGGTTGCCAGATCCCGCTGACATGTTGTTCTACAACTGCCCCTATAGCTAGGTCCGAAGCGTCTGTGGTTAGTGCAATGCGGGCCGAGGGGTCGGGGTGAACCAACAATGTGGCATTAGCTAGAGCGCTCTTTACTTCCGCGAAGACGCGTTCGCGCTCCGGGGTCCATTCGACCGCATTGGAAGCTTTTTGTTTTCTGAGCGCGTCATATAGGGGCTGCATGAGCTGAGCTGCGTGGGGGAGGAAACGGTTGTAAAAATTAACCATTCCTAAAAATTCTTGCAGCGATTTGACCGTTTGTGGCCGTGGGAAACTTTTTATCGCGTGAACTTTGTCTGGAAGTGGGACTGTCCCCTTCGGAGAAACTCTGTGTCCTAAAAAATCAATTTGTGACACGCCGAATTTGCATTTGGCTGGATTGATTATTAACCCGTGCTCTTCTAGCCTCTGAAAAACCATAGTGAGGTGCTGCTCGTGTTCTTCCTCAGACGAGCTGGCTACCAGCATATCGTCGAGGTAGACGAAAACAAAAGGAAGGTCGCGTAATACTGCGTCCATCATCCGCTGAAAAGTTTGGGCGGCGCCTTTGAGGCCAAAAGGCATCCGCAAAAATTCAAAAAGGCCGAAAGGGGTTATTACAGCTGTTTTAGGAATGTCCTCCGCTCGAACTGGGACTTGATGATAACCGCGGACCAGGTCTATTTTTGAAAAAATGCGCGCACCCGCCAGATGCAGTGAAAAATCCTGAATGTGAGGAATTGGGTAGCGGTCATGCGCTGTCGCATTGTTTAATCTGCGGTAATCGCCGCACGGTCTCCAAGAACCGTCGGATTTCAGAACCATGTGAAGTGGTGAGGCCCAGGGGCTTTTCAAACGTTTAATAATGCCTAATTTTTCAAGAGTAGTAAACTCATCCCGAGCTATGGCGAGCTTGGCCGCGTCTAAGCGCCGAGCTTTGACAAATACGGGTGGGCCCGTTGTCGGAATAAAATGTTCAACCCCATGCTTAGCCACTGTGGCTGAGAATTTGGGAACTGTGAGTGCTGGAAATTGGGTGAGGAGTTGATCAAACTTACCTCCTGCTGTGGTGACGCTAGCCTGCACGGGTGGTGGAGAAACTCGGGCTGAGCAGGGAATAGAAGCAAAGGACAGTGCATTAACCAAGCGTCTGTTCGCTAGATCGACTAATAACCCATGTGCACACAAAAAGTCTGCGCCCAACAAGTTAAAACTCACCGCCGCTACAACAAATGTCCATCTGTAGTTGCGGCCGTGGATGTGGAGGTGCAGGCTTTTTTCACCAAAAGTGTCAATGTTGGAGCCGTTGGCTGCCACCGCTCCATTGCCCCGGGTGCCCATGGCTCGATCTGCATGGGAGGGCATGACAAAACTTAGTTGAGCTCCTGTGTCAATAAGGAACTGCTTGCCGGTGTGTCCGTCCGTCACATATAACAGCTTATTTTTTTCTCGCCGAGAACCGCTGCCGTTAACGGCTCCCGGCTTTGGCGTTTTCCCGAAATCGTAAATTTGCAGGGGGGAACACATTTGTGAGCCTTCTCGGCGAAGCGGTGGTGGTAATAACAAACATCGCTCCGTCTGTTACGTTTTGGCCGTGTCGCTGTCACCGCGGGCTGGATCTGCTCAGTGGGTTGAGGCTCGCCGTGGCTCTGGGCATCAGCGTTGAGGTCTACGGATGCTGCTGTGGGTGTCTGCTCCTTGCAGGCGTTGACGAGTAGTTGAGCTTCGTTGGCCAGCACGCGGAAGTCTTGCTGGGTGTTGCATCGCATGTTGGCGAGCGTCCCTCTCATGTGTGGCGATAGCGTGCTGAGGAATACGAATTGGAAGAGGAAGTTGTCATTGTCTTCCTCTTTAAGCTGCAGCAAGTCCTCCATGAGGGCTTTAGGTCTGCATCCTCTGTGGCCGTAGACCGCCAGGATCCTCTCGGCTCTCTCTTCGGCTGAGGGGACGTAATTTGCCACGATGGTTGCTTTCAGTATTTCATATTTGTCTTGGGCCGGCGGCCGGCGGATTATGCTCCGCACACACCTTGAAGTGGCGGCGTCGAGTTTGGCGACAATGTGATAGAACTTCGTATCGTCGGCCGTGATGCCCACCAGTGTAAACTGGGCTTCAGCTTGTTGAAACCACGAGGCGGGGTCTTCCTGCCAGAAGTCTGGCAGCTTGACAGCGACAGCATTTGTGTAGACCATCACTGCTGTGTCCGCAGGGTGAGAATGCCTTGCCTCGGCTCTCTCAGCGGCGCTGGTGCTCGGTTGAGCCCTCTCATCACTTCTGCCGGGGGGGAACGTCGTCCATCTGTTCCCCTGTCTGCGTGGGCGCCGGCATCTGCCTGGGTCGCCACAGATGAGTCAATCGCGGGGGAATGCCTCTGGTCCATACTCGCGTCAGGGTCACCAGTGTAGAAGAGCTTGGAAGAACGAGGCGGTGTGATATATAAACCAAAGTTTATTATCAGCTCCTCTAACAAGTCTCATCTAAGTGCAGAAGCAGAAGCAAGAAAAGAGACCGAATACCTCCGGCTCTGTGAACTTATACTTGCACATAACAAAAGACATGCATATCAAAGGCTGACATCCCTCATTATCTTAATCCCCCCATTGTCTTCGTACTCCCCCTCTTCGCCCTGGGGGGTGAGGGTAGCTCCTCCGGTCTCCACCGCAGTGTCTGGGAAACTCTTTGATCTTCACTGGCGGTTAAGATCCCTTTGTCCTGTTCTGAGGTGTGAAGTCGCCATATGTAATCACCAAACATTCTCACATGCTTCAACATATGTAGGTTATGGAATATATGATAAATATAGACCACAGAGGGGAGTATTTAAATGACTGGCACAAGGTGATTTACAATGGTTTGCGGTTGTCAGTCTCCTGCTAAATGGGCCAGGATTTAACGCCCCAAAAAAGCTTGTCTTAACCCTTTAACTGCCCAGATTAAATGGATGGGCCACGAGCCCCCAGTGGCACAGCGCAGCAACTGCACATGTCAACTTATTGACGTCCCTCGGCTATACTGAGAATTTGTACTAATCTATTGATCTGACGGTTTAGGTGGCAGTCACGCGCCAAAGGAATCATGGCTGACATGGAATATGGCAAAGAAGGAGAAATCCTCATTATTCTTCCTTTTTCCGCTTTGAGCTCACACATCAATGTGTATGTCTTCATGATTGGTCTTCGCGGCAGCAATGACGGAAACTGCATGAAACGGGAAAAATAGTTGTGTAATACAAACAAAATTCTCGTGGGATAATCATAAGTTTGTAGATGTGGTACACGGGTGTAAATTACTAAGTAAACGTGTTACATCACAAAAAACTGAGCTCCCCGTACCAAGATGGCAGCGCCCACGGGCGGCATGGATTCCCACAAGAAAAATACACCAAACAGAAAAAATAGCCACATAATACAAACAAAATTCATGTGGGGTAATCATGAGAGTTTGTAGATGTGGTACACGGTGTAAATGGATGAGCAAACAGAAACATCAGCTACGATGGACAAAAATGGACCGGCTACATGGGCGGGCGAGCCCTCTTCCCAGTAACAGGTAAGAGAGAAATATTTGACATTTTATTGATTTTCTGGTTCATATACTTTGAAGATTTGATAAAAACATACCCCTGTAGACAAATCTGCGTAAAAAAAAAACAACGGACCATTCTTTATGTAAATGTGTCCAAAGTCCACTTTTGACTGAGTTATGTAATTTATATAGCTGCTGCGACATTATGCAAATTAGATACGTAAATTTATTTCTATCTGAAACTTTGGATCATATTCTGCATCTTTCTAATTGACAGTAAGCCATTATCTCTTGTAACTTTTAAGTTATAGCCTTGGAAATCTGAACTATTTTATTGACTGAAATTTTTTATCACTCTTGACCAATGGGGGGGGGGGCATTGCCCCAGGTGCCACATGGCACCTAGGGCAGTTAAAGGATTAATTCATCTGCGCCTGACGTGATAGCGATCTTTGGTGCTGAGACACCGGCAAGAACCGAGGGCACTTGGCCGAACAGACAGAAGCTTCTCTCTGCGCGTGACTTTATTTGGCATGACAGAAGAACAGATTTTACAAATATCAACAGTCTCACAGAGATCGGTGTTATGCTGAACTGGACATCAGCCAGCAGTTGTTTTGGTTTTTTTTATTTCATTTGTTTATACTGTATATAGCCTACTACTGACATAATGTCCGGCTCAGAAAACACGCACGCAGGCTCAGGGTAGATTTAACAGCTTTATTCAACAAGCAGGCGTGTGTGGATGGATGTGTGAGATATGTATATGTGGTGAGGGTGAACGCCGATGCACAGGAAGCAGAGCGATGTGCCGTACAGCCGGGCAACCCTATGGAGAGAACAGAGGACAGGGGTAAAGGGCACCACACCTGGACAGGAATAATGAGCAGTGTGCTGCTTACTTGTGGACGACAGATGGCTGGCGTTGGCAAGGGAGAAGCCCGGAAGACAGCGTCCTGCAGAGCCTGTGACGACGGTGAGGGTAGGATGGCGATGACGGGGTGTCCGCCACCAAGGAATCCACCTGTGCACAGGGGAGAAGACTTGCAAAAGGTAAGGGAAGGTATGCTTACGTAGAAGTGTAGTTTAGCTGTCGTTTAGGAGACGATCCAGCTGCGAAGAAGTGCCAATGCGAACAAACGGCTCCACACCGCTGCACAGGGCTGAGTGGGTTAAATAGCTCGTGGCTGACGAGGCGCAGGTGTGCGCGCAGCTGAGGCAGATGATGAGCAGCGAGTCGTGACAACTACATGAATTTGTATCCATAAACTAGGATATAGGATCCCTTCCTACCTGTAGTGGACATACAGATGGTGTCATCCGATCCGATCTGACTGTTTTCTCTTTTCTGCAGAGGTTCAGACTCAGACTCTGGAGTTTTTCTCTCCTATCAGCGTTCCCTCACTTTTGAAGCAAAATCTTCCACATTGTCAGTTTTCTTCTTTTTGTTTTTTCTCTGTCCATATTTCTATATTTACAGTATTTCTTTTTGCTGTGCATAAAGACCTGTAGAGACCTGTAGGTTTTGTTAAAACAAAGTCATTCACATAATGAGCAGGGAATCTCCATCAGAGTCTCCATCAGACCATCTTGATGGGTCTAGTGTTAATAAAATAAACATGTTGGTTAAATAATCAATTTATTCATGAGTAGTCCTTTTTTAAATTAGATACAAATGCTTAATTTATACATATTAAACAAAAGAGTCTGGCGTGTTAAATGAAAATCTAAATTTTGAAATATGACAAAAATAAATTATTTTAGTGGGGTTTGCGCATAAACAAATGCTTTATGTACAGCTATTATGGTCTTCTGAACTGGCTGTGCCTGTGTTGATGACCTGCTTCCTCATCAGCTGTGCCTGTGCGCAATTTTGTGGTGCTCTTGGTGGATGGGTGGTCATTAGGGGTGTAATGGTATGCTAAAATCACGGTTCTGTACGTACCGTGGTTTTAAGGCCACGGTTCGGTTCATTTTCAGTACAGTTATGAAACAAAATGCAAAACATAAAACTGTTTATCTTTTGTATAAGCAGGAACAGCTTTGATTAAAAAAAACAACTGCAAACTGCCAGCAGTCAATTCTCAAATAAATAAAATGTATACAATAAAACAAATAAATTCTCTTTTTAGCAAATGGACAATGCAGACAAGTGCAACAATAGAAGTTTGAATAGTCTGAATTATTCTTGTATTTTTAGAGGAAATTAATGTTCTTTATTGCCTGACAGTGTGGAGGAACAAAATAAGTTCAGGCGAGACACGGCGAGCTGAAGGTTTAAGAGTTTTATTCCTCCATCATGAGATACACTGCAGCACTGTGTGCTGTGTGTGCACTGTTGTCAGTGCGCTCTGAGTGAGTTAGTGAGGCATGTAAAGTCAGCTCTTTTATACAGTGATACAGACAGAGAATGCATGACACATTAGCATATCAATTGTCATCTAATACACATCGGTCAATACACATGATTAGCATGACATTGATTGGCTCGAGGACGCATGCATACAGTCCTGTCTGACTGCTTCCTGTGGTTTCCTGTCCGCATGTAAATTGTCCTCTGCTTCTTCCAGCCCTGCTGCTGGGTGTGAAGAAAGCTCCAGGAGAAAATCCCAGAGGAATATCTCCCTGCTGTGTTTAGTGTCACCACAATAGTGTTTTTAACCAGGGTGATCTGGTATGTTCAGGTTTCTGTGGGAAATTATCAAATTTCACTTGTTAATTGGTCAAAAAAATTGCAAATAATTTGTCATTGTTGTGTATAGGTTCTGAAGGCACCCATGCACAACAACAGCAAATTATTTCCAAGTTTTTGGACAATTAAGAAGTTAAATTTAATAATGTCCCACAAAAACCTGAACATACCAGGCCACCCTTGAAAAACACAGGCCTAAAGTGCAGCATTAAAGGTCTGATGACATGATTTTGACATTTTTTAGCATGTTGTGTAAACCCAAAAATCATTGTCGATGATCAATATAATATTTACAACTGCGCCTACATAAACTAGTTATCATCAAAAAACCGCAGCCGCTGACTGGACTGTGGTGCCACCCACCGAATGAAGGGCGGCACTACCATGACGTAAGCGACAGAACGGATGCCAGTGTTGTTGACTGGAATGACAGCAGCTTTGTAGCTCACAGTTTCTCTGGTTTCTTGTTTTAATTTTACGGCTATGTCTTCGCGTTGTGTCGCAGGCTTAGATAAACAGCAGGCCGTGAAAGACCACATCACACACTTCAGCTCCAATTGTCATAAGCCTCCTCGTGCACTCCTCATGCACTTTTACGCAGGAGGAGCGCATGAGGAGGGGAAGGTTTAATGGATTTACGCGCAGCTTTGACCTACTTTCTGTGATCACATGCTGATGCTTGCCGGTCTGGCCACGTCCCCTCTCTCATTATCATCAGCTGATTCAAACTCCCGCTGATCATCTTTCCCGGTCCTCGCCCAGGTGCTTCTCGTCACACCATCACCAGCAGTGCGTGTACTTAGCGGCCGTTTGCCAGTCACGCACTGCTGGTCCATAGTATTGTCATCTGTGCTGTTAGTCTGCCAGTATTTTCAGCACTCTCATGACGTTTTAGTCACTCCATGTTCGCCATGGTTCTCGTGCGTCCTTGAAACGATGTCGGCTCTGGGGCGCACCTGTGGTTTTGTCTCCTCTCATTCGTTCTCTGGGCGATGCCGGCCCCCGAACACCATCAGTAAGTGCATTTGTGTTTTTTGTACGTCTTCACCTTTTTGGGAATTGTCTGTCTTTCTGTATTAAATGTGCTGTGGTGAACCATGCATGTAAATCCTCATTATTTCATCCTCCCTCTCCGTGCCCTGCGTAAGAGCGCATGGAGGGTCATGATGAATGGATTTACACGTAGAATTCACCAGATAATACATAATATATAAATACATAAAGATAATACATAATAAACCCAATGCCTGAGCCACAGACAATACGCTGCTATGATTTTATTGAAAAATTGGGTTTAAATAAATTATATTTATGAACAAATAATTTGTTGCAATATCTGTAACAAAAGCATAACACTCAGTGTTCCCCTGCTGTGTGTTTGTCGCTGCTACTGCGCCGGCCATGTGTGCCTCTCCACTGTCACTCTCTGAGTCTGACTCGCTTGGCACATGAGTCTGACTCGCTTGGCACAATGCCCGCTTGGCACGGCTCAAACCTATACGGTCTGATGCCCCAAGATTCTTTGTTGTCATTCCATTCTTCGGAACTATAATCGTCTGAAGATTGGACAACACAAACCAATTTCAGACTACATGTGCTGGAACCATCATCAATGTTTTCTACCGCTTCCAACCTATGTGTACAATGGGCAGCCAAGCGCAGCGTTCTGTTGATGACGTTACAACATGGCCGGGCAGTTTTCCAGCCACTGACGCAATTGGTGACGTGGCGCTCAAGAAAACGTCGGATCGTCGCGTGAAAAAAATGCCTGTTTGACTTAGAACTGCACAGACCAACCTATTTCGTCATATTGTATTGTGTTGAAAAATGAAATAAAGTCAAAAACGTGTCATCAGACCTTTAATAGGTTTAGCTTTTTCTTAAAAGGATGGTATTATTTTGTGGCTGAAGTGGATGCAACAAGAAACTTCATACCAAGGCCAGTTACCTTCAGCATGTGTTTAAACCCGGTGTTCTCAACAACTGAATATGGCCTTTGATCCGCTGCTATAAAAACACCAATGGCATTTGTTATGGCTTTGACTTGATCTGAAAAGCCCTGGAAAGGCTGTCTAAATGCCGCTGGAAGCTGCGCTTGTACCGTGTTAGTCTTTTTTTTCGTGCTACACGTTCGCGTGGTGCTGTTTCAAATGAGTTAACAAGTTCAACATACTGCCAAAAGCATATCTGTTGCTGTTTTCATCTTATTCACTTGCCTTGGTCCGTTCACATATTTCACCAGAAAGCCAAAGTGTTCCCAGACAGGACACTTGTGTCGAGTGTCTTCAAGCTCTGGCTTCTCTGTACAGCAAGCCATGACATTCCCTGGGCTGAACTGTTTGTTTACATGTCCGGCGCGAGGCAGTTACACTTCATGTCTGTCACTCAACATGGTCCGTGTGGAACCTCGGGTCGCCTCTGCACCAAACCAAAGGTGCTGCACCAAAAATCTGAATCCGAATACATATACCGTTACACCCCTAGTGGTCATTATTGAAATGAAGTGTCTGCATCTGTATTCATAATTATGCGTGTTGTTAGTAGATCACTGGCAAAAATCGGCCACTCTCTTAGGCGCTCTGTCTAAATTGTGCACTTGCGAATTTGCGCTGCCTTAGTAAATCTGCCCCTAACTTGTCTAATACTCTCTCTGACTATCCCTGACTATACTATCCCTAGCCCACTGTGCGCATGTGGAGAGGAGCAAACTATGGAACACATCATAGAGGCTTGCCCGCTCCAAAGACTGGAAGGAGGATTACACACCCTCCATACAGCAAACCAGGAGGCAACTGCTTGGCTTAAGGACTTCGCATTCGCTAAATAAATAAACTCTCTCTGACATATTCAAATAGCGAATGCAATAATGACAACAAATCTGCTCCTCTCAAAAAACCCTCACTTTGAGCAGTAAATCAGACCCCTTTAAATCCTGGAAGTATTGAAACACCCAACCCTCTCAAACCTCCCGTGAGCCTTCGAGTCATGTGATGTGACATAACAACAAGTAGGGGTCTCTGCAGAATGCTGCCACGGCACCTAGAGAGGTGATTGGCTAGTCTCGGCACTGCACTTCTCGAGGCCTCTCTCCATATGGTCACGTGACTGTGGGCATGCAGAAACAGCGCTCAATACACAGCTCATGACACTTCCGTTTCTTATTGCTCGAATCAGGGTTGAGTAGGCGGTGTCAAGCATAACATCACTACCAGCTCACCACCCCAGTTGTGCATGCTCACCTGCTCCAGCCGTCTCTGCTCCAGTATGGACCTAGCTGAAATTAGGAAAGCCTGTAGAAGGAATAAAGAAAGGACATTGAACTCACCTGTTTCTAATCTTGTCTGGAAATCAAGTAAGTCACTGAAAATAACTACTTACAACAAACCTCTCAGTCAGACATGTGCTCCCCATCTGAGTCTGGTTGGAATCTGGAATCTGTGGAGAATAAAGCAAAGCACCTTGAACTCATCTAAACCAAGTCAAGTCTGGAAATAAGAAGGAAAAGAACTTTGAACGCCACACCGGCTCCACCCCTTTACCCCAGCTACCCTCACCTGCAGAGCTCAGTCGGTAAGCTGCAAGTTCCTAAATCTCAGTTTATTTCTAACAGCTGTACTCATCATCATCATCATCATAACCATCATCGCAGTCTGTCGCGAGCGACAATGACTTTTTCATTTAGGTCTGATCAGATTCCTCTATGCAGCTCTGTCCCCTGCCCTGTGCTACCAGGAACTCCCGACCCTGCAAACCTGGGCAATGTCCGAGCTGGCTTGCAAAGTACTACCCTGCTCCATACTCACATTTCCACTTCCAGGCAGTCTCCCCATGGAGATGCTCTGATTTGTGCACTCAGTGCTATTTTTTTGTTTAATAAAATTCACAAAAAGGCACAATTGTCTCTCTGCCTCCTGTTGAAGTGTTTGCACTAAGGTCCAAATCTAGTAAAAACGTGACAGGGGTGCTTTGGGAGTATATCTGGCTTGTTGCTGTGAAATATCCAGTTCCTATATAACCATTGCAAGAGTTTGATTTGTATTGCCAACAGCCAGCCAAACTTGTTCCCAGTGAGAATTGGACTCTGTTAGGGCTGGCCTTTGTCACTGATCCTGTTCATAATTTTTATGGATAGGATTTCTAGGCACAGCCAAGGAATGGAGGATGTTATGTTTGATGACCACAGGATCACATCTCTGCTGTTTGCAGATGATGTTGTCTTGTTGGCTTCATCAAGCAATGACCTACAGGCTTTACTGCAGTGGTCCCCAACCATGTGCCATGGAGGCCTAAGACCCTGCAGATTTTACCTCCAACCAGTGTCTTAAAAAGCTGATTTCACTGAGTTTCTCCCCAATGATTGCTGATCAGTGAAAACACTTGCTGAAGAGACTGGGTAGAAGAGAAAACCTGCAGGGTCTTGGGCCATCTTAGCACATAGTTGGGGACCACTGTCTTACTGGAGCAGTTTGCTACTGAGTGTGAAGCAGCTTGGATGAGAATCAGCTCCAAGTCCAAGTCCATGGTGCTTAGCAGGAAAGGGGTGGATTGTCCTCTCCAGGTTAGAGACAACCTCTATCCCAAAATAGGAGTTCAAGTATCTCAGGGTCTTATTCGCGAGTGAAGGGAGAATGGAGCACGGGATTGACAGATAGATTGGAGCAGCATCTGCAGCGATGCAGATGTTTTACTGGTCTGAGCTCTAAGGGAAAGCTGTTGATTTACCGCTCAATCTACATTCCTAACTTTGGGTAATGACCAAAAGAACAAATTCATGGATACAAGTGGCTGAATGAGCTCTCTCCATACCCTTGGAAATAGGGTGAGGATCTCAGTTATCCGTGTGAGGCTCACAGTAGAGCTGCTGCCCCTCCACAGATAAAGGAGCCAGTTGAGGTGGTTTTGGGCATCTGATCAGAATGTCTCCTGGATGCCTCCCACCTAGATATTCTGTGCACATCCCACTGGGAGGAGACCCCAGGGCAGACCCAGGACATATCGGAGAAACTGTCTCCCAGATATCCCAGGAATGTCTTGGTGTTCTCCCTGAGGAG
The DNA here is from genome assembly GCA_020510985.1 of Pholidichthys leucotaenia. Lineage (NCBI taxonomy): Eukaryota > Metazoa > Chordata > Actinopteri > Cichliformes > Pholidichthyidae > Pholidichthys > Pholidichthys leucotaenia. The sequence goes on from CM035848.1 coordinate 214,145,769, forward strand.
CTAGAGGAGCTGGGTGTGGAGGGGGAGGAATGGGCTTCTCTACTTAGGCTGCTGCCTCTGCTACCCATATACCCGGAAAAGCGGTAAATAATGGATGGTTGGATGATTACGCCTATGATTTATTCACAGATAGTTAAAATTTGATGAGAATTTTTTTTAAAAAAGTATTATAAACAAGTGAGCTACATCTTCTCCTGTCTGACTACACATACTCTACAATATGGATTAAAAGATTGGGCCACTTACAGATTACTTACAGAACTCCCCTTTCTAAATTCACAGGCATTAATATAGAAATTGTGGCACCTTTGCAGCTATAACAGCTTTCTTTCTTCCAGAAAGAAAACTTTCTACAAGATTTTGAAGTGTGTCTGTTGGATTCTACGCAGGCCAGTCAGGTTCTTCCACACCAAAATCATCCAGCCATGCATTTATGGACCTTGCTTTGTGCAGTGGTCATACTAGAACAGAAATGGGCCTTCCTCCAAACTATTCCTGCAAAGTTGGAAGCACAGAATTGTCCAAAATATATTGATAAGTTAAAACACTGAGATTTTTCTGGAATGAAATACCTGGATCCAATGATTAAGATGCCTGGCTATACAGTGTATGAAAGGCAAACCTATAGGACAAGAAAGCCCTTCACCAAGCATGAAAGAGGGATAAATGTTGATTCTCCTGCATGATGAATGTTTAAATCAAAAGTGTCTGAAATGATAGACAGTCAGTTGTTTTGAGGCACAAAATCTTCAACAGTAACATATTCTTCTAGCCACCAAGTTCTGGTTACTTTGGGCAATTGACTGATCTCACCGTGTATTGAAGAGTAATTGAATAAAATGCTCAAACAAAACCCATTCAGCATGTTCTGGAATTGATCAGTGAATGTATAGTTTCAGTGATGAGAGGAATACAAATTATGTTTCAGCTCCATTGAATCTGAGTGGGAGAAAGATCTTAACACGAACAGTAAGCAGGTACGACCACGACTTCTGTCTGACTCTTGAGGGAGAAAAGGTGCATTCCATGTTTGTAGAATGCTCAATTTCTTGGCATTAATTATAATGTATTCACACTGCTTTAAAATTCAGTGATTATGGCAAACCACATTTGAAATGGATAATTCAAACACTAACCCAAAGCTTCGAAACATGCAAGGTTCCAGGGCCAAATGGGGATGGACAGATATGAAATGAGCAACAGATGGCTGGAACTGATGAAGAGAGGAAAACAACACTATTGAGCAAAGCCGGAGAGGCATTTGGGCAGATTTCAGCACCGCCGTCGCTATCATCATAAACCATTCATTTGACTCAAAGAGAGGAGAAATGCTCAAAAACAAGAGCCAATATCTGTTCATTACACAGAGATTTACCATGGATTATACATCCTTCAACATTTGATCAGTTCACCAGCCACACAGACCTCTGTTGCATTCAATCATTTCATTCATATTAATGAAAGCATACTATCTCATGAGTTCATCTTCAGCATTACACAGATGAACACATTTTAAGCAAAATTGAAAATCAGTCAGTATAGCTTATTAAGACAATCACTTAACTCTAGTTTTAACCATATCTGTTTAATGGCCTCTAGCAGCTACTACATGTCTGAATTAAAATGTACAAGTCTGCCTTTTACTTAACCTCCAACCCCCTTTTTTAAAATTATTTTTAATCTTACTTATGGAAGTGTCCTCTAATAACGTATCATTTGAATTTTCACTGTGTGCTTGGCACAGTTAAAAGAACCAAATATAGCACTATCTTGACAACCATCAAAGTGACAAAACTATTAGTACAGTACAGCCTTTCAGCTTTTTTTAATTATTCACTTGTACTTCTAGGCAAGCAAATCCATTTAAAATCAACCAGTCCTCCAACTAATGCATAGAAATGAATCTCAAGTTGATACCCTTAGAATACAGTCATATGTATTACCTCAAAGACAGCAATTTCACCACCTTTCACATTGTTTCCACATTTCAAAAGTGTTTAAATACACTGAAGGAGGCAGGCTGGGGATAGCTGTCAGAACCAAAAATAATTCTTCTACTTCAGAATCGCAGGTTTGAGTCACAGTCTTGACTTTTTGTCACTGCAGTCTTTGTTTTCAGGATTAGTTTCTTTTACAGATTGAATGCTGGTGTTATGTGGTTAAGGTAAGGCTAATCATCAAGGTCAGGGACTAAACACAACTAGTTTAGGTTGGCAAAAGGGTGAAGGTTAGGAAAAGGTGACAGTCTTTTATAGCTGTAACCTTCTGTACCTCATGTCATTATTTTCCTTGATCACTAAAAGTTGCTTAATGTCAAAACATACATCATCATCATCATCATAGCAGTCTGTCGGGGGCGACAATGACTGTTTCATTTAGGTCTGATCAGATTCCTCCACGCAGCTCTGTAATTTGCCTTCCGCTGCCTGGAACTCCTGACTTTGTTAACCTGGGCGACATCCGAGCCGGTATGAGCTGCTCTCTGACTGACCATTTCATGAAACTGCTTGCAAAGCATTTGAGTACCACTAGCTTTTACTGGACTAGCGACAAATTCTTGGCAGATAGAGGTATTATCAGTGGCAAGGACAGGCCAAGACTGACTCCAGTATCTGTTGCAGTGACTGACCAGATGATAGGTTCGTTTATCTCTGCTCTTTGTGTAGTGCATGTCATGATGCACCAACAGATGTATCAACTAAACAGGACACTTCTACATACAGGCCATCAGATTTGCTAGTAAAATTGACCATATACAGTAAGGCATTTTCTGTTAGATGACAGTCTCTTTAAAATACAAGTGTGTGGGGGGTTTTTTTGTTTTTGGAGAGTGGGGTGGCAATAACCACAGCTGCACAAAAGTATAAAAAACACACTAAGTTACAATGTTTGTACATATGCATGTTATATTTACAAGTAAGTATCAGTTTATAATAATAACATCTATCCATCCATCCATTTTCTACTGCTTTTCCAGAGGTGTCATAAATGCCCATCAGGGCAGGATAAAGACCCAAATCGTGGACTATGAGTTGCTGGTGAATTCAAACTTTGAAGAGAACTGAAAGGGTGTGCAAAAAGGGCCAGCAACATTTGCATTGTTTAAGGAAACTTGCACACTTCCAAATTGACCGAACCATAATGACAATGTTTTATCGGGCTTTCATTGAATCTGTTTTATCCTTTTCTTTAGTGTCATGGTTTGGTCAGATAAAACTGAAACAGAGGAAATCCTTGGATCAGGTAGTTAGATAGTCTAGTTGTTTGCTTGGTGAGTCACAGCTGAGCCTGACATCCCTGTACACCAGACAGGTACAGAGGATTGCTACCTCCATTTTAAATGATAACTCCCACCCTTTGCACTGCCACTTTCAGCTTCTTCCCTCCAGACGGAGGTTTGTTGTCCCAAAAAGTAGAACCCAGCGCTACAAAAACAGCTTTGTTCCTGCTGCTGTCACAGAGTTGAACAAGATGTAGCAATATATTGCACATAATTCAGTTATCTATTTATTAATTTTTATTTTATATTTACTTATTTTTGTAGGTTTTTTATTTGGGTTCTAAATCTTTTATTGGGTTTTAGGCTTTTTTGAGTTTTTAATCTCTTTGACTAGTTTTTAACCTTTTAATATGACCCTTCTCTCTTATCTCTTTGTTTTTTCTCTTATCTCTTTGTCTTATGTCCTGATTGGTGGAGCCTTGAGTACTTTTATCATGTTTATAGTCAGCTTCATGTGTGCCTGTGTTCATGTTCATGTTGAATGTAATTGTGGTTTGTAAATATGGATGTCACCTGACTGCAAAACAAATCTACTTACGGGTACAAATAAAGGAACCTGAACCTGAAACTGAAAGCACAAAATATAACAAGAGCAAACTTACTGGACTTCGGCCAAATGGCAGGAGACAAAAATAAGGGATAAAAAGACAAGGAGCTCTCATTTGAAACAACCAGGGAAAGCGTGGGGCACACACCGGTTGACAGAGTAGGAGCGTGGAGGACACGCAGGATGAATACATAAATAATGTGGAGCTCACATAAGGAAGCAGGGAGGAATGAAAACATGGAACTTACGTTGGATTGCTGAGAAGGGTACTGGGCCAAACAGCAGTACCGCACCCCTTAAATAAGGCAAAGGGAAATTACAATAAATGATCCCAGGTGTAGGTAACAGGAGCGAGGAGTAATTAATCCCAAAATAAAGACAGCTGTGCCAAACCGCAAACTTGAGCTACCAGAGGAAGTAAACAAGCACACTGTCAAAATAAGAGCACAGACCGGAAGGAAAATAAATCATGATACACAAGGAATGATGACGACCAGTCAAAGCAGGGATAACACAAGAATACATAGTGATAATAAAGGCTCATATTAAAATATAGAATATCATTTGGGAATAAACAAGATGGCCAAAAAAACATAATAATAATGACTGGAACTAATAATGGAAAACTAAAATTATGATGATAATAATAAGAATTATAAAACATAGCCAGAGGCAAATGGCGACTCATACATAATACAGACAATACAAAACAGAAATGGGGAAGTTACAGAAAAAAATCAAACCAACAAAGGAGCTTGAGCACGGTTCCTCAACTGTGCTCCGCATCATGACAGAGCCCCTGTCCAAGGGGTGGATTCCAGACACCCCAAGGTACCATCACAAAACAGGAAAAAAAAAAGCCCCCCCCCCCCAACAGAAATAGGACAATAATCAAACCTGGGAGGAGGGTGGGGAAACCAGGCTAGGTGGGATAAAACAAGATCTCACACAAGACCCACAAAAATAGATCAGATGAGGTGACCACAAAGAACCTATGCCTACTGGGCAAAAAAATAAGGCAGTTCAAGTGGCTGACTGGAGTCCCAAGACCACCAGATCGTGCAGTGGAATAAGTCGGGTGGCCTGCCAGAGTTCTTGAGCCACCCAAACAGAATGCACACTCTGTCAGATGGTCTTCCAGAATTCCACCACCAACAGACCAGAGAATGCAATCTGTCAGGTGGCCTCCCAGTGTCCTTGAGCCAGCGGACAGATGAGCCCAAAACGTCCCTTTTAGTAGACAACAGCTGGAAACCATGCTCCTCGCAGACCGCAGGGGCTGAGGTATGGAACCCAGATGATGAAGACGGCTAATCATCGGGGAAACCAGACAAAGGGGATGACTGACCAGTGAGAGAACCAGACGAAGAGCACGGCTGATCAGCAGGGAAACCAGATGAGGAGGACTGACGATCACTGGCGAGCTCAGGTGAAGGCTGCTGACCAACAGCAGCCTCAGGTGATGACTGATGATCAGTGGCAACCTCAGATGAAAATGGATGACCCTCAGTGACCTTAGGCGAAGGTTGGCAACCCACGGCGGAGAAGGAGGATCCACGGTGACCTCAGGCGGAGAAGAGGAACCCACAGTGACCTCAGGCAGAGAAGGAGGACCCATGGCAACCAAAGGTAGAGAAGGAGGACCCACGGCAACCTCAGGTAGAGAAGGAGGACCCACGGTGACCTCCTGCAAAGGCTGAGGTCCCACGGTGACTTCGAGCAAAGACAGAGGACCCACGGTGACCTCGGGCAAAGGCAGACAATCCTCAGTGACCCCAGGTGATGGCTCAGGCAAGGGAACAGAGACAGACACCAGATTAGAATCACCGGCAGCAGTGGAGCCTGGCAAGGAGACCTCAGACGCAGAGGGTGTCTGCAACTGATTCTCCCCACTACAAGGAAGACAAGGTTTCTCTAGAACTGATGGCATAGAAACAGAACAGAGTACTTGCCTTGACTCAAGCTCCACTGACATTCAGGACTCCGACGATTCAGGCAGGGGCATCTCATGTTCATCTGTCTGGGAGTCCATCCCCGAAGTGACCACCTCAGATGGAAAGAAAGAGGAAAAACACCAGAAAATTACCGGCAGCAGTGGAGCCAGACGAGGAGAGCTCAGGAGCAGAGGACGTCTGCAACCGACTCTTCCCACCATGAGCTAGACAAGTTTTCTCTAAAACTGCAGGTGTTAATGTAGAACAGAGTACTTGCCTAGACTCGAGCTCCACCACTATCCAGGACTCTGGTGACTCTGCTGTGGCGACCCCAGCAGCAGGCATGATGGTGGATGAATATGGCAGAACCCCAGTCATGGTGGCTGGTACTGATGGAATTCCAGGCATGATGGCTGACGCTGGGGATCCTCTCACCGATGTTGCCGAGTCTGGTGCCACCAAAACCAGGGGACATCCTTCTGTCATCTCAGGCTTTGGAGCACAGGTGGTGCTCTCCTCCCATCCAGGACGCAGCTGCAGGGCTGGAGCTGGTCTTTCTAGGGCTGCAGGCTCCTCCGGCATCCGGCGGCTCGCTCCCAGGACCGGCGGACACCCAGGGGAGATGGAGAAGAGCACGGGAGGAACAGGTGAGGGAAAGGTGGCAGCAGCAGGCGATGAGGACTCAGCTACAGTGGACCACTGATACTGAGCCTCACCACCGGGAATAAGGCAAGATAGTTCATTTTTATGTGTGGGAAAATGAAAAAGTACTTGCCTTTGTTCCCGGGGCATGATGGGAGCTGCTGCTGATGTCCTGATGACCAGATGATGTCCTTAAGGGAGCAGCAGAGGTCGTCTGGCAAGGAGGCGGAGACATGGGCTCGTGATGAGGTGGGTGAGGTTCCGAAGTCCAGGGATGCTCAATCGTCAGCTCAAACTCCGACCACCCCCCCCTTCCCGTATAATCTCCATCCAGATGAGCCACAAATTCTGGGAGGAGCCATGGCTTGTAATCCAGCAAAAGTTCCCACCGGCACTCCTCCAGCTCTTCGGCCAATGGCATGGGCCACAATTCAGGAGGAGAAGGCGGGGCTGCTGCTGGATTACGAAGAGAGGCTGGGAACTTCCACACCTGGGGATGCTTCTTCGTTGGCGCAGACCTCGGTGCAGATGATTTACTCGGCCTCCTCTTGCAGAGTGACTGTGGGGCAGACGCAGGTGAAACTCCAGCCCTGCGTAATAGAGCCAGGGAACGCCTCACTGATGGCACTGGGTCCCATGATGCTAAAACCAGGGGACATTCTTTTGTCGTCACAGGTTTCGGGACACAGGGGGGGCTCCTCTCCCATGCAGGATGTGGTTGTGGGGCTGGATCAGGACCTTCAGGAACCACAGACCTCTCCGTTGTCCGGGGGATCCCTCCCAGGACCGGCAGACACTCAGGAGAAATGGAGAGGGACATGGGAGAAGCAGGTGAGGATGAAGATATGATTACAGCAGCAGGCAGTGAGGACTCAGCCAAATTGGGCTGCTGCTGCTGAGCCTCACCACCAGAAATAAGGCAAGACAATTCATTCATAGGTGTTAAAAAATGAAAAGGTACTTGCCTTAGTTCCCAGGACGTGATAGTAACTGCTGCAGGAAGCTCGGATAACTCCCTCTTTGTGGCTGCAGCGGGCGGGGGCACCCATGGAGACTCTGGAGGAGCCAGCTCTGCAGATACATCACTGGCCAAAACAGCTGCTACAGCAGGGGAATTCCATTGAGGTGACGCAACTGGGTGACAGTGAGAGGCTGGGCACTTCCGTACCTGGGGACACTTCTTCGTCAGCACAGGTATGGGTGGAGGAAAAGTTTTCCCCAGCCCATGGAGCAGGTGTTATGGGTTTGAAATGGAGAGGATTAGGTCCGTGAGCTCCGGATGGCTACACAAGCTAGGGCATGCATCGAGCACCTGTGCCGCTCCAACCAGACATTCCCGGGCCACTTCGGGAGTGCGAGAAGCACGAGCGTCCGATAAGATGTTGTATAACACTTCTACAGTCCAACACTCCACATCACTCAGTCAACAAACAGTGTCTAAACTTAAACTGGCTGACATATCAGCAGAGGGAAAACGGACTTTTCAAAATAATGGGAGGGAAAGGAGGGAGAAAAAAAAGGCAAAAACTCACAGCTGCTAGTGTCCCACACCGGCAGCACCCTTCTGTCATAAATGCCCATCAGGACAGGATAAAGACCCAAATGCTGGACTATGGGTTGCTGGTGAATTTAATAATCTAAACACAAAAAGCACAAAATATAACAAGAGCAAATTTACTGAACTTGGGCCAAAAGGCATGCGACAAAGATAAGGGATAATAAGACAAGGAACTCTCATCTGGAACAACCAGGGAAAGCGTGGGGCACACGCCGGTTGACAGAGTAGGAGCATGGGGCACACGCAGGATAAATACATGAATAATGTGGAGCTCACATAAGGAAGCAGGGAGGAATGAAAACATGGAACTTACGTTGGATTGCTGAGAAGGGTGCTGGGCCAAACAGCGGTACCGCACCCCAGATGTGGGTAACAGGAGCAAGGAGTAATTAATCCCAGAATATAACAGCTGTGCCAAACTGCAAACTTGAGCTACCAGTGTGCTTTTGACAAAGCACACTGTCAAAATAAGAGTACAGACTGGAAGGAAAATAAATCATGATACACAAGGAATGATGACGACCAGTCAAAGCAGGCATAAGACAAGAATACATAGTGATAATAAATATAAACCCCTCAAGAAACAGACTAAGGGAAAAGACTGAGAAGGCTCATATTAAAACATAGGATATCATTTGGGAATAAACAAGACGGCTATAATAATAATGACCGGGACTAATAACGGAAAACTAAAATTATGATAATAATAACAACTATAAAACATAACCAGAGGCAAATGGCAACTCATGCATAATACACACAATACAAAACAGAAATGGGGAAATTGCAGAAAATAATCAAACTAACAAATGAGCTTGAGCACGGTTCCCCAACCATGCTCCGCATCATGACAAGAGGTCTGGGTCACAGAGGCAGCAGCTCAACCAGAGGTTTGCTGGTCATTAACATGTTTGTTCTCTCCCATAGATTGAGTCCCTGTCATGCTGTTTGCTCTCTACATGTCTGTTCTTTCCTTCTTCTTCTCTATTCCCTAACCCCCAGCCAGTCGCAGCAGATGACTGCCCCTCCATGAGCCTGGTTCTGCTAGAGGTTTCTTCCTGCTAAAAGGGAGTTTTTCCTCTCCGCCATTGCCAAGTGTTTGCTCACAGGAGATCGCCTGATTGCTGGGGCCTTTCTGCAATTGTGGGGTTTTCCCCTACAGTTTGAAAGTAATATGAGATTACTGTTGTTGTGAAATGGCACTATATAAATAAATTTGAATTGAACTGAACTGAATTGAATGGAAGCCCAGACTTCCCTCTCCCTGGCCACCTGCTCCAGCTTTTCAGAGAGGATACCAAAGTGTTCCCAGGCCAGCTGGGAGACACGGTTCAACATGTCCTGGGTCTGACCCAGGGTCTCCTCCCGGTGAGACGTGCCTGAAACACTTCAAGTGGGAGGTGTCCAGGAGGCATCCTGATCAGATGCCCAAACCACTTCCAGTGGCTGCTTTCGATGTGGAGGAGCAGTGGTTCTACTCTGAGCCTCTCCCAGGTGACTGAGCTCTTCATCCTGTCTGTATGGGTGAGTCCAGCAATCCTACAGAGAAAGCTCATTTCAGTCGCTTGTATCCGCAATCTTGTTCTTTCAATCATTACCCAAAGCTCATGACCATAGGTGAAGATAGGAAAGTAGATTGATCGATAAATCAACAGCTTAGAGCTCAGCTCCTTCTTCACCACAACAGACCCAGACCGGTACAATGTCCGCGTCACTGCAGATGCTTCTCCGATCAGTCTGTCAATCTTCATTCTTCCCTCACTTGTGAATAAGACCCTGAGATACTTAAACTCCTCCACTGACTAAGAGTGATCCAACAAATTCTTAAGATGAATATAAAATCAAGGATTCAGTGCACCCCGCACGGTATGGGGTATCCGGGGCCCCGACCCAGAGTCAGGTCCGGGAAAAGAGCTTGATGGCGAGCGTCTGGTGGCCGGGGTTCTGCCCATGGAACCTGGCCGGGCTCAGCCCAAATGAACTACATAGGTCCACCCTCCAGTGGGCTCACCACCTGCAGGAAGGAACATGGGGGATCCAGTGCTATGTAGATCAGGTGGCGGTTGAAGGCAGAGACCTTGGCGGTCTGATACCCGGCTTTCTAAACTGGCTTTTGGGATGTGGAATAATAATAATAATAATAATGCATTATGTTTGTTTAATAATTTTTGGTTGCATTTGACGTGAAATAGATAGGAACACAGGGTCATCCTCCAGTATGATTCCTCTGTGGAAAAACAAAACAAGAAAAAAAACAACTCATGAATATGCAGTGTCTTCAGTTTCTCACCCCCATCCTGTTCTGCTTTGAGTTGATCTAAGAAACTCTAAGGAGCGGGCTTCTTAACACTTTTAGTGATGCCACCAGTCTTAACCTACTCAATAAATCAAGAGTAATTTATTCACGTCATATTTCCCTGTCAGATTTTGACATTGTTCTGATGTTAGAGATTCATTTAAGTCCTCCTTCACACCTTTACTACTATGTCACAGCGATCACTAACCACCAAGACCTTGCTATAGATGTTTTGTATATGCTCAAAACTCAAAGTGCATAAAAACTCAATGTGCACTGTCAGCAACATTAACATTTGTTTCCCTTTTGAAAAAAATATGCTACATCCTGGTCATAACTGACCTTGGCACATCACAAAGTGCATTTAGCTGAATAAAAAAATTAACTGTCAAACACTTAAGTGCACTCCTCCCCCAAGAAAAGATTGGTAACATTAACAAACATTGCACATCCACTGCTGTGGTTTGTTTTGTTTTAAATCACCACATGTGTGAGTAGGAACTTCTTCTTATAACTACACATTCCATTACACACACATATCAGTCAACTAAAAATTTCTAGTAGAGTTAAGGATGCAAAAAGCACCCACTTAAAAACTTGAGTAATGATTTCAGTCTTGAAGGTTTGAGGTTTTTCTCCAAAATTTATAACAATTTTTTTTAGTTTTCTACTTTTCTCTGTAAATTTATCTATCTTTGAACCAGTTTCCTCAAATTTGTAATTTCCTCTTGTAAAATTGACTTCTTGTATATTTGAGACTTTATTATAAATTTGAGGGTTATTTAATGGCTAATTTTTGTCTGTTTTTTAAATAAAATTACTGGATTTTTTATAGATTTGAAACAGATTGTGGTAAAATTTTTGACTTTTTTTCCTTATACAATTATAAATTCCTTATACAATTTTTTCCTTATACAATTTACACTTTTGACCATAAATCTACAGAGCCAGAACAGAACAATAATTTAACTCTTATTTCAAAGAAAAAAATTATGAATAAAATTATATTTAATGAAATAAATTAACTTAAATTACAAAGATGCTGTTATTTCTGTTATAATATTTCTATATATTTCTAGTTTTTTAGAACTCTCCTCAACCAGACAGCAGGAAAAACCTCCCTTATTTTGAAATCCAAATGTTGGCACATTTAGTTTGTTTGAAGGCTATTGACGGATTAAAGTCAATGACTTCATGAATTTCGGTCATCTTAACTTTCCAGGTACATACAGTCCATACGAAAAATATTCACAGCACTTCACTTTTTTCACTTTTTTTTAATGTTACAGCCTGATTCCAAAATGGATTAAATTAATTTTTCCTCAAAATTCTTCACACAATACCCCATAATGACAATGTGAAAAAAGTTTTGGGTTTTTTTAGATTTTTGCAAATTTATTAAAAATAAAACACTAAGAAATCACATGAACCTAAGTATTCACAGCCTTTGCCATGAAGCTCAAAATTGAGCTCAGGTGCATCCTGTTTCCACTGATCATCCTTGAGATGTGTCTTCAACTTAATTGGAGTCCACCTGTGGTAATTCAGTTGATTGGACATGATTTGGAAAGGCACACACCTGTCTATATAAGGTCCCACAGTTGAAGGTGCATGTCAGAGCACAAACCAAGCATGAAGTCAAAGGAATTGTCTGTAGACCTCCAAGACAGGATTGTCTCGAGGTACAAATCTGGGGAAGGGTACAGAAAAATTTCTGCAGCTTTGAAGATCCCAGTGGGGCTGAGCACAGTGGCCTCCATCATCTGTAAATGGAAGAAGTTCGGAACCACCAAGACTCTTCCTAGAGCTGGCCGGCCGTCTAAACTGAGCAATCAGGGGAGAAGGACCTTAGTCAGGGAGGTGACCAAGAACCCGATGGTCACTCTGTCAGAGCTCCAGTGTTCTTCTGTGGAGAGAGGAGAACCTTCTAGAAGGACAACCATCTCTGCAGCAATCCACCAATCAGGCCTGTATGGTAGAGTGGCCAGACGGAAGCCACTGCTTAGTAAAAGGCACATGGCAGCCCACCTGGAGTTTGCCAAAAGGCACCTGAATGACTCTCAGACCATGAGAAACAAAATTCTCTGATCTGATGAGACAAAGATTGCTCTCTCTGGCGTGAATGCCAGGCATCATGTTTGGAGGAAACCACACACCGCTCATCACCAGGCAAATACCATCCCTACAGCGAAGCATGGTGGTGGCAGCATCATGCTGTGGGGATGTTTTTCAGCGACCAGAACTGGGACACTAGTCAGCATAGAGGGAAATATGAATGCAGCAATATACAGAAACATCCTGGATGAAAACCTGCTCCAGAGTGCTCTTGACCACAGACTGGAGCGACGGTTCATCTTTCAGCAGGACAACAACCCGAAGTACACAGCCAGGATATCAAAAGAGTTGCTTCAGGACAACTCTGTGAATGTCCTTGAGTGGCCCAGCCAGAGCCCAGACTTGAATCCAAATTGAACATCTCTGGAGAGATCTGAAAATGGCTGTGCACAGACGCTTCCCATCCAACCTGAAGGAGCTTGAGAGGTGCTGCAAAGAGGAGTGGGCGAAACTGCCCAATGTGTGCCAGGCTTGTGGCATTGTATTCAAAAAGACTTGAGGCTGTAATTGCTGCCAAAGGTGCATCAACAAAGTATTGAGCAAAGGCTGTGAATACTTACAGTGGATATAAAAAGTCTACACACCCCTGTTCAAATGTCAGGTTTTTGTGATGTAAAAAAATGAGACCAAAATAAATCATTTCAAAACTTTTCCCACATTAATGTGACCTATAACTTGTACAACCCAATTGAAAAACAAACTGAAATCTTTTAAGGGGAAAAATAAAAAATTACAATAATCTGTTTGCTTAAATATGCACACCCTATTATAATTGGGAATGTGGCTGTGTTCAGAATTAACCAATCACATCAATCAAACACATGTTAAATGGGAGTCAGCACACACCTGCCACCATTTAAAGTGCCTCTGATTAAGCCCAAATAAAGTTCAGCTGTTCTAGTAAGCTTTTCCTGACATTTTTATAGTTACATCGTACAGCACAAGCCATGGTCCATGGAGAGCTTCCAAAGCATCAGAGGGATCTCATTGTTCAGAAGTATCAGTGTCAGAAGAAGGGTACAAAAGAATTTCCAAGGCATGAAATCTACCATCTAACACAGTGAAGACAGTCATCATCAAGTGGAGAAAATATGGCACAACAGTGACATTACCAAGAACTGGACGTCCCTCCAAAATTGATAAAAAGATGAGAAGAAAACTAGGTGCAGGAAGTTCTGGCAAGTACTGGCTGTTTTTTACATGTGACAACAATCTTCTGTCTAGGGTGGCAAGGATGGAAGCCTTATCTTATGAAGAAAAACATCCAAGCCCAGCTACATTTTGCAAAAACACATTTGAAATCTCCCAAACGCATGTGGGAAAATGTGTTATGGTCCAATGAAACCATGGTTGAACTTTTTGGCCATAATTCCAAAAGGTACTGTATATTTGGCACAAACACAACACTGCTCATCACCAAAAGAACACCATACCTACAATGAAGCATAGTGATGGCAATATCATGCTTTGGGGATGTTTTTCTTCAGTTGGAACTGGGGCCTTAGTCAAGGTGGAGGGAATTATAACCAGTTCCAAATACCAGTCAGTGTTGGCACAAAACCCTCAGGCTTCTGCCAGAATGCTGAAGATGAAGAGGAACTTCATCTTTCACCACGACTATGACCCAAAGTACGCATCCAAATCAACAAAAGAATGGTTTCATCAGAAGAAGATTAAGGTTTTGGAAAGGCTCAGCCAGAGTCCAGACCTGAATCCGATCGAAAATCTGTGGGGTGATCTGAAGAGGACTGTGCACAGGAGATGCCCTTGCAATCTGACAGATTGCAAATGCTTAATAATACAGTACAGTGCAACGTGAGCACTCAGCTCCTAATTGTCACTATGGTGAACGCCAGCAAAGACCCCATAACATGGCTGGCTCCTCCCTTATGTACTGTATATCGGCATGACGACGGTACCAGCCGGCTACGTCATCACGTCGCTCTGTTATAAAATCCCTTTATAACATTCACCCCCCCCCCCCCAGAAAACACAGAACACTTTATTCAATTAATACCCTCCCTAATTTGGTACAAATAGCATCCTACTGAACTAGGGTTAGTGGGTGGACTGCCGCTGAATCCAACGTGGCTAAGTGGAGTATTCTGCCACTTGTTTGTCAGCCGCGCTCCTATCTAAACAGTCATTTTCATTTTCACAGTCTCCATGGGGAAGGCGGTTCTGCTGGAGGGACCTTGTAGCGGGCTTGTGATGGACGCACCCCTAGCAGCGCCATTTTCAGCAGGCCCGGGTGCCATCCCTCTGTAGCCATGGCACGCTCATCAACACTGTCCCAGCCTGGATCCCACACCAGCTGGATCGGCTCCAATCCGCAGCAGCTGTCCTCACCTCCCACGGACGGCTGGCCCACCGTCCCAATCCTGTTTTCAGCTGTGCCGCTGTCTTCACACGTGTCGGTGGTGGTAACGATGTAAAGGCCAACTGTGAGCCGCTTGGCTCTGCGGGCCCGTACCCAATTCATCACCATGAGTGGTACTCTGTATGGCTACATACGGTGCTGTAGTTGTAATGGTGTTGTACTCATATTTATCGTGGGGCAACCATCAAGCTGTGATGGTTCTATCACATCCTGTTGGGTCACGGACCCTTCACCCAGTGCTGCAGCAGCAGTCCCTGGAGGCCAATGCTGGTCGTTGATCCTGAAGACATCCGGCGTCTCTCCTGTGTCATTTACAGTCACGGACTCTTCATCCGTCGGTTCAGCCGTGGCTCCGGTAGACCGGTGCTGAGTGAGGATTCTGAAGTAGTCCGGTTCTTTCTCACTTTCGTCTGGTGCTGGTTTAGGTCGGGGTGATGTGTCACTGTTGTCACATGTAACATCCATATCGGGGTGGTGTGTCGGCTCCTTCTCCTGCAGCTCTGCAGCAGCTCCCGCAGGCTCATGCTGGGCAAGGATCTGAGGTGAGTCCAGCCACTGCCCCCCTCCCCCCCCAGGCAGTGGTCCTCCTGTGCGTATGGGGTGGCTGTACTCTCATCAGCGCCATTCCCGATAGACGCAGGATCCCTCTCCTGTAGCTCCACAGCGGCTCTCCGAAGCTCACGCTGGATGAGAAACTGAAGTAAGTCCGGTCGCTGTTCTCCCTCCGTGTTGTGTTCTTCTCTGTGCTGCATTCTCCTCTAGTGCTGAACTCACTCTCTGTGCTGTGCTGTTTGGTTAGCTTGTCACGGATTAGCTCTGTGGTGCCCTGCTGTCCTATGGTGTCTAACTCGGGGCCCTCCCGAAATGGTGTGGAGTCGGCGGGCTCAGCAACCGAAGCAACCGTCTCCACCGGTGAAACTAGCAGCATTGAATGCTTATTAGAGTATGGAGAAAATTATGGCAGCACCTTCTTGAATCTTGAATTTGAAAACTAAGACCCCTGAAAAATTTGCGCTCTTCTTCTGTGCTGAAATCCACAAGGAAGCAGGGATGGCTCCTCCACTGACAATGTCTTCCCTTCAGAAGGTCTCAGTGCAGGATGGAGCTTGGAGTGGAAACCCAGTCTTCATACATCTGAAGGGGAGATGAAAAGGAGAATATATTTCAAAGTAAAATTCATCATATTTTTAAATCCCCACACCACAGTAGGGTTTAATATTTTATTTTATTTTATTTTTTGTTGTTTATATTTTAACTACAAATTCACTTTCAGTTTTTGAAAAGGGTTTCAATTTATTTCCTGGGAAGATTTGTTCATTTCAGTTTAGTTCTATTGAATAAAAATGGCTCATACTGCAGCCTTTATTAATTCTGACATTTTCATTTAATTGTGATTTATTATCTTCAAATCTCTCATTTAAGTGCTAGAAGTCCATAATCTCATAAAATATACCTTTATTCTGCATCTATTCATAGCGCTTAACCAACAGTTAACTAGTGTATCCATAGTTTGTAAAAAAAAAAAAAACACCATGATGCTGGA
Organism: Pholidichthys leucotaenia; assembly: GCA_020510985.1. Classification (NCBI taxonomy): domain Eukaryota; kingdom Metazoa; phylum Chordata; class Actinopteri; order Cichliformes; family Pholidichthyidae; genus Pholidichthys; species Pholidichthys leucotaenia. Next base: position 214,162,064 of record CM035848.1, read on the forward strand.
TGAATTATTAATGTACGACACAAATGTTAAAACAAATGATATTTTACTTACAATCTCAGCAGCTCCAAGTCTCTCTGTTCACGAGTTTCAGCCAGTCTCTCTGTGCTTTCCGTTTCAAGTGTTTATCAATCGTAGACTTTATGTTCCAACACAGCGCTGTACGTAGTACAAAACAGTTTATCCCCACTTTCTGAAAAATATTAGGAATCTGTTGAGGACAGTCTTTACGGTGACTTTTGTTGATAAATTAAGAGGCACACACGTCAACTCCGCTCACGTAAACATGGAAGTAAACACGTGCGCACGCGCCTCAGGGAACTCTTGCTGGATGAGAACCGTTTTAACACAACAGAAGAAGAACTAGCATATTTGTTAGCTGTTAGCTTCGTTAGCGCTCCAGGTGTTTCTGGTTCTTCACTGCTGTTCTGGCTCACTGACCCAATTTTGACACGATCGGACTCGGCACATGTTCACAGACGTAAAAGCATTATATTAAAAGATTGATCCATGGATTTTGTGGATCGATATTGACTCAGTCAAACGTGGATCGATCCAGATCGTTGAATCGATCTTTTGAACCCACCCTTAATGGATGGATGGATAAATGGATGGATGGATGCTGTGCCCTGTGATTGGCTAAAGGGAGTCGACTGTAGAAAACCTTACAGAGCTTGAACTTAATTTTATGGGGACATCGGGCTTTGTAGTACTCTTGTTTAAGTTTGCACCTTTTTGGGATATTTTTAAAACATCTTATAACTCACATTTTCTCACTGGTGTCTTACCTTCTTGTTTCACAGTTTTTCTGTCATTTGTCTTACCATCTTACCAGTATTGTTTTTAAATGAAAAACACTTAAATAAATTCATTTAGAAGCAATATGTAACTTTCCTGTTCCTGGTAGGAATACTGAAAAGACTACAACTATGGCGACTATGACCGAACACTATGACTAAATCACAGAGTGCTTTGTTGTTGGTAGCTAAAGTCCTAAAGCCCTGTGATTGGCTTTTGGGACTCAGGTCATAGCCACCATAGTTGTAGTCCTTTCAATGTCAGAACAGAGCTTCTGCAGGTGATGTGGGCCTACTCAGGCAATGAGGGAAGTGACATTCACTGGGTCAAAGGTTAATGTACCTTCAAAATAATTTGTATTTTGTTTTAAGGTGAAAATCTTGCATAGTGTTGCTTTAAATAAGTAAGCGTGACAACAGCTGTTACAATTAATGACCATTAAGTTATGGCCAAGCCAGGATGTTGGACGATAATATACCTACCGCCACATTTCTGATCCCCTGTAGAAAAGGCCCAAGTGTTGACATTTAACTTTGCCCATCGTAAATGCACACAGAACACCCACACACATGTGCATACACACAGGATTTCTGTTATATATGGTCCACTCACCTCCATGTAGGGAGTGATTCAGTGAGCCACTCTTGGTTTGCTGGAAGCTTAATGTAGAGACTATGAGGAGACGGTTACTTAGCAACCATTGTGATTGTCTCGTCCTCCAGGTGTAACTTCTGTGAAGAAGGTAGTCCAATGCAAACTAAGTGGCTACTGTACTATGCAAGCTGCAACCCTGTTATTCCTCTATTGCAACAAAACAGGAAGGAAAAAAGAAGTCTGAGTATTCATTGTTTGTGCATTTGAATGAGAGAGAGAGAGAGAGAAGCAGCTGGTGAGCTTCAAGGTTTAAGAGAGAATCTCATGAGCCCAGGCGGTTTTCCCTGTCACACTGACTCATCAATCAAGCTTCAGTCTTCCTCTTTTTCCACACGTTCACGTACTCTGATCAGTGTTATAATTAATCAAACAACAGCGCAGAGCACACTAATTAATCTTACTGCAAGTTTTAAAACCAGATGCCTTTTCAGTAGTCAGTCATCTGCAGGTAAATCAACTTCAGAGGCACCAGTGGAAATGATTATTATATTTCAGTATGAATACAATTAGTCAGAAAAACATCTGTATATTCAAACAGAAAAGTCAAAGCACATTTTTCAAAATTCATAAACATCAGGAGGATTTTGTTCGATATTCTTTTTAAAAAATAGCTCTATTTTGTGTCTATCTGAAAATGGATGAATGATGATCAGCGAGTAAGTGAGAGAAGCTCAGACAAAACCCAGGAACCTCTAATGTGAAATAATTTCTGGCTTTGGTTGGCATACAAAGAATCTGAAAAAAATATCTGTTTTTCATGATAATGTTTCATCCGCTGTTTCCTCTAAAATTCTAACCAGAATAAGCGAATAAGCTGCATACAAAATTAAGTCATTGCTGTACTGGCCTAGCTGCAGACCACGTTGTTACTCCTGGAGTGCTTTGAGTGCAGTGGTGTGCATGATAAAAAGTGACAGTGGCTCTTCCAAAGTGGCAAACCAATTCAAGTCAAGATTATGACAATACTGTGTATCTGCCCGGACATGGACAACATGCTGCTATGGTTGTGGATTGGATTTAAGTAAACACAGACTAAGCACACACCATGCAAAAATATGTTTAGCAGCATCTTTTTCTTGCTCTTACATTCTGAAAATAAGTTATTGCATAATTAATCTGCCATTTGTCTTTTGTATATTAAAGATCCCAAGCAGTCTTCAAATTCTCAGTTGGATTATGATAAAATAAGCACACTACTCTTTTTGATTCCACAGCTGCTATTCCTTGAAATGACTCCATTAATTCTTTGGCCAAGAATATCTTCAACATTTCAGTGAAGTGGATTCTATAAGGAACAACTTTAACTTCCCAGAGGTAGGAGAGAGAAAAATGTGATGCTAGAATGGTTGAGAGGCAAAGCCTGGGAAACAGTGCCATCTATTGAATGCAATTGTGCTACTTTTTTCCATTTAGGCAACAGACAGTAGTAAAGTAGTAGGATATAGTTCAGGGGTGTCCAATCATGTGCCATGGAGGGCCAAGACCCTGCAGGTTTTCTCTTCTACCCAGTCTCTTCAGCAGGTGCTTTCACTGATCAGCAATCAGTGGGAAGAAATTCAGTGGAATCTGCTGTTGAAGACACTGGTTGAAGGTAAAGCCTGCAAGGTCTTGGCCCTCCATGGCACATGATTGGACACCCCTGCTATAGGTAAGTAGTAGTAAGTATAGGCAACACGCTCTTTCTTTTCCTCCATGTTTTTTTCTGTTAAACATGTTTTACTTAGCATTCTATAAATTGTTTTAACTGTAGAAAGTGAGGTGTAATCTGTACAAAACCAAAACAATTTAGGTTTTTTTAAACTTCATATTAGTGGTATTTAGTTTTCAAATGTAATGTTTGCTTTTAGTCCTTGTTTTGTGTCTGTTTGGTGTGTGTTATTACTGTGTGTATTTATTATTACTGTATTACTGCATGCCAAATTTCTCCCACTGGAGACAGTAAAGCAACCTTAACCTTATATTTCTTTTGTGATTACATTGTCAAATTTGATGTCTATATGTAAATTGAGTGTATTACCATGCACTTCAATTATGAAATTATGAAAGCACTATTTTCTTGTTTTCATTCTGTTTTCTTGTGAAAATGAGCCAATATCCCATGACAAATTGTTCACAAGAAAACTAAATATTACCTTGTGATAACGCATTAATTAGCATTCTTCCTCTTCTTTTTCTTCGTCTTCTTCTTCTTCTTCTTCAAAAATGCATGGGGCAGCAAAGACCAGACGACACCTGTTAGTTGGTTTTCTGGTTTGATGGGGAATCCATGCCCATCTGAAATGTCACACTTGTTAATGTGGGGGAAAAAAGTTTTATTTTGGCGTACATTTCTTTGGCTAGAATTATCCCTTCAAAAACCCACAGAACAGAAGCAACTTTGTAGTCAGGTCAAAATTTCTCTCTCCAGCTCAGACATTCACAAGCAAGGTACTGAGCACATAGGTGGTGCTATATTAATCAGTTTTACTTTTTCACAAGTATCTCAAGAACTGCTTGACCGATATTCAAAATTCTTTCATCATTCTAATTTCTGAACTTTTTTCTGTTGCATATGTTTTATTTAAAATATGTGGAAAAATAAAATGAATTTCTCAAAGGTCATTTGACCCAAATTGCATGAACTTAAGCATGCATCATCTACTAATATGGATGATTGAAAATTAGTTAAAAAAATTTTTTTTAAAAAAAGGTCAATCTTTTTTAGATTTTACAGGCCAGTGAATTTGTATACATTTTCTTTGGCCTGAATTTTCTGATTTATCTTCTGATGTGGTGATCCAAACTTAAACAAATAATCATTAAGTTTAGATCACAATATATATTCTTTGGAAGCACACTAAATGTCATGAAATTCTGTTCATACTGTATGCTGCAAATCAGATTTATAAAATGTCTATCAGCCGGTGTGTGCTCGTCATTCAAAAAAAAATGTATTGAGGAAGTAAGGGTGCATTCAAACAGCCACTGTTTGGTCTGGACCACAGAGTGAATTCCGCGGATAGTTCGGTCTATTTGGTGCCGTCTGAAAGTGCATTGGAACTCTGGTGCGCACCAAACAAGCAAAGTCCGGACCCCTCAAAAACGGGGTTCTCAGTTCGCTTGCATACGAAGTCTGGTGCACTTCACTTACCATGTGAATCCAAACGGAGTATCCAGTAGCCCAAAGGACATAAGTGCCCCTCGGCATTTGCGTAACCATAGCAACACCTAGTAAGAAGAGGAAGTGGCGTTTACTGTAGCGCATTTTGGGTAGAAAATAACAATAAAGACAACCGCATGAATCTGAGAAAGCCTTTTACCGGTGAAAGCCAAGGAGAAAAGTTAAAAAATGTTGTGTTTGTGGTGGACAAACAACACGGCTGAAGGGAACAGATTTCCGTTTTCAGTCCTGGCCAATCGATGAGCCTGATTTTTCTTCTTCGCTGAGATTTTTTTTCCCTGGTCAGTGGTGGTTTCAGCTACAGCCCCCAAATGAGCAGTTGTAACTGTGTGATGTTGTCCAGGCAGTTTGGTCCGCTTGAGTAAAGTGCTGTGTCAGTGCAAACCAAACCAAACAAAGGTGTGAAAATTCTCACCATTCCCCACCCATACGAACCAAGACCCCCTGACTATCCTGGTCTGAATGCAGTCGAGTGTGTCAGAGTCCTGTGGTGTAGTGGGATACGGGTATCTCACAGTGCAGCAAATGCAGACAAATGCAGAGATTTTTGGATTTGCCAACTTTTCTGCTAAATATTGCTGAAAATCAAGCTAGTATCTCATGGAAATGATGAGGATCGTTCACGAATATTCGGTTTCGTCAGGGTTCATAAAAGATTGCAAAACAGCTTGCCAACAGTTTTTAAGGTCACAAATAGTTTTGTTGTAAAGGTTCTTAAACAGTTGCTAGTGTTCACTACCAAAAAGAACTTTAGCAATATGTGTTCCAACCATTTTCAGACACTTAGAACTATTTTGCAAACATTTGCAATTGTTTACAGGAAATATACATTCACAAAGAAATCTGAACATGTTCAAAATTTCTTTCTGACAAAAAAACCCAAACTGTTCACGACCTTAAAAACTGTTTGCCAACTGTTTTGCAACCTTTTATGAGCCCTGGTAAAACCCAAAAATCGCTATATTCGTGAATGTTCCTCAGCATTTGGTACTCCGTGAGATACGGATGTAGTTTCCTTCTATCAATAGAGCCTAAGTTTGGCACTCCTCTAGCACTCCTCTGTTGCTCCCCATCCATTTCAATAAAAAAAAAACTTCACACAATCCAGAGTCTGTTTAATTATTTGCTTAAAAATAAGCGGTGGTACAAACAGGTACGTAAAATCCACAAAAAAGGATACAGCAAAATAATGAGAGTGAGATAGATATATTGTGAAGGTAAGAGAGCAGGCGAGATGCAACAAGCTGGAAGAGTACAAGGTTTTATTGCCTCCAACATATTGAAATGCGCTTTGTAGCTTGGTGAGCTACTGCGTTTTCAGACATGTGTCACAAGCTCTTTGAGACACGTTATACAAATAGAGAGAATGCATGGCACATTAGCATAGTGATTGTCATCTAATACACATCAGTCTATACATAACATTAGCAAGACATCAGCTAGCGCCCAGCCCGGATGTCCTCTCCGAGGACGCATACATAACAGTCCCGTCTGATTTCCCCCTGGAGCTCTCTGTCCGTATGTAAATTGTCCTCCATTTTCTCCAGCCCTGATGAGTGTGAGATAGTGTCCGTCCGCAGTGTGCTGAGTCACCACACGGCTCCCCCCAGAACACTCAGAAGGGGCGGTGACAACCCTCCTCCCCGGTTGTTTGGGCTCCAGCTCCGGTAAAACTGTCCTGCTGTAGAGGAGTGTCGGAGGGCATGTCAGTCTGTGGGGGGGACGGGGGAGGGGTGGAAAAGACAGTGTGCTCCGCTCCGAGTTCCAGCACATTGAACGGCCATGGATCGTGGGCACACGGGGCCAGTGCGCATCGTGCGTAATGGAACAAACCGGCGATCGGCCAGCTTTAGGGAGTGAGGTGCAGGAAGAACGATGTGGAGGAGGAGGGGGAGGGGGGTGGGAATAAGTGAGTGCCAGCCCAGGACGTCAAAGGTGTCTGGCCCACGCAAAAATTGCATGTGGATCCGCCATGGGGAGGGACTTTCCCGGTAAACGTGGCGGTGATCTGCAGCGGCTGTGCAAAAAAAAAAAAAAAATTAAGTCTCTGACTCCTCATGCAGCTCAGTCCTGCGAGGATGTGGAGAAGGAGAACGGTCAAATTCCGCGAGGATGTGTAGCGGCTGTGAAAAAAAAAAAAAACTGAAGCTGTTTGAGGGACTTGGCGGTTTGGTTTTAGGTGCGGGAGCAGCCCTAAAGTCATCGGGGAAAGCAATCGGCTAAATTCCTGTTGTGCGCCGTGGCTGAGAAACCCATACAAAGTCCTGTGTGTGGGTTGTATGTCTGCTTCAGGTGCGTGAGCAGCCCTAAAGGTTCCGAGGATGGCGATCAGCCGTGTTTCTCGGGCATGTGCAGCGGCAGAGGACGATGTATAAGTCTGTGGAGCTGGTTTGTCTTTGGTGCGTGGCGTGCGCCTGGCGCAGTGACCACATAGCTGGAAGATGCGCTGTCCTCGTAATCCTGCGGTGTGCACGCGGGGCTTCTGTGCACAGAAAGTCCGCTGTCGGGAGATGAGTCAGGGTCAGGGAGCTTGGTGGAAATCAACGCAGACGGTGCCGATGATCTTCCCCGTTCAGGCTGTTTCCTTCAGTTTGCTCGTGTCACCGTTCATGGTGCGTGTCGGTCCCAGCACTGCCCACTCCGGAGAGCACACTCCGGTCTGGATGAAGAGGATGCAGGCGTTCTCTGGTCCTCTGGAATCTGCAGCGCGGTGAGAGGGAGTAGACAGTTATTCTCTCTCGTCAGGTCACTAGTGTGGAGAAAATGGCATAGTCAAGAGACACACCATGCACGTCCAGGGTCACCAATGTGGAGGTAATATTGCAGGCAAGATGCAACGAGCTGGAAGGGTACGAGATTTTATTTCCTCCAACATATTGAAATGCGTTTTGTAGCTCGGTGAGCTACTGCGTTTTCAGGCATGTGTCACAAGCTCTTTTATACACGTTATACAGACAGAGAGAATGCATGGTACATTAGCACAGTGATTGTCATCTAATATACATCAGTCAGTACACATCATTAGCATGACCTCAGCTAGCGCCTGGCCCGGACGTCCTCTCTGAGGACGCATACATAACAGTCCTGTCTGATTGCCCCCTGGGGCTCTCTGTCCGTATGTAAATTGTCCTCCGTTTCCTCCAGCCCTGATGAGTGTGAGATAGTGTCCATCCGCAGTGTGCTGGGTTACCACAATATACAATATATGTAGCGAGAGAGAGGTAAAAAAAAAACTATATGGCTCGACTCCATGCATGCCCAACTGTCCTTGTTCACGGCTCCTCCCCTCTGCCTCACATAGCTACAGATTAATGAGCAATTAAATATGCACAACTACCACAGGTCACAACACACTACTTACAGTAACTGCACAAAGCAATATACGTGAAACTATTCAAACATTTTAAATCATCCTCACACATTTTCCAATGAACTGAACATGAACCTCCAACAAACATACTTTTATATTTGTACCAAAAATTTTGATCTGCCAGTTACCATTCAAACACAAACTTAGATTATTGTCCCAACCAAATAGAGTGAATTTAGGCTCCTACATTACCAGTGCCTAATTGTTGTCAATGTCCTTGAAACAATTACTCAAAAGTGTCAACTTAAATTAAGGGAGCCTAAATAATACTACTATTACTTATAAAAAAAAAAACTGTCCCATTTAAAATGAATACTTGGCTTTAGAACACATCTTCAGTTATCCTCTGACTTCTGAAGAAGGCATAGCTTTGTTATATGGCAACAAAGTTCATTGGTCTTGGTATTTACTTTCACCTGTTTAGCGAAGCCATTTTTGACAGGAAATGTCTCTAGAATTCTTCCAAGTGGCCACGAATTCCTGGGTAATGTGTCATCCACGATCAACACCGCATTGCCGACACAGAAGTTTCTTCCAGGTGTGGACCATTGCTGACAGTCTTGAAGCTGCGTGAGGTATTCCTTGCACCAGCGTTTCCAGAAAACATCCATAAGGTACTGCACCTGTCTCCATCTGCAGTTTGCATATTGGTCACCCTCATGAAATACTCCTGGAGGCAACTCAGGATTGACCTTGAGCAGCAACAGGTGGTTAGGCATTAGAGCCTCTAAATCATTGAGGTCTGATGATACCTTTGTGATGGGCCTGCTGTTGATGACTGCTTCAGCTTCACAAAGTAAGGTATGGAGACCCTCTTCGTCCAAATGTTGCTCCTTCATTGTGATGTTCAGAATTTTTCTCACTGAACTGATTAGCCGCTCCCAACTTCCTCCAGGGTGAGACCCTACTGGAGGATTGAAATGCCACTGAACACCTCTCTGTTGCAATTGTTTCTCCATCTTTATTGCAACTGTGGCCACAGTCAATTCCATTCGTGGGATAGTTGGAGACTTCATGGGTGCGAGCCTTGCCTTCACCATAATCAAGGTGGATTCAGTTTCACCAGTTGCAGAATGCAGCAATATGTAGCTTGTTGTTCCGTAGGTGTCCTCACTTGCATCAGCAAAGTGATAAAGATCAGTGTAGACGGGTGAGCCAAACTGCTTAGACTTAAAGCACCTGTCCACTCCAAATTTCTTAAGCTGTGGCAGACTTGTGGTCCGCTTTTTCTAGATCTTAACAACATTATCTGGCAGGTACTCATCCCAGCTATACTTCTGCCAACATTAATCCTGTAGGATTCTTTTGCCAATCAGTATTACTGGAGCGAGAAAGCCCATCAGATCAAAAATTGAACTGACAAAGGAAAGCAGTGTGTGGCGGATCTTTGAGGTCAGTCTTGAACCTGAACTGATCCAATTCAGTACACCACTGAATGCCCAGTGCTCTCTCCATTGGCAGGTTGTCCTCATCCAAGTCCAGATCTTGAAACCCTTGTGCCCTTCCCCTTTTTGGGATTGAGTTGAGCAACTTCCTGCTGTTGCTTGACCATTTTGTCAGCCGAAATCCACCTTTTGCCAACATACGCCTCAACTCCACACAAAGGGTGATAGCTGTGTCTTCCTCAGCGACTGACTTGAGACAGTCATCTATATAAAAGTTTTTCTTGACCATTTTGACTATCTCTTGACTGAATTCATCCACAAATTCTGTTGCACATTTCTGCAGTGCAAAGGTTGCAACGCTTGGTGATGATGTTGCACTAAAGATATGAACCAACATTTTGTGCTCCACGAGGTCCAGCTCATTGTTCCCATCAGGCCACCAGAGATACCTGAGGAGATCTGTGTCCTCATTCCTGACTCTGACCTGGTGGAACATGACCTCTATGTCAGTCATAACTGCCACGGTCTCCAGTTGGAACCTCAACAGCACCCCCAGTAGTGAGCTTGTAAGATCAGGCCCCTGCAGGATGATGTTCCCTGAAAGCTTTCGCCGCAGTCAAAGACAACACAGAATTTTTGTTTAGTTGCATGTCTGACTCCATGGTGAGGCAGATACCATGTTCGCCCCTCAGTAGGTATGCATTCAGCACCGTCAAGCTTCGTCGCATAGTCTTTCTTGAGGAGGTCATCTATGAACTTGACATATTCTCCATAAAATTTTGCATCTTTGGAAAAACCTTTTCCGTAAGTTCAAAGCATATTGCTCTGCACCTGCCCTGTTGTTTGGCATACACACTCAGTTCTTCCTCACTGGAAGGCAAGCACTATAATGTCCATGTTTGAGTACTGCAGATTGTGACATGATGGTCATAAATTGATGATCATCCCTTGACCACTTGATGTCTTCATTCTGTCCACCATCAGGAAAGTCCTGATTGAACTGCAGCTGCCAGAGGTGTTCTAGCTTAGCTACTGAAATTTGGTTTGCGATAATTCCAGTCAGTGTGTTTGTCCCCATTATGTCATTTCCACCTCTGAGTGGTCCATTTATTGTCCAGCCTAATATTGTTCTCATGGCATATGGTCCATCATCCACACTATTAACCACTTGCAGTGGCTCCATTGCCTTGGGAACATTTGCTCCAATGAGTAATCCAACCTCTGCTTGGATAGTGGGAATCCACCTCCCTTAGGTGGGGCCAACTATCAATATCCTCTTGGCAGGGGATATTGTCCTTAGTTACAGGAATGTCCTTCTGTGAATACACCTCTGAAAGTTCAATGAACTGGTTTCTGTCCAAGCTGCTGATTTCCAGACCAGTCACAATTCATGTGTTCATGATCGATTCAGTCCCCATCATTCGCAGTGAGATGCTTACATTGCGTCCATTCATGTTCAGTTGATTTATCAGTGAATCTGTAGCAAAAGTGGCTGAGCTTCCTGGATCCAAAAATGCATACGTCATCACTGTCCTGGTTCCCTTTTGTGCCTTGACACATACTGGTATGATCAAAAGAACACAACCTTCATTACCAGCCCCAGTGACACCGATATTTGCAGTTGTTTGTACAAAGACACTTGATACTGTCATGGGCAGCAAGAGAGCACCACTCCCGTCCTGCCTGACTTTCATCAACTCATCACTGCACATGAGGCAGAAGACACACCTGCGCCCACTCATCAGCCAGCGTACTTAAGGAGGCTCTCTCTGTGCATTCAACGCTGGCTTGTCTGGGTATACTGCCCATTTAAGCAGACAAGCAAGTATAATTTGACAAGTTTAGACACGCTCTTTTACCTTGTTTCTCCTCTTTCCTGAGGTTGCTGCCACCGTGCAGGTGTGTCTCCAGGACTGCGCACGCTCTCCTGCCACATCTCACTAATCCCTCAGCTTCCTATCTCCACCCAGTCAGGCACAACCAGCTCATCTCCCCCACACCCTACTGGTTCATCTATTTTACACTGGGTCCCTGCCGGTCCTCCCTGGATTCCCAAGTAAGTGGCAGTTTGGCTTGCCCATTTCCCCTTACTCCATTCCTCCACTCACAGCTCTTGTCTTCTCTCCACAGGGTGGTTCCTCCGGCGAGTGACTGTTTCCTCAGCTGTGCGCTTGTGTTTTGCAATTTAATAAACTTTCAAACTTGCCCCTTTGTGTGGTTACTTCCTGTGCTGTTGCATCATTCATGTGAGCTGTCAAGCTTAATTAATCATGACAGATACAGGTTGCTGGTCACAACTTTCCTCAGATGTTTCTTCCTTAAAGTCTTTATTGGTAATGTGCAACAGTGTAGGATGTAATTTAGTGCACTCTTGACATTGAAGCTTCTATTTGCAGGTGCTACTCATATGACCATGTTTCAAGCATGCAAAACACAAACCTTTGCTCCTCAAGAAATCTATCTTGTCTCTGTGTTGCTTGCTCTTGAGTATTTTGCAGGCTATGAGGCTGTGTTGCTCTCCATTGCAATAAACACAAGGTTTGCTGCTAGCATCCCATGTTCCAGGTTGTGTTTTTATGTAGTTTGTTTGTCATCTTCCTTCTTGGAGGGCACAACAACTGTTGTAAACACCTTCTTTGGTTTGAATGTCTCTATGGATTGTGGTTTTGTTTTTTACTGTCCAGTATCTTTTGTGCCAGTGATAGTGTCCTTTGTTTCCATAGAATGGGTGCCAAAGGTACCTAACTTGCTGATTCATGAAGTCAACAAATTCCTTAAACTTCACTCTTTTCTTTGTTCTTTCTTGCAGGTTGCAAGCAAACTTTCTCCAAGATTCTTTGAGTTTATATGGAAGTTTGTTTGCTAGTACCGTTATACTGGTTGTGTTATCCAAGTCTTCCACGTAGCTAATATCTGTCATTGTGTTGCAGCAGCCTGTTAGGAATAATGCTAAGGACTGAAGAGCAACACCATCCTCTGGTTTGATTGTCGGCCAATCCAAAGCCTCCTTTATGTAAGCTTCCGCTATCTTAAAGTCATCACCGAAGAACTCCTTTAACATTTGTTTTGCTTTAGCATAGCCTACAGAGGATTCCATGTGGATGCAGCTCTTAACCAGCTCGTGTGGTTGTCCACTGGTGTACTGTAGTAAAAATTGAAGGCGATCACGATTGTCACTAGTGCGGCTTTCAATTCTGTGTTCAATGGCTTGAATAAAGGATTTGTATTCCAATGGATCACCCTTGAATGTTGGAATGATGAGATCGGGAAGTAGAAATGCTTTATGATTCTTCACAAGATATTCTGTGACGCTGGCTTGCTGAGAGATAGCTTGGCAAAACCCATCAAGCACTGGTCCTTGCTGGTCTTTAATGTCCATTTTTGGTGCAAACATGGGCATCCCAATAGGTGCTGCTGAGGTGTGCTGCGGTGTTTGAAAGTAAGTTCTGTATCTGCTTTAATATCCTGCTCATCAGCATCAATTATGCTATTGTCTTCTTGTGTGCATTCAAAATTTTGTAAAACCTCCATTTTAGCATCAGATTTAGCAAACACTATCTGCATTGCATGCATCTCCTTTCTAGCCTTTATTGCAGCTTCTTCTCGTTGTATTGCCAATCTTTCTTTCAAAGCCACAGCCTTTATTTTTAATGCCGCCTGCTCCATTTCCGCCTTTAATCTGACTGAAGAAGATGAGAAGGTGCTTCCACATTGTGATGCAGATCTGTTTAAATGTCTCGGCATCATTTTAGATGATGTAGACCTACTATCTGCAGGTGCCACCTGTTTATCACATTCTTCAGCTTGCTCAACACGTTTCAAAACATCTCTCATCCATTCTTCACATTTCCAAAAAAATTCATCCATTACTTTATATTTTGGACCAAAGAAGCTCCTTTGGTCCTCCTCAAATTCCTTCTCAGTCATTAAAGTCTGTAGACCAGAATTAAGATCCAAAAGCACTTGCTGCAAACCACAAAAGTCAACATGAAGCTTATTTTTTACAGCATCAACATTTGCATTGTCCTCCAATAACTGCTCCATATTCTTCATCAAGCAGGTTAACTGGGTTAATTTGTACCTGTGTGCCTAGATTTGTCTTGACTTGTGTTCTTCTGCAGCCTTCTCTGTCATTTTTACTGTCTGCTTTCCACTGCGTTTTTTGTTCATCATGAGCCAAGTTTCCAACTTTATTCAATAAAATGTAAAAACACTGCAGCTTTCCACTTTGTCTTTCAGTCAACAACAATCCTACATTCTTTCTTTTTCACAGGTACTCACTCCTTTCTGCCGGTGCCGTCCTCCATACACTTGCATTAATTAAGGATCAGTTAACAATCCGTCGGCCGGTGGTAAAAGCTCCAAGTCCTTTTTCTTTTCCAGAAGTCACAGAGAAGTTCTTTCTTCTTTCATCCATTTTCAGCCAGGCAGATCCACATTCCATTAATCCATAAAGAGCTAGTTTTTTGACTAATGGAGTTTCCTTCTATCAATAGAGCCTAAGTTTGATGCTCCTCTAGCACTCCTCTGTTGCTCCTCATCCATTTCAATAAAAAAAAAACTCCACACGATCCATAGTCTGTTTAACTATTTACTTAAAAATAAGCGGTGGTACAAACAGGTATGTAAAATCCACAAAAAAAAGGATACAACAAAATAATGAGAGTGAGATAGATATTTATATATATAGAGAGAGAGGGGTCAAAAAACTATAGGCTCCACTCCATGCATGCCCAACTGTCCTTGTTCACAGCTCCTTCCCTCTCCCCCACATAGGTGCAGATTAATGAGCAATTAAATATGCACATTTACCACAGGTCACAACACACTACTTAACTGCACAAAGCAATATACATGAAACTATTCAAACATTTTAAATCATCCTCACACATTTTCCAATGAACTAAGCATGAACCTCCAACAAACATACTTTTATATTTGTACCAAACATTTTTATCTGTCAATCACCACTCAAAACACAAACTTAAATTATTGTCCCAACCAAATAACTTAAAGTGAATTTAGGCTCCTAAAGCGGGATTAAGTCATCAGTAAGGTATGCTGGAGGTCCTTGGTTTGAATCCTGGCAAAGTTTATTTTTCTGAACAGCAGCTGAAGTGCTGCATACCTGCACATTTTAAAACCCAATGTTTAGCACATTTTAGGTTTTAGATGTTGGTAAACAACAAAATCTTGACATCTACACCTGCTTTTAACCCAGTGATTGTCATTTGAGGCTTTATTGTTGGGACCAGGAAGCAGAGTTGCAGTCTTACACGCCTCTCTGCAGCTCCTCTTCATCCTCCACCCCTCAACTTAGCCTGTGTCTTCCCCTTCAGAGAATCATTGTCTGCTCCCTCCAAAGTAAATAAAAAATATAATGTATAAGCATCCCAAAGTGATTAAACAAAAAGTTGGTAAAACTCAAATTAAACATGAAGGCTCTAAATTTAATGATTTGGCCTCTGTTCCTCCTCATAATTTAAAAATTAAATGCGGTTTGTTAAATATTAGGTCTCTAACTCCCAAGTCTCTGCTAGTCCATGATCTGTTAATTGATCATCAGAATGATTTAATATCCCTTACAGAGACTTGGTTAGGGCAAGAGGACTATGTTGGTTTAAATTAATCAACTCCCTCTGGTTATTTAAACTGTCAAAATCCCAGAAGTTCTGATCGTGGAGGAGGAGGAGCAAAAATTTACCATTACAAATTACTAGTTAATGTAAAGCAAAAAACACGTTATAATTCCTTTGAGGGTCTGGTCCTCAGTATTGGGCATTTTAGCAATTTTAGGTAAAACGCAATTTTATTTGCCATAGTTTATTGTCTTCCCTCAGCCTACTCAGAGTTTTTATCCGAATTTGCCAAATTCTTACCTGATTTAGTGCTGAAATCAGATAGAATAATTATAGTAGGGGACTTTAATATACATGTAGATGTAGATAGTGATTGCCTTAATATGGCATTTAATTCAATATTAGACTCGATGGGATTTTCTCAGAAAGTAGGAAATTCTACCCATTATCTCCACCATACATTGGACCTTGTTCTGACACATGGCATAGAAATAGAAAATCTGGTAGTGTCTCCTCATAACCCTGTACTGTCAGACCATTGTCTGTTAACCTTTTATTTTACTATTTCTGACTATTTGGCTCCTAAAGAAAAATATTACTACAGTAGATGCCTCTCAGATGATGTTGTTACCAAATTTATGCAGATTGTTTCCGCTATGCCATGTGTCAACACAACAGAAAGTAGCTATGGAGAGCTTGATCCTTCTGTAATTGATAGCATGGTAGACAGTGTTACAGCTTTTCTGCATCAGACTCTAGACATGGTGGCCCCTTTAAAAAAAGAAAAAGTCTAATCAGAGATTTTTAACTCCTTGACATAACGCACGGCTCAGGAGACGCACACACACAGGCTCAGAGAAGTTCAAATAGTTTATTAACAACAGGAGTGTATGAATGTGTGTCTGCGGGATGTAAATGTGTTGGTGGCGGCGTCTGCTTCGGGCACAGAGGCAGGAGGCCGTACAGCCGGACAACCCTATGGGAAAAGCACAGGGAGAAGGGTGACGGGCACACACCAACACAGGAGATAAATAAGCGAGAGAGGAGCTTACTTGGATAGGATGGATGACTGGCACAGCAAGGGACGAGGTCCGGTAGACAGCCACCTGGAGAGCCCGGTGCAGCAGCGAGGAACAGGCGATGGAAAGGAGTAGTCCGCCGCCGGGAAATCCACCTGTGCACAGGGGAGCAGACTTGGAGGAGAAAAAAGGTAAGATCTTCTTACCGGAAATGATCAGCTGAGAATGAAAGGGAACTCACAGCGATGCGTAGGGAAGTCTGACGGCTTCAGGCCGAAGCTCAGGGCGAGGCGGCTTAAATCCCTCGCCGCTGATGATATGCAGGTGTGTGTGCAGGTGGCGCCGCTGATGAGCGGCGCGGCGTGACAGTACTCCCCCCTCTAGCAGCGCCTCCTGGCGATGGCTTCTCTGGGTGCGCTCGGTGGAAATCAGCGATGAGCGACGGGTCCAACACATACGACGAGGGTACCCACTGCCGATGTTCAGGCCCATAGCCCTCCCAGTCCACCAAGTACTGCAACCGACGACCCCGGCGCCGGGAGTCCAGGATGGAGGAGACGGGCCAGGCCAGATGGCCATCAATCATCCGGGGCGCGGGTTGCGCAGCAGGAGGAGGGCAAAGGGGGTCGGAGACTGCCAGCTTCACCTTGGACACGTGGAAGGTGGGGTGAATGCGGAGGGAGGGGGGAATAGCTACACGCACAGCCACCGGGTTGATGATCCTGGTGATGGGGTATGGGCCCATAAAGCGCTGTGCCAGCTTCCTCCTCTCGCCCTTTAAAATCGCGTCCTAGGTCGACACGTAGACTTGCTGACCAACTCTGTACGCCGGGGCAGGTCTTCTGTGCCGGTCCGCCACGGCTCTGTTGCGCTCCACCGTGTGTAAAAGCGCATTGCGCGCTGATGCCCAGATGGAGCGGAACTGCCTGAGATGCGCCCTAACCGAAGGAACAGTTACCTCACTCTCCTGCGCCGGGAACAGCGGGGGGTCGTAACCCAGGGACGCCTTAAAGGGGGACATCCCTGTAGCAGAAGAGCGAGCGGTGTTGTGGGCGTATTCAACCCAGGCGAGGTGGTTACTCCAGGACGTAGGTTTGGACGCCGTTACACAGCGGAGCGCAGCCTCCAGCTCCTGGTTGGTCCGCTCACACTGCCCATTGGATTGGGGGTGATGGCCGGAGGAGAGGCTCACCTTGGCTCCTAGGGCGTTGCAAAACGACTTCCAAACTTCTGAAGCAAATTGGGGCCCCCGGTCCGAGACCACATCCACCGGAATCCCATGCAGCCTGACCACGTGCTGGATAAGGAGGTCCGCCGTCTCCAGGGCAGTTGGGAGACCTCGTAGGGGGACGAAGTGTGCCGCCTTGGAGAAGCGGTCCACGATGGTCAGGACGGTGTCGTAGGTGTTAGAGACTGGGAGTCCGGTGACGAAGTCCAGGGTGATATGCGACCAGGGCCTGCCAGGGACGGGCAGAGGCTGGAGCAAACCTGCTGGAGAGGCATTACCCGATTTATTGGTGGCACACACTGGACAGGCCCGGGCGTAGCGGGCAGCGTCCCTCCACAGGCCCGGCCACCAGAAGGACCGCTGGAGGAGGTCAATCATCCGGGAGGAGCCAGGGTGACAGGTGAGCTTGGATGTGTGTAACCAGTGGATGACCTCCCCCCGAACCGTGGATGGCATGAACAGCCTCCCCTCCGGTCCGCCGCCAGGGTCAGGTTCCACTTCCTGCGCCTTCCGGATCTTGCTCTCAATGTCCCAGGTGACGGCTCCCACGACGCACGACTTGGGTAGGATGGTATGGACTGTGTCCTCCGACTCCTCAGGGGCGAATTGCCTAGAGAGGGCGTCGGGCAGGCCGTTCTTGGAGCCAGGCCTGAAGGTGATGTTAAATTGGAACCTGGCAAAGAACAAGGACCAGCGCGCCTGGCGGGCGTTCAGGCGCTTGGCAGATCTAAGGTATTCCAAGTTCTTGTGGTCCGTCAGGACCACGAACGGCAGGTCCGCCCCCTCTAGCCAGTGACGCCACTCCTGTAGCACGAGCTTGATGGCAAGGAGCTCTCTGTCCCCCACGTCGTAATTCCGCTCCGCCGGGGACAAGCGCCAGGAGAAGAAGGCGCAGGGCCGTTTGACTCCGTCAGCTGGCGACCGCTGGGATAGCACCGCTCCCACTCCTGTGTCCGAAGCGTCCACTTCCACGATGCACTGCAGCGCAGGGTTGACTTGGCTAAGGACCCGGGAGGAGGAGAACTCCGCCTTCAGCGCCTGAAAGGAAGCCGCGGCCTCTTCGGTCCACCGGAACGGAACCTTAGGGGACGTGAGGCGGGTCAGCGGGCCGATGATGGTGCCAAAATTTGGGACGAAGCGGCGGTAGAAGTTCGCAAACCCAACAAACTGCTGCACCTGCTTCCTTGATGCAGGTGTGGGCCATTCCACCACCGCCTTCTCCTTCTCTGGGTCCGGAAGCACCTGGTCGTGGGAGATGATGAACCCAAGGAAGGATGTTGTCTTTGCGTAAAACTCACATTTCTCGGCCTTCACGTACAACCGGTTCTCCAGCAGTCTTTGGAGGACCTGCCTCACGTGGACCTGGTGCTCGTCCCTGGACTTGGAGAAGACGAGAATGTCATCCAGGTAGACGAACACAAAAAGGCCGATGAAATCCCAGAGGACGTTATTGATGAGGCACTGAAAGACAGCTGGAGCGTTGGTCAACCCGAACGGCATCACCAGGTATTCGAAGTGGCCGTTCGGGGTACGGAAGGCTGTTTTCCACTCATCTCCCTCCCGGATCCGGACGAGGTGGTATGCGCTGCGTAGATCCAGCTTGGTGAACCAAGTCGCCCCCTGGAGGGAGTGGAAAGCGGTGTCCATGAGGGGCAGGGTGTAGCGATCCTTCTCCGTAATGTCGTTAAGGGCACGATAGTCAATGCAAGGACGGAGGGATCCGTCCTTCTTACCGACAAAGAAGAATCCTGCCCCCACAGGTGATGACGATGGGCGGATTATCCCAGCACTCAGCGACTCCTTAAGGTACGAGTTCATGGTCTCCTTCTCCGGCGCAGACAGACTGTAGAGTCGCCCAGAGGGTAAGGCTGCCCCCTGGCGGAGGTTGATTGCACAGTCATAGGGCCTATGAGGAGGGAGAGACATCGCCTTGGATTTGCTGAATACCATACCCAGGTCGTGAAATTCCAATGGCACCAGGAACAGGTCCGGGGGCGCAGCGTCCGTAGGTGAGGGAGAAGCGGACGGAGAGCAGGCAGCGGACTGAAGACAGGTGCTCATGCAGAACATGCTCCATGCCGACACCCCGGCGGACATCCAATCCAAAACGGGGTTGTGGAGGCGTAGCCAGGGATACACCAGGATGACGGGCGACACAGAGTTGGGCAGGACGTAAAAGGTGGTGGTTTCCAGAGATAATAACCGGGACAGGGATGGTCTGGTGTGTAACTCTCCCAAGGGAGGCACGAGAGAGGTTGACCAGGGAGATAGGGTTCCTTAGTGCCTGACAGCGGATGCCCAATCGGGTTGCCAGGCTTTGAGAAATAAAGCTGCCCTCCGCGCCTGAATCCACCAGTGCGTGGGTGAGATGCCCAGTGGAGTTGTGACAGAAACGGATGGGCAGTTTCAATTGTGTGAGGGAACTTAACCGATTGACGTCCGCGAGGCCCCCTACAGTGACTCGCGGACCCCGCCGACTGGCTTTCCGTGGGCAAAGCTTCACCGTGTGTTGGTCATCTCCGCAATACATGCAGAGATCCAACTCACGGCGGCGTTGTCTCTCTGCAGGGGAAAGCTTTGTCCAACCCGTCACCATCGGCTCCGACTCCTCGGGGCACGATGGTGGCGGCGTCGCCAGGGGGCGAGCTTGGAACAGGCGCGGCGAGACTCCACGAGGGCGAGAAGAAGACGACTTCCGTCCCGAGGAGCGCTCGCGCAGCCTGTTGTCCAAACTGATCGCTAGGGATGTTAGCTCCGCTAGCGTCTCAGGGATATCCCGCCCAGCCAGTTCATCCCTCAGATCACCGTTGAGACTGCGGAGGAAAAGGCCACAGAGGGAGCGTTCCTCCCAGCCTAATTCCTCCGCCGCTACCTGGAAGTCGACCGCGTAGTCCGCTGCCAACCGGCTTCCCTGCTGGAGGGCGAGAAGCCGATCGACCTGGACCGTCTCGGTACGAGAATGGTCAAAGACTTCCAGGAAGCGTCTCACGAACTGGTCATATGTGAGGGTGGCATAACTGGGCCTCGCCATTACGGCGTAGGTCCAGGTTAATGCTCGCCCCTCCAGGAGATTCCCGATATAACCAATTCGGCTATGATCCGAGGGAAAGTCTCCGGGCACACGATGGAACACGGACTCACATTGCATTATGAACCCCCGCGCTCCGCCGAGCTTTCCGCTAAAGCGGGCGGGGGTCGGAATGGGTGTGAGCCGAGTCGGTGCCGCTGGAGCCTGCTGGACGGCCACAGGAGCAGCAGGAGCCGCGCCACCCTGACGAGCCGGGGGGAACAGCTGTTGGGGGTCAAAGCGGCCCAATCGGTTAGTTATATTTAACAACTGATTGAAAATCACCTGTTGCTGATAAGCTATCTGATCCACTCGAGCCTCGAGAGTGGTAAGCCGGTGTGCGAGCCCGCCGTCTGCCGAGCCGCTCTGCTGAAGCCGTACTGACATAACGCACGGCTCAGGAGACGCACACACACAGGCTCAGAGAAGTTCAAATAGTTTATTAACAACAGGAGTGTATGAATGTGTGTCTGCGGGATGTAAATGTGTTGGTGGCGGCGTCTGCTTCGGGCACAGAGGCAGGAGGCCGTACAGCCGGACAACCCTATGGGAAAAGCACAGGGAGAAGGGTGACGGGCACACACCAACACAGGAGATAAATAAGCGAGAGAGGAGCTTACTTGGATAGGATGGATGACTGGCACAGCAAGGGACGAGGTCTGGTAGACAGCCACCTGGAGAGCCCGGTGCAGCAGCGAGGAACAGGCGATGGAAAGGAGTAGTCCGCCGCCGGGAAATCCACCTGCGCACAGGGGAGCAGACTTGGAGGAGAAAAAAGGTAAGATCTTCTTACCGGAAATGATCAGCTGAGAATGAAAGGGAACTCACAGCAATGCGTAGGGAAGTCTGACGGCTTCAGGCCGAAGCTCAGGGCAAGGCGGCTTAAATCCCTCGCCGCTGATGATGTGCAGGTGTGCGTGCAGGTGGCGCCGCTGATGAGCGACGCGGCGTGACACTCCTTGGTTCAACACAGAAACTCGTAGCTTAAAAAAGAAGACTCGTCAATTAGAAAGAAAATGGCACTCCACTAAATTAGATGAAATCTATTTAGCTTGGAGAAATCATTTTTTAATTTATAAAAAAATCTTTTAGAAAAGCTAGAACAAGTTATTGTTCTGCATAAATAGAAGAGAACAAGAACAATCCCAGGTTTCTTTTCAGCACTGTAGCCAGGCTGACAATTAGTCAGGACTCTGTCAATCCTTGCATTCCCTTAAAGCTTACTAGTCAGGACTTTATGAACTTTTTCAATAATAAAATTTCATCTATCAGAGATAAAATTAGTCAGATTCTTCCCACCGTTAACTTAAAGGGTACCTGTGGTGGTCGTGAAAATAAAGATATTATATTGAGCCCCTGTCTCACTTTCTAGTTCAAGTTCAAGTTCAAGGGCAATGCAATATAAATCAATTGCCGATGTGCTGGTTCAGCTATGGCAGCAAAACATGCGCGCAGCCATACTGGCGGCTACATGGCCTGCCAGGACGCCTCCTGTGACGTAGTAACGTTGATACCGCAATCTGGATCAATACTGGCTGAGCCTGGAGTGCCTGGCTGACCAGTGGCTTTCGGGATATTCAAATTCAAATTCAAATGTTTATTTCAAACTCAAGGTTCATATTAAATGCAGAACTAAAACGAGTAGAAAATAAATAAATAAATAAAAGTATATACAGATCAGCAGACACTCGGCGCTCTTGTAACAACAAAAACATACAATGCGATATGGATATCGCAACATGGCGGAATGTAAAGCCTTTGGATGTCTCAATAATAAGTGAAAAAACAAAGATAAACACTTCTTTTGTGTACCCAAACCCAGCACACCTTGTCGGAAGATCGTCACGGAAAAGTGGTTGCACAATCTCGGAACAGGGCACACACTGCAGACGTTTCCTTTCAGACGAAATTCCGTTGTGTGTGAGGACCACTTTGTCACTTTCACCCTCAGAAGACCTTTCTGGCTCAAACCTGTAGCCATGTTGCCCGAATTCTTCCTCAGAGTCCGACAATTCAGCCATAATAGAACAAAAACACTGACAAAAGCACCCTAGTCGCTGGTACAGCCTGAGTATTGACTTTTCAGTATCAACGGTGTGACGTCACATCCGCATGTGTCAGGGCGGCGCGCATAGTTTTCATTGGCTGGCCATGCCGGCGGCCGTATTTGCATATATCTCTGGTGGTAGATGGCTGGCAACAATTATTTACCCAAATAACGAATACTTTGCCTAATGTTTTCAAGTTGAATGCGTTTTCACGACCACCACAGGTATGCTTTAAATACAGTAACTACTACAACTCCTTCAATTGATGTCTGTTTGGATGAGTTTACTCCAACTGACCTTTTAGAGTTAGATAAAATACTTTCCTCATCCAAGCCTTCAATTTGTCTTTAAGACCCTATCCCTACCAGGTTATTTAAAGAAGTCTTCCCATTTATTGGTAGCTCCATTCTTCAAATAATCAATTCTTCATTAACATTAGGTCATGTACTGCAGGCTTTTAAAACTGCTGTAATTAAACTCTTACTCAAAAAGCCAACACTGGATCCAGGAGTTTTAGCTAACTATAAACCAATCTCTAATTTGCCTTTCATTTCAAAAATCTTAGAAAGAGTTGTTGCTACACAATTATTTGACCACTTGCAGGGAAATGGTTTATTTAAAGAGTTTCATTCTGGGTTTAGAATCCATCATAGTACTGAAACAGCCTTAGTGAAGGTCACTAATGACCTTCTTTATCACATCTGATAATGGACTTGTTTCTGTACTTGTACTTTTAGACCTTAGTGCAGCTTTTGATAGTATTGATCATAATATTGTACTTGATTGATCAGAACACTATGTTGGACTTCATGGAACTTCATTGCAGTGATTTAGATTTTATTTATCTGATAGGTTCCAGTTTGTTCATGTCAATGATGAGTTTTCTTCCAACTCAAAGCTCAGTCACAGAGTTCTACGGGGATTTGTGCTAGGCCCTACTCTTTTTAGTTTATATATGCTTCTGTTAGGCAACATTATTAGAAAGCACTGTCTACATTTTCATTGTTATGCAGATGACACACAATTATACCTGTCAATGAAGCCAGATGATAGTAATCAATTAGCAAAGTTAGAAGCCTGACTGAAGGAAATCAAAGCTTAGACCTTAGAAATACCTTTCCAAATCAAACTTTTAGTTTGGATGCAGTTACTCTTTCTCTGAATAATTCTGTGAGGAACCTTGGAGTTATTTTTGATCAAGATCTGTTTTTTCAATTCACAAATTAAATTCATTTCTAAGGGACTTCCGGTTATGGCGGCCACGTAGGAAGACGTGTTTCACACTGCTCTGCTCCTAAAAATAAAAAGTAGGCTAAAACTCTCTCAATTGGAACAAAAACCTATCCCAGCGTTTAGGCGCGGATATGGTAAAGACCAAGGCTGGAAAATTAGGCGGAGGAAAAAGCGATTCGTCAAAACAATCCAAGCTAACAGACTTCCACGCTCGTGACGAAGCAGAAAAATCTCCAGAGATAAGGGAGGGAGCTAGCGGCGGAGCGGTGACTGCTGAGGAGGGCACGAGTGCGGTACTTGCTGCCATCAGCTCCATGAGAGCAGACTTTTCGTCTAAATTTGATGGGATTATAGCAGCGATAGAAGGAATGAGAAAGGAAATAAGCGACTGTATGGAACGAGTATCGCAGGCGGAGCTCCAAATTTCAAGCGCTGAAGATGATGTCACCAGCCTACAATTAAAGGTGCAAACATTGGAATTAAAAAAATAAACGTCTGGAAGATAATGTCCTGGACTTAGAATCCCGGTCGTGACGGAATAATAAGAGGCTGGTGGGCCTCCCGGAAGGAGCGGAGGGACGGGATACATGTTCTTTTTTGGAAAAGTGGATTCCAGAAGCACTGAACAACACGGATCTGCAATCATCGGTCGTCTTAGAGAGCACTCACCGAATCGGCCCACCGAGAGATAATAAGACGCCACCGAGGACGCTGATTATGAAGTTCCTCAGCTACAGAGACAAGATGACGGTCACCAACGCGGCGCAAGCTAAAGGAGAAATTAAATACCAGGATCAACAGGTGCGGTTCTACCCAGATTTGGCCACAGGAATTCAACAATTAAGGAAACAGTTTGACCCCGCCCGTAAAGAGCTGCGCAACCTCGGGATTCGCCACGGAGTGATTCATCCGGCAAGACTGCTGGTCACATATAAAGGGAGAACCCATATCTTCAAGACCCCTCAGGAGGCGCAGGAGCTTATCAAGCAGATCCAAGAAGAGACTGGTGGGAGCTAAGCATGAAGCATGAACAAGATATAAAGGTAAAATATTTAAGCATTTGCACAGGCATCTGATTGATCTGAAACATATAGCATGTCTACAAAATATAGATTGTATTATATAAAAAAAAAGCTATGATGTACAAAGTTGCTATAAAATTTTGGAGTTATGTTGGAAAAACTACAGAAGAGAGTTAATGTCATGTCATTAAAAAGTAGTAGAGTCAGGGTGATTGAGAGGAGAAAGAGAGAGTGGTTTGACTGTTCCTCGCAGGTGTGGAACAGTCACTAGCTATAACGGGAGATGGAATTTTTTTTTTTTTTTGATTTTGGGGGGATTACCACGAATGTGGGGAAAGGGAATTTGTTTTTGTGTAGTTTGTAGGATGAATGTTCAACCATCCATGTTTTTGCTTCTCTGTATGAGCATGTTTATATTGCAAGGTAATCTCAAACTCCTTATTGATCATAGACCAAAGCGTAAATCTTAATTTAACTTCATGGAATTGCAGAGGTCTACAAAATCTAAAAAAAACTTAAACAAGTTATGAATAAAATAAAAGACATAGGTTCAAAAATTGTGTTTTTACAAGAAACTCATTTAATAGAGGAGGATGTAAAAAGAATTAGGAGAAGATGGCAGGGAAATGTGTTCACCTCATCATTTTCATCCCAAGCCAGGGGAGTTATGACTCTCATACATAAAACAGTCCCATTTCAAGTGAAAAATGTAATTGGAGACAAATTAGGAAGATATCTAATCATCCAAGGATCTTTGTTATTAGAAAATATAAATCTGGTGAACTTATACGGTCCCAATATAGATGATCAAAACTTCTTCGCTAATTTATTTCTTACTTTATCATCACTTACAGGGCAACATATAATAGCAGGGGATTTTATTTGTACATTGAATTCCAGTATAGATAGATCAACAGGACTGGACTGTACGCGCAATGGATGCAGGATGACCATTAATCATTTTATGAAAGAATTGAGATTGCTAGATATATGGATGAAATGAAACCACAAGTCAAAGCCTATTCTTGTTATTCTAATACCTACAAGACATTCTCACGTACTGACTATTTTTTGATCTCCACAGAATTAAGGTCCAAGATTCAAAACTGTTTCTATGATAACATCGTGATATCTGATCATGCACCCTGCTGTCTAATATATGTAGATAAGAAATTGACAAAGGATCTGTCGTATTCTTTAGCTGAACGAAATAACGTGGGACAACTGCGTGCTGTTGAACATGAACTTTACTTGCCAGCTTGCATGAGAAAAAGAGACAGCGCATATATAATTACGTCACGACGTCAGGTGCGTGACCAAAGATCACTAGTTACAGACAAGATAATACTGTGTCGTTTGTTTACACCACATCTCCCTTTTTTCCCTTTTTTTTTTTTGAGAGTATGCGTACATGTAACTAGTATTCAAGTGTACATTTTCTCAGAACTTAGCATGTACTTTTAAACCTTCGCTTATTATTTTCCAAACATTAACAATACCACAGCTAAGAACATTCTGTGTTTGTACATTTTACCATTCTTTAGAGATCTAACTTTTTAGGTTTGACAATAGTTCTTCCCGATCTAGTTCTCACAACATCAGACTTTATAGGAGTAACAGGAGGTACAATAGGCATTTGTTTCACCTGCTCTGAAGGTTCATCTGACCCACTCTGCTGTTTGGTACACTGTTGCAAAGGTGAGTGTAGAGGAATCAAATGGATGCGATTGCGTCTCACTGTCCCCTGTGGTAAGTCCACTGTATAAGATCTCGGTGTTGAGTGACTTTGGATAACAGTGCCTGGTGTTTTAGCATCTGTCACCCACACTTGTTCTCCTGGTGACAAGTTACACAAGGGTTTTGCTCGGTGACGTCTGTTGTAGTTTGAAATGTCCGACATCCTCTTCTCCCTTTCCTTATGAGCAAGAGTGACGCTGTCCGGCAGTGTCGGATCCAACTGAGAGGGAAGAGTCGGTAGTGTCGTCCTCAGGCGGCGGCCCATGAGGAGTTCAGCAGGGCTGTAACCATTTTGGAGAGGAGTAGCTCTATAGGCAAGAAGAGCTAAATATGGATCAGCAGCCTTTTTCAGTAAGTTTTTCACAGTCTGTACAGCACGTTCCACCTCTCCGTTACTTTGCGGGAACCTTGGGCTGCTTGTGATATGTTTAAAGCCATAGGCAGCCGCAAAGTCTGTGAAAGTCCGACCAGAGAACTGGGGCCCATTATCAGACATCAGGACCTCAGGAATGCCATGACGGGCAAAGAAAGACTTCAGATGAGTAATGACGTCGTTGGATTTCATTTTGTTCAGCAGGGCAATCTCAACGAACCTGGAAAGATAGTCCGCAGCAAGAAGGTAAGTTTTCCCTCCCAGCTCGAACAGATCTGTACCCACTCTTTGCCACGGGCGGTCAGGGCATTCGGTTGGCATTAATGGCTCACTGTGGTTGTGTCTCTCTTGTATGCATGTTCTGCACTTTAACACCATTTCACTTATCTGTTGGCTGAGACCAGGCCACCATACTGACTGGCGAGCTCGGGCTTTACATTTTACAACTCCTTGGTGTCCGTCATGTAGTTTTGTTAAGACATCATTTCGCATTGCTGAAGGGATAACAAGTCTTGAATCCTTCAACAGCAAGCCGTCTTTCACGGTAAGTGTGTCTCGGTCGGGCCAGTAGTTTCTCAACAGAGGTTCTTGTTTTGCATGTTCAGGCCAACCTTGACTGCACATGACCATTACATGAGCACACACACTGTCCATTTTCAGTTGTTCCTTGAGAGTTTGCATATATGATGAACTGACAGGCATATTTTCAATGATGCTGTCCACATATATGTCTGTGCTCTCCATGAGTTCCTCGTCTGATTTTGTCAGTTTTGTTTTCAATGGTGAGCGAGACAAAGTGTCTGCTGTCCAGAGCGATTTACCTGGGGCATACTGTACATTGTACGAGTAACGCATGAGTCTCATCCTGAAGCGCTGGATCCTCGGTGGCAGTAGATCCAAGGCTTGAGCTCCTAAGAGTGACACAAGAGGTTTATGATCAGTTTCCAGACAGAAGTGTTTGCCTATTAGAAAATCACGGAATCGCTCGCATGCCCATGTTGATGCTAAGGCTTCTTTTTCCACTTGTGCATAGCGTTGTTCTGTTGGAGACAGCGACCTTGAAGCGTAGGCGACTGGTCTCCATCCTTCTTCCCACTGCTGCAGGAGAACACCACCTAGACCATAAGAAGAAGCATCAGCCGATACTTTAGTGTCTCTGTTTGGGTCATACATAGCAAGCACTGGGGGTGAAGTTAGAGCATCTTTGAGCGTTTTGAATGCTTTAGCTTGGTCTACACCCCAATACCAGCTGTTCTTCTTGGACAAAAGATCTCTCAGAGCTTTGTCTTTCTCTGCTAAATGGGGGATAAACTTTCCCACCTGATTGACCATGCCCAGAAAACTTCTTAGCTCTGTCACGTTTGATGGCTCATTCATCTCTGTGATGGACTCTGTTTTCTTTGGGTCAGGACTTATGCCAGTAATGATGTGGCCAAGGAAAGTCACTTTGGTCTGTGACAGATCACATTTTTCCACATTCAGAGTTATACCTGCTTTTTCCAGTCTTTGCAGGGTGGTATGGAGTCGGGCGTCGTGCTCCTCTTGGTCATGTCCCCATACCAGCACATCATCAACGTGACAGACCACTCCTTCAACTCCTTCGATAACCTCCGACATTTTGCGCTGAAAGTGCTCGGGCGCAGAGCTGATGCCAAAGGGGAGGCGGTTAAAGTGGAACCGCCCGAAGGGTGTTATGAATGTGGTCAGTTTGGCAGATTCCTCCGACAAGGGAATTTGCCAGAAGCCCATGTTGGCGTCCAGTTTGCTGAACACTTTGGCTCCTGCTAGCATCCCAAGACTTTGTTCGACAGAAGGCAGCACAAACTTTTCTCTGCACACATACTCATTTAGTCCGGTAAAATCCACGCACAGTCTCAGCCTAGGACTGTTTTTCTTCGGAACAACGACCATGCCGGCGCACCAGTCTGTAGGTTCCTCCACTCGGATGATGACTCCAAGCTGTTCCATCCTTTGGAGTTCCTCCTTGACTTTACCCATTAGAGGTATTGGGATCCTCCTTGGGGTTTTCAATGAGTATGGCACAGCGTTTGATTTGAGTTTTATGTGGTAAGGCTGCTGCACTTCACCCAGACCGCTGCACAGTTTGGGGTAGGATGTTTTCAGAGTGTCCACTGAAATAACATCAACTCGCACAAGAAGGCCTAGAGCTATGATGGCAGGAAGGCCTAACAGTGGCGTGCTGAGATTTTTGACAATGTAGACCTTTTCTGTTGTCTGTTTTGTCCCATAGTTGAGCTGAAGCTTTGTGAAACATGCGACCTCCAGTGGTTTCCTTCCAGGACCCAACAATGGTTTCTCCGGCTGCTGGAGAACAGGCATTTTTGCTCTTGGAAATATTTGTTCCAAGTCTGACTCCGCTATTGCAGTGACATCGGCTCCAGTGTCGAGTTTGAAAGACATTTTAGTGTCCCTCACCAGAATATCAGCTGTCCATACCTGGTGGCCTGTTGTGACTGAGCTGAGGAAAAAATTTCGCTCCTCTTCCTCCTCAATACTTTGGACATTCTTACTTTGCCTGCAGACCCGTTGGTAGTGGCCTTTCTTTCCACATGCATGACATTTGGCATCATTTGCAGGGCACTCGTATTTAGGGTGAGGAGAGCCACCACATTTATAGCACCATGTGTTTGGTGTACTTTTGCTTTTACTTTTAGACAGCTGGCGTGCGTTCACTGTTTCGCTTTTGAACTTAAACTTTGTCTTGTCGTATTTGGCTTTAGTAACTCTATCCACAGAGTTCGCGTTCATCTGCATCACGTTTCCTTCATTCCTCAAAGTTGTTTGTTGCTTTTTGATCTCTTCTGATTGCCTTGCCATACTTACGGCTTTCTCCGAGTCCAAGTCTTTTTCCATTTGCATGCGCTCTGACAGTCTTGTGTCGGCCAAGCC
This sequence comes from Pholidichthys leucotaenia, assembly GCA_020510985.1. Lineage (NCBI taxonomy): Eukaryota > Metazoa > Chordata > Actinopteri > Cichliformes > Pholidichthyidae > Pholidichthys > Pholidichthys leucotaenia. The sequence goes on from CM035848.1 coordinate 214,191,644, forward strand.
CACTACTATTCTGTCTCTTATGAGCTCATCGTGAAGCTGACCATAGTTGCAGTGCTCCGCTAATGCATGCAGGGCAATTACAAATGCGTCTACGGTTTCATTTGGCTCTTGTTTGCGCATATTGAAACGTGCACGTTCATAAACAACATTTTTCTTTACAATGAAAAAGCTGTGGAGGCCATCTCTCACTTTGATATATTCGAGCTGCTCTGCTTCGGTTAACTTTAAGCCTCTCAGGACATCATCTGCTTCATCTCCCATGCAGTATATTAATGTATTGACTTGATTTTCATTTGAACTTGAAGACAAATTGCTTGCCTGGCGAAATCTTTCGAAGCGCCGAATCCACTTGGTCCATTCATGTGGTTTGGAGAAATCAAAGGGCTCCGGTGGCTGGATGCTAAACGTGGCGCTGGGCGTGTTAGCCACGATGCTAACTCCTGCTCTCACCGGTTCATCATCTCTATCTTGGGGCATCTTAGCTCACCTCTCTCCCTCTTCCCACTAGAATGACTTTTAGTGTCTGTCTTCACAGCTACGCAGCACTTCTGACACCATGTCGTGTTCTTTAGCTGAACGAAATAACGTGGGACAACTGCGTGCTGTTGAATATGAACTTTACTTGCCAGCTTGAATGAGAAAAAGAGACAGCGCATATATAATTACGTCACGACGTCAGGTGCATGACCAAAAATCACTAGTTACAGACAAGATAATACTGTGTCGTTTGTTTACACCACAGGATCCAGGTAGGTGGCAATTTCAGCATAAATGGCTTCAGGATGAGGAATTTGTTAAGATAAGATAAGATAAGATAAGCCTTTATTAGTCCCACAATGGGGAAATTCCAGGATTGCAACAGCACAGGGATAGCAACACTCAGAGCAATAATCAGAAGGCAAGAAAAAAACAAGAACAGCTAGTATACATATGTACATATTACTATAAATATATACAGTATATATATATATATATATATATATATATATATATATATATATATATATATATATATATATATATATATAATGTATATATAATCTATGGGTGAGAACATATACAGTGGTACCTCTACTTACGAACGTCTCTACATACGAATTTTTCAGGTTACGAGACGCCTCAACGGGAAAATATTGCCTCTAGTTACGAACAAAATTTCAGGATACGAAAGGCAAAAAAAGTACGCGCTCCTCGCAGCTCCCGTATTTTACCGAACGTAAACATACCTGTAGCTGCTCTGCCATTGGCTATCGCCTAGCATCTTCCTGGTATCCCATTGGCCACGAATGGGTGCGTTTGGTTGATCTCGCTTTATCTTATTATTATTTACTATTCTTACTACTTTATTTTATCCTTCTTACCTCTTGTAAGACTGTTGACTGAACTACACAATTTAGAGAAAAAAAAATTGTTAACTGCCATGTTTATCACCATCTACGTTATAACTCTGTACTTTCACCTTGTTCTTAATAAAGTTTTGGGAAAAAAAAAAACAACATCAACGATCAGCACGGTATTAAAACAAAAGGAAGCCCTTACAAGCCGATAAAAGCAAACGTCCTTGGATCGTTTCATCACAAAACGTCAGGCAAAAACCACTGATGAGACAGAACATGAACCAAAGAAGGCAAAAGGTGACGCCGACGCCGACGATCGCAGTTAAAAGGTAAATGAACATAATTTTTATTATTCTTTCTCTTTTATTATTCTTTCTCTCATTTTAAACTCTCATTTTATGTTTATTGTGCAGTAATCTAATTGTAACATGTATTTGTTACATGTTTTGATGCGTTTTTACGATTTATAAAAAATTTATGCCCGAATTTTGGGGGCTTGGAACGGATTACGGCATTTACATGTAAAATGCGCCTCTACTTACGAATTTTTCACGTTACGAGAATTCTTCCGGAACGAATTAAATTCGTAAGTAGAGGTACCACTGTATGTTCTCACCCATAGATTGAGTTACCATCGTGCTGTTTGCTCTCTACATGTCTGCTCTTTTCATCTTCTCTATCCCCTCACCCCCCAGCCAGTCGCAGCAGATGACTGCCCCTCCCTGAGACTGGATCTGCTGGAGGTTTCTTCCTGTTAAAAGGGAGTTTTTCCTCTCTACCGTCACCAAGCGCTTGCTCACAGGGGATTGTCTGATTGCTGGGGTCTTTCTGCAATTGTGGGGGTTTCCCCTACAGTTGAAAGTGCTATGAGATGACTGTTGTTGTGAAATGGCGCTATATAAATAAAGTTGAATTAAATTGAATTGAATATTGTGATATTGTGATCATGAGGAAAAAAAATTGGGGGGGGGGGGGGATATCAGCATAAATGGCTGCTCCTGACTTCCGTAGAATAGAATTAGGATCACTGGCTATCTAAGATCTAAGTTTTATTACTATCTAATGAATACAAATGTTACGTGTGTGAGATCAAAGCACCACTTTGATGGGATTTTATTTGATAGATAAAGTATATTACATATTAGGAGTTTGAATCACCAGAGGCCGCACGATATAATCATGATACTTGGATCACAATGTGATATGGTCACGATCTTGCAATATACTGCACATTGCAATATCATATATTGCAATTTCCCATCCCATCTTGGCCTTGTTCAATACCTGGCTCTCGGGATCTCAGGAGTCTCTGCTTTGCTGTGCTGACTTAACCAGACTGTGAGCCTTTCGCACCATCTAGTGCAGTATTTTTAAACCAGGGTGCCCTGGTATGTTCAGGTTTCTGTGGGAAATTATCTAATTTCACCTGTTAAATTGATCCAAAAAATTGCAAATCATTTGTCATTGTTGTGCATGTGTTCTGTAGGCACTCAAGCACCCATGCACAATGATGCAAATTATTTAAAATTTTTTTGGACCAATTAAGAAGTGAAATTAGATAATTTCCCACAGAAGCCTGATCATACCAGAGCACTCTGGTTGAAAAATACTGATTTAGTGCACTGAAAAGTCAACTTGTTTTTATTACTCTGGCACCTAAATAGGTAAGTTTGTATTTGTAACATATACTGTATTAAGAATTTTTTATAAAGTATCATAATATTGGTGTCTCTGAATCAATACGGTATCACCACCACAAAGTATCGCAATACTATGATGTAGTGACACCCCGCTGCCCCATTACATATTAGTAATTGTTCAGCCTTTTTTTTTTTTTTTTTAGAAAATTGGAATGATAACAGACATGACAGATTTGCTATTCCCTCTACAAACCAAAACCCACTAACAATGTTTTAATGATTGGACCTCATAAATTATTACTGTGATGTTTCATTCATCAACAGCTACCCACTGTATCATAATAAGGTTTAGGGGATGCTTGCAGGCCATTACAGTCATGCTGGTATGGTAACATGAACTTAAAGGCTGCCGATGGCATCATGGAGGTCTGTAGGAGTTTGTGACAAGATTAGATGAGAAAGGACTTATTCACCAGCTCTTTGGTTGATATTCACAGTGAAAGACAACCGTCAAAGCCCAACTGCTCACAATGCTAATTTCTGACACATCTCTGTGAATTTTATGCGCGATTCATGCTGACATGCAGTGACCAGTGTAACTGCATCATAGTTCACATAAGGTGATTTTTTTTCATAGAGATAGTGATAGCGCCGTTAGTTAATGGAATTATCAGTATGTAAATTTGCAATTTGCAGTTAAATGTGCAGCTGATAAGTGCAAATTTGTTTCAGGATTCATGCATGTCCAAAATGCTCATTTAATTCACTAAAAATTATTATAAAGCTTTCTTACTGATATCAAATTCTTATATTTATTAAAGAAGGTGGCATTCTGTTTTTAATTTATTTCATTAATACAATTCATTAATACAATGTAAACACAAAAAAGCTTTAAATTTGTGAGGAAAATAAAGTAAAAATTCCTACAAAAAAAGTTATATTTTCCAGAGGAAGGTTTGAGATTCCCATCTTAACTAACTTGCATGTCTTTGGACCGCAGAAGCAAGCTGGAATACCCAGAGGAAACCGACACAGACATGGGGAGAACTATCAGACTCCCACACACAGAAAGGCCTGAACTGCCTAGGTGAGAAAGTCAAGGCCAGCACCTTCTTGCTGTGAGGCAACAGTGCTAACAACTACAACCCCATGTAAAATTTACAAGAAAAAAATGCAACTTTACAAGGAAAAAAAAACACATTTAGGAGGAAAAAAGTCTCAAATTGGTAAATTAAAAGTCACACATTATGGTGAATGGCAATCACTTATGTAATGCTTTTCACTCATCTCTGGATGACCAAAGCGCTTTACAGATCCTGCTATCCACCCATTCACACACTGATTGAGGCAGAGCTGCCATGCACCGGCGCTGGCCTGACCCACCAGGAGCAACTGGGGGTTCAATGTCTTGCTCAAGGACACTTTGACATGCAGACTGCAGACAGAGCAGGAATCAAACCACTGATCCTCCAACCAATAATTGGCCACACTACATTTGCGCCACAGCTGCCCTTCCTGTATTCATTTTTCATTAAGTTCTTCCTCTGTGATTGGTTGTCCCAGCCTAATTAGTCTCACCCATGTGATGTTTGCACACCTGTTTGTCGTCTGCTAATCATGATTGGAGTGTACAGTCATGTGAAAAAATTTGGACACTGTAGGGAGCTTGAAATGAAGAAGCGATATGATTTTATAAACCAAAGTTTAATATCAGCTTCACCTCCCTAACATGTCTCATCTCGGTGCAGAAGCAGAATAAGAGGTCGAGCACAGTCAGACCTTCATACTTATACCCACACTCAACAAAAGACATTGCATATCAAAGTCGACATCCCGCATTAACATAATCCCCCCTCCATTGTCCTCCGTCTCCTCCACCTGACCCTGGGTGGTCAGGGAGATCGATCCGGTCTCCACCGCTGCGACTCCGTCTGCTCTTTGATCCTCGCTGGCGGTTGAGACCTCTTGTCCTGTTCTGAGGCGTGAGGTCATTCCACATATGTAATCACTAAACATTCTAATATGTCTATACATATGTAGGTATAGAATATATGATTAATATAAGCCACAGCCCCCCCAAACGACTAAGAAAAGGACAATCAAATTAAGTTTACAGTTTAAGATAATCTCTATGACATATTATACTGTTAAACCTCTTGACAGGGAAAACAAGGAAGAATCTTTCCAGCAGTCATGCTCCTGTAGAGAATTCAGTGGTAACCATAACAGTATAGTAATATCACAAATCAGCCTTAAACTGTCACGGCACAATCTGATAACACCGTTAACAACTCTTGGTCAATTTGCATCAGTCCCTGTGCCGTCTGGGTTTTAATCTTCTCCCGAATCTGCTGTAGGTCCGCTTTGGCGTCCTGGTGGGACCCTCCTGTAAGGAATCTGCAGCTTGGGGAGGAGAGTGGTTATTTGTTCCCTGCAGGGGGGCTGAGTTTTTTTTCTTGGGGGGTCTACCCCGCCGAGGTGCTCTCGCCACCCGTGCAGGTTCGTCTCTCAACAAGAAGGCAGGTTTAAGTCTGTCAGTGCTGACTGTTTCTTTTCTGTCCCCTAAATCAAGCACAAAATGCTTATCACCAGGTTCCAGCACTCTGAATGGTCCGTCGTATGGTGGACAGAGGGTTGATTTTAAAGCTTCGTGTCTAACAAAAACGAACTCAGCGTTTTTTAAAGCTTGGGGGACAAAAACCCGTGGAAAAGAGTGATGTGCCGGTCCAGGGAGAGTGTCCGGTCTGGTGCTGCCTAAAGGCCTCAGGGCTGGAAGATGCCCAGGCTCTGGATTCTCTGATAAAAACTCACCTGGGAGTCTGAGAGGTTGTGCAAAAACTAATTCTGCTGGGAAGGCGTCTAGATCCTCTTTAGGCGCAGAACGCAACCCCAATAAAACCCAAGGAAGTTTATTCACCCAATCTGTATCCGTTAGTGAGGCCCTGAGGGCGGCCTTTAAAGATCTGTGAAAACGCTCGCATAACCCATTAGCCTGAGGGTGATATGCGGTGGTGCGGTGAATTGTCGCCCCTAAGCTGCTGGCCATGGCTGACCAAAGCTCTGAGACAAATTGAGGCCCCCTATCGGACGTGATGTCCAATGGGACGCCGAAACGTGCCACCCAGTTTGTTAAAAAAAAACGCGAGCGACTTCCGCAGCTGTGGTTGACGCCAAAGGGACCGCCTCAGGCCAGCGCGTAGTACGGTCTATCATTGTTAACAGGTGTGTGAAACCCTGAGACGAAGGTAGTGGTCCCACGAGGTCGACATGAACATGGTCAAACCTTCTGGCTGGGATTCGAAAAGGCTGTAGTGGAGCTTTTGTGTGTTTGTGTATTTTGGCGCGTTGACAAGACATGCAAGTTTTTGCCCATTCCTTTACATTTTTGCGCAGGCCCGGCCAAACAAACATTTCCGCGACCATTTTAACCAAGGCGTGCACCCCTGGGTGCACGAGGGAGTGAACCGAGTCGAAAATGCGGCGGCGCCATGCAGCTGGGACTACCGGGCGAGGTCGGCCGGTTGAAACGTCGCAGATTAGGGGGGGTACACCGTCACGTAAACCCCTTTCCTCCAGTCTTAACCCTGTTGGTCCAGACAGGAGCGCACGCACGTCCGCGTCACTGCTTTGTTCCTCTGCCATGGCTGCGTAATCTATCCCTACGTGAACTGGGGCCGCGTACGCATCCGCATTGGCGAAGAGTTCTGCGGCTGAGGTAGTATAATCTGTCTCCTCGTGCTCTGGCGATGTCACAGCGCGAGAGAGGCAGTCTACTACCACGTTAAGTTTGCCTACCACATGTCGAATGTCTGTGGTGAACTCTGAAATTGCAGCTAGCTGTCTTTGTTGCCTGCCTGGCCATGGTTCTGAAATTTTAGCCATCGCAAAAGTGAGCGGTTTGTGGTCTACAAAGGCCGTGAAACGCCGCCCTTCTAACCAGAACTGGAAGTGGCGGATGGATAAATGAAGCGCTAGCAGCTCCCTGTCAAAAGTGCTGTATTTACGCTCGGTTTGGTTTAAAGATTTGCTAAAAAATGCTAAAGGTTGCCAGGTTCCGCCAACATGTTGTTCCACGACTGCCCCTATGGCCAGGTCTGAAGCGTCTGTGGTTAACGCTATGCGGGCCAAGGGATCGGGGTGAACCAACAATGTGGCATTCGCTAGAGCACTTTTTACTTCCGCGAAGGCGCGTTTGCACTCCGGGGTCCATTCAACCGCGTTGGAAGGCTTTTGTTTTCTGAGCGCGGCATACAGGGGCTGCATGAGTTGAGCTGCGCGGGGGAGGAAACGGTTGTAAAAATTCACCATTCCCAAAAATTCTTGCAGCGATTTGACCGTTTGTGGTCGTGGAAAATTTTTTACCGCGCGGACTTTGTCTGGCAATGGGACTGCCCCCTTCGGTGAAACTCTGTGTCCCAAAAAATCAATTTGTGACACGCCGAATTTGCATTTGGCTGGGTTGATTATTAACCCGTGCTCTTCTAGTCTCTGAAAAACTGTAGTGAGGTGTTGTTCGTGTTCTTCCTCTGACGGGCTGACTACCAGCATATCGTCGAGGTAGACGAACACGAAGGGGAGGTTGCGTAATACCGCGTCCATCATACGCTGAAAGGTTTGAGCAGCGCCTTTGAGGCCGAACGGCATCCGCAAAATTTCAAAAAGACCGAAAGGGGTTATTACAGCCGTTTTAGGAATGTCTTCCGCTCGAACGGGGACTTGGTGATAGCCGCGGACCAGGACTATTTTAGAAAAAATGCGCGCACCCGCCAGATGTAGTGAAAAATCTTGGATGTGAGGGATTGGGTAGCGGTCATGCGCTGTCGCATTGTTTAATCTGCGGTAATCGCCGCAAGGTCTCCAAGAACTGTTGGTTTTCGGCACCATGTGGAGTGGCGATGCCCAGGGGCTTTTCGAGCGTCTAATAATGCCTAATTTTTCCAGGGTGGTAAACTCGTCCCGTGCTATGGTGAGCTTGGTCGCGTCTAAGCGCCGAGCTTTGGCAAACACGGCCTGTTGTGGGGATGAAGTGTTCAACCCCGTGTTTCGCTACTGTTGCTGAAAATTTGGGAACTGTGAGTGCTGGAAATTGGGTGAGGAGTTGGTCAAACTTACCTCCTGCTGTTGTGACGCTGGCCTGCACGGGTGGTGGAGAAACTCGAGCTGAAAAGGGGATAGAAGAAAATGACAGTGCATTAACCAAGCGCCTATTTGCTAGATCGACTAACAACCCATGTGCACACAAAAAATCAGCGCCCAACAAGTTAAAACTCACCGCCGCAACAATAAATGTCCATCTATAGTTGCGGCCGTGGATGCAAAGAGGCAGGTTCCTTTCACCGAAAGTGTCGATGATCGAGCCGTTGGCTGCCATCGCTCCATTTCCCCGGGGACCCATGGCCCGGTCTGCGTGGGAAGGGGTGATAAAGCTCAGCTGAGCTCCGGTGTCGATAAGGAACTGTCTCCCGGTGTGTCCATCAGTCACATAAAGCAGCTTATTCGTCTCGCCGAGAGCCGTAGCTGCCAACGTTTTCCGGGCTTTGGCGTTTCCCGAGTTTTTGAAATTGCAGGGGGGCACGCATTTGTATGCCCTCTCGGCGAAACGCTGATGAAAATAGCAGAGGTCGTTCTGCCTGCTGCGCCTTGGTCATGTCGCTGCCATGGTGGGTGGGCTCTGCTCCGTTGTCTGCGGTTCTCCGCTGCTCTGGGCTTCCGCGCTGAGATCTGCAGATGCTGCTGTGGCCATCTGTTTGCCGCAGGCGTTGATGAGGCGCTGCGCTTCTCGGGCCAGCGCGCGGAAGTCCTGCTGGGTGTTGCATTGCATGTTGACCAGCGTCCCTCTCGTGTGTGGCGGCAGAGTGCTGAGGAAGATATATTGGAAAAGGAAGTTGTCGTTGTCCTCTTCCTTAAGCTTCAGCATGTCCTCCATGAGGGCCTTGGGTCTGCATCCTCTGTGGCCGTAGATCGCCAGAATCCTCTCTGCTCTCTCCTTGGCTGAGGGGACGAAGTTCTCAATGATGGTCGCCTTTAGTTCTCTGTATTTGTCGTGGGCGGGCGGTTGTCGAATTATGCTCCGCGCGCATCTTGACGTGGCGGCGTCGAGTTTGGCGACGATGTAGTAAAATTTCGTCTCGTCCGCCGTTATGCCCACCAGTGCAAACTGAGCCTCAGCTTGCTGGAACCACGAGCTCGGGTCGTTTTGCCAGAATTCTGGCAGCTTGATGGTGACGGCGCTTGTGTGGGCCGTCCCTGATGTGTCCGCCGGGTGAGAGCACCTTTCTTCTGCTCTCACGGTGGAGCTGGGGATGGTGCTCGGTTGAGCCCTCTCTGTAGATTCTGCCATGGGGGAACGTCTTCCATCCGTTCCCCTGTCTGCATGGGCGCCGGCGCTTGCCTGGGTCACCTCCGATGAGTTAATCGCGGGAGAACGTCTCTGTTCCATCCTCACGTCTGGTCACCAGTGTAGGGAGCTTGAAATGAAGAAGCGATATGATTTTATAAACCAAAGTTTAATATCATCTTCACCTCCCTAACATGTCTCATCTCGGTGCAGAAGCAGAATAAGAGGTCGAACACAGTCAGACCTTCATATTTATACCCACACTCAACAAAAGACATTGCATATCAAAGCCGACATCCCGCATTAACATAATCCCCCCTCCATTGTCCTCCGTCTCCTCCACCTGACCCTGGGTGGTCAGGGAGATCGATCTGGTCTCCACCGCTGCGACTCCGTCTGCTCTTTGATCCTCGCTGGCGGTTGAGACCTCTTGTCCTGTTCTGAGGCGTGAGGTCATTCCACATATGTAATCACTAAACATTCTAATATGTCTATACATATGTAGGTATAGAATATATGATTAATATAAGCCACAGCCCCCCCAAACGACTAAGAAAAGGACAATCAAATTAAGTTTACAGTTTAAGATAATCTCTATGACATATTATACTGTTAAACCTCTTGACAGGGAAAACAAGGAAGAATCTTTCCAGCAGTCATGCTCCTGTAGAGAATTCAGTGGTAACCATAACAGTATAGTAATATCACAAATCAGCCTTAAAACTGTCACGGCACAATCTGATAACATAGTTAACAACTCTTGGTCAATTTGCATCAGTCCCTGTGCCGTCTGGGTTTTAATCTTCTCCCGAATCTGCTGTAGGTCCGCTTTGGCGTCCTGGTGGTACCCTCCTGTAAGGAATCTGCAGCTTGGGGAGGAGAGTGGTTATTTGTTCCCTGCAGGGGGGCTGAGTTTTTTTTCTTGGGGGGTCTACCCCGCCAAGGTGCTCTCGCCACCCGTGCAGGTTCGTCTCTCAACAAGAAGGCAGGTTTAAGTCTGTCAGTGCTGACTGTTTCTTTTCTGTCCCCTAAATCAAGCACAAAATGCTTATCACCAGGTTCCAGCACTCTGAATGGTCCGTCGTATGGTGGACAGAGGGTTGATTTTAAAGCTTCGTGTCTAACAAAAACGAACTCAGCGTTTTTTAAAGCTTGGGGGACAAAAACCCGTGGAAAAGAGTGATGTGCCGGTCCAGGGAGAGTGTCCGGTCCGGTGCTGCCTAAAGGCCTCAGGGCTGGAAGATGCCCAGGCTCTGGATTCTCTGGTAAAAACTCACCTGGGAGTCTGAGAGGTTGTGCAAAAACTAATTCTGCTGGGAAGGTGTCTAGATCCTCTTTAGGCGCAGAACGCAACCCCAATAAAACCCAGGGAAGTTTATTCACCCAATCTGTATCCGTTAGTGAGGCCCTGAGGGCGGCCTTTAAAGATCTGTGAAAACGCTCGCATAACCCATTAGCCTGAGGGTGATATGCGGTGGTGCGGTGAATTGTCGCCCCTAAGCTGCTGGCCATGGCTGACCAAAGCTCTGAGACAAATTGAGGCCCCCTATCGGACGTGATGTCCAATGGGACGCCGAAACGTGCCACCCAGTTTGTTAAAAAAAAACGCGAGCGACTTCCGCAGCTGTGGTTGACGCCAAAGGGACCGCCTCAGGCCAGCGCGTAGTACGGTCTATCATTGTTAACAGGTGTGTGAAACCCTGAGACGAAGGTAGTGGTCCCACGAGGTCGACATGAACGTGGTCAAACCTTCTGGCTGGGATTCGAAAAGGCTGTAGAGGAGCTTTTGTGTGTTTGTGTATTTTGGCGCGTTGACAAGACATGCAAGTTTTTGCCCATTCCTTTACATTTTTGCGCAGGCCCGGCCAAACAAACATTTCCGCGACCATTTTAACCGAGGCGTGCACCCCCGGGTGCACGAGGGAGTGAACCGAGTCGAAAATGCGGCGGCGCCATGCAGCTGGGACTACCGGGCGAGGTCGGCCGGTTGAAACGTCGCAGATTAGGGGGGGTACACCGTCACGTAAACCCCTTTCCTCCAGTCTTAACCCTGTTGGTCCAGACAGGAGCGCACGCACGTCCGCGTCACTGCTTTGTTCCTCTGCCATGGCTGCGTAATCTATCCCTACGTGAACTGGGGCCGCGTACGCATCCGCATTGGCGAAGAGTTCTGCGGCTGAGGTAGTATAATCTGTCTCCTCGTGCTCTGGCGATGTCACAGCGCGAGAGAGGCAGTCTGCTACCACGTTAAGTTTGCCTGCCACATGTCGAATGTCTGTGGTGAACTCTGAAATTGCAGCTAGCTGTCTTTGTTGCCTGCCTGACCATGGTTCTGAAATTTTAGCCATCGCAAAAGTGAGCGGTTTGTGGTCTACAAAGGCCGTGAAACACCGCCCTTCTAACCAGAACTGGAAGTGGCGGATGGATAAATGAAGCGCTAGCAGCTCCCTGTCAAAAGTGCTGTATTTACGCTCGGTTTGGTTTAAAGATTTGCTAAAAAATGCTAAAGGTTGCCAGGTTCTGCCAACATGTTGTTCCACGACTGCCCCTATGGCCAGGTCTGAAGCGTCTGTGGTTAACGCTATGCGGGCCAAGGGATCGGGGTGAACCAACAATGTGGCATTCGCTAGAGCACTTTTTACTTCCGCGAAGGCGCGTTTGCACTCCGGGGTCCATTCAACCGCGTTGGAAGGCTTTTGTTTTCTGAGCGCGGCATACAGGGGCTGCATGAGTTGAGCTGCGCGGGGGAGGAAACGGTTGTAAAAATTCACCATTCCCAAAAATTCTTGCAGCGATTTGACCGTTTGTGGTCGTGGAAAATTTTTTACCGCGCGGACTTTGTCTGGCAATGGGACTGCCCCCTTCGGTGAAACTCTGTGTCCCAAAAAATCAATTTGTGACACGCCGAATTTGCATTTGGCTGGGTTGATTATTAACCCGTGCTCTTCTAGTCTCTGAAAAACTGTAGTGAGGTGTTGTTCGTGTTCTTCCTCTGACGGGCTGGCTACCAGCATATCGTCGAGGTAGACGAACACGAAGGGGAGGTCCCGTAATACCGCGTCCATCATCCGCTGAAAGGTTTGAGCAGCGCCTTTGAGGCCGAACGGCATCCGCAAAATTTCAAAAAGACCGAAAGGGGTTATTACAGCCGTTTTAGGAATGTCTTCCCCTCGAACGGGGACTTGGTGATAGCCGCGGACCAGGTCTATTTTAGAAAAAATGCGCGCACCCGCCAAATGTAGTGAAAAATCTTGGATGTGAGGAATTGGGTAGCGGTCATGCGCTGTCGCATTGTTTAATCTGCGGTAATCGCCGCAAGGTCTCCAAGAACCATTGGTTTTCGGGACCATGTGGAGTGGCGATGCCCAGGGGCTTTTCGAGCGTCTAATAATGCCTAATTTTTCCAGGGTAGTAAACTCGTCCCGTGCTATGGCGAGCTTGGTCGCGTCTAAGCGCCGAGCTTTGGCAAACACGGCCTGTTGTGGGGATGAAGTGTTCAACCCCGTGTTTCGCTACTGTTGCTGAAAATTTGGGAACTGTGAGTGCTGGAAATTGGGTGAGGAGTTGGTCAAACTTACCTCCTGCTGTTGTGACGCTGGCCTGCACGGGTGGTGGAGAAACTCGAGCTGAAAAGGGGATAGAAGAAAATGACAGTGCATTAACCAAGCGCCTATTTGCTAGATCGACTAACAACCCATGTGCACACAAAAAATCAGCGCCCAACAAGTTAAAACTCACCGCCGCAACAATAAATGTCCATCTATAGTTGCGGCCGTGGATGCAAAGAGGCAGGTTCCTTTCACCGAAAGTGTCGATGATCGAGCCGTTGGCTGCCATCGCTCCATTTCCCCGGGGACCCATGGCCCGGTCTGCGTGGGAAGGGGTGATAAAGCTCAGCTGAGCTCCGGTGTCGATAAGGAACTGTCTCCCGGTGTGTCCATCAGTCACATAAAGCAGCTTATTCGTCTCGCCGAGAGCCGTAGCTGCCAACGTTTTCCGGGCTTTGGCGTTTCCCGAGTTTTTGAAATTGCAGGGGGGCACGCATTTGTATGCCCTCTCGGCGAAACGCTGATGAAAATAGCAGAGGTCGTTCTGCCTGCTGCGCCTTGGTCGTGTCGCTGCCATGGTGGGTGGGCTCTGCTCCGTTGTCTGCGGTTCTCCGCTGCTCTGGGCTTCCGCGCTGAGATCTGCAGATGCTGCTGTGGCCATCTGTTTGCCGCAGGCGTTGATGAGGCGCTGCGCTTCTCGGGCCAGCGCGCGGAAGTCCTGCTGGGTGTTGCATTGCATGTTGACCAGCGTCCCTCTCGTATGTGGCGGCAGAGTGCTGAGGAAGATATATTGGAAAAGGAAGTTGTCGTTGTCCTCTTCCTTAAGCTTCAGCATGTCCTCCATGAGGGCCTTGGGTCTGCATCCTCTGTGGCCGTAGATCGCCAGAATCCTCTCTGCTCTCTCCTTGGCTGAGGGGACGAAGTTCTCAATGATGGTCGCCTTTAGTTCTCTGTATTTGTTGTGGGCGGGCGGTTGTCGAATTATGCTCCGCGCGCATCTTGACGTGGCGGCGTCGAGTTTGGCGACGATGTAGTAAAATTTCGTCTCGTCCGCCGTTATGCCCACCAGTGCAAACTGAGCCTCAGCTTGCTGGAACCACGAGCTCGGGTCGTTTTGCCAGAATTCTGGCAGCTTGATGGTGACGGCGCTTGTGTGGGTCGTCCCTGATGTGTCCGCCGGGTGAGAGCACCTTTCTTCTGCTCTCACGGTGGAGCTGGGGATGGTGCTCGGTTGAGCCCTCTCTGTAGATTCTGCCGTGGGGGAACGTCTTCCATCCGTTCCCCTGTCTGCATGGGCGCCGGCGCTTGCCTGGGTCGCCTCCGATGAGTTAATCACGGGAGAACGTCTCTGTTCCATCCTCACGTCTGGTCACCAGTGTAGGGAGCTTGAAATGAAGAAGCGATATGATTTTATAAACCAAAGTTTAATATCAGCTTCACCTCCCTAACATGTCTCATCTCGGTGCAGAAGCAGAATAAGAGGTCGAACACAGTCAGACCTTCATACTTATACCCACACTCAACAAAAGACATTGCATATCAAAGCCGACATCCCGCATTAACATAATCTCCCCTCCATTGTCCTCCGTCTCCTCCACCTGACCCTGGGTGGTCAGGGAGATCGATCTGGTCTCCACCGCTGCGACTCCGTCTGCTCTTTGATCCTCGCTGGTGGTTGAGACCTCTTGTCCTGTTCTGAGGCGTGAGGTCATTCCACATATGTAATCACTAAACATTCTAATATGTCTATACATATGTAGGTATGGAATATATGATTAATATAAGCCACAGACACCCCTTTAAATATTCAGTTCTTTATTAGGAAATGTTAACATATCTATGTCTATCCTTGTTTTTGTTTTTATTTGCAATTTTTTATTTTAGCCTTTTTAAGTGGGAATTAATGTGGGGGTGTCCTAAAAAAGATGGGGGGTGTCTTAATTTATTCCTCACTATTTGTTTAGAATTACATTTTACAGAAAATTTGGAAAAAAAGTCTTTAATTCATTTTTAATTGTTTAGTTGTATTACGTGAATCTCCCAGTATTTCCAACATTGATATTAAATATCCATATGCCCAAATATGTTAAAAAACAAAAACAAAAACACAGGCTTATACAGGGTGTCCTAATTTTTTTCACATGACTGTATCCACGGGGGGGGGGGGGGCTGAAAAGTTCATAGTGGTCATTTGGTCAAATGTGACCAGTAGGAACTTTTCAGCCCCCCCACCCCACCCCCATACACATCAGTTCTCCTCTACCAGATTATCTTGTTGGTTTCAGAAAAAATGTTTTGATTTCTGGAGTTATATTTGTAGTGTGTTTAATTTCAAGCTTACAATACTAGTGCAGTCCTCGTGTTCCATCCATCCATCTTCTACCGCTTTTCCGGAGGTCCGGGTCGCGGAGGCAGCAGTTCAAGCAGAGAAGCCCAGACTTCCCTCTCCCCAGCCACCTGCTCCAGCTCTTCAGAGAGGATACCAAGGCGTTCCCAGACCAGCTGGGAGACATAGTCTCTCCACCGAGTCCTGGGTCTACCCCAGGGTCTCCTCCCAGTGGGACGTGCCCGAAACACCTCAAGTGGGAGGCGTCCAGGAGGCATCCTAATCAGATGCCCATACCACCTCAACTGACTCCTCTCAATGTGGAGGAGCAGTGGTTCTACTCTGAGCCTCTCCTGGATGACTGAGCTCCTCACCCTATCTCTGAGGGTGAGTCCAGCAGTCCTACGGAGAAAGCTCATTTCAGCCGCTTGTATCCGCGATCTTGTTCTTTCGTTCATTACCCAAAGCTCATGACCATAGGTGAGAGTAGGAACATAGATTGACTGGTAAATCGACAGCTTTGCCTTAGAACTCAGCTCCCTCTTCACCACAACAGACCGGTACAATGTCCACATCACTGCAGATGCTGCTCAAATCCGTCTGTCAATCTCTCGCTCCATTTTCCCCTCACTCATGAATAAGACCCCAAGATACTTAAACTCCTCCACTTGGGGTAGGAGCTTGTCCCCAACCCGGAGAGGACAATCCACCTTTTTCCGGCTGAGGACCATGGACTCGGACTTGGAGGTGCTGATTCTCATCCCAGCCGCTTCACACTCACCGGCAAACCGTCCCAGCAAGAGCTGTAGGTCATTGCTGGATGAAGCCAACAGGACAACATCATCTGCAAACAACAGAGATGAGATCCTGTGGTCACCAAGCATGACACCCTCCATTCCCTGGCTGCGCCTAGAAATCCTGTCCATAAAAATTATGAACAGGATCAGTGACAAAGGGCAGCCCTGGCGGAGTCCAACTCTCACTGGGAATGAGTTCAACCAAGTGTTGGCAATACGAACCAAACTCTCACAACGGTCATACAGAAACCGAATAGCTCGTAGCAACAAGCCCGATACCCCATACTCCTGAAGCACCCCCCACAAAAATCCACGAGGGATGCGGTCAAATGCCTTCTCCAAGTCCACGAAACACATGTAAACTGGTTGGGCAAACTCCCACGAGCCCTCGAGAATTCTCGAGAGGGTAAAGAGCTGGTCTGATGTGCCACGGCCAGGACGAAAACCACATTGCTCCTCCTGAATCCGAGGTTCGACCAACGGCCGGACTCTCCTCTCCAGTACCTTGGCATAGACCTTCCCAGGGAGGTTGAGGAGTGTGATCCCTCTAAAGTTGGAGCACACCCTCTGGTCCCCTTTTTTGAAAAGAGGAACCACCACCCCGGTTTGCCATGCCAAAGGCACTGCCCCCAACCTCCACGCAATGTTGCAGAGGCGTGTCAACCATGACAGCCCAACAACATCCAGGGCCTTGAGGTACTCAGGGCGAATCTCGTCCACCCCTGGGGCCCGGCCACCAAGGAGATTTTTAACCACCTTGGCGACCTCAGCCCCTGTGATAGGTGAGTCATCCCTCTCGTTCACAAACCCTGCTTCCTCTGTGGAAGGCGTATCAGTGGGATTGAGGAGATCCTCGAAGTATTCCTTCCACCGCCCGACGATATCCCCAGTCGAAGTCAACAGTGCCCCATCCACACCACACACAGTGTGGACAGGGAGCTGCTTTCCCCTCCTGAGCCGCCGGACAGTTTGCCAGAATCTCTTCGAGGCCGACCGAAAGTCTTGTTCCATGGCCTCACCGAATTCCTCCCATACCCGGGTTTTTGCTTCAGCAACCACCCGAGCTGCACTCCGCTTGGCCTGTCAGTACACCTCAGCTGCTTCAGGAGTCCCACAAGCCAACCAAGCTTGATAGGACTCCTTCTTCAGCTTAATGGCCCCCCTCACCACTGGTGTCCACCACTTGGTTCGGGGGTTGCCACCACGAGATGCACTGACCACCTTGTGGCCACAGCTCTGGGCTGCCGCTTCAACAACAGAGGTGGAGAACATGGCCCATTCAGACTCCATGTCTTCAGACTCCCTCGGAATGTGGTTGAAGTTCTTCCGGAGATGGGAGTTGAAGGCCTCCCGGACAGGGGCCTCAGCCAGACGTTCCCAGCTTACCCTCACTATGCGTTTGGGTCTACCAGGTCTGGAATGGTTTCCTCCCCTGCCATCGGATCCAACTCACCACCAGGTGGTGATCAGTTGACAGCTCTGCACCTCTCTTTACCCGAGTGTCCAAAACATACGGTCACAGGTCTGATGACACGATAACAAAATCGATCATCAACCTGCGACCTAGGGTGTCCTGGTGCCAGGTGCACATATGGACACCCTTATGCTTGAACATGGTGTTCGTTATGGACAAACTGTGGTTAGCACAGAAGTCCAATAACTGAACACCACTCAGGTTCAGATCGGGCAGGCCGTTCCTCCCAATCACCCCCCTCCAGGTTTCACTGTCATTGCCCACGTGCGCCTTGAAGTCCCCCAGTAGGACAATGGAGTCTCCAAGAGGAGCACCCTCCAGCACCCCAGTCACAGACTCCAAAAAGGGTGGGTACTCTGAAACATCATTTGGTGCATAGGCACAAATGATGGTCAAGACCTGTTTCCAAACCCAAAGGCGCAGGGAAGCAACCCTTTCATCCACCGGGGAAAACTTCAATATAGAGAGCAGCAAGGTGGGGGGATACAAGAATACCCACCCTTGCTCGTCGCCTCTCGCCCAGGGAAACTCCAGAAAAGGCCAAGCTCCAGCTCCTCTCCAGGAGACTGGTTCCGGAACCGGAGCTGTGTGTTGAGGTGAGGCCGACTATATCTAGCCGGTATCTCTCAACCTCGTACACCAGCTCAGGCTCCTTCCCCACCAGAGAGGTGACATTCCACGTACCAAAAGCCAGTTTAGAAAGCTTGGGATCAGTCCGCCAAGGTCTCCACCTTTGACCGCCACCTAATCCACATAGCACCAGACCCCCACAGTCCCTCCCACAGGTGATGAGCCCACTGGAGGGCGGACCCATGTAACTCCTTCGGGCTGAGCTCGGCCAGGTCCCATGGGTGGAAACCCGGCCACCAGACGCTAGCCACCGATCCCCTCCCCCAGGCCTGGCTCCAGGGTGGGGCCCCGGTAACCATACCGAGTGGGGTACACTGAATCCTTGATATAGAATTTAGTCCTCATGTTCCCTTTCCTTTAATTTTCCTTGTTACTTAGAGTTCTTTTGTTTGATTATTTCTTGATTTTTTTTTTTTTTTTTTTGAACTCTTGGTGCATGACCACTTGCCTTTTTGCCTAATGCTAAATCTTTGGACTTGTTTCCTAAATCAGTGGCTTAATTGTAATATAAATCATCTTGATTTTGGAGTGGGGTTTTTTTTTCCCCTCTTCTGTGAATCACAGCAATCTAGGCCATGAGTAGGTCGGTAAAAACACAACGTACAACACTGAGTTTAACCTGTTTATTCATCATAAAAAGTTACCAAAGCTCTTCTTGTCCATATTTATATTTAAAAAATGACATGTTGATGGCTGCTTTGACACAAATGATAAAGAAGCACGATATCTTGTGACAGATCAGCACCAGTGCATAAAATACTTATACGTTTGATGGATGGCATCATGCTTCTCACACCAGCGTGGCCCCTGGCCCTGTGATTTCTCTGGGGAGGAGCACAACGTCTTGAATGAGATCAGACCCGAGCAATGCCTCGCTCTGACATGTGTCAGCCTCGATTAATTTTGACTGTTCAGCATGATGACCTCTTCAACCATAATCCAGCAGGACCGGCTCTGACAGATTAACAGTGCTATTAATGTCTAGATGTTTTTGAACCCCTGCAGAGGCCTGGCTCGGTGTGTTATTGATCAGACATGTGTCTTTCCGCAGTGGAAGCCACTCACTGAGAGAGCTGTGTTTCCTGGCAGGTCAAGGCCAAAGATAGTGACACATAAGAGCAGTGTGGAGGTTTGAAAGCAGGCTGTTTCATAGAATTTTGTGTGGGTGAATACAGAAATATGTGCCGTGCTTACCTTGATATTATAGTACAACTACAGCAATTTCACTGACTTAAATAAAGTCACATTCTAAATACTCTGGGGCCATTAGAAAGTGCTTCCCTGCTGGGGCTCAGATGACCTTTATATGCTGCTCTTTTACCCTGATGGTGAAGAATTTATTCCTCTACAGTTATTCCCCAGAAAAATGATATCTTCAAGAAATACTTCATGTCACATCAGGTCACTTCTACACACCATTGTGCTCATGTTATTTCCCTACATATTTATTTTTATTATTGCATTATAGAAAACATCTAATTCTATATGCACTCATTTTCTTTTATTTCTATTCCCTTTGTATCTCGTTTACCTGCATTATTCCTATATTCATTGATCCAATTCTGTCATCAGAATTTGGAGCTCATTACACTTGCACCTTCAGCAGATTGTTTAAAGACACTCTGTATCACCACATTTACTATAATATAATAGAAAACTAAGTGGGTGCATAAGGAGTTGATGCTCAACCCAGTATGAAGACAGAGATACCGAGTAAAGCAGGTGTAAGATCTCCACCTTGTGGTCAGACTTGAAAAGTGAGGCTATAAAGAATACTTCTAAAATGCCTTTTATCTTGTGTCAGTTTTAGAAAAACTTGTTTATAAGTCTATTGACACTTCAGGCAGGGAAATTGAAGAATTATATAGGTTTTATTCACCAACAGCTCATGCCTGAAATATTTCCTCTCAGCGTTTCCATGCACGCTTTTGTCTCTTGTCCACTACCCTGCCCGATAAAAGCAAATCGCAGGAAGTATGCATGAGGTCAGAATTGGGTTAAGAGTCATTTTCATCCTAAGAAAGACTTTACACAAAAGCACTGACCTATGGCATTGTTGCCTGACCAGTCGAAAATATTTATACGTGCTATAAGATGACTGCTGAATTGAACTGAATTAATGCACTTAATTTCACAATTTGTGTAATATAGTGCACTGTGGCAACTGTCACCATTAAACAAGAAGTCCAGTATGACTTTTTACTAAACCAATTGAAAGATGAAGTGGGCCATGAATAATTGTGCTCGCCTTGCATGGCAGCGACCCCTCTGATTCTGCATGTGATTAACATTGTAGATAGGAGAAACGTAATTCCGTTCAGCTGTACATGATTGGCTGTATGGACTGAAAAACAACAGAGACTCCCCCTGCTCCTCAACCCAGAAGAGATCTTGTATCTTCTGCTCACTGAGATCAAAAATGGACCCAGCAACAACACTGGCAGATCCACCTTTAGAGAGAAAGGCTCATAATGGCCCTGTCTCATTATGAGAAAATGTGACCTCTGAGACACTGCTCCCAAATCATGTAAAACCTCAGTTGGTTGAGGTGGTAAACGTTTGGCACTTATGAAATCACTGACTTTTATTATCAGGTCACTTTTTCTTGAGGATACATTCTATAGTGAGGGATTTACTTCACTAACTTACAGTTACTGTATAAGACGACACTCATTTTTTATCACTGCCATAAAAGCTAAAATAGTTCAAGGGCAAGGTGTTTTTTTCCACCGTCAAGCTCGCTCTTTTTACGATGCTGATCAGTTATTGGCCTATGTTTCAGTGTCCAAACCTTTACTAAAAAGAGATATTAGATACAAACCTTAGAAAATGGAACTACCTTTCTGATTATGATTGTTTTTGAACACTTTCATAAGTTTAAGATCTATTCCATTTACACATAAAAGTCAGATTTTTGTTGTTCAGTTGTTCCACTATAACTTGTTAAATTAAACATGTTCTTAAAAATTAATCTTGGTCTAGGAATGGGAAGCATTATCCAGTATTGTATGGGGACTCAGTAGTTTCACAAGGAGTTGCCACAGTGCCCTAGAAAAGTATTTGCCCCCTTCCTGAATTCTTATATTTTTGCATATTTTTTTTTTTTTTTTTTTTTTTGTTACTTATTTGTACCCGTAGGTAGATTCGGTTTGCAGTCTGGTGACAAGCCACCGGCTGCTGGTCGCTGCGTGCGCGAGCGCCCTAAACCTACATGTTTTTGGTATGCGGGAGGAAACCGGAGAAATCCCGGAGTAAACCCGCGCAACACGGGGAGAACATGCAAACTCCACACAGCTCACTGTTGGTCGGGGGCTGGAATCGAACCCACGATCCCCGCGATCCCCCGGCCGAGGGTAAAACTGTGCTGCCACAGTGCTAAACCACTGCGCCACCGTGCAGCATATTTGTCACACTTAAGCTTTTCTGATCATCAAACAAATTTTAATATTAGACAAAGATAACCTGAGTAAATACAAAATGCAGTTTTTAAACGATGATTTCATTTATTAAGGGAAAAAAGCTATCCAAACCAACCTGGCCCTGTGTGAAAAAATAATTGTTCCCCCTTTGTTACATCATGAATTAACTGTGATTAACCACAGTTTTTTGTAAACAGAGTGTAATTTCACTAACCACACCCAGGCCTGATTACTGCCAGACCTGTTGAATCAAAAAACCACTTAAGTAGAACCTGTCTGACAAAGTGAAGTACATTACTTACAAAAAGATAGGAATATTTGGTTTTCAGGTGAAATTTATGGAAAACGTAAAACTTTCACGCTACAGTGATATTATATCATGAAAGTAGGGCGTTTAAGTAGAAGCGTGCAGCGGTGATTTCCTCATCTCAAAAAATTTATTGAAACAAAACAAAAGCCAACAACAGTGGTGGGTATACCACAATGAAAAATGTCAGTGTCTCAGTAACTTGTCATGTGCCCTTGAGCATCAATTACAGCTTGACAACAACATCTCATGCTGTTTACAAGTCAACTTATTGTCTGCTGAGGCATGGTATTCTGCTCTTCTTGAAGGGCGGCCCTCAGGTCATTGAGGTTGTGGGGTGCAGGGTTGTGAGTCTCTACACAGCAACTCAGCTGATCCCATAGGTTTTCCATGGGATTCACATCTGGAGAAAGTGCAGGCCACTCCATTTGAGGTACCCCAGTCTCCAGCAGTCATTCCCTAATGATGTAACCTCGATGAGCTGGAGCATTGTTGTCCATGAAAATGAAATTAGGCCTGTGTTGGTCATGCAGGGGCACGGACTGGATTAATAATGTTATTCAGGTAGTATCGGCTTGTCACTGTACCATTCACAAGGTGTAAGGCAGTTCTGTATTGACTAGACACACCTGCCCAGACGGTAACACCACCACCACCAAAGGTTTGTCTGGTGACAACAGTGGCTGATGCATTAGCGCTCTCCTTGACGTCTCCAACATCATTGGCGGCCATCATTTCTGCTCAGTGTGAATCAACTTTCATCAGAGAACAGCACTGAGGTCCCTTGGTCCCTTGTCCAGCGTAAATGCTCCCTGGCCCATGCAAGACAATGACACCTGTGCCTGGTGGTGTGATCAGGTACCCTTGCAGGTCATCTAGCACGCAGACCACGCTGATGTAAACAGTTTTGAATGGTCTGACATGACACTCAGGTGCCTGTCACCTCCTTTAAATGTGCCTGGAGTTGAGTGGCATTCATCATCCAGTTCCATAGGGCACTGTTCACAATGAAGCGATTATCAGCGTGGGATGCAGCCAAAGGACATCCACTTCTATGCCTTTCTGTGACTTTTCTAGTCTCTCGCTATCTCTGTTGCAACCCCTTAACCTCTGTGACACTAAGCTCAGTGGCCACTTCCCTCTGAGAACATCCTGTTTGAAGCCTCACAATGGTGAGGTACTGTTGATCAATTGTTAGTTGTCGTCTTGGCCTCATGATGTCAAAATGTGAACAGCATGATGAAGAGGACTGTTGAAATACCAATTCTAATTGAACAAGAAAATTTATTGGTTGATTCATAGATCAAACACCTGTTGTGAGTTTTGCCGTTAAGAACAGCAAGTTATGCAAGAAGTTCAGAAACAATGAACAGTTGGACATGTGCATTCAAAAGGTTAGAGAAGATCAAATTAAGTTCACCTGTAAAGGTTATAGTGCATTTTAGGTTCATCCTGAAATTTCACCTGAAAGCGGAGTATCCCTAACTTTTTGTGAGTAGTGTAGGTTAAAAGATCTCAAAAAGCAACACATCATGCCGTGATTTAAAGGAATTCCAAAACAGGTGAGAAGCAAAAACCCAGAACAACATCTGAAGAACTGCAGGCCTCACTTGTCTCAGTTTGGACACTGGTCAATGATTCAACAATAAGAAAGAGACTGGGCTAAAATGGCAGCCATGGGAGAGTTCCAAGGCGGAAATCATTGCTGACCAGAAAGAATAGAAAGGCTTGTCTTACATTTGCAAAAAAAGGGATCTTGATGATCCCCAAGAATTTTCTGAAAATATTCTGTGGACCAATGAGACAAAAGTTGAACTTTTTGGGAGGCATGTATCCCGTTACATGTGCTGCAAAACTAACACAGCATTTCATGAAAAGAACATCTTACCAACAGTCAGACATGGTGGTGGCAGTGTGATGGTCTGGGGCTGCTTTGCTGCTTCAGGACCTGGACGACTTGCCGTAATTGATGAAACCATGAATTCTGCTCTCTACCAGAAAATCCTGAAGGAAAATGTCCAGCCATCCATTCATGACCTCAAGCTCAAACCCTCCAGTGTGGCTGAATTAAAACAATTCTGCAAAGAAGAGTGGACCAACATTTCTCAGCATTGCCAGTTATTGCAAACGCTTCATTGCAGTTGTTGCCACCAAGGATGGCACAACCAGTTATTAGGTTTAGGAGCAATTACTTTTTCACGCAGGGCCAGGTAGGTTTGGATAGCTCTTTACCTTGATAAATGAAATCATCATTTAAAGACTGCACTTTGTATTTACTCGGGTTATCTTTGTCTAATATTAAAATTTGTTTGATCTGAAACATTTAAGTGTGACAGATATGTAAAAATATAAGAAATCAGGAAGGGGGCAAATACATTTTCACAGCACTATATATGAGCCAAGTTTAGAAAAGGGAATATTTCTTGTTTTCCAGGGAGGGTTTTTCCACATCAAGGGCCAGGAAACAATAGTCATCTGCCTGACACAGCAGTAATCCACAATCTGAGATCCCTGTGAAAAATGTGGATCAAATTAACACCAGTTCTGTCATGCTGTCTCATCAGTTTTATGTGTGGAATTCAGAAACAGAACTTCTGGATTCAAGAGAAGATTAGCTTGTCTCAGTATTGAATCTCTCCTTTTTTTTACCCAATGGTTTAGCTGTGTGGGCTCAGTTTGACCTATCCTCTGCTCACACTGTGGTTTGTTGCCAAATGTGAAGCCGCTGAGTATGGAATCAACACCCTTTAAATATGAGGGCGTGATATCCTGTCATGGCCTTTGGCCCAACCACCAATAGAGGTTACTGGATGAGGGAGAGTCAGACTGAGAAAGCAATGGTGTTGATTTTCAGACCAGACAAAAACATGCCTCTGAAGAGGAACTGCTTTAAGACAATATTTTTTCAAAAAGTGGAGAACGACACATAATTGAAAAGTTTTCTCTTTTCCTTTATCTCATGGCTGTTTATTAGATAGATGGATCACCTTTATTGTCATTGAAGCTATGCACCAAAACAGTGAACACTGAGCAAAATGTGGTTTGATTCATAGCAAAAAAAAAGAAGAATTACATACTTGCTACATATGCTCAATAAGACAAATACTTCTGTTAATATAAACATAGAAAATTACAGTAAATGCTGTGGGAAAAAAGAGAAGATTGAACTTCAATGTAATTTTTCATGTATGGTGCTGTAATGACAAGAATGAGACTTTTAGCTTTTATTATCTTAAAAACTGTCTCACACAAAGAAGTTAAACATTTGTCCAAGTACATAAGACATTTGAATTTTGATCTTTTCGCTGCACGCTTTGCTTTAATACATAGTATTAGTAAGAACTGATCTGTGTCTTGCAGTAAAAGCAAAATGATTTGAGCAGTTTTGCTCGTTTTCATTTGCTGTTTAATTTGGACACTAGAGGGAGGTAGAGTTTTTGCTTTCTAACAAGTTTAGACTTGCGTTGTCTTACTTTGAAGGCAAGTTTATTTGTATAGCACATTTCGTGTACAAGACAGTTCAAAATGCTTTACATAAAAACATTAAAGCATTACAGCAAGTTGCAAAAGGAATACATAAGAATTTAAAAGCAAACTAAAAACTAAATTAAAGAGAAACCAAAACAAGCTAAAATAGAATACGACAGAAATAAAATTTACAGTGCATTGTAGGAGATTAACAATTGTTCTACTGAAAGGCTGCGGCAATGAGGAGAGTTTTCAAGCTGGATTTAAAGCAGCTGAGAGTTTCAGCAGCCTGATGCTTTCTGGGAGTTTGTTCCACATGTGAAGAGCATAAAAACTGAACGCTGCCTCACCATGTTTGGCTCTAACTCTGGGCACAAGGAAAAAAATTTCCAATAACTATTTTGGTGAGATTTACTCAATAACTAATAATAGGATTATGAGATGTTTACACCAGCTATATTCTGTCATGTGTTATAGGACGTTTCAAAATCTTTAGGCTGCTTACAAATGTTTGGCCAGTGGCAGTCCTAGCTTGATAGATGCCCTGGGCGGATCGTTACACACAGCTGTTGTGTTTACGAATCCACATGCTTATTACTTTGTACAAAAATTATTTTTTATCAAAGATGCATACTAAAACTATATACAGTCATAAATTAAAAGACATTTGAATATGAACAAAATATAAAACACACACACACACACTATATATGACACAGGGAATAAGTATTGAACACGTGAACAAAAAGGGGTGCAAAAAGGCATAGAAAGCCAAGAAACTAGCTGAAATCCATCAGAATATAGGAAGCCACCCCATCAGTGCAACTTAATTTCTGCTGTTAAGTCCTGGCTGATAGCTTTTATTCCCCCCCTCCCCCCCCCCCCCGTCCTGTCAGGCAACTAGGTGAGCAGAACAGAGATCTGCTACCCTTATTGTGCCAAAACAAATTTACTTTGCCAAAAGGAGCTTTATACAGTACCTGTATACCGTATATTGTTGTAAACTCTTCCTGTAATAACTTTTAATACTTTATTTAAATTATTTTGCCCATGAAGGACCCAACAGGATGGGGAATGGGGAAAGGAAGTGTGTGGAGGGGGAAAGAAAAGTGAGAGGAACAGACAAAAAAAGACAAACAAGCCAAAAACTAAAACAAACAGAAGACAGACTGCTTCTTCCACCGAAGAGGTCTAAACACGAGTCTGGTAACTTTTAGGATGCCACAACACACAGCATGTTTGGAGGAGAAATGTCACTGCACATCAGCCCAAAAACATCATACCAACAGTGAAGTTTGGAGGTGGGAGCATCTTGGTGTGGAGGTGTTTTTCAGCACATGGTACAGGCAGACTTCATATAATTGAAGGAAAGATGAATGGGCACATGAACAGCAACATCCTTAATAAGAACCTGATGGCTAGAATGGCCCAGTCAGTTACCTGTTCTTAATGACTGCTGTTATATATTTATGTATGTATGTACTTGTATTATTTATTGGGTTTTATTTCATTCATTATGTACTACATCCATTGTGTATGTGTGGATTGTGTAGTTGCAGCACGGGTGACAAGCCCAAGACAAATTTCCCCTTGAGGGGCAGTAAAGTTTATCTTATCTTATCTTACCTGACCTTAATCCAATTGAAAATCTATGGAACAAAGTGAAGATCGGAATTCAGAGAAGACATCCACAGAACCTTCAAGATTTGAAGGCAGTTTGTGTGGAAGAATGGGTTAAAATCGCTCCTGAGTAATACCCGCACCTAGTCTCTCCATGCAGGAGGCGTCTGGAAGCTGTTACAAAGGCTTTTCTACTAAATATTACATGAATTTCACCAAGCGTGTTAAGTACTTATTCCCTGTGTCATTCCACTTTATTAAATATAACTTGTTTTGTGAACACAGTTACCTTGATTTCTTCATATATATGGATTACTTGGGCTGTTACTGATGTCTGGTAAAAATCTCAGGTCAATGGCTCCATGAGAAATATGTTTAATGAGAAAAATGTGGACGTGTTCAATACTTATGTTCCCCACGCTGTGTGTGTGTGTGTGTGTGTGTGTGTGTGTGTGTGTGTGTGTGTGTATCTTGACTCCCCCTTGTTCTGTCCACAGGGATGCTGAACCTCAGTTCTTCCAGGTTCACCACCATGGAATTCAAAGACAAAAGAGAAGAAATTTTAAAAAAATCTGATTATTATTACCTCCGCCAAGGGAAGGAGGTAATGTTTTCAGCGGTATTAGTTTGTTGGTTTGTCTGTTACCACCATAACTCAAAAACTTATGAACAGATTTTGATTTAATTTTCAGGAAAGGTGTGTAATGGCGTGAGGAATAGATGATTAGATTTTGGTGATGATCGAAGAGTGCATGCCTCCACTAAGGGCTTTGTTTGTGTTTGTGCACCAAGATTACACAAAAACTACTGGATGGATTTGGATGAAATTTTCACCAGGGGTGGTTCTTGGGCTGCAGATGAACCCATTACATTTTGGTGATGATCTGAGAACGCATACCTCCGCCAAGACTCTTATCTTCTCGCAGAGTTTTAGCAACAATACTCCAAAACTACTATATGGATTTGGATGAAATTTTCACCAGAGGTGGTCCTTGGGCTAGAGACTAACCCATTACATTTTGGTGATGATCTGAGAATGCATACCTCAGCCAAGGCTCTTATCTTTTCACAGTATGTTAGCAACAGTACTCCTAAACTAATGGACAGACTGATGCAATTTTCACCAGAAGTGGCTTTAGGCCTACATACAAACCCATTACATTTTGGAGGTGATCCATGAGAGATGGAAGGAGCCTAGGCGGAGGTATGCGCTCTCTGAGTGCTTTTCTAGTTACAGATGTGAAAGTTTTACTTTAGTAAGTAAATAAATAAAACACAAACATATCGAGATCTCTACAGGCCTTCAAAAGTTATTTTAAAGCAAGTTAATCAGCCACATCACACCGTAGTGTTTTTATATTAATGATATTAGTATTAAGAATTAATAAATCCGCTCAACTTAGAGAAAACAGTTATTTAACATGTTAAATAATTAATGTGACCGGGTAATCTGAAGCACACTGGAAAAAAAAAATGTCATGTTAATGTTGCCATTTTAGGAGTCTAAATTAGTGTTACAGCATTAAAACCACCACATAATTTAAGCACAAAACATACTTTTAGTGTCTTTTTCCTCCTTTCTGGCTTGCGAGTCCAGTCTAAAACCAGCACAGCTCTGTAACCGATCTTATGTTTTGTATTGTATTCCTAAGTGATTTTCACACAAATCCGTGAGGAGAATTAATCCCCAAATCCCTCCTAAACAGCATTATATTAGCAGTAGTCTAAAAGCATCAAAAGAAACTGTTGGGGTGGGATTCAGCCTTATTGTAAACCTAATTGTGTATTTCATAGAGAAGGATTATCCTCACTGGAGGATTTTCTGTTTTGTCATTCTGTACAGGATTTCCCCTTTGGTCTGAGGAAGAGAACTCCTGTTTGGTTCTGCAAGGCAACTTCCTCCGTAAAGGCCACTCAAACAATGCATACACACAGCTGGCCTTTCAATTGCATTTTTCAGATGTAGGGCGTCCTTCAGATTTCATTTACACTCAAGGCCTCATTTCCTTCCAAACACAAAATGAGGGACAAGAGAGAGGACCAGACTTTGCTCAGTGAACTGCAGGCAAAATGGTCTAAAGATTGTTTCTTTTTTTCAGGAATTGTGAACCCTCCCATTCAGTCTCAGCAGTTTCACTTCTGACTTAGACCACAAATTAAATCAGATATAGATGTGACCATTTGTCTGATGAGTCATATCAGAATTCACATAAATTTATATCAGCCCCTAATCTAAGCAGGGCTGCTCTGTAAAAATGTATCTCTTTTCTCTTGGCTGTTTCACCATGATAACTGATGTTGAAATGTAGGTTAACTCACCCATTATAACTCTGTTTGTCCTGCTTTTTTTCTCAAGCTGCATTGACACTGTTGCTCAGATCAGTGTAATGCCAGGTTGTAATAGCTTTGTTGTAAATCATGGTGACTTTGACAGGAAACCAACAACCAGTTAGTAAACTTCCGGTCGTGCCGGGGGGCGCTGGCTGGTCTCTGTCCTGGGGGGTGGGGTCGCTGGCCTCCTGGTGCCTGGGGCCCGGGGGCGGATGTTGGCCCCGCTGGGGGGGTGGGGGTCGGGCGGGTCCAGGGGTGTGGGCTCACTGCGCCGGCCACCGGGCGGCCTGCCCTCCCTTGATCGTCTCTCCGGGGGTGGATGCTTGGCTTTCCTGGGGCTTGCTGACCTCGGGGCTGGGGGTTGGTGGCGCTTCCTTGCCTGCTTGGGGTCCTCGGGGGGAGGGCTGCTGCGACCGGCCCTCCGCTCGTATGTTTCCTGACAAACCACTCACATGCACACACTTATTTTGCGCGCGTTCTCATATATAGGCACACAGACATACATGTACAAGTGTCTCTCCTTTAACAGGTGCAGAAACCAGACTCGTGTTGAGACATCTCCGGTGGAAGAAGCAGTTTGTCTTTTGTTTGTTTTAGTTGTCTTTTTTTTTTTTGTCTGTTCCCCTCCCTTTTCTTTCCCCCCTTCACACACTTCCTTTCCCTCTTCCCCATCCTGTTGGGTCTTCCATGGGTAAAACAATTAAAATAAAGTATTAAAGTTATTACAGGAGGAGTTTACAACAATATACAGTGCAAAGTTAGGCACTGTATAGGCTCCTCTTGGCAAAGTAAATCTGTTTTGGCACAGTAGGGTGACAGATCCCTGTTCTGTTTGCCTAGCTGCCTGACAGGACAAAAAAAGAAAAAAAAAAAAAAACTTCCGGTTGTGGCATGTAAGGTGAGGATGCACAGGTAAAGGCTCCCAGTTCGTTTCTTGCTTAAAACTCAGTTTAGAGCTAGCGTTTTGAGCTGTTGCTTTGTCACTACCGCTGGAGAATAAACCTGCTTGTGCGAAAAAAAGAGAAATTGCCAGTCTCATAACTTAATATTGTAGTGGCTGGTGAAGCAATCAGTCCCCTCACACTCCAGGAGAACAAAGGGATTTCTCCCACATGTTTTTTTTTTTTTTTTTTTTTTTACGATCACAATTTAAACGAACATCGGCCGGGATCATGGGTCCCAAGAAAGCTCAGCAGACTGAGGAGGTGGACGACATCAAAAGATCGCTGGACTTCTTGGCTGAAGAGATTTCTGCTGTTAAGCTGCAGCAAAAAAACATTCTGGACCTGGTCGAGGAGGTGAAAGCGCTGTGGATCCAGAACGCCGAGAAGGACAAGAGGCTGGTGTATCTGGAGAGCAGAGTGTCGGAACTGGAGTAGAACACCCGGGTGAACAACGTGATCATCACGGGGCTCCACATTAAACCCCGATCGTACGCGCGAGCGGTGGCTGCAGACAGCGGAGGGAGGCTCGACGCGCTGGAAGATGAATCCACGGAGCAACAAGTGGCAGCCTTCATGCAGTCCAAAGGAATCCAGCTGGACTGTAACACCACTGAGGCCTGCCACCCTCTGCCCAGGAAAAACAACGACAAACCGGCTGTCATCATGAGGTTTGTGAATAGAAAACACAAGACTGCGCTGTTAAAACAAGGTAGGAAACTGAAAAGAACGAACACTTACATAAACAAGCACCTTACAAAAGAAAACGCAGAAATAGCCAGAAAAGCAAGATACCTGAGAAAGCAGAAAAAGATTCAAAACACCTGGACATCAAACTGTAAAATATACATCAAATTAAACGGATCACCTGAAGAAGCCAAGGTCATTAACATCCGTAATATTATGGAACTGGACAAATATCAATGAATGTTATGAACTGGAGTTGACAGCAACAAGAGACAATTGTAGGACACTGAAGGGATATACTCATCTGCTACAAGACATTTAACAACATGAAACAAAAGATCAACAAACAGGAACAACAGGAACTGAAAGTTTTTGAATATACAGATCACAACCCACAGGACGTAGAATATAACATAGACCCTGATAATTTATTTACCTCCATCAATAATAACTGTAGTTACTACACGGATGAACAGTTTAACACAATGGTCACATCTGATTTCAATATTTCTATGATCCACTTCAACAGCAGAAGTCTCTATGCCAACTTTAATAACATTAAAGATTATTTACATCAGTTTAAAGAGCCATTCAATATTGTGGCAATATCAGAGATGTGGCTCAGTGAAGAGAAAGGAATGGATTTTACCATGGATGGCTATGAATTAAATTATATAAATAGAAAAGTGAAAAAAGGAGGAGGAGTTGCAATTTATTTGACAAGAGCTTGAAATACAAGGTTGTTGAAAATCTGTCAGTAACTGTGGATGATTTATTTGAATGTATTACAACAGAAATCTGTCTGGACAATGTGAAGAATATAGTATTCGTCGGCCTCCGTCGGTCTATGATGACCATGGAAGAGAATCCTAAACGTCTACTCTGCTGGAACAACACCGCCTGTGGCTGAACAGGCCAATGCGCACCGGTGTTCTACCTTCCATTGTTGGGCGATGGTAGGATTCAAGCCTGGGCAGGAAGATATGGAGGACAAGATGTTACCCATGCAGCATGTCCCCCCTCTCCACATCACTGATGAATCCAAAGGAACAGCAGGGCTGCTATAGTTTGGCACCAGCGCCGTCGCAGGAGCTGCCAGAACGATGTTGAGCACAACAGAGAACTGCCTTAGGGGCTCCGACTCCGGATTTTTCCTCAGGGTTGACTCCCGAAGACTTTCCCGTGACCGGGTGTGCCGCAAGGCAGCGGAGGTTTGAAATCAGGGTTTACCTTCCCCTAGATGGGCTACCTTCCCAGGTTGACGAGCCGCCATCTACCCGAAGCATCTGGTTTTAAGGGGCCAGAGATCCGCCCTCGCCCCTTCTCCTATTAGTAAAAGCAGTTCCGCCGGGCTTAGAGACTAAACCACACAGGCAGGCTAGGAGTTGGACTTAGTTGTCAGAGGCTTTTCGAGACGCACGCCGTAAGGAGCATTTTATGAGCACTGGGAGCTTAACCCCAGTACCACTCCTGGCTATGACAACCTTGGAACCAGAATATAGTAGTGAGCTGTGTATATAGAACACCTGGATCAAACATTGACTTATTTAAGGACTGGATGGAAAAAATGTATGCAAAACTAACTCATAAAGTTATGTTCATCTGTGGGGATTTCAATATAGATCTGATGAATTCAAAACAACATAGATTGACAGAAGAATTTATCAACACAATGTACAGTATGGGCTTACATCCAACAATTACCGGACCTAGCAGAATCACATCACACAGTGCCACACTAATAGATAACATATTCACAAACATTATGGAAAATAATATCAGGAGTGGGCTTTTATTGAATGATATCAGTGACCACCTGCCGATTTTTGTTGTCTATCAATGTGATTATAGGAAGAAAAAGTATACCAAAAATATTAAATATAAAAGAATAAGAACCGAAGAATCTATGTATTTACTGACAAAGGAATTATTATTACAAGATTGGAAGATAGTTTATGATGAAAATGATATTTCAATCATTGTACAATAAAAACTGTCCTATAAAACAATACAGTGACAGACAACAAAAGAAAAATATTCCTTGGGTCACCAAGGGGTTAATAAATGCATGTAAAAAGAAGAATGCATTATATAAACTGTGGGGATGTGAAAATGACGAGGCAGAGTTCTCGCTCAAGTCAGCTTTATTCACAACACCATCATCTCAAAGCAGAAAAAGAGATCCACACAGTAAACTCTCGTCCTTAAAAATCAGGACTCTTACACTCCACAGGTCACATGTATCACAGACCACCTTGCATTATAAAGAAAATCACAATGCATTTTCTCTCCATGATATCACTTCCACTGTCTCCAATGCATCCCTTCTTTAATTCTTTAATTAAACCCCCCACAGTCTCAAGCCTTGCATACCAAAGTGAAGATTCTTGCAGCTTCCTGTAATCACTAAGGGAGCTGCTCTGCCTTTGTTCTGACCTAAAATGTGAGTCACAAAACAGGTCCCGTATGTGTGTCCACCACAAAACGATTCATGAAGTGCAGAACGGTAGAGGCTGAGATCAAATATAAAAGATATAAAAATAAGCTTACTAATATAATGAGGACCTGTAAGAAAGAATATTACAACAGAATATTAGAGGATAATAAAAATAACTTAAGAGGAATATGGCAAGTACTCAATGGGATTATTAGTAATTTTTTTTTTTTTTTTTTTGTTACTTATTTGTACCCGTAGGTAGACTTGGTTTGCAGTCTGGCGACAAGCCACTGGCTGCTAGTCGCTGCGTGCGCGAGCGCCCTAAACCTACATGTTTTTGGTATTAATGTTTTTGGTAGTAATCGACCTAAGAATGCTAATTATCCACAATATTTTATTGAAAATGGCAATTTGATAAATAATATGGAGGATGTGGTCAGTGGTTTCAATAAATTTTTTGTAAACGTTGGTCCTGAATTAGCAAAATCAATAGTGACACCAGAAACAAACAACAGTGGTTCTGTAAATGAAATAGAAGATAGAAGATAGAAATCCAAACACAATCTTTTTGGGTGCAGTTACTGAAAAGGAAATTATCGAGACTGTGAGTAAGTTTAAGAACAAAAAATCAACGGGCTGGAATGAAATTGACATGACAATAGTGAAAAAAGTAATTGAGGGAATTGTTAAGCCACTCACCCACATCTGTAACCTGTCATTTCAAACTGGTACATTTCCAAACAAAATGAAAATAGCAAAAGTAATACCTCTATACAAAACAGGAGACAGTCATTGTTTCACAAATTACAGGCCAGTCTCTTTACTCTCACAATTCTCCAAAATACTTGAAAAAATATTCACTAAGAGACTGGATGATTTCATTGAAAAACACAACATCCTTACAGACAGCCAGTATGGTTTTAGAGCAGATAAATCTACATCTTTGGCACTGATCGAACTTATAGAAGAAATTACTAGTTGTATAGATAAAAAAAAAAGTTTGTTGTAGGAGTATTTATAGATTTAAAGAAAGCTTTTGACACCATTGACCACAGAATACTACTAAGGAAACTGGAAAGGTATGGGATAAGAGGGGTCGGACTGAGTTGGGTGGAAAGTTATTTAAGTAACAGACAACAATTTGTACAAATTGGTGAGCACAAATCACCCTTCATGGACATCACTTGTGGTGTGCCCCAGGGGTCAGTTTTGGGACCCAAACTCTTTATTTTGTATGTAAATGACATATGCCAAGTATCAAAAATTCTGAAATTTATTTTGTTTGCGGATGACACAAATATCCTTTGCACTGGTGAGAATTTGCAGCAGGTTTTAGAGGTGGTCACAACTGAAATGAAAAAGTTAACGCAGTGGTTCAACAAAAATAAATTATCTCTAAATCTAAAAAAAACAGATTATGTTGTTTGGAAATTATAAAATAAATCATGAAATAATGGTAACGATAGATGATACCAGAATAGAAACAGTACAGGAAAATAAGTTTCTGGGGGTGACGCTAGACAATAAAATCTGCTGGAAACCTCACATCAGTCACATCCGGGCCAAGTTAGCAAAATGTATAGGCATACTGGGGAAGACAAGACACATCTTGGACTATAAATCATTGGTCTTACTGAACAATTCACTGTTTCTACCTTATCTTTACTACTGTGTAGAAGTCTGGGGAAACACCTACAAGACCAACCTACAGTCAATATGCACATTACAAAAAAGAGCTATAAGGATAATAAATAATGTAGGCTATAAAGACCATACCAATTCGTTGTTTTTAAAGTCACATGTCATAAAGTTCATCGATTTAGTTAAATATAAGACAGCACAAGTAATGTACAGGGCAATTAATAATCAACTCCCTACTAATATACAAAAAATATTTTAAAAAAGAGACAATGACCATAATTTGAGAGGAGACTTAAACTTTACAAAGCCCAAGATACGAACAATCAAGAAAAGTATGTGCATATCTGTCTGTGGGGTGGATTTGTGGAACAGTCTGGAGCCGTAACTGAAACTATGTACAAACAGAAATCAATTCAAAAAGAGGTGTAAACATTATTTGCTGAAGGGATATATGTTAGAAGGGTAGTATTTATATGTACAATTCACTATGCTCACTCTGGGACACTATGGGACACTATGGAATGGTGGGTGGGACAGCACTGTGCATATCTGTGTTGTTTGAGGCTGGTTTTGATGTATGGACATCAATGTATGTTAGGATGGATGGGTGTTAATGTTGATATGTACAAAATACAGTTAATTGTTTACTTGGGGTCTTAAATGTGGTAATTTGTATATAATTCACATGGGTGTATTTATGGAAAAGAGGAGATGGAATTAATAAGTGTTCACTTCTTCCTTCTCCCTTTCGAACACTGTATACTGCTACTTTATTACATTTGTCATTTGTTTTGTTTTTGTTATACTTTTTTTGTTCGAAATAAAGTATCTATCTATCTATCTATCTATCTATCTATCTATCTATCTATCTGTCTATCTAAAACTGGTCTTTGCATGTATAATCTAAGCTGACTATTTGACACAGAGAGAGTCCAGTATTTGGGGCATTCTGCAACACTGACATATTTCATCTACTGTATATCCTGCAGGAAAAAGGGATATCATCTAAGTATTTAATACTGCTGTGTAGTGAATTGATGAGTTTAGTGTTAATTACTTCCTCCAAACCCATCCATCCATCTTCTACTGCTTTTCCGGAGGCCTGGGTCACGAAGGCAGCAGTTCAAGCAGATAAGGCCAGACTTCCCTCTCCCCAGCCACTTGTTCCAGCTCTTCTGAGAGGATGCCAAAGCGTTCTCAGGACAGCTAGGAGACATAGCCTCTTCAGCGTGTTCTGGGTCTGCCCTGGGGTCTCCTTCCAGTGGGACATGCCCAAAACACCTCAAGTGGGAGGCGTCCAGGAAGCATCCTGATCAGATGCCCAAACCACCTCAGCTGGCCCCTTTCAATGTGGAGGAGCAGCAGTTCAACTCTGAGCCTCTCCTAGATGAGGGAGAGTCCAGCAATCCTATGGAGAAAACTCATTTCAGCCACTTGTATCTACGATGTCATTCTTTCAGTCATTATCCAAAGCTCATGACCAAAGGTGAGGGTAGGAACGTAGACTGATTGGTAAATTGACAGCTTTGCCTTAGAGCTCAGCTCCCTCTTCACCGTGACAGACTGGTACAACGTCCTCATCACTGCAGATGTTGCTCTGATCCGTCTGTCAATCTCCCGCTCCATTCTTCCCTCACTCGTGAATAAGACCCTGAGATACTTAAACTCCTCCACTTGGGGCAGGAGCTCGTCCCCAACCCAGAGAGGGCAGTCCACCCTTTTCCAGCTGAGAACCATGGACTTGGACTTGGAGGTGCTAATTCTCATCCCAGCCGCTTCACACTCAGTAGCAAACCGTCCCAGTAAGACCTGTAGGTCATTGCTTGATGAAGCCAACAGGACAACATCATCTGCAAACAGCAGCGATGAAATCCTGTGGTCACCAAACACGGCACCCTCCATTCCTTGGCTGTGCCTAGATATCCATCCATCCATCTTCTTTAGATATCCTGTCCATAAAAATTATGAACAGGATTGATGGCAAAGGGCAACCCTGGCGGAGTCCAACTCTCACTGGGAATGAGTCCGACCAAGTGTTGGCAATACAAACTTAATTCTCACAACGGTCATATAGAGACCAGATTGCTCGTAACAACAAGCCTGATAACCCATACTCCCAAAGCACCCCCTACAACAAACCACGAGGGGCAAGTCAAGTGCCTTCTCCAAGTCCACAAAACACATGTAGACTGGTTGGGCAAACTCCAGTGAACCCTCGAGGACTCTCGAGAGGGTAAAGAGCTGGTTTGATGTATCACAGCCAGGATGAAAACCACATTGCTCCTTCTGGATCCGAGGTTCGACCAGCGGTCAGACTCTCCTCTCCAGTACCCTGGCATAGACCTTCCCAGGAAGGCTGAGAAGTGTGATCCCCCTAAAGTTGGATCACACTCTCCAGTCCCCCTTCTTAAAGAGGGGAACCACCATCCCAGTTTGCCGTGCCAAAGAAGAAGAAGCCATCTCTATTGTCATTCAGTCCATACAGTCAATCATGTACAGTAGAACGAAAATAAGTTTCTCCTATCTACAATGTTAATCACATGTAGAATCAAAGGGGTTGCTGCCATGCAAGGACCACCACAAACTACGGTACTGACCCTGACTTCCACGCAGTGTTGCAGAGGTGTGTCAGCCATGACAGCCCTACAACATCCAGAGCCTTGAGGTGCTCAGGGCAAATCTCGTCCACCTCCGGGGCCTGGCCGCCAAAGAGTTTCTTAACTACTTCGGTGACCTCAGCCCCTGTGATGGGCAAGTCGTACCCCTTGTCCCCAAGCTCTGCTTCCTCTGTGGAAGGCATGTCAGTGGGATTAAGGAAATCCACG
Source organism: Pholidichthys leucotaenia (assembly GCA_020510985.1). NCBI lineage: Eukaryota > Metazoa > Chordata > Actinopteri > Cichliformes > Pholidichthyidae > Pholidichthys > Pholidichthys leucotaenia. The sequence continues at coordinate 214,229,409 of CM035848.1, forward strand.
AAGTATTACTTCCTCCACCCAACAATATCCCGAGTTGAAGTCAACAGTGCCCCATCTGCACCATACACAGTGTGGACAGGGAGCTGCTTCCCCCTCCTGAGTCACCGGACAGTTTGCCAGAATCTCTTCAAGGCCGACCAAAAGTCTTGTTCCATGGCCTCATCGAACTCCTCCCACACCCAAGTTTTTGCTTCAGCAACCACCCAAGCTGCACTTCGCTTGGCCTACCGGTACACCTCAGCTGCTTCTTGAGTCTCACAAGCTAACCAAGCTCGATAGCGCACTTTCTTCAGCTTGATGGCCCCCCTCACCACTAGTGTCCACCACTTGGTTCGGTCATTGCCACCATGAGATCCACTGACAACCTCTCGGCCACAGCTCTGGGCAGCCGCTTCAACAATGGAGGTGGCGAACATGGCCCATTTAGATTCCATGTCTCCAGACTCCCTCGGAATGTGGTTGAAGTTCTTCCGGAGGTGGGAGTTGAAGACTGCCTGGACAGGGGCCTCTGCCAGACGTTCCCAGCACACCCTCACTATACTTTAGTATAGTTACTTTGTAATGCGTTACACCCAACACTGCAAGTAACGTGTGTGAATGATTGTATAACTTACATACAACTTATGGGCCACATATGCAGGACATATGAGCCATATGCTGGATATGTCAAAAAATTTTGAGCATGCACAAAATTTTTAAATGACCTTGCCATACTGACATATTTCAGCGTGCTTCAGCATGCCCTTAACTTATACAAAACTTACCCATAACTTATTAGACATACGCCAGCGTATTCACCATTTATTTAAAACATCAGCATACCCTGCCTAAATCATCAAGGTGTGACAGGGGCTTAAGATGCTCATCTGCCATGCTGGAGACTGTGGTTCAGATCCTCCTGGCAACATGTCAGTCTTCTGAAGTGCAACATACCTCTTCTGTGCATTTGAAAACTACGTATGTGTAGTGCACATTAATTATTTTTTTATTTTTTCCCCTTCTCCTGTAAGGCAGCTAGGTGAGCAGAACAGAAATCTGCTACCCTTATTGTGTAAACAGATTTACTTTGCCAAAAGGAGCTTTGTACAGCACATGTATATGTACTGTATATTGTTGTAAACTCCTCTTGTAGTAACTTTTTTTTCCACAATATTTTTATTGAACGTTTTTACAAACAAAACACAAACAATCAAACACCAACACTAAAATAATTTTTTAAAAAAATACTAAAAACACCAACAACCACTAACAAAAGCAGGTCTTCAACAATGCTCCTCTATTTAGTCTAGGCAATCCATTACGTAAGTATACATACTATACATTCACCAATTTGGAATTTACAAGGTCCACACACATCATTCACCTTCCTCTTCAAAAGTTATGTTTAAAGGCCAAATCTCACGTAATTTTTTTTTCTAAATGACAACGAATTTAGATAAAATACACATAGCTTAAACCAAATATTCATACCGGAGACCATATCACCCACCTGTATTTACATAATTGCACAAAATACACCAGGTGAAGGCCCCACCTTGCTTGCTGGCTTGTGACAGCCAGTCCAGACCACGCCCATGTTTTTGACATCACCAGTTGTACCCTGGCTGCCCTGCCTATCCACATTCACACTTATCAACATTGGACAATCATGACGGAAAGTGACAGCGATTGTGAACAAATTAGTTTAGTTTTGTCTTTTTTTTTTGTCAGTGGTTCAGACAGTGACAGAGGCATAGAACCTTACAGGTTCGAGCCGTCCGAGACGGAATCAGATGCTTTGTCTGATGACAACAGTTCCAACGATGACCAGAGAGCAGAACCAGTGGAAAATGTCATTGAACTGGACATTAATCGCCTCCAGAATTGCGAAGCCGAAGGGGGTCTGTCCAGGGCGCCCCATAAATATTGATTTTTCGGAAGCCATTATTATTACAGTGGAGGAGAGCCGCTGCTGTCAAGAAATTGGCCAGATCAATATGAAAATGGAGGCGCATACCTGTCAAGTGAGACGTTTTCGCTGTATTTTGGTGCCAAGCGCGGCTGTGGGGGACGGCGCAGTGGTTTGGGACACTTTTCTGGGAAATGTTTTAAATGTAGTTCGTGTTGTTATTGTCAAATATTTTAAGGAAAATACGGGGAAAATGCAATTTTAGCAAAAACGGGCGTATTGCCATTTCTGTACGCCCAAAAGAAAAAATATACTGGAAAAAAAACTGAGTGTGTTGAGGAGCACTCCTGTGTGTGATCACTCACAGCTTGGTGCTGTCAGATCGCTCAGCGGGAGCTATTCGCACTACCATGAGAAGTGTGGAGTCACTCATTAGTTTAATTGTCTGGGCGGGCTGATCGCTCAGCTTGAGCTATTCTCACTACTGTTCGAAGTGTGGAGTCAGTCATTAGTTTAATTGTCTGGGCGGGCTGATCGCTCAGCTTGAGCTGTTCTCACTACAATGAGAAGTCATTAGGACAATGGTTTAACACGTTCAGCTGTGCAGCGGTTGCGGAACAGACAGAGATCGCCTGACAAATACAGAATTCTGCTCTTTTTTTTTATTTTGCGCTGGACGCTGAGTTGTGTTGTTATTGTCAAATATCCATGAATCCTTAAAATATTTGACAATAACAACACGAGTTGCATTTGGGGCATTTCCCAGAGAGGTGTGCCTTGTTGCTCCGCCGTTCCTTATAGCCGCTTTTTACGGTGTTGAAGTACGGCGAAAACGTCTCACTTGACAGGTATGAAAACATTTCCCAGAGAAGTGTCCCTTATTACCCAGCTGTCCCTGATAGTCCCGTTTTAAGGTATGGGTGAAATATCCAATTTTTTCTTTCTTGTTGCTCACTTCAACCTTCCAGTCTCCATATAAACAATCAATTGAAATACCCCAAGCATCAAACTAGGGTACAATCGATTTCGTCACTTCCGCCTTCTTCCCCAGGCGATTCCAGGGGCCATGTCAGGCCAAGCGCGGCAGTTTTAAATTAACGAATATTCCGTTGTTACTGAAGCATATGCACCAAGACCCGAACAGATCGGTTCCCTTTTATATCTAGTTTCAAGATATTTAAAGTACCCTGTTACGTGACATTTGGCCTTTAAGTTCTTTACATAATCAATGAAAGGTCTCCATATATTCTCAAACACAATTTCTTTTGATTTCAATATGTATGTTATTCTTTCTAATGGAAGGTTTGTTAACATCTGTCTTAACCACTGAGTCACATCTGGTCTATGAGTCTTTTTCCACAATAGTGCAATACATTTTTTGGCGTTAAGCAAACTGAGGTCTATGAATGCTCTTTCACTCTTGTTAAAGTTATGCTTTTCTGGATAAAGACCCAACAAAAACAGTTTAGGATTCAATATGATTTGTTTTGAAATTATTTTTTCAATTGTTACCCTTACCTCTTCCCAAAACATTCTAATTTTTCTACATTCCCATAAACAATGAAATAGCGTTCCTTTACTTTCCATACATTTTGTGCACGTATCTGGTATGTTTTTGTTATATCTATTTAACTCCACCGGTGTAACATACATCCACATTAACCATTTAAAATGTATCAATTTAAGACGTACATTTATTGATTTGGTTTGAGCTTCTGCACAAGCCAATTCCCATTGTTCCTCTGAAATTTCAGTTTGCAGGTCTTCTTTCCAATAATTCTGTCTTTTCTGTAAGTTTTCGCTTGAGGATAATGTCAATGAGTTATAAAACTCTGAAATAATACCCTTTCTCTTACTATCTTTCGTCAAGATTTTTTCCAAGGATGAATAAGTAGGTCGGATGAGAGCATTATTTTGATTTGATCGAATGAAGTTCCTAAGCTAAACATATTTAAAAAAATGTGTTCTATTAAGATTAAATTTGATCCTCAGTTCTTCAAAAGACATTATGTTATCTGAACCTCACAAATATAAGTCTCGAATCTTTTGAATCCCTTTTAAATTCCATACTTTAAATACAGCATCCACTCTCCCTGGTTTAAAATATTGATTACCCCATATTGGGCTAAATTGTGACAATAAGTGTGGATCTTTTAGATATTTTTTAGTTTCACACCATATTTTGATCATATGCTTACAAATGGGTTTTTAACTTGCTTCTGTAATTTTTTTGCCGAGTCTGAGTATATGAATATGGGAAGAGGTAAAGGTAAATTGTATGATTCCATTTCAGTCCAGTGAGGGAGATCATTTGATGAAAAATAATATGTCATAGACCTCAGTTGTGCTGACCAGTAATACAACATAAAGTTTGGACATTTCAGACCTCCACGATCAAATGGTAAATATAGTAAGGACAGACGTAATCTAGCCCTCCTATTGTTCCATATAAACTCCACTAACTTTTTTTTAATTCTTAAGAATAGATCTGAAGGTGGTGGTAAAGGAATGTATTGAAATAAATAAAGCACCTTGGGTAAGATATTACTTTTAAGTATATTAATTCTCCCAATCATCGACATTGGTAGTGACATCCATCTCTGAAGTAACTCATTAATGTCTATCATTAAGGCTTCATAGTTGGCACTGGCGACTAATTCTAGCTTAGGCAAAATTTGAATTCCTAAATATTTAAACTGATTTACAACTTTGAATTGATTTACCTCAGGACCTGGGTGATTTCTCTGGGTCTCATTTAGCATTAATATTGAAGATTTAGTTTTATTTATTTTATATCCTGATATTTCCCCAAAATTCTTTATTAAATTCAACAAAGTCGGAATTGATTTTTTAAGATTCGACATGAACAAAATTATGTCATCAGCATACAGGGAGATTTTATGTTCTGTTGGTCCTATTTTAATTCCATATATTTGTGGATGTAAACGTACTGCCATCGCTAAAGGTTCAGTTGCCATAGTAAACAGTAAAGATGAAAGTGGACAGCCTTGTCGACATCCTCTATTGATTTTTATTGATTTTGAAATATTGCTGTTTTGTTAGGATTTCTGCTGTAGCATTATTGTATATTATCTGAACCCATTTTATGAAATTATTTCCAATTCCAAACCTTTGTAGGACTTCAAAAAGAAAGGGCCATTCGACCCTATCAAAGGCCTTTTCGGCGTCCAATGATAGGAGAGCTGTATCCGGTGGTTCTTTATTAGAATAGATAATATTAAATAGTCTTCTTACATTATGGAAGCCTTGTCTTCCCTTTATAAAGCCATTCTGATCTCGGTTAATAATATTTGGTAATATTTCTTGTAGCCATCTTGCTAAAAATTTTACAGATTATCTTAAGGTCAGCATTTAATAGGCTTATTGGTCTCATATTTTCACATTTATTAGAGGGTTTACCTGGTTTTGGCAACAGTATAATTAAGGCATTATTCATGTATAATGGTAAATTACTATTTTAAAATGCTTCTCAAACCATTTCCAAAAAAAGGTTTTATTAATTTATTCTTAAATTTTTTATAGAGGTCAACTGGAAGACCATCTGGTCCTGCACATTTTCCTGATTTCATATCATCAATGGCTAGCCCAACTTCTTCTTGACTAATTTTAGACTCCAGTATCTCCCTGTTTTCATTTGGAATACAAGGTATAGATAATTCGTCCAAAAACCCATTTAGTTTTGTTAAGTCAGTTTCATTTTTTGTGTCATATAGTTTTTCATAATAATCTCTAAAGGCACTGTTAATTTCTAAAGGATCTACAACTGCCTGTCCGTTACTTATAATACTGGTAATTGGTGTTTTAAATTCTAATTGTTTAATCTGCCATGCCAATAATTTCCTTGATTTTTCACCTTGTTCATAAAAAGATTGCTTCAATCTTAGAAGACTCGAGGCAGCTCTATTCGCTGATTTTTTGTCATATTCAGCTCTCAGAATCAGTAATTCGTTCTCTAACTTTGGGTCACTTCCTGCATACACTTTTTCTTGGAGAATTTTTATTTTATGTTCCAATTGGACTCTCTCCTCTCGAGTCTTCTTAGATTTTGAACCTGTATAACTAATAATATGCCCCCTAATAAAAGCTTTGAAAGCCTCCCACTTTATACATGCTGATGTTTGTGTAGTATTGATATCAAAGAACTCATCTATCTGTTTTTCTATGTACTTAACAAATTCCTCATCCTGAAGCCATTTATGCTGAAATTGCCACCTACCTGGTTCCTTTGTCAATTTCTTATCTACATATATTAGACAGCAGAGTGCATGATCAGAGATCACAATGTTATCATAGAAACAGTTTTGAATCTTGGACCTTAATTCTGTGGAGATCAAAAAATAGTCAATACGTGAGAATGTCTTGTAGGTATTAGAATAACAAGAGTAGGCTTTAACTTGCGGTTTCATTTCTCTCCATATGTCTAGCAATCTCAATTCTTTCATAAAATGATTAATGATCATCCTTCATCCATTGTGCTTACAGTCCAGTCCTGTTGATCTATCTATGCTGGGATTCAATGTACAATTAAAATCCCCTGCTATTATATGCTGCCCTGTAAGTGATGATAAAATAAGAAATATTAGCAAAGAAGTTTTGATCATCTATATTGGGACCGTATAGGTTCACCAGATTTATATTTTCTAATAACAAAGATCCTTGAATGATTAGGTATCTTCCTAATTTGTCTCCAATTACATTTTTCACTTGAAATTGGACTGTTTTGTGTATGAGAGTCATAACTCCCCTGGCTCGAGATGAAAATGATGAGGTGAATACACTTCCCTGCCATCTTTTTAAAATTCTTTTTACATCCTCCTCTATTAGATGAGTTTCTTGTAAAAACACAATTTTTGAACCTATGTCTTTTATTTTATTCATAACTTGTTTAAGTTTTTTTAAATTTTGTAGACCTCTGCAATTCCATGAAATTAAATTAAGATTAACGCTTTGGTCTATGATCAATAAGGAGTTTGGGATTACCTCGCAATGTAAACATGCTCACACAGAGAAGCAAAAACATGAGTGGTTGAACATTCATCCTACAAACTACACACAAACAAATTTCCCCTTCCCACATTCGTGGTAATCCCCCCAAAATCAAAAAAAAAAATTCTGTCTCGCACTATAGCCATTGACTGCTCCTCACTCACAAGGATCAGGCAAAACCACTCTTTCTTTCTCCTCTCAATCACCCTGACTCTACTGCTTTTAATAACATAACATTAACTCTCTTCTGTAGTTTTCCAACTTAACTCCAAAATTTTATTGCAACTTTGTACATCATAGGTTTTTTTTTTTTTAATTCAATGCAATCTGTATTTTGTGAACTTGCTATTTGCTTCAGATCAGTAAGATGCCTGTGCAAATGCTTAAATATTCTACCTTATATCTTATTCATGCTTCATGCTTAGCTCCCACCAGTCCCCTCTTGGATCTTCTTGATGAGCTCCTGCGCCTCTTCTGGGGTCTTGAAGGTGTGGGTTCTCCCTTTATACGTGACCAGCAGTCTTGCAGGATAAATCACTCCATGACGAATCCCAAGGTTGCGCAGCTCTTTACGGGCGGGGTCAAACCGTTTCCTCAATTGTTGGATTCCCGTGGCCAAATCTGGGTAGAACCGCACCTGCTGATCCTGGTATTTAATTTCTCCTTTGGCCCGCGCCACGTTGGAGATCGTCATCCTGTCTCTGTAGTTGAGGAACTTCATAATTAGCGTCCTCGGTGCTGCCTTATTATCTCTATGTGGGCCAATTCGGTGGGCGCTTTCCAGAACGACTGATGACTGCAGCTCCGCGTTGTTCAGCGCTTCTGGGATCCACTTTTCCAAAAAGGAACATGAGTCCCGCCCCTCCGTACCCTCAGGAAGACCCACCAGCCTCAGGTTGTTCCGTCTCGACCGGGATTCTAAATCCAGGACATTATCTTCCAGACGTTTATTGTTTAATTCCAATGTGCGCACCTTTAATTGTAGGCTGGTGACGTCATTCTCAGCGCTGGAAATTCAGAGCTCCACCTGCGTTACACGTTCCATACAGTCGCTTAATTCTTTTCTCAAACCCTCTATCGCTGCTATAATCCCATCAAACTTAGTAGAGAAGTCTGCTCTCATTGAGCCAATGGCAGCAAGCACCGCACCTGAGCCATCGTCAGCAGTCACCGCTCCTCCGCTAGCTTCCTCCGCCATAACTGGGGGTTTTCCTGCTGCGTCACGGATGTGAAAGTCCGTTAATTTGGACTGTTTCGGCGGTTCACTTTTTCCTCCACCTGATTTCCCAGCCTTAGGCTTTACCGGCATATCCTCGCCCAAACGCTGGGATAGTTTTGTTCCAATTGAGAGAGTTATTTGTCGATTTTTTTTATTTTTAGGAGCAGAGTAGAGGGAAGCACGTCCTCCTACGTGGCGGCCATGACTGGAAGTCCAACTTTTAATACTTTATTTAAATTATTTTACCCATAAAGGACCTGACAGGAGGGGAATGGGGAAAGGAGGTGTGGGGAGGGGGAAAGAAAAGGGAGAGGAACAGACAAAGCATACAAACAAACCAACAACTAAAACAAACAGAAGACAGACTGCTTCTTCCACCGAAAGAGGTCTCAACACGAGTCTGGTATCCGCACCTCTTAAAGGAGAGACATGTGTGTGTGTGTATCCGTGTGTGTGTGTATAAGACCATGTGCAAAATAAGTGTGTGCATGTGAGTGGTTTGTCAGGAAACATATGAAGAGGGTGGCTGGTCACAGGTTCAGGTTCAGGTTACTTTATTTGTACCCGTAGGTAGATTTGTTTTGCAGTCTGGTGACATCCATATTTACAAGCCACAAATTACATTCAACATAGACACAAACACAGGCACACATGAAATTGACTATAAGCATGATAAAAATACTCAAGGCTCCATCAATCAGGGTATAAAAAGACAAAGAGATGAGAGAAAAACCGGAGGTAAGAGAGAAGAGTCATATTAAAAGTTAAAAACTAGTCAAAGTGGTTAAAAACTCAAAGGTCTAAAACCCAATAAAATATTTAGAACCCAAGTAACATCCTACAAAAATAAGTAAATATGAAATGGAGTTAATAAATAGGTACCTAAATTATGAGCAATATATTGTTACAGCTTATTCAACTCTTTGACAGCAGCAGGAACAAAGCTGTTTTTGTAGCGCTGGGTTTTACTTTTAGGGAAAGCAAACCTCCGTCTTGAGGGAAGAAGCTGAAAGTTGCAGTGCAAAGGGTGTGAGTCATCATTTAAAATGGAGGTAGCCATCCTCTGTACTTGTCTGGTGTACAGGGATGTCAGGCTCAGCTGTGACTCACCAAGCAAACGACTGGACCATTTAACTACCTGATCCAAGGATTTCCTCTGTTTCAGTTTAATCTGACCAAACCATGACACTAAAGAAAAGGATAAAACAGATTCAATTAAAGCCCAATAAAACATTGTCATTATGGTTCGGTCAATATGGAAGCGTGCAAGTTTTCTCAAGCAATGCAAATGTTGCTGACCCTTTTTGCACACCCTTTCACAGTTCTCTTCAAAGTTTAAATTACTATCAATAATCGTCCCGAGGTATTTGTAGGATTGTACACATTCGGTGGTCTGGCCTTTTAGTACGGTGACTTTGTGCCTGGGAGTTTTCCTCCTACAGTCAATAATCATGTCTTTAGTTTTTGTCGCATTCAGCTGCAGGTAGGAATCCTCACACCAGTGAACAAAATCATCAACTACTGGGCCGTGACCACTCTCACCATCCTGGAGGAGACTGACAATAACTGAATCATCAGCATACTTTATGATGTGTCTATTGTCATTTCTGCTCCGACACATGTTTGTGTACAGGATGAAGAGTAGTGGTGACAACACACACCCCTGAGGAAAGCCAGTAGAAGAGCACTTTAGGTCAGACAATGTACCATTGACCCTTACTCTCTGCGTCCTGTTGGTTAAGAAATCCAGAATCCAACCCACCAGATTATTGCTCAAATCAAATTGTTGCAGGAGCCTTTCAACTAAGATATGAGGTTGGATTGTATTAAAGGCGGAGGAAAAGTCCACAAATAAAAGCCTGGCGTGTGTCCCATTAAAATCCAGATGTTTAAAAAGCATGTTAAACAGAGGGACAGTGGCATCCTCCACTCCTCTGTGAGGCCTATAGGCAAACTGCAGAGGATCCAATGCATGCTCAGTCTGCTTTAGGACCTCACATCTGACTAGGTGGCTGGTCACAGCAACCCCCCACCCCTGGAGATCCTGAGCAAGCAGAACAATGCCACCAACCCCCACAGAGCACAAATGTCCGAGGCCAACAAGCCCCAGGAGAGCTAGGCATCCACCCCAGGAGGGACAGCCGAGGAAGGCTGGGCTGCTGGGCTGCCAGGCAGCCGGCGCGGCAGGCCCACCACACCCTTGGACCGGCCAACTCCCCACTCCCCCAGCAGGGCCAATGCCAGCCCCCGGGCCCCAGGTGCCAGGAGGTCAGCGGCCCCACACCCTGGGCTGAAGACCGATCGGAGACCGGCCCACGTCCGCAGCGCGAGTCCCCCCAGGCACCCCCACAGTGGGTCCGCGCCCCCCCCAGCACCACCGCCACACACCACGGGGACCCCCACACCCAAAGAAGGCGCCCCCCCCCCAGTCCAGGGGAACCCACACAGCCAAGAGGCACTACCCCCTCAATCCAGCACCTCCCGACTAGCACACACACCCATTCCCACTCATTCACACCCTCATGCTCTCATACGCACCCATACGCACTCACTCACTCTCGCTTGCCCTCTCCCCCACACAATCCCGCACTTGCACTCCCGGACCCACCCACTCTCTCCTACTCCTGTACCCGCTCAATCTCACTCCCACTCTCACTCGCCCTCAGAGTCACCCGCGCTCACTCATGTTCACCTATACCCACACTCTCACTCGCACTCCGACCTACTCTCATCCATTCATGCGCTCCCCCACACACTCACCCACACTCATTCACCCTTATTACTTAGGGTGACCACACTGTAGATGCAGTGAGCATGAACGCGCACCAGCGCCCAGCAGCGGCCAGGGAGACCGCCAGCGCAGGCTAGCAGCCACACCCCTGCTGACTCACCCCAGGGCATCCGTGGCCACAGAAGCAGACCACCACCCCCAACGCCCACCTGAGCGACTGATCAGCGGACCACTGCAGGTGCTCCAAGATACCACCCAACATGCAAAACGCCACACAAAACCACCCCATCATCACCATCTCCACTCATCACTCCCTCACCCTCGCTTACTCTCTTGTTCAGTCACTCTCTCATTCCCTTGTTCACATCAATTCCTTCAGCAGCACCCAGGGATTTTGACAACATGACGGGCCCCAGGCCCCCCGCTGGGCCCCCTGGCCCCCAGCAGAAGGAGGGCAACAGGGGGATGTGATTGTGTGCAGGTGTATGAACTGCCAGAGTGCAGTTAATATTGGGGGGATGGTGGTTGGAGCACCACTAGCCACTGCGATAGGCAGCAGGGCTCCCATCCCCCCCAAATCCTCAGAGTCTAAAATGCAATTAAAATTGAGGTGAGGATGGCCCCACTGCACAGCAGACAGAGGTATCCCCTTCACCGACACAGTGCAGCATACCCCCACCCCAAAACCCTAAGTGTATCTAAAAAGATGTATGTTCCACCCAGAATTGGGGGGGGGGGGGGTAAAGACTGGGAGGGAGGGGGTCCTAAGGGGAGCCTGGCAGCCCAGCAGCCCAGAACCTGCCAGCATCGTGCCCCAGCACTTCCAGCACCACTTGCATGATAGAGCAGCCACACCCACTCCCACACATCTTGCACACACGAACATAGACAACAACAATAATGACAATAATGAACAAGCCCAGAGCGCCCACCGCAAGCCCACCAACCACCCACCCCAGACACACACCAACAGCGGCAGGCCACCCCACAGCCACTGCCACCCCGGAGCAAACCGATGGCAACATGGCCGCCAACCCATGCCAACAGCCCCTCCCCCCGACCACCCCCAAGCACTCACACACACCCAGCGCCAAGGACACCGGAGGCAATGTGACAAAGCGCCCCACCCCATGACACAACGGCAGGGTGGCCAAGAAAAGTTGGCCCCGAACTGTCAGTCCCCAGGCCACCAGATGGTCTGCCCCACCCCGCCACCCAATGAGGTCCCCCCACTCACACACATATCCTCCACCCCCACACGTCCACCCACAAGTACCCGCACACACACATACCCACGCCCACCCTCACTTTTTCACACCACTGTTTGTGTAGTGCACATTAATTAAATGTTGTACTACTGCCGCTGGGAATCTTCTCAATTGAACTTTTATCATTTGAGAAAGTTTGAGTGTGAGCTAAAGTAGCTGTGTGGTGTTGTGGTTAAAGTGTTGATTTGCTGGACGTCCCAGGTTTGAACCTTGCCAAGGAGGTATTATTCTTCTTAACAACAACTTGTCACTGTGTGTAATAACTGAACCAAAATGCTGGACATGAAGTTCGCAATTTATTAAAGAGCTGGCCAAACTGGCACCGCTTGAGGGTGCAAAACACAAAAATAACAAACAGCTCAGAAGCTGTAACAAAAACTCACAAAACTTGACTGGACACAAGGCTTGAGAGGATAACAGAAGTGTGTTGCTCACGCAGACATGACTAGCGACACCCATCCAGAACACCGACTGACACTGACATATATGGTGTCACGACGGCCCTCACGGACCGTCACAAGACGCCTCAGTCACCAGAGAGTTTGCAGTGGTAATTTATTGAGGATAAGGCAGAACACTGACAGAACACATACAGTGGCTGGGTGACGTCTGAACCGGGGGACACCCGATGCGCCAGACGGACAACAGTGAGAGTAAGGTCTCAAAGGAACATACCTGAGAATAACAGGAGCACGACGGAACGTGGCTGAACATACAGAAGAGCATAGCAGGTGATCATAACAGGATATAACAGAGACTGCCGCGTTGGAGGACATTTAGCACCCGCTTATATCTCTGGTGGCTAATGACCCCAACGCGGCACAGCTGCTGCTAATGACAGCAGAGCAGCAGCTGACTTTGACAGCAGGGAGCTCCCCCGGGCGCCTTCACAATAAGAGCCCGAGGAGCTGGAAGGAATCCTCAGCTGCCAAAGCCAGAGAACGAAAAGATATGAGACCCGAGTGTGGCCAGAACCGACACTCGGGTTATGACAGTACCTCCCCCTCAAGGCCGAGCTCTGAGCGGCCAGAGTAACACCCAAGCCCCCCACCCCCCTAGGGTGGGTGGATGGGGCGCTGGCAGGAGGGAGAGAGACAAACGACCAACATGGCTACAAGGGTAGGGAGAAAAAAAAAAACCCACAATAAGTACAAAATAGGCAACACACCCTTTGGCAAACAGAGTGAAACAAACAAAACAATCCACCCCCCCCCACACACACACACACACCCCAACAGTCCCACAGACGAGATCAGGAACCCGGAAAGGGCGCAGTCCAGGCCCGGAGGGATGGGGGCAAAAGGTTCGGGGGGGTCGTCCGGCAACAAGAGGCCACAGAACAGGGAGTGGAAAAGAGGACAGTTCGGGCGGCCTACCCCAGTCCCAAGCTCGGGGGAAGAGAGTTTCAGGCGGCCGGAGCAGGTCGCCGCACAGGAAGATAAACAGGTCGGGGGGCCGACCCGGAGAACCAAACCAACGAGACAGCCCTTCAGGCGGCCGCCTCGCAACACCAGCCCACCAGAACCGTTGGGAGGAAGCAGCCGGTGATCCCGCAGAAAAGGGGGGAGATGAGGGGAAACCGGGCGGAGTGTTCGGGACCCCAACGGCCCCAGGTGGCGATGGGTAGTGCTCCTCAGGGAGGCGAGGAGGATGACTGTGGAGATGAGGGTGATGAAGAAAACGAGCCTGTCCAGCATCCGGTGGCTGGGGATCTGCAGCTCCCTCACCGAACCTAGGACCTGCTGGTGCAGCACCCACGGTGGACCCCGATTGGGCCTCCGGAACCAAACCCACGGTGGACCCCGATTGGGCCTCCGGAACAGCACTCCCGGTGGACCCCAACTGGACCGGAACAGCACTCCCGGTGGACCCGGTCGGCGTGGCACCAGACTCGACCTCCAACCTCGAAACCAGAACCTCTGGCGCAGCAGGCGAGAGCAGCCCCTCGCCGGCGACCCTGGGAGAAGACTCACACAAGAGAGAAAACCCGGGATCAGGATCACCGGCAGCGCCAGAACCCGGCGAGATAAGCTCGGACGCAGCGGGCGGCTGCACCCGGCTCATCTCCCCTTGAGACAGGCAAAAGTGCTCTAAAAGGTGAAGAAGAAAGATAAAACAGAGCACTTGCCTGAGCTCGGGTTCTGACGCCGTCCAGGACTGCGATGATCCGGGCTCAGAAGTCAGAAGGTCGTCCTCAGGCTCCCACTCAGCTGCGTCGGGCTCCGCAGCTGGCATGATGGTGCGTGCAGCTAGAGAGTCCTCCGGCACCGATGTCCACGCCGGTGGCCCGCACGGCGTGGTGGCAGGAGAATCTCGCCCTGCTGGACCGGACCGCTCCTCCGTGGAACCCCGGGGACGCTTCTTCATCGGCGATGGCTCCACGCTGCAGTCCGCTCTCCTCCTCCGCCCATGGCGTGGCTGCGGAACCGGAACCAGGCTCTCCAGAACCGCAGGCCCCCTCCTCATCCAGCGACGTTGGTCTGACGTCGAGGACCGCTCAGCGGGGGGAGACACAGAGGAAGCAGGGTTATTACTTTCATCCACAGCGGGTGGAGGGAGCTCGGGGGGCTGCATACCCCGAACTCCACCCCTAGGAGTCAGACAAGGCAAGACAATGTCAAAAGAAGAGGAATTATCATGCACTCGCCTTTCCCCTAAGGGTAAGATGGTCTCCGCTGTGGGGGACGTCATTCCTTCCTTTCCCCGCTGGATGGCGACAGAGGGCCCTCTGGGAAGACGAGATGAGGCCACTCGAGGCGGATCCGGGATGAAGCTCGCCGAAACGGAGCTCTCGTGACACACAGCAGCCAGGATAGGCGACGAGGAGGAGGGGGCGACAGCCGGGGTCAGTCGGGCATGGAGCGCTGACGGGACAGCAGGCGAGGGCCCGGGAGAAGACGAGGCTGCGGGGATTCCCCTCTGACGAGGCGCGGGAGTGACAGCTGTGTGGGGGGTTGAGCCCTTGCGGCGACCCGGGACAGCATCCAGACGGGGCTCTAGCCGAGGTTGGAAGCCGGAGTGACGACGGTTCCTTGTAGGGGGTGAGGCGAAGGTGAGGTCCGGAAATCGCCGTTCCTGAGCAGAAACGGCGGCAAGCAAGTCAGCAAACTCAGGAAACTCACGCGGCACTGGATTCCTCTCCACCAGTCTGACCGCCGCCACCACATGCTTCATACACGCCGGAGGATTCTTAGCGGAGCAAGCAGCAGCCACCCGGTCCCAGATCTCTTCTGCTGTCATCTGCAGCTTCTCTGGGGGAATCCCGAGTGACGACATGCCCGATGGGAAAAGACCTCCGGGTGGTGCGAACTCCCGGGCCGGAACGGAGGCAGGAGCGGGATCCCGAAGCGAGGGGCGACGTCTCCTCCGCTTCAGCTTCCTGCCAGGATTTCCCTCCAGCCCTCGGAGTATCTCACGCTGGGCGGCGACGTCATCTCTCCTCACGCTTACCTCTGGATGATTAGTGAAGCGGGGAAGAGAATCCAGAATTTCCTCGGCTAGGTCCAGGTACCAGGGCACTTCGCTGTTGTATTCGAGGAGGGAGGCGGCGACAAGGACTCTGTCCACGCGCTCGAGGGTGTCAGCGAGAACAGCGTCCTGCCTCCGAGCACAAGACCTCCACGATGGCATGCTTCAACACGGCACCCAGACAGGTAGGAACAAACAGTCCACTACTGCAAACTACACGGTGAATGGCGTCTCGATACAACGCCTCCTCTCCGGGCGTTAGGCGGCAGTCTACTGTCACGACGGCCCTCACGGACCGTCACAAGACGCCTCAGTCACCAGAGAGTTTGCAGTGGTAATTTATTGAGGATAAGGCAGAACACTGACAGAACACATACAATGGCTGGGTGACGTCTGAACCGGGGGACACCCGATGCGCCAGACGGACAACAGTGAGAGTAAGGTCTCAAAGGAACATACCTGAGAATAACAGGAGCACGACGGAACGTGGCTGAACATACAGAAGAGCATAGCAGGTGATCATAACAGGATATAACAGAGACTGCCGCGTTGGAGGACATTTAGCACCCGCTTATATCTCTGGTGGCTAATGACCCCAACGCGGCACAGCTGCTGCTAATGACAGCAGAGCAGCAGCTGACTTTGACAGCAGGGAGCTCCCCCGGGCGCCTTCACAATAAGAGCCCGAGGAGCTGGAAGGAATCCTCAGCTGCCAAAGCCAGAGAACAAAAAGATATGAGACCCGAGTGTGGCCAGAACCGACACTCGGGTTATGACATATGGACGCAGGGGTAATCAACACAATACAGAACAGGCGGATACAATCAGGGACAAGCAGAGATAGCAGGGAAAGATCACTGACAGAGGATGCACAAAACATGAACAGAGCAACTAGGGGAGACAGGACCATGAGAATAATGATAATAGTAATAATATTTTTTTTAATTTTATAATCCTTTATTAGTCCCACAATGGAGAAATTACAGGGCATCCACCTGGATGGATGAGGCAGCCACGGTGCGGAGCCAATCCCTTCACCATTCACACACACACATTCACACCTAGGGCCACTTTAGAGGCTCCAATTAACCTAATCTGCATGTTTTTGGCCTGTGGGAGGAAAGCGGAGTACCCGGAGTAAACCCATGCAGACATGGGGAGAACATGCAAACTCCACACAGAAGAGTCACCGATGGTCAGGGGGTGGGATTGAACCCAGGATGGTCAGGGGTGGAATCAATCCCGTGACCTTCTTACTGTGCTGCCACAGTGCTAACCACTGCGCCACCAAGCTGCCCAATAATAATAATAATAGTAATAATAATAATAATAAAGACCAAATGAAAAACAAACTGAGGCAACAGTAGGGATGAAAATAAAACACAGATGAATATAACAAACAGAGGGTGAGGGCATGGCTGAACTCATGTCCTGAAGATTACAGAGAAACAAATCACATAAAGCGAGGACATGAGCACAGCCATGTCCAGATTCTGACACAACTGAAGTACAGCATATCTCTCCTGTGCATTTTAAAGCAACACTAAGTAAGAGTTTCACCTCACAATAATGTTTGCAAAATTATTTTGAAGGTACACCAATATTTGACTGAGTGAATGTCACTTCCCCCATAGCCTGAAGCCTTATTCATGCTGCATTTCACCTCTAGTCTGCTTTGGTCCGCGTGCGCTTTGGACGAGAATGGGACGCACGCGGCACAGTTCATGCTCACTTTTTTCATCTACCCAGGCCAAGCGGTTGACGCGTGCGAACAACCATCATTTGTAGTTTCACTCCCACCCGATAGGTAGCGTCAAAGCGCTGATGCGCCAGGATTTTCACCAATGAAGAAATGCTGCTTGCTTTCTGCTGCTTGACTTCCCTGTTTTCACTCCTTTTCCACGAAGATGCTGCTGCTGCTGAAGTATTTATGTATGATTCATGTATGTTTATTCTCGTCTTCCGCTTTCTCGTTGTCTTCATCGTCTACTTTGTGTTGGTATGCAATGCCGATATCACCACCTCGTGAATGGGACATTCAGTCTTGCACATGCACTTTTCAATGCGTTCAGGTCGTGGGCAGGCGGCATGGTCACAAAATTTGGGCTGCACACGGTCATCCATGGTTGAGCACTGCGGACACTAGCGGAGTGGAGACGATGACGTAAATTTCTTCACACGAGGTTTCCGGTTACACGTACGCGGACAGCAGAAGTGCAGCATGAATCCAGCTTCAGTGGGCCCACATTGCCTGGGGCCACTGAAGGAGGCCATGGGGACAGTGGCCTCGGTTCCAGCAGTATGCCACAGTGCACAACTTTAGTCACCAACAACAAAAAGCCTTTGGATGACTGCTAGGACTGGGCTTGTGGTCACTGTGGTTGTGGCCTTTTCAGCGTTCTGACAAGGAACAGGAAAGTTACATAGTGCTTCTTTCAAAACTAACACATAGCAGACCTTAGCTTTTAAATGATCTTGGAATTTACACCTGCTTGGAACCCAATGATCACTGCTTGCAGCTATATTTTATTTTTGCTTTATACATTTTGTACAACTCAAGACTTGTGAATTATTCAAGTTTCCACATTTTTATTTCTTTTCTTTTTTGTTTCTAAACATTTGTATGTATATATTTTAACTTTCTGTATCTTTTTGGCCAGGTGGGGAAAAGCCAAGGGTGGTGGGAGGCCTGATACATGAAAATGCTGCCATTATTGTGTGCCTGCTAGCTTGCCCCATGTCACAAATTCAAAATCTGATTGGTTAAAGCAACATCTTCATTACCATTTATTTTAAGCTACATATGCCTGCACTCTCGATTCTAAAGGCCTCAAGGCAGATTTCTTTGGCCCCAGCAACACTTGATGGCTGAAATATGATTGGACAAAAACTAACATTCACATACAATACTGGAAGCAGTGCAGCCAAGAGAAAAAACAATGAAATTAAGAGAATATACTATGGAGAATAATTTAATACATTACATAATTTAATAAACTCATATCATTGTATATTTATTGAGATTTAATAACAAAACTCTGCTTAAGATCACGGGTTTACACTTCAACACAATCAAACATTTTTTTAACAGAAATACAGGAGCAGGTGCTGGTTATTAGCATGAATGCAGGTTTGAGTTAATTGCCTCTGTCATGGAGGTTATGCTTTCATCAGTTTTGTTGGTTTGATAGCAGGATTATGCAAAAACTACTTCTACTTTTTTATATTGTGCAATGGGGCTTTTTTGAAACAGATTTTTGATAATAACATAAATACAAGTTCAAATCTGCATCAAACTTCACCTGCTTGAAGGCAGTCCCTTCCTGAAGACATCGCCAGGTCAGTATTCTGTTACCACTATAACCTTGTCTACTTAGAATATCAAGTGATATGTTTTTGTCTCGTGCTTATTCGTCGATCCACTTCAGACTTGATCAGAACATGTTTCACATTTGGATTGTACCTAATTATAGACATTGTCATGGTATTTTCAATGCCTTTGTGTAAAATTTGTGTAACTTAAACAGGAAGTCGTTATAATTGTCACAAGGTGTGTGTATGCCAAAATTCACTTGTTGGATGACAGTCCCCTTCTGAATGCATCTGCATGCCAATATTCTGTCACCACCACAGCCCCGCCCACTGACAAAAGGATGTGAGATGTTTGCTGCACTTTCATGTACTATTCCAAGCCTGTCCAACAAAATCTTATCAAACATGCTGAAAAGATGCTTATGATGATCCCTTATTTTACAGATTGTCAAGATAATGCCAGTGGCTTCCTGTAAAATGTTAGTCATTTGGAATAAAACAGGAAGTTTCTGTTATTGTACGTGACTCAAATTTCTCACACTTGGTAACAGTCCTGGCCTGAGCACATTTGTTCACCACAGAAAGTTAGCCTGATGTTAAAAATACCACCCAGTTTCTATGAAATTCACATGGTGTGTTGTGGACATGGTTAAAAGTAACATGACATTACTGGTGTTCTATGGCACCATATAATTTAATGAGGAAGACATCTGTTCATCCTTCGCATCCTTCGACCAAGGTGCCTTTCACCTGGTCCGAGGCAGCTGAACGGGCCTTCTCTAAACTGAAGGGCCTATTTTCCAACACTCCCATCTTGGCCCAGGTCGACCCTCAGCTCCAGTTCATTGCAGAGGTGGACGCTTCTTATTCGGGGGTGGTGTCCTCTCACAGCGCTTGACCTCCAATCAGAAGCTCCACCCATGCACGTATTTCTCTCACTGGCTCACGCCGGCCGAGAGGAACTACGACGTAGGGGACTGAGAGCTCTTGGCCATTAAATTGGCTCTGGAGGAGTGGAGGCACTGGCTGAAGGGAGCGGTTCATCCTATCGTTGTGTGGACTGACCATAAAAATTTAGAGTATCTTCGGTCGGCCCTCTGATTAAATGCCTGGCAGGCCCGTTGGTCCTTATTCTTTATTAGATTTCATCTTACCATCACCTACAGGCCGGGCTCCCACAATATCAAACTTGACGCTCTCTCCTGCCAGTTTACTGCTGACCACTCAGCCCCCTCTTCCCTCCCCCAACCCACTGTGCCTTCCTCATGCATCTTAGGTGCTCTTTCCTGGGAGATTGAGCAGAGGGCCCGACAGGCCCAGGCCACTGAGCCCAAACCCGAGGGGGGACCCGAGGATCGGCTGTTTGTCCCAGCCGGCCTCCGCAGTGATGTTATCAGGTGGGGTCATACAAGTCATTTTGCCTGCCACCCAGGGGTTTCCCGGACCATCAACCTCATCCAACGGGTGTTCTGGTGGCCTACATTGTGGACGGACATCCGGGATTATGTCAAGGCTTGTCAAGTATGCACCAGAAACAAATCTGACTGTTCCCCTCCTGCCAGGTTGCTTCATCCCCTCTTGGTTCCCAGCCAACCCTGGTCATTAGTAGCTCTGGACTTTGTCACTGGAATTTCCCCCTCAAATGGTAACACAGTCATCCTAACTATTGTCGATCGCTTTTCAAAGACCATCCATTTAGCACCCCTCCCCAAACTACCCTCCACCTCAGAGACTGCCAGCCTTTTCACGATCCATGTCATCCGCCTTCACAGCATTCCACTGGACATTGTGTCTGACTGGGTGGCCACAATTTACATCTCAAGTGTGGAAGTCTTTTTGTCATTCCCTAGGTACCACGGTCAACCTTTCATCTGGATATCACCCTCAGAGCAACGGGCAGGCAGAGCGTACCAACCAATCCCTGGAGGCCGCCCTCAGATGTGTGGCATCGTGCAACCCATCTACTTGGAGCACTCATCTGACCTGGGTGGAGTACGCTCACAACTCCGCAGTCTGTTTGGCTACCGGATTAACACCTTTTGAGGCATCTATGGAGTACCCCCCCCCCCCCCCCCGTTGCCCATGGCAGAGAGGGAGGTCGCCGTGCCATCTGTGGGGACCCACGCTGGCCGTTGTTGCCGTCTGTGGAGGGCCACCCATGCTGCGCTTCTCCGCTCCCCTGAACGGAACAGGCAGTACGCGGGCCGCAGGTGGGTTCCAGCACCCAGATATACGGTCGGGCAGAAGGTGTGGCTGTCGGCGGACCAGGTGCTTCTGAAGATGGAATCTCGTAAGCTGTCACCTCGCTTCCTGGGGCAGTTTTCCATCTTCAGAATTATCAATGACGTGACAGTCCACCTGGAGCTTCTGCCGACTCTCCGTATTCACCCGACCTTCCATGTATCCAAGATCAAGCCCCTCTCCGCCAGTCCTCTCTGTCCCCCCCACAAAGCCTCCTCCTCCTCCTCCTCCTCGGATCCTTGACGGCCAGACCACCTACACCGTTCAGAGAATTCTGGACGTTTGCCGTCAGGGTCGGGGGTTGCAGTACTTGGTCCACTGCTTTCATTCATAAGAATATTCCTATTATTCATTATTCTCTGCCCCCCTCCTCATACTAACCTGCTCTCGTCTCCCTCCTTACAGGCTGGGTTCTCCTCTGGCGAGTGAGGTGTTTTTCCTGCTAATCCTGCGTTCACTCATTTCAATAATATCGTGTTTAAACTTTGCCTCTCCTCGTTGCGTGCATTCCCTAGTGTGGCATCTTGCACGTGAGCTGATGTTTCTTGTAATCATGACATGTATAAGAAGAAGCCAACTTTATTGTCATTCAGTCCATACAGCCAATCATGTACAGTAGAACGAAATTCTGTTTCTCCTATCTACAATGTTAATCACATCTAGAATCAGAGGGACTGCTGCCATGCAAGGCACCGCCACAAACAACTTTTCCTTCCCCTATTCTATTAGGCTGAGCACCAAGCTTGAAGGCGGGAAGTACCATTTTTATATGGTCTTTGGTATGACCCAGCCGGGACTTGAACCCCCAACCTCCTGGTTGTGGGGCAGATGCTCTATCAACTGGCCTAGTTGATAGACTCATAATCTTTTTTCACATAGCCATTAAAAAGACAACCTTTTTTCTCACTGTCTGACATTAAATCAGACTAAACTTTCCCCGTTTTAGGTTAGTTAGGATTACCAAAATTATTTCTATCTGCTAAATAATTTTTATATTTGCTAGATAATTTTTAGAGAATTTTTTTTTTTATCCTTTTCTTCAAACTCAAAAGTTTACACACTTTTCCTTAGTATTTGGTAGTATTGCCTTAAACTGTATGACTTAGGTCAAACATTTTGGGTATCCTTCCACAAGCTTCTCACAATAATTTGCTGGAATTTTGGTCCATTCCTCCTGACAGAACTGGTGGAACTGAGTCAGGATTGTAGGCCGCCTTGCTCGCACACGTCTTTTCAGCACTGCCCACAAATTTTCTATGGATTGAGATCAGAGCTTTGTGATGGCCACTCAAAACATTAACTTTGCTGTCCTTAAGCCACTTTGTAACTAATTTGACGGGATTTTTTTTTTTTTTTTTTTGCTGAAAAAAATACCAAATTTACCAGAAAAAGGTTGGCAAATTAGAATAAAAAGTCACAAATTTGTGAGAAAAATGTAGCAAATTTATGAGAAAAAAGTGGCAAATTTATGAGAAATTGTGCAAATATACAAGATAAAACATTCACTTTTGCAAGAAAAAAGTTACAATTTTGTAGGGAGAAAGTGCAAAAGTTGAAGATATTTAAAATTGTCTCCCAAAAAATGTTGAGGGTGAACTTGTAGCCTGGGGCCCCCCAATGGCTGAACGTGCAATTGTATATACACGCTCTGCTTTATCATCTGCTTTACCGACCACACCTGCCTCACCCGCAGAGCCATCGACATTGCAGGTGACACCTCCCACCCGGACCGTAGCACATTCACCCACACAATAACTACCTCAGCTGTTTGCACAGAAAGACTTGGCACACCAACTGTTATACATCTGCTGCTGTATGTCTCTGCACCTTACTGCAACCATTTGCACAAATGCCATACCTGCTGCTGTCTGTTATTGCAATACTGATCATGTGCAGTCCAATCTGTCACTGTCTGCACCTACACTACTGCACTGAACTTTCAATTACGGGTTTTACGGCTCTACTTTTTTCTTCCTGTACATAGGATTGCTCGGTTTTATCTTTTATCTTATTTGCACTACGGGTAGCATTACTGTACATAAACTTTCTGTTGTTGCTTTTCATCCTTATTCTTTTCTTATATATTGCACACACCACTAAGAGAGAGAGAAATGGCATTTCAATTCTCCTGTATGTCCTGTACTCTAAAAGTATTGACAAATAAAAATCTTTGAATCAGAAACTACTCTGCTCCTATAGCAACAATGACATCAGTATTATTCTTTGTTATGTAATTCATTAGATGAAACAAAAATATATGCTAATATTCTAAGACTTCGTGTGCAATAATTTTTACAGTTTGGGCACGTGAGGTCATGCTGTGAGAACGTCATTGTTCAGATCTGGAGCGTGTGGACAGAAGCGGGTGTGCATTAGGACCCGGAGTGCTGCAGCTTCCCGGTCTTCTCCGCCGGTGTGACCACAGCCAGTCAGAGAGGACGTGAATGGGAACAGGAGGCGGCTGCGGTGCGAACTTCGCTTCTGTCTTGGTGGTTGTTGGTGAGGCAACAGGGTCCGTGCGATGTCTGTCAGACACAGCCGTTCGTTATTAGACTCATAGCTCACCCTGAGTGCGGATGATTGCTCCAGCGTTGATTAACGGATAGATGAACCGCTTCATCGGATCAGTGTGATTTGGGATTTATTTTTGATGGACTGAGGAATCGTTTCTTGGCTTGCCCCCCCTTTTAGAGTTTGTTGTGAAACGTTGAACCTCGTGACAAACTAATAAGTATTCACGCCGCAGGTTTGGAGACTGGAGGCGCACACGTGGGCTGGCTCACCAACCCTTCAAAGTTGATCAGCTGGTCGGGATTTCACTTGAAACGGGGTGCGAAGAAGAGAGGGGCCATGTCCTTGAGTAGAAGTATTGAATTTGAGCACTTTGAGGAACGGGAGAAGCCACACGGACGGACACCGAGGACAAACTCTTGCTCCGGGTCTCAGTCCGGCTCCAGAGGAAACGGCTTGGTCCCCAGCCCGGCGCACAGTGCGCACTGTAGCTTCTACCGCACACGCACCCTGCAGTCCCTCACGTCCGAGAAGAGGGCCAGAAAAGTGCGCTTCTACCGAAACGGTGACAGATATTTCAAAGGTTTGGTGTATGCCGTGTCCAGCGACCGGTTCAGATCCCTGGATGCTCTCCTCATAGAGCTCACTCGGTCCCTGTCAGACAACGTTAACCTTCCCCAAGGAGTGCGGACGCTGTACTCGCTAGACGGCGGCAGGAAGATCACCAGCCTGGATGAGCTGGTGGAGGGTAAGGGCTAACTAAGATAAGATAATGGACAAAGATAACTAAGATCATGGGCAAAGCTTAAAAACTACAGCACCAATGATGACAGGAGCCCGACACTTCTGCCCATCGATGATGGCTTTAATGCGCACCGATTCTAACGATTGTTATAAAAGCTGCAATTAACGCCTTGGCGTTTGCAATATTACAGAATCGATTTATCACATTAGGGGAAAAAGTGTGTAGCCTACATTTATTTTGAAGTCAGCAACCTGCTTAAAAGGTCGCAAATTTACCATAAGCAAGACAAAAAAAGGGGGGGAAAAATAACACATTTTTGCAAATTGTCACAATTTTTTTGATAAAGTCACGAGTTTGCATGGAAAATATTGCAAATTCTTGAGAAAGAAAACCACAAATTTACAATGTAAAAATAAAAAAAATACCAGTTGAAGAGGAAAAGATACAAACTTTGAAGAATAAGGTCACAAATTTACATGAAAAAAATAGCACGTTTCTATGAAAAAAAGAGAAACATACAAACTGCATATTTATGGAAAAAAGTTTGCATGAACGAACACAAATTACACAACTTCAGGAGAATTTATGTGGGGGGGAAAAAGTTTAAACACACGAGTATCATTTGGGAAGAGAAAAGACTAGGCCCCGCAGTGATTGGTTAGTTCCATTAACTGCAGGGAGTTTGCTGTATATTTGTGGATACACAGCCCCTTTTATTCCATGTGCACTGACGCATAACTGTCCTGACATGTGTGACCCAGTGCCACACATGCAGACACATCCAGACCCCCCCCCCTTCCCCCAAGTGCAGCTACTGCGTTAATGTGCATCCCTGGCCATGCATCAATTCTCGGCCGGCTCCATTTGTGAGATTTTGTGGGTCTGGAAGTGCCAGGTGGCTCGCTAAGTGCATGAATGAATGGGTGTGTGTGCCTGTGTTTAACATTGATTTCTTGTATGAAGATTAAAAAAAAAAAAAAAAAATGCTCCTCTTCGTAGCCTGAAGTGTAGATGTGGATAGTTTGAAAAATATAATAAAATATAATTGAATTAGAAATATGGTATCATCAGTCTATCAAAATAATCCCTCCTAAATTATAGGTGTACTCTTTTTCAGTATGGGCTAAAATAGCCTATAAATAGATTCTTTAAGCATTGTGTCAAATGAAGCCATGCACTATAGAAGCAAGCCGACACGTTTTCTGGCATCTCAGTGATTCTTTATGTTCTGTCCTTAAGTGGCACACACACTTGTTACTTTGTTGTGGTCATTAATCTTTTATGAAACCTAAGTTTTCACCTATGTAAGGCAGTGCTCAGTCCTCCTTAGTGACTGGAATAAATTTAGCAAAGAAGCTCTATATTTTGCAGCAGCAGTTTGGCAAACTTGTTTTGACACATAAAAGCCTCACTTTGGCTGAAGTTTTTATCGGCCACCTCACCACAATGACAGGAAAATCCTATTTTACCATCAGTTATTGCAAATTGAGGTTTTATCCAGCCATCCATCTTCTATCGCTTATTCGGGGTCCGGGTCGCAGGGGCAGCTGTCCTAACAGAGTAGCCCAGACTGCCACCCAGTTCACATAGCACCATGATCCCTCCTGCAGGTGGTGAGCCCACTGGAGGTTGGACCCATGTGACTCCTTTGGGTACACTGGACCACTTTTGGTCTGGCCCAAGTTGCCCCCCGTTAATATAGCTCCTGGGATCATGAGGGCCCACAAACCCCTCCACCATGATAAGGTGGCGATCCATGGAGGTTTTGAGTAAAGTTTTATCATTTAGCATATGAGAAGCCTGCTCAGATGTTGCAAGGAACTCCTCTGATGGTGTTTGTAGAAACTGAGTTGTTTGATAATATCAGATTTTCTTTCAAGTTGTCATGAAAAATAATGGGTGTTCCTTGTTAAAAGAATGTTTACTGTTACAGGTACGGTAGCACCCATTCGGACATCAATGATTTATGTCCAGTTTTTCTTTCCAAACGTCCATCAAAAATGCTTCAGTTAGGGAAAGATTAAAATTACAACAGGAGCCCTAATGATAATCTCCTTGCAGTCCATCGTAAACATGTTTGCGGACTATCTGGTTTCCAGTTGATCTTCTTGAACTGTAGGTGGGCTATCTCATCCTTGTTTGCTCACCCCTCTAATAGTTGGAGTGAGGGTACATTACTGCACAGCTCAGCGGTCTGGTGCCATTGATTGAGGCCTACTGCGGGGGGGGGGGGGGTGTTCTTTTGTATAGAAACCCAATCAAGCTCCATTCACGTATGTGACCCTTATGACTAGATGGGATTAAAGAGCCAACCAGTCAATTTGAACTGCTGTGTTTGTGGAAAAATAACACAGGGAGCTGTAGCAAATACTGAACAGGGCTTAGGAAGAGCTTTGCCATTCACAGTGTGGATATGCGGGGGCTAAAGAACATGCTGATAATTGAATTCTTGGTGACAGTTTTTGTTTTGGCCAAAGTGGGGGATTAGCCAAAGAGATTATACAGGTGTGTCTCAATAAATTAGAATGTCATTGAAAAGTTGATTTATTTCAGTAATTCAATCAAAAAAAAAAAAGAAACTCCTATATTATATAAGTTAATTCCTTTCACAGCATGGGGGACACTATGTGGTGTATGGGGCGGTGCCCATTTCCGTTTCATGCTATGTTATTTACAGTGGTGTGAAAAAGTGTTTGCCCCTTTTCTGATTTCTCATTTTTTGTATGTTTGTCACACTTAAATGTTTCAGATCATCAAACAAATTTAAATATTAGACAAAGATAATACAGGTAAACACAAAGTGCAGTTTTTAAATGAAGGTGTTTATTAAGGAAAAAAATCCAAACCTACATGGCCCTGTGTGAAAAAGGGATTGCCCCCTAAACCTAATAACTGGTTGGGCCACCCTTAGCAGCAACAACTGCAATCAAGCATTTGCGATAATTGGCAATGAGTCTTTTACAGCGCTGTGGAGGAATTTTGGCCCACTCATCTTTGCAGAATTGTTTTAATCCAGCCACATTAGAGGGTTTTCGGGCATGAGACACTTTTTAAGGTCATGCCACAGCATCTCAATCGGATTCAGATCAGGACTTTGACTAGGCCACTCCAAAGTCTTCATTTTGTTTTTCTTAAGCCATTCAGAGGTGGACTTGCTGGTGTGTTTTGGATCATTGTCCTGCTGCAGAACCCAAGTGTGCTTCAGCTTGAGGTCACAAACAGATGGCCAGACATTCTCCTTCAGGATTTTTTGGTAGACAACAGAATTCATGGTTCCATTTACCACAGCAAGTCTTCAGGTCCTGAAGCAGCAAAACGGCACCAGACCATCACACTACTACCACCATATTTTACTGTTGGTATGATGTTCCTTTTCTGAAATGCTGTGTTACTTTTACGCCATCTGTAATGGGACACACACTTTCCAAAAAGTTCAGTTTTTGTCTCATCAATCCACAGAGTATTTTCCCAAAAGTTTTGGGGATCATCAAGATGTTTTCTGGCAAAACTGAGACGAGCCTTTATGTTCTTTTTGCTCAGCAGTGGTTTTTGTCTTGGAACTCTGCCATGCAGGCGATTTTTTTTTCCCAGTCTCTTTCTTATGGTGGAGTCATGAACACTGACCTTAACTGAGGCAAGTAAGACCTGCAGTTCTTTGGATGATGTTGTGGGGTCTTTTGTGACCTCTTGGATGAGTCGTTGCTGCGCTCTTGGGGTAATTTTGGTTGGCCGGCCACTCCTGGGAAGGTTCACCACTGTTCCATGTTTTCACCATTTGTGAATAATGGCTTTCACTGTGGGATGCTGGAGCCCCAAAGCTTTACAAATGGATTTATAACCTTTTCCAGACTGATAAATCTTAATTACTTTGGTTTTCATTTGTTCCTAAGTTTCTTTGGATCGCAGCATGATGTCTAGCTTTTGAGGATCTTTTGGTCTACTTCACTTTGTCAGAGAGGTCCTATTTAAGTGATTTCTTGATTGAGAACAGGTGTGGCAGTAATCATGCTTGGGTTTGGCTAGAGAAACTGAACTCAGCTTTCCAAAGATGTGATAAACCACAGTTTATGTTTTAACAGGAGGGGGCAATTACTTTTTCCACACAGGGCCATGTAGGTTTGGATTTTTTTTTTTTTTTTACCCTTAATAATGAACACCATTTAAAAACTGGACTTTGTGTTCACTTGTTATCTTTGTCTAATATTTAAATTTGTTTGATCTGAAACATTTAAGTGTGACAAACATACAGAAAAATGAGAAATCAGGAAGGGGGCAAACACTTTTTCACACCACTGTAGAATAGATAAATTACATATAGAGTGTCCATGTACACACTCAGTACTTGGTTAGGGCTCCTTTTGCATGACTTACTGCATCAATACAGTGTGGCAGGAAGGCGATCAGCCTGTGGTACTGCTGAGATGTTATGAAGACCCAAATTGCTTTGATAGTGGCCTTCAGCTCATCTGCATTGTTGGGTCTGGTGTCTGTCAATGCTTCACTTTGCTGACAAGCTATGTGGAGATGCTGATTTCATTTTCCAGCAGGACTTGGTGCCCGTCCACACTGCCAAAAGTACCAAAACCTGGTTTAATAGCCATGGTATCATTGTGCTTGATTGGCCAACAAACTCACCTGAGCTAAACCTCCTGGAGACTCTGTGGAGTATTGTCAAGAGGAAGATGAAAGACCAGACCCAACAATGCAGATGAGCTGAAGGCCGCTATCAAAGCAACCTGGGTTTCCATAACTTCTCAGCAGTACCACAGGCTGATCGCCTCCATGACATGCCGCATTGATGAAGTAATTTATGCAAAACGAACCCCGACCAAATATTGACTGTGTACATGGACATGCTTTTCAGTCGGTCAACGTTTCTGTCAAAAAATTTTATCAATTTATTTTATTTAATATTCTTATTTTTTGAGAAACTGAATTTGGGGTTTTCATTAGCTACAGTGGATATAAAAGGTCTACACACCACTGTTCAAATGCCAAGTTTTTGTGATGTAAGAAAATGAGACCAAGATGAATCACTTCAAAACTTTTTCCGCCATTAATGTGACCTAGAACAACCCAATTGAAAAACAAACTGAACTCTTTTCAGGGGAAAAAGGAAAAATAAAAAACTTACAATAACCTGGTTGCATAAATATGCACACCCTTAAACTAATACTTTGTTGCAGCACCTTTGGCTTTTATTACAGCACTCAGTGTTTTTGGGTAGGAGTCTATCAGCGTGGCACATCTTGATGTGGCAATATTTGCCCACTCTTCTTTGCAAAAATGCTCCAAATCTGTCAGATTGCGAGGGCATCTCCTGTGCACAGCCCTCTTCAGATCACCCCGCAGATGCTCGATTGGATTCAGGTCCGGACTCTGGCTGGGCCATTCCAAAACCTTAATCGTCTTCTGATGAAGCCATTCTTTTGTTGATTTGGATGTGTGCTTTGGGTCATTGTCATGCTGAAAGATGAAGTTCCTCTTCAGCTTTCTAGCAGAAGCCTGAAGGTTTTGTGCCAACACTGACTGGGCCCCCGAGGGAACATTTCTGGCTCCCTTCCTGTTCACCTTCTATACTGCTGACTTTTTACACAACACACCACACTGTCATCTACAGAAGTTCTCTGATGACTCGGCAATCGTCGACCTCATCTCCAATGGGCATGACGCAGAGTACAGAGGACTTATCCAGGACTTTGTGGACTGGTGCCTGGGGAACTGCCTTCAGATCAATGGGAGGAAGACCAAGGTGACAAGTTACAAGTACCTGGGTGTTCACCTGAACAATAAACTGGACTGGTCACACAACGCCAACACGCTCCACAAGAAGGGGCAGCGGAGGCTGTACCTCCAGAGGAGACTCGGGTCTTTTGGAGTGCGAGGGGCACTCCTAAAGACCTTCTATGATTTGGTGGTGGCATCAGCCATCACGTTTGGAGTGGTCTGCTGGGGCAGCAGCATCACGGCAGCCGACAGGAAGAGACTGAACAGGCTGATCAAAAAAGCCAGCTCTATTCTGGGGTGACGCCTCAACCCACTGGAGGAGAGAGGAGGATGGTGGCTAAGCTGTCATCTCTGCTGGAGTCCAAGTCCCACCCCATGCAGAACACGCTGAACGCACTGAGGAGCTCATTTAGCGGTAGGCCATGCCATCCTAAGTGCTCTAGGGAGAGGTTCTGCAGGTCCTTCCTACCTGCTGCTGTCCAACTTTATAATCTAACTGGTGCTGCTCATAGAGGCCGTATTAAACATCACAGCTTTGCACAATAGAGATCGTCCCCTCCAATACACAACTAAGACAGTTAAAATTATTATTGAGGGTGGCAACAACACTGTTGATTCAAATGTGAAATATACTGTCTGGGTCCATATTTATTTTTTGCTGTGTAATTTAGCTAACTGTAATGCTGTTGATACCATCTAGCTGCAATGCTCCTGCACTGTATGTAACTGTGCACATTCATTCATTCATTCATTCATCTTCTACCACTTAATCCTTTTCGGGTCGCGGGGGTGCTGGAGCCTATCCCAGCATCTTTTGGGCGAGAGGCAGGGTACACCCTGGACAGATCGCCAGTCCATCGCAGGGCCAACACAGAGAGACAGACAACCATTCACTCTCACAGTCATACCAAAGGACAATTTAGAATCCCCAATTTTTGATGCCAATTAACCTAGGAACTGTGCACATATTTATATTTATTTACTGCTTTGGCTAACCAATTCTTATCTTATTTACTATTGCTTTGAGTGCTGCTATCCCTTTGCTGTTGCAATCCTGGGATTTCCCCATTGCGGGACTAATAAAAGCTTATCTTTTCTTATTTGGAACTGTTCATAATTCCCTCCACCTTGACTAAGGCCCCAGTTCCAGCTGAAGAAAAACAGTCCCAAGACATGATGCCGCCACCACCATGCTTCACTGTAGGTATGGTGTTCTTTTGGTGATGAGCAGTGTTGTGTTTGCGACAAATATACCTTTTGGAATTATGGCCAAAAAGTTCAACCTTGGTATCATCGGACCATAACACATTTTCCCACATGTGTTTGGGTGATTTCAAATGTGTTTTTGCAAAAATGTAGCTGGGCTTGGATGTTTTTCTTCGTAAGATAAGGCTTCCGTCTTGCCACCCTACCCCATAGCCAAGACATATGAAGAAGATGGGAGATTGTTGTCACAAACAGCCAGTACTTACCAGAACTTCCTGCAGTTCCTTCAGTGTTGCTGTCTGCCTCTTGGTAGCCTCCCTGGCTAGTTTTCTTCTCGTCTTTTCATCAGTTTCGGAGGGATGTCCAGTTCTTGGTAATATCACTGTTGTGACATATTTTCTCTACTTGCTGATGACTCAGGGTTTCCTCTGGTAACATTTCTCGTGGCAGCCCACCACGCCAGAAATTTTACCGCCACGCCAAGGAGATATGAATTTATTAAAAAAAATATATGAAGCAATGACTTTCCGCAAGTGCGCTCACAAACGACGCACGTGGCTGTCATCCACGCGGAGTTTAGAAGCGCCCCGCCCACGCAAGTTTTCCTGTCAGTCAGCAGGCAGTGTCTCGCTAAGCGCAACTGTCCCACAGAAACATGAGTTTGTTAAAGTACTTTAAAACGCGGAAAAAAAATCAGAAGAGGTATACAGCCATGGACAAAATTGTTGGTACCCCTCTGTTAATGAAAGAAAAACCCACAGTGGTCACAGAAATAACTTGAATCTGACAAAAGTGGTAATAAATAAAAATTCTATGAAAATTAACCAATGAAAATCAGACAATGCTTTTGAATTGTGGTTCAGCAGAATTATTTTAAAAAACAAACTCATGAAACAGGCCTGGACAGAAATGATGGTACCCTTAACTTAATATTTTGTTGCACAACCTTTTAAGATAAGATAAGATAAGCCTTTATTAGTCCCACAACGGGGAAATTCCAGGATTGCAACAGCACAGGGATAGCAACACTCAGAGCAACAATCAGAAGGCAAGAAAAAACAAGCAAGCAAGAGCAGCTAATATACATATGGCCTTTTGAGGCAATCATTGCAATCAAACGATTTCTGTAACTGTCAGAGAGACTTCTGCACCTCTCAGCAGGTATTTTGGCCCACTCCTCATGAGCAAACTGCTCCAGTTGTCTCAGGTTTGAAGGGTGCCTTCTCCAGACGGCATGTTTCAGCTCCTTCCACAGATGTTCAATAGGATTTAGATCAGGGCTCATAGAAGGCCACTTTAGAATAGTCCAATGTTTGGCTCTTAGCCATTCTTGGGTGTTTTTAGCTGTGTGTTTTGGGTCATTATCCTGTTGCAAGACCCATGACCTGTGTTTTATGAAAATATTTAGACAGGTTCGTGAGGAGTCGGCACACAGGAAAGGAATTCACACTGAGACAGACTGCTAGAATAAACTGTATCTTTTATTCCCCACAGAACACAACTCCTCTACACACAGAGAAATCATTGCATGTCACACATCTCCTTCACACAAGGATTAATGCATTTCATGTCATTTCATCAGCTCTTACCGGTGATACAGAGACTGGAGAGCCGGCAGTCTAGAAAGAGCGTTGATTTCTCAGCTGGACGTTTTGCGCAAAAAACTCACAGCAGACTCTGCCGTATTGAGGGAAAACCCCTGTTTTTAAAGGAAAGGCTATGTGCAGGACAGAGTGGCCATCTCTGTTCCGAGTAAGCCTCCCTCCCACATTCTCAGAGTTGCATGGGGAGCGGGGAGGGCCAGTCCCAGCCCCCAGACAACTCCTTGCCCAGCTCCCAAAACATACACGAACACCTGCTCCATTTCATTGCACACACACACATATGAGGAATAAAGGAATGCCTTTGTTTCATGCTACAGTTGGTGCTCTAAGGAGTGAGAAACTTGCTGTGCTAAGGAAAACAGTTTCTAAAAACAGGTCATACTGTCCAGGTCATTGTGTACCTTAAGATAAATCCATCATGGGAAGAGAACTGGATTGTTAAAACATATTAAAAACAACTGAGAAACAAATCAGGGCACACATTAAAAACACATTTATATTACAACCTGCGACTGAGACCAAGCTGTCTGACACTGGGCAGCACATTTCTGTCTTGAATACCTTGATAGTCTTGAGATTTCATTGTACCCTGCACAGATTCAAGACACCCTGTGCCAGATGCAGCAAAGCAGCCCCAGAACATAACAGAACCTCCTCCATGTTTCACAGTAGGGACAGTGTTCTTTTCTTGGTATGCTTCATTTTTGCGTCTGTGAACATAGAGCTGATGTGCCTTGCCAAAAAGTTCCAGTTTTGTCTCGTCTGTCCATAGGACATTCTCCCAGAAGCTTTGTGGCTTGTCAACATGCAGTTTGGCAAATTCCAGTCTGGCTTTTTTAGGATTTGTTTTCAACAGTGGTGTCCTCCGTGGTCGTCTCCCATGAAGTCCACTTTGGCTCAAACAACGACGGATGGTGCGATCTGACACTGATGTACCTTGACCTTGGAGTTCACCATGAATGTGTTTAGATGTTGTTCTGGGCTCTTTTGTTACCATTCGTATTATCCGTCTCCTCCTGCGGCCAAGTCCAGGGAGGTTGGCTACAGTCCTGTGGATCTTAAATTTCTGAATAATATGTGCAACTGTAGTCACAGGAACATCAAGCTGCTTGGAGATGGTCTTATAGCCTTTACCTTTAACATGCTTGTCTATAATTTTCTTTCTAATCTCCTGAGACAACTCTCTCCTTTGCTTCCTCTGGTCCATGTTTAGTGTGGTACACACCATGTCACCAAACAGCACAGTGACTACTTGTCACCCTTTAAATAGGCCGACTGACTGATGACAAGTTTGTAGACACCTGTAATGTTAGAGGACACATCTTGGTTGAACATGTCCCTATGGTCACATTATTTTCAATCTTTTCTAGGGGTACCATCATTTTTGTCCAGGCCTGTTTCATGAGTTTTTTTTAAAATGCAGTGGGGTAAAAAAGTATTTAGTCAGCCACCAATTGTGCAAGTTCTCCCACTTAAAAGATGAGAGAGGTCTCCAATTTTCATCATAGGTATACCTCAACTATGTGAGACAAAATAAGAAAAAAAAATCCAGAAAATCACATTGAAGGATTTTTAATGAATTAATTGGTAAATTCCTCGGTAAAATAAGTATTTGGTCAATAACAAAAGTTCATCTCAATACTTTGTTATATACCCTTTGTTGGCAATGACAGAGGTCAAACGTTTTCTGTAAGTTTTCACAAAGTTTTCGCACACTGTTGCTGGTATTTTGGCCCATTCCTCCATGCAGATCTCCTCTAGAGCAGTGATGTTTTGGGGCTGTCGCTGGGCAACACAGACTTTCAACTCCCTCCAAAGATTTTCTATGGGGTTGAGATCTGGAGACTGGCTAGGCCACTCCAGGACCTTGAAATGCTTCTTACGAAGCCACTCCTTCGTTGCCCGGGCGGTGTGTTTGGGATCATTGTCATGCTGAAAGACCCAGCCATGTTTCATCTTCAATGCCCTTGCTGGTGGAAGGAGGTTTTCACTCAAAATCTCACGATACATGGCCCCATTCATTCTTTCCTTTACACGGATCAGTCATCCTGGTCCCTTTGCAGAAAAACAGCCCCAAAGTATGATGTTTCCACCCCCATGCTTCACAGTAGGTATGGTGTTCTTTCTCCTCCAAACACGACAAGTTGAGTTTTTACCAAAAAGTTCTATTTTGGTTTCATCTGACCATATGACATTCTCCCAGTCCTCTTCTGGATCATCCAAATGCTCTCTAGCAAACTTCAGACTGGCCTGGACATGTACTGGCTTAAGCAGGAGGACACGTCTGGCACTGCAGGATTTGAGCCCTGGCGGCATAGTGTGTTTCTGATGCAGCCTTTGTTACTTTGGTCCCAGCTCTCTGCAGGTCATTCACTAGGTCCCCCATGTGGTTCTGGGATTTTTGCTCACCGTTCTCGTGATAATTTTGACCCCACAAGGTGAGATCTTGTGTGGAGCCCCAGATCAAGGGAGATTATCAGTGGTCTTGTATGTCTTCCATTTTCTAATAATTGCTCCCACAATTGATTTCTTCACACCAAGCTGCTTACTTATTGCAGATTCAGTCTTCCCAGCCTGGTGCAGGTCTACAATTTTGTTTCTGGTGTCCTTTGACAGCTCTTTGGTCTTGGCCATAGTGGAGTTTGGAGTCTGACTGTTTGAGGTTGTGGACAGGTGTCTTTTATACTGATAATGAGTTCAAACAGGTGCCATTAATACAGGTAACGAGTGGAGGACAGAGGAGCCTCTTAAAGAAGAAGTTACAGGTCTGTGAGCCAGAAATCTTGCTTGTTTGTAGGTGACCAAATACTTATTTTCCACCATAATTTGCAAATAAATTCTTTAAAAATCAGACTGTGATTTTCTGGATTTTTTTTTTCTCATTTTGTCTCTCATAGTTGAGGTATACCTAGGATGAAAATTGGAGACCTCTCTGATCTTTTAAGTGGGAGAACTTGCACAATTGGTGGCTGACTAAATACTTTTTTGCTCCACTGTAACTGTTGAACCACAATTCAAAAGCATTGTCTAATTTTCATTGGTTAATTTTCATAGAATTTTTATTTATTACCACTTTTGTCAGATTCAAGTTATTATTATTTTTTTTTTTTTTCTTATTTGTACCCGTAGGTAGATTTGTTTTGTAGTCTGGTGACAAGCCACCAGCTGCCGGTCGCTGCGTGCGCAAGCGCCCCGTATCCTTAACCTGCATGTTTTTTGTTTTTGTTTTTTTTCTTTTTTTTGGCGTGTGGGAGGAAACCGGAGAAATCCCAGAGTAAACCCATGCAACATGGGGAGAACATGCAAACTCCACACAGATCACTGTTGGTCGGGGGCTGGGATCGAACCCACGATCCCCGCGCTCCCCCGGCTGAGGGTAAAACTGTGCTGCCACAGTGCTAACCACTGCGCCACCGTGCAGCCCATTCTGTGACCATTGTGAGTTTTTCTTTCATTAACAGAGGGGTTCCAACAATTTTGTCCACGTCTGTATAAGCACTGGAGGCATTTATCATGGTTTTAACCCGCTGGTAACGGGAGCAATAACGGAAGAATTGCTTCGCTAAGAGATGTTGTTTAGAATTCATATGCAGCCGGCTTCATATGAAGGGAAAGGCAAGGGGGATTGATGAATTGCTGAGTATATATTTTACCAGCCACTACAATATTAAGTTATGTTCCCTATTATGTACCTGACAAGTTAAGATGACCGAAATTCACAAAGTCAATGACTTTAATCCGTCAGCAGCCTTCATACAAACTAAACGTGCCAACGTTTGTATTTCAAAATAAGGGAGGTTTGTCTTGCCATCTCGGTGGTGGTGAGATTTATAAAAAAAACTATAAATATATAGAAATATTATGACAGAAGTAACGGCATCCTTGGTCATTTAAGTTAATTTAAATCATTAAATACAATTTTATTAATATTTTTTTCTTTGTAATCGGAGTTAAATTATTGTTCTGTTCTGACTGCAGAGTTATGGTCAAAAATATAAATTGTTATAAAGAAAATGTTAAAAAAAATACCATAGTCTGTTTCAAATTTATTTAAAAAAAACAGTAACTTTATTTTAAAAAACAAGACAAAAATAAGCCATAAAATAATCCACAAATTTATAAAGTTTCAAATGTACAAGAAAAGTCAATTTTACAAGAGGAAATTACAAATTTGAGGAAAATGGTTGCAAATTTAGATAAATTTACAGCAAAAAGTAGAAGACTATAAGAAAATTGTTATAAATTTTGGAGAAAAACGTCAAACCTTCAAGACTGAAGTAATTCCTCAAGTTTTAAGTGGGTGCTCTTTGTACCCTTAACTAGAAATTTTTGGTTGTCTCCTTTAATTTACATGGCACTTGATATTTTCTTACCTGTTGGTATACCACCATAGACAGAGAGAGAACCTGAATTAGACAGAGCTCAGAGAGGGCAAGATGAAACAGAAGAGAGGAGCCAAGGAGAGGAAAGTGTTCAGGCAGAGGGTCCAGGAGAGGTGAGAGCAGAGGAAAGAGAGAAGGATGATACCAGTAAAGTCCAAATACAGGACATGTTGGTGGGACCCCAAATGGCCCAATATTCCAACA
Organism: Pholidichthys leucotaenia; assembly: GCA_020510985.1. NCBI lineage: Eukaryota > Metazoa > Chordata > Actinopteri > Cichliformes > Pholidichthyidae > Pholidichthys > Pholidichthys leucotaenia. The sequence continues at coordinate 214,266,922 of CM035848.1, forward strand.
TTCAAGCCTTGGTTGTACAATACTTCAAAATGCAAGTTCCATATGCACGGCAGTGGCTCAGGAGGTAGAGCGGCTCGTCCAATAACCGGATGGTTGGTGGTTTGAATCCCGCTCTCCCAAGATATCCTGCCGTTGTGTCCCTGGGCAAGACACTTTACCCACCTTGCCTCCAGTGTCCATAACACTGGGTATGAATGCGTATAAATGCTCGGTGGTGGCCGGAGAGGCCGTTGGCCTGGATTGGCAGCCACATTTCCGTCAGCGTGCCCCAGGGCAGCTGTGGCTACAGTAGTAGCTTGGCACTACCATTGTCTGTGTGGAGTGAATGAATAATGTATCTGTAAAAAGGCCTTTGAGTGTCTATGATGAAGCGCTATATAAATCTGATTTATTATTATATCCAAAGTTACTGTGAAAAATTAAGAACAAGAAATAAATAGAATAAAATTAACATATTCATACATATGTGTTTTCTGCCACCCCCCCCCCCCCCCCCGGAAAAATATGTTGCCACTGTGCCAAGGTCTTTAAGCCAGTGGAAGCACTGTGACTGTCTTCACCGTGTTCCATGGTATATTTAATGCCTTGGGAATTCCTTTGTACTCTTCTCCTGACTGATACCTTTGAACAATGAGATCCCTCTGATGCTTTGGAAGCTCTCTGCGGACCACGGCTTGTGCTGTAAGATGTGACTACAAAAATGTCAGGGGAAGCCGACTGGAACAGCTGAACTTTATTTGGGGTTAATCAGAGGCACTTTAAATGGTGGCAGGTGTGTGCTGACTCCCATTTAACATGAGTTTGAATGTGATTGATGAATTCTGAACACAGCCACATCCCCAGTTATAACAGGGTGTGCATATTTATGCAACCAGGTTATTGTAAGTTTATTTTTCCCCTTTAAAGATTTAAATTTGTTTTTCACTTGGGCTGTACAGGTCACATTAATGGTGGAAAAAGTTTTGAAATGATTTATCTTGGTCTAATTTTTTTACATCACAAAAACCTAGCATTTGAACAGGGGTGTGTAGACTTTTTATATCCTCTGTATAAGCCATAACCATCAAAATTAAAAGAAATAAACACTTGAAATATATCACTCTGTGTACTGAATCTATACATTATAGGAGTTTCATTTTTTTTTGAATTGAATACTGAAATAAATCACTTTTTCGATGACATTCTAATTTATTGAGGTACACCTGTAGGGCAATTTAGCAGTAATAATCATTTTTGACTACAAAATCATAGTGCCACACAAGATGTAGAAACTCATGCTTTTCTTCAGCCTTTCACTACACTCAGTCTCATGACTGGAGTTAACTGTTTTAAATAGCTACAGTATGTTAGCTGTTACCGTGGCTTTTTGGCTACAGCTGCAACTCTGTACAGTACTGTCTAGTTCCACAGAGACAGACACCTGCTAATACACCCTTTACGCAGGGGTGGAGATCATTGAGAGATTGTTGAGAGATCTGGGCAATTTTTGATCTAGCAATGATCTTCAGTGATCTCCGCAGTTGCCACGGTCTCCTCAAAGTTTTGACTCGGTCCAAAACACACAAGTATCTCCCAAATGATCCCAAAAATCAAAAATTGGCCCAGTCTCTCAGTAATTTCCATGCTGTGTAAATGGGTGCTGAATAGTTTTTAGGAATGCCAATAAAGAGTGAGAATTTCACTTAAACTATAGACAATAGAAGTTTTTGTTGTCTGTTGGTGCTATTAACCAATCCATACTTCCTGAAAACTGCATCCATAAATGGACCAATAGTCAAGAGCATCAGACATGACCCAAAGATCCAGTTCAATGAGTGGAAGCATCCGAGCTGAAATCCAGCAGATGAAAGTGAGTGAAAGAGTAGCAGTAATGCTGGTTGCATTGGTCACCTGATTCCTGGTGCAAGTGTTGGTATTAAATTAAATCACCCTTATTGTCATTCAACCAATCCTGTACAGCAGAACGAGATTGTGCTTTACCTATCTACAGTGTAAATCACACACACCCCAAGTGCAGAATCAGAGGGCCGCTGCCATGCAAAGCGCCACCACAGAGTTCCCTCCTCCATTCCATTTATTGCTGAGCACCAAGCTGGACGGCAGGAAGTTCCACTTTTATATGGTCTTCGGCATGACCCGGCCGGGATTTGAACCCCTGTCTCCCGGGTGTGGGGCGGATGCTCTACCAACTGAGCCACCACTCTGGTGGCTCAGTTGTACAGGTACATCTCAGATGTACAGGTACATCTCAAAAAAATTATAATATCATGAAAAAGTTCAATATTTTTTGTCACTCATTTCAGAAAGTGAAACCCATATATAGATTCATGACACAGAAACTGATATATTTAAAGTGGGTTTTTTTATTTTAATTTTGATGATTATGGCTTACAGCCCGTGAAAACCCCAAATTCAGTTTCTCAAAAAATTAGAATATTACATAAAATTAATTTTAAAAATGGTTTTTAAGTAGAAATGTTGGCTGACTGAAAAGTATGTCCGTGTACACACTCAATACTTGGTCTGGGATCCTTTTGGATTAATTACTGTGTCAATGTGGTGTGGCATGGAGGCAATCAGCCTGTGGCACTGCTGAGGTGTTATGAAGGTCCAGGTTGCTTTGATAGTGACCTTCAGCTCGTCTGCATTGTTGGGTCTGGTGCTTCTCATCTTCCTCTTGACAATACTCCATAGATTCTCTATGGGGTTTAGGTCAGGAGAGTTTGTTGGCCAATCAAGCACAGTGATGCCATGGTCATTAAACCAGGTTTTGATACTTTTGGCTGTGTGTGTGTGTGTGTGTGTGTGTGTGGTGGGGGTGCCAAGTCCTGCTGGAAAATGAAATCAGCTTCTCCATAAAGCTTGTCAGCAGAGGGAAGCATGAAGTGCTCTAAAATTTCCTGGTAGACGACTGCACTGACTTTGGTCTTGATAAAACACAATGGACAAACACCAGCAGATGACATGGTTCCTCAAATCATCACTGACTGTGGAAACTTCACACTAAACCTCAAGCAACTTAGATTCTGTGCCTCTCCAGTCTTTCTCCAGATTCTGGGACTTTGATTTACAAATGAAAAGCAAAATTTACTTTTATCCGCACAGAGGTCATCTGCTGGTGTTTGTCCACTGTGTTTTATCAAGACCAAAGTCAGCGCAGTCGTCTACCAGGAAATTTTAGAGCACTTCATGCTTCCCTCTGCTGACGAGCTGATTTCATTTTCCAGCAGGGCTTGGCACCCCACCACCACCACCACCACTGCCAAAAATATCAAAACCTGGTTTAATGACCATGACATCACTGTGTTTGATTGGTCAGAAAACTCTCCTGGCCTAAACCCCATAGAGAATCTATGGAGTATTGTCAAGAGGAAGATGAGGCACCAGACCCAACAATGCAGACAAGCTGAAGGTCACTATCAAAGCAACCTGGACCTTCATAACACCTCAGCAGTGCCACAGGCTGATCACCTTCATGCCACGCCACATTGATGCAGTAATTAATCAAAAAGGAGCCCCAACCAAGTATTGAGTGTGTACATGCACATACTTTTCAGTTGGCCCACTTTTCTATTAAAAAACTATTTTTAAAATTAATTTTATGTAATATTCTACTTTTTTGAGAACCTGAATTTGGGGTTTTTATGGGCTGTAAGTCATAATCATCAAAATTAAAATAAACACTTGAAATATATCAGTCTCTGTGTAATGAATCTATATGGGTTTCACTTTCTGAAATGAGTGACGAAAAATATTGAACTTTTTCATGATATTCTAATTTTTTGAGATGTACCTGTACATTGACTGAACACATGGAAGGAGTTTAGCTCAGCCAAATTAACACAAAAAATGGTGACTATACTATATATTGGCCTGACCTCCATTGTGGATTGATGACAGCTGTGTCGCTGCTGCAGTAAAAAAAAAACCAAAACTGCTGGATTGGTTAGACATTACTGTTAATGTTGTCCTCAGCTGCAGTCCAGATGAGGACAGCAGCCAGTGGCGGGTGTCTGCGGCTCATGTCGTCTCCCTAAGGGACTAGAGAGAATAGACCCATCACCGGTCGCCATCTGAGGGCACCTCAGTAGCCAGTCATATACCCCAAGATGAATGGCGGCCTCAGTTATATTTTGTTTCAGTGTTGAACCACGGTTCTCTCCCCCTCAGCTGTGGCCTAGCATTCCAATTAGCCCTCAGTTAATTGCAAGCTTAATAAAACCTAGTATCATGGGACACATTGCCTCATTTGGCCTTCTTACTTTGCGGCTCATGTCATTTCTCTTGACATGCATCAAGAAACCAAAATTTAAAAGATTTATGTTTTTACCAGTGGTAATTTATAAAGTTGCTAATAGGTGGTGAAACAGTGCTACACACAGAATCCATGTAACATGTAAAAGATTAAGTTCATGCTCCTCTGAACCAGGACTTTTGCCATAGTCTTACTCCAGTGCCACTCATTATTTAGAGGTAAAGTCATGCATGAGTATAAATATCATGGCAAATTCTTAACGTATCATTTTAATGTACAATGTATTGCTTACTTCAATGGTTATCTTCTCATAAAGCCTTTATAGAATTCTGTGGTCTTTGTCTTATAATGTAAGCATCTGTGGTTATTTACCCCAAACATTTACTCAAACTTTTTTTTGTATGCACAGCATGCCTTGGTAAGTTAGGTTGTTTTAAGACGTAGCTCACAGTGAGTGCTTAAAGTTCAGTGAGGAAAGTCAGTGTAGCACAAGGAGAAAGTCTGTTATTTCCCCTCCCTTTGTACTGACTATGGAATAAAATCCAGCACCCAGCCTTCTAAGCAATCACCAGACATTCCTGCTGTGGTTTCATTTTTCGGTCCCAGCCCCTGCACTTGTCACATGACTTTGTTGTTAAGGAGAAACATTTGCGTGTTAGTGTGTTCAGATGGAATGCTGGCAGATAAAATGCTTCACTTTGGAGGAAGGCCAGTGCAGCAGCTCAACAGCTGAAGGGGAGAGAGGACAGATCAGAGAGCTCTATACTTTTCAACCAAAGCACATTAACGATTACCTTAATAGCCATACAGTACATTGTATCTCTCTTATGCGGTATAACCAAATTATGTTAGTCTTGTGTACGGAGTCGTGTTTAACTGTGCAGAAGGGGTTCATTTAACATCAGTGCAGTGCAAAGAGGAAACACAAGTCACTGTTTGCTGTGGACAGTAAATATCTGTGGTCCAGATACATTTTCCCGTATTATAAAGGCAGTCAATTTTTTTATATTCATATCAAGTGCTGCTTGTGTACTTGTCTAATTTATGTCTGTCTGTGTTTGTTGGAGTTATACTGCAAAATAATCAAGTGCAGGACTTTCATAAGTAAGTAGAAATTAGATGTTAATAATTGTAAAATAAAAAATTTAACTTTTCTAGGCAGAAAGTGTTAGTTCTCATTTCCTTTTGCCTATAGTAGCTGAAAGTTATTTTTCTCTTCAAACTTTGTTTATGTTGCATTATAAAAACTACCCGTGTCTAAATAGTTTTCAACTATTTGTACAACTTTAGTGTAAATATAGTGGCAAGAAAAAGTATATGAACCCTTTAGAATTATCTGGTTTCCTGCATTAATTGGTCATAAAATGGAATCTGATCTACATCTAAGTTCCTTGTATAGACAAATTCAGTGCACTGAGCCAAATTCCCCACAAACAATTATAGTATTTCATGTTTTTATTGGTCACATCCATTAAACATTCACAGTGTTGGTGGAAAACATAAGTAAACCCTTGTATTTAATAACTGGTCGAATCTCCTTTGGCAGCAACAACTTGCAACAAATGCTTCTGATAGCGGCTGATCAGACCTGCACAACGTTCAGGAGGAATTTTGGATCATTCTTTCTTATAGAACTTTTTGCATTCGCTGTTTGCAAGAATTGTCTGTTGATGTGAACCGTGCCTTACAAAAAGAGATCTCCAAAGACCTATGATCAAGAATTGTTGATTTGCATAAGACAGGCCAGCTGCTGCTGCTCAGTGGAGAGCGTGCTCACCTGCTGTCTGGGTGTGCGGTACGCCGGCTCCATGGCTGAGAACAGGAAGGCTGTGCAGAGGGTCCTCAACACTGCCCAAGAATTCATTGGCAGCCCTCTGCCCTCCCTGGAGGAGCTCTCCAGATCCTCCTGTCTCAGAAAGATCAAGGCCATCAAAGGAGACCCCTCACATCCCACCCACCACCTGTTTGACCTGCTTCCATCTGGACGACAGTTCAGATTAATCAGGTCTCACACCTCCAGACTGACAAACAGTTTCTTTCCCTGGGCCGTCCGAACTGCAAACAGAGGCTCCACCCCCCTCCCTCTGAACGTTCTCATGCACAGAACTGAGGACCTTTTAATTATCACAATAACACACCTATCTTGGCACTCCGCAATTTCATGTACATAGACCCATCTGTGAAACCAGTACCATTCCTGTGTATATGTTCAATAATCCTTGAGTCATTTTACTCAACCATGTGTGTTCTGCACTCTACACTTTTGTGTACATAGTTCCATCCGCGAAGCCACGACCATTTCTGTGTATAGTTCCATAATCCTGGGCTATTTTATTTTTACAACTGTACAATGACAAAGCCTATTCTATTCTGTCCACTAGTCCACAATTAGGCAAATTGTCTACAAATGGAGACGATTTAGTACTGTGAGTGCTGTCCCTAGAAGTGGGTGCCCAGCTAAGTTGACCCCAAAGGCACAATGCAAAATGTGCAATGAGGTTAAAAAAAAGAACCCTAGAGTAACGGCTAAAGGCTTGAAGGAATCAGGGGAACTGGTTAACATCTCTGTTCATGGTGTCCATGGCAGGGCACCATGGAGGAAGCATCTGCTTTAAAAAAAAAAAAAAAAAGACAGTGACTGAAGTTTACCTAAGAGCACATTGATACTCCACAATGTTACAGGGAAAATGTTTTGTGGACTGATGAAACTAAGGTTGAATTGTTCAGGAGGAACACACGTGTGTATGGCATAAAAAGGGCATCACATAACAACATGAAAACATCCTCCCAATGGTGAAATGTGGTGGAGGGAGCATCATGACCTGGACCACTTGCCATCACCAAGGGGAAAATGAATTCTCAAGTTTATCAAGGTATCCTACAGAATATTAGGGTAGCTGTCTGCCAGCTGAAGCTCAGTAAAAGTTGAGTGATGCTGCAGGACAATGACCCTAAACATCCAAGTAAATCTACTGCAGAATGGGTTAAAGATGCCTTTTGGAGTGACCCAGTCACAGTCCAGACCTGAATCCAATAGAGGTGCTGTGGAATGACCTTAAGAGAGCCGTTCACGCATGGCATCCTAAGGATACGGCTGAGCTGAAGCAGTTCTGAAAGGCAGAATGGTCCCAAATTCCTCCTGAATGTTGTGCAGGTCTGATCAGCAGCTACAGGAAGCCTCTGTATGTCAGCTTTTATTCATGTACCTTTATATTCAGACCCTATCTAAATTTAACAAATCCAAATATGCTTGTTATTGCATAGAAAATTGGTTAATTTCTAAATGTCATCATGCAGGTTACCAAACCAAAGTTTTAGGAGAATAATGGCCATTTTCTATACTTTTACACCATAAGCAATTTAGAACTGACACATACTATCCAGAAACAAATTTGTCTCCCATTTCAACTCAAAAAAACAATTTTCTTCCTCCAGGGGAGAGTTATGTGTGTGCCTCCAATGAACCCTTCAGACGTGTGGACTACACCAAGAATGTAAATCCCAACTGGTCTGTGGGCAGCAAAACCAGCACATCGCGCTCCCTCCCATCTCTGATCCCCCTGAAGAGTGAGTTGCAGCGTGAATCGAAGGACTTCATCAAACCCAAACTGGTCACTGTCATCCGCAGTGGAGTCAAGCCCCGTAAGGCTGTTCGGATTCTGCTCAACAAGAAAACAGCACACTCCTTTGAGCAGGTGCTCACCGACATCACAGATGCCATCAAGCTGGACTCTGGACCAGTGAGGAGAATATACACTTTAGAAGGCAAGCAGGTGAGTCACATGAATATTTTATTTTGTAAAAAGTTTGCGCCATCTGAACCTGCATCTTTTTGAGTGGACCCTTTGTGATAATCATAAAAATTCAAACTCATTTTAATTTTGGTCATAGTTTGTTTTCAGTAAGAAGAAACTAAATGATGGTCTCATGAGAGCCAGATGGAATTGCAAAAATGATCTCCTCTCAAAAACAAACACAAAATCCTCTGAAATGTATAGGTTTTAGCCGTGTCAGCAGTTTGGATAAAGGCAGTTTAATCCATTTAACCCTCCATACATAATCCCATTCCCCTTTTTAAACAAATGATTAAAAGATTAATAAAATGGCACAGCTCATGTCTTTATCAGCATTGCATCCTCCTTATTGCTGCTATTGTGTTTGTAGTATTATTTTGTCCACCTAGGACACACAGTGGGGAAGATAAGTATTGAATATGTCAACATTTTTCTCATTAAACATATTTCTGATGGAGCCATTGACCTGAGATTTTCACCAGATATCAGGAACAACTCAAGTAATCCATACATACAAAGAAATCAAGGCAACTGTGTTCACAAAACAAGTTGTATTTAATAAAGTGGAATGACACAGGGAATAAGTATTGAACACACGAAGAAAAAGAGGTGTAAAAAGGCGTAGAAAGCCAAGAAACCAGCTGACATCCATCAGAATTTAGGAAGCCATCCCATCCCCCATCAGTGCAAATTAATTTCATCTGGTTAAGTCCTGACTGATGGCCTTTAAAAAGGTCTGTGAATATCAGATTGTCACACCACAAAGAACTCATGATGGGTAGAGGCTAAGAGCTCTCTCTAGAAGTACAAAACCCTTATTGCTGCAAAAAAATAATGATGGCATTGATTACAGGTGTTTTTCTCAACTGCTGAATGTTCCAGTGACCACTGTTGGAGCACTGTCAGAAGTGAAAAGAACATCATTTTACCATAAACAGCCACAACCAGGAGCTCCACGCAAGATTTCTGACAGAAGTCAAAAGAGTTATCAGAAGAGTTATTCAAGAGCCAAAGATCATTCGTGGGGAGCTTCAGAAAGACCTGGAGTTAGCAGGTACTGCTGTTTCAAAGAAAAGGATAAGGGATAAGGACCTGTACTTATATAGCGCTTTTCTAATCTCAAACACCACTCAAAGCACTTCACTAGCACTAACCCTCTACTCTAAGGGCCTATAGGTAACAGATATCTAGGGACAATTTAGAATAAGTAAATAAAAAACAATAAGTAATGCACTCAACTGACATGGGCTCTATGCCCGCTCACCTGGCAAGACTCCATTGCTGAAGAAAAAGCATATTGAAACTCATTTAAAGTTTGCTGCACAACATTTGGGCAAGCCAGTAAAATACTGGGAGAATATAGTCTGGTCAGATGACACCAAAAATTTTCCTTTTTAGATGCAGCAACACACAGCATATTTGGAGGAGAAATGGCACTGTACATCAGCCCCAAAACACCATACCAGCAGTAAAGTTTGGAGGTGGGAGCATCATGGTGTGGGGGTGTTTTGAGCACATGGTACAGGCACACTTCGCATAATTGAAGGAATGATGAATGGACAAATGTACAGAGACATCCTTGATAAGAACCTGTTGCCATCTGCCAAGATGCTGAAGATGAAACAAGGGTGGACATTTCACTAAGACAATGATCCCAAACACACAGCCAAGGAAACTCTCATCTGGCTTCAGAGAAGGAAAATAAAGCTGCTAGAATGGCCCGGTCAGTCACCTAACCTGAGTCTAACTGAAAATCTATGGAACAAACTGAAGATCAGAGTTCATAGAAGACACCTATGGAACCTTCAAGATTTGAAGACGGTTTGTGTGGAAGAATGGGCTGGAATCACTCCTGAGCAATGCCTGTGCCTAGTTTCTCCATACAGGAGGCGTCTGGAAGCTGTTATTACCAACAAAGGCTTTTTACTAAATATTAAATGAATTTCACCAAGGGTGTTCAATACTTATTCCCTGTGCCATTCCACTTTACGGGGTGGGGGGGCCTGAAAAGTTCAGTCTGAAAAGTTCATAGTGGTCAAATTTGACCAAATGTAGTTTATTTTTCAACATTGTCTCACCTTTGGTCCACAGTCTTCTTCCATTGGTGTTGCAGCGCTTGGATCCTTGCGGTTGAAAAATAAACCATATTTGGTCAAATTTGACCACTCTGAACTTTTCAGTTAAATCCAACTTGCTTGTGAACACAGTCGCCTTGATTTCTTTGTATGTATGGATTACTTGGGTTGTTACTGATATCTGGTGAAAGTCTCAGGTCAATGGCTCCATCAGAAATATGTTTAATGAGAAAAATGTCGACATGTTCAAAACTTATTTTCCCCGCTGTATGAATGTGTCCTTTATAAATTTTCACTGAGGCTTTCCTGGTGATCAGAAATAAATTAGAAATGTGACCCTTATTAAATAATAATAAAAAAAAGATTTATGGCAATGTCTCATCTGATAGAATTTCTTATTATAGTTATCCATGCTGGCAGTTGAGGCATGGGTAGGGTGGTCGCTTGAGTCTGTGTATCTGTCTGTCCATCTGTCTGTGTATCCATGTTCTAACTCGAGGAAATGATGCTAGTGTGACCAATCTTGGCACACAGGTTGACCACGGGAGTACCAAGTTTGGCTATGCTTTTGGGCTCCAAAGGTCAAGGTCACAGGGTCATGAACGGTCAAAATCAGTTTAGGCTTATAGTAACTTTATTATGATAGAGCCACCACATTTTAACACAGCCTAGAACAGGGGTGTCCAATCATGTGCCATGGAGGGCCAAGACCTTGCAGGCTTTACCTTCAACCAGTGTCTTCAACAGCAGATTCCACTGAATTTCTTCCCACTGATTGCTGATGAGTGAAAACACCTGCTGAAGAGACCGGGTAGAAGAGAAAACCTGCAGGGTCTTGGCCCTCCATGGCACATGATTGGACACCCCTGGCCCAGAATCAGGTCTGGGAATGTGCAGTGACCTTGACCTTTCATTTGACCTTGAAGATCAGTATTGTCTGAAAATAGGTCATGGCATCCCATCAGAATTGAAACAGAAAGCCAACCCGGGATTTTCCCTCCAACAGGTATAGGACTGTAAGGCATGGGTCTGCATCTCTGTTGGGTGGAATTCTATTTGTTCTACATACAGTATGTCATTTATCCCATAGTTTTGTTGGTAGTCAGCTTTCTTGTGTCATCTTACCCTGTAAATTCTGGATTGTGATACTCACATTTATTTGTTTATTTATTTGAGTAACAAAAACACCTACAGATGATTATGAAACTAAAGACATGAGTTAAAAAAACATGAATTGGAGGGGGCGCTAGCGTGCAGGTGATGGAGTGGGCAGCTTTGACAATGTGCTCTCCTGAAGTTTAAGTTTTAAATCTTTTTCAGGCACTTTACAACAACAAAAAGCTATGAAACAAAGTTAAGACTTTATTGTTATTGTTACCTCTTCTGTGGAGTGCAAGTTAGTTGTGCCAATGGTGAGTAATCTGCGAAAATACAAATACACCAGCGGTGCCTCTACAGCTGGACCCAAAGCCTTGAGCTCACCATCGCGAAGTAGCACCCCTCCGCCTAATGACCAAACGGACACTGCGGACTTGAAAGCTGAAATCCTTGCATCAGTGAAAACGGATATTGCAGCACTCTTCAGGTCTGAACTTAAAATCGCCCTGGCAGAAGAATTTGAAACTATCAAGTCTGAGCTAAAGACAGTCAAAACGGAACTAGCTAGCAACATCATGGCTATCCGCTCCGAAGTATATGATGAAAACGGCAACGTCAAATATGGAACATGCGCTCTCATCATACTCAGACAACGAAGCCTTGCTGCAAACTCAAGTGGGAAACCTCGAAAAAGAAGTTAAAAACTTACAGGAAAAATACCTGGATATGGAAGGAAGGATGAGGTGCTCCCATATCCGAATACTCAACATCCCCGAGACTCTGGGCTCAAACACACCAGCAGCACTCTCCAAACTACTGAGAGAAGTGCTAAAAATGGATAAAGACATCCTGATTGACAGATCTCATAGGGGTCTACAGACACAAAACCGAGACAGCAAACCCCAAGTCATCGTGGCAAAAGTTCACTACTACCAGGACTGCGCTGACATCCTCCGCCATGCCAGGGAATCCTGACCACTTTGTTTCAATGGGACTGAGATCCTCATATTCCCAGATTATCCTCCTGAGTGTTGTGCAGGCCAGATCCGCCTTCAACGAGGTGAGGCGACCACTCTGTGGACAGGATGGCATCAAGTACGGACTCCTGTATCCAGCACGACTCCGAATCACACATAATGGAGCTGAAAAATGGTTTCAAAACCTGGATGAAGCCATGGTTTGTGAAAACTAAAATCCTGCCAGACCCAGCAAGAGACTGACAACAGAAATGAGGGAGAATAACCATACTTCACATTTAAATGCGACATAACAAACCAACTGGACAAGAATTTGCAGCACATCACTATCACAGTTATTATTTTGTCTTATGACTGTCTTCAGTATGTAGACGTTGGAAGAAATATTTATTTTCACACTTTTGTTCTAGAAATACTTTTATTATACTGTTGTTGTGTAAAGTGCCTCACACAAAGTTACATTCCATGTACAGCAGAGTTATGTTATCTTAGAGTGAGTTAGTGTTTCCTCAAATAAGCATTTGAATGTGTAGACGTTTTTGCGAGGGGTTGGGGAATCACCTTGTTCTGACAGGTGAGGGTTGGGGGTTAACTGTATCAGATTTTAATAACAGCCTTTTTTCAACTTTTTATCTACTATTATTTTTCTTTTTTTAAGGGTTCTCTCAAAACTCCAAAAAATAGAAATCTATGCACCACTAATATCACTGTTTTAAATATGACCACAGTTAACACAGAAATCTCAAACAAGCCAGTTGGATGTGATATAACCTTTATAATTTGGAATGTAAAATCCCTAAACAGCCACATCAGACGAAGGAAAATCTTTAGTCACCTGGGTAAATTAAACGTGGGAATTGCTTATCTTCAGGAGACACGCCTCCGAATTTCTGATCATTCTCGACTCAGGGGAGGATGGATCGGACAGTCATTCCACTCAAATTTCCACTCCAAATCTAGAGGTGTCGCCATCCTTATTAATAAAAATATCCCGTTTGTCATGTCAAAAGATGACAGACCTCTCAGGGCGTTACTTAATTGTAATAGGCAGGTTGTATAACACCAGTTATTCTAGTTAATGTATACGCACCACACTGGGATGACAACACTTTTTTTTTTTTTTAAGTTTTTTTTGCCCAAATTCCAAATATGGATACACACCATTTAATCCTTGGAGGAGATATGAATTGTGCATTATCACCTACTCTGGCCCGTAGCTCATCTAGAACTGTGTCCACATCTAATATGGCTCATCAACTGCAGCTGTTTCTTAATACAAATAATGTGATCGATGTGTAGCGCTTTAGAAATCCTACAGCTAGAAGCTATTCTTTCTTTTCACCAGTCCATGGAACATACTCCCATATAGATTATTTCTTCCTGGATAAACGACTCCTCCCACTGGTGAGTAAGTGTGAATATCATGCTATTGTTATTTCAGATCATGCCCCTTTACTGATGACACTACACATACCAACCTCCCACAGTAATTATCAACCCTGGCGTCTTAATACCTTATTACTTTCCAATGAAAATTTTGTGAAGTTCATGTCAACCGAAATATCTTTTTTTTTCTTGAACATAATCAAACCCCTGGAATATCACACCTCAACAGTGTGGGAATCAATGAAGGCATATCTTAGAAGACAAATAATATCAGAGTGCACAGCAAAGAAAAAAAACACAATATGAAACTTGAGCAGTTAACAAATGATATTCTTAAATTAGACGTGATACTTGCTGTCACGCTATCTGACAACTTACTTACAGTAAATTATGGCGGACTCTCCAAACAGAATTCAGTCTCTTATCAACCAGACATATCGAAAACTTAAGTCCCGGAGTAAAATATATGAATGTGGCAAAAAGACTGGAAAAATTCTAGCCCACCAACTCCATCAGAAAACTATGAATAGAACTATAGCTGAGATAAATGATGAATTTGGTACCAAACATACAGACCACTCCAAAATTAACTCATGCTTTCACAAATTCTATTTGAAACTGTACAATACTGAATCACTTGGCAACCATCCTTTATTTGAGTCTTTTTTTCAGGGAAATAAATGTCCCCAGAATTGATGATGAAATTTCATCTGATTTAGATAAACCATTTACTATAATAGAACTTACAAACACAATTAAATCTTTGCAAATTAGAAAAACCCCTGGGCCTGATGGGTTCCCTAGTGAATTCTTCAAGAAATTTACTGACCATCTATCTCCTATTCTCCTCTCCGTATTTGAAGAATCACTCATTACTGGCTCTCTTCCACTGACTATGCGACAAGCAGTTATCTCTCTCATCCCTAAAAAAGATAAAAATCTCTTAGTGTAATTCATTTTGTCCTATTTCACTCCTAAATGTGGACAGTAAAATCCTTTCAAAAATGCTAGCCTGCCGCTTAGAAACAGTCCTGCCCTTAATAGTAGGTGATGATAAGACAGGCTTCATTAAAAACAGTCACTCATTCTTCAACATCAGGTGCCTATTCAATGTCCTTTATGGTCCCACTTCACCTGAAACCCCAGAAATACTAATATCAGTTTATGCTGGAAAAGCTTTCGATCGGGTAGAGTGAGACTATCTTTTTTTATACCCTTCAGCAGTTTGGCTTTGGCCAGGGATTCATCTCCTGGATAAAAGTTTTGTATTCTTCACCTTTAGCAGCTGTCGGAACAAACAATAATCTTTCCTCTTATTTTCCTCTTCATCGTGGCACCCGGCAACGCTGCCCACTGTCGCCACTTTTATTTGCCCTCGCAATTGAACCGCTTGCATTAGCAATACACGGTGAAGCCAGTATAAAAGGAATTCAGAGATATGATTTAGAGAATAAGGTATCCCTATATGCTGATGACATGCTTTTGTATTTATCCCACCCTCTAACTAGTTTACCAGTCACATTGAACCTACTAGAAAAGTTCGGAAAAATATCAGGATATAAAAGTAACCTACAAAAAAGTTAAATTATGCCAATAAATATGACAGCAGAACAAAACAACTTTGAACATTTCCCCTTAAAATGAGCCCACAAAAGTTTAAATACTTAGGAATCTGGATAACACAAAACTTCAAAGATATGTTCAAAACTAACTTTGCGCCACTATTGACTAATCTTAAATGAGACCTGGAGCGTTGGTGTTTACTACCTCTGTCACTAGGGGGAAGAATTGACACAATCAAAATGAATGTACTGCCGAAATTTCTATACCTGTTTCAGTGCATCCTTTTATTTTTATCTAAATCCTTCTTTATGTCTGTAAACAAACTGATTTCAAGGTTTTTTGTTTGTTTTTTTTTTGTTACTTATTTGTACCCATAGGTAGATTTGGTTTGCAGTCTGGTGACAAGCCACCGGCTGCCGGTCGCTGCGTGCGCGAGCGCCCTAAACCTACATGTTTTTGGTATGCGGGAGGAAACCGGAGAAATCCCGGAGTAAACCCACGCAACACGGGGAGAACATGCAAACTCCACACAGCTCACTGTTGGTCGGGGGCTGGGATCGAACCCACGATCTCACGATCCCCGCGATCCCCCGGCCGAGGGTAAACTGTGCTGCCACAGTGCTAAACCACTGCGCCACCGTGCAGCCCAGGTTTATATGGAATAAGAAAGGTTTATATGGAATAAGAAAAATCCTTGAATAAGGAGCGGTATCCTACAACAACATTGTCAATATGGAGGATTATCCCTCCCTAACTTTCAGTATTACTATTGGGCTGCCAATATAAGATCCATGTTACACTGGAAGGAATCCCCACCTAAAGATACTACCCTTAAATGGTTGCGGATGGAAAAGTCCTCCTGTCCTCATACCTCCTTGTACTCACTGCTTTGCTCAAAACTCCCTCTTCTGGACTCTGCATCTAAACTGACCTCAAATCCAAGCGTGAAACACTCTTTTAGGATCTGGACACAGTTCAGACGAGCCTTTTCTCTTAGAAATATGCCAGTTTGTACCCCTGTTGCAAAAAACCATCAGTTTACACCCTCAACCACAGACAAAGCCTTTCATGATTGGGCTTGGAGGGGAGTTGTCACAATAGAAGACCTATTTATTGACAGGATATTTGTATCCTTTGACCAGTTAACGGTTAAATTTAATATCCCTCGTTCCCATTTCTTTAGATTTGTGCAGCTCCGTAGTTTTTATCAGCATCATTCACTCGCTTCCCATCCCAGCCACCCAGTTCTCTCTTAGACTCCATTTTGAAACTTAAAATGAGCTCCAAAGGGACTATTGGGAGGGTCTATTCGTTAATAAACACATACAACTTGGAACCCTTGATGTCACTAAAGAATCAGTGGGAGGAGGATCTGGAGCTGAAAGTCCCTGAGGAAATTTGGGACAAAGCAATAAAAACAATTTACTCTTCTTCAATCTGTCTGCGACACGTGGTTATCTAATTTAAGGTTGTACATCACCTCCACTGGTCTAAAGTGAGACTTGCAAAATTCACGCCCAATATTGACCCCAGGTGCGACCAATGTAGACAGTCATCAGCCACCCTCTGACATAAGTTTTGGTTCTGCCCGAAACTAGATGACTTCTGGCAACTGATATTTAAAACATTTTCAGATGTTTTACAAACAACTTTACAACCATCTGCTATTACTGCAATATTTGGAATAACCCAACAAGATGCTCTTTTTAATCATTAGATAAAGGATGCAATAGCCTTTGGTACTTTTATAGCCAGACGACTGATACTCCTCAGGAGTATCAGTTGGAAGGAGAAGCTCCTTCCAACTTTTAAAATGTGGGTTGATGGCCTTTTGCATCTTTTGACTCTGGAGAAAATTCGTTACGCTGAGAGGTTGTGCTCAAAAATTTCGCACTACTTGGGAACCTTTCTTAAAATATATGGAGAAATTGAATGTTAGATTTGGAGACCCATAAAACCCAGTATTGATCTTTAATTTTTTATTTTAATTATTTCTTCCCCATCCTTGTATTACCACTGTCCAGTTGATATAATTAATTGTTTTGGAGTATCTTATGTACTTTTTACTTTTCTTTCTATGTGGATGGTAATACAGTATATGGCTGTTAATACAATCAGTGTCAAGTTATTGAATGATACAGTACTGTTAGAGGGATGGGGCTCTGTTTGAGCGGGGAGGGGTATGTTCTGGGGTTTTTTTTTTCCCTCGTGTGTGTGTGTGTGTGTGTGTGTGTGTGTGTGTGTGTGTTTTATGTATCATGTGCACTAAATACTAATAAAAAGACTTGGAGCAAAAAAACCCAAAACAAAACGAATAGGCTGATTTATCTTCTGTGACGTTTAGTCAGGTACTTTTACTTTATCATATAGAAAATCTAACTGACCAAAGTGTATAGTTGAGTTCAGTTTATTTTTGCTTGTTTGCTGCCAGTGTAGCAACCTTTTACTAGTTAACAAAATGGGGTAATTGCAAGAAGTGTCTTGAGGTGCAGTAGAATTAAAATGTGCTTTACTAAAATTGTATAATTTAAGACGAGGACACATTTATGCTTTGCTCCAAACTGCAGCAGTCCATAAATAATCATTTACTTAATGGTCATTAAAAGTACTGACTGGCTAGAAGCTTTTAGCACATTGATACTTAGTTACTGCAACTGGAGACTTAATTTATTGCATTAAAGAACATGTAGATGTATTTTGTAAAGATAAATGAATAACAGCTGATCAGTGCTGGGGGACTAATTGCAATAGTTTGCCAGTTATTTCTTCAAATTTATGTTTGTGTAGTTTTTCAACAAAGGAACTATTTTGCTATCCATCTGTGATTTTCTTCTGAAACTAGAAGTAGCTTTGGCCCATAGAGAATAGTCTTTGAAAGTATTTTTTTCTCTTTTCACTGGGTTAAGCTAATATTTTTTTAAATAAAAAAACTCTGCATACCTACATAACTGTGTCGAAGACATCAGAAAAGTCAGACTGACCTTAGTTAAAAACCATCAAATGTATTTCGGTTCCGGTTGAATAAAGCTTTAACGGTGAGAGGTCAGACAGGCGACCATCTAAAGGCTTTTAAAAGGAGACGTCTGACAGGTAAAACAGCTGATATTCGTTTCTAGTGAGCTGACGGAAACCGTTGTGTGATGGACGGTCCAGACTAATGACTCATGAGAACTGTGATCCTGTCACCTCCGACAGAGTTAACCCAGCATAATTCTGTTGATCCAGCACTGTAGAGGAACACTGAATCAGAATTACATAACAGTATCCACACCACCATTGTATTCATTGTTTGACCACTCAACATTCCTGTGGTAAATTATCTTCAGACTTGATTTTCTCTTTGAACGTGATTGGCAAGTGTTCGGTGTGGAGACATATGGTACTACAGTATTTCATAAACTTGTACTGTAATGTTTTGAATTTAATATATTGAAACTTGGGCAGCTCGGTGGAACAGTGGTTAGCACTGTGGCAGCACAGCAAGAAGGTCACAGGTTCAATCCCACCCCCTGACCACTGGTGACCCTTTTGTGTGGAGTTTGGCCTGTGGGAGGAAATCGGAGTACCCAGAGAAAACCCGCGCAGACATGGGGAGAACGTGCAAAGACATGCACATTAAGTTAATTGGCATCAACTGGAGATTCTGAATTGTCCTTAGGTATGAATGTGAGAGTGAATGGTTGTTTGTCTGTCTGTGTTGGCCCTGCAATGGACTGGCGATCTGTCCAGGGTGTACCCTGCCTCTCTCCCAAAAGATGCTGGGATACCACCCCGCCCTCCGCAACCCAAAAAGGATTAAGCAGTTGAAGATGAATGAATATTGAAACCTATATTTTACAAGCCTGTATTCTATTAGGCCTGTTTTTCAGGTCTAGCTTAATGATGGAATCATCATTCAGATGAGATATAAGCTCTGCTTCTCTCCAACCCCATACAAACAGATATCTCGCAATACGCACTGATTTCCTCACAAGAAGGATGTTAACACTTATGTAGACAAACAGGAAGGGGAAACCTGTGGGTGGAAATGTCTTGTGTGCTGAAATAGAGGAAGCAGGAGCTGCTACATCACTCTTATCAGTGGGAAAAAAAGATTAGAAAACCAGCCTGTGAGTGATGAAGTAGCTCATTCCAACCTGATGAAATCACCCTGATAGTACTCGGATCTCTTGACCTTGAGCATAGCCTAGATGCAGACTGACTTGAGGATCATTGTGTATGAGTTTGCCGAACATTGGGGATATTGTTGATTGTTGTGAAATCATAAATATCCAAACCTCCTGATCTTTGACAGTGACCTTGAGCTCAAACAGGATGCAGATCCACCTGAGGATCATTGTGTGGACAGTTGGATGGACGGTGGACACCATGCCATTGCATTAGCTTCATTAGGCTTTGCTGGAATAAGCTAACAATACACTCAAGCCTTAATCTTGACACTGCAGTCATTGGAGGCACACGCCCGATACATGTTACATAAACATGTATACCTCAGTACCACTTAAAATGCAAGGGGTGCTACTCTCCACCTTTTAATAAATGCAGAAGATACAGAATAATAATTCTTGTGAAGATGTTATTAGACTCTTCAGTTCCTCCTCTGAAACATAAATTCATATCTGTGACATAAAACCTTGATGTGACAGTAAAATTCAAGGGTCACTGACTTTAATTTTTCAAATTCTTGTGGTACATTTCGGTTCTTTAAATTATGTGACATGTATTTATCCAGGTTTGACTTTCTTGAGGTGAGATGAAGTAGACTATTAAAATGATTGAGAGGGGTCTTTCTTTTCTTAAAGGAGCTAGGAATATAGTCTTAAAGGCCATCCTATCTTTGTGAATTGAATGTATTTGGTGAAACCAAAACTAACAGCTGCACTGAAGTGAAAGTAGGGTCTCGGGGTGTTTTATATTGAAATCTAACAATCCCCAACTTCTAACAGAAACTGTACCTCCAAATGGTACGTATGCAATACTGGATTCTAAAAACGTATGGTATTAAAGGATGAAGTCTTTCATACGTAATGCTTTTCTCTTTATCTGTGTGCATTAGTATCCAAGAAGGTATAAATCCCAATCCTTATGATAGTTTCAACATGAAATTGATATACAGTATATAGTGTATATGACAGTGATGTGTCACGAAAAAAAATGTTATTCATTCACGTTTGGAACTCCTACAGTGATTTCAGATTGCAGGAAGAGGAGCAATTACTTTAAATAAACATTTTGACTTATGCAACAACTTGGACGTGATGTGCTTTTAGTTAAAGGGCTCATTGACTGAAAATGGTGTTTGTTTTTTTTTGTAGGTTTTAACCTTCTGAAAGGCATCTGTTAACATGATTATCAAAAAAATTATAAAAATGCTCACTTCTCTTAAAAAAAACACACAGCCTTTGTATTGTTTTTCACTCCAAAAAGCTAAGTTGACTTCTGTATTTGCCACAGGATGTCACTTACATAGTAAACCCAGCCCAGCGTGTTCTTGATACCCGCCCACTGCTCTGTTATTGGCCTGCTTATCCGTCAGTCATGTGGACAGCAGTGAGCTGTTAAGTTAGCTTACCAAGTGTGGTTTATACTGTTATTTCCTTGAGATTTCAGTCACCCTAATAGACATCACTGTTTCCACCCGATTCACTAATCCACAGTTAATATCTCATGCCATTCTGGTTTCTTTTATTATATTTTCCCTGTGATGCTACATTGAGCTGTTTTAGCATTAACTAGGCTAGGGGGCCGACTGACATTGATCATGTGACCGACAGGGCGCCTAGGGTTAGCTTAACTGTTGATCCGGTCACTTTGGATCACTATTTTCTATAAATTGGCTTCATCCCACTGGAGCCCTTGTTCATCTACCAACACTTAACCACCTAAGTCATTCTTGGACATTATTTTGAGCAGCTAGATGATGTCAGCTAGCCGCTAATGTCAGTTTGCCACCTTGAAGCTAGTGGTTTAGCCACTCATTCACAAATGTTTCTGTGCTTATTGTATTCCAGCGATTGGTCATATCCTATCGACCACTGAAACCACACATCCCTGCCAACCAGTGATGCATTATTTCATTTATTCATTCCTTAAGACAAACATTAGTTGGCTCATGGATCCCCAGTGGTGCAAGCAGAGAGCCCCCACAAAGTTTTACAGAAGTTGTCTGCCCGTGCCACAAAAGATCCCAGGGCTGACCCGACCCGTTTCAGCTCAAGACACATCCGAGCTAAGCTCTAGCCAGCTAATGTTAGGAATAATGATGTAAGAGGGTGGGCAGAGTTGAATCCAGTTTGAAGATTTAAAGTGATATAGACTCAAACAGGCCGTCCTTAGAAAGACTGGAAAAATAAAAATCAAACGTGCTGCAATAATTACTGTTCCAGCCAATTTCCTTAAAAACACCTAAAAATAACATATCCAGTTTTTGGGCAAAATAGTCAGAATCACTCTAACTTCTTCTGTCACTGAGCAACGGTGATCTAAACATACTAAATTTGAAGAAAATAAAGTTCGTCTGGGTGTTTTTTGAGATACAAATCCTGCAAGTAACGTACATCTGTTAGATACTAGCTGGAAAACACAATAGAAATATAGAACTAAGTGTTATGAAGTTCAGGTCAAAATTTTTGTAATGATACCAGAAAAAATGAATATATTACACAGCTTTTTTTCTCAGGTTGTAACCAGGTGTCTTTGAACTGTGCCAAACGAATCATGGTTGTCAGACGTGCTGGCCACCTCCAGTTCTTCAGCTGATTACTCGTCACTCAACCGGGTCAAGTAATTAATAATTTGTTCGATGTTTTTCATGTTAATTTTAGCCATTTTTATCCCCAGCTGGTCAAAGGCCAAAGGAGTCGAACAGCCCTTTGGGAGAAGACCAAAGGGGGATTATGTTGTGGGCCCATCCTTCCGTCCGTCCCTCCGTCTGTCCGAATTTTGTGAAATCATCTCCTCCTACAGTTTTGGTCCGATTGTTTTGAAACTTGGTACCATGGTTTGATAATACTCTGATGGGCGTATTGCAATTTCATTCTCATTGGATGACCTTGAGGTCAAAGGTCAGGTCAGATTTTTCTCTAAATCTTCTAAACACAGTAACTGCTGAAAGAAATGATGTAGGCTTTTCAACTCGATACAGTGGTTGTATCTAATACACATCCTGGATGACTTACACCCTCACCTAACTATGGGTTTGGAGTCAAGGGGTCAAAGGTAACATTGCAGTTGCACTATTGTAAATGCTACATTTACTATTACTGTAAAACAAGTAAAGCTAGGGCCACCAAACCTGGTATACAGGTTCACCTTGGGATCCTGAACTCTATGGGTTTGGGGTCAAAGGTCAAGGTTAAGATTTCTTATGCCTTAATACTGTACAAGTAAAGTTAGGGTCACCAAATTTGGTACACAGGTTCACCCTGTGATCCTGAAGTGTCACTATGGTTTTGGGATCGCAAGGTCAAAGGTCAACATCAAAATGGCTTATAAACTATATCTCAACAACAAAGAAAGCTAGGTTCACCAAACTTGCTACACAGGTTCACCTTGGGATTCTGACCTCTTGCTATGGGTTTGGGGTCAAAAGGTCAAGGTTAACATTCCTTATGTCAGGGCTATTCAGTTACAATCTCAGTTGGGCCACAATTTGAAATCAAGACATGTAACAGGGCCGCACATGTTCAGCGATCTGTTGAATATGGCAAATTTCAAGCCAACACAGATCAATATGACAAAAAATATGCACTTTTTATTCATTGTCTAGGTTTTAAATGTGTGCTTGGCACATGACAAAGGCACATCAAAAGTGCATAAAAACACAATAACAGTGCTGGGGTTGAGCAGAACGTGAAGTAGTAGAAATATTTTTTCCTTTTGAACAGCAATTAAAAAGAATTGGGGGGGGGATAAAATTGTGTAAATAACTATTTTGGTCACATCTTACTCAGGCATATCTCAAAGTGCGTAACAACTCAATGTGCACTGTTGGTAGCATTAACATTTTTTTCCCTTTTAAAATAAAATCTACTACATCCTGGTCTTAACTGACCTTGGCACATCACAAAGTGCATTTAGCTGAATAAAAAAATTAACTGTCAAACACTTAAGTGCACAAACCCCCCAAGAAAAGATTGATAACATTAACAAACATTGCACATCCACTATTGTGATTCGTTTTGTTTTAAATCACCACGTGTGAGTAGGAACCTCTTTTTATAACTACACATTCCATTACACACACATATCAGTCAACCAAAAATTTCTAGTAGAGTTAAGGATGCAAAAAGCACCCACTTAAAAACTTGAGTAATAGATGTACTTTATTGATCCCAAACTGGGAAATTACAGTGTAACAGCAGCATGACAGTAGACAACCAAACAGAAACACACACATGACAGACAAAGGGATTACCCATGGAAAGTAAAAACTAACACAACTATAAAAACCTATATACATCATAGCTTAATATATGATGACCCGTATAAACACATGAATATCCCATTGCACAAAGGAGGACTATCAGGAGCAGAGTGAAAATGTGAGGTACCAGTTAGTCTGTAAGGTGCAGTGTGGCAGCATAGCTATGACCAGAATACAACATCATAGTGAGTTATTGTACAGTGAAATTGCATGTGGCAGGAAAGATTTCCTGTACCTGGCCGTTCGACAGCGAAGCTGTAGTAGTCTACTGGAGAAAGTGCTCCGCTGTCTATCTAGCGTGTGGTGGAGGGGGTGATCAGGATTGTCCATGATGGATCGCAAATTATTTAGTGTTCTCCTCTCCGCCACTGTCTCAAAGGTCTCCAGTCTGAGACCAATTACAGAGCCAGACCTCTTGATAATCTTGTCAAGTCTGTTGGTGTCTCTGGCCCTGATACTACTACCCCAACAGACAGCAGCAAAGAAGATGACGCTGGCGACAGCGGCCTGTAGAAAAGCTCCAGCATCCTGCTGCGCACGTTGAAGGATCTCAGCTTTCTCAGGAAGTAGAGTCTGCTCATCCCCTTCTTGTGCACAGCATCAGTGTTGGATCTCCAGTCCAACCCGCTGCTGATCCTGACACCCAGATATTTGTAGTCGTCATCCACTCCCACATCCTCCCCCCAATCTGCAGTGGCTGAGAAGGCGTCTTCCTCTTCCTGAAGTCAATCACCATCTCTCTGGTCTTGCTGACATTCAACCTCAGGTGATTCTGCTCCATTCACTCCACAAATCTGTCTACCAGTGCCCTGTACTCCCCCTCCTCTCCTCCTCTTATACACCCCACAACAGCTGAGTCATCAGAGAATTTCTGCAGGTGGCATGACTCAGTGTTGTACTGAAAGTCAGTGGTGTATAAGGTAAAAAGAAAAGGAGAGAGCACAGTCCCCTGTGGCGCTTCCGTATCACTAGCCACCACTCCAGACAAGACATTGCCCAGCCGGACAAACTGTGGTCTGCCTGTCAAGTAGTCAGTAATCCAGGAGATCACAGAGCTGTCAACCCCCATCACCCGCAGCTTCTCACCCAGCAGCAGCGGCTGGATGGTGTTAAAAGCACTGGAGAAATCAAAAAAAGTGATTCTCACAGTATCTCCTCCACCATCCAGGTGCAGATGGGCTCGTTGCAGCAGGTAGATGACAGCATCTTCAACTCCTAAATGGGGCTGATATGCAAACTGCAGAGAGTCCAGCCACGTCTTCACCTGCGGCCTCAGGTGGGCTAAGACCAGTCACTCCAGGACCTTCATCACATGAGATGTGAGGGCAACTGGTTGGTAGTCATTCAGATCTGATGGAGATGACTTCTTAGGGACAGGAACCAGGCAGGATGTCTTCCACAGCACCGGTACTTTCTCCAGACTCAGGCTCAGGTTGTACAGGTGTTTCAGTACCGGAGCTAGCTGGTTGGCACAGGTCCTCAGGGTCCTTGCGGAGATGCCATCAGGGCCCGCCGCCTTCAGCTGATGGAGTCTCTCCAGCTGTTTCTCCACCTGATCTGTAGTCACCGTGAAGTGAGGGAGGGTCCTGGTGCCCCCTGAGGAGGAGGAGGGGGGAGATGGAGAGAGGTTCTGCACAGGAGGGTGGGTGGGGAGGGGTGTGTGGGGGTCTGGTTGTGTTGCTCGGGTGACAGACTGAGAGTTGAGCCTATTAAAAAACAGATTCAGTTCCTCAGCTCTCTCCTGGCTCCCAAATGGCTGCCTGACTCTCCCCTTGCACCCAGTTATTTGTTTCATTCCCTCGCACACATCTTTAGTGTTGTTTTGCCTGAGTTTCCTTGCCTGAGTGAACTTCCTCCTGTAATTGTCCTTGCACCTCCTCAGCATCTCTCTCAGCTCATGCTGCACTCCCCTCAGCTTCTCCTTGTCTCCAGCCCTAAAAGCTCTTCTTTTTGTTCAGAAGTGCTTTCAGGTCACTGGTGACCCATGGTCTGTTGTTGGAGAAGCAGCGTACAGTCTGAGCTGGCATTGTCGTGTCTTCACAGAATCTGATGTATTCTGTGAAATGTAATGACTTGAGTCTTGAAGGTTTGAGGTTTTTCTCCAAAATTTATATCAATTTTCTTATTGTTTTCTACTTTTCTCTGTAAATTTATCTAAATTTGAAACAATTTTCCTCAAATTTGTAATTTCCTCTTGTAAAATTGACTTTTCTTGTACATTTGAGACTTTATTATAAATGTGAATTATTTAATGGCTAATTTTTGTCTATTTTTTAAATAAAAATACTGTCTTTTTAATATAAATTTGAAACGGATTGTGGTAAAATTTCGACTTTTTTTCCTTATAACAATTTACACTTTTGACCATAATTTTGCAGAGCAGAACAGAACAATAATTTAACTCTGATTTCAAAGAAAAAATATTAATAAAATTGTATTTAATTAAATGAATCCACTTAAATGACCAAAGATGCAGTTATTTCTGTTAAAATATTTCTATATTTTTTATAGCTTTTTAGAACTCTCCTCACTACCCAGACAACAGGAAAAACCTCCCTTATTTTGAAATCCAAATGTGGGCACGTTTGGTTTGTCTGAAGGCTGCTAACAGATTAAAGTCATTGACTTCGTGAATTTCAGTCATCTTAACTTGCCAGGTACATAATAATGAACATAAATTATTAGTTGATGTTGTAGTAGCTGGTGAAGTAAATCCTCAGCGATTCATCAGTCACTCTTGCCTTTCCCTGCATATAAAGCCTAACTACATCTGTTTGCAAAGCGACTCTTCATTATTGTTCCCGTTACCAGTGGGTTAAAACCACAATAAATGTCTCCATTGCTTACATACCTCTTCTGCTCCTTTCCCCCCCCCCCCCCCCCCCCCCCACATTTAAAGTTCTTTAATAAGCGCATGCTTCTCTCGGACAGTGACACTAGCAAGACACTCTGCTTGCAAGCCGACTGGAACGCTCACGCGGGCAGGGCGCTTCTGAACTCCGTGCAGATGATGGTCACGCGCATTGTTTGTGTGCGCACTTGTGGACCGTCATTCCTTCATATTTTTTTCTTAAATTTATATTTCCTTGGCGTGGCCTGGGACACTCAGAAGTTGCTTCTGGGCTGATAATTGAATAGGCCTGCCTTATGCCTTGTTACTGTACATGTAAAGCTAGGGCCACCAAACTTGGTACACAGGTTCATCCTGTGACCCTGAAGTGTGACTGTGGTTTTGGGATCACAAGATCAAAGGTCAGCATCAACATGGCTTAAAAACTATATCTCAACAACAAAGAAAGCTAGGGTCACCAAACCTGGTACACAAGTTCACCCTGAGACCATAACATCTGACTACAGGTTTGGGGTCAAAAAGTTAAAGGTCAGGTTGGCACTCTCTATGATCTCTTGCTATAGAACGTGTAAAGCTCTCTTGAGTCGCCATACTTGCTACACAGGTTCACCTTGGGATCCTGACCTACAGCTATGGGGTGTGTACTTTGTTGTATGTTTGTGGATGATGGGCTTATCATAATTTGGTTCTGCCACAGTAATTATATTGAAAAGTTGAAAACTGTTCTCCGTCAGTAAATATTGGGATCTTCAAAAAAAATGGAGGCAGGGGTTATTGCACTCGCCTCAGAGTGCTCTTGTTCAAAAAAGTGAGTGACATTGCAACTCTGCCACTTTGCACACAAGTTTGGTAGAAGTGACTCTGCTTTACTCATGGGGAATGCACAGGCTTTATGGGGGCGTGTGTGATGAACCCAGCCCTATCAGGTATCGCTAAGCTCAGAAATGAATTGGCTACATGACACATCAGTAATCAGCATACTTGGCTGCAATTGGCTCGTTGTGTTTGCGTTAGCTGTGGGGCTGGTCGTTCATGCTAAGTAGGCACTCGCTGAGTATTGAAGGCTGTGAAAACACAAAGGGAGAGCTTAATGGATCAAATGAGTTATCAATCAAATCTTGACAGTCACGTAAGTCTTATGGGCTTTTGTTTACAGCACTATGTCTATGGGAAATGTCATTTTTTAGCATGTAAACAAAAAAAAAAGCAGGACGTTAGCCGGCTGAGTTTCAAACAACGCTATGATTTTTATGGGCAGTTTCTCCTGTGATCATCTAGATGGACAATAAATTTTACTCAAATGGATCTTTTGGAACTTTTGCAATAAAAATGGACCATATTTGGTGGACAATCATTAATTCAAGGACAACAAGGAAGCTTCTTTGGTTAGTAAATGCTATGTTGTGCTAGTTCGTTTGATACCCTGTTGAAATCAAAGTGATGTGATTTTGCCTGAAATCTGTTTTAATAACCAAATGGACGAAATTCTAAGCTTTCAGATTATATAAGGCATGACTGCCTACTCTAAACATGTCTACCACACTTTACTGTGTGGCAGCAGAAACATTAAAATGTCCTGCCCATGGGACACGGAAAGTTAAGAGGTTTTAAATACCTACAGAAAATTACAACAAAATATGCCACAAGCATTTCATTAAGACGTGTGTGAGCTGTTAAAATAGAAGTGCAATCAGTGACCCTTTTAATCATAATGATGCTTTATCAGGTTGCACGTGCATCACAAACAGTTCAATCACCAACGCATTACCTACACCTATGTAAGGGATCAGGACCTGTACTTGTATAGCGCTTTTCTAGTCACAAAGACCACTCAAAACGCTTAACTAGTAGGTACACTAATCCTTTATTCTAAGGGCCTATCAGAGATGGGTACCTAGGGACAGTTTAGAGTCACCAATTAACCTGACATGTATTTGGGGATTGTAGGAGAAAACCGGAGCCCCTGGAGTAAACCCATACAGCACAGGGAGAACATTTAAGACATTTAATCACATCAGCCCGTGATCAAAGCAGCTTTATTTGTTGTAATTTAAGTTATGATTTTGGTTTTCTGCTGGAGCACAAAATCATCCCTGTCCCATTAACTCCCTCCACCAACACACAAAGCCTAGAATTTCTTATTGGACTGCATGTTATCATTACATGTCTACATTAAAAAGCAAAGTGAGAATATGGTGTACTAAAATGAAGTACCAAAGTGTATGTCAGATCAAGACCTTGGTGAGGCTTAAGAGTGAGGTCAAGGCCACTGGCAACTTTTTTTTTTTTTTTAACTCTGTCAATATTGTCATCACCCTGGCAAGTGTCAGCTTAAATACAAGTGCTGTGAATGCAAAAAAACTTGAAGGAATTGACACAGACGGTTCAAATCGGTTCCATAGGTGTATCCATTGAAAATGGTAAATGAGTTCAAATTTGAGCAACCTCAAGGCCAGAGGTTTTTTTTTTTTCTTTTTCTTCAGAAAATCTAGTGAATGCAATAACAACATAACATACTTAGGATTGGCTGAAGAGCGTCACTGGCACCCACCAGTATTTTTCAGGTTTGTGACAATGTATTTTCACCTTCGGATGTGTTTAGCTTCAGTTAAGGGAATTGTCTTCTTGATAGGACAAGCGTAATTTCTTTGGTATATCTGAAAAATCCAAACTCACCCTACATTCATACATGGGCTGCACGGTGGCGCAGTGGTTTAGCACTGTGGCAGCACAGTTTTACCCTCGGCCGGGGGACCGCGGGGATCATGAGATCGTGGGTTCGATCCCAGCCCCCGACCAACAGTGAGCTGTGTGGAGTTTGCATGTTCTCCCCGTGTTGCGCGGGTTTACTCCGGGATTTCTCCGGTTTCCTCCCGCATACCAAAACATGTAGGTTTAGGGCGCTCGCGCACGCAGCGACCAGCAGCCGGTGGCTTGTCACCAGACTGCAAACCAAGTCTACCTACGGGTACAAATAAGTAACAAAAAAAAAAAAAAAAATTCTTTACATTACCTTTGCTCACAATACAGCAAACACTTTCATTATAAGACATTTATGATTCGGCAGAGACGGTCTTCACTGTCCAAATGATCAATACTTGGATCAACACCTATGAAGCAGCAAAGGCTAAACATTACTGTAGAAGGTAGAATTTATCAGTGGAGTAGTGCCTAATGGCAATTCCTTTGAAAATTGTGATAGTTATCCAGTTTAAAGTCTAATAGAGTCTATAAAAAGTGTTTGTAAGCCTCTTTGCTCAACCCCTCACACACCCAAAAAACACATGCACATGCCTTCCAGAAGCAGCCCACCATCTGCTCCTTGAAAATCAAATCAGAGGTACCAGCCACCACTCCTACAGAACAGCCCCACCCACTGCTGGATGCCCCCCCCACACACACACACACACACAGACCACCACTCACCATGGCCTGGGTAATTAGACCTAGACACTTGAAAGAAGGGTTAAAGTGCAGCTGTCAGGTGTGTTTGTAGTGTGTTTTTGTGTGCGCGTCAGTGTCGTTTCATAACTCGTCTGTGTCCACTTCTGTGTGGGCGCCTCCTCAGACTGAATGTTAATTGTAGATCACAGTTATCTGGGCCAGCAGAATCAGCTGCTGCTTTTCATGGAAAACACTGTTTTACATCTCAAAGCTGACTGGGCAGGCAGAAAATAAGATTTGCCTTTTTCATTTGTTTAATCAGTGCATTCATTCATTTGGGATCAGTCCAGTGGTCGCTAAGTTTTCTTTTACTGTTGAAACTAAGGACGAATATATCCCTGAAAGGACTTATAAAGACTGTGACAAAGAGGGAAAATGTCCCGTTACAGAAGGAGCAACCAGAGACTAAATGTACAATGCTGAATAGTGAAAGCTAAAACTGATTTTTGGAGAGTTACAAAACTGATTTATAGATACGTATACCTTACACATATGTGTGAGAGTTGTATTTACAAAGAAACTCTTCAGAAATGTATTTCCCACACTGCTTCACAACTTATTCTATAGGCCCTATTAAGCCATTTTCTTCTACATGTGCTGCAGTTGCTGTAGGATTTTTTGCAGCCAGTGTTGCTGTTTATCTGGTGCTTTGATGTCTCACTTTTCTCCTAAATATTTTCTACAGGGTGCTCTGTAGGGAAAAAGAATCACACCTCTGCCTTCCTCTCCTCACTTGCCACGTACTGAGTCTTTATCAGGATCTGTAGGTTTCACATTGAAGTACTTGGCACCCTTTAGGTATTTTTCAATGTGCAGAGTAGTGTGATAGTGTTTAAAATGACAGCGTCTAACATGAATGGGATGACATCAAAGGCTAAGATGTTTGTGGTGGGTGGGATAAATATGGTAACTGTCGTAACCAAGGAAATCTTTGGCTCCGATGTTATTTGTGTAGCTTTATTGCTAATCCCTAAATCAAATCAAACAGTAAAACAGAAACACAAAACTGCAAAAATAAAGATGGCTGCAGACTTGTAGTTGAAGGTAGATGGGGTTTTTTTCTCTGCCTCCACACCCACGTGTGATTTTGTAGATTTTCTTCCGTATGTGTTGAGAGGAGTCAGCAGAAATTATGCAGCTTGTGGATTGTGTTTTTTTTTTTTTTTTTTTTTTTTTTTTTTTTTTTTTTTGTCTTAAAGTTTATAGTGAAGAAGAAAATCCTGACCATAGATTTGGGAATGATGATGAACCCACTTTCTTTCTGCTTTGTTTGTTGAGGCCTTCAGTCCTTCATCTTTTGACATCCATGGAGGTTAACCATGCTGTGTGTAACAATTACAGACATCTAGTAGTCAAGTCAGAGAAGGCAACAAACTCAAACGTCCACTAGCCACCCCTCAGCTCCCAGATCAACTGTGAATGTATGGTGGCTATCAGGTGCCATATTCTTCCAGATATAAAAGGCTAATATGTAACCTTGCCACATAGGAAAGCATAAAACCTGTGTATTCTTTGTGTCGGTCCCAAGCCCGGGTAAATGGAGAGGGTTGCATCAGGAAGGTCATCTAGCGTAAAAATCCTTTCCAAATCAAATATGCGGACCCATGACCTGCTGTGGTGACCCCGAATAGGGAGCAGCCAAAAGTGTATGTGATTTTAAAAACAAAAAAAAACAAAAGGCTAATACAGTATCTCACAAAAATGAGTACACCCCTCACATTTTGTAAATATTTTATTATATCTTTTCATGGGATAATACTGAAGATATGACACTTTGATAAAATGTAAAGTAGTCCATGTACTGCTTGTATAACAGTGTAAATTTGCTGTCCCCTCAAAATAACTTGACACAGAGCCATTAATGTCCAAACCGCTGGCAACAAAAGGGAGTACACCCCTAAGTGAAAATATCCAAATTGTGCCCAAAGTGTCAATATTTTGTGTGGCCACCATTATTGTCCAGCACTGCCTTAACTGTCTTGGGCATGGAGTTCACTAGAGCTTCACAGGTTGCCACAGGAATCCTCTTCCACTTCTCCATGATGACATCACAGAGCTGGTGGATGTTAGAGACCTTGCGCTCCTCCACCTTCCATTTGAGGATGCCCCACAGATGCTCAATAGGGTTTAGGTCTGGATACATGCTTGGCCAGTCCATTACCTTTACCCTCAGTGTCTTTAGCAAGGCAGTGGTCATTTTGGAGGTGTGTTTGGGGTCGTTAGGATGTTGGAATACTGCCCTACGGCCCAGTTTCCGAAGGGAGGGGATCATGCTCTGCTTCAGTATGTCACAGTACATGTTTAACTGTAGCTCCCCAGTGCCAGCAGCACTCATGCAGCCCCAAACCATGACACTCCCACCACCATGCTTGACTATAGGCAAGACACACTTGTCTTTGTACTCCTTACCTAGTTGCCACCACACACCCTTGACACCCTCTGAACCAAATAAGTTTATCTTGGTCTCATCAGTCCACAGGACATAGTTCCACTAATCCATGTCCTTAGTCTGCTTGTCTTCAGCAAACTGTTTGTAGGCTTTCTTGTGCATCATCTTTAAAAGGGGCTTCCTTCTGGGACGAATTGCCACACAGACCAATTTGATGCAGTGTGCGGCGTATGGTCTGAGCACTGACAGGCTGACCCCCCCCACCCCTTCAACCTCTGCAGCAATGCTGGCAGCACTCATGCATCTATTTTCAAAAGAAAACCTCTGGATATGACGCTGAGCACGTGCACACTTCTTTGGTTGACCATGGCCAGGCCTGTTCTGAGTGAAACCTGTCCTGTTAACCCCTTGCACTCCGGTCAATTTTCCTAAAAACGCCAAAAAATAATGTGCCCAAAGTAAATCGAAAGCTGTTATTCACGCCTTTGCAGCATCTTCATGGGATTGGTCTCATTTAAAAGAAAACACTTTGAATTTTTTGGCAAAAAAAACATGATCTCTCTAAGTGCTCCGGCCACTGAGTAACAGTCATCTAAACATAGTGAACTTGAAGAAAATAAATTTGGCCTGGGTGTTTTTTTGGATACAAATGCTTGCAAATAACACACAGCTTCAGATCCGGGTTGGAAAATGCAACAGAAATGTAGAACCAAGTGTTATCCAGCTGAGGTCCAAATTTTGTAACAATACCACGAAAAATGAATATATTACACAGCTTTGTTCTCAGGTAGTTCCCAGGCATTTTGGAACTGTGCCAAATTGTGACAAATGGCACAGTTTGGAAAAACGTATGTAACTTTTGAGTGATTCAACATAGAAGCTTCATCTTGGGCTCAAATGAAAGGTCACACTCAGGGCTGTGTCTGTGTGTGGGGGGGGGGGGTGTTGTCCCCCCCACCTCCCCCCCGCTACAGAGGACGGAGATCGGCCCTTGCTACATGACGGATTACACTCGGATGTGCCATGTTTCCACAGCAGCGCTGTCACCGCGGCTCCCCCCACCCCCCCTACAGAATCGTAGCGGCGGGGGGGGGCGTTCACGGTTCGGAGGTGGCAAAGAACCGTGTAACGCGGCGCACACACTTCGTACTTCGTGCGCCGTACAGTTGTAATTTACCGATCGGTCAAAAGTCATTTTTTGATTACAATTTTCAGGGATAAATAAACGTTTAAACGTTATAACACCTTACCTCTTCACAGCCACATTGTCCTGGCGAACTTCTCTTCCCCATTGTCAGACGAATGCGACGCTGGTCCGCTTGTGGATCCCAGTCAAAACATAATTCCATTATTGCGGTTTTGGCGAATGATTTACGAACTTTGTCGTCGGCCTCCGTAGGTCTATGATGACGGAAGAGAATCCTAAACGTCTATTCTTCTGGAATGAGTGCAGGTCGCACTTGTGGGTGGCCTCCGTGCTGCGGGGTCTGCAGCAGGTTCTTCCTGCATCCTTTTTTTTCATCTGTGGGAGCAGTAAGTCTCTCTTCACCCAGCCCGAACTTCTGTGCTTCAATTGGCTCCTGCATTCACAGTAGGCGGGTCCTCCTTCATAGGTTTTCATTCATTGGTTTTTCAAGGTTTCAGAAACCCAATCCAAGGCTCTTATTAGTCGAATGAGAGGTCAATCAGATGAACTAATCTGTTCGCGGCTGTGTCTGCAGCTTTTATTTTCAGTGCGCGCTTGGACGCCATCACCACCTACATCATCACCATCAGGATCATGCGTCCTAGTGCGCATGAGGGCGCTCTCGTGCGCATTAGGACGCAGCGACTTGCCCGTCCGCGGTACAACGGAGCGCAAGAGGTTAAACCACTGTATGGTCTTGGCCACCATGCTGCAGCTCAGTTTCAGGGTGTTGGCAAACTTCTTATAGCCTAGCCATCTTTATGTAGAGCAACAGTTCTTTGTTTCAGATCCTCAGAGAGTTCTTTTCCATGAGATGCCATATTGAACTTCCAGTGACCAGTATGAGAGAGTTAGAGAGCGATAACACCAAATTTAACACACCTGCTCCCCATTCACACCTGAGACCTTGTAACACTAACGAGTCACATGACACCGGGGAGGGAAAATGGCTAATTGGGCACAATTTGGACATTTTCACTTAAGGGTGCACTCACTTTTGTTGCCAGCAATTTAAACATTAATGGCTGTGTTGTTATTTTGAGGAGACAGCAAATTTACACTGTTATTACAAGCTGTACACTGACTACTTTACATTGTATCAAAGTGTCATATCTTCAGTGTTGTCCTATGAAAAGATATAATAAAATATTTACAAAAATGTGAGGGGTGTATTCACTTTTGTGAGATACTGTATGTCTTCAAGGATCACACACTTCTCCCATCGCTTTATGCAGCTGTGGAGCCCTCACCTGTAGGGTAGTAGTCTGCAGGTTGCATCAGAAGCCACGACTTGACCTCGGAAATCAGCATTTCATCATTTTGGAAGTGCTTACCTTTCAAAAATGACTTTGTAGTTGGAAAGTGGTGGAAGTCAGGAGATGTGAGGTCACGGGGGTGGGGTGTGTGTGAGTGGGAAGTGGGGGTGAGGAAGGATTTCGTAGCCACAGGACTGTTTCTCCATTTGGGCAACATGCAAGTTATCAGCTGTGATGGTGTCTTGCAAGAGGTGGATACCTTTGATCAGCATGCCACACCTATCAGTTTTAATGGCCTTCCACAATTTGAGCAGCAGTCAAGTGTAGTAAGTCCAAGTAATTGTGGTACCCTTTGCCAGGAAATCCATCATCAGTACTCCATGCTAGTTCAAAAGACCGTAAGCATGGCCTTGCCTGCCAAGAGTTGAACATGTGCCTTCTTTGGAGGTGATTAGTCATAATTCTTCCGTGGCTTGGACTGGGTTTTAATTTCTTGATCATATTGATGGACTCGTGTTTGGTCCTGCATGATTAGTCTGTTACAGAAGTCCTGCTGGTTTTCTTGGTACATGGCCAAAAGAGCCTGGGAGCATGTGACCCATTCCTGCTTCTAGAAGAGTGTGAGCAACTGAGGAATCCATCGTGCAGACAACTTCTGAATGTGCAAATGGTCATGGATGAGGTTGTTTTTTTTTCCACAGACCCCACACTGCTCTTGACATCTTGGGCTAGTTATGAAACCCCACACAATGAAGTTGTGGAGGGTATAATGTTTTTGACCTGTCCATTCATCTCACATTTTATGTTGTTGCTACATTAGCTTCTACATTTCTGATCAAATTCACTCAGATTTATACATCTAATGAGGGGATCTATTCTGGGGAGAGGGTGGCTTGTATACTTTTTCACTCCATTTCAGATTATCACCAGTATAGTTTCTACATTTCTGATCAGATTAACTTCCTGTTTACACAGAAGCTTTGGCTCAAACAAGGAGCTCCATTTTGGGGCAGGGGGACTTATTTTTTTCCGCATGTGGTGTTCCTTAGTGTATAGGGATCAAGCATGTCATTGATATAAATGGCTTATTGTAAGAGAATAAAAACATAATTCGTTCAGCAAAGTGATTTGATAGTAATAGAAACATTGTTTTTAAAGAGACATTCATTTTTTTTCTCAAAGATATTTGCTTTTTTTTTTACACACTACACCTGTGGAAGGCAATTGCACAAAATTGTAGAAATCCAACCTAAATATCACAACTGTAAAATAAAATGAATTAAAATACCCTTTAAAAATATATTTGAAATTTGTCTATAAAGTGTTCTTCTTTTACAGTGCCAAATTAATACAGCAGTATCAAAAGTCTAAGGCAAAGCTGTCGATTTACCAGTCAATTTACGTTCCTACTCTCACCTATGGTCACGAGCTTTGGGTAATGACCGAAAGAACAAGATCGCGGGTACAAGCGGCTGAAATGAGCTTTCTCCGTAGGATTGCTGGACTCACTCTCAGAGATAGGGTGAGGAGCCCAGTCATCCGGGAGAGGCTCAGAGTAGAACCACTGCTCCTCCACATTGAAAGGAGTCAGTTGAGGTGGTATGGGCATCTGATTAGGATGCCTCCTGGACGCCTCCCACTTGAGGTGTTTCGGGCACGTCCCACTGGGAGGAGACCCCGGGGGTAGACCCAGGACTGTTTGGAGAGCCTATGTCTCCCAGCTGGTCTGGGAACGCCCTGGTATCCTCTCTGAAGAGCTGGAGCAGGTGGCTGGGGAGAGGGAAGTCTGGGCTTCTCTGCTTGAACTGCTGCCTCCGCGACCCGGACCTCTGGAAAAGTGGTAGAAGATGGATGAATGGAGTATTAAGTCATAGAGTTCTATGCCCCTGTTGCATTTAACCTCATCTCAACACATTACTTTGAGTGAATTTACTCTACATATGACACATCTCTCGGTCTAGTCTTCTACTTGTATAAGTAATGCACTTGCTGTCAAGTTGATCCCACTGAATTGTGACAGCAGTACTGTACTAATATATTTGTATGTCTAATGTCATGCTTAATGGCTAAAGATTTTATCACTCACTTCGTTTTTCGAAATGTCTAGACACGGTGCACATGGATGAAAACTAATGGAAAAATAATCATGAGCTATGTTTTCGTAATACAATTATTTTCTCTTAGTGATGTTGTCAGGTTGGCAATCTGTGGCCATTAAACAGAGGCTGGATACATGGCTGGGTCATTAACTTTGCTGGGCTTTAAGGGATCAAATGTTTATCTGTCTGAAAATCTTGAAAGGCCTTTTCAGTACACATAGCAAACTGAGGTAAGGCAGAGGAAATGGGATCCAGCACCCATAATTGGACAGTTGGCCTCTAATCTAACATTTCCCTTTCTCTTTACATATCTGCAGGGGCAAATGGGATGTATCTGCCACAGTAAAATTTATTTTTTAAATGACTTGAACATTATTGGTTAACATAAATAGATTATAAACTGATTTATTTGTTGTTCATTTCTCTTTTCATCTTCAGCTGTCAGTCACGTAGATTCCACAAAAAAGCAGCTGTGTGCATAACAAAAATTGAAGGTCACTCAGAGGCCTCGGTGCTGCTGCAGTTCATTAGGACGTGAAGAATTCAGGGGCACGTTGTGCAAGAGCAGCAGGCTGACAGTCGGGGACAACTCCCAACAGACTACACCAAAATATTATATGTGCAACAGTTTTGGGTTTTTTTTCCATCCAACACTTCTGGAGCTTTATTTAATATGTGAAAGTGTGTTTACTTGTCTGTAGACATGCCAAAAAAGAATCATAAATGTATTTATTGGCTTCTGAACACTTAAAACTGCACATTGTTGTAGGGGCAGTCTTAAGAGTGAATCACAAATGTGTTACTGTTGTTAAATAATTACAGGTGCTGGTGTGTGTGTGTGTGGGGGGGTTAAAGCCAGTCAAAAGGGTAGGAACAAATCATAAACTCTTGAAACATACTGTATACACTCATATTTGTTACGTCTGCCAGACAGGTTATGTTTTCACCTGTGCTTGTGTGCATTAAAAGCATAATGCCAAAAAGTCATACACAGACGTTGACAAAATTTTCAGGAGAGGATGGAAATGATCCATTAATTGATTTGATTTTCAAGGTGATCTGAATCTCTAGTAATATTTTTTTTTTTAAAGATTCCAAAGGGGTTAATCAGGGCAGTACCTTGTCTGATGTTTTGATGGTCACCAGCAGAGGATGCTGTCTGCTGACATGCTGTTAAGACAATTTAAAATTTGGGGGAGAAGATTAGCTTCCTTTGTTGAGATTTGCACGCCCTGAGTGCGTTTTCATTTATCCATGTGATTAAAGGTGTAGAACTTTTGAAAATTAGTTTTTTGTGACCCCATTTGGTCACAGCACTGCAGCACCATTTGCTCCAAATGTCACCTCCAATGCTCCAAAAGGTCATTGTCTTAAGGTGCATTCACACCAAACGCGAAGCAAATTTTTTGCACAGCGCGTATACATGTAAAATTAAACATGTGGGAAACAAACAAATTCACACGTTTGTGTCTGGGGAATTTGGCAGCGATTGCGAGTAATCGGCCTTGAGATTCCAGTATCAACACTGGAGAGTAAACTAGTTTGAAAATGAGAGTGGCGTTCACCTGCAGACAGATGGACCGGGAGCTTTGGAGCTGAAACGGAGTGTCTGTTGATTATCTAGGTACTCCGACTACAAATGTGCTAACAAGGGCTAGCAGTCAGCTAGCAACCATCATCGAGGTGACATTTTGGAGGAGGCAGTGACATTTTCCCAGGTGGAAACCCTGCCGGATAACATTGTACAGGTGTATCTCAATAAATTAGAATGTCATTGAAAAGTTGATTCATTTCAGTAATTCAGTTAAAAAAAAATGTAATTCATATATAGATTCATTACACACAGAGTGATATATTTAAAGTGTTTATTTCTTCTAATTTTCATGGTTATGGCTAACAGCTCATGAAAACCCCGAATTCAGCTTCTCAAAAAATTTGAATATTGTGGAAAAAGTTCAATATTCTAGACTCATGGTGTCACATTCCAATTAGCTAATTAACTCCAAACACCTGCAAAGGTTTCCTGAGCCTTTATATGGTCTCTCAGTTTGATTCAGTAGTCTACACAATTGTGGTTGTGGCTTATCTGCAGACATGTCTGATGAACTGTTTGTGTGTGTGAAACCTGCCTTAGGACTACGGATGAAATTTAGCTATTGTGCTAATTCCGACACGTTTACATTGAAGCATAATGCTGATATGTTGATTAATGTGCACTAATTCAATAAATCAAAAAATAAATACATAAATGGGGAAGACTGCTGACTTGACAGGTGTCCAGAAGATCGCCATTGACACCCTCCACAAGGAGGGTAAGTCACAAAAGGTCATTGCTAAAGAAGCTGGCTGTTCACAGGGTGCTGAATCCAAACAAGTTAATGGAAAGTTGAGTGGAAGCAAAAAGTGCGACAGAAAAATGCGCACAAGCAACAGGGATAACCACAGCCTTGAGAGGATTGTGAAGCAAAGCCCATTGAAGAATTTGGGTGAGATTCACAAGGACTGGACTGCAGCTGGAGTCGGTGCTTCACGAGCCACCACACACAGACATATCCAGGACATGGGATACAACTGTTGCATCCCTTGTGTCAAGCCACTCCTGAACCAGAGACGGCATCAGAAGCGTCTTACCTGGGCTAAGGAGAAAACGGACTGGACTGTTGCTCAGTGGTCCAAAGTCCTCTTTGTCTGGAGGAAGAGTGGAGAGCCACAGAGTCCAAGTTGCTTGAGATCCAGTGTGAAGTTTCAACAGTTGGTGATGATTTGGGGAGCCAAGTCATCTGCTGGTGTTGGTCCACTGTGTTTTATCAAGACCAAAGTCAGTGCAGCCATCTCCCAGGAAATTTTTGAGCACTTCATGCTTCCCTGTGCTGACGAGCTTTATGGAGATGCTGATTTTATTTTACAGCGGGACTTGGCACCTGCCCACACTGCCAAAAGTACCAATACCTGGTTTAATGACCATGGTATCACTCTGCTTGATTGGTCAGCAAACTCTCCTGTCCTAAACCCCATAGAGAATCTATGGAGTGTTGCCAAGAAGAAGATGAAAGACACGAGACCCAACAATGCAAACGAGCTGAAGGCCGTTATCAAAGCAACCTGGACCTCCATAACACCTCAGCAGTGCCACAGGTTGATCGCTTCCATACCACACCACATTGATGCAGTAATTCATGCAAAAGGAGACCCTGGCCAAGTATTGAGTGTGTACATGGACATACTTTTCAGTTGGCCAATATTTCTATTAAAAATCAATTTTTTTAATTAATTTTATGTAATCTTATTTTTTGAGAAACAGAATTTGGAGTTTTGATGAACTATAAGTGATAACCATCAAAATTAAAATAAACACTTGAAATATGTCACTCTGTGTGTAATGAATCTACTGTATATAGGAGTTTCATTTTTTGAACTGAATTACTGAAATAAATCAACTTTTCAATGACATTCAAATTTATTGAGATGCACCTATAAACTTAAGCATGATGGCGTTTTTGGGATTTCCACAGCAAGTAGAAAGTAGCTGCAGAAGTTATGAAGGCAACCCTGCCCCTCTGCAACTCACTCAAAATCAAATTTGCATCTATTTGCCTGTTTACATTGAGTTAACATGTAATCGTGCTGCCCGAAAAATTCACACTTTAGCATTTGGTCTTAATGCACAGTTACAGTTCAGGTGTTGATGGGTTGTACTGTACACCAACAGTTAGACTGTATGTTCTTTAAGCTGTCTAAATTATTTTCACCTTGTTATCATACTGAAATTGATGTCTTATTTGCCTATGTTCTCTTGGCAAGACAGTGAAAAATGCTGGTAACTGTAAGCTCATTAAAGAGACTGCCTTCCTCTGTGAATGGTTAGAGGCAAGTAGCTGCATCTAATTGTCAGGCTGGTGCTGTTCTCAGGGAGCAGGCAGGATTAAATGCAGCCATTTGGGTCAACAGCCATGAAATTTGCATGGCCGCCTATTGTTCTGTGCTGTCATTAGCATACACCACCATCTGACACTGATGCAGTTACATCATCCAGCCAGGGGTATTCTCTTCCTGCTTCAGCCACGCTCTGTGACAGAGACTAGGTTGGGAAAAGAGGTGGGTAGAGTAACGAGAACTCTACCCACTCTTGTATATAATTCAAGAAATCTGTGTGTCTGTCACAACCATAGGATCGCTTATGATGTTCCTATGATCTCTACATGATGTCTATATGACATCATATAGAGCATAGGACTCACTATGGGATCAAAGGCAGGCATCACTCGCTAAAAGATCATAGGACTTGCTATGACATCATCAGGGATCACAGGCAGACATCACTCACGATCATAGGACTCGCTATGACATCAGTCATCACTGAACGAGTGGTGACATCAAAGATCAAAGGCAGGTTTCACCATGGTTACTGTTGCCATGGTAACAGTAACTTTCT
The DNA here is from genome assembly GCA_020510985.1 of Pholidichthys leucotaenia. Classification (NCBI taxonomy): domain Eukaryota; kingdom Metazoa; phylum Chordata; class Actinopteri; order Cichliformes; family Pholidichthyidae; genus Pholidichthys; species Pholidichthys leucotaenia. The sequence continues at coordinate 214,308,152 of CM035848.1, forward strand.
ACGGGCATGCAGAAATACTTGCTTTCTCTGGGCATGCACAGATATGCACTAGTTTGTATAAAAATGGGTTTATAATTACAATGGTGATATATAAATAAATACTCCATTATAAGTCAAGTTAGTCATAAACAACTTGTGTAAGTATAGCTACAGTGGATATAAAAAGTCTACACACCCCTGTTCAAATGCCAGGTTTTTGTGATGTAAAAAAATGAGACAAAGATAAATCATTTCAAAACCTTTTCCACCATTAATGTGACCTATAACCTGTACAACCCAATTGGAAAAACAAACTGAAATCCTTAGAAAGGGGAAAATTAAAAAAATTTCAATAACTTAGTTGCATAAATACCGTATTTTTTGGACTATAAGGCGCACTTAAAATCCTTTAATTTTCTCAAAAATCGACAGTCCGCTTTATAATCCGGTGTGCCTTATGTATTAATTCTGGTTGTGCTTACTGACCTTGAACCGATTTTATGTGGTACACGGCGCTCAAAAATCTGTCAAAAATGTTTTAGTACGACTTTGGTAAGCTACGAAGCCGAACCGCTTGATGGATTGTCGGAGCATTACAGGAGCCTCGGGCCTCAGGAGCCTCGCGGAGTAATATGTGCTTCAACATAATGGCCGGATGGCTTTTTCCACAAATCTCCATCCCTATTGATCTGCCACTCCATGCGCGCCCATCTCACCGATACTGTCAAAACCCAAGTGAAGCATACTAATTCGGAGCTTGCCATCATTCCGGGTGGATTAACCAAAGAACTCCAGCCGCTGTATTGGTGTCAACAGGTCGTTCAAAGTTAAATTGCTAGCAAGTTACGCCAGTATCTGCCAATGGATCGTGGATCGAAACTGCTCCTGTTTAGCTGTAATTAATATTCAAAAATGATATTTTCAGGACGAAAGAATTCAAGTGTCCCGGCATTTGTTTGCATTGTTTACTTCTCTGGGCTGCCGCCGGAGAGCAAGCCGTATCGATTACTGAGCGAGTATCCTGGTGATGTAAACAGCCACGGACCAAAAACGTACATTTGCTCATGGAACAGGTCATTCACACTTGCAGACAATCGCGCTATATGTGTCTATAATGACTATGGATAGGATTTTCTTTCCATGCACAGAAAAAAAAAAAAAATTCCCAGATCCGACTACCTCGCGAGGTAGTCGATACCCAAAAGCCGATGGTGTATAGAACACGTATATTAGGATTTGTATGTGAAATTTCGGCATCGAAACTGCTCCCGTTTAGCTGTAAACGGGAACAGTAAATATGGCTGTAAATACGTATTTATGGCTGTAAATCGAGTACCGAGCGACTACCGAGCCAGTATTCTGGCCAATATGGCGATGTAAACAGCCACGGACTAAAAACATTCCACCTGCTCATGGAACAGGTCATTCACACTCGCAAACAATCACGCTATATGTGTCTATAATGACTATAGATAGGATTTTCTTTCCATGCACGCAAAAAAAAATTTTTTTCCCAGCTCCGACTACCTCGCTTTAATGCGCCTTATAATCCAGTGCGCCTTATGTATGAAAATAGACGATCAAATAGACCGTTCATTGATAGTGAGCCTTATAGTCCCAAAAATACGGTATGCACACCCTTAAACTAATACTTTGTTGTAGCACCTTTGGCTTTTATTACAGCACTCCGTGTTTTTGGGTAGGAGTCTATCAGCGTGGCACATCTTGATGTGGCAATATTTGCCCACTGTTCTTTGCAAAAACGCTCCAAATCTGTCAGATTGCAAGAGCATCTCCTGTGCACAGCCCTCTTCAGATCACCCCACAGATGTTCGATCAGATTCAGGTCTGGATTCTGGCTGAGCCATTCCAAAACCTTAATCTTTTTCTGGTGAAGCCATTCTTTTGTTGATTTGGATGTGTGCTTTGGGTCATTGTTGTGCTGAAAGATGAAGTTCCTCTTCATCTCCAGCTTTCTTGCAGAAGCCTGAAGGTTTTGTGCCAACACTGACTGTTATTTGTAACTATAATTCCCTCCACCTTGACTAAGGCCCCATTTCAAGCTACAGGAAAAACAGCCCCAAAGCATGATAGTACCACCACCGTGCTTCACTGGAGGTATGGTGGTCTTTTGGTGATGAGCAGTGTTGTTTGGGCCAAATATACCTTTTGGATTTATGGCCAAAAAGTTCAACCTTGGTTTCATTGGACTATAACACATTTTCCCACATGCATTTGGGAGATTTCAAATGTGTTTGCAAAATGTAGCCGGGCTTGGATGTTTGTAAGATAAGACTTTCATCTTGCCACCCTAGACATGAGATTATCACATATACTAAATAGCCAGTACTTGCCAGAAATTCCTGCAGCTCCTTCAGTGTTGCTGTTGGCCTCTTGGCAGCCTCCCTGACCAGTTTTCTTCTCATCTTTTCATCAATTTTGGAGGGACGTCCAGTTCTTGGTAATGTCACTGTTGTGCCATATTTTCTCCACTTGATGACTGTCTTCACTGTGTTTCATGGTATATTTAATGCCGTGGAAATTCTTTTGTACCCTTCTCCTGACTAATACCTTTGAACAGTGAGATGCTTTGGAAGTTCTCTGCGGACCATGGCTTGTGCTGTAAGATGTGACTACAAAAATGTCAGGAAAAGCCGACTAGAACAGCAGAACTTTATGTGGGGTTAATCAGAGGCACTTTAAATGGTGGCAGGTGTGTGCTGACTCCTGTTTAACAGGAGTTTGAATGTGATTGATTTATTCTGAACACAGCCACATCCCCAGGTATAACAGGGTGTGCATATTTATGCAACCAGGTTATTGTAAGGTTTTTTTTAGTTCTTCCCCTTAAAAGATTTGTTTGTTTTTCAGTTGGGTTGTACAGGTTATAGGTTACATTAATGGTGGAAAAAGTGATCTGAAGAGGGCTGTGCACAGGAGATGCCCTCGCAATCTGACAGATTTGGAGTGTTTTTGCAAAGAAGAGTGGGCAAATATTGCCACATCAAGATGTGCCACGCTGATAGACTCCTACCCAAGAAGACTGAGAGCTGTAATAAAAGCCAAAGGGGCTGCAACAAAGTATTCGTTTAAGGGTGTGTATATTAATGCAAACAGGTTATTGTAATTTTTTCCCCTTTAAAAGATTTAATTTTTTTCAATTGGGTTGTACAGGTTATTGGTCACGTTAATAGTGGAAAAAGTTTTGAAATGATTTATCTTGGTCTCTTTTTTTTTTAAATCACAAAAACCTGGCATTTGAACAGATGTGTACAGACTTTTTATATCCACTGTATGTTCTTAAACACTTGAGTACTGAGTTACTTTGATAATGTTTGTTCTTTTGATTAATGAAGTGTAGAATGTCCACTTATGGTGTATAAAATGCAAACTAGCCTGGGATGCACAATATTAGATTTTTTTTCTTTGATAAACATATGCTGATATTTTAAAAATAGTTTGGGCCGATACTGATATATTCTCTGATATATTCTCCTGCCTTTTTACATCTCCATCTATATATATATATATATTCTCCTGCCTTTTTACATCTCCTTTTTCTTACAGTGATGATTAACTGACATATAAAGACACATTCCCCAAGGACAATAAAACGGCTACCTCAACTTAATATGAAAATGCATGTTTTTTTTTAGTTAGTACATTTAGACAGTGAAAAAATGAAGTCCATTCACTATACAAGTGTACAGTAACCAAAACAGTTTGCACCAACATAAATAGTCAATGTAATATTTTTACCCTACTGTACAAAGAAGCACAAATAGGGCTGCATGTGCTTTACAAACTTCAACTCATCATGATACAAACTGGATCAAATGATGCATATACACCAATTGTGAAATGTTGGGCCGATACCGATGTCAGAAATAAGTTTATTTATTAATAATTTATTATTTTTGATTGTTTCGGTGTCTGCCTATTTTATTACCTCCGCCAAAGGGGGAGGTTATGTGATCATCGGCGTTGGTTTGTCTGTTTGTTTGTCTGTCTGAAAATTTCATGAAAATCCGTCCATAACTTTTTGAGTTATCTTGCTAACAAACAGACAAACAAACAGACAAACCAACGCCGATGATCACATAACCTCCCCCTTTGGCGGAGGTAATAACTCAAAAAGTTATGGACGGATTTCCATGAAACTTTCACAGATTGTCAGAAATGGGGTATCCTACAGATGATTAGATTATGGTGGTGATCCGGATGACCGTCCACAAGAAAACCGCCATTACGCAAAATGCCATTTTCGTGAATAACTACTAAACCACTAATCCTATCATTGTCAATCCAATTGTTGTGAATCCAATTGCTAGTCATATGTTTTCACGGTCAAGGAATCTGAAAACGTACACACAAACACTGTATGGGGGGAACTGTGGCGCTAAACCGCCATTACGGAAAATGCCATTTTCGTCAATAACTACTGAACCACTAATCCTATCATTGTGAATCCAATTGCTTGTCATATGTTTTCACGGTCAAGGAATCTGAAAACGTACACACAAACTCTGTATGGGGGGAACTGTGGCCGCCATTACAGAAAATGCCATTTTCGTGAATAACTACTGAACCACTAATCCTATCATTGTCAATCCAATTGCTAGTCATATGTTTTCATGGTCAAGGAATCTGAAAACATACACACAACCACTGTACGGGGGAACTGTGGCGCTAAACCGCCATTACGGAAAATGCCATTTTCGTCAATAACTACTGAACCACTAATCCTATCATTGTGAATCCAATTGCTTGTCATATGTTTTCATGGTCAAGGAATCTGAAAACGTACACACAAACACTGTATGGGGGGAACTGTGGCCGCCATTACGGAAAATGCCATTTTCATGAATAACTACTGAACCACTAATCCTATCATTGTCAATCCAATTGCTAGTCATATGTTTTCATGGTCAAGGAATCTGAAAACGTACACACAAACACTGTATGGGGAGAACTGTGGCCGCATTACGGAAAATGCCATTTTCGTGAATAATTACTGAACCACTGCTTGTCATATGTTTTCATGGTCAAGGAATCTGAAGACTGTATGGGGGAAACTGTATCGCTTGGCGAAGGTCTGCGCTCTCAGAGTGCTTTTCTAGTTTGCTTAATACCACGGCAGCCATATCGAATTACATAACTTTCAGTCAAAAGTGGATTTGGACATATTTACACAAAGAGAGGTTTTGTTTTTTGTCACCATTTTTTGTTTTGGGCATTTTGTTATCTTATCTTCAAAGCATATGAACCAGAAAATCAGTACAATGTAAACAAACAAATTTGTCACTTACTGCTGGCCAGACGGCTCGCTCCCTTCGTCCTTTTGCGGCATCCTGGTCGTTATTTTCTCTTCTGTCAGTCATTTTACTTTTCCCCCTCACATCCAGAAACTGTTATGATTATTCCACCTCAATTTTTCTTTTATCCCGCCGCTATTTATCTTATATGACGACACGGAATCGGTACGATTGTTGTCTCCAGTCACATGGCTCTGGGGGCAATGGCAGGTGAACATCAACCAGCTTCGCCCACCCTCTGTTATAACACAATGTATATATTTACCTTCATAAGCTAAATAATCTCTTTTTAGAATCATAGTTAGTAAATTTGGGAGCAAATGCCTCCTCCTTCTTGCGATGGCGAACATCAACATTCGTTTACAAACTTTTCTGTGGTGTCCAGAAGTGAGGTTTTAGGATGGTTCTATGCCCACCATCAGTCCTCCAAGGCAAGAGCAGTAAGTTATATGTGTCTGCCACCTTGTGAGGTGGAATCCTTTGTACAACTTAAATCAACTGGGGAGTGTTTGGCCAAGTCATATAACATCACATGACAGGCACAGCATTGCGCCTGTGGCAGTGGGGGCGCTATCTGTCCATGAAATCTTGCCACAAGAAGGGTTAACAGGCCAAGTTACATGTGAACATAGGACCCCTTCTTTGATATAACCTTCACAATTCTTGCATTCATTGAACTTGAGTTTTTGGAGCGTTTCAGCTTGAATTTCTTTGCAAGATATCAGAATTGTCTCCCACAGCTGCTGTTTTGATGTGAACTGCTTCCCACCCTCACAGATCTTTTGCTTGAGGATGTTCCAAAGGTTCTCAGTAGGTTTGAAGATGGGGGCCACACCATGAGTTTCTCTCCTTTTATGCCCATAGCAGCCAATGACACAGAGGTATTCTTTGCAGCATGAGATGGTGCATTGTCATGCATGAAGATAATTTTGCTATGGAAGGCACGGTTCTTCTTTTTGTATCATGGAAGAAAGTGGTCAGTCAGGAACCCAATATACTTTGCCAAGGTCATTTTCACACCTTCAGGGACCCTAAAGGGGCCTACCAGCTCTCTCCCCATGATTCTGGATCAAACCATGACTCTGCCAACTCCTTGCTGACGTTGCAGCCTTCTTGGGACATGGTGGCCATCTACCAACCATCCACTACTCCATCCATCTGGGCCATCCAGGGTTGCGCAGCACTCATCAGTAAACAAGACTGTTTGAAAATTAATCTTCATGTATTTCTGGGCCCACTGCAACTGTTTCTGCTTGTGAGCATTGGTTAGGGGTGGCCAAATAGTAGTTTTATGCACAACTGCAAGCCTCTGGAGGGTCCGACACCTTGAAGTTCGTGGGACTCCAGAGGCACCAGCAGCTTCAAATACCTAATTGCTGTTTTGTAATGGTATTTTAGAAGCTGCTCTCCTAATCCGATGAATTTGTCTGGCAGAAACCTTCTTCATTATGCCTTTATCTGCACAAACCGTCTGTGCTCTGAATCAGCCACAAATTTCTTCACAGTATGATGATCACGCTTAAGTTTTTGTGAAATAGCTAATGTTTTCATACCTTGTCCAAGGCATTGCAGTATTTGGTGCTTTTTGGCAGCAGAGAGATCCTTTTTCTTTCCCATATTGCTTGAAACCTGTGGCATGCTTAATAATGTGGAACATCCTTAAGTAGTTTTCCTTAATTTTTTCCTTAAGTTTTCCTTAGTTTTCTTGTGGCGCCTCTTCCGGCACCACATGAGTCGGCTGCCTTTTTGCAATAGTGCCTCAATTCTGAGTTTTTCTTCCTCTAACTTTCTGATCCGGTGACAACTTTATACATCACGGACACACAGATCGCCCCAAATGTCTCCCGAGCCGGTGGACGGAGCCACTGTTTATAGCAGGAGACGGTACAACAGGGAACAGCTGTTAGCACTTAACCGCCACTCGGTGCTAACGAAAAAACTCAGCATACCGGGAGAGATGAGACGAAAACGACGTGGGTGTCGTGCTGGTGTAAGACAGCGGGCAAGGAATATAAGGTACAGACCCATCCGTTGTTATGGGGAATGTACGATCGATACTAGGAAAGACGGATGAGCTAGCGGCTATCTCCCGCTACGATAGCATATACCGGGAGTGCTGCCTTATGCTATTCACTGAGACGTGGCTATCAGAACTAGCAGCAGATGCTAACATTGAACTGGAGGGTTTCCACGCAATACGGGCAGACCGAACACCAGACAGTGGGAAGGCTAGGGGCGGTGGAGTGATAATGTATGTTAATAACAACTGGTGCAGACCGGGACATATCACAGTTAAACAACAACACTGCAACAAGGACATGGAGTTGCTAGCTGTTAGCATGCGGCCTACCTATCTCCGGAGGGAATACTCACACGTGATCTGCATCGTTATTTATGCAAATCCGACAGCGAACGCTGGGACAGCGCGTGACGTCATCCACTCAGTAACTGGCAGTCTGCATACAGAACACACAGATGCTCTTCTCCTCATCTCAGGTGACTTCAACCATGTTTCACTGTCTCCCATTCTACCCACGTTCACCCAGTATGTCACATGCCACACTAGAGACAATAAAACACTGGACTTATTCTACGCAAACACTAAGGAGGCGTACACCTCATCACCACTCCCCCCACTCGGGAGATCGGATCACAACTTGGTTCATCTCCGGCCGGTGTACAAACCCCTAGTGCACAGACAACCTCCGGTCATGCGCACAGTGAAGTTATGGTCTGAGGAGGCAATGGACGCTCTAAAAGACTGTTTTGAAACCACTGCCTGGGAGCAGCTCTGCGAGCCACATGGTGAAGACATCGATGGCCTCACTCACACCATCACGGACTACATCAGCTTCTGTGTGGACAACACCGTACCCACCAAGTCCATACGGTGTTGCTTGAACAACAAACCCTGGATCAACCCTGAGATAAAAACACTTCTGAGAGAGAAGAAGGGGATCTTCAGGTCGGGGAACAGGGAAATGCTGAAGTCCGTACAGAGGGAGCTGAGGAGGAAGCTCAGAGAAGGCAAGGACAGCTTCAGGAAGAAGATGGAGGACAAGCTGCAACAGAGCGACATCGGTGGGGTCTGGAGAAACCTTAAAACCATCTCTGGGCTCGAGAATACCTCCCCCCAGGCCACGGGGGGCAGGGAGTGGGCGAACAATCTGAACCTGTTTTTTAATAGGTTTGACCAACCGCCCTCCCCCCCGACTGCACACCAACCACTGCTGTCTCTGAAGACATCGAGTCCTGCTGCCCACACCCCACTCCACCATCACCCCCCCCACACTCCCAACACACAGCCCCCCAACATGACCCTCACTAAGACCCAAGTGAGGACGGCGCTGAGGAAGATCAAGGCGAGGAAGGCGTCTGGACCGGACAGCATCAGCACAAAGCTCCTCAAGTCCTGTGCAGACCAGTTGTGTGGGATTGTGGAGCACATCTTCAACTTGAGCCTGAAGCTGGGGAGGGTACCACAGTTGTGGAAAACATCTTGTGTGGTACCTGTACCAAAGACTTCCCACCCCAAAGATCTGAACAGCTACAGACCAGTGGCCCTGACGTCCCACATGATGAAGACCCTGGAGAGACTGCTCCTTGCTCACCTCCGCCCCCTGGTGGGACCAGCGATGGATCCACTCCAGTTCGCCTACCAGCATGGCATTGGGGTGGTAGGATGCAGTGATCTTCCTCCTTCACCGTTCTCTGTCCCACCTGGAGAAGCCCGGGAATGCGGTGAGAATCATGTTCTTTGACTTCTCCAGTGCTTTCAACACCATCCAACCGATGATCCTGAAGGACAAGCTGCTGTGCACAGGGGTGGACCAGCACCTATCATCATGGGTCCTGGACTACCTCACTAACCGGCCACAGTTTGTGAGAACCCGGGACTGTGTGTCCGACACGATCATCGGTAGCACAGGGGTCCCCCAGGGAACGGTTTTGCCTCCCTTCCTGTTCACCCTTTATACTGCGGACTTCTCACACAACACAACACACTGCCATCTACAGAAGTTCTCTGACGACTCTGTGATCGTTGGCCTCTTCTCCAATGGAGATGAAGCTGAGTACAGAGGACTTTATCCAGGACTTCGTGGACTGGTGCCATCGGAACTGCCTCCAGATCAACGCGAGGAAAACTAAGGAGCTGGTGGTGGACTGCCGCAGGCAAGGACAACCACTCACAGCACCAGTAAATATACAGGGAACAGACATCGAGATGGTGACATCCTACAAGTACCTGGGTGTTCATCTGAACAATAAACTAGACTGGTCACACAATACTGACGCACTCTAGAAGAAGGGACAGCGCAGGCTGTTCCTACTGAGGAGAGTCAGGTCTTTTGGTGTACAAGGGGCGCTGCTGAAGACATTCTACGACACGGTGGTGGCATCAGCCATCACTTTTGGAGTGGTCTGCTGGGGCAGTGGCATTACAGCAGCCGATAGGAAGAGACTGAACAAACTGATCAAGAAAGCTAGCTCCGTCCTGGGGCAACGCCTTGACCCAGTGGGAGGAGATGGGAGAGAGAAGGATGGTGGCTAAACTGTCATCTCTGCTGGAGTCCAAGTCCCACCCTACGCAGGACATACTGAATGCACTGAGGAGCTCATTTAGCAGCAGACTACATCATCCTAGGTGCACAACCGAGAGGTTTCGCAGGTCCTTTCTACCTACGGCTGTCAGACTGTATAACCTAAGCAGGGCTGCTCGCAGAGATAGCAAAAAAAAAAAACAAAAACATGACAACCCAATAGTAATGAATGCAAAAGATGCAATAGACTTACACAATGGTCCCCTCCGGTATACAACTAGGAAAATACCGGTCTCTACGGAGGGTGACAATATGTATGTACATTATACTATGTAGGATAACTAGGTAGACAATTATGCTGTTCATTCCATCTAACTACAATGCTCCGCACTGTGTGTGTTTATATATTTATATATTTATTCCATCTAGCTACAATGCTCTGCACTGTGTGTGTTTATATATTTATTCCATCTAGCTACAATGCTCCGCACTGTGTGTTTATATATTTATATGTACATATGTATACTCGCTGCTCTTGTTTTTTTTCTTGTCTTCTGATTGTAGCTCTGAGTGTTGCTGTCCCTGTGCTGTTGCAATCCTGGAATTTCCTCATTGTGGGACTAATAAAGGCTTATCTTATCTTATCTTATCTTTAAATGGGCTCACCTGGCAAACTAATTATGCCAGGTGTCTAAGATTGATATCAGTGATGGAAAGAGCCCTGAGACACAATACCATCCATGAGTTTAATTGAAAAACAAAAAATTGAATGTTTATGACACTAAAATCTTATTTGCATAATAATTTGGAATGCAGTGTATTGGTGCATTCCTAAAACTCACCATATGTACCATCTAGATCATGGCATATAGAAACCAGTGAATAAACACTGGTTTTTAATGAAATAAACTTATGATTTTAAAATGGATTAAAGGTGCAGTCATTTGAGGTACAAAAAACTATAGATAATACTTTATAGTGTACATGTTTGTCAAGTTAAAAAAAACAATTTTCCACGTAAATAACAATGTAGGTTGTTGTCTAATTGTTTAGGCCCCAGGCTATGGAAATATGTAAATTAAAAGACTACAAACACAGAGGCACGTACCTGACATCACATGTTCAAAGCGCGCCCAGGGTGAAGTAACTAACAGTCCTCTGGATTAGCTGCAGCTCTCACAATATAAAACAATACCTTTGTGTTGTTTTTCTCCTTTTTGGATCCTCCTTGTTGTAACCCATGGTCAACAGATGGAAATTAGCCACTAGCTACAATCTGGCAAGTTTACATTGATTAATATCAAGGTTCATCAACTTGCACTGCCCTTAAAAACAGCAATTCTTTCATTGGTCAGGGAACATTAGGTGAGGTTTTAGTAATCTCCTGCCATGATTGTGTTTGGTGATGTGGGATGATGGGAGATGTTGTCAACTAATCGTTTTCAGAAAACCAAATATTACTCTATTATGACAGCCGACAACTTTATGTGGAAAATTATCTTTTAAATTCAAAAACATCATATGTGTAACTTGTGGCAAAATTTGATCGGGATCAAAAGGTAATTTCGCTCTTGCCATTTAATTCAATGGAGAATTTTTCCGATTTAAGGTCCCATATGCAGAATTAGAGGGTGTGTGACTTAGTCTCTCTATTGGCAAATGCTAGAGTTATTGCACGATGACGGCTGCTGAGTTTAAACTATTCACTGATCGCTACCTATCTGGTCTATCGTGTGCATGGATACTAAGACCTTCCTTGCAACAGTATTTTGACAGCTTTACATTAGACAAAATTAAACTTGAGTGAAGTAAACAAAAGATTAATATACTGTCTACACATTAAATAGATACTTTTAAATTCTGCAGCATCATAAAGTAATAAACCCACTGCTGTCACTCTGATTGGGCAGGTGGCATTATGATTGACTTGTCACTAGGGCTGCAGCTAATGACTATTTTATTGCTCAGGTAATCACCCACTGTAATCAAAGATTACTCGAGTAACTTTGACAGGTGCGGAACTTTCTTTCCTAAAGAGCAGTAGTAATTGTACCAAATACCCAATAACACAGGTACACATTTATTGCAATGCATATTGCAATGTTTATTGCATAGAACATAACTTTAAACATTATGTTACGCCATAAAGTTCTATCCACTAGCGGCGTTGGCTATATGTTCTTTTGTCATATACAGTGGTGTGAAAAAGCGTTTGCCTCCTTCCTGATTTCTCTTTTTTTTTTGTATGTTTGTCACACTTAAATGTTTCATATCATCAAACAAATTTAAATATTAGACAAAGATAACACAAGTAAACACAAAATGCAGTTTTTAAATGGTGTTTATTATTAAGGGTAAAAAATCCAAACCTACATGGCCCTATGTGGAAAAAGTGATTGCCCCCCCATGTTAAAACATAAATTAACTGTGGTTTATCACATCTTTGGAAAGCTGAGTTCAATTTCTCTAGCCACACCCAGGCCTGATTACTGCCACACCTGTTCTCAATCGAGAAATCACTTAAATAGGACTGCCTGACAAAATGAAGTAGACCAAAAGATCCTCAAAAGCTAGACATTATGTTGCGGTCCAAAGAAATTCAGCAACAAATGAGAAGCAAAGTAATTGAGATCCATCAGTCTGGAAAAGGTTATAAAGCCTCTTCTAAAACTTTGGGACTCCAGCGAACCACAGTGAGAGCCATTATTCACAAATGGCAAAAACATGGAACAGTGATGAACCTTCCCAGGAGTGGCCAGCCAACCAAAATTACCCCAAGAACGCAACGATGACTCATCCAAGAGGTCACAAAAGACCCCACAACAACATCCAAAGAACTGCAGGTCTCACTTGCCTCAGTTAAGGTCAGTGTTCATGACACCACCATAAGAAAGAGACTGGGCAAGAATGGCCTGCATGGCAGAGTTCCAAGACGAAAACCACTGCTGAGCAAAAAGTACATAAAGGCTACTTTCAGTTTTGCCAGAAAATGGGACCTGGAAGACTTGCTGTAGTAAATGGAACCATGAAGGAGACTGTCAGGCCATCTGTTCATGACCTCAAGCTGAAGTGCACTTGGGTTCTGCAGCAGGACAATGATCCAAAACACACCAGCAAGTCCACCGCTGAATGGCTTAGGGAAAACTAAATGAAGACTTTGGAGTGGCCTAGTCAAAGTCCTGACCTGAATCTGATTGAAATGATGTGGCATGACCTTAAAAGGTGGTTCATGCTCGAAAACCCTCCAATGGGGCTGAATTACAACAATTCTGTAAAGATGAGTGGGCCAAAATTCCTCCACAGCGCTGTAAAAGACTCGATGCCAGTTATCGCAAAGGCTTGATTGCAGTTGTTGCTGCTAAGGGTGGTCCAACCAGTTATTAGGTTTAGGGGCAATCACTTTTTCCACACAGGGTCATGTAGGTTTGGATTTTTTTTCCCTTAATAATAAACACCTTCATTTAAAACTGCATTTTGTGTTTACTTGTGTTATCTGTGTCTAATATTTAAATTTGTTTGAGCTGAAACATTTAAGTGTGACATACAAAAAAATGAGAAATCAGGAAGGGGGCAAACACTTTTTCACACCACTGTAGGCATAATTAGCGTAGCTGACTACATTGTATTCATCTTAATTTAAAATCTCAATCACGTACCTTGCCTTGGGTGTGCTGGCTGTGCATGATGTGGGATGCTTTCTGCCGAGACACTGTAACATCGACGTTGTAGCATGCTAGCTCACTGCTCGGCTTTACCATGTACACCCTGCACAATGTTTTCCTTCAATTTGAGCTTGAAACGATCCTAGACTTGAGATACTTTTGTTTTTTCTGACTTTCTTCCTTTTTGCCGGCCCCTTACTATGTCCCTCTGATATGGCGCCATTAAACAAAGTTGCGTCCTGTTTACGTAGCGTGAACGGAAGAAGGTCATATAGACCGAAAGTGCTACATTAAATGACACGTTGAAGCGTAGATTTTGAGTCGAGGAATTTTTGTAATCAAATTATTTCAGTAATCGTTGAAGCCCTACTTGTCACCATCCAATCAGATTCAGGAGTCAGAACAGTGCCAAAAAGATTTTTAACTGTAAAAATAAAATCATAACTATAAAAATATTTCATAATCAAAAAAATTTAACTGTAAAAAAAATTTCATAATGTAGTGACCCACCACAATCTACATGGACATTCAATCCTCACACTCAGCTAGCCTGCACTAAGCAGAGGACAATTTGCATACGGCCAGAGAGCCCCTAGGAGACTATCAGAACAATGGACTATTGTTATACATCCCCGGATTAAGGAGAGGACGTCCGGGTGCCAGTTGGTCACACGAATTATATGTATTGACTGATATGTATATCAGTATGCAAATGTACCATGCAGTCTCTCTGTTGGTATAACATGTATAAAAGCGCTTGCTGTACATGCCTCAACAGCACAGCGTAACACAGCACAGCACACACAGCACAACACAGCGCACAGCGCTACAGTGTGTCTCATGATGTTGGAGGAAAATAAAACTCTGCAACCTCACAGCTCGCCGTACTTCGCCTGAACTTATTTTTCCTCCACACTGGTGACCCTTGACGAAGAATGGAACACGAGGCGAACACCCCGGAGATGACCCCGACTGGGAAAGCCCCGGAACGCGTCATGTTGCGCCCCTTGCCTGATGTCTTCCCTCCACACTGGTGATATGACGAGAGAGAATGACCATCTGCTCCCTCTCACTGCACTGTGGACACAGAGGACCAGAGAACGCCTGCAACCTCTTCATCCTCACCGGAGCACGCGCTCCAGAGCGCAGCGCTGGGACCAAAACACACCATGAACGGCGACACGAGCGAGCCGAAGGAAGCAGCCTGAACGGGGAAGGACATCGGTGCCAACTGCGTTGATTTCCGCCAATCTCCCCGAACCTGACTAACCTCACGACAGCGGACCTCCCGCGCACAGAAGCCCCACACGCACTCCGCAGGATTACGAGGACAGCGCAACTGCCAGTTATGTGGTCACTGCGCCAAGCGCGCACCACGCACGGAACAAAACCGGCTCCACAGACTGATACAGCGTCCTCCGCCGCTGCACATGCCCGAGAAACACGGCCAATCACCACCCTCGGAACCTTCAGGGCTGCTTACGCACCTGAAGCAGATGTGCAGCCTGCACACAGGACTTTGTATGGGTTTCTCAGCCACGGCGCACAAGGGGAATTTAGCCGATTGCTGTCCCCGATGGCTTTAGGGCTGCTTCCCGCACCTAAAAGCCAAACCGCCTCACACCCTCACACAGCTGCAGTTGTTTCACAGCCGCTACGCATCCTCGGGGAATTTGGCCGCTTGCCTTCCCCACATCCTCGCTGGATCGAGCCGCAAGAGGAGTCGGAGACATAATTTTTTTTCACAGCTGCTGTGGATCACCGCCAAGTTTAATGGGAAAGTCTACACCATCGCGGATCCACACGCAATTTTTGCACGGCCCAGACACCTTTGACATCCCGGGCCAGCACTCACTTACTCCCCCCCCACCCCTCCATAGCGCTTTTCTGCACCTCACTCCCTAAAGCCGACCGATCACCATCTTGTTCCATTACGCACGAAATGCACCGGCCCGTGCACCCACGATCCCCGGCCGTTCAATGTGCTGGAACCCGGAGCGGAGCACACTGTCTTTTTTCCACCCCTCCCCTGTCCCTCTCACGGACTGACATGCCCTCTGACAGTTCTACTGGAGCTGGAGCCAAACGACGGGGGGGGGGGGGGGTCACAACCCCTGCTGATTGTTCTGGGGGGGAGCCCTGTGGTGACCCACCACAATCTACATGGACATTCAATCCTCTCACTCAGCTAGTCTGCACTAAGCAGAGGACAATTTGCATAGGGACAGAGAGCCCCTAGGAGACAATCGGAACAATGGACTATTGTTATACATCCCCGGATTAAGGAGAGGATGTCTGGGCGCCAGTTGGTCACACGACTGATATGTATTTCAATATGCAGATGTGCCATGCATTCTCTCTGTTGTTATAACATGTATAAAAGAGCTTGCTGTACATGCCTCAACAGCACAGCGCAACACAACACAGCACACACAGCACAACACAGCGCACAGCGCTACAGTGTGTCTCATGATGTTGGAGGAAAATAACTCTGCAACCTCACAGCTCGTCGTACCTCGCCTGAACTTATTTTTCCTCCACAATAACTGCAAAAAAAAATTCTTAACTGTAAAAAAAATTCATAGCAGTAAACTTTGTAACTTAGTTTTTCTACACAGATTTATTTTACAATGTCAAAATGTTTTTGCCACTGGATTAGTAACATAAAAAAACTGGTCAAATCAGTGAAATCAAAAGTAATTCACACAGTATGTCTACATCTATAGGAGTCAAGTAGATATTTTTCCTTCATAAATTCTTTCAAGTCAGAGTTGAACATTGCCTGCAATAAAACTACTCAGTAAGATAGTTTATGAAAACGTTACTTGGGTACAGTTTTTGAATTAAGGTTTTACAAGCATAATTTTAATTGGAAAATATTATTGCTTTAACGTCTGCTTCTTTTGACAGCGAAGTAGGTTCCATGATATTTAGTTGTACAAGTTTGATCATCTAGATCAAAGATCCAAGACGAGAGAGTAGTGGTGTCCAGAAGCATAGCATCCATTAACTGCAAGATGGTGTCTGTGTATTTTAATCTTACAGAATACATCCATAATGAACATACAAGCCGTTAAAATATAAAAACAGTCACTTCACAAAGTAATGCACTCAAACTCCTAAAGAAACAATGGGATTGCACTTCCTGGGTTTTGTGACATCACAAAAGAACAAGCAAAGCCTTAGTTCCCTAAGTTGGCAAATCAAACAGACCCCAACTGCCTCCTTACTCATGACTGGCCAGTTCAAAAAAACTTATCCAGTCACATTAGGGGCTAAGGGTTAGGGTCAGAGCAGGCTGGAAATTGATATTTTCAGACAGCACTTTACAGACAGCTCCACATTTTTGTGTGTTTCAGTGTGTTGATCTGCTGGGGTCAGTACAGTTGAATGATCTAAACCCTGTGTGGCAAACAACTATTGGAGGGGTAGGGGTTCCTTCAAAACAGAATCTTGACACAGATAAACACGAAGCTTTGACATGACTCATTTGGATTTTAGAAATAATGAACCTCTTTCTTGTCACTTGGCTTAGACACACAGTCTTGTTGGTGCTCTTCATTAGCCCGCAGTTACTCTGAAGCCAAAGTACCTGTTAAATTTTTCACAAGGCACGGAGCTCTCATTTAGCAAACAGGAAAACAAAAGGCTGGCAGGAGACAGTGAGCCAGCTTGTCAGGGTGGTGGTGGTGGTGGTGGTGGTGGTGGTGGGGGGGGGGGGTTCACAGGGTTGTCAGCTGTGCAGAACGCGTGGAGGCCATAGACAGGGAGGGCATCCATTGTGTGCTGTGTGATCTCAACCGTTTTTGTTTGATGCAGCCTGGCCTTCATCCATTCTGCACAGCGGGCCCTTCACTCCCCAATGAGAGAGTTGACATCATGATATGCAAACCTCAGCCCACACACTATTGTTTCTCGACTTGAGTTTAATCATGCAAGAGAGCCTTGGCAAGTTTCAGCAGATTGAATTTATCAGGTTTATTTGTTAAGGGCAGATCATGACCTGGATGTCCAAATGATCATAATAAAGTATGCGTTTTATTTCTGGGTTTTAGGTTATTTTTTTATGCAACAGCTCTGCTGTGTTTTAACATATAACAATGGGGTTAAGTAGATTTGGGCCTTTGGGACTTTCTTTTGGAATTGTATTAATTTTCTGTTTGTCAATTTCTGTGTAGTACTGTTATTTTTTAAGTAAGTAAATTGAGCTTTGTGTTAAGTGAAAACAAAGCAAACCTCTCGATCCATGAGCACCTCGACAGTTGTGGATGTCTCTTTCTTATTGCATGAGGTAGCTGATGGATGTTGTGTGCAGATATGCTCAACTAGGGCTTCACTAGAAAAAACAAAGATATGGAGTTTTTTTCCCCCCAAAATCAAAGGAAAACACCCACAGAAAAACAAAGCAAGGAATTAAATTGAAAAACACAAAATACAGACACGGTGGCAGCTGGAGCTTCAGTCTAAAACACCCACACTTTGTAGTAGGATTACAATTAAAAAGCCCTTATCATTACAAACATAAGAGGCAGTAGTGGCCTGATGGCTTGGGATGCGGACTGGTGACTGGAGAGTGTAGGCCCCGCTGTCATTAACCCCACTGTGGTGGCCTTGAGCAAGGCCCGCTCAACCAGCTCCAGTGGAGCTGCTCAGTGGCCACAGGTCAATCTGTGGTTGGACTGGGCAGCTTCCAGGTGTGGATATGAACAGGGTGTCCTTGAAAAAGAGAGGTTACCCCTCAATGGGCCTCCCCTGTATAAATGAAGGTTAAAATAGATCCTCCTCATAGCGGTCTGTCGGGGGCAATAAATAAATATATATACATGTTCTGTTGTAAAGGCTTAAAAATTTGAAATATCGTCCTCCTTTATCTTTTTTTATACTATTTATTGGCAATATCTCACTCAAGGGTGTTGGTACAATAATTACAATAAAAATAAGTCTCACAGTGCACAATATTTAATCCTGCAATTATTAATGCCCAAGCATTTTTAATGACTCCACAGGGAAAGAAATGTAACTTGTCTGGCATTCTCTTTGGACACTTAATTTGAAGTTTTAAGGTGAAAATGTTTCTCTTTTCTGTCCAATAGCAAAACTTCTCTTCATAATTTTCTAAATAATTTAAACAAAAGTTAGTGTGACAGTATGTTAATGGCAAGAAAACATGTATCAATTGTGATTCACTAACATAAGCACAGTTGTGAGACAGCTGTTTATCCACAAGCACTTATACACTCAGTGTAACTGGAAATGGAGAGGTTGACCCAGACAGGCCGGTTGTCCGCACTGAAAGTCATCTTCATAAACATCTGAAGCCCCATTCACAAACACCTGCACCTGTGATTATATAAATTCCAATATATGGCAGCGTAGCACACGCAGACCCAAGTGTTATATACAGTGGTGTGAAAAAATGTTTCCCCCCTTCCTGATTTCTCATTTTTTTGTATGTTTGTCACACTTAAATGTTTGCTTTCGGCTTTAGGACTGTGACTAGGATTCTTCTTTGACTTGGCACAGAGGCGTCGTCTCTTCGAATTTAGTCTGCTGGTAGGATCATTAGCTTCCCCAGGCGAGCCCGGGTACTGGCGGAGGGCGCGACGAGAACGCTGATCCATTGCCCCCCATCTCATTGAATCGCTAAATACAGCCCGGCGAAAGAAATGGGAGGAGACAGTTGCTGACCGGAGCTTTACCCACTCTAGCAGGAAATGTTGGAGCCTCATCCGTCGCCTAGGAGCTGCACAGAAGCCCCCTAGCCAAAGCCGAGCATCCGTCACACCCAACCAAGTTGCATCCCACCTACTGACTATCGCCAAAGCACCCCAAGACAAAGACACCAGAAGAGCAGTTACAACTGAGCTAAAAAAATACCAAAAAATGCCTGTAGAGGAAACGAACCCTGAACCCTTCGAGGCTGCTGAACTGGAGAAAGTCCTACAGGGCCTGAAATGTGGAAAGGCAGCAGGATACGATAACATCTTCCCAGAATTCATGAAAAATCTTGGCCCCCGAGCCCTAACCTGGTTGACACAATTCTACACAAGGATCACACAAACGAACTCGATCCCAAAGAAATGGCGGGCAGCAAAGGTCATTGCCATCCCAAAACCTGGCAAAGACCACAAACTACCAGCAAGCTACCGCCCAATCTCCCTACTCAGCGTTCCTTACAAAATCATGGAGCGCCTAATACTGCAACGCATTTCCCCAGAAATAGAGGATATTCTAAGTGTGGATCAAGCAGGTTTCCGCAAGGACCGCAGTACAGGAGAACAAGTACTGGCCCTAACCACCTTCATTGAAAATGGCTTCGAGAGCAGACTGAAGACAGGGGCTGTGTTTCTCGATCTTACAGCCGCCTATGATACGGTCTGGCACAAAGGCCTCCTCCTGAAACTTATAAAGGTGATCCCTGCTTGGGCAACAGCAATTATAAAAACCCTGCTGACCAACCGAAGGTTCAGAGTCCACTTCAGTCAGAACACAAGTGCATGGAGAATGCAGAAAAACGGACTCCCACAAGGCTCAGTTCTAGCTCCAACTCTGTTCAACCTCTACATAAACGACCTGCCTACTACAAAATCCCGCAAATTCATCTATGCAGACGACATCTGTTTGGCATTCCAAGCACCAGACTTTGAACCACTGGAACAGGTGCTCACGGAAGATCTTGCTAAACTGGACCAGTTCTGCAAAATCTGGCGCCTAAAACCAAGCCCAGCAAAAACCGTCTCCAGTGTATTTCATCTCCACAATGCAAAAGCTGCCAGAGAACTAAACATCCACCTGAGCGGACTCAAGCTTAAGCATGCCCCAAATCCAACTTATCTTGGAGTGACCCTTGATAGGACCTTATCCTTCAAGGAACATCTAAAGGGGACGGCTGCTAAGGTGAAAGTACGAAACAACCTGCTCTGCAAGCTCGCTGGTGCAAAATGGGGGGCGGCAGTCTCCACCCTGCGCACCTCAGCACTGGCCCTTTCATACTCTGTAGCAGAATATTGTGCCCCTGTCTGGTCCAGGTCATCTTACACACACCATGTAGACACCCAGCTCAACTCAACCATGAGAACTATAACTGGAACAATCCGCTCAACACCACTCCCCTGGCTCTCTGTACTGTCAAACATAGCCCCTCCACACATCCGGCGAGCAGCATTAACTCAAAGGATGCTCCAAAAAGTTAAAGATTTTCCTCACTTACCAATCCATGCAGATATCTACACCCCACCCACTGCCCGACTTTCATCCAGACGGCCGATTTGGAAAAACCCTCCCCCAGCTGACTTTACCATCCAGACAACTTGGCAAGAGGAATGGGAGACCAAGGAGGTCCCAAACAAACAGCTGGTGATAAACCCCAACCAACAGGTCCCGGGCACCAACCTCCCAAGGAGACAGTGGTCTACACTCAATCGCTTCAGGACTGGACATGGCCCCTGCTTGGCCAGCCTTCACAGATGGGGCAGTAGCCCTAGCCCACTGTGCGCATGTGGAGAGGAGCAAACTATGGAACACATCATAGAGGCTTGCCCGCTCCAAAGACTGGAAGGAGGATTACACACCCTCCATACAGCAAACCAGGAGGCAACTGCTTGGCTTAAGGACTTTGCATTCGCTAAATAAATAATAACTTAAATGTTTCATATCATCAAACAAATTTAAATATTAGACAAAGATAACACAAGTATACACAAAATGCAGTTTTTAAATGAAGGAGTTTATTAATAAGGGGGAAAAAATCCAAACCTACGTGGCCCTGTGTGAAAAAGTGATTGTACCCTGTTAAAACATAAATTAACTGTGGTTTATCACGTCTTTGGAAAGCTGAGTTCAATTTCTCTAGCCTCACCCAGGCCCGATTACTGCCACACCTGTTCTCAATCAAGAAATCACTTAAATAGGACCTGCCTGACAAAGTGAAGTAGACCAAAAGACCCTCAAAAGCTAGACATCGTGCTGTGATCCAAAGAAATTCAGGAACAAATGAGAAAAAGTATTTGAGATCTGTCAGTCTGGTAAAGGTTATAAAGCCATTTCTAAAGCTTTGGGACTGCAGTGAACCACAGTGAGAGCCATTATCCACAAATGACAAAAACATGAAACAGTGGTGAACCTTCCCAAGAGTGGCCGGCCAACCAAAATTACCCCAAGAGCGCTGCGACGACTCATCCAAGAGGTCACAAAACCCCACAACATCATCCAAAGAACTGTAGGTCTCACTTCCCTCAGTTAAGGTCAGTGTTCATGACTCCACCGTAAGAAAGAGACTGGGCAAAAATGGGCTACATGACTAGAGTTCCAAGATGAAAACCACTGCTGAGCAAAAAGAACAAAGGCTCGTCTCGGTTTTGCCAGAAAACATCTTGATGATCCCCAAGACTTTTGGGAAAATACTCTGTGGACTGACGAGACAAAAGTTGAACTTTTTGGAAGGTGTGTGTCCCATTACATCCAGGATAAAAGTAACACAGCATTTCAGAAAAGGAACATCATACCAAGAGTAAAATATGGTGGTGGTAGTGTGATGGACTGGGGCTGTTTTGCTGCCTCAGGACCTGGAAGACTTGCTGTGGTAAATGGAACCATGAATTCTGCCGTCTACCAAAAAATCCTGAAGGAGAATGTCCGGCCTTCTGTTCGTGACCTCAAGCTGAAGTGCACTTGAGTTCTGCAGCAGCACAATGATCGAAAACGCACCAGCAAGTCCACCTCTGAATGGCTTAAGAAAAACAAAATGAAGACTTTGGAGTGGCCTAGTCAAAGTGCTGACCTGAATCCGATTGAGATGCTGTGGCATGACCTTAAAAAGGTGGTTCATGCTCGAAAACCCTCCAGTGTGGCTGAATTACAACAATTCTGCAAAGATAAGTGGGCCAAAATTCCTCCACAGCGCTGTAAAAGACTCATTGCTAGATATCGCAAATGCTTGATTGCAGTTGTTGCTGCTAAGGGTGGCCCAACCAGTTATTAAGTTTAGGGGGCAGTCACTTTTTCCACACAGGGCCATGTAGGTTTGGATTTTTTTCCTTAATAATAAACACCTTCATTTAAAACTGCATTTTGTGTTTACTTGTGTTATCTTTGTCTAATATTTAAATTTGTTTGATCAGAAACATTTAAGTGTGACAAACATACAAATAAATGAGAAATCAGGAAGGGGGCAAACACTTTTTCACACCACTGTAGTTGTGGTGCATGTGAAATGCTGGAAAAAATTAAATTTCAAACCCATCTGTGTACTTGCTGCATATGATTTCACATATCTGCAGGTGATTGCATGTGCACAGGCTGGCAAATCCAAGTAAACCCAACTGAGACGAGGCTGAATGCCAACATAACATGCTTTTTCTACCAGTTCTCTTCATTACATGGCTCAGCACATATGAGGGGGCTGAAAAGTTCATAGTGGTCAAATTTTATCAAATATGGTTTATTTTTCAACATAGTCTCCCCTACGGTTCAGACACTTCTTCCATCGGTGTTGCAGTGTTTGGATTCCTGCTGTTAAAAAATAAACCACATTTGGTCAAATTTGACCACTATGAACTTTTCAGCCTCTGAACTTTTCAGCCCCTCTACCCCCCTCGTATTTTCTACCACTGCTAGCACTGCAGTCACAAGAATCATGGATGTGAAGTTTGTGAACCCAAAGTGCATTTCAGGTATACACAGAAATACCAACAAGCAATTCATTCTAATACATAAAAGACGATCTTAAGTTCCCCTCCTCGGGATGTGTCAATAGTGTATGTGCTGTCATCACTGCATCTCCTTGCTTCAAAATCACTTAAATCTCAGTTCAGGGGTGGTGGTGGGGGGGGCAGCACCAAAAATTGTTGAGTAAACAGACAGCGGTAACTGAAAGGAACGATGAAGACTTTTTGATTCTTTTTTTCACTTCCTTGTTCGAGACTCACTTTCAGTTTGTCATGACCTGGGCTTGATGTTCAGGCCCAGTTCTGTGACGTGGTGGCTGTTCACTCTTTTGTGTATTTTGTCTTATTTTCCATCAGGCGCTCTCAGGGAGCCTCTGGGGTCCGCTCGGCTCCCTGTCAGCTCGGGTGTGCCTCCCTGTCCTGCCAGTTTGACCAGCTGTAGTTCATTATCGCTGTCACTCCTCTGTGCGCACACGCACGCACGCACGCACACACACACACACACATTTTCTTCCATGCACACTTTTACACACATACACACACCCACTCATCCTCAACCACATGCTTACTGACATCCTTTCATGCAGCTGTTTCCACTTGGTGCTGCCCACTCATTCTACACACTCACTCTCATTACACACACTGGCAATCTCTTTCCTTGTAAGCACTATATAAGTACAGGTCCTTATCCCTAATCCACTCATTAGGGTTGGCATTATTTAGCCCTGCCCCTGCTGGAAGAGATTTCCGGATCATTGTAGTCTAACACTAGTCCTCCTCTATGTAGTTTCCCTCAGTGTTAGTACTCTGCCACTCATGTCTAGATGCCCTGCCAGCTCTGGGCACCGCATCGCATTGGGTGGTATTGATTATCTGTAACTGGTTGTTTGTGTTCGTCTGGATATTCACTGGGATCTACTCGGACTGTTCCAGCTTACATGAGTACTGACCGTTTCGCCCCTGCCGTCCAGTCCTGCCTGGCAGTTCCTTTTCCGGGCATCTTTCCCGTTCCTCCTCTGCTGTCCTGTCTGCCATGGAACATTTTTTTCCCTATGTCGTACTCACCTGTTCTGTAGAGCGTCCTGGAGGACATCCTTGTGTATCCCGTACTACTCACCTGTTATGTTGAACCGTTGAATCTCATCCTGTACGTTCATCTGTTATTTTGAACTGTTTGGCACTCCCTGCAATAAATACGCACAGCATACTCCTGCGAGTGGGTTTAATTCTTTCCTCTGTGTGCCACGTAAAAGCGCATGGGGAAATCATGACACAGTTTGATGATTTGCTAAATTTAGATATTTTTCTTTTTATTAAAGATGCACTGTGGTGGATATAAATCCCCTTAAAAACAAATCTCCATGGTCTAAATTGGTATCGTAGGCCCTTTTTTCCACAAGAAAACTTTCAAGTTCTTACAATTGCTTGTGAAAATCTTTTGCCTTTTCCTCCTGTTTCAAACACCAGGATCTATGACTATTTTAATTAAGCCCACCCACATCCCTCCCACTAGGACACTGACCCACCACATCTCCTCAAGGACCACAGCATACAGAAGTCTGTAAGCTGACAAATTTGACCAGAAAATGATGGCGTTGAAGATCTAGGGCCGTATTATAAGGACGTGGTCCATAATCAGTTCTCACTGACGCAGAACACGTTTATAGGCGTTTCCAAGTTCATTTACTTATCACAGCAGCACATTAAGAAATTTTCCGTCGGGCACATGGTGCAAAAAGGTTGGCCTAATTATTCAGAGGTGTGATTTGGATAATCCAATCCAAAGCATTCCTGCCCATCCCTTTAATGCACAGAGGCACATTATCTAGAGTGAACTCTGATCATGACGGCTTGTTTAAGGTGGGTTTTGCACTGGCCAAAGCCCATGCTGGTGAGTGAAAATGCACGTGATGGTAAAGTTGCTTGATAATAAGGAAGACGCCAATCACAGTTGATGCCCTGTTAGTTATTTTAGAGAGATCAAATGGGGAAGATATAGCTAAGGCTGATCTGAAAAATCAGCTGAATGGTGTAATATAGTGCCCATAGATGCAACACACAGACATGAATGGATTTGAAACTTCAAGAAAGGAGAATGATGCCTATGTAAATTTTCATCAACTTTTATAAATTGGAAGGCTCATTAACGGTGGCGCAGAAGTCGCTCCCGGTCCGAGGGGAGATGGAGTGCTCCCTCTTCTGTTGCTTTTGCCAACAGAGAGTCTCATGTCTAATGCGAGGTTCTGCCAAGGTTTATGGCTGTCTGTCCCAGTCCCTCCTGGGTGGGAGGGAAGGAGGAGATCTGGCGCGGCATCCCATCTGTCGCTGACCCCCGCCACGAACTGAGCCTGCTCTCGGCAGCCCCTCCTGGAGGCTGATGGGTGGCCGTCAGGGTGCCCCCAGCTCGAGAGCCATGACTGTAGGCGGGTGGCCTTGGCCCAGCTGGAAACTTGGGAGCACGTGGCTAGCTGTTTAATCCATGTGGGACCAGATATTATTAAATTCTTTGCAAATCAGTGAAATTAAAATAACCAGTTCACTATAAAACTTTGTTCTGTCCACGCTTATGTGAAAGAGACGTAATTTTCTTTGTTCCTATGGGCAGAAATATACTATTAAGAGAGATGCCTTAAAACGTGTCACTTCCAGATCATATACATTAAATGTTTAAATATAAAACACCATATTTTTTGTCTTTTTACTATGTGCCTATTTACTGCAATAAGTTCAACTTTAATAAACTGAGAAAATAGCAGGTGAAGTTCGTTTCTTTTCATTTATGTTGTTCTTGTACATACAGTGGTATGCAAAAGTTGAGGCACCTCTTGAAAAATAGCATGTTTTTAAATTAAAAAGATGTAAGCAGTCTCTGTACAATATGGAAAAATATACCACTAAACACTAATGCATACTTGCTTTTTTCATAAACTAAACAAAAATTAAGAAAAAACACAATTGTGGCTTATGCAAAAGTCTGAGTACCCTACACAATTAATTGAACACACCAATTAAACAAAATCACCAAAATGTGTCATTTGTTAGGGGGGATGCTTGCATACCACTGTAGTCTCCACCATGGCTTGCTGTGCTGCATGAGGATGCTCCAGTCACTCAGAAAGGAGTCTGAATGTACGGTTTCACCACCAACAGAGGAGCAACAAAGTGGTTGGCACAAGGCATTTTAATGTAGCAAAAAATACCAAAAAGAGACGGACAGTGACATATTTTTATTGAACCAATCAACTGATTGTATGAAAATATTCTATTCTGTCTATTCCCGCCATTTAATATGTGTCACCAATATGTGTCATTTCCATAAATGACCTTATTTGTTCATAGCCCAGCCTTCACTTAGTGAGGCTGCAGTACCGCCATCTCTCGATAGGTGCGGGCATTAGTGACGTCACCACAGCAATACAAAGAAAATGGCAGAACGAGAGCAAAGTGATTCGGACAGCGATTATTTTCTCGAGTTTGACGACCTCAGTATAAATGATGACATTGAAAATGAGGAATCAGATGATGAAGTAGTTTTGGGTGGTGCTGAGGGGGTATTCAGCCTTATTTGTGGGAAAGAAGTGAGGGTTATGTTGCCTGCCTGTGCAGTGAGCCTCATCAGAGAAACATTCCCATCTGATCACTACAAGGGATTTTGCCTACCAAGATTAGATTTGTGAACAATGATATTTAAATAAAGTTTTGTAAAATCATATATTGAGTTTATTAATGTTCATGTCAATGTTATAATTCTCATAGTTCAGCATTCATCAAAGTCGCATGTACATTTGAATAATTTGAACACACTAAATTCTTCTCAATTTGAAAAGAAATATTACATACTATACCACCTTTGTATGAATGTTTGAAAACACAGCAGAAATATACAAAGAAATACAAAAATCAATGGAGTATCACTACAGATTAAGAAAATAACTAGTTTCCAGATATAGCAATTATTATATTCCAATAAATAACATTTCACAGTTATAATGGGCACCATTTTATGGTAGAAAATTGGGGTTCCATTTTTAAAAGCACATTTCTCTTACAATCTTAGGCTTATATTTATTTTTCTTAGCAAATATGTTGCTTCCCTAAAAATTGAAAGCTGAACTGTCATTGGTAATTGGTAATTTCTTCTACTTTTACAAGTTTGCTTTTGAAAATCATCCGTTGCTTGGAATTCATTTAAAATGTTTAGTAAACATTTGCTGTGAATATTAAAAATACAAAACTTACCCTGTTTACTTCTCGTTTTCTGACAGCTGATTGCATCGGTAGATCACCCTTGCTTTTCACGCCACTGTCACTGACACTGACACTTGTCTCAGAGTCAGACTTGGGAATCGAGGGATATATAGTTGGAATAGCCGTTTTCTTTATCACCAATCTTTTTGCAAATTTCATTTCAAATTGCATCTTATTCTCGAAATCGCTGTCAACGAAATGTCTACTGCACATGTAGGGCGCTAACGAGGCGCAGGTGTGCGCGCAGCTGAGGCAGATGCCTGAGAGCGGCGAGCCGTGACACCTGCAAAATATATGTGGACAAGAAAGACTGACAAACCTGGGTACTATTTCACTGGAGTCTGCTTTAATACAGAAGCTGAAGCAATAGGGAACACTGTATGTCTCTGTAATTGAGAACTTTGCTTCTAAAAAACACAGGAGGATGGACTTCCAGTATAAGTAACCGGTGAGTTAAACTGTCTTTCGTCAGCATGTTTTTTCCCCCTAACCGTTCTTATGATCATGAGAATATTTGGTAATTCCGAGAAATATCCGTAATCGCCGATTTTAAAACGTAAACATCAAGTGTTGCATGAAGCAAAACACAGCAGGTATACCATCGCACCCGTAGACAACACAACGCCAAACCATATTAATTCGATTCCTGAAATCCTAATCTTCATAAATAATCTATTTGTAATCCACAAGTATTCCGAGAAATATCCGTAATCGCCGATTTTAAGACGTAAACAAGTGTTGCATGAAGCAAAACACAGCACTGGCCGCCGACCGTGTGCGTGTGTTTGCCGGTGGTGACGTCACACAGTCAGTGGCCATCTTAGCCGCTGATCGCTTGGCTAGGTCAGACAGCTCTCCACAACAGCGTACTTCAAGAGCGCATTGTCACCTTATGCAACATTCGTTGACACCAAAACATGTGCGGTTCGACTTAGCTCGTCTCAGACAACAATTTGAGATATGAATTAGCAATATTGAATTTTCGTCTGTCCGTCTGCTTTAAGACACTGCTTTTGCATGGTTTCCACAAAGACCACTCCACAGACAGCTTAATGGTTAATTTATTAACGGTAAGGAACAGGGAAAGGCTCATAATATCAGTGATGAGAAACATCTGTGGTGCTGTTTAAAGGGAGTCTTCATTAGTTGGGATCATGAGCAACTTTTGTTTCAGACATTTAACAAAGTATCACAAGTATCATCAGTTATTCATGTGATATGACTTAACATTATCTGTTCTTGGTTAGCTTTAATACCATTAAAAAATAGAATAGTATGATTTCTTAGTTTGCCTTTTGGCTACCCCCTTTCGGGGTCGCCACAGTGTATCACTTTATATTGCAATGGCTGCCCTTCCTGATGCAACCCTGCCCATTTATCCATGCTTTGGACCGGCACAGGGAGTACACCGGCTTGTGCCCCCCCCTGTGGCTGGGTAACCAAAGAATAGCATGAATGATCAATTAATTTAAAGAAGTAAGTCATAATCATCACATTTTAAAATGAATGAAAAAGGTTTAAAATAGCTCACATTGTGTATTATAAATACAGAAAATAATACTTGATTTATTCTAAAATATGTTATTCTTCATTGTTCAGAATTTTACAGAATATCGGCTGTGGCTATACCACTGCTGTACTAGCAAGTTTTTTGGGGTTTTTTTTAAATAACACTTAAATACAAACATTTATTTTGTAAAAAAAAAAAAAAAAAAAAAAAAAAAAAAAGAGCAAAATAAGAGAACAGTGACCACTGTGTCAGAAGAGAAGATTTAAACAATGTTTGTTTTTTTAGGGCTGTAAGATTCAAACATTAATAGGAAGTGTAGAGGCCCTTCTTTTGAATGACTTGAGCACATCTGCACCCACAGGACATCACTAGTTTCTCACACTGCTCTGGTTTGGGGGACAGGATTATGTGAAGACTCTCAATGGGGAATCAGTCAAACACTGCAGCTGGAATTACTTGCCAGTTCACTGCTGAACAGAGAAAGGATCTGTTTTGGCACACAGTGTCTCGCCATTTAAGACAATTTGGACTCAAAGTTCATTCTAGAGTGACCAAACCTCTGATCAGCAGAAAGAACAAAAAGGCTAGACTTGCCTTTGCTGAGGAGCATGTTGTGTGGACAGAGGAGAATTGCTCCAGAGTGCACTTCAGTGATGAGAGTGAGTTCAGTTTTTTGGGGTCTGATGGGAAACAATATCTTTGGCATCAAACTGTGGAAAGACTGGACCCAAAGTTTGTAAAAAAAAGTCAGTTAAATTTGGAGGATGAAGTGTCATAGTTTGGGGGATGTTTTCAGCAGCAGGAGTTGGGCCTCATGTACAGCTACAGTACATGGCAGAGTGAATACAAATGTTTATGTGAACCTCCTTTGGCAACATGCAATTCCTTCACTGCAATTGTCTCTCAATCAGCCCACAATTTTCATGCAAGACAATGACCCCTGCCACACTGCAATATGGGTTAAACAGTTCCTTGAATCTACAGTGGGGCAAAAAAGTATTTAGTCAGCCACCAATTGTGCAAGTTCTCCCACTTAAAAGATGAGAGAGGTCTCCAATTTTCATCATAGGTATACCTCAACTATGAGAGACAAAATGAGGGGAAAAAAATCCAGAAAATCACATTGAAGGATTTTTAATGAATTAATTGGTAAATTCCTCTGTAAAATAAGTATTTGGTCACCTACAAACAAGCAAGATTTCTGGCTCTCACAGACCTGTAACTTCTTCTTTAAGAGGCTCCTCTGTCCTCCACTCGTTACCTGTATTAATGGCACCTGTTTGAACTCGTTATCAGTATAAAAGACACCTGTCCACAACCTCAAACAGTCAGACTCCAAACTCCACTATGGCCAAGACCAAAGAGCTGTCAAAGGACACCAGAAACAAAATTGTAGACCTGCACCAGGCTGAGAAGACTGAATCTGCAATAGGTAAGCAGCTTGGTGTGAAGAAATCAACTGTGGTAGCAATTATTAGAAAGTGGAAGATATACAAGACCACTGATAATCTCCCTCGATCTGGGGCTCCACACAAGATCTCACCCCGTGAGGTCAAAATTATCACGAGAACGGTGAGCAAAAATCCCAGAACCACATGGGGGGGACCTAGTGAATGACCTGCAGAGAGCTGGGACCAAAGTAACAAAGGCTACATCAGAAACACACTACGCCACCAGGGACTCAAATCCTGCAGTGCCAGACGTGTCCCCCTGCTTAAGCCAGTACATGTCCAGGCCCGTCTGAAGTTTGCTAGAGAGCATTTGGATGATCCAGAAGAGGATTGGGAGAATGTCATATGGTCAGATGAAACCAAAATAGAACTTTTTGATAAAAACTCAACTTGTCATGTTTGGAGGAGAAAGAACACCATACCTACAGTGAAGCATGGGGGTGGAAACATCATACTTAGGGGCTGTTTTTCTGCAAAGGGACCAGGACGACTGATCCGTGTAAAGGAAAGAATGAATGGGACCATGTATCATGAGATTTTGAGTGAAAACCTCCTTCCACCAGCAAGGGCATTGAAGATGAAACGTGGCTGGGTCTTTCAGCATGACAATGATCCCAAACACACCGCCCGGGCAACAAAGGAGTGACTTCATAAGAAGCATTTCAAGATCCTGGAGTGGCCTAGCCAGTCTCCAGATCTCAACCCCATAGAAAATCTTTGGAGGGAGTTGAAAGTCCGTGTTGCCCAGCGACAGCCCCAAAACATCACTGCTCTAGAGGAGATTGGCATGGAGGAATGGGCCAAAATACCAGCAACAGTGTGTGAAAACCTTGTGAAAACTTACAGAAAACGTTTGACCTCTGTCATTGCCAACAAAGGGTATATAACAAAGTATTGAGATGAACTTTTGTTATTGACCAAATACTTATTTTACTGAGGAATTTACCAATTAATTCATTAAAAATCCTTCAGTGTGATTTTCTGGATTATTTTTTTTTCTTATTTTGTCTCTCATAGTTGAGATATACCTATGATGAAAATTGGAGACCTCTCTCATCTTTTAAGTGGGAGAACTTGCACATTTGGTGGCTGACTAAATACTTTTTTTCCTCACTGTAACAATATTGAAACAATGAAATGGCCAGCCGAGAGTCCAGATCTAAACCCCATACAGAATTTCTGGATAATCCTTGGCGACAAAGTAATGGCTAAGAAACCCACTACAGTTACTGAACTGTGGAAGAGACTGCAAGAGGAATGGACCAAGATCAAACCAGAGCAGTGTGAGAAACTAGTGATGTCCTGTGGGCGCAGATGTGCTGAAGTCATTCAAAGCAAGGGCCTCTACACTTTGTATTAATTTACTTTGAATCCTATTCAGGGGTGTCCAACCATGTGCCATGGAGAGCCAAGACCCTGCAGGTTTTACCTCCAACCAGTGTCTTCAACAGCAGATTTCTGTGAACTTCTTCCCACTGATTGCTGATAAGTGAAAACACCTGCTGAAGAGACTGGGTAGAAGAGAAAACCTGCAGGGTCTTGGCTCTCCATGGCACATGGTTGGACACCCCTGCTATAGCCCTAAAGAACATTGTTTAAATCTTCTCTTCTGACACAGTGGTCACTATTCTCTAATTTTGCTCAGTTTTTTAACAAAATAAACATTTGTGTTGAAGTGCCTTGGTTATTTAAAAACAAATGCTAGTACAGCAGTGGTATAGCCACAGCCGATATTCTGTAAAATTCTGAACAATGAAGACCAACATATGTTAGAATAAATCGGGTATTAATACAGTGTTATCATATTTTGATCTCCACTGTCGAGCTGTGTGTCAGCAGTAAACTCCAGTCCCTCTGCAAACACATTCTGAGGCAAACCAGTTTGTCCAGAAAAAAAGATGTTATTTCACCATCTTCACACATCATCCAGTTTTCCAAAAGGCCTCTGCACCACGATGTTCCCCAGGACCTATAAATACAGAGAACACAGCTGCTGATTATAGCTACTGTGATAAAAGTGAAAAAAAACAAACAAACAAAAAAAACACAAGTATTACCTCTAAATTACAGTAATTTATTTGGAGCTGTTTTTTAGGATTTAAGTAACAATAGAATCACAACATTTACACTTACCACTCCATAAATACCACTCCACTCCATTACCACCCGATGACGATACGTTACCACACTTTTTTCCAAGTGTGGTAATATATCGTCCCTTCCTGTGTTGCTGGCTGTTGGTGTGGTTTGCTCTGTGGTTAGCTCTCCTCACTCTCCTGAGGATTATTGCTTTTAATTGTATTTTAATCGCTTTGTTCCCCCATCTACCATCACCTCTCACTTCTGTTTAACAAGCCTCTTGCACCTGTGTGCGCACTCAGTGTCACCTAATCACCCTCTTTTGCCTTCTGTTGACCTTTCATCGGTGTTTGTGTTAGCTTCGGGTTAGCCACTAGCTATGGCTACTAGCTCTCCTTCTCCTCTTGTGTGCTCTCTGTGTCAGATGTTTAACTACACCTCTGCCTCTTTGAGTGATAACGGTAAATGTAATAAATATTGTCTTTTTGAGGCGCTCGATGCGAGGTTGAGCGATTTGGAATCCTAGCTCCGCTGCATTGAAACACCGTCTGCGCCAGTTAATAATAACGGACGCCCCTTAGCTGCAGCGGAGCACCCTAGCATAGGGCCTGCTAGCTGCCCCCCGGCTTCCACATCTCCTGAGCAGCCAGGAGAGAATGGGTGGGTAACTGTGAGAAGGAAGCATAGTTGCAAGCCCCTGGTTCACCACCAACCTGTTCATGTTTCTAATCGCTTTTCCCGCTCAGCAACACACCCACTGAGGAAAAAACTCTGATCATTGGTGACTCTATAGTCAGAAACGTAAACCTAGAGACTCCAGCAGCCATAGTCAAATGCATTCCTGGGGCCAGAGCAGGCGACATCGAGTCAAATTTGAAAATGCTGGCTAAAAGTAACTGTAAATACTCCACAATTGTTATCCATGCCGGCGTTAACGACATCCGACTCTGGCAGCTGCAAGTTACAAAACTTAGTGTGGAATCGGTGTGTAACTTTGCCAAAATGATTTCTGCCTCTGCAGTATTCTCTGGGCCCCTCCCAAGTCTAACCAGTGATGACATGTTTAGCCGCATGTTATCCTTCAACCGCTGGCTGGCTGTGTGGTGTCCTGCAAACAATGTGGGCTACTTAGACAAGTGGAACTCATTTTGGGGAAAACTTGGTCTTATTAGACGAGACGGTGTCCATCCCACTTTGGATGGTACATCTCTTTTATCTACAATCGGGCATCATTTTTATCCAAATTTCCAAAACCTTGACAACTCAGAGTTGGGACCAGGAAGCAGAGTCGCAGTCTTACACACCTCCCTGCAGCTCCTCTTCATCCGCCACCCCTCAAATTAGCCCCTGTCTTCCCCATCAGAGAATCATTGTCTGCTCCCTCCAAAGTAAATAAAAATATAATTGTTAGGTCTGCGAATAAGGGGACAGGAGTCAGTCTTCATGCAGCTAATGAACTCTCTTTATTACACAGAACATGGGACTATATACACGATGGGCCGTGCCTGCTTGACGTCACCCTGTGGGTGGGCATGGCATCACATACACAACATTCTCCACCCCTTTAGAAAAGTGCAAAACCACACAAACAATTGTGATGACAGTGTGTTGCCACTGGCAACAATTAAAACCTCCCAAATTTCGGACCCAAATCACACACTAAGAACAGGGAAAAATATACTGTAATAAAATAACCTATTACATTCTCACAAAAACAACTAAAACTGGACCATGTCTCT
Source organism: Pholidichthys leucotaenia (assembly GCA_020510985.1). Classification (NCBI taxonomy): domain Eukaryota; kingdom Metazoa; phylum Chordata; class Actinopteri; order Cichliformes; family Pholidichthyidae; genus Pholidichthys; species Pholidichthys leucotaenia. The sequence continues at coordinate 214,342,341 of CM035848.1, forward strand.
GAAAATGTAAAATTAATCCCATATTACACACATTCACTCACATGCACACCAGCATCATACAGCCATGGACAAAATTGTTGGTACCCCTCTGTTAATGAAAGAAAGACCCACAATGGTCACAGAAATAACTTGAATCTGACAAAAGTGGTAAAAAAAAAAAAAAAAAAAAATTCTATGAAAATTAACCAATGAAAATCAGACAATGCTTTTGAATTGTGGTTCAAAAGAATGACTTTAAAAAACAAACTCATGAAACAGGCCTGGACAAAAATGATGGTACCCCTAGAAAAGATTGAAATAATGCAACCATTGGGACATGTTCAACCAAGATGTGTCCTCTAATTAACATCACAGGTGTCTACAAACTTGTAATCAGTCAGCCTATTTAAAGGTGACAGGTAGTCACTGTGCTGTTTGGTGACATAGTGTGTACCACACTAAACATGGACCAGAGGAAGCAAAGGAGAGAGTTGTCTCAGGAGATTAGAAAGAAAATTATAGACAAGCATGTTAAAGGTAAAGGCTATAAGACCATCTCCAATCAGCTTGATGTTCCTATGACTACAGTTGCACATATTATTCAGAAATTTAAGATCCACAGGACTGTAGCCAACCTCCCTGGATGTGGCCGCAGAGGGAGACTGATGATACGAATGGTAACAAAAGAGCCCAGAACAACCTCTAAACACATTCATGGTGAACTCCAAGGTCAAGGTACATCGGTGTCAGATCGCACCATCCGTCATTGTTTGAGTCAAAGTGGACTTCATGGGAGACGACCAAGGAGGACACCACTGTTGAAAACAAATCCTAAAAAAGCCAGACTGGAATTTGCCAAACTGCATGTTGACAAGCCACAAAGCTTCTGGGAGAATGTCCTATGGACAGACAAGACAAAACTGCAACTTTTTGGCAAGGCACATCAGCTCTGTTACAGACGCAAAAATGAAGCATACCAAGAAAAGAACACTCTCCCTACTGTGAAACATGGAGGAGGTTCTGTTATGATCTGGGGCTGCTTTGCTGCATCTGGCACAGGGTGTCTTGAATCTGTGCAGGGTACAATGAAATGTCAAGACTATCAAGGTATTCTAGAGAGAAATGTGCTGCCCAGTGTCAGACAGCTTGGTCTCAGTCGCAGGTCATGGGTCTTGCAACAGGATAATGACCCAAAACACACAGCTAAAAGCACCCAAGAATGGCTAAGAGCGAAACATTGGACTATTCTAAAGTGGCCTTCTATGAGCCCTGATCTAAATCCTATTGAACACCTGTGGAAGGAGCTGAAACATGTCGTCTGGAGAAGGCACCCTTCAAACCTGAGACAACTGGAGCAGTTTGCTCATGAGGAGTGGGCCATAATACCTGCTGAGAGGTGCAGAAGTCTCATTGACAGTTCCAGAAATCGTTTGATTGCAGTGATTGCCTCAAAAGGTTGTGCAACAAAATATTAAGTTAAGGGTACCATCATTTCTGTCCAGGCCTGTTTCATGAGTTTTTGTTTGTTTGTTTGTTTGTTTGTTTTTTTTAAATAATTCCGTTGAACCACAGTTCAAAAGCATTGTCTGATTTTCATTTGTCAATTTTCATAGAATTTTTATTCATTATCACTTTTGTCAGATTCAAGTTATTTCTGTGACCATTGTGGGTTTTTCTTTCATTAACAGAGGGGTGCCAACAATTTTGTCCACGTGTGTATATACAAAATACATTTATTTACATAAAATTATTAAGTCACTCCTATGTCCCTGGACAGCCACCATTCACTAAACTGCCTCGGAGGCCCCGGGCAGCCCCATGGCATATGTGCCCCTGGCCGCTGCCTGCCCCCATGGTCAAAGCCTCCCTCCACGGCAAAAATGTCCCTTCCCGCTATAACCCATTTCTCTTTTCTGGGCCGGACCTTGCCACCGACCCGCAGGGGCATCCGACCCGGTCTCCCGCGTTCATCACGTCGCCACCGGACCTCCCTCCTGAGTCAGGCCATTCCGCCGACCCGGTACGAACTCTGACCACGACGATGGCATTTGGCATGCCGCAGAACCACGCCAATTGGTTCCGCTCCCTTTTCTTTAAGACCCAGCAGTTGTCTTCCCGGGGACCCCGCTGTGCTGTTCGGTTCCCACAGCAAGAGCAACGTGGACAATGGCATCAGGGTCCACCCTCGCTGGGTCATCGTGGTTCCAGTCACCATCACCTCCCAGCTCGCCAGGCCAGTCTGTGTCCCAAACTGCGCCGTCATCCACGTCCGGCCACAGCTGCTCACCGTCGGGGCTCCCAGTGTCACTCCTGTCGGCTCTACCCTCCGACCCAAGCATCTCATCGTTGCTCTCGGCCCCCTTGTTCCAGGCATTCTACTGCATTGACTCCCTGTCTGGTTTCGGCTGTTCTCCCTCTGGGCTCTCAACGTCATTCTCGTCGGCTCCATTCTCCGACTTGGGTGCCTTGTCGCTGCTCCCAACACCCTCGGAGTTCTCAGGCTGTATGGTCCCATTCATTTGCTGTCTAGCCTCCAGTTGTGGGGATGGCTCTTGCTGCTCTCACTCTCCGCCATCGTTGCACACCGCGCTGTCCGACCCATCAGCGCTATGGTCCTGCACCATGCAGAGCTCCATGACTGGCCCGCTGTCTTCCATGACCGGGGGTTTTTCCACTCATAGCCCCGGTTCTGTCTCAAGATCTGGCTGGCTGCTCGTAACCTGATTTTTGGCGCGGAGTTAGCTCATCAGCTAGCCTGTCAATAGGCGTAGAATGGGTCGTTAGCTTCCTGAGGCTAACTAGCTCAGACGCTCCTGGCGCCATCATTTCCAGCACCTGCAGCTTCACGGACCACGTCTGCTCGTCAAAGTACTCGCCCAGTCGCTTGACAGCGTCCTCGTAGCCTTCTGCTCCACCCAGCATATCGAGAATTCTTCGGCTCTCCGCACCGAGGTTGTGAGCCAAGAGTGCCCACCGTTGTCTCCCGCCGAGCCTATGGAAGCCCAGTGCTCTAATATAATCTTCAAACATGGTCCTTCAATACGGCCACAGCATCATCGGCTCTCCCGCCTACTCCAGAAACGGAGGCAATGTCGAAGACAACCAGCATGCTCCCATTAGTCTCCTCGTCGCCAAATGTTACGTCTGAGAATAAAGGGACATGAGTTAGTCTTCATGCAGCTAATGAACTCTTTATTACACAGAACATGGGACTATACACACGATGGGCCGTGCCCGCTTGACGTCACTCTGTGGATGGGCACGGCATCACATACACACACACAACAATAATTTATAAGCATCCCAAAGTGATTAAGCAAAAAGTTGGTAAAACTCAAATTAAACATGAAGTCTCTAAATTTAATGACTTGGCCTCTGTTCCTCCTCATAATTTAAAAATTAAATGTGGTTTGTTAAATATTAGGTCTTTAACTCCCAAGTCTCTGCTAGTCCATGATCTGTTAATTGATCATCAAATTGATTTAATATCCCTTACAGAGACTTGATTAGGGCAAGGAGATTATGTTGGTTTAAATGAATCAACTCCCTCTGGTTATTTAAATTTAAACTGTCAAAATCCCAGAAGTTCTGGTCATGGAGGAGGAGTAGCAACAATTTACCATTACAAATTACTAGTTAATGTAAAGCAAAAAAACATGTTATAATTCCTTTGAGGGCCTGATCCTCAGTATTGGGCATTTTAGGTTAAACGCAATTTTGTTTGCCATAGTTTATTGTCCTCCCTCAGCCTACTCAGAGTTTTTATCCGAATTTGCCAAATTCTTAGCGGATTTAGTGCTGAAATCAGACAGAATAATTATAGTAGGGGACTTTAATATACATGTAGATGTAGATAGTGATTGCCTTAATGTGGCATTTAATTCAATTCATTCACTCGATGGGGTTTTCTCAGAAAGTAGGAAATTCTACCCATTATCTCCACCACACGTTGGACTTTGTTCTGACATATGGCATAGAAATAGAAAATCTGGTAGTGTCTCCTCATAACCCTGTACTGTCAGACCATTGTCTGTTAACCTTTTATTTTACTATTTCTGACTATTTGGTTCCTAAAGAAAAATATTACTACAGTAGATGCATCTCAGATGATGCCGTTACCAAATTTAAACAGATTGTTTCCTCTATGCCATTTATCAACACAACGGATATGAGCTATGGAGAGGTTTTGGGGGGGGGGGGGGGGGCGAGCCCAGCCAGGAGCCTTTTTTTTCTCTCCCTTGTTATTTCAAGCCTATAACGTACCCAAAATGGATATTGTTGAGCGTGAATCTGTGAAAATTCCAAATGCAGTGATAGTGAGTGAAATCGCTGGAGATGAGCAACTTGATGAGATGATCAAGTTACATTCCACTGATATTAAAAACCTAGCGAAGATGAGTGGCAGAGATTTTGCAGATGTCCTGAAAGACATGATGTCACGGATTTCTGAGTCAAATCACACTGCGAGCACTCCAGCTCGAAGTATGCCCACCACTCCTGCACATGATTCAAATCCCCCAGAAGTGCAACGTATGGTAGTCGAGCACATTGTAAAAAGGGAGGATTTTTCCGTGCAGCCGTTTTCACAAAAGCTCGGAGCTTTTTCTGGCAAAGACCTCCGACCAACTTATGAGCTAGATTATGATACTTGGCGCTCCAGTGTAGAATTAATCTTGACTGGTCCTGCTATGTCCAAATTGCAACAATCCCGAAAGATCATTGAGTCTCTTTTACCCCCAGCAGCTGATGTAGTCAAGTACTTGAACCCCAACAGCTCACCATCAGAATATCTTCAGCTGTTAGATTCTGCTTATGGTACGGTTCAAGATGGCGGAGAGCTTTACGCCAAGTTTATTGACTCCTTCCAAAGCACAGGTGAGAAACCCTCATCATATCTACAATGTCTTCAAGTAGCTTTGACTCACACTGATACCTCTTCTTGTTGACGGGAGCACGAGCTTGAGAGGCCGTGAAGCGGTGACTTTTGCTGTGTTCACACTGAGACCTCATCTTGGCTAGGTTTTTTTGGTTGCCGACCAAAAACCTTCTGGGTCCTGGATTTTCTCCGAATGGAGATGGCGAGCCTGACCCGAGATTGAACTGAGATTGAACAGAGGTCTGACCAAGGTCTCGATTGAAGGACATCCTTCCTCTCTCCAGTACACAACATTCGAAGTGGTAACAACTCAAGCTGCCGCTTTAGAAAAAGGAAAAGAAACCTGAGTCTGGAGATACAAGATATCTAGACTGGTCAAACAACTAAACCGAAAGGACAACCAAACACTGAGCTCAGTAGGACATTTTTGGGGTTTTATTTCATGCCGGCCGTTGTTATATTTGTATATTTGTACGTTGTTTGTATATTTTGCTCCTTTTATCCTTATTAATAACAGACATGAATTGCTCATTTCTTGCCTCCAGCTATTTCATTCCACACTCACTCTAATTCCCTATTGTAACCCTTACGAACCTATCAACTGGTCTACACTTAATTATCTCCCTTACCTAATTAACATAAGGCAAGGGTTAGCCTGGCTGGCTCCTTCTGTAATTGATAGCATGGTAGATAGCGTTACAGCTTCTCTGCATCAGACTCTAGACATGGTGGCCCCTTTAAAAAAAGTCTAATCAGAGATTTCTAACTCCTTGGTTCAACACAGAAACTCGTAGCTTAAAACAGAAGACTTGTCAGTTAGAAAGAAAATGGCGCTCCACTAAATCAGATGAAATCTATTTGGCTTGGAGAAATCATCTTCTAATTTATAAAAAAATCTCTTAGGAAAGCTAGAACAAGTTATTATTCCGCATTAATAGAAGAGAACAAGAATAATGTCAGGTTTCTTTTCAGCACTGTAGCCAGGCTGACAAAGAGTCAGGACTCTGTCAATCCTAGCATTCCCTTAGAGCTTACTAGTCAGGACTTTATGAACTTTTTCCAATAATAAAATTTCATCTATCAGAGATAAAAAATCAGTCAGATTCTTCCCACCATTAACTTAAATACAGTAACTACTACAACTCCTTCAATTGATATCTGTTTGGATGAGTTTACTCTAATCGACCTTTTAGAGTTGGATAGAATACTTTCCTCATCCAAGCCTTCAACTTGTCTTTTAGACCCTATTCCTACCAGGTAATTTATAGAAGTCTTCCCATTTATTGGTAGCTCTATTCTTCAAATAATCAATTCTTCATTAACATTAGGCCATGTACCGCAGGCTTTTTAAAACTGCTGTAATTAAACCCTTACTCAAAAAGCCAATGCTGGATCCAGGAGTTTTAGCTAACTATAGACCAATCTCTAATCTGCCTTTCATTTCAAAAATCTTAGTTGTTGCTCCACAATTATTTGACCACTTACAGAGAAATGGTTTATTTGATAAGTTTCATTCTGGGTTTAGAATCCATCATAGTACTGAAACCGCTTTAGTGAAGGTCACTAATGACCTCCTTATCGCATCTGATAATAGGCTTGTTTCTGTACTTGTCCTTTTAGATCTTAGTGCAGCTTTTGACACTATCGATCATAATATTTTACTTGATAGATTAGAATACCGTGTTGAACTTGATGAAACTTCATTGCAGTGGTTTAGATAATATTTATCTGATAGGTTCCAATTTGTTCACGTCAATAATGAGTCTTCTTCCAACTCAAAGCTCAGTCATGGAGTTCCAGAGGAATCTGTGCAAGGCCCTATTCTTTTTAGTTTATATATGCTTCCGCTAGGCAACATTATTAGAAAGCACTGTCTACATTTTCATTGTTATGCAGATGACACACAATTATACCTGTCAGTGAAGCCAGATGATAGTAATCAATTAGCCAAGTTAGAGGCCTGTCTTAAGGAAATCAAAGCTTGGATGACTTGTAATTTCCTGCTATTAAATTCAGATAAGACTGAAGTCATTTTAGTTGGTCCAGAAAACCTTAGAAATATCTTTCCAAATCAAACTCTTAGTTTGGATGCAGTTACTCTTTCTCTGAATAGTTCTGTGAGGAACCTTGGAGTTATTTTTGATAAAGATCTGTTTTTTTAATTCACATAGTAAACGTGTTTGTAAGACTGCCTTCTATCATTTACGTAATATTGCCAAGATTAGGAGCATCTTGTCTCAGAGTGATGCTGAGAAACTAACCCACGCTTTTGTTAGCTCTAGATTAGATTATTGTAACTCTTTATTATCAGGTTGTTCTAAAACATCTTTAAAAAGTCTTCAGCTGATTCAAAATGCTGCAGCAAGAGTTTTAACAGGTACTAGAAAGGGAGATCATATCTCTCCGGTTGTGGCCTCCCTTCATTGGCTTCCCATAGAGTTTAGAATTAAGTTTAAAATCCTTCTTTTCACTTGCAAAGCTCTAAACAATCAGGCCTCTTTTTATTTAAAAGATCTGATTCTACCCTATTATCCTAACAGAGCACTACGCTCCCAAAATGCTGGATTACTTGTAATACCTAGAATCTCCAAAAGTACAATGGGAGGCAGAGCCTTCAGTTGTCAAGTTCCTCTCCTGTGGAACCAGCTGCCAATCTGGATTCAGGAGTCAGACTCAATCTCTGTTTTTAAGAATAGGGTTAAAACCTTCCTTTTTGATATAGCCTATAATTAGGGTGGGATCATGTACCCTTGAACCCTTCCTTAGTTATGCTGCTCATAAGTTTAAACATCCGGGGGACCTCCAACAATGTACTGGGCTTCACTCCTTTCTTCACTCTCAATGAAATATTATTTTTTTTTTGTACTGGTCATTAACATCGGTTTCTCTCCCATAAATTGAGTTCCCGTCATGCTGTTTGCTCTCTACATGTCTGTTCGTTTCTTCTTCTTCTGTATCCCCTCACCCCCCAGCCAGTCGCAGCAGATGACTGTCCCTCCCGGAGCCTGGTTCTGCTGGAGGTTTCTTCCTGCTAAAAGGGAGTTTTTCCTCTCTACCATCACCAAGTGCTTGCTCACAGGGGATCGCCTGATTGCTGGGGCCATTCTGCAATTGTGAGGGTTTCCCCTACAGTTGAAAGTGCTATTAGATGACTGTTGTTGTGAAATGGCACTATATGAATAAAGTTGAATTGAATAAATTTTCATTTCCATTTTCCTTTATAACTTTGGCTTTATTATACTAGCACCATAACAGATTTTTTAATTGATACCAAATTACCTCACCCTAAGAGAAAAATTAAAAGCACTTTTAAATAATTTCACAACTTTTGAAAGAAATTGCATTAACAGCTTTGTAAATAATAAACTGATGGTGGTTTATATTGTGATGCTAACTGTACACAATATCCTAGCATAATATTTTATTTATTAATGTTGCTTAAATTTATTAATCCAGTGGGGAATTATAAAAAAAAAAAATACTAAATTGCTCATTGCCATTTGATTCTGATGCGGTGATAATATAACATTCATTCATTCATTCATTCATCTTCTTACGCTTAATCCTTTTCGGGTCGCAGGGGAGCTGGAGCCTATCCCAGCATCATTCGGCAAGAGGCAGGGTACACCCTGGACAGATCGCCAGTCCATCACAGGGCCAACACAGAGAGAGACAATCATTCACTCTCACAGTCACACCGAGGGACAATTTAGAATCTCCAGTTTGATGCCAATTAACCCAACTTGCATGTTTTTGGCATGTGGGAGGAAACCGGAGAAATCACGGGGTAAACCCACACAGACACAGGGAGAACATGCAAACTCCACACAGATCACTGTTGGTCGGGGGCTGGGATCGAACCCAGGATCCCCCGGCCAAGGGTGAGTTGCTGTGCTGCCGCAGTGCTAACCACTCTTCCACCGCGCCGCCCTATATATAACATCTTAAACTTTAAACATCTTGCCCTTTCAAAATGGCTCAGAATCAGTCCGTTCCACTGTAACTCTATGGTGATGCTTGCGCTTGTTGCGGACTTATGGGAACTATTTTGCACTGCCTGATCTGCTGTTGCTGTGAAAACAGTCTCTTGGATTCAATGGAGTTGGCTTGTCTTGGGTATCTCCAGTGGTTCTAGTCGTCTTCTTCTTCTTTTAGATTTGATTGGTGGTTGGAAGCTTAAAGGTACATTACCGCCACCTACGATAACACTGGTCAACACCAAATTTATTGTCTAAGTTTTTTTTAGCTGATTTAGGACAGTTTTGATGTGCTGAATCCAAAAATCACATTGGTTTTGCTCAGTCAGGTCAACTTTTTGAATTATGGCCACATGTTATATACGTTTTTGTTTACATGTACGGGTATTTTCGCTTTATAAGATGCAAAATTCTTTTTTATGTCTTGAAATTCTCTGAATGTTGAACAATGATGACGTAACATTCAATTTACATGTACTTACCTTTATATAAAGGTGAGTACATGCACAGTACTAAGTAAGTACAGGTTTTTACTTAGCACCTGATCAAGAGAAACTGATGTCATTTTCGGATTCAGCGGTGCAAAATTGTCTTAAATCAGTTGGAAAAAAACACAAACATACAAAAAAAATATTTTTGTAACCCTGTGTAATCAGACATCTCTATATATCTGGTTCTAGTTTAAACTCGCCCTTTAGAAGGGGGGGAGCTTAACTTTCACAGCAGAAAAGCACAGACATGTCATTGAAGAGTGATTTCACACTTGATATGTCTTGTAATAAAAAAAAAAAAAACATGTTGCAGATATGTTAACAAGAAAAAAGATTTTCACTCGAGTTTCACTTTAAATCCATATGTTTTGGTGGTCAGAGTAACTGGTAGAGGTAGACAATACAAATAATTTGGTTAAGTTCACAGTCAGGAAACGGCGATGGACTACTTTACACACACTGCAACTGTAATCCTTGGCCATGTTTCTTCACATCTTTATTTCCTCAGCCACTAGAGGTCACTTAATATCTGCGTAATGATAAAATGTCCATGATTGATATGCTGGTAAAAACACTTGTATAGTCTGTTTTCTGTTCGACAGTCTGATGTTTTAACAGGTCTGTGCAAGTGGGACTTTTTAAACTGTACAATGAGGGGATTTATTCAGCAATAGTTTCATTCTGTAGGGTGGCGTAATTTTGTTTGGGTCCCTTAAATGGTCTCCACAAATGAGTACTTTGTTGTCCTGTGTGACCATATATATCAAGGTGTTTTACAATATTAAAACATTTTATGTTGTTTTTCATTACTTTTACTCAGCTTTAGCCGCTACTTGTAGTTGATGTTTTTCCTTTTGAATCACTTTGGTTTCTGTTTGCATAAGTGTGTATTAGAGATAAAGAGCCTTTTGAATGTATTACAGAAGAAGTGTTTAGTTGTTAGACGGCTGCTGTGAGTATCAACCCAAAGCAGTGGAAATAATGATGGGCTTAGATTTCTCATTGCTCATTTTCATGCAGCTGCAGCCTTGTCTTTGGTGCTACACATGTCTAAATTTGCTGCTCTAATCCAGAGGAATTAAAACGGCCTCTGCCTGTGTCTGAGTAGGAGTTCAAATGGAGTTAATAACCAGGTTAGCTTCTGCTCAGGCATCAACGTTCTGACAAACTTAATGGGCGTCTGTCTGTTTGCCAGCAGATTCTTGAGAAAGTTGTCAAAGTGAGAACTCAAGCTTGTTAAAAAAAAAATGAGATTTAGTTCACAGTGGAAGGTACTTTCTTTATATTAACTAGACTGCTGTGTAAGCCAACCCTCTCCAGTTTGAGAGGTTAACACCATGATTTCTTTTCTTCCTCTTGGGACTCCACCCTCCTCCTTTTCCCTTCTTTCTGTAGTACAGGGTGTCTGACAGCAATGAGGGGTTTGCAGGCAAATGAGACTTCTTGTGCACAAAGATTACAGTGATTGTTTTCTTGTCAACTAGCACAAGTTTTGCCCTGTGTATTTGCAGACTTCTTTGTGCTCTCAACACCAATAACTGATTGTTTTGCTAAATTTGTTCAGGCTAAGAGTAGACAGCCACTCTTTAAATCCTATCCCTTGGACTGTTTGTGTTTCTTTGGTCCCTGAGCATAAAGGACAGAAAGTACAGCAGGCAAGATGGAGGGCAGGCTGATGGTGAGAGCGAGATCAGGTCAGACATCCGAGAGGAGGGGGGAATGTCCTTCCTTGGAGGGGACATTTGGTTTACCCTCAAGTCATGTCAGCTAGCCAATACAGATCCCAGCAAACTCTTCACTGATTGGCTAAGACAGGCCCCACAGGACAGAACTGGCGGGAGACGGCCATTGGCTGTTTATCCTGGCTGTGGCTGACAGGAGCAAAAATAAACATGTACCATGTAGGCTGAAATTAATACACACTATTCAGATAGGTTTTTATTTGTGGAGTTAATGAAGAAAATCATGTGTTTACGTATTCTGTAAAATACATTTGGTGGGGTCAAGTCTGTCATGCAAGCAATGGGCACTTTGGTTAGTGGAACGTTAGAGCAGTGGGAAACTGAGGCAACTAATATCACAGCCAGTATATTCAACATTAACACATGACTGTGCATCATCTGTCTGCTCACCTGGGTCATGCAGATGCACCCTAATGTACAAGAAACAACTCTGTTTAAGGAAACACAAGGTCTGTTGATGCAGTGTGGTGGTACAGGGGTTAGCACTGTTGCCTCACAGCTAGAAGGTTCCAGGTTTGAATCATCAGGCTGGCAGGGGTGGAACCTTTCTGTGTGGAGTTTGCATCTGCTGTGTGAGTTTACTTTGGAGGCTCTGGTTTCCTCCCACAATTCATAGATATGCATGTTAGGTTAATTGGTGACTCTAAATTGTCCCTACGTACAGTGGACATAAAAAGTCTACACACCCCTGTTCAGATGACGGGTTTTTGTGATATAAAAAATGAGACCAAGATAAATCATTTCAAAACTTTTTCCATCATTTATGTGACCTATAACCTGTACAACCCAGTTGAAAAACAAACTGAAATCTTTTAAGGGGAAAAATTAAAAACTTATGGTTGCTTAAATATGCACACCCTTAAACTAATACTTTGTTGCGGCACCTTTGGCTTTTATGACAGCACTCAGTCTTTTTGGGTAGGAGTCTATCAGTGTGGCACATCTTGATGTGACAATATTTGCCCACTCTTCTTTGCAAAAACACTCCAAATCTGTCAGATTGCGAGGGCATCTCCTGTACATAGCCCACTTTAGATCACCCCACAGATGCTCGATCGGATTCAGGTCTAGGCTCTGGCTGGGCCATTCCAAAACCTTAATCTTCTTCTGGTGAAGCCATTCTTTTGTTGATTTGGATGTGTGCTTTGGGTCATTGTTGTGCTGAAATATGAAGTTCCTCTTCATCTTTTTCCAGGATTGCTGTTGCAATCCTGGAATTTCCCCGTTGTGGGACTAATAAAGGCTTATCTTATCTTGAGCTTTCTAGCAGAAGCCTAAAGGTTTTGTGCCAACACTGACTGGTATTTGTAGCTGTTCATAATTCCCTCCACTTTGACAAAGGCCCCAGTTCCAGCTGAAGAAAAACGGTCCCAATGCATGATGCTGCCACCACCATGTTTCACTGTAGGTATGGTGTTCTTTTGGTGATGAGCAGTGTTGTGTTTGTGCCAAATATACCTTTTGGAATTATGGCCAAAAAGTTCACCCTTGGTTTCATCGGGCCATAACACATTTTCCCAAATGCGTTTGGGAGATTTCAAATGTTTTTACAAAATATAGCCGGGCTTGGATGTTTTTCTTCATAAGATAAGGTTTCCGTCTCGCCACCCTACCCCATAGCCTAGACTTATAAAGAAGATGGGAGATTGTTGTCATGTTGCCATACCACCATGATTGTGGAGCGGAATGGCCAGATCAATTGCAGATCAGATGCAGATACATTTGCATGCTTTGACTAAATGATGACAAGATACAAAAATGCCCAAATAACAAAATCATTTTTCATTTAAATATTTACAGACAAATGGGCAACACTGATGATGCAACAGTTGCAGCCAAACACATAGAACATATAGTCCAGACATATGAAGAAGACGGGAGATTGTTGTCACATGTACTAAACAGCCACTACTTGCCAGAAATTCCTGCAGCTCCTTCAATGTTGCTGTCGGCCCCTTGGCAGCCTCCCTGACCAGTTTCCTTCTCATCTTTTCATCAGTTTTGGAGGAATGTCCAGTTCTTGGTAATATCATTGTTGTGCCATATTTTCTCCACTTGATGATGACTGTCTTTACTGTGTTCCATGGTATATTTAATGCTTTGGAAATTCTTTTGTACCCTTCTCCTGATTGATACCTTTGAACAACGAGATCCCTCTGATGCTTTGAAAGCTCTCTCTGTGGACCATGGCTTGTGCTGTAAGATTTGACTCCAGAAATGTCAGGAAAAGCCTACTAGAACAGCAGAACTTTATTTGGGGTTAATCAGAGGCACTTTAAATGGTGGCAGGTGTGTGCTGACTGCCAGTTAACATGAGTTTGAATGTGATTGGTTAATTTGGAACACAGCCCAGTTATAAGAGGGTGTGCATATTCGTGACCTGTGCTGGCAAAATGAGTCGCAATGAGGAAATTTTCAAAACTGAGGTATTGTTATTTTCATATGCTGTATTGAAAGACCTTCAAAATGATTAATTTGTAGGAATTGGGCAAAAACGGACCAGCAACAAGCCAATTTTCTTTTTTTATATCTTGGCTGGTTTTGAAAACTCGCGTTCGATCGGTCCTGAGTTACGTTTTCCGTAAAAACGTGTATTTTTAGAAAGTAGGAGTTCCAAGTTTTATAATGATACCAGGCACTGACGGGGGTTTTCCCGGGACTTTCCGCCAGCAAACAAAGAAAGAATCATGACTTGTGACTTCTAGTACCTGTAGCTCGTAATTACCCAGTGTGCATTCCAATTCATTTTGCCAGCACAAGTCACATTTATGCAACCAGGTTATTGTAAGTTTTTTTTATTTTTCCCCTTAAAAGATTTCAGTTTGTTTTTCAATTGGATTGTGCACGTTATAGATCACATTAAAGGTAGAAAATTTTTTGAAATGATTTAGTCTCATTTTATTACATCACATAAACCTGGCATTTGAACAGGGGTGTGTAGACTTTTTATATCCACCATGTAATAATTGATATTATGATTAAGCAGTATTGCACAAGAGGGAGTTACCGTATCAGTGAATATAGTGACTCCGGGTGTGGTATGGCTGATGCCCTCTGCTAGAGTATCACACCCGGAGTTCGTCTATTCATGATACCGTAACGACCTAGAGTGTAATATTGCTTTTATACAGCAGTTCCGCAAGCACAATTTATTAAATGACAGCAATACTGGACAAAATATTATGATTTGTTTGTTTAACCAGTTATTTTGCGCAGCTGAGGAAAAAGGTCCCTTTTAAATGCTACCAGTAACTGTTGCTAAACATCTCAATCAGCATGAAGACATGTATTGTCATTTCACACACATGTAAACAAATTAAATATTGTCAAGTGCAAGAGTAATAAGTGTTTATAAAACATTCCTGTTGAGCTGGTACTCCAGAAGACCCAAGATCAAAATGCCAGTCGTCAGAACACTGGTAGCTAGCCGGTAGCTAGTAGTTAGCACGCTAGCGATTTAGCACACGTTGCTCACTTTTCTTCACATTTTCAGATGAAACGAAGAGTCCATCACCACAAAGGTATTGTGGTTTGTTAATGGAGACAATAAATACAACTCTTGCACTGCCTATTTCTTAAACAGATGTGAAACAGCTTCACCAGTTTTTACAAGGGCAGGATGTAAGGCTTTTTTTTCAAAAGGGTGGGACTTCGGATCAAGTAAGAAATCTTTTCAAACAGTGCCTCCCTGTGGAAATTAAGGTATTCAACACAGTATTGCAATTGTCACTTAGAGTTAGTGGTGTGAAAAAGTGTTTGCCCCCTTCCTGATTTCTCTTTTTTTTTGTATGTCACACTTAAATGTTTCAGATCATCAACCAAATTTAAATATTAGACAAGATAACACAAGTAAACACAAAATGCAGTTTTTAAATGAAGGTGTTTATTATTAAGGGGGAAAAAAAAATCCAAACCTACATGGCCCTGTGTGGAAAAAGTGATTGTCCCTAAACCCAATAACTGGTTGGGCCACCATTAGCAGGAACAACTGCAATCAAGCGTTTGTGAAAACTGGCAATGAGTCTTTACAGCGCTGTGGAGGAATTTTGGCCCACTTATCTTTGCAGAATTGTTCTAATTCAGCCACATTGGAGGGTTTTTGAGCATGAACCGCCTTTTTAAGGTCATGCCACAGCATCTCAATCAGATTCAGGTCAGAACTTTGACTAGGCCACTCCAAAGTCTTCATTTTGTTTTTCCTAAGCCATTCAGAGGTGGACTTGCTGGTGTGTTTTGGATCATTGTCCTGCTGCAGAACCCAAGTGCTCTTCAGCTTGAGGTCACGAACAGATGGCCAGACATTCTCCTTCAGGATTTTTTTGGTAGCCATTATGCTCTTTTTGCTCAGCAGTGGTTTTCATCTTGGATCTCTGCCATGCAGGCCATTTTTGCCCAGTCTTTCTTATGGCGGGGTCATGAATACTGACGTTAACTGAGGCAAGTGAGGCCTGCAGTTCTTTGAATGTTGTTGTGGGGTCTTTTGTGACCTCTTGGATGAGTTGTCGCTGCGTTTTTGGGGTAATTTTGGTCGACCGGCCACTCCTGGGAAGGTTCACCACTGTTCCATGTTTTTGCCATTTGTGGATAATGGCTCTCTGTGGTTCGCTGGAATCCCAAAGCTTTAGAAATGGCTTTATAACCTCATTTAATTTGTTTCTCATTTGTTCCTGAATTTCTTTGGATCGCAGCATGATGTCTAGCTTTTGAGGGTCTTTTGGTCTACTTCATTTTGTCAGGCAAGTCCTATTTAAGTGATTTCTTGATTGAGAACAGGTGTGGCTAGAGAAATTGAACTCAGCTTTCCAAAGACATGATAAACCACAGTTAATTTATATTTTTACAGGGGAAGGCAATCACTTTTTCACACAGGGCCATGTAGGTTTGGATTTGTTTAACCCTTAATAAACATCTTCATTTAAAACTGCATTTTGTGTTTACTTGTGTTATCTTTGTCTAATATTTAAATTTGTTTGATGATCTGAAACATTTAAGTGTGACAAACATACAAAAAAAATGAGAAATCAGGAAAGGGGCAAACGCTTTTTCACACCACTGTAGTTGACAGTAAATTAGTGTTAGTAATCAATGGTTACATGAACACTTTTTTTTTTTTTTTGGTTTTTTTTTTTTTTTTTTGTTACTTATTTGTACCCGTAGGTAGATTTGGTTTGCAGTCTGGTGACAAGCCACCGGCTGCCGGTCGCTGCGTGCA
This sequence comes from Pholidichthys leucotaenia, assembly GCA_020510985.1. Lineage (NCBI taxonomy): Eukaryota > Metazoa > Chordata > Actinopteri > Cichliformes > Pholidichthyidae > Pholidichthys > Pholidichthys leucotaenia. The sequence continues at coordinate 214,358,618 of CM035848.1, forward strand.
CGAGCGCCCTAAACCTACATGTTTTTTTTGGTATGCGGGAGGAAACCAGAGAAATCCCGGAGTAAACCCACGCAACACGGGGAGAACATGCAAACTCCACACAGCTCACTGTTGGTCGGGGGCTGGGATCGAACCCACGATCTCACGATCCCCGCGATCCCCCGGCCGAAGGTAAACTGTGCTGCCACAGTGCTAAACCACTGCGCCACCGTGCAGCCCAACCTTTGAAGCAGAGTGATACATAGCCGGTGAAACTGGAGTGCAATTATTGTGGATTTTAGTAACTCCTGAAATCCCTATTGTCCAATCAAATCGCTCGGTCGGAGCTAGCTGTTGTATAATTTAAACCAATGGACTTGAAAGGTACGTTTGTCACTTTTTTCATTATAGGGACAATAAATGTATTCAATTTTTTAAGTAAGATCCTTGTCCCAGCCTTTGACTTTTTTGTTTCCTGCCCCTCTGTATATTGTGTGTGGCGTAAACTCTGCTTTGACTTAATAATCTTCTAAAATAGTGAAACTCTATATGAACAGCATTAAGGCCCCCAAAAATGGAGCCAGTTCCAGCTTGGGTGTCTTAAACTTGACTTTTCTATGAGAAAAGAAGCACTTTTGACATAGTTTATTGCCACAGTGAACTAATAGTTTAAATTGTTAGTGTTAAACTTACTAAATGTTATATAATTATACCATAATCGTAAAACTGATGATAAAGTTGGATGTGTTTTGCTCCTGTATGACTAAGGTATTCTTTAGTTGTCTGTTAAATTCATTCTTCACATCTAGTTTCAGAAAATACTGAAGACGCATGAAACATTTTCTCTAATAATTTTACACTTGAAACTATAAGCAGAGCATTTTCAAAACAGTGTTCGAGTCATTTCAATGTGTTTGTCATTTAACCCAAGTTCTTTAGCACCTGATTTCTTTTTTGTCTGTTTAAAATGTGTCCACACAGAAACAATTTGTCTCCACTTGCTTGCATTCCCCTGGGTGTCACAGGCCAGCTGAACAGTACTTCATCACAGGCCTCAGCAGTGCTGGGTTTGCAGAGAGAAAGAGGTGAAAGTAAATGAGAATGCAGCCAAGGGCTTTCTCCACAATGATGTATATATAATGTTCCAGACTTTTTTTTTTTTTCACAACAAGGCTGTTGCCTCAGTGGATGCTTGGACAGGAGTGTTTTGGGGCAAGAAAGCCTGCCAAAGCATAGATTTAACTTGAAATGTTAGATTTGTATGATGCAATAACTTAGCATCAAAGTACTGTACACAGGAAATTGTACTTTAGCTGCCAAAAAAACCATAACTGTAAGCAGAATTTGCTACATATTGGAAGTTTATTTGAATGAGGAAATCAAGGCTCGTCTTTGAGGAAAGTGTGTTTAAATGTAAATCTGAACCATTAACAAAATCCACTGACTAAAACCATGGATTTTAGTGAATTATTTTGCCTTATTAAGCTTGTGAGTACAGAGCAAAGAATCTCACACACAGAAATACTGCAGTTATAGTATGTGTCCACTGGATGTGTCATTTCTCCGTGTCCTATTCAGTGTCTATGTGAAATACAATGTAGAGTATTGGGCTCCGCTGCAGTGCGATTCGGGATGTGGTGTGCCAAGTTGCCCATACCCCTCATTAGTTCAAGTATGACATTTTTTTTTACTTTATGCAAATGAGTTCCCGCACCCAGCATGCATCTGCTGCAGCGATTTACAGCGGTTGTTGATGTCAAATGACAACAGATTCATTAACTGCACCTACTATTTCTTGCCTCAAATGCTGTTAGAAACACATTTCACTGGTTTGTTTTAAAGATATCAGACAAAGTTTACTCGTAGTCTGCCATGCTGTCCAGGAGTTGAAATCCATGGAAGACCGCTAATGGTTGGATGCATTGACCAACTGGGTGTAGCCACTGTGTCCTCAAAAGAAGGACCAATGAGAGTCTTTTCCCTGGGACAGAGCTCTTTGACTATTGGTGTTGCATATCAGTCATTTTATGTCACTCCACCTGGTCATGCCCCAACCCCACACTCAACACATTCCCTGATGTGATTCCTTCTGACAAAAATGGACCAGTGGACATGTAACTTTAGGGAAGTACCCTGAAACCTGGATTGTTAAAAAAAAAAAAAAGTAAATTTGCTTAAATATGTAATTGATGGAATAAAATGCTGAAAGAAATTCATGCCTTTGCATCAAATCCCAGATCTTCACTACATAACACAATGCAGAGATGTCACATGTAGAGGGAGTGTGCAGCTGCCTTTCTGACTGCAGGACGTCCATCAGATTAGCTATATGATGCCTAATAAATGTATTTGTCAAGAAAAAAATTGCACATGGGAGTCTTTCATTATGAGCAGTCAAATCACACCTGTGCCACAATCACCTTCTTGATATACTTGTACCACAGCTGTCAGGTGTATGGATTATCTTGGAAAATGAGAAATGATCCAAAACAGGTTGTAAAAGTGCTCAAATGTGATAGAAATCTGCTGCATGTCTGCAAACACAAACGCTTATAACTGTTTATATATTTGACTGTATTTTAGCATTTGCTTGGCATTGTTTTCGTAGACTTTTGTTCCCAAGATCTTGATTTAGTTCATACCACGATTTAATCAAAATAATGATGCATCATCCATAAGTTCAGCCATTTTCTAACTCTTAACCAAGGATCTGGGTTGCAGTCTAAGCAGAGATGCCCAGACTTGTTTTTGCACCAGTCGCTACCTCAAGCTGATCTGATGCTGAAACATAATCTCACCAGTGCATCTCCTCTTAGCTAAGAATCCATCCTTGACAGATATCCAAGCCAACTTAACTGGCTTCAACGTCTATAGAAAACCAGTGTCTCTACTCTGAGTTTCTCCCCAATAAGTGAGCTCATGTCTCCCTATCTATTCAATTCAATTCAATTCAACTTTATTTATATAGCGCCATTTCACAACAACAGTCATCCCATAGCACTATCAACTGTAGGGGGGGACCCTATCTCCAAAACTAAACCTAGCCAACTAAAGGAGAAAGCTTATTGCAGTTGTTTAAATCTTCAATCCCGTTTTTCAGCCAATAACTAAAGGTGTCGATAAGAACCAGTAAATTTCTGTTCCGTTTTTAACACAGTCCGTGAATGCAGTATTCACATCACTGCTTATGGCACACTACACAACCCGTCAGCTAGTCCCCTGGTAGGTCCTGAGACAGATGAACTCTTCCACTCAAAGAAACTCTTATTAAATCCCAACAGGGTAATCCACATTTTTCCAACTGAAAAGTTTGAATGGACAAAAATAAAGCACTTTATCATCACATCTTCTATATAACTGGTCAGCTTGAAAATTGCCACAGCTACACAGATTGAAAGAAGCCAAATGACTTGTGGCTGCAATCTTGTATTTAATGCACAGTTTGTAGACTGCTGATGTCATCCTGTGTGCGTTGTAGCTTCCAGGGGGACGATGCTCACTGCTAACCTCAGCAGTCCCCAGATTGCTGTCTCACGTTGTCCTCAAACAAATGACCAGCCCCAATACAGGCTGCTGAGTGGATGGAAAAACACTGGGAAGGTGTCATTCCTGATAATGTCAGTGCCGGCTACGTGGATTCAGGCCAGAAGTCGATGAAAAGCATTTCCTACTGTTCACATGTAATTTTCACTGACCATCATGTCTCACAGGTCTATTTTTACACACTGTGTACATTGCACACTCTCTCTGGGCTGTTACTGTAGTGATTCCGACACATGTATCCCTCTGATTGTACAGGGTGATGATCAGTTGTCAAATTCCAGAGTGAGAGTTCATCTAAAAAATACCTTAACTGTCTGACTTGTACATTGTACTTTGACCTTTTTTCCCTTTCCCTTTTCAAACAAATTAGTAAGATTTGACAAAAATACACATGACCATAAAAGTGCATTATTTATTTGAGGATGTCATGGAACCCCGTTTAATTGCTGTTTGAGCTCAGATTGTTGGACATCGATATGGAATTGCCCACTTTTTTATTATTAATAATTATGTAAAAGAGCTCAGTATACTGAATATACAGTAGAGATCAAATGTTTACATACGTCTTAGAGCAAGCATTTCATGGCATTCTTGAGGTTTTAATGATTCCAGGAAGTCCTAGTTTTCCATGATGGAATAATGGAAACCCAAACATTGTTTCACATTTTATTTCTTAAATTTATATTTATTCTGAAAACATGACAGCATCTGCAAAGTGAAAAATATACATAGATATGTACAGTCACTGTTACAATCAAAATGAAAATGCTAATTATCACAATGCTGACACAATTGGTCAGGATGGTCAAAAGTCAATCCTGAATCATAAAGGAGCAAGTATGCAATGAATTAAAAGCTGCTGGAACACAGATCCCAGTGTCACAGTGAAGCATGTTTTATATGGCTGTGGGCTGAGATGCTGCCATGCAAGAAAGCATGTACCTTGAGACTCGGTTGAAGTTCGCTACTGATCACACAAACAAAGAAAAGGGCTTCTGGAGGAAAGTACTGTGGTCAAAACAAAAATTGAACTGAAGAAAGTGAGACCTTTAACCTCAAGCCCACCATACCTGCTGTCAAGCGTGGTGGTGGTAGTATTATGCTTTGAGGCTATTTTGCTGCCAGTGAAACGGGCATTTTACAAAAAATAGATGGATTAATGAAGGAGCCTTATATGGTTTGGTCTTGGATGCAGTTGTTCCAACAAGACCGTGACCTAAAACACACATAATAAATGGCAATGGTTACAGCAGGCATCTAGAAAAGCACTGAGAGTGTGCATACCTCCGCCAAGGCTCCTTCCTTCCCTCCCTTTGTTCATCAGTCTGTCCGTACCTCCCTGCCTCCATCCCATCATACATTGCAAGATGGGACCTTGGTAGAGGTATGTACTCATAGATCAGCTCCAAAATCTGAGTTCTTCTGCAGCCCAAGGATCATCTCTGGTGAAATTCATCCAGCAGTTTTTGCGCAATTCTGCTAAACCACTGCAAGAAGATTGAGGCTTGATGGAGGTATGCATTCATGGATCTCCTCCAAAATAAAATGGGTTTGTGTGTAGGCCAAGAGCCACCTCTGGTGAAAATTTCATCTAAATCCATTCAGTAGTTTTGGAGTACTGTTGCTAATACTGTGTGAGAAGATAAGAGCCTTGGCAGAGGTATGCATTCTCAGATCACCACCAAAATGTAATGGGTTCCTCTCTAGTCCAAGGACCACCTCTGGTGAAAATTTCATCCAAATCCATCCAGTAGTTTTTATGTAATCCTGCTGCATGAATACAAACAAAGCCCTTGGGGGAGGTATGCACTCTCAGATCATCACCAAAATTTAATCATCTGTTCCCCAAGCCAATAAGATAAGATAAGCCTTTATTAGTCCCACAATGGGGAAATTCCAGGATTGCAACAGCACAGGGATAGCAACACTCAGAGCAATAATTAAGAAGATATGGAAGATATAAATAAGAGCAGTGGATATACATACATACACATAAATATATATACAAAGTGCGGAGCATTGTAGCAAGACGGAATAAACAGCATAACCGTCTACTTAGTTATCCTACATAGTATGAATATGTACCCATACATATTGCCACCCTCTGTAGCGACCGATATTGTCCTAGTTGTATATATTGGAGGGGACCATTGTGTAAGTCTATTGCGTCTTTTGCATTCAATACTATTAGGTCGTCACGTTTTTTTGCTATCTCTGCGAGCAGCCCTGCTTAGGTTATACAGTCTGACAGCCGTAGGTAGGAAGGACCTGCGAAACCTCTCGGTTGCGCACCTAGGATGATGTAGTCTGCTGCTAAATGAGCTCCTCAGTGCTTTCAGTATGTCTTGCATAGGGTGGGACTCGGACTCCAGCAGAGATGACAGTTTAGCCACCATCCTTCTCTCTCCTATCTCCTCCACTGGGTCAGGGCGCTGCCCCAGGACAGAGCTAGCTTTCTTGATCAATTTGTTCAGTCTCTTCCTATCGGCTGCTGTAATGCCACTGCCCCAGCAGACCACTCCAAAAGTGATGGCTGATGCCACCACCGTGTCGTAGAATGTCTTCAGCAGGGCCCCTTGTACACCAAAAGACCTGAGTCTCCTCAGTAGGAACAGCCTGCGCTGTCCCTTCTTGTAGAGTGCACCGGTATTGTGTGACCAGTCTAGTTTATTGTTCAAATGAACACCCAGGTACTTGTAGGATGTCACCATCTCAATGTCTGTTCCCTGTATGTTTACTGGTGCTGTGAGTGGTTGTCCTTGCCTGCGGCAGTCCACCACCAGCTCCTTAGTTTTCCTCGCGTTGATCTGGAGGCAGTTCCGATGGCACCAGTCCACGAAGTCCTGGATAAGTCCTCTGTACTCATCTTCATCTCTGTTAGAGATTAGGCCGACGATCGCAGAGTCGTCAGAGAACTTCTGTTGATGGCAGTGTGTTGTGTTGTGTGAGAAGTCCACAGTATAAAGGGTGATCAGGAAGGGAGCCAAAACTGTTCCCTGGGGGGCCCCCGTGCTACCAATGATCGTGTCAGACACACAGTCCCGGGTTCTCACAAACTGTGGCCAGTTAGTGAGGTAGTCCAGGATCCATGATGACAGGTGCTGGTCCACCTCTGCGCACAGCAGCTTGTCCTTCAGGATCATCGGTTGGATGGTGTTGAAAGCACTGGAGAAGTCAAAGAACATGATCCTCACCGCATTCCCAGGCTTCTCCAGGTGGGACAGAGAACGGTGAAGGAGGAAGATCACTGCATCCTCCACAGGTTCATTACGCACCTTTCCTGAAAATTTCATCAAAATCCGTTCATAAGTTTTTAAGTAATGTTGCTAACAGACAAACAAACAAGCCAACCAACCAATGCTGGTGAAAACATTACCTCCTTCCTTGGCAGAGGTAAAAATTAAGGCTTTAGAATGGCTGTCCAAAAGTTCTGACTTAAACCCCACTGAGAACCTGTGGACTGTGCTGAAGAAACAAGTACATGACAAAAAGCCAACTAAAGAGGAGTGGTCAAAGATATACCCACAAGTTTGTGGATTTCTACCAAAAGTGCTTAATTTAGGTGAAAATGGCCATGGGACAATTAACTAAATATTAACTTTGCTGTATGATTTTTTTTTTGACCCAACTGTCATATTTCCAAAAAAAACTATAGTAACTTTATGAAAGAAGCAAAATGCATGAATGTTTTTTGGAAAAAAAAATGCTCGTGTTTAAGTCATTGGAAGCTTGAGACTTTCATGATACACTGTACATGCTCTGTCTAGGTGTGAGTAAACTTGTGACCTCAACTGTGTTTCTCCTGCAGAAATGCACACTATAAATATATTTCTACTACACCTTTGTTAGCTTAGTCATCAGTTCTTACCACTCCTCCATTTCAGTTTCCTGTGCTCTCAGCTTCCACATCTTTTTTTTTTTTAATTGTATTTTTACTTCAGTAATGATTTAGTTTTTCCAGACCACCAGTTCATCTCTTCGAACCATCACACTTTCTTCCTGCTGTGTCAGCCCCAATCTCCCTTAGAGGATCCATCTGCCCACAATCTTCTGCCATACTGTACCCCATCACTTTCTCTCAGATGTGTGTGTGTGTGCCTGTGCCTGTGCATATGGCTGCCAGTGAGTGGGTGCGCTTCCATGTGTTGGGGAGTTTGGGGTAATGAAGGGATATTTTACTCCTTTTATCTTCCTACTTGTCCACCTACAGAAGCAGAAGGAGAATCTGTGTGTGTGTGCGCAACTCACTCAAAAGTTGCTCCTAGTTTTCATCTCCCGGGGGTGGATGTGAAGCTCTGAGCTGCAGAGAAAATGACGACTGCGGTGTGAGACAGACTAGCAGAAGTAAGAGAAATTACCCTGCGGCACACAGTCAAACTGCACTCCTTCATTTCTTAAGACTTCGCATCGACTTTTGCAGTATGCTTGGTGTCAGAGCGTTTGACCTCAGGTTGTCCCTACATTCTGCCGCATCTCTCTGTGACACACCCGCAGTCACAACTTTATGTTCAATGCACCAATTTATTTTTAACTAACCTTTGTTATCAGGCTGCAAACATCATAGTTATAGTACATGTAAAACTGAATATCAACATTACAATAAGCCAATCTCTTTTTCTCAATTTATTGTAGATGTGCTTGACTTGTATTCAGGTAGATTTAGTTGGTGCAAGATTTGGATATTGTACCAGTGCATGTACTATATGATTAACTGTGTAAACTGCAGAGGTAGGTAGTAACATTAGGATTTGTTTTTGCAAAATTGTGCTTTACTGACTAGCTTTATTGTTGGATATGTTTTAATCTTGAGTGTATTTATGGAGGAAAGATGTACTTTCTGTGACATACATTTGGTTCTTCTCTTGAGTTTTGATTTCACTTTGATTTCACAGATTTGAAAACTGGTTAGTAGTGGTGGGTGGATCAATCCAGATAACGATAATATCATTGCCAACGGTAATATTGATATTGATCAATACCAGTGTACTGATATGGATACTCTCTGTGTTGCCGTTCTCATCACAGCACGGAGCAGGCACACTCGAGCACACTTTGCTCCTCTTCTTCTTCGTGTGGTTTTACCTCCTCCCACTTGTATCATCACGTGACTCAGCAGCGCCAGGTAAACAAGCTAGCGAACAGCAGCCACTGGCTGCCGGGAGCACACGCACATGGCACAGAGATGGAGCAGAAGAATGGCAGAGAGGAAGAGGAGTGTCGTGTGGCTATATTTTCAGGCCAAAATTGAGAACGGCAAGCTGTACAATTTGTGAAAAGGCTGTGAAATACAATGGTGACACAACTAATTTATACAAGCATATGAAAAATCATCCAAAAGAGAACGCCAAGCTACAGAAACGGAGAGCGGAGGAGAGAAATCCCCCACCCCCTGGCCCCAACAGACCCCGACCCAGAGGCAGAGATCATTGGCAGAGGCCTTTCAGTATGGCAGAGAATATCCAGGTAGATATTAGTGGTGAAAGTAATATTTTAGTCATCTTCAGCATTAGTTAATATTAATTTTCAAAGTGCAACTGATCATTTGCTACTTTAGCCATCTCAGAAAGTATAAATTATGCCGAGATCTTGGTATAATACATTTATCCCATTGAAACGTTTTATTTAAATGAATCCACTTTATTCCTAGGCCCCATGATGCCTTGCGTGAATTATGGTAGCAACTTCCGGTACTAGTTTAGAACGTATTGTCACTGAAACGATGTCTGCCACTGTAGTATTCTCTGGGCCCCTCCCCAATCTGACCAGTGATGACATGTTTAGCCGCTCGTCATCCTTCAGCCTCTGGCTGTCTGTGTGGTATCCTGCAAATAACGTGGGCTACATTGACAATTGGAGCTCTTTTTGGGGAAAACCTGGTCTTGTGAGACGAGACAGCATTCATCCCACTTTGGATGGTGCTTCTCATTTATCTAACAATCTGGCATCTTTTTTATCCAAATTTCCAAAACCCTGACTACTCAGAGTTGGGACCAGGAAGCAGAGTCGCAGTCTTACACGCCTCTCTGCAGCTCCTCTTCATCCGCCACCCCTCAACTTAGCCCCCGTCTTCCCCATCAGAGAATCATTGTCTGCTCCCTCCAAAGTAAATAAAAATATAATATATAAGCATCCCAAAGTGATTAAGCAAAATATTGGTAAAACTCAAATTAAACATAAAGCCTCTAAATTGAATGATTTGGCCTCTGTTCCTCCTCATAATTTAAAAATTAAATGTGGTTTATTAAATATTAGGTCTCTAACTCCCAAGTCTCTGTTAGTCCATGATCTGTTAATTGATCATCAGATTGATTTAATTTCCCTTACAGAGACTTGGTTAGGGCAAGAGGATTATGTTGGTTTAAATGAATCAACTCCCTCTGGTTATTTAAACTGTCAAAATCCCAGAAGTTCTGGTCGTGGAGGAGGAGTAGCAACAATTTACCATTCCAAATTACTAGTTAATGTAAAGCAAAAAACATGTTATAATTCCTTTGAGGGCCTGGTCCTCAGTATTGGGCACTTTAGCAATTTTAGGTTAAACCCAATTTTATTTGCCATAGTTTATCGTCCCCCATCAACCTACTCAGAATTTTTATCCGAATTTGCTGATTTCTTAGCTGATTTAGTGCTGAAATCTGATAGAATAATTATAGTAGGGGACTTGAATATACATGTGGATGTAGATAGTGACTGCCATAATGTGGCATTTAATTCAATATTAGACTCGATTGGGTTTTCTCAGAAAGTAGGAAATTCTACTCATTACCTCCACCATACATTGGACCTTGTTCTGACATATGGCATAGAAATAGAAAATCTTGTAGTGTCTCCTCATAACCCTGTACTGTCAGACCATTGTCTGTTAACCTTTGATTTTACTATTTCTGACTATTTGGCTCCTAAAGAAAAAACATTATTACAGTAGATGCCTCTCAGATGATGCTGTTACCAAATTTATGCAGATTGTTTCCTCTATGCCATGTGTCAACACAACGGAAATAAGCTATAGACAGCTTGCTCCTTCTGTAATTGATAACATGGTGGATAGTGTTACAGCTTCTCTGCATCAGACTCTAGACTTGGTGGCCCCCTTAAAAAAGAAAAAGTCTAATCAGAGATTTCTAACTCCATGGTTCAACACAGAAACTCGTAGCTTAAAACAGAAGACTCGTCAATTAGAAAGAAAATGGCGCTCCTCTAATTTACATGAAATCTATTTAGCTTGGAGAAATCATCTTTATTTTATAAAAAATCTCTTAGAAAAGCTAGAACGAGTTATTACTCTGCATTAATAGAAGAGAACAAGAATAATCCCAGGTTTCTTTTCAGTACTGTAGCCAGGCTGACAAAGAGTCAGGACTCTGTCAATCCTAGCATTCCCTTAGAGCTTACTAGTCAGGACTTTATGAACTTTTTCAATAATAAAATTTCATCCATCAGAGATAAAATCAATCAGATTCTTCCCACAGTTAACTTAAATACTGTAACTACTACAACTCCTTCTATTGATGTCTGTCTTGATGAGTTTACTCCAATCGACCTTTGTGAGTTAGACAAAATAGTTTCCTCATCCAAACCTTCAACTTGTCTTTTAGACCCTATTCCTACCAGGTTATTTAAAGAAGTCTTCCCACTTATTGGTAGCTTTATTCTTCATATAATCAATTCTTCATTAACTTTAGGCCATGTACCGCAGGCTTTTAAAACTGCTGTAATTTAAACCCTTACTCAAAAAGCCAACGCTAGATCCAGGAGCTTTAGCTAACTATAGACCAATCTCTAATCTCCCTTTCATTTCAAAAATCTTAGAGTTGTTGCTACGCAATTATTTGACCACCTGCAGGGAAATGGTTTACTTGAAGAGTTTCAATCTGGGTTTATAATCCATCATAGTACTGAAATAGCCTTAGTGAAGGTCACTAACAACCTCCTCATCGCATCTGATAATGGACTGGTTTCTGTACTTGTCCTTTTAGACCTTAGTGCAGCTTTTGATACTATCGATCATAATATTCTACTTGATGGATTAGAACACTATGTTGGACTTAATGGAACTTCGTTGCAGTGGTTTAGATCTTATTTATCTGATAGGTTCCAGTTTGTTCATGTAAATAATGAGTTTTCTTTCAACTCAAAGCTTAGTCATGGAGTTCCACAGGGATCTGTGCTAGGCCCTACTCTTTTTAGTTTATATGTTTCCGTTAGGCAACATTATTAGAAAGCACTGTATACATTTTCATTGTTATGCAGATGACACACAATTATACCTGTCAATGAAGCCAGATGATAGTAATCAATTAGCCAAGTTAGAAGCCTGACTGAAGGAAATCAAAGCTTGGATGACTTGTAATTTCCTGCTATTAAATTCAGATAAGACTGAAGTCATTCTTGTTGGTCCAAAAAACCTTAGAAATTCCTTTCCAAATCAAACTTTCAGTTTGGATGCGGTTACTCTTTCTCTTAATAGCTCTGTGAGGAACCTTGGAATTATTTTTGATCAAGATCTGTCCTTCAATTCACATATTAAATTTGTTTCTAAGACTGCCTTCTATCATTTGCGTAATATTGCCAAGATTAGGAGCATCTTGTCTCAGAGTGATGCTGAGAAACTGATCCACGCTTTTGTTAGCTCGAGATTAGATTATTATAATTCTTTATTATCAGGCTGTCCTAAAACATCTTTAAAAAGTCTTCAGCTGATCCAAAATGCTGCAGCAAGAGTTTTAACAGGTACTATAAAGAGAGATCATATCTCTCCGGTTCTGGCCTCCCTTCATTGGCTTCCCATAGAGTTTAGAATTAAGTTTAAAATCCTTCTTCTTACTTACAAAGCTCTAAACAATCAGGCTTCTTTTTATTTAAAAGATCTGATACTACCGTATTATCCTAACAGAGCACTACGCTCCCAAAATGCAGGATTACTTGTAATACCTAGAATCTCCAAAAGTGCAATGGGAGGCCTTCAGTTATCAAGCTCCTCTCCTGTGGAACCAGCTGCCAATCTGGATTCGGGAGTCAGACTCGATCTCTGTTTTTAAGAATAGGGCTAAAACCTACCTTTTTGATATAGCCACAATTAGGGAGGGATCATGTGTTTCTGAACCCTCCCTTAGTTATGCTGCTAATAGGTTTAGTCAGCCGGGGGACCTCCAGTAATGCACTGGGTCTCACTCCTTTTCTCACTCTGAATGAAATTTTTTTTTTTTGTTGGTCATTAACATTTGTTTGTTCTCTCCCATAGATTGAGTCCCCATCGTGCTGTTTGCTCTCTACATGTCTGTTCTTTTCTTCTTCTTCTCTATCCCCTCACCCCCCAGCCAGTCGCAGCAGATGACTGCCCCTCGCTGAGCCTGGTTCTGCTGGAGGTTTCTTCCTGTTAAAAGGGAGTTTTTCCTCTCCACCGTTGCCAAGTACTTGCTCACAGGGGATCGCCTGATTGCTGGGGTCTTTCTACAACTGTGGGGGTTTCCCCTACAGTTGAAAGTGCTATGAGATGACTGAGATGTTTGTGAAATGGCGCTATATAAATAAAGTTGAATTGAAATTGAAACAGGACACTTTTCCTTGTTAAAAAAACAATGACTTCAGCATCAAAAATGCGAGACACAGCCTTTTGCACCTCAAAAACAGTAATATAATCATACCACATCCCACGACTATGGCGGGATGAGAAGATGACCTTAAAAAGTGGCCAGTAGTTCCGTTAGTTAGCTCCGTTGCTAACATGCTAATACTGTAAACAAATAAAAGCTCTGAGATATATCACTGTTTCCACCACAATAAAGTCGGCTGCATTTTGTTAAAATATGTTGGCCATAATCAAATTTACCTCAGAGCAGACATAGAGTCTCGTCAGAGCCTCAAAGAACCACAACACCTTGCTTGGGTGTTTTAAATTTGGGTAAAACATCAGATCTGTGACATTCATACAAGTGAAAACATACCTGGTGGTGCTGTGTCTGTACCACCGATCACACAAACAATCCTTTAGTTTTCAGTGCATGATCTACTCATTGCTGTTGGAGCCACAGATTTAGCTGTGCTCATCTGTGAGGAGCCTCACACCACCAACAGCAGCAAGTACCAGAACTACGCAAAAACATTCAAAAATACAAAAACTACAAAGTGCTGAAATTAGCTGCCACTTGAGTGCAAAACACGTATGTAGACTATACATTAAACTGAATTTGAAAAACTTTTAAAAACACTATTTTAAATGCCCCTGCTACTCCACTCTTAGTGACTGATTTAACACTAGGTCAGCTGAAACCGAAAGCTCCGCCCATAATCGTTCCTATAGCGGCACCCCCAGGAATAAGGTGGATACATTTACTGGAACTGAAAAATATACTGAATATAATATGGCTCAGATTTGATTGACTACAATTACCCTTTTGTGTTAACTGTGAAAGTGATACTGTATGTATTTACCTCTAAACTTTGCCCAAATTCTGTCCTGGGTTTTAACTAATTAATAATCCAAAGGAAAAATCACAACATTTAAAGGTCATGAAAATTCATTCAGATTTAGTAATCTGACGCATCCACCTTAATGATTAAAAAGTATCGATACAGTATTGATATAGTATTGGTATCAGTGATACTGGCCCTGTGTTTAGTTGGTATCAGATCGATACCAAATCTTTCAGTATCGCACACCACTACTCATTAGAGATGTTTTCATTTGTACTCTAATAAGCTATGAATGCAGCCTAGTTTTTTAGTGAATTCAGAATTTTATCTAATTAATCAGAGTTGAAATCACTGTTCTTTAATTGCGGCTGTGTTGCAAAGGAACGAGCTGTTTAAAAAAAAAAAAAAAAAAAAAAAAGGCTGTAAAACGATTAAAAAAAAAAATCAAAATGATTAATTAATTTGTCTGGGCAATCTGAAGTGTGTTTTGTTTCTTTTACTGTTTTACCGTTGTTTTTTTATGTTGGTGTTGTCCTTGTTTTTTATTTTATTGAAATGTGTCCTGTTACATGTGCAGTGTTGACATCCTTTGAATTTATGCGTTTTACCTGCCCAGGGACTGCAATTGAAAATGAATCATTTGGCTAAACTGGCACATTTACAGAAATGTTTATTAATGTGCATTGTCCCTGTAAAATTAAACCATTAAAATAAAATAATCAAAATTTGTGCAGGAATTTATGCAGGAAATCAATCACCATTTATCACCGAAAAATTGCAAATTTGTAAGAAAAAAAAAACACTAAATCCATCATAATTGTAATGGAGTCAATAAAAGCATTCCTACTTGGCTTGCTAAGTGGGTTGACCCTCTTGGTGACACAAGTAGAGTGGTGGACTTTGGTGCCAGAAGTCGTAAGCTCAAACCCCCAGTTGAACGTCACATTTGGGCTTCACTGCCCATCACCTTGGTCACATAATAATTAAAAAAAAAAGAATTCCTAATTAATGAAAATGTTGCACATTCAAGAAAGTTGCAAACTAATGAGAAACACCTTAAAGGTGGACTACATAGAACTTACAGGTGATTACTGGCAACACCAGATGGCGTTAATGAACCT
This sequence comes from Pholidichthys leucotaenia, assembly GCA_020510985.1. Lineage (NCBI taxonomy): Eukaryota > Metazoa > Chordata > Actinopteri > Cichliformes > Pholidichthyidae > Pholidichthys > Pholidichthys leucotaenia. Next base: position 214,373,674 of record CM035848.1, read on the forward strand.
TCATCCCCTAGGCCGCAGCGAATTTGATAGTTGTTTTTTTTTTTTAACTGCTGACCCATGATGACTTCAAGTTTGTCTACTCCAAGTGAACTGGTAATTAACCATTATCATTACAATTAAGTTAAAACAGGATTTTTGACTGTGAAATGAAAACTGGCTCTATATTCACCCTGCTGGTGTAGAGTTAAGCAATATTACGTGAGTGAGTACAGTATTATGACAAAAGCACCAAGATACTGATGCCTCTGTGCCAGAGCCTTGGCAGAGGTATGCATTCTCGGATCATCACCAAAATGTTATGGGTTCCTCTCTAGCCCAAGGACCACCTTTGGTTAAAAAAAAAAAATAATCCAAATCCATCCAGTAGTTTGAGTGCATCTGCAATTCACATGTCCGTACTGTCAGCGGCAGCCAAGAACCACCAAACTGATTTGAACAGCTGTAATCCAAACACAGAAGAAGAGCACGGTGGCAGATATTTTAAATGGTGGAAGCGACAGAGGTACTTGAATACAATGACAATCAAGACGAACAGGAGCTTTTGCTGTATAGTGGCAGAGGAAGAAAACAGACAGGCAAAAAGACGGACATTTGTTCACCCAGTATTGGTGGATTTCTCAGTAGTTCCCTGTGGCAGGAGTTTCTGGGCGCATGCGCAGTTGGGGGTGGCTGTGGTGTAGTGTGGCCGACTATTGATCGGAGGGTCAGGGGTTCAAAATTCCCGCTCTGTCTGCAGTCTGCATATCGAAGTGTCCTTGAGCAAGACACCGAACCCCCAGTTGCTCCTGGTGGGTCAGGCCAGCGCCAGTGTATGGCAGCTACGCCGCCATCAGTGTGTGAATGGGTGGATGGCAGGATCTGTAAAGCACTTTGGTCATCTAGAGATGAGAATAAAAGCACTATGTAAGTGAATGCCATTTACCATTCACTGCAGCCATTTGCAGGTGAGGAATGTTGGGACTTGGAGTTTTTAGCGAGTTTTTAACAAGTTTTACCTCGTCCTTCCTCTGCAAAACTAAATGGCAAAACCAGTGTGAAAACAACTGATGTGATGAATAAATGGTGTAGTTGCTGAATACATGTTTGTTTTTTCAGTAACCGCTATTTTATAACAGTTCAGCTAGAGATTGACTGTAACATAGTCATCCATGCGCTGTAAAAAAAAAAAAAAGTCATACTGCCGCCTCTAGTGGCCTGGCATAGTTATTACAATACCTTTTCCCCCGGCTTCATTGACATTAAAGGTGAGTTAAAGTTATGTTTATTTTGAAAACAAAGCCTTATCTCGGAATTCTGGCAAATTAAAACAAACAAATTAAAAGTCGAGAAAATATGGCGATACAAGCCTTTAGTTGCACTTAATTTTGACTGGGTGAGCTGAAAAGCTGGTAACAGACAGATGGACAGATACAACCACACATACAGACGCATTAACTGATTACCGTATGCCTCTCCATTCCACTGAAGCATAAATATAGTAACTCAGGGTGTGATGTGCCTTGTGCCCTCTGCTATGCACAACAGTATCACACCATGAGTTAGTATATTCATGATGCCATAACAAACTTGAGTGTAATATTGCTTTCATACAACAGTTCCGTAAGCATAATTTATTAAATGATAGTAATACTGGACAAAATATTATGATTTGTTTGTTGAACCAGTTATTTTGAGTAGCTGAGAAAAAAAGTCCCTTCTAAATGTAGCCAGTAACTGCTGCTAAACATCTCAATCAGCATGAAGATGTCTATTGTCATTTCACACACCTGTAAACAAATTAAATATTGTCAAGTGCAAAAGTAATAAGTGTTTATAAAATGTATACCTGTTGAGTCGATACTGCAGAAGATCCCAGATCAAAACGTATCAATGCCGGTCGTCAGAACCACCGGTAGTTAGGTGGTAGCTAGTAGTTGGCATGCTAGCGATTTAGCACATTTTCTTGCTTTTTTTCACATTTCCAGATGAAATAACGAGCCATCACCACAAAGATATTATGGTTTGTTAATCAAGACAATAAATTATCAAATTGCTCAGTTGGTACTGTTGTAAAATTGTTACTCGGGTAGCTTTTTTAATAGATACTTTGTTACTCTTACTCAAGTAATTGACTGTTCGTACTTATACTTATTGTTATTATTAATAATAATAATGGATTAGATTTATATGGCGTTTTACATGTCAAGTGACCTCTCAAAGTGCTTCCAGTGAGTCCATTATTCATTCAGTCTAGACAGACATTGATAGTGGTAAGCTACTACTGTAACCACAGTTACCCTGGGGCAGTCTTGCGAAAATGTGGCTGCCAGTCCACACCAATAGCCTCTCCGACCACTACCGAACGTTTATACACATTCATACCCTGCATTTATACTTCAGTAATTAGTGTCATAAGGTAACCTGCCTTTGCTTAAGTACAATTTCTGGATACTCTACTTATCTCTGGTAGACTGGCAGATTACAGCGCACATACCATATGCATTTTCTGTGGAGGATTTAAATGCAACACTTTTTCCTCATCAGCAGATTCAATAAAAGCAGGTTCCAATGAACACTTAGATGATACAACTTGCATTGCAGAGCAGCTTCTGTCCTTGTTGTCCATGCTGTTTTAAAAATTATACAGTGGGGGAAAAAAGTATTTAGTCAGCCACCAATTGTGCAAGTTCTCCCACTTAAAAGATGAGAGAGGTCTCCAATTTTCATCATAGGTATACCTCAACTATGAGAGACAAAATGAGAAAAAAAATCCAGAAAATCACATTGAAGGATTTTTAATTAATTAATTGGTAAATTCCTCTGTTCTACAGTTAATGAATTGTTTATATAATGTATTCTTCTTTTTACATGCATTTAGTAACCCCTTGGTGACCCAAGGAATAGTTTTGTTTTGTTGTCTGTCACTGTATTGTTTTATAGGACAGTTTTTATTGTACAATGATTGAAATATTTGTAAAAATTCATCATATGCTTTATTTATATCATTTTCGTCACAAACTGTCTTCCAGTCTTGTATTAATAATTCCTTTGCCAGTGAATACATAGATTCTTCAGTTCTTATTCTTTTATATTTAATATTTTTGGTATGCTTTTCTTCCTACAATCACATTGATAGACAACAAAAATTGGCAGGTGGTCACTGATATTCAATAAAAGCCCACTCATGATATTATTTTCCATAATGTTTGTGAATATGTTATCTATTAGTGTGGCACTGTGTGACGTGATTCTGCTAGGTCTGGTAATTGTTGGATGTAAGCCCATACTGTACATTGTGTTGATAAATTTTTCTGTCATACTATGTTGTTTTAAATTCATAATTAAAATCCCCACAGATGAACATAACTTTGAGTTAGTTTTGCATACATTTTTTCCATCCAGTCCTTAAGTCAATATTTGATCCAGGTGTTCTATATACACAGCTCACTACTATATTCTTCATATTGTCCAAACAGATTTCTATTGTAATACATTCAAATAAATCATCCGGTCACTGACAAATTTTCAACAACCTTGTATTGCAAGCTCTTGTCAGCATAAATTGCAACTCCTCTTCCTTTTTTCACATTTCTATTTATATAATTTAATTCGTAGCCATCCATGGTAAAATCCACTCCTTTCTCTTCACTGAGCCACGTCTCTGATATTGCCACAATATTGAATGGCTCTTTAAACTAATGTAAATAATCTTTAATGTTATTAAAGTTGGCATAGAGACTTCTGCTGTTGAAGTAGATTATTGAAATCAGATATGACCATTGAAACTGTTCATCCGTGTAGTAACTACAGTTATTATTGATGGAGGTAAATAAATTATCAGGGTCTGTTATATTCTATGTCCTGTGGGTTGTGATCCGTATATTCAAAAACTTTCAGTTCCAATAAAAGATAACTATGTAATTGCAAATGAAGATTTGTTTTTTTTTTTAACATTTCATTTGCTATTTGCAGCAATGTAAATGCTGAACACAGTTAAATTTGTAATCTTCATTTTAATATTCATACTGTTCACCTCTGCTTCTCCCTTCAGATTACCTGCCTTCAGGACTTCTTCGGGGATGATGATGTGTTCATAGCTTGTGGTCCAGAAAAGTTTCGCTATGCCCAGGACGACTTTGTGTTGGATCACAGCGGTAAGGCTTCTACAGCCTTTATGACTGGTAGGCTTGACTAAGACTAACTTATCATCTGCTACTCTGTGTGTGTGTGTGTGTGTGTGTGTGTGTGTGTGTGTGTGTGTGTGTGTGTTATCATTGTTAACCCATGAGTTCTTCTGTTTGCAGCTGTCTTTTCCTTCAAAAAGTTGACAGGAGGGAATGGGATTTTAAGTACACTTCTCTGGTGATTAAGCTACAATTAAAGACCAAGACAATTTTACATTTGCATTATATATGTCTAAATATTTTTTTTTATTTATTTATCTATTTTTGTAGTTTCAGCAGCTCCAGGGAAAAAATGGAGCACATTCCTGTCCACTGAGGGAAAAGAGGTTGCTTTCTTGTTGACTGTTTTCTTGACATGGTTGTTCAAATTCCATTGTTATTTTTTTGTGCTGTATGTGGTACACACTTTTTGTCTGGCACCACTCCTTCATGGTGCAGAAATCCAAAAAAGTTTGAGAACACACAGACATGATCTGACCTCTTTAACCTGCACATATATTTTCACTATCATATCCACAGACCTTCAGGATCGTTAGAGCATCCTCACAGGAAGGAAAGGCGGCCTAATTTAGTTCAAAGTGGTGGCTTCCTGTTTAATATTTGTGTTGTTTGGTCAGGTTGGCAAACAGGGAGAGACGTCCTAACCCATGCTGCAAGTGAGGACGATGATGTTAGGTTGCCTCCCCATTTTGAGACAGTTTGAAGCTTTTGTCCCACTTACAGTCCTGTGCTCCACTTGTAGGAAATGGGTCTTTGAGAGAACAAAAAAGGCACACTGTAATCTCTGGTGAGGACACCGGAGCTGCTGCTTCTCCTGCACAAGAGGACCAGAGCACACCCTAAAGCTGAAATAAGGAAGGGGGGAAGAAACTCCCCAAATGCATTTTTGCAAAGTTTCTATACGATTTGTAAAAATATGAAAAATTGTATTGTGATCAAAATGATTAAATGGCTGTTTGAGCTTTAACTTACTGAGTGCAACTCACTTTTGTTAGCTATAGACAGTGATGTGGAAAGTGTTTGCCCCCTTCCTGATTTCTCATTTTTTTTGTATGTTTGCCACACTTAAATGTTTAAGATCATCAAATTTAAATATTAGACAAAGACAACACAAACACAAAATGCAGTTTTTAAATGAAGGTGTTTATTATTAAGGAAAAAAAAATCCAAACTTACATGGCCCTGTGTGAAAAAGTGATTGCCCCCTAAATCTAATAACTGGTTGGGCCACCCTTAGCAGCAACAACTGCAATCAAGCATTTGCGATAACTGGCAATGAGTCTTTTACAGAGCTGTGGAGGAATTTTGGCCCACTCATCTATGCAGAATTGTTGTACTTCAGCCACATTAGAGGGTTTTCAAGCATGAACCTGTTATGATGGGATTTGGTGCAATATGCGGCGTGATGACGCAGCTGGCTGGTGACGTCATCATGCCGGCATATGTATGGGGGAGTCCACCATTACAGGGCTTTCTTGCCCTGGAAACTCGGTGCAGTAACTGCGTGTGTAGTGTACTGTTGACCAACTCTAATACAGTCCAGTTCCAGTGCAGCATCCTCGTCGATCTCTTTACTGCCAGGTTTGTGGACATAATAGAACCGCCTTTTTAAGGTCATGCCACAGCATCTCATTCGGCTTCAGGTCAGGACTTTGACAAGGCCACTCTAAAGTCTTCACTTTGTTTTTCTTAAGCCATTCAGAGGTGGACTTGCTGGTGTGTTTTGGATCATTGTCCTGCTGCAGAACCCAAGTGCGCTTCAGCTTGAGGTCACGAACAGATGGCCAGACATTCTCCTTCAGGAATTTTTGGTAGACAGCAGAATTCATGGTTCCATTTACCACAGCAAGTCTTCCAGGTCCTGAAGCAACAAAACAGCCCCAAACCATCGCACTACCACCGCCATATTTTACTGTTGGTATGATGTTCCTTTTCTGAAATGCTGTGTTAATTTTACTCTAGCTGTAATGGGACGCACGCCTTCCAAAAAGTTCAACTTGTGTCTCATCAGTCCACAGAGTATTTTCCCAAAACTCTTGGAGATCATCAAGATGTTTCCTGGCAAAACTGAGACGAGCCTTTGTTCTTTTTGCTCAGCAGTGGATTTTGTCTTGGAACTCTGCCATGCAGGCCATTTTTGTCCAGTCTCTTTCTTATGGTGGAGTCATGAACACTGACCTTAACTGAGGCAAGTAAGGCCTGCAGTTCTTTGGATGTTGTTGTGGGGTCTCTTGTGACCTCTTGGATGAGTCGTCGCTGCACTCTTGGGGTAATTTTGGTTGGCTGGTCACTCCTGGGAAGGTTCACCACTGTTCCATGTTTTCGCCATTTGTGGATAGTGGCTCTCAGTGTGGTTCGCTGGAGTCTCAAAGCTTTAGACATGGCTTCATAACCTTGTCCAGACTGATAGATCTCAATTGCTTTGTTTCTTAGTTGTTCCTGAATTTCTTTGGATCACAGCATGATTTCTAGGTTTTGAGGATCTTCTGGTCTACTTCACTTTGTCAGGCAGGTCCTGTTTAAGTGATTTTTTTTGAGAACAGATGTGGCAGTAATCACTCCTGGGTGTGGCTAGAGAAATTGAACCCAGCTTTTCAAAGATGTGATAAATCATAGTTAATTCATGTTTTAACAGGAGGGGGCAATCACTTTTTCACACAGGGCCATAAGGTCTGGTTTTTTTAACCCATAATAATGAACACCTTCATTTAAAAACTGCATTTTGTGTTTACTTGTTATCTTTGTCTAATATTTAAATTTGTTTGATCTGAAACATTTAACCGTGACAATCATACAAAAAAATGAGAAATCAGGAAGGGGGCAAACACTTTTTCACTGTGTGTACCACTGTGTTATGTCCACAAACCTGGTGATAAAGGAGGCTGACAGAGATGTTGCACTGAACACTGCTTTATTATATGTAGAGAACACACAGCATAGGATACACTGTGGCAGAGTCATCCAGGGCAAGAGGAAGCCCTCATGGCAGATGCCCCTTAATATAGGGCGGTGTGATGATGCAACAGGAAGGCGGCGTCATCACACCACACTTCATAATCATCATCATCATAGCAGTCTGTCAGGAGCGACAATGACTGTTACATTTAGGTCTCATCAGATTCCTCCACGCAGTTCTGTCCTTCGCCTTCTGCTGCCAGGAACTCCTGACCTTGTTAACCCGGGCGACGTCCGAGCCGGTATGAGTTGCTTTCTGACTGACCATTTCATGAAACTGCTTGCAAAGTATTTGAGTACCACTAGCTTTTGCTGGACTAGAGGCACATTCTTGGCAGATAGAGGTATTATCAGTGGCAAGGACAGGCCAAGACAAACTGACTCCAGTATCTGTTGCAGTGACTGACCAGATGATAGCTTTGTTTATCTCTGCTCTTTGTGTAGTGCATGTCACGATGCACTGACTGGCAAAAGTCACCATAGACCTTGCGACAGATGTGCTTATCTGCCAGGATGTCCAGTCTCACCCCATGTAACTGGGAGTGGTCCACCACAGACCTGTGACAGATATTGTTTTTTGTTCTGCCAGGATGCTCAGTTTCACCCTCCACGCCCTCGCAAGGGCAGGGTTGTCGGTTGAGTCGCTGACTGCCCGACCTGTGAGATGGGTAGTACCGGTTTTCATGGTTATTCGATAGTAAGCAAACCAGTGCCTGGCTTGACAAAAATTTCATAATGTTGTCGTCGTCGTCGTCATCGCAGTCTGTCGGGGCTGACGATGACTGTTTCATTTAGGTCTGATCAGATTCCTCCACACAGCTCTGTCCTTCGCCTTCCGCTGCCAGGAACTCCTGATCTTGTTAACCCGGGTGACTTCCGAGCCAGAGTCGCTTTCTGACTGACCATTTCATGAAGCTGCTTACAAAGTATTTGAGTACCGCTAGCTTTTGCTGGACTAGCGGCATATTCTTGGCAGATAGAGGTATTATCAGGGGCAAGGACAGGCCAAGACAAACTGACTCCAGTATCTGTTGCAGTGACTGACCAGATGATACTATACTTATAATATACTTCATAATAAAGCCCCATATAACACCCCCCCCTTTACAAAGTACAAAAACACAACGAATTGAACCCACCCTAATTTGGAAATATAAACACAAAATGCACACCAAAGTAAAACGGTCAAAAGTAAAATCAGATCATAAAACACAACAAAACTAAAATAGGACCAGTTGGTCGACTACTACACGGCCCACATGGCGCAGTGGATTATTCTGCCACTTTTTTTTTTTTTTTTTTTTTTTTTTGAAAAAATGAACCAAAAATAGCCATGCTCCTAACTACACAAAACAAAGAACTATTAAATAGCATCAAGTCTTTTAAGCACAGTCCTCCATGAAAATGGTCGGTCAGGCGGGGGAGCCCCACAGCATACACACTCCTGGAGGTGGCAGGCCTCCGGGGCGAGGACCAATCTTCAAGGCACAGGAGCCCGGATCCCAAACCACCTTCTCCGACTCCCGTCCAGCCTCGCCACCCGGAGCATTCCTCTAGACACGCCGCAGCTGGTTAGCATGCCTCATTGAACCGTCCAACAGCCAGAAGCATGCCACTCCTAACTTCGCCAAAATCCTCAGCGGTGTCCGATGTTTTGGTGCAGTGGCGCACTGGTTAGCACTGCGCTAGCACAGCAACTCACCCTTGGCCATGGGATCCCTGGTTCGATCCCAGCCCCTGACCAACAGTGATCTGTGTGGAGTTTGCATGTTCTCACCGTATCTGCGTGGGTTTACTCCGGGATTTCTCCGGTTTCCTCCCACAGGCCGAAAACATGCAGGTTAGGTTAATTGGAGACTCTAAAGTGGCCCTAGGTGTGAATGTGTGTGTGAATGGTTAAGGGATAGCGCCGTACCGTGGCTGCTTCATCCACCCAGGTGGATGCCCTCAATTTCCCCTCTGGGGATCAATAAAGTATACAAAATCAAAAAAAAAAAAAAAAAAAAAGTTTCACCGACTGCCGTCCAGCCCAACACCACCTAGGTCTTTCATCAACCTGAACCCAGTCCATGATCTGGAGTGGGACCTTACTCGGCCTGATGTGCTGCCGAGCATGCAGTAACACCATGCTCCCATGTAGTCTTTCCCCGTTGTCTTCTTCTAGTGGTGCAGCGGTCATTGTCGTGGCAGCAGACCCCTCACCCAACTGTGGCCGAGCACTGAAGGTGTCTGATGCCCCCTTGGCGTCGCTCGTTGGAACGGGCGCTCCACCCTCATGCTCAGCCCCCTTTACTACCTCCCGCCGAGCGCGGGCACTGACACTGTCCCGTTCCGACACTGAGCAGGGACTGGGTGACATGATGGTAGGGCTGCTCATCAGTTCTTCATCCCAAACCGCAACGTCATCAATCACCGGAGCCTGCGAACCCCAGCGACCACAACCAGACCATTCATTCCCAGCACTGTCTCTAATGGCGAAACCCAGTCCGTAGAATAGGTCACACCCCATGACGTTATCACCGCACGCTGCCACTTGGAACGTGAAGTTGTGCACCACTTCAGACTTGTAGCGAACAGTCAACTCCACAGTCCCGACATTGCACAGTCTGTTACCGCTGTAGCCGTACAACAGTGCTGGGTTAATTCAATTCACTTCAATTCAGCTTTATTTATATAGCGCCACATCACAACAAAGGTCATCTCATAGCACTACAAAATGCAGAGAAAACCCCACAATTTCAGAAAGACCCAGCAATCAGACGATCCCCTGTGAGCAAGCGCTTAGCGACGGTGGAGAGGAAAAACTCCCATTTAACAGGAAGAAACCTCTAGCAGAACCAGGCTCATGGAGGGGCAGTCATCTGCTGCGACTGGCTGGGGGTGAGGGGATAGAGAGGACGAAAAGAACAGACATAAAAAACATGAAACAGTGAAAAACCAAGTACATTATTGGCGGTTATTCAGCAGTCTGAATCTATTAACAGCAGAACAGAAGCGGGGTTCATCGTCATCATCATCATAGCAGTCTGTTGTGAGCGACACTGACTTTCATTTAGGTCTGATCAGATTCCTCCACACAGCTCTGTCCTTAGCCTTCCGCTGCCAGGAACTCCTGTCTATGTCCAACTTCAAGTTTCTTTTTACAGTGTCTTTAAATCTGAGTCTTGGTCTACCCTGATTGCATTTGCCCTTGCATAACTGTGAGTAGAGTAACTGCCCAGGGAGACGCTGGTGGTCCATCCTCTCAACATGTCCGAGCCATCTCAGGTTCATCTGTATTAGCATGTCCTCCAATGATGGTAGACCAGCTTGTTTCAACACTTCTATGTTGGTTATCTTGTCTTTCCATGAGATGTTCATTATGGCTCAAAGGTGTTTCATCACATACGCGTGGAGTTTCTTCACCTGCACTCTGTAGACGGTCCAAGTTTCAGCACTGTACAATAGAGTAGCCAGTACTCTCGCTCTGTACACTTTGCATTTCACACGGATAGACACATGTCGATTGTTCCACAGTCTCTCCCTCAAGTTTCCAAACACAGCGCTCGCTCTTCCCATTCTGAGAGATGGTTCATCCTCCAGCCTAGCATTCTCTGAAACAGTACTCCCTAGGTACTTGAAAGTCTTGCACTTGACTAGTGGCTCTGTACCAATGCTGATCTCTTCTGGTAGTGATGTTGATAATTGGAACTTTGGTGGTTGATAAAGGCACTCTGTCTTCTTGATGTTGATTTGGAGGCTGAATTGGCTAGCTGCTCTTGCAAATTTCTCCACTAAAGATTGCATATCTTCCACACTGTGTGCAACTAGAGCACTGTCGTTGGCAAAGAGCATTTCTCTTACTACCTTTATCGATGTCTTACTCTTGGCTTTAAACTGTGTCACATTGAACAAGTCTACTTCTTTCCTTGTTTGAATGTATACTCCTTCTGAAGTGTCTTTGAAGGCCACCTCAAGCATGGCTGCCAGATATAGCAAGAAGAGTGTAGGTGCCAGCACACACCCTTGTTTCACCCCGTTGCTTACTGAAAAGTCTTTAGATACTGAACCACTCATTGCCACGTTTGCTTGCATACCTGTATAGAGTGCCTCGATCAGGCTGACAAACTTCTCTGTACAGCCATATTTCTTGAGTACCTGCCAAAGTCCTTGTCGCAAAACAGTATCGAAGACTTTACTGAAGTCTATGAAGACTACATAAGGCGGCATGTTCTGTTCAATACACTTTTCTTGAACCTGTTTCAAGCAGAAAATCATGTCCATTGTGCTTCTTCCACTTCTAAAGCCGCACTGGGTTTCCGGTAGTACATTCTGCGAGATGTGTTCACTGAGTCTGTTAAGTAGTACACTGTGGTGATGTGAAAATGACGAGGCAGAGTTCTCTCTCAAGTCAGCTTTATTCACAACACCATCATCTCAAAGCAGAAAAGAGGTCCACACAGTAAACTCTCGTCCTTAAATATCAGGACTCAGGTCACATGTATCACAGACCACCTTGCATAATAAAGAAAGTCACAATGCATCCTCTCTCCATGATATCACTTCAACTGTCTACAATGCATCCCTTCTTTAATCCTTTAATTAACACTTCAACTGTCTACAATGCATCCCTTCTTTAATCCTTTAATTAAACTCCCCACAGTCTCAAGCCTTGCATACCAAAGCTAACATTCTTGCAGCTTCCTGTAATCACTAAAGAAGCTGCTCTGCCTTTGTTCTGACCTAAAATGTGATTCACAAAACAGGTCCCGTATGTGTGTCCACCACACAAAGCCCCCCAACATTTTAGAACAAACAGAACAACAAGAGAATAACCACATGCATGCTGTGATAGTATCAATACACGTCAGTCCACATGCTGTCTCGGCTTCAGTCTCCTGCCGTATCTGCTGTAGCTGGGATTCAACGTCTCTGCGGCGCTGTCACGCTGGGGGTTTGCCGTCTGGGGGTGGAAACCTTTTGTCAGCACCTGTGGGTGTTCTGGGGAAACATTACTCTGTGAAGCCCCCCGCGGTGGTCTACCTCACCGCGGGGCCCTCGCCAACAGCACCTGCTCATCTGCCACCACAAAAGCGGGTTTGAGTCTGTTTATGCCAATTTTCTCTTTCCTACCCCCCAAATCTAGCAAAAACTGCTTGTCCCCTGTTTCTAGCACTCTGAATGGTCCGTCATAAGGCGGTCGCAGCGGGGTTCGATGCGCTTCGTGTCTAACAAAAACAAACTCTGCGTTCAAAGTTTTAGGCACAAAAACGCGCAAAAAACTGTGGTGCGCGGGGCCGGGCAGCGTGCTTGATTCTGTATTACTCCGCAACAGCTGAGACGGGGAGGCGTCTGGCGCAGGGTTATCTGGGAGAAACTCCCCAGGTAGCCGGAGTGGCTGCGCAAACACGAGCTCCGCTGGGGAGGCTTCTAAGTCCTCTTTAGGCGCAGAACGCAACCCCAATAACACCCACGGTAACTTGTCAACCCAATTTGCATCCGTGAGTGACGCCCTGAGAGCCGCTTTCAATGACCTATGAAAACGTTCGCATAACTCGTTAGCCTGCGGGTTGTACGTGGTTGTGCGGTGAATTGTGAGACCAAGGCTCGGACACAAATTGAGGGCCTCTATCGGACGTAATGTCCGACGGAACACCAAAGCGCGCCACCCAAAATGTTAAAAACGCGTGCGCCACCTCCTCGGCCATGGTTGATGCCAGCGAGACCACTTCAGGCCAGCACGTGGTGCGGTCCACCATTGTCAGAAGGTGTGCACCCTTGTGACAGCGGGAGGGGGCCCACGAGGTCCACATGAACGTGATCGAACCTCTTGGCCGGAATGTGAAACGGCTCCAAAGGAGCCCTCGTGTGCCTGTGTACTTTGGCTCGTTGACACGCCGTGCAGGCTGATGCCCACTCTTTAACCTGCTTGCGGAGGCTCGGCCACACAAATTTCTCTCCTACCATTTTGACCGATGCGCGCACTCCAGGGTGCGCAAAGGAATGAACCGAGTCAAAAACGCGGCGGCGCCACGCGGCCGGTACTACTGGACGCGGCCGTCCCGTGGAGACATCGCAGAATAGGGGGGGCATGCCGTCTTGCAGCACCCTGCTCTCCAGCCTTAACCCTGTTGGTCCAGACTGAAGCGCGCGCACATCCGCGTCACCAACCTGCTCCGCGGCCATGGCTGCATAATCTACCCCTACGCTGACTGGGGCCGCCACGGTGCGCGAGAGGCAATCTGCCACTACATTGAGTTTGCCCGCCACATGCTGAATATCAGTGGTAAACTCTGATACAGTGGTACCTCTACTTACGAACGTCTCTACATACGGAATTTTCAGGTTACGAGACGCCTCAACGGGAAAATATTGCCTCTAGTTACGAACGAAATTTCAGGATACGAAAGGCAAAAAAGTACGCGCTCCTCGCAGCTTCCGTAGTTTACCGAACGTAAACATACCTGTAGCTGCTCTGCCATTGGCTATCGCCTAGCATCTTCCTGGTATCCCATTGGCCACGAAGTTTTGTTTTTTTTTTCCAAAACTTTATGCGTTTGGTTGATCTCGCCAAAGAATATGGCCGTAATACATCAACGATCAGCACGGTATTAAAACAAAACGAAGCACTTACAAGCCGACAAAAGCAAACGTCCTTGGATCAGAACATGAACCAAAGAAGGCAAACGGTGACGACGTCGACGACGATAGCAGTTAAAGGGTAAATGAACATAATTTTTATTATTCTTTCTCTTTTATTATTCTTTCTCTCATTTTAAACTCTCATTTTATGTTTATTGTGCAGTAATCTAATTGTAACATGTATTTGTTACATGTTTTGATGCGTTTTTACGATTTATAAAAAATTTATGCCCGAATTTTGCGGGCTTGGAACGGATTACGGCATTTACATGTAAAACGCGCCTCTACTTACGAATTTTTCACGTTACGAGAATTCTTCCGGAACGAATTAAATTCGTAAGTAGAGGTACCACTGTATCGTGGCCAGCTGTCTCTGCTATTGGCCTGACCACGGTTCAGAAACCTTGGCCATCACGAATGTTAGCGGTTTGTGGTCAACGAACGCGGTGAAAGAGCGTCCTTCGAGCCAGAACTGAAAGTGGCGGATGGCCAAATGGAGAGCCAGCAGCTCCCTGTCGAACGCGCTGTATTTACGTTTGCTATCGCGCAAGGTCCTGCTGAAAAATGCGAGGGGCTGCCAAACCCCGGCTACATGTTGTTCCACGACCGCCCCTATGACCACCTCTGATGCGTCAGTGGTGAGTGCTATGCGGGCCGTTGGGTCTGGGTGTGCCAACAACGCAGCCTTTGCCAAGGCTGCTTTCACCTCCGCGAACACTTGGTCCCGCTCCGGGGGCCACTCGATCTTATCCGCGGGTTTCTTTTTTTTGAGCGCGGCATACAGCGGCTGCATGAGTTGCGCCGCGCGGGGGAGAAAACGGTTATAAAAATTCACCATTCCCAAAAACTCCTGCAACTCCCTGACCGTCTGCGGCCGGGGAAAATCTGCCACCGCGCGCACTTTGTCAGGAAGCGGAACTGCTCCTTCGGGGGAGACGAGGTGTCCTAAAAAATCGATCTGCGCCACCCCGAACTGACACTTCGCCGGGTTGATTATTAACCCGTGATCTCCCAACCTTCGGAAAACTGTGGCCAGGTGTTTTTCGTGTTCGTCTTCAGACGCGCTGGCTACTAAAATATTGTCCAAGTAAACGAACACGAAAGGGAGATCGCGAAGCACCGCGTCCATCATGCGTTGGAACGTCTGAGCAGCCCCTTTAAGTCCGAATGGCATGCGTAAAAACTCGAATAGGTCAAACGGAGTTATTACCGCTGTTTTGGGTATGTCCTCAGCACGCACTGGGACTTGGTGGTAACCGCGGACCAAGTCTGTTTTAGAAAAAACGCGCGCCCCCGCCAAATGAACGGAAAAATCTTGGATATGTGGGATTGGGTAGCGGTCGTGCACTGTAGCATTGTTTAACCTGTGGAAATCCCCGCAAGGTCACCATGCTCCGTCAGCTTTCGGGACCATGTGTAGCGGGGAAGCCCAAGGACTGTTTGAACGTCGGATAATGCCCAACCTCTCCAGGTTGGCAAACTCCTCGCGTGCTATGGCCAGTTTAACTGCGTCCAAGCGCCGAGCTTTTGCAAAAACGGGCGGTCCAGTAGTGGTAATAAAATGCTCCACCCTGTGTTTAGCGACTGTTGCTGAAAATGTGGGGACCGTGAGTGCTGGGAACTGAGTGAGCAGTGTGTGGAGCTTACCGCTTGCAGCTGTGACGTTGGCTTGTGCTGTTGGCGGGGCCACTCGCGCTGTACAGGGGATAGAATTAAAAGAAAGTACATTAACCAGGCGCCTGTTAGCGAGATCAACCAACAAACCATGTGAGCACAAAAACTCAGCCCCCAACATATTGAAATTTACTGCTGCTACAACAAAAGTCCACTCAAATGCACGGCCGTGTAGAGACAGAAGCAGAGTCTTCTCACCAAAGGTCTTAATCTCCGAGCCGTTCGCTGCCGTCACCCGGGGACCTCTGGAACCAGCTAGGCTGTCCGCGTAGGAAGGTGTGATGAAACTCAACTGGGAGCCTATGTCGACGAGGAACTGCCTCCCCGAGCGTGCGTCCGACAAGTAGAGCAGCTTGTTCTCCTCCCCGAGGGCCGCGGCTGCTACCGACCCCCGGTCTTGGCGTTTCCCGAACGCCTGAACTGGCACGGTGGTACACATTTGCATGCCCTCTCTGCGAAACGGCGATGATAGAAACAAAGGACGTCCGATCCGCGTTCCCTGACCCCTGCCACCGCCGTCGTCGGTGAGTCTGGCACCGCTGCCTCTGGCCCCCTGTCGTCTCCGGTCGTCGCGCCAAGTCCCGCTGCAGCAGCCGTGGCTGCGCGCCGCTTGGTGGCGTTGACAATCTGCTGCGCCTCTTGGCCCAGCGCGCGGTAGTCCCGTTGGACCAACAGTGGCGAACTGGCCAGGGTCGCTCTCGCTGCTGACGGTAGAGTCCTGAGGAAAAGGTGGGTGAAAATGAAGTGATCGTTGTCAGTTTTTCAACCTCAACAACTTCTCCATCAGGTTCGCGGGCATGTCATTTTCAAACTCCGTCAGCGCCAGGAGCCTCTCTGCTCGCTCCTCCGCCGAGGGGGTGAATTGCTGGATGAGTGCAGCCTTCAGCGTGCCATATTTGTCGCTGTCTGGCGGCTGGTCGATCAGACTCTGTCCAGCTTTGCGACTACGTGGTAGAATTTTGTGGCGTCTACCGATATCCCCCGGAGGTTGTACTGCGCCTCAACTGCGTTGAACCAGGAGCACGGATTGTTCTGCCAGAAGTCCGGTAGCTGGACTGTGGCGGCATTCACTTGGCTGGGGGCTCCTGACAAGGCTGGCCCGGGGGAATTCTCCTCTTGCATGATATGTCTCAGGTCACCAGTGTGGTGATGTGAAAATGACGAGGCAGAGTTCTCTCTCAAGTCAGCTTTATTCACAACACCATCATCTCAAAGCAGAAAAGAGATCCACACAGTAAACTCTCGTCCTTAAATATCAGGACTCAGGTCACATGTATCACAGACCACCTTGCATAATAAAGAAAGTCACAATGCATCCTCTCTCTATGATATCACTTCAACTGTCTACAATGCATCCCTTCTTTAATCCTTTAATTAAACTCCCCACAGTCTCAAGCCTTGCATACCAAAGCTAAGATTCTTGCAGCTTCCTGTAATCACTAAGGAAGCTGCTCTGCCTTTGTTCTGACCTAAAATGTGATTCACAAAACAGGTCCCGTATGTGTGTCCACCACAACACGTGAGAGAATCTTACCAACAGTGGCTAACAGTGATATACCTCGGTAATTTCCACAATTTCCTTCCTGTCACCTTTCTTGAACAAAGGCACAATACTTGCATCCTTCCAGTCTTGAGGTATACATCAACATGTATATTAAATTCCCCTCCAATAATTATTCTATCTAATTTCAGCACTAAATCAGCTAAAAATTCAGCAAATTTGGATAAAAACTCTGAGTAGGCCGAGGGAGGACAGTAAACTATAGCAAAGAAAATTGGATTCAAGCCAAGATAGCCAACATGCCCCACGCTGAGGACCAGGCCCTCAAAGGAATTAAAACATGATTTTTGCTTTTTATTAACTAGTTATTTAGAATGGAAAATTGCCGCTACTCCACGACCAGAACTTCTGGGATTATGATAGTTTAGATAACCAGAGGGAGTTGATTCATTCAAACCAACATAATCATCTTGCCCTAGCCAAGTCTCTGTGAGGGACAATAAATCGATCTGATGATCAATTAATAGATCATGGACTAAAAGAGACTTGGGAGTTAGAGACCTAATATTTAATAAACCACATTTAATTTTTAAATTATGAGGAGGAACAGAGGCCAAATTATTAAATTTAGAGACTTGAGGTTTGATCTGAATTTTACCAACAATTTATTTAATCACTTTGGGATGTTTATGCACCATATTTTTATTAACTTTGGGAGGAGCAGACAAGGGTTCTCTAAGGGAGAACACAGGGGCAAAGTTGGGTGGTGGTAGATGAGGAGGAGCTGCAGAAAGACGTGTATTTATCAAGTTGTGTTGTATTTGTCTTGAGTTATGATATTTTGGGTAACAGGAGACAGACACAATCTCTGTAGGGTTATAAGTTGAAGACTGATCCAAACAATAAGGGTTATTTGGATTAATATAAGAAGTGGAAAGAAGACCAAAAAAGGGCTGATTGGCAGACCCAGGAACTTCAGAGTGAGTTAACACACCAATTTTCAGTCACTGTACTAAAAAACACTGAATGGAATAGAACAGATTGCCCCTTAAAACACGTGCACCAAGTCTATTTGGGTGGATGCCATCAGGCCTCATAAGTGATGGGCGGTTCCAAAACAGGTTGAAATTGTCTACAAAACCAATGTTAAAAATAGGGCATGTAAAACACAACCAAGTATTAAGACTGAGAGTTCTGCTAC
Source organism: Pholidichthys leucotaenia (assembly GCA_020510985.1). Classification (NCBI taxonomy): domain Eukaryota; kingdom Metazoa; phylum Chordata; class Actinopteri; order Cichliformes; family Pholidichthyidae; genus Pholidichthys; species Pholidichthys leucotaenia. Next base: position 214,391,789 of record CM035848.1, read on the forward strand.
AATAATTGCAACCTCATCTGAGAGGTGCCAAAGGCCCAGAGATAAACGCACGTCTGCCACAGTTCTTAAGAGTGGACAGAAGGCTCCTGAAGTCACTCTTAAGTCTCTGACGCTTCATCTGGGATGTTATTGCATCCAACATGTACTATGACAGTTTTAACGTGGGGGAATTCATTTAGTAGGGCAGGGGTAAGAGCCTCAATGTCAGGCACTCTAGCCCCAGGAAAAAAATCTCGTGATACAGTACCTGCTTCTGACGTTCCTCATAATCGAGTCACCAATTACCAGCGTCGTCTGGGGGGGTTTTGTCGGTGGATTCTGACGAGGTGAATAATTTTGTCGATGGTGTTGTTGTTGTGAAGGCGGGGTGATGCGCTCTCTTCTTTTTGGAGCTGGTGTGTAATTTGGCACACCTAAAGTAGTCTTAATCCGGGGTTTGCGGGTTTGAGCCGCCACTAAAGGAGAGGAAGGAGGAGGAGAGGCGGCCACGGGCAGGCGGCCAGCGTCCAGGTGGGGAAAATCTTCCAGAGAAAGGATGTCAAATTTATTTTCTAGGAGCAGGGGAAGAGAAGAGGCGCAGCCCTGTCTGGCCGATCGGCGATGACTGCCGGCTGGTCCAACCAAGGTCCAGGGTGCACATTGAATGTGAGAAGACCCAACCAGGGCTTCGGGTTTAGCCCCGAGACGAAGCCAGTGTCTGTTGCTATGGTCGTGGACATTTGAAGAAGCTGGAGCAGGGGTTGAAGTGGATGGAGATGCGCTGAACCCCCCTAGGTAGGTAGCCATCTCTGCCAGCTGTGAATCGGTTTCTGGGGCCGTTGTTCACCCGAGAATAATGGTGTTGAGATGGTCTTCAGCCTCCCAAATCTTATAGAGGCTGGAGAGTCTCACTTCCAATTCAGAAACCTTACTAAGGAGGAATACACAGCAGATAAACGTTTGGGATGGAGCCATGGCGTTCCAAGCGATAGGGTGGATAGCCACCCAGCCAGCCAAAAACGGCTAAAAAGGCTAAAAACAGGTTAGTAGGTTAGCCTAGCCCGGTAAAAACAGCCCAGCCAGGGGTCCAACCCACCCGCGTGTCAGATCAGGCTTTTCAGCGAGGCCAATACCAAGCTAACACCAAACACAAACTAATATCAGCAAACAGAAACAAAAGTGGACAAGATAGCACTTTGACGCGACGAACGTTAACAGACGCCAGCCAGGCATACCACAGGATTAGGTTATTCCTAATCCTGTGGTAGGGGAAAAACTTCTTCACTGTGGCCCAATTTAGCATCGACCGCAGCACCGCCGTGTCAAGCAGTAGTGGTACTTCAACATCTTCCAATTCCACCATACAATACGAATACCCATTGATGCTAGGACTCACCAAGTAGATGGTTGTTGCAGGTGGGTGGGGAGTTTTCTTCGGCGGGCTCCACGGCTCAGATAAACGGCACACCCTGGCGAAAAGATTCAAACACCCACGCTTGCTGCATCGTTTCCCTCTTGCTAGGCGTACACTCGCTTTAAAACGGTGCATCAAGGACCCACAACCCCCGCAAACGGGGTCTCTTGGGGCAGACCTTTGGCTCGTAGCATTAGCCTCGTAGTCTTCATCCATATTATCTTCGTCCTCCGGGTCCATAACATTCACTGATGTGGGCGGCTCCGGCAGATTACTGGCGCTAGTTTAGCTCCGAAGCTAGCTTTTCGGCAGCCTCCAACTGGAGAGCTAGCTCAACAGCCCTAGCTAACGCCAAGTCATTAGGTGCTGTTAATAGCCTAGCACGTAGCCCAGCATTGCACGTGTGTTCAACTAACTGGTCTCGCACCATCTCATCTTCCAGCGGCCCAAAGCGGCACTCGCTAGCTAGCTGCCTGAGGTTAGCGACGTACTGGTGAATAGGCTCACTGACTCTTTGGTGTCTCTGGTGAAAGCGAATTCTCCATACCGTCACGCTATCTGGAGTGGTGAAATGGTTAGCCAGCAGCTCCAGGATGTCCTCGTACGAATCCGACACGCCGAGCGTCCGAAGAATCCTCTGACCTTCAATACCCAGGTTGTGAACAAGCAGCGCATGTGCCCTCACCTTATGTAGCTTCCCGAGGTCCAGCGGCGTGATGTACATCTGGAAAGCCTCTAACCAGCGAGGCCATGGCACTGGCGGCTTGCCAGGAAGCTCTAGGAAGGGCCAGAGTGGTGTAACGCACGCCTCCATCCGCTAATCCTCAGTCGCCGAATGTTATGTCCACAAACCTGCTGATAAAGGAGGCTGACAGAGATGTAGCACTGAACACTGCTTTATTATATGTAGAGAACACACAGCATAGGATACACCATGGCGGAGTCATCCAGGGCAAGAGGAAGCCCTCATGGTGGATGCCCCTTAATATAGGGCGGTGTAATGACGCAACAGGAAGGCGGCATCATCACACCACATTTCATAATAAAACCCCATATAACGCACTGTATTTTTAGGGTATCATACTGTATCTCTTCTTGGTTCAACCTGTGTGCTCATTCATCAGCAATGACCAAGTTGGAACACATTAGCAGTGCTAAACAAGAAAATGTTTTATGCAATGTTTTAAACATGATTTAATCTTTGGAACATTTGAGTGGGAGTTGATTAATCTAACTCTTGACAACATCCAGAGAAAAAAAAAAATTCTTCTTTGCACAATATCAGAATTTATTCACCCTAGTTGTTCAACTCAGCTTTATTTATATAGTGCCATTTCACAGCAACAGTCATCTCATAGCACTATCAAACTGTAGGGGAAAACCCCACAACTGCAGAAAAACCCCAGCAGTCGGCTATTGTGTATCTTCGTGGTTCAGAGAGCTCACCAAAATACAAAAGCTACAACACAAATAGCATCAATGTTGGGATGCAAGTGTTGGCATCATTTTTTTTTTTTTTTTGTTACTTATTTGTACCCGTAGGTAGATTTGGTTTGCAGTCTGGTGACAAGCCACCGGCTGCCGGTCACTGCGTGTGCGAGCGCCCTAAACCTACATGTTTTTGGTATGCGGGAGGAAACCGGAGAAATCCCGGAGTAAACCCACGCAACACGGGGAGAACATGCAAACTCCACACAGCTCACTGTTGGTCGGGGGCTGGGATCGAACCCACGATCTCATGATCCCCGCGATCCCCCGGCCGAGGGTAAAACTGTGCTGCCACAGTGCTAAACCACTGCGCCACCGTGCAGCCCACAGACATCATTGCTGATGTCTGTGTGCTAATGTTAGCATCAATGCTAATGTTAACATTAGCAGCCCAGTCTCACCAAAAAAACATGAAATTGCACATTTTCTCACTCTGAGAAAACATAGACAGGTTAAAAACATTTTTCATGTGCAGTGGATATGTGAGATTTACGGCTTCTGTTTACAGTTTCTGTTCCTCTCACTGTCCTCGTCTTTAACCATCTAACACCTGTCTAACACATTTTTCTTCTAACCCTAACCTCACAGGAGGTGACGCCTAAACCTAACCTTTCATTAGTGTAGTGAAAAACAGAGGAGAGAAAAAAAAAAAAAGCAAACAAAAAAGTCACTCACAGATCAGCATGGGACTCGAACCCGCATGCTGCTGGTGTCATTGCTTGAAACCACTTTAACATTTGGAAGCCTATCTAAAACGGGTGTTGTTCAGCTCATGCATGGTGAGGACTGTTTTGCGCATGCGCAGTGAGTGAAGGCATGGACTCCACTTGTAAAAATGTGTCCAGGTTTATTTTTTGGTTTAACGTACAAATGTACGATTTTAGAGGGATGGAAAACGTTGATTAGTTACATTTTTTACTGAGATCAGGTTGACATTGGCATGCATTTACACTATTTATGTTGTGGCTTTTGTATTTGTGATGTGACTTTTGCATTTTAGTGAGCTCTCTGGGCCACCATAATACGTATCTGCTGAGAAATGAGAAAAGAAACGGAGCCTAAGTCACACCCCCTCTACTTCCAAATATGGGATCTTAAATCAGAAAAATTCTCCATTGAAATGAATGGAAAGAGCAAAATTATCTTTTGATCCCGATCGAGTTTTGCCGCAAGTTACACATGATGTATGTCAGTTTAAAAGATAATTTTCCACGTAAATAACGGTGTTGGTTGTTGTCTAACTGTTAAGGTATAAGGTTATGAAAATGCTTAAATTAAAAAACTACAGACACAGAGGCACATACCTGACATCATGTGTTCAAAGCGTGCCCAGGGTGAAGTAACTACACAGTCCTCTGGATCAGCTGCAGCTCTCACAATACAAAACAATACCTTTGGGTTGTTTTTCTCCTCTTTTGGATCCTTTTTTCATTGGCCAGGAAACAAGAGGTGAGGTTTTAGTAATCTCCTGTCATGATCGTGTTTGGTGATTTGGGATGATGGGAGATGTTGTCCAGTCAGCGTGTTCACAAAAACTAAAGATTACTCTGTTATTATATGACAGCCGACAACTTTAATTATGTGGAAAACTATCTTTTAACTTGACAAACATCATATATGTAGCTCGTAGCAAAATTTGTTCGGTATCAAAAGATAATTTTGCTCTCGCCATTCATTTCAATGGAGGATTTTTTTCGATTTAAGGTCCCATATGTGGAAGCAGAAGGGGCGTGACTTAGGCTCTCTATAGCAGGTCTGGTGGTTCTCCTCTGTGTGTAATTGCTGACACTTCTCACTGCTCCACCACCATTAACACAACTCTGACAAGTTTTTAACCAGAACTACATAGTAGCTCAACAAAATTACAACCTCAATTCCATAGAAGTTGGAACGTTGTCTAAAATGTAAACAAAAACAAAATGCAGTGATTTTATATTCAATTGAATACACTATAGAGACAAGATATTTAATATTCAAACTGATGAACTTTGTTTTTTTGTTGTTGTTGTTTTTTTTTCAAATATTCACTCATTTTGAATTTGTTCCTTGCAATACGTTCCATAAAAACTGGGACAGGTGCACGTTTACCACTGTGTTACGTCACCTTTCCTTTTAATAATGCTCAGTAAGCATTTAGGAACTGAGGACACTAATTGTTGAAGCTTTGTAGGTGGAATTCTTTCCCACTTTTGCTTGATGTACAACTTCATTGTCACATCTTGTACTTCACAAAGCGCCACACATTTTCAATGGGAGACAGGTCTGGACTGCAGGCAGGCCAGTCTAGTACCCACCCCCTTTTACTATGAAGACAGGCTGTTGTAACATGTGCAGAATGTGGTTGGCATTGTCTTCCTGAAATAAGCAGGGGCATCCCTGAAAGAGATGTTGTTTTGATTGCAGAATATGTTGCTCCAAAACCTATATGTAACAATGAGTGTTAATTTTGCCTTCACAGATGTGCAAATTACCCATGCCATTGTAACCCACGTAAAATATATAGGTACTAAAATAATTAATTCCATTTAATGTGTGTATTCACTCTAAATGCACATTCCTGTTGAACGTGAACGCGCCATGTATTTTTTCCCCTAAACGCACCTCGGTTTTTCACCGGGAAGAAAAGGGAGGGACGCATACAAAACAGTTTACACCCAACTCGGCCAATTGCCGAGTCGGCCATTTTCCAACTTGGCTGACTAACTCGGCCAATTGGATTTTGCATTATAACTACCTGAATTCTTATCCACCTTATTCCTAGGCCCCATGATGCCTTGTGTGAATTATGGTAGCAACTTCCGGTACTAGTTTAGAACGTATTGTTGTCACTGAAACAGGACACTTTTCCTTGTTAAAAAAAACAATGACCTTGGCATCAAAAATGCAGGAACATGGCCTTTTGCACTTCAAAAGCAGTAATATAGTCATACCACATCCCACGACTACGGAGGGATGAGAAGATGACCTTAAAAAGTGGCCACTAGCTCCGGTAGTTAGCTCCGCTGCTAACATGCTAACACTGGAAACAAATAAAAGCTCTAAGATATGTCAATGTCTCCACCGCAATAGTCGGCTGCATTTTGTTAAAATTTGTTGGACATATTCAAATTTACCTCAGAGCAGACATAGAATCTAGTCAGAGCCACAAAGAACCACAACACCGTGCTCGGGCATTTTAAATTTGGGGTAAAACATCAGATCTGTGACATTCATACAAGTGAAAACATAACTGGCTCTTGTCTTGGTGTCTGTACCACCGATCACATGAACAATCCTTTAGTTTTCAGTGCATGATCTACTCATTGCTGTTGGAGCCACAGATTTAGCTGTGCTTATCTGTGAGGAGCCTCACACCACCAACAGCAGCAAGTACCAGAACTACACAAAAACATTCAAAAATACAAAAACTACAAGTGCTGAAATTAGCTGCCACTTGAGTGCAAAACACATATGTGGACTATACATTAAAATGAATTTGAAAAACTTTTAAAAGTGCTATTTTAAATGCCTCTGCTACTCCACTCTTACTGATTTAACACTAGGTCAGCCAAAACTGGAAGCTCCGCCCATAATCGTTCCTACAGCGGCACCCCCAGGAATAAACTGGATAGCATTCCTTTTAAATTGGTGACTTCATCCATAATGAAGACTAAAAAGTAAACAAAGTACACTTTATTAGTACATATTTGTGAGTAATAGTCAGTTCTAACTAATTAAGTGATAAATTCTGTATAAATTCTTAATCTAAAACACGCTGCATTTATACCTATGCTATCCACCTTATTCCTAGGCCTCATGATGCCTTGCGTGAATTATGGTAGCAACTTCTGGTACTAGTTTAGAACCTATGGTTGTCACTGAAACGGGACACTTTTCCTTGTTAAAAAGCAATGACTTCAGCATCAGAAATGTGGGAACACGGCCTTTTGCACCTCAAAACAGTAATATAATCATACCACTCGCCACGACTATCGAGGGATGGAAAGATGACCTTAAAAAGTGGCCTCATACATAGTAGCTCCGTTAGTTGGTGCCGTTGCTAAGATGCTAATGATGTAAACAAATGTCCCTTGCTGGTAAAATGAGTCACTTTGAAGACATTTTCAAAACTGATGTAACGTTATTTCCATATTCTGTATTGAAAGACCTTCAAAATGATATTTAATTTGTAGGAAGTGCACAAAAACTGACCCAGAAAGAGACGATTTGTTTATATTTTAGCTAGGTTGAAAACTGGCGTTTGAACTGGCGGAAGTTGCATCTTCTGCAAAAACATAGGTATTTTTATAAAGTACAATTTCTAAGCTTTACAATGATACCAGACACTCATGGGGTGGGGGTGGGGGTGGGGGCGTTCCTGGGACTTTTCCGCTACCAAACAAAGAGTCATGATTTATGACTTCTCGTGCCTGTAGCTCGTAATGACACGGTGCACATTCTGACTCATTTTGCCAGCACGGGTCACATATATCAATGTCTCCACCACAATAAAGTCGGCTGCATTTTGTTAAAATATGTTGGACATAATCAAATTTACCTTAGAGCAGACGTACGCTACAACACCGTGTTTGGATGTCGTCTGTCACCGTGTGGTGAGAAGCCTCCATTTATCCAGTCTGGCACAACCACGAACACCAGCAAGTGCCAGAACGACGCCAAAACATTTAAAAAAAAATACAAAAACTAGAAGAGCTGAAATTAGCTGCTGCTTGAGTGGAAAACACGTATGTGGACTATACATTAAACTGAATTTGAAAAACTTTTAAAAACGCTATTTTAAATGTCCCTGCTACTGCACTCTTACTGATTTAACACTACTGCAGCCGAAACCGGAAGTTTCATTCATAACCGTTCCTACAGCGGCACCCCCAAGAACAAGGTGGATACGTAAAATTTAAAAAAAATTGATTTCTATGGCAAAAAGGATAGGAAATAAATAAAAAAGAATACGGATTTGAGAGCTCTTAGGCATATTTTTTGAGTAAATTTCTGTAATTCATTCTATCTTTATTTTGATTACAGTACTTCACCAATGCGTTCAATCTCTGACACCACGAGTCCTGAATACGATAATCGATGGGCCGACTCGGCAGTTGGCCGAATTGGGTGTAAATCATGACGGCAGGCCGAGTCAGCCGGATACCTGCAAAATGTGTCTGGTCTGTATAAGTGTTAGCCCCTTGCTAAGTGTGGTAAAACTGAGACAAACACAGTTTAAAAGAGAGAGCTACTAGTCTAGAGTCTGCTGCAAGAAGAGTCTCTTGGTAGAGGAATTGTTTTCTTTTTTTTTCTGTTTTGCTGTGGATGCTCTGGTGAGTTCAACTAGCTTGAAGCTACTTAAGCTAACCTCATGGGGTTTGCTAGCTGATGTTAATAAGTTAATCAATCCATCCATCTTCTTCCACTTAATCCTTTTCGGGTCTTGGGGAGACTGGAGCCTATCCCAGCATCTATAGGCGAGAGGCAGGGTGTTGATCTATAATTAGTTTAAAATAAGTTAAAACCAGTTGGTGTATTTTGGAAATATATTCTAGTGCACTTTGTGTCCAAATATTCATTTGTGTTTAATTCATGCTGAGCGTTTATGTTAAAAGCTCATTTGTTACCATAGTTATTTCACTGGAAAACATTTTTCATTTTCTTAAAAAATGGGAATTTGAGTTGATATGGAATAAGATGTGTCCTGATTTGACGCAACAAGAATGAATATTTCAGTCTTGTATGAAAACTGAAAAAAGCTAATACAGAAATAATTCCTAAAAATATTTCTAAGTAATTAATCCTTAAAAAAGGGATTTGAGACCGAGGTATTAAGAAATTGATGAGATCTCAATCAAATGGAAAAAAAGTATCTTGTGATTTATTTTGGTTGTTCTGCTATATGTGCAGACTGGTTTTTTTGAAGGTCTAAGATCCATGGATGGATGGATGTCCTTTCCAAGTTTGATGGCGAGCCAGGCCCAGTGAGAACATTGAGGGGAACTGCCGAAGTAGTGTGGCCACCTGTTGCTGGAGTTCACTCAATCTTCAAGATCCCCAGATAAGGAAAAGAATCCAAAAGACCTATTCACACTCATTATTCTGCCCGGGTAGTAGTAATAGAGACCCCTTTTTCTTAAACATGCACCTAAAGGAACTCTGAACTCTCGCACTTTTATTTTGAAATTTTATTTTATTGAACAGAGCTCTATTTTTTTTTTTTTTTTACTTTGTTACTACATGTGTTAAATTGTAAAGTTGTAATAAAATGTGTCAACTGTCAATCAATCCACTACTCATTATTTCATCTGCCCCTCAGAACCTAGGTAATAAGTTGGCATTTAACTATTGGCCCACTACAAGTGCTACACCATGGGCACTAACACACCCCCATATCATCACAGATGCTGGATTTTGAACTTGGTACTGATAAAAATCTGGATGGCCCTTTTTCTCTTTCTCTTTAGCCTGGAGGACACGGTGTCCATGATTTCCAAAAACAATTTGAAATGTGGACTCGTCAGACCACAGCACACTTTACCACTTTGTGTCAGAGCATCTCAGAAGAGCTCATGTCCAGGGCAACCAGCAGCATTTCTGGTTGTTGTTGATACAGGGCTTTTGCTTTGCATGGTAGAGTTTTAACTTGCACTTGTAGATGTAGCAACAAACTCTGTTAACTAAAATATTTTCTTTTCTATCAGTCAGTGAAAAGGGTTGTTTTTACCTTGTTTTCTGAAGTGTTCCTGAGCCCACATGGTAATATCCTTACAGAAGGATGTCAGTTTTTAATGCAGTGCTGCCTGAGGGATCAAAAGTCAAGGGCATTCAATGTTGTTTTTTGGTCTTGTCACTTAGGTGCAGAAATTTCTCCAGATTCTCTGAATCTTTTGATGGTATCATGGATTGTAGATGATGAAATCCCTAAATTCCTTGCAACTGTATGTTGAGAAATGTTCTTAAACTGTTGGACTATTTGCCCATGCAGTTATTAATAAAGTGGTGAACCGCACCCCAACTTTGCTTGTGACTGTGCCTTTCGGGGATGTTCCTTTTATACCTAATCATGACACTTGCCTGTTTCCAATTTACCTGTTCCAATAAGGTGTTTCTGAACATTCCTCAACTTTCCCAGTCTTTTGCTGCCCCTGTTCCAGCTTTTTTGGAATGTGTTGGAAGCATCAAATTCAAAATCGGTGAATACTTACAAAAACCCCCCAAAGTTTATCAGTTTGAATATTAAACATCTTGTCTTTGTAGTGTATTCAACTGAATATAGGTTGGAAGGGATTTTTAAATCACACAACATCCCAGCTTCACAGGAATTGGTGATCTGACATTTATTCTTGTTTGATCAGCTTTTATTAAACAATTTAATTCAACTTTATTTATATAGTGCCATATCACAACAAAAGTCATTTCATAGCACTTTCCAAATATAGGGAAAACCCCACAATTGCAGAAAGACCCAGCAATCAGACGATCCCCTGTGAGCAAGCACTTAGCGATGGTGGAGAGGAAAAACTCCCATTTAACAGGAAGAAACCTCTAGCAGAACCGGGCTCAGAGAGGGGCAGTCATCTGCTGCGACTGGCTGGGGGTGAGGGGATGGAAAAGATGAAAAGAACAGACATAAAGAGAGCAAACATTAACGGTGAGAAGCCAAGTATATTCTTGGAGGTCACCCGGCAGTCTGAATCTATTAACAGCAAAACAAAAGGGGGGTTAAGAGACACAAGATCTCTCCCTAATCGTAGGCTATATTGAAGAGGAAGGTTTTTACCCTATTCTTAAAAACAGAGATTGAGTCTGACTCCCGAACCCAGATTGGTAACTGGTTCCACAGGAAAGGAGCATGATGGCAGAAGGCTCTGCCTCCCATTGTACTTTTGGAGATTCTAGATATTACAAGTAATCCAGCATTTTGGGAGCGCAGTGCTCTGTTAGGATGGTAGGGTAATATCAGATCTTTTATATAAAAGGGAGCCTGATTATTAAGAGCTTTGTAAGTGAGAAGAAGGATTTTTAAACTTAATTCTAAACTCTATGGGAAGCCAATGAAGGGAGGCCAGAACCGGAGAGATATTATCTCTCTTTCTAGAACCTGTTAAAACTCTTGCAGCAGCATTTTGGATCAACTGAAGACTTTTTAAAGATATTTTAGGACAACCTGATAATAAGTTACAATAATCTAATCTAGAGCTTACAAAAGCGTGGATCAGTTTCTCAGCATCATTCAGAGACGAGATGCTCCTAATCTTGGCAATATTGCGCAGATGATAGAAGGCAGTCTTAGAAACAAATTTAATATGTGAATTAAAGAACAGATCTTGATCAAAAATAACTCCAAGGTTCCTCACAGAACTATTCAGAGTAAGGGTAGCAGCATCCAAATTAAGAGTTTAATTTGGAAAGGTATTTCTAAGGTTTTTTGGACCAATAAGAATGACTTCGGTCTTATCTGGGTTTAATAGCAGAAAATTACAAGTCATCCAAGCTTTGATTTCCTTAAGACAGGCCTCTAACTTGGCTAATTGATTACTATCATCTGGCTTCACTGACAGGTATAATTGTGTGTCATCTGCATAACAATGAAAATGGTAGACAGTGCTTTCCAATAACGTTGCCTAGCGGAAGCATATATAAACTAAAAAGAATAGGGCCTTGCACAGATTCCTCTGGAACTCCATGACTGAGCTTTGAGTTGGAAGAAGACTCATTATTGACGTGAACAAAGTTAGAAGCCTGCAACTAAGGAGGGACACACAGCTGACACACGTAAGGGATGGAGCCATGATGTTCCAGGCGAGAGGTGGATAGCCAGCCAGCCAAAAACAGCTTAAAAACAGCTAAAAACAGGTTAGCCTAGCCCAGTAAACAGCCCAGCCGGGGATCCGATCCACCCATGTGTCTGATCGGACTTTCTGCTAGGCCAACACTAAGCTAACCCCAAGCAAAAACTAATATCAGCAAAAAGAGAAAAAAATTAAAAACAAAATCAATAAAAACAAACAGAAGCAGACAAGATAATGCTTTGACACGACCGTTATGATGTAAACTTTCTTAAATACTGATTATATACAGTAGGTGTATAAAACATCACTTTGTTGAGAAGGGCTACTTTAATTTGGCTTTTGTTGATGATGCATTTGTTATATGCAGTGGTGACCCTGAGTCTGTCGTGTTCCCAGAATGCAGAGTGCTGAAGTCCTCGTACAGCCGCGCTGCTACTCCTAGCCGGACAGGGAAGAGCCCGGGAATTTCACGACGAAGTAAATCCCCTGGTGCGGGTGAGACACAATTTTTGAGAGATGTTGAAATTATGCTCAGTAATTGGGTACTGGTCTGTTTTGAAATTCACTTAGCTTTTATTGGTTTTTTTTTAATGTGACCACATTATATGAAGGAAATTTGTATCCTTTTTTTTTTGTGAATGTAGCACGACGACCTGTCCACTTCTCCACCAGTCATTCACCAATCAAGTCTCCAGGTGAGGCAAAAAGCTGAAGAAAAACAAAAAGATGTGCTCTGAAATTTGTGTACTGTAATGCTGTTAATACCATCTAACTGCAATGCTCTTGCACTGTGTATATAACCATGTACATACAGTGGTGTGAAGTGTTTGCCCTCTTCCTGATTCTCATTTTTTTGTATGTTTGTCACACTTAAATGTTTCAGATCATCAAACAAATTTAAATGTTAGACAGAGATAACACAAGTAAACACAAAATGCAGTTTTTAAATGAAGGTGTTTATTATTAAGGGTAAAACAAAAAAATCCAAACCTACATGGCCCTGTGTGAAAAAGTGATTGCCCCCGAAACCTAATAACTGGTTGGGCCACCCTTGGCAGCAACAACTGCAATCAAGCATTTGTGATAACTGGCAATGAGTCTTTTACAGTGCTGTGGAGGAATTTTGGCCCACTCATCTTTGCAGAATTGTTGTAATTCAGCCACATTGGAGGGTTTTCAAGCATGAAGCACCTTTTTAAGGTCATGCCACAGCATCTCAGTGGGATTCAGGGCAGGACTTTGACTAGGCCACTCCAAAGTCTTCATTTTGTTTTTCTTAAGACATTCAGAGGTGGACTTGCTGGTGTGTTTTGGATCATTGTCCTGCTGCAGAACCGAAGTGCCCTTCAGCTTGAGATCACAAACAGATGGCCAGACATTCTCCTTCAGGATTTTTTTGTAGACAGCAGAATTCATGGTTCCATTTACCACAGCAAGTCTTCCAGGTCCTGAAGCAGCATAACAGCCCCAGACCATCACACTACCACCACCATATTTTACTGTTGGTATGATGTTCCTTTTCTGAAATGCTGTTACTTTTACACCGGATGTAATGGGACACACACCTTCCAAAAAGTTCAACTTTTGTCTCATCAGTCCACAGAGTATTTTCCCAGAAGTCTTGGAGATCATCAAGATGTTTCCTGGCAAAACTGAGATGAGCCTTTGTTCTTTTTGCTCAGCAGTGGTGGTCGTCTTGGAACTCTGCCATGCAGGCCATTTTTGCCCAGTCTGTTTCTTATCGTGGAGTCATGAACACTGACCTTAGCTGAGGCAAGTGAGGCCTGCAGTTCTTTGGATGCTGTTATGGGGTCTTCTGTGACCTCTTGGATGAGTTGTCGCTGTGCTCTTGGGGTAATTTTGGTCAGCTGGCCACTGCAGGGAAAGTTCACCACTGTTCCATGTTTTTGCCACTTGTGAATAATGGCATCCACTGTGATTCACTGGAGTCCCAAAGCTTTAGAAATGGCTTTATAACCTTTTCCAAACTGATAGATCTCAATTACTTTTTCTTATTTGTTCCTGAATTTCTTTGGATCATAGCATGATGTCTAGCTTTTGAGGCTCTTTTGGTCTACTTCACTTTGTCAGGCAGGTCCTATTTAAGTGATTTCTTGATTGAGAACAGGTGTGGCAGTAATCAGGCCTGGGTGTGGCTAGAGAAATTGAACTCATCTTTCCAAAGATATGATAAACCACAGTTAATTTATGTTTTAATGGGGGGAATCACTTTTTCCACAAAGGGTCATGTAGGATTGGATTTTTTTTTATCCTTGATAATAAATGCCTTCATTTAAAAACTGCATTTTGTGATTACTTGTCATTTTTGTCTAATATTTAAATTTGTTTGATCTGAAACCCCTTGACGCCTATTGTCGCGAATTCGCATTAATCCAAAAAAAAAAGAAACAAAAAAATAAAAAAAAAATTTGTTCACAGTTGGAAATAAATTCAGGCATCAAGGGGTTAAGTGTGACAAACATACAAAAAATGAGAAATCAGGAAGGGGCAAACACTTTTTCACACCACTGTATGTATATTTACTGCTTTGGCTAATCAATTATCTTACTGTCTTACAGTTGTTTTCATACGTTTACATACCTTGGTGGAATTTATAATTTATTTTGGGGGGGCATTTTTCAGAGAATATGAATGATGATACAAAAACTTTTCTTTCACTCATAGTTAGTGGTTGGGTGAAGCCATTTATTATCAAACAATTGTTTGCTCTTTTTAAATCATAATAACAGAAACTACCAAAATGACCCTGATCAAAAGTTTACGTACCCTAGTTGTTAATACCGTGTATTGCCACCTTTAACATCAATGACAGCTTGAAGTCTTTTGTGGTAGTTGTGAATGAGGTACTTTATTTTCTCGGATGGTAAAGTTGCACATTCTTCTTGGCAAAAAGCCTCCAGTTCCTGTAAATTCTTGGGCTGTCTTTCATGAACTGCATGTTTGAGATCTCCCCAAAGTCGCTCAATGATATTGAGGTCAGGAGACTGAGATGGCCTCTCTAGAACCTTCACTTTTTTCTGCTGTAGCCAATGACAGGTTGACTTGGCCTTGTGTTTTGTATCATTGTCATGTTGGAACGTCCAAGTGTGTCCCATGCGCAGCTTCTGGGCTGATGAGTGCAAATTTTCTTCCAGTACTTTCTGATAACATGCTGCATTCATCTTGCCATCAATTTTGACCAAGTTCCCTGTGCCTTTGTAACTCACATATCCCCAAAACATCAGTGATCCATCTCTGTGTTTCACAATAGGGATGGTGTACTTTTCATCATAGGCCTTGTTAAGATAAGCCTTTATTAAGATAAGATAAAAGAGAGAGGAAGGGGAAAAAAAAACTCGGAATCGAGCTGCTGTTGCAAAAGGCAGCCGACTGGTGTGGCGCCGAGAGGAGAAAAAATATTGAAAGAAGAAAAAATATTCTTGTTGACGCCTCTCCAAATATAGTTTTTATGGTTGTGGCCATAAAGTTCAATATTGGTCTCATCACTCCAACTAACTTTGTTCCAGAAGTTTTGAGGCTCGTCTCTGTGCTGTTTGGCGTATTGTAAGCGGGCTGCTGCTTTGTGGTATTGGCGTAGTCATGGCTTTCTTCTGGTGACTTGACCATGCCGCCCATTTTTCTTGAAGTGCCTCCTTATTGTGCATCTTGAAACAGCCACACCACTTTTTTTCAGCGAGTCCTGTATGTCAGCTGAAGTTATTTGAGGGTTTTTCTTTGCATTCTGAACAATTTTCCTAGCAGTTGTGGCAGAAATTTTTGTTGGTCTACCTGACTGTGGCTTGGTTTCAACAGAATCCCTCATTTTCCACTTCTTAGAGTTTGAACACTGCTGATTGGCATTTTCAATTCCTTGGATATCTTTTAATATCCTTTTCCTGTTTTATAAAGTTCAACTATCTTCGCTCACAGGTCCTTTGATAATTCTTTTGCTTTCCCCATGGCTTAGAATCCAGCAACATCAGTGCAGCACTGGATGAAACATTCAGGGATCTGTCAGGAACCCAGAAACTCACTGACCTTTTATACACACACACACACTAATACAAGTAAACAGATCACAGGTGAGGATGGTTACCTTTAGTAGCCATTTAAACCCATGTGTGTCAACTTGTGTGTATGTTATCAGGCCAAAATTTCCAGGGTATATAAACTTTTGATCAGGGTCATTTGGATAGTTTCTGTTGTCATTATGATTTAAAAAGAGCAAACATGATTGTTTGATAATAAATGGCTTCACCCAACCACTAACTATGAGTGAAAGAAAAGTTTTTGTATTATCATTCATATTCTCTGACAAATGCCACCCCCCCCAAAAAAAAAGTAAAAATCACAAATTCCGCCAGGGTACTGTATGTAAAGCTATGAGCACAACTGTATTTACAATTGCTGTGAGTGCTGCTGTCCCTTTGCTGCTGCAATCCTGTAATTTCCCCATTGTGGGACTAATAAAGGCTTATCTTATCTTAAATGATTGATGCTTGATCGATTTTTGACATAGTTTTTCTGAACCAGCCTCCTCTGATTTCCTATGAATGGAGCTGAAATTGTTTTATATGATATATATGAGTGAAATTGACTTGTAATTTTTTTACTGTATACTTTTTAACCGTATGAAAGAAATTGTACTGAGATGATTTAGAACTAGAATGCTTATTCTACTTATGGTAGTCATGACAATGGTGCATCATTAAAGAATACTGTTGGATCTGCCATTAATTATCCTGTCACATCAGTCAAATCTTTTTACCACCACTTAACAGACATAAGAACAGTGACAGACTTGTGTCAGCAGAAATGTTATTGGATTAATAATAGAAAATCCAGTCAAATATTTGACAGGCATAATAGACCTGCCTATTTTGGCTTTTGAATGTTAAGTCTGTGACTGGTTCTGCACATCTTGAAATCTAATAATTCTGCAGTTTGGGGTGCCTAGCAGCATTTTGTCCTTCAGTAGTCCTGTCTGTCAGGAAACTTAAGAGCTGCAAAATGTAACAATGACTCTGAAATGAATATTAAACACCCAGATATGCTCAATACTGATAGATGATGACAAAATAAGTCATTAAGGGATATACCAACTTATGTGACGCAATAATTTCAACTTTTTAGCTGTTTAAAATAACAGATTTTGAGTCTAACTTCTGATATGTCGTGTTTATATACAACCTCAGTTCCAAAAAAAGGTGAGGACGCTGTATAAAATCTAAATAAAAACAGAATGCAATAATTGGCTAATCTCATAAACCACCATTTTATTCACAGCAGAACACAGAAAACATATCAGATATTGAAAATGAAACATCTTGCCATTTCATCTTCAGTCTGATGGAGGTGGGACATTGGGCAGAACTAATTAGGTCAATGGACAACAGACCATGATTGGGAATAAAAAGAGCGCCTTAGAGAGGCAGAGTCTCTCAAAAGTAATGATGTTCATAGGTTCAGCTATCTACAAAAAAGAAGTCTCTACAAATTGTGAAGCAGTTTCAGAATAATAATCCTCAACTTAAAATTGCAGTTGCTGAAATGTCACCTCTTCATCTGTAGTATCAAAGATGTTAAAAAGATTAAAATAAATTTTAAAAATGTTTAAGCTGTGTTATATAAAACCACTTTTTTCTGCAATAGTGATTCAGGATGAATAAAAAAACTTATGATGACTTACCAATGAAAGATAAAGCTTTGAATCGGTGTGTAATGACACAGCCTGTAGAAATTGTGAAATGATTTTCCTCACCTCAGCTGCCTTTATGCAGATGAACGACTGTGAGCTAAAGTTTGACTCATTATGTCTCTGTATTTGTGCCAGAAACCAAGTGAGAGCTTGGGAGGCAAAAATAGTTGGTTATTTAGAGAATGAATCACTTAGACAATAGAAGATCTCATCACTGGTGTTTGCTTTGTCCACGTCATCAATGCTCATTCTGTACAGACAAAAGGAATGTAAAGGAGAGATTACAGGCACCTTGGAACTTTTGGCAGAACTTCAAAATACCTCAGTTACAGATTAATTACAGGATACATAAATATGGTTTAAAGGCAGCATACTATGTCCTACTTGCACTGTAACTACGACTGATCAAAGTTGGTGAAGAATACTGCTTATGATATACTCATGTTATACTCGTGATGTACTTACACTGTAATTATGGTGTACTCACTCTGTACTCATGTCTGATTAATGTCAAAGATGAATGCAGCCTGCGCCTCTTACATTGCCTACTTATATGTAGCTGTATTGCAGCTATGGCATATTTATGCCTAACTTCCACTGTATTTAAACCAAACGTTAGTCATACTTAGGCCAGCTTATGCTGTATTTCATTGCACTTACTCGTACTTACATTGTACTCATACTACAATTCAGGTACAATTTGTGGATTGTATTGTGAAATGCTACTAAACTTCTTATGCATACAATAAATTGTGCTCAGCAACTGCCATAAGGAACAGCACTGGCACCAGTTCAGATCACTAGATGTGGATCTGATGTCCTAAAGACGCAAAATAACACCTGAAGGAAAAACGTGCAGAGTATTTTGTAGTGGAGAGAGTTGCATGCAGCCAATAAGTTGTATTTTTTAGTGTTTTGTGGTCATAATGAAATTTGTGTGGTGGGTTTTTAATTTTATTATTAAAAATTGTTTTCTTTGAGAGTTCCATCCTACTAAATGTAAATGCTGAATTATAATTTATAAATGAATTCCATACAGTGAGTCACACTGAAAAGTCATTTAAATATGGTACCAAGTATGCATAAAAAAACAGGTTGTCTGGTAGCACTGGTGTCATACCAAATATATTCTATATACAGCAGTGGCGAACCGTGTATTTTACAACTAGGCCTTCAGTGGTGATCTACCCGATTTAAGTGCCATTCATACCAAACACCATAAAAATAGCCTACAGGGCCATCCACACAAAGCATGTTCAAGATAACTAACTATAAAATTAAACTTTTAAAACTCTTTACCTTTTCATTGTAGAGCTCCATTTCCCTGCACACTTGTTCGTTGAGCTGCAGATCCACTCATGTTTCCCCAAAGGTTTAAAAGCACGATTGATTGTTCAGCTGGCGGCTGTGCTTTGGTGTCTCGCTGCTGCCTTGGTTAAGGCCCTGTCACACCTACAGTGCTGTGAAAAAGTGTTTGCCCCCTTCCTGATTTCTCTTTTTTTTTTGTATGTTTGTCACACTTAAATGTTTCAGATCATCAAACAAATTTAAATATTACACCAAGATAACACAAGTAAACACAAAATGCAGTTTTTAAATGAAGGTGTTTATTATTAAGGGTAAAAAAAATCCAAATCTACATGGCCCTGTGTGGAAAAAAGGGATTGCCCCTAAACCTAATATCTGGTTGGGCCACCCTTAGCAGCAACAACTGCAATCAAGCGTTTGCGATAACTGGCAATGAGTCTTTTACAGTGCTGTGGAGGAATTTTGGCCCACTCATCTTTGCAGAGTTGATGTAATTCAGCCACATTGGAGGGTTTTAGAGTATAAACCGCCTTTTTAAGGTCAGAATCAGATTTATTGCCATTGTTCATGTAGTACACAAACTAGGAATTTGTCTCGGTGCAATGCTGCAACATTAAACATGATAAAATAAAAGAAATAAACTATACATGCAATAAAGTGTAGAATAAGTGAGTAATACTAGTCAGCAGTTTAAATATATTAGCGAGCAGCAGATAATGTGGAGAACCATATAGTGCAGTCGGTAATGCAGGAAGAAAACAGTGATGATTGGTATGAGTCTGGTTGAGCTGCTGTACATAGTGCACGAGAGTCAATAAGTCACTTAGTGTTCAGCAGTCTGATGGCAGAGGGGAAGAAGCTGTTCATGTGACGGGAGGTTTTAGTCTGGATGGACCGAAGTCTTCTACCTGAGGGGAGAGGGGCAAACAGTACGTGACCAGGGTGTGAGGGATCGGCTATGATCCGGCCAGCACGCCTCCGGGTCCTGGAGATGTACAGATCCTGGAGAGATGGGAGCTTGCAGCCGATCACCTTCTCAGCAGTGCGCACGACGCGCTGCAGCCTTAGTCTGTCCCTGGCAGTGGCTCCTGCGTACCACACGGTTGGAGGTGGTGAGGATGGACTCGATGATGGCTGTGTAGAACTGCACTAACATCTTGGTGGGTAGCTTGAGCTTCCTCAGCTGCCGCAGGAAGAACATCCTCTGCTGGGCCTTTTTGATGAGTGAGCTGATGGTCGGCTCCCACTTGAGGTCCCTGGTGATGGTGGTGCCTAGGAAGCGGAAGGAATCAGCAGTGGTGATGGGAGAGCCTGTGAGGGTGAGGGGGGGCAGAGGGGTTGTGACTTTCCTGAAGTCCACAATCATCTCCACTGTCTTCAGAGCGTTCAGCTGCAGGTTGTTGTTGTTGCACCAGGACGCCAGCTGGGCCACCTCTCTCCTGTAGGCGGACTCGTCGCCGTTGGAGATGAGCCCGATGAGGGTGGTGTCGTCCGCAAATTTGATCAACTTGACAGACTGGTGGCTGGAGGTGCAGGAGTTGGTATAAAGGGAGAAGAGTAGGGGAGAAAGTACACAGCCCTGGGGTGATCCGGTGCTGATGCTAACAGAGTCTGAGACAGTCTTTCCCAACCGCACATGCTGCCTCCGGTCCGTCAGGAAGTCGGTGATCCACCTGCAGAGGGAGCCAGGCACGTTGAGCAGGGACAGCTTGTCCGGGAGCAGAGCGGGGCGGATGGTGTTGAATGCGGAGCTGAAGTCCACAAACAGGATCCTGGCGTAGGTTCCCGGGAAGTCCAGGTGCTGCAGGATGGAGTGGAGGGCCAGGTTGACTGCGTCGTCTACAGACCTGTTGGCTCGGTAGGCAAACTGCAGCGGGTCCAGGAGGGGGGTGGTGATGGACTTGAGGTGGGGCAGGACCAGGCGCTCAAAGGACTTCATGACTACAGAGGTGAGCGCTACAGGTCTGTAGTCGTTAAGTCCAGATCCGTGGCTTCTTGGGGACAGGGATGATGGTGGAGGATTTGAGGCAGGTCGGCACGTGGCATAGCTTAAGGGAGGTGTTAAAAATGTCTGTGAAGACAGGAGCCAGCTCTTTCGCACAGTGTCTCAGGGTGGAGGGAGACACGCCGTCCGGACCGGGGGCCTTGCGCGGGTTCAGTCTGGAGAACTGTTTGAGCACGTCCTGCTCACTGATGACAAGGGCGGGGGGTGGGGGGGCCTTTGATGAAGTAGGGATCGTGGAGGCTGTGGAGCTGGAGGGAGGGGGGGAGTTGGACACAGATGACGAGGTGTCAAAACGGGCATAGTGTTGGGACAGTCTTTGACAAAGGGCTTTGTCATCCTGACCTTTAGGAGCCTGAGGCCGATAATTGGTGATTTGCCTCAGTCCTCTCCACACAGAAGCCGAGTCATTAGCAGTGAACTGCTGCTGGAGTCTCTCAGAATACACAGATTTAGCTCTCCTCAGCTCTCTGTTAAACCGATATTTAACCTCCCTGTAGCAGCCCCTTTCTCCACTTTTCAGCGCTGCTTCCTTCTCCTTCCTGATCTGTCTGAGCTTAGCAGTGAACCAGGGCTTATCATTAGCGTATCTCACCCTGGTGCGCAATGGAAGAATGGTCTCCTCACAAAAGTGGATATATGAGTTCACAGTGTCTGTGTACTCATCCAGATCATGCGTGGCTCCTTTAAACATGCCCCAATCAGTTATTTCCATGCACGTTTCCAGCTTCTCCTCAGCTTCACTGGTCCATTTCTTCGTAGTGCTCACAACAGGTTTAGTGAGCTTCAATCTCTGTCTGTATGTGGGAATGAGGTGGACCATCACGTGATCAGATAGTCTGAGCGCAGCGCGGGGAACAGCGCGATACGCGTCCTTCACTGTGGTGTAACAGTGGTCCAGCGTGTTTATTCCTCTGGTGGGGCATTTAATAAACTGTTTGTAGCGGGGGAGATCGTGGCTCAGATTGCTCTGGTTAAAGTCACCAACCACAGTAACCAGAGAGTCTGGAAAAATCCGCTCCGTGTGTTGGATGTGATCCACGAGTACGCGCTGAGCTTCGCGCGTGTCCGCGTCGGGAGGGATGTACACAGCGACGAGGATGAATGAGGCGAACTCCCGCGGGGAATAAAATGGCTTGCAGTTAATAAAAAGAAATTCCAGGGCGGGAGAACAGTGTTTGGAAATTACCGTTACATCAGAGCACCAGCTGCTGTTGATGTAGAAGCAGACTCCACCTCCTGAGGATTTACCGGAGAGCTCTGTGTCATGATCAGCACGAAACAGCTGAAATCCCTCGAGGCGCAGCGCGCTGTCCGGTGTATTTTCCCTGAGCCAGGTCTCGGTAAAACAGAGGGCAGCCGAGGAAGAGAGGTCCTTAAAACGCATCAGCAGTCTCAGTTCATCTACCTTGTTAGAGAGAGAATTGGCATTGGACAGAAATATGCCAGGCAAAGCCATGCGCGTGCCTCTCCTGCGGAGCCGGTCGAGAGCGCCCGCTCGTCTTCCTCTCTTTCGCCGTCTCACTTTCCGAGCTAAGCAATGAACCAGGTCGGCGGCAGAAGCTAAAAAAACTGGGAGTAGGTCCGTGGGAGTGAAAGTCCTGATATTTAGAAGCTCTTCACGGGTGTAAGAGCAGGCAGACACACAATTGACAAACAAAAACAAACAAAGGGCGCAGCGAAGCACCATGGCGACCACTGTGGGCGCCATCTTGCAGACAAGGTCATGCTACAGTATGTCACTACAATTCAGGTCAGGACTTTGACTAGGCCACTCCAAAGTCTTCATTTTGTTTTTCTTAAGCCATTCGGAGTTGGACTTTCTGGTGTGTTTTCGATCATTGTCTTGCTGCACAACCCAAGTGTGCTTCAGTTTGAAGTCACAAACAGATGGCTGGACATTCTCCTTCAGGATTTTTGTGTAGACAGCAGAATTCATGGTTCCATTTACCACAGCAAGTCTTCCACGTCCTGAAGCAGCAAAACAGCCCCAGACCATCACACTACCACCACCATATTTTACTGTTGGTATGATGTTCCGTTTCTGAAATGCTGTTACTTTTATGCCGGATGTAATGGGATACACACCTTCCAAAAAATTCAACTTTTGTCTCGTCAGTCCACAGAGTATTTTCCCAAAAGTCTTGGGGATCATCAAGATGTTCCCTATCAAAACTGAGACAAACCTTTGTTTTTGCTCAGTAGTGGTTTTGGAACTTTGCCATGCAGGCCATTTTTGCCCAGTCTCTTTCTTATGGTGGAGTCATGAACACTGACCTCAATGGAGGCAAGTGAGGCCTGCAGGTCTTTGGGTGGTGTTGTGGGGTCTTCTATGACCTCTTGGATGAGTTGTCGCTGCGCTCTTGGGATAATTTTGGTCAGCCATCCACTCCTGGGAAGGTTCACCACTGTTCCATATTTTCGCCATTTGTGGATAATGGCTGTCACTGTGGTTCACTGGAGTCCCAAAGCTTTAGAAATGTTTTTATAACCTTTACCAGACTGATGGATCTCAATTACTTTTTGTTCCTGAATTTCTTTGGATTGCAGTATGATGTCTAGCTTTTGAGGATCTTTTTGTCTACTTCACTTTGTCATGCAGGTCCTATTTAAGTAATTTCTTTTTTGAGAACAGGTGTGGCAGTAATCAGGCCTGGGTGTGGCTAGAGAAATTGAAGTCAGCTTTCCAAAGATGTGATAAACCACAGTTAATTTATGTTTTAACGTGGGCAATCACTTTTTCACACAGGGCCATGTAGGTTTGGATTTTTTTACCCTTAGTAATAAACACCTTCATTTAAAAACTGCATTTTGTGTTTACTTGTGTTATCTGTGTCTAATATTTAAATTTGTTTGATGATCTAAAACATTTAAGTTGACAAACATACCAAAAAAATGAGAAATTGGGAAGGGGACAAACACTTTTTCCACACCACTGTAGATGATTTAGGCAGTGTTTGCAAAATGTATGAAAAAGTTGAAGAATATGCTGGCGTACGTATGTGAATCAGTTATGGCTCAGTTTTGTCTAAGTTAAGAGCACGCTGAAGCACGCTGGTATATGACGTTGTTCGCCGAGCTCCTCTGAAAATTAATTTTCAACATGCTGAAAATTTTCCGATGTATCCAGCATATGGCTGATATGTCCCGCATTAGCGAAGCAAATGGCATATTTGCAGCGCTGGTTCACAGAAAAAACCTGTACAGAGCTCTACCTGCAGCACATACACACAAACAGAGCTAAACACATGGGACCTGTCAAAATTTTTTTACATTTAACTGAAGCCTACAGGTACATCTCGAAAAATTCGAATATAATGAAAAAGTTCATTATTTTTTGTCACTCATTTCAGAAAGTGAAACCCATATATTATATAGATTCATTACAGAGTGATATATTTCAAGTGTTTATTTTAATTTTGATAATTATGGCTTACAGCCCATGAAAACTCCAAATTCAGTTTCTCAGAAAATTAGAATATTACATAAAATTAATTTAAAAAATATTTTTTTAATAGAACTGTTGTCCAACTGAAATGTATGTCCATGTACACACTCAATACTTGGTCAGGGCTCCTTTTGGATGAATTACTGTATCAATGGGGTGTGGCATGGAGGTGATCAGCCTGTGGCACTGCTGAGGTGTTATGAAGGTCCAGGTTGCTTTGATAGTGACCTTCAGCTCATCTGCATTGTTGGGTCTGGTGTCTCTAGTCTTCCTCTTGACAATACTCCATAGATTCTCGATGGGGTTTAGGTCAGGAGAGTTTGCTGGCCAGTCAAACACAGTGATGCCATGGTCATTAAACCAGGTTTTGATACTTTTGGCAGTGTAGGAGGGTGCCAAGTCCTGCTGGAAAATGAAATCAGCTTCTCCATAAAGCTTGTCAGCAGAGGGAAGCATGAAGTGCTCTAAAATTTCCTGGTAGACGACTACGCTGACTTTGGTCTTGATAAAACACAGTGGACAAACACCAGCAAATGACCTCTGTTCAGATAAAAGTAACTTTTGCATTTCATTTTTAAATCAAAGTCCCAGAGTCTGGAGAAAGAGTGGAGAGGCACAGAATCTAAGTTGCTTGAGGTTTAGTGTGACGTTTCCACAGTCAGCGATGATTTGAGGAACCATGTCATCTTCTGGTGTTTGTCCACTGTGTTTTATCAAGACCAAAGTCAGCACAGTTGTCTACCAGGAAATTTTAGAGCACTTCATGCTTCCCTCTGCTGACAAGCTTTATGGAGAAGCTGATTTCATTTTCTAGCAGGGCTTGGCACCCCCCTCACACTCTCACTCTCACACTCTCACTTTCACACTCTCACTCTCACACTCTCTCACACTCTCTCACTCTCTCTCTCTCTCTCTCTCTCTCTCTCTCTCGTGCGCATGCGTGGGCGTTTGTGGGAGCAGGGGTGTGGAGTGGTGTCGAGTGAGTACTTTAAACTTTGTATTTTCTAACTTTTTCTCTATCTTGTGTGTTTGAGGTGTGTGTGTTTAATATAGTGGGTTGAGTGTGTGTGTGCTGGGGTGTGAGTGTTGGAGTGAGTGTGTCGGGGAACGGTAGCTTCTGCTGCCGGTTCTTCCCGGCCGGCATCATGCCGGTGATTGATGGTGGTGTGGAGTTTGAGCGCTTAACCCGGCGTCATGGTGTGAGAATCCTCCCGACAGTTCCCTGTTCTGTGGAGGAGGCCAGCCTCGCTGTAGGACAGGTGGTTGGGCATGGCAGCATAAAATCAGCATCGAGGATGAACAGCGCAATTGTGATCTTTCTGGATTCGACTGAAAAAGCTGATCAGGTGGTGGCACAGGGAGTGGTCCTAGGTGACACTTTTACTCCCGTTTTACCGCTGGCGAATCCATCTAGGAGGATCACCATCTCAAACGCTCCTCCTTTCGTTAAAAATGATCAGCTGATTAGAGAGTTGTCCCGTTTTGGCCAGGTTGTGTCCCCTATCAGAATGGTCTCTCTGGGTAGTAAATCACCCCTGCTGAAGCATGTTGTATGTCATAGGAGGCAGTGTTTCATGGTGTTGAAAGACAGCTCTGCTGAACTGAACGCGTCTTTTAATTTCAGGATTGACGGCTTTAGCTACTTGGTGTTTGCAACATCTGAAACCATGAAGTGTTTTGCGTGTGGCGCAGAAGGCCATCTTATTAGGTCATGTCCTGAAAAGGCGAACACAAAGAGCACTGGCGGTAAGAAAGGTGACGCCGCTGTTTCTGGTGGTCCGGAGGGTAGCGCTACATGTGGTGCGGCGGATGCCGCTGCGGCGCCCGCTTCTGCTGGGGCGTCCGCGTCCGCGTCCGCTTCTACTTCTGCGGGGGCGTCCGCGTCCGCGTCCGCTTGTGCTGGGGCGGCCGCGGCCGCCTCTGCTGGGGTGGCCGCGGCGGGCGCGGTAGTTGCCCCCCCAAACAGTGATGGTGGGGAATTTCTGTCTGGCGGCAGCTCTGATCATTGTGACGAGCCTGTCGCCCGGGGTAAACAGGTGGAGGGTGTAAGTAAAAGTGCAGTTAAACGAAGGAACCTGAATGAACAGACTTTGCAGGCGGGGGAGGAGCGGTTTGAGGCTGTAGCGGACACACAGAGCAAACACTGCATGACAAACGTTGCGTTTCATGAAGAAATGCAGGAATGTAGTTTTGTTGAAGAGGATCCTTTTAAAGCTGCACAAAAAAGGAAAAGTGCGGAAAACTTGCAGAGCTCTGCTAAATCTAGTAGGGTTGGGAATTTAGATTTACTGAATGAGAGCGCTTCTGACGAAAGTGGAGATGAGTCTGAACTGATGCAGACGCAGACGCAGGAGGAGCAAAGCTCCTATTGTTTTACTAAAATTAGGCAATTTCTCCAGGTGACTAAGGGGAGCAGAGCTGTGAAAGTGGAAAATTACTTTCCAGATCTGGAGTTATTCGTGGCATCAGCTCGCAAATTTATGAAACTGAATGATGGGAATGAGACTTTCACTGATCAGGAAATTTATCGTTTAAAGAAACTGGTTGCTAAACTGAAATTGCAAATTACTAACAGTCATGTTGACTCTTAGTTTGTTTCTTCCCTTTTATGCTATGTGTGTGTTTTTTTACTGTACCCTATTTTTATCCTTTTTAATGCCCCACCTTAGAATTGGCACTCTCAATATTAATGGGGCCAGGGATGATGTAAAAAGGGCCTCTTTATACAAGCTTTTTAATTTAAAGAAACTTGACGTGCTGATGGTCCAGGAGACTCACAGCACTGTGGACATTGAGAGCCATTGGAGAAAAGAGTGGGATGGCTGCATTTTTTTTAGCCACAAATCCAGTAGCAGTGGGGGGGTGGCTGTACTTTTCTCTAGGGGTTGTGTGCCTGTCTCTTATGAGGTAGAAGAGGTGGTGAGAGGTCATTTCCTCTTATTAAAGGTACAGTTTGAAAACGTGAACTTCGTTTTTATAAACGTGTATGTGCCAACACAGAGAGCAGAGAGGATCAGGGTCTTTGACGTGCTTTCGGATACGGTTAAGTCCTGTGATCCAAATACTTTTTTATTTCTGGGGGGTGATTTTAACTGTACATTAAACCACAGACTAGACAGGAACCATCAGGAGCCTCACCCTGCTTCTGCCAATAGGCTGAGAGAACTGGTGAAAACACATGAAATGGCCGATGTGTGGAGATCACATCATGGGGACCAGAGGCAGTACACCTGGAGCCATGTCAAAGATAATCTTTTATCTATGGCTAGGTTAGACCGTTTTTATGGTTTTAAACATCAAATGAGTGTTTTTAAAAATAGTTGTATCTGTCCTGTTGGTTTCACTGATCACTGCCTGCTGTTTTGTTCTGTGTTTATTGAAAATGTAAAGTGTAAGAGTGCTTTTTGGCATTTTAACAATACACTTTTAAATGATGTGTTTTTTAAAGAGGTTTTTCATGATGTTTGGAAGTCACACAGGGAACAAAACCCCTCTTTTAGTTCTCTCCAATTGTGGTGGGATTTTGGTAAGGCCCAGATAAAACAACTCTGCCAACAGTACACTCAAAATGTCACTCGTAGCTTGACCCAATCCTTGAAAGTTCTGGAGACTGAGGTGGTAGAACTAGAGGAGTTGCTCAGTTCTACAGGAAAACAGGAGCACTTAGAGGCTCTCAAGTCAAAAAGGTCAGCCTTGGCTAGCTTGCTAGGGGTCACCGCACAGGGTGCTCTGGTCCGCTCACGCTACATGGATGTAGCTCTGATGGACTCGCCCTCCCAGTACTTTTTTGGACTGGAAGGGAAAAATGGACAGAGAAAGCTCATTCACTCCTTGTTGGGCGATGACGGGAGAACAATCTCCACAGCAGCAGAGATCAGGAAACACGCTGCTAGCTTTTACAGTGAATTGTTTAGAGCAGAGTGGAGGGAGGACACGTCACTGGGCCAGGTTTTCCTTGATGGTCTTCCAGTGCTCTCAGAGGACCTTGTTGCCGGCTTGGATGCTTCACTGTCTCTGTCTGAGCTGCATACGGCGCTAATGAGCCTCCAGAATGGAAAATCACCAGGCATAGATGGTCTCTCTGTGGACTTTTTTAAGGAATTCTGGCCCCTGCTTGGTCCAGACCTGCTGGAGGTTCTCCAAGATAGCTTGGAAAGGGGGACCCTACCCACGACCTGCAGGAGGGCCATCATCACACTGTTGCCGAAAAAGGGGGACCTCCAGAGCCTAAAGAACTGGAGGCCAGTCTCTCTGCTCTGCACAGACTACAAGATTCTCTCAAAAGCTCTGGCCCGAAGACTGAGAAAGGTGATGAGCGAGCTCATTCATGTAGACCAGACTTACTGTGTGCCTGGCAGGCTGATTAGTGACAACGTCACTTTAATTCGGGATATTTTGGAGGTCTCTGGTTCATTGGCGGTAGAAACTGGTTTGTTTTCAATTGACCAGGAAAAGGCGTTTGATCGGGTTGAACACCAATATTTATGGACAGTTTTAACAGCTTTTGGGTTCAGCCCAGGCTTCATAGCCAGGATACGGGTCTTGTACAGTGACATTGAGAGTGTGCTGAAGATAAATGGGGGCCTGTCTGCCCCTTTAAAAGTCCAGAGGGGGGTTCGGCAGGGCTGCCCTCTCTCAGGGATGCTGTACTCCCTCGCCATAGAGCCTTTGCTTCACTGCCTGAGAAGGGATCTATCAGGAGTTACTTTTCCTGGCTGTGACACCACGTTCAAGCTGTCGGCCTATGCAGATGATGTAGTCATTCTGCTAAACAAGCAGAGTGACATTGACGTTCTGGTTAGGAGTGTCAATCTTTTTGGCCAACTTTCCTCTGCAAAGATAAACTGGGGAAAAAGCGAGGCTCTGATGGTGGGGGAGAAACTAGAAAATCAGCTTACGCTGCCGGGTGGGTTGATTTGGAAAAAAGGAGGTTTTAAGTATCTTGGTGTCTTTATTGGAAATCAGCAGTTTGAGCAAAAAAATTGGGATGGGGTCATAGAGAAGATTAACGGGAGACTAAACAAGTGGAAGTGGCTAATGCCAAGAATATCTTTTAGAGGAAGAGTGCTCATTTTAAATAATCTTGTTTCCTCATCCCTGTGGCACCGCCTCATGTGCATGGACCCCCCTGCTGGTTTGTTGTTCAAAATTCAGTCTGTTTTGGTGGACTTTTTTTGGGGGGGTGGACTCCACTGGGTTCCTCAAGCCCTGTTATTTCTTCCCAAAGAGGAGGGGGGGCAAGGAGTGATTCATTTAGCTAGTAGAGGTGCTGCTTTTAGACTGACTTTCATACAGAGACTGCTGACGGGCCCCCAGGACCTGGTATGGAGGCCTGTGGCCTGTGTTATTTTACAGAGAGTCCTTGGGCTTGGGCTAGACCTCCCTGTGTTTTTAATGGATTTTAAGAACTCTAATGCACTGTCTTTACCCAGTTTTTACCGCAGTCTCTTTTCAGTGTGGACTCTTTTTAAAAAACAAAGAGGGCCATGCGATTCCCTCTACTGGTTGTTGAGGGAGCCGCTGGTTTTTGGTGGTCGCCTTGGTGTCCTGCCGGGAGTTGGAAGGACCTTCCTTGATAGGCTGTGTTCCAGGAACATTCTCACTCTGAAGCAAGTGGTGGAACTGGCTGGTCCTGGCCTCAACAACGCCTCAGCTTTAGCAGCTCATCTTGGTGTCAGGTCGAATCGTTTCATCGATGGTCTTCTTGCACACTGGAAACAGGAGCTTCATGGACTTGAGCACTCCCTACTCTTGGACTTTAGCAATGGCACGCTGCAGCCAGAAAGCACTGACCCCTTTCCCTCTCTCACGCTCTATATGGACTTTGACGTCGCTCCTTGCTCCTTACTGGCATTCTGTGCTCCCACTGGTGTGGACTTTGGAGGAGCCAGTGGTAAGGCACTCTACAGACTGGTGGTGATGGCACTCAACAAGGACCGATTGAACACCTGTGTGGACACTCCTTGGAGAGCCTATTTTAAACTAGGAAAAGGGCATCGGCCTGCCTGGAGGGCTCTTTACAAAGCCCCTCTCCCTAAGAGGCATGGAGACTTACAGTGGAGGGTCCTGCATGGTATTATAGCTGTCAATGCTTTTGTTTCTGTGATTAACAGCAGTGTCAGTGATCAGTGTGTTTTTTGTTCCTCTAGGGAGACTGTTTTTCATTGTTTTATTGAATGTCAGCGCCTGAGTGGCCTCTTTGAACTTCTCACAAAACTTTTTCATATTTTTAAGGAAGTTTTCTCTAAGCAGGTTTTCATTTGTGGTTTTATGTACAATCGTCGTTTTAAGCAGAAGTGTCAACTACTGAACTTTGTTTTAGGGCAGGCAAAGTTGGCTATCTATGTAAGCCGGAGAAGAAAACTTGAAAATGTTGAGAATGATGTTGATGTCAATTTTATTTGTGAGGCTACTTAAAGCCAGAATCAGGCTGGACTTTCAGTTTTTTATGGGGAATGGGGATGTGGAAGGTTTCAGGACCCTCTGGTCCCTGGAGAATGTCCTCTGTTCAGTTCATGATGGACAGCTTTTTTTGGGGCGTTTTTTGGGGGATTAATTTTCTGTGTAACA
This sequence comes from Pholidichthys leucotaenia, assembly GCA_020510985.1. Taxonomy (NCBI): domain Eukaryota; kingdom Metazoa; phylum Chordata; class Actinopteri; order Cichliformes; family Pholidichthyidae; genus Pholidichthys; species Pholidichthys leucotaenia. The sequence continues at coordinate 214,422,470 of CM035848.1, forward strand.
TAGCATGATATAGAAATTGTATTGACTGATGGACAAGTGTGTTTATTAAAGATCTTTTAAAAATCAAAAAAATCTCTCTCTCTCTCTCTCTCTCTCTCTCTCTCTCTCTCTCTCTCTCTCTCTCTCTCTCTCTCTCTCTCTCTCTCTCTCTCTCTCTCTCTCTCTCTCTCTCTCTCTCTCTCTCTCTCTCTCTCTCTCTCTCTCTCTCTCTCTCAAAAAAGTATCAAAACCTGGTTTAATGACCATAGCATCACTGTGTTTGACTGGCCAGCAAACTCTCCTGGCCTAAACCCCATAGACAATCTATGGAGTATTGTCAAGAGGAAGATTAGAGACACCAGACCCAACAATGCAGACGAGCTGAAGGTCACTATCAAAGCAACCGGGACCTTCATAACACCTCAGCAGTACCACAGGCTGATCACCTTCATGCCACGCCACATTGATCCAGTAATTAATCCAAAAGGAGCCCCGACCAAGTATTGAGTGTGTACATGGACATACTTTTCAGTCGGCCAACATTTCTATTTAAAAACTATTTTTTAAAATTAATTTTATGTAATATTCTAATTTTTTGAGAAACTGAATTTGGGGTTTTCATGGGCTGTAAGCCATAATTATCAAAATTAAAATAAACACTTGGAATATATCACTCTCTGTGCAATGAATCTGTATAATATATGGGTTTCACTTTCTGAAATGAGTGACAAAAAATATTGAACTTTTTCATGATATTCTAATTTTTTTAGATGTACCTGTATACGATCATCTGTCCTGATAGATATGCCAAAATGTCAGAACACCGGAGGAGGAGGATTCAGTCAGCTGATCACCTGAAGCAGAGAGCACAGCGGTTTACTTTCCTGTTGGCTGCGCCTCCAAGCAAAAGCACACTCCATGTATTGTCTTGGTTTTATTTTTTTGTCTTTATTGAAATAAACTTTTTTATCGCCATCAGTTCGCGTACCTTTGAGCCAGGTTGTGACAACTGTTATCTGATGTTCCTGACGTGTCACATCAGCTGTTTTAGGCGTGACTGACCTGACAGATTTGACAGCTCTGCTAGGCTGGTCATGCCCCCCCACTATGGACTCTAGAGGGGAGAATGATCTGGGTTGAACAGAGATGATCTCTCGCACACCTAGGATTCATGGATCGGGAGGCAATGGCAGTTTGGCATAATTGCGCTATGCAGAAGTTAAACTATTGCTGCACATAAGTTGGGAATGTTGGCAACATGCTAAGCATTAGTTGGTTTAAGTTACTGTTACTTAATTATATGTCCAAGTCGTTATGGATACGCAATGCATATGGCCAAAAGTGAAAATTTCTCTTTACAATGACCAGCTTTTCTTGAAAAGTCCGTCTGGAAAATGGATTTTTTTTTTTTTTTTTAAATATCAGCGACCAAATCATTTTCCTGTCCCCTGTCAGCCATTGTGGGTGGAAAAACAGCTATTATATTTAAACAGATGGCATTTTGCTAGCAAGGATCCTCTGCATTGTGGTTGGAGAAGTCAAACCATCCAATCAAAAGACGTAAAAATGCCGACGTTCTCAAATGATTTCTATGCATATCCCTGGACGTATAGAAGACATTTGATTGGTTAAAGCAACAGGATAAGTTTAACAGTTAATTTAACCTACAGAGCCGCACTGTGAATTCCTGAAGGCCCAAGGCAGATTCGCTTGACCCTGGCAACACAGATGGTTGAAATATGATTAGACAAAAAACTCCAACATGCATTACACTACTGGAAGGAGTGCAACCAAGGGAAAAGCTACAAAATGAAGAGAATAGATTACTAAGAATAATTTAATACATCCTCATGGAACAAATATGTTGTAAAGGTTGTAAATATAACTCTGATAGTGTTTAGGCCATCAGAGAAGGCTTTGGTGGCCCTGAGGGTCCACCACTGATATACAGTATGCAATGTTACAAACAGATGCTGTAAAAACAGTTTAACTCAATAAACTTACATGTTTCCCACTCTGATGCATCTCCTTCCTATTCTCTATAGTCAATGGTTTTTCAGCTCATAGGTCTACCAAGTCCTCCACCCCTTCTCCCACCAGTCCTCGAACTAATCCCAATTTTAAGGTAAGAAATGCTATCACATAAATGACGAGACAAAACACCCATAACTTCATGATAGAACTTCTTCATGCACACATTATTATGCATTCACACTGACCATCTGTCCTGTTAAACATACACTACTCACAAAAAGTTTGGGATATTTGGCTTTTGGGTGAAATTTATGGAAAATATAAAAAGTTCATGCTACAGTGATATTATATCATGAAAGTAGGACATTTAAGTAGAAGCATGCAATGGAGATTTCCTCATCTCAAACAATTTGTTGAAACAAAAGCCAACAACAGTTTGTTGTATCCCACAACAACAAATGTCAATGTCTCAGTGACTTGTCATGTGCCCTTACTCATCAATTACAGCTTGACAACGGCATCTCATGTTGTTCACAAGTCGACTTATTGTCTGCTGAGGCATGGCATTCCACTCTTCTTGAAGGGTGGCCCTCAGGTCATTGGGGTTGTGAGGTGCAGGGTTATGAGCCTCTACACGGTGACTCAGCTGATCCCATAGGTTTTCTGTGGGATTCAGTTCTGGAGAAAGTGCAGGCCACTCCATTTGCGGTACCCCAGCCTCCAGCAGCCGTTCCTTAATGATGCAACCTCAATGAGTTGGAGCATTGTCGCCCATGAAGATGAAATTAGGCCTGTGTTGTTCATGCAGGGGCACAATGTCAGGATTAATGATGCTATTCAGGTAATATCGGCTTGTTACTGTACCATTCACAAGGTCTGTATTTACCAGACATGCCTGACCAGACTGTAACACCACCACCACCAAAGGCTCATCTGGTAACAACAGTGGCTGATGCATAGCGTTCTCCTTGACGTCTCAACATCATTGGCGACCATCATTTCTGCTCAGTGTGAATCAACTTTCCTCAGAGAACAGCATTGAGGTCCATTGGTCCCTTGTCCAGCGTAAATGCTCCCTGGCCCATGCAAGACAACGACTGGTGGTGTGGTCAGGTACCCTTGCAGGTCATCTAGCACGCAGACCACGCTGATGTAAACAGTTTTGAATGGTCTGACATGACACTTGGGCATCTCTCACCTCCCTTAAATGTGCCTGGAGTTGAATGGCATTCATCATCTGGTTCAGCAGGGCACTGTTCACAATGAAGCGGTCATCAGCGTGGGATGTGGTCAAAGGACGTCCACTTCTATGCCTTTCTGTGACTTTTCCAGTCTCTCTGTATCTCTGTTGTAACCTGCTGATGACACTCTGTGACACTCTAAGCTCAGTGACCACTTCCCTCTGAGAACATCCTGTTTGAAGCCTCACAATGGTGAGGTACTGTTGATCAATTGTTGGATGTTGTCTTGGTCTCAGGATGTCAAATTGTGAACAGCATGATGAAGAGGACTGTTTAAACACCAATTCTAATTGAACCAGAAAATTTATTGGTCGATTCATGGATGAAACACCTGTTGTGAATTTTGCCATTAAACACTTTGTTAGAGAACAGCAAATTATGCAAAAAGTAGTGAAACATTGAACAGTTGGACATGTGCATTCAAAAAGTTAGAGAAGGTCAAATTAAGTTCACCTGTAAAGGTTATAGTGCATTGTAGGTGCATCCTGAAATTTCACCTGAAAGCCAAATATCCCTAACTTTTTGTGAGTGATGTATGCTGTTAAACAAATATTTAAAATAGTGACAAAGAAGTTCAAGTTGTGCTTCTAAACTTTGTCAGATTGTGCGGCATTTGTATGTTGTTATTGTCTTCAAAGTTAAAGCAGTATTCTGAAGTGACCAAAAAATGTTGTCTGGAAACTGACCTTGGGGCCATGCACTTCTCTTTAAGTACAGTGGTGTGAAAAAGTGTTTCCCCCTTTCCTGATTTCTTATTTTTTTTTATGTTTGTCACACTTAAATGTTTCAGATCATCAAACAAATTTAAATATTAGACAAAGACAACACAAGTAAACACAAAATGCAGTTTTTAAATGAAGGTGTTTATTATTAAGGGTAAAAAAAAATCCAAATCAACATGGCCCTGTGTGAAAAAGTGACCCCCCCCCCTCCCCGTTAAAACATGAATTTTTTAAAATTTATTTTATTTTGTATACTTTATCGATCCCCAGAGGGGAAATTCAGGGCATCCGCCTGGATGGATGAAGCAGCCACGGTACGGCGCTATCTCTTCACCGTTCACACACACACACACACACACACACACCTAGGCCCACTTTAGAGTCTCCAATTAACCTAGCCTGCATGTTTTTGGCCTGTGGGAGGAAACCGGAGAAATCCCGGAGTGAACCAACGCAGACACGGGGAGAACATGCAAACTCCACACAGATCACTGTTGGTCGGGGGCTGGGATCGAACCTGGGATCCCATGGCCAAGGGTGAGTTGCTGTGCTGCCATAGTGCTAACCACTGCGCAACCGCACTGCCCAATTAACTGTGGTTTATCACATTTTTGGAAAGCTGAGTTCAGTTTCTCTAGCCACACCCATGCCTGATTACTACCACACCTGTTCTCAATCAAGAAATCACTTAAATAGGACCTGCCTGACAAAGTGAAGTCTACCAAGAGATCCTCAAAAGCTAGACTTCATGCTACGATCCAAAGAAATTCAAGAAGAAATGAGAAACAAAGTAATTGAGATCTGTCAGTCTGGAAAAGGTTATAAAGCCATTTCTAAAGCTTTGGGACTCCAGCGAACCACAGTGAGAGCCATTATCCACAAATGGTGAAAATATGGAACAGTGGTGAACCTTCCCAGGAGTGGCTGGCCGACCAAATTTATCCCAAGAGCGCAGTGACAACTCATCCAAGAGGTCACAAAAGACCCCACAACAACATCCAAAGAACTGCAGGCCTCACTTGCCTCAGTTAAGGTCAGTGTTCATGACTCCACCATAAGAAAGAGACTGGGCAAAAATGGCCTGCATGGCAGAGTTCCAAGACAAAAACCACTGCTGAGCAAAAAAACATAAAGGCTCTTCTCAGTTTTGCAAGAAAACATCTTGATGATCCCCAAGACTTTTGGGAAAATACTCTGTGGACTGACGAGACAAAAGTTGAACTTTTTGGAAGGTGTGTGTACCATTACATCCAGGATAAAAGTAACACAGCATTTCAGAAAAGGAACATCATACCAACAGTAAAATATGGTGGTGGTAGTGTGATGGTCTGGGGCTGTTTTGCTGCTTCAGGACATGGAAGACTTGCTGTGGTAAATGGAACTATGAATTCTGCCGTCTACCAAAAAATCCTGAAGGAGAATGTCCAGCCATCTGTTCGTGATCTCAAGCTGAAGCGTACTTGGGCTGTGCAGCAAGACAATGATCCAAAACACACCAGCAAGTCCACCTCTGAATGTCCATCCATCCATCCATCTTCTACCGCTTTTCCGGAGGTCCGGGTCGCGGAGGCAGCAGTTCAAGCAGAGAAGCCCAGGCTTCCCTCTCCCCAGCCACCTGCTCCAGCTCTTCAGAGGGGATACCAAGGCGTTCCCAGACTAGCTGGGAGACATAGTCTCTCCACCGAGTCCTGGGTCTGCCCCGGGGTCTCCTCCCAGTGGGACGTGCCTGAAACACCTCAAATGGGAGGCGTCCAGGAGGCATCCTAATCAGATGCCCATACCACCTCAACTGACTCCTTTCAATGTGGAGGAGCAGCGGTTCTACTCTGAGCCTCTCCCGGATGACTGAGCTCCTCACCCTATCTCTGAGGGTGAGTCCAGCAATCCTACGGAGAAAGCTCATTTCAGCCACTTGTATCCGCGATCTCGTTCTTTCGGTCATTACCCAAAGCTCGTGACCATAGGTGAGAGTAGGAACGTAGATTGACTGGTAAATCGACAGCTTTGCCTTAGAACTAAGCTCCCTCTTCACCACAACAGACCGGTACAACGTCCGCATCACTGCAGATGCTGCTCCAATCCGTCTGTCGATCTCTCGCTCCATTTTCCCCTCACTCGTGAACAAGACCCCAAGATACTTAAACTCCTCCACTAAAACAAAATGAAGACTTTGGAGTGGCCTAGTCAAAGTCCTGCCCTGAATCCCATTGAGATGCTGTGGCATGACCTTAAAAAGGCGGTTCATGCTCAAAAACCCTCCAATGTGGCTGAATTACAACAATTCTGCAAAGATGAGTGGGCTAAAATTCCTCCACAGCGCTGTAAAAGACTCATTGCCAGTTATCGCAAACACTTGATTGCAGTTGTTGCTGCTAAGGGTGGCCCAACCAGTTATTAGGTTTAGGGGGCAATCACTTTTTCACACAGGGCCATGTAGATTTGGAATTTTTTTTCCCATTAATAATAAACACCTTCATTTAAAAGTTGCATTTTGTGTTTGTGTTATCTTTGTCTAATATTTAAATTTGTTTGATCAGAAACATTTAAGTGTGACAAACATACAAAAAAATGAGAAATCAGGAAGGGGGCAAACACTTCTTCACACCACTGTATATTTTTCCTGATTTTACCATTCAGTGCAGATCAGTAACCCCTGAAACTCCAGCTTCAGATCTGAACATGGTGATTTAGAGTCATCAATAGGTTTATAGTGTAAGAGATGGGAATATGCAAAACTACTTAGGCTGGAATGAAATGAATGGACATCAGGGACAGTCTTCCAGTCATCTACTGCCAGTTATGTGGGTTCTATACGCTGTATTATAGCTGTATGGTACATTTGTGGTAGAGCTTGAGAAACTAATCTGATTTATCGATGGATTCATCTGTAAGCTGAGTGTTATTCCCTGACTGCGATTTCTGAATGATCCAGCCAATGGGAAAACTTTCTCCACCTTTGCACCAGTTCTCTATAAAGCATGACTAATACAACCATATTACACTGACAGGTTATCAGATTATTTTAATATACCAGGGACCATACATCCCACTGGTAAATAGATTAATAGTATTTGTTTTACACCTAAATGGGGAAGAGCAGATATGTCAAAAAATTCACATTATTCACCTTCAGTTTGACACTCATCTAAAGTCATTTATCAAAGGAAAAAGCAATTCTTTGTATTCTAACTATAAAAGCGGCCTTGAAGCTGTCCCATGTTTTACTTTAGTCCACAAGGCCAAAGCAGTTGTACTACAATAAGCTCCTTACATTACAGTAAGGAGTTACTGTTGCATAAACTAGAGAATGACTAGTCTAATTTACTGGTGTTGGCATGCATTTATTGCTGACTGTTAAGACATTGCCATACAGTAAGATGCTGAAATGCATGCTGCTGTGCTCAGCAGAAATGACACTTTTGACAAATGAATCATTCATTTGGAGTACATTGGGTATAGAGATCTGTCCCAGTAGTTCTGCCACAGTATAAACCTATTCTGTTTGCTAACTGTGTTCCTGTGAAAGTGTAATTAAAATGTTTTATCCATGTGTAACGCTTGTACTTGTTTGCAAGAGTTATACATGGATAAAATAGTTTAATCATAATAAGGAGCATCATTATCTGCTGTTGTTTCCTCTTGTTCTGCAGATCCTGCTCTCACATCACAGCTCCTCCTCAAATGTAAATGGCTCGCTGAACAATCACCAGGAGCAAACTAATCCACAGAGCCCAGAGGGTATGTTTGCTTCTGTGTTACTTTGCAGGGAGTCTCTTATTTCTGTCTGATAATGAATTATATCTCTGCCAAAGCTTTTTCTTCTTAACCTGCAATATTTTGCATTTCTCCTCTGCAGTTAATGGGAATCTGCCTGCCTCGACCATCTCAGACAAATACAAGATTGGCAAAGTCATCGGAGATGGGAACTTTGCTGTGGTCAAAGAGTGTGTGGAGAGGTAGGAGAATCATCTTCAGTCACACGGGAAGTATGCAATTATTTAATTGGCAGCAGTGGTGAATGTACAGTGATAACGCAGCTTATGGAAATATGCATCATATGTGGTCAGCGGCCAGTCAGGGAGTTAAGGTCCTGATGAGGAGCGTTGTGGCGAAAACAAATCTGCAGTGGGTTAAATCCAGCAGTGATTTCATTTTATGAGGCGATTAATCTCTGACTGAACACGTCAGGGGGAGACGGAGATGATGGTGATGACGGCTAAAAAATCCACCACAAATTCAGGAGAAAATCTCAAAAATTTACAAGAAAAAAGTAGCAATTTGATAATAAAGTCAAAAACATTTAAAAAAAAAAAAAAAGCCACAAATTTACTTGAACAATTTTTCAAATTTATTGCAAAATAGATGAAAAATTTTTGTGGCAAAAAATGAAACTGTATGAGAAAAATTGTCCTCAATTTACAAGAAAAGATGAAAATTTAATTTTACAAATACAATGAAAAATGATCATAAGAAATGACCGGAAAAAACTGCAAATCTGAGGAAAAAATCACAAAAAATTAATTTGCAGACTTGCATGATAGAATTTAAAATTTATAAGAAAAGCCACATTTCTGAAAAACTTTGATAGTGTGGGGGCACAGTTTGGGAGTTCTCTCACACCCAGAAGCCAGGAGGAAGGGGAGAATAGTGGACAGTAGGAGGAGGTGGCACTGGGGGCTATCAGACGGGACAGCAAAGACTATGCGCCCCCTGGGGAGAGGAGTTAATGCCGGAGAGAAGTGTGTTTGTGCAGAACCCGCATATATTATGTTAATGTGCTGTATTTCTCTTTGTTCACACGACAATGTAGGGTGGTCGGAAGCTCTGGGTCTCTACGTATGGAAATGAAGCTATAAAAGAGGATTGTACAGAGACCCAGATAGCGCAGTAGCTCAGTAGAACTCAGAAGCGTGTTTGCTGTTATGTTGGAGACTGAATAAAGCCTTATGTCATTCAGCTCGCTGCCTCGCCTACATCCTTTCTCTTCATTGGTGACCCCTGACATGCTATGGAGAGTGATCGCCTAGCCCTTTCTCCACACTGGTGATCCCAAGACGCGCCATGGAGAGCGAGCCGAGCACCGTCCTGGAGACTTCCGGAGGGAGAGCACCAGCATTCCGTGCGCTGGTTCAGTCAAGCTCCCGGACTCTGGCTTCGCGACCCACCAGCGGAGTACAGCACATAGAAGCACAGTACGCACTCCGCGGGTTAGAGGAGAATGACACAGAATACTACTAAGTGGTCGCTGTGCCAGACGCGCACGCCCTGCAACAGGCGACAAGCCTGCTTCAGGAACTGACTGGCCACAGCAGGAGCGAACCTGGCCAACTCACCGTTGCGAGTGACTAAGGACTACCGCGCACTGGCGCAGGAAATGGATCCACCATTCGGCTCAAATGCCCAGTGGTGTGTGCCGCCATGCCCAGTCAAGAAGTTGGGAAATGGCACAGCCAGCAGCCATTAGCAGCTGCGACTGCTGGCGAAAGAAACAAGCTGTTTTGTGTCACAGACAGATGTTCGGGGAGATGGTGTCTGGTGGATTTCCTCGCCCGGAAGAGCATCCTGCCGGTCAACACTGCAGGGTGGCAGTGGGCAGCGGTCCCGAGCTTACGGCCGCCAACGAACCCACCATCAGGACATGTTGTCCATGGACACAACTGGGTTGACCCCCTGTCCAGAGTTCTTTTATGGCTGCGCTCTGCACCTAAAGAAGATTTGGCAGCGTTCCCGACAGAACTTGTATTTTATTTTTTTTTCAGCCACTGCGGATCCTCAGGGAATTGGGCCGACCGCCTTCCCCGGATCCTTTTAGGGCTGCGCTCTGCACCTAGGAGGATTTGGCAGAACTTGTTTTTCTCAGCCGCTACTGATCACCGGAGAGTTTCACCAGAAAGTCCTGCACCCAAGGCTGATCCGCCCACACAATTTTTGCGCGGCCCGGGGGCTTTTAACGCGCTGGGCCGACCCACCATTGTTTTCCCCATACCTTCGTCCCTAAAAGCCTGCAGAATGCCGGTTTTGTTTCCGTCAAGCACAGTGCACACCGGACCCCGCTGCGCCCACCGTGCTACGGACCGTTCAACATGCTGGAACCTGGGGCAAAGTATAAAGTGTTTCCCCCCCACACACACACACAGACTGACATGCCCTCCGATACACTTCACCAGTAGGATGGTTCTACTGGATTGGCAACCCCCTGCTACAGCAGCTATGACCTCTGGCTCGGGCCCAAAGGACCGGGGGGTTAGAGCGCTGTGTGGGGGCACAGTTTGGGAGTTCTCTCACACCCAGAAGCCAGGAGGAAGGGTAGAATAGTGGACAGTAGGAGGAGGTGGCACCGGGGGGTATCAAACGGGACAGCAAAGACTATGCGCCCCCCGGGGAGAGAAGTAAATGCCGGAGAGAAATGTTTGTGCAGAACCCGCACATATTATGTTAATGTGCTGCATTTCTCTTTGTTCACACGACAATGTAGGGTGGTCGGAAGCTCTGGGTCTCTGCATATGGAAATGAAGCTATAAAAGAAGAATGTACAGAGACCCAGAAAGCACAGTAGCTCAGCAGATCTCAGAAGTGTGTTTGCTGTTATGTTGGAGACTGAATAAAGCCTCGAGTCATCTAGCTCGCTGCCTCGCCTGCATCCTTTCTCCACAATACTAATGCAGTCCACTAAGGGAGAGGAAAGACGGTACAGAAGTTTCCACATGTTCACTCTAGATCACTTCAAATATTTAATCCCTGAAACTGGTATTCAATGCAGTCCTTGTTTATTCTGAAGGCAAAATTTAAGGTCACCGGGTCACCAAGGGCTCCATTATGACCGTCTCATCAAAACGGAGAACATTCATTCATTTTGAAATCCAGATTCAGGCTAACAATGTTGGTGTGGGTCCCCTACTGAGTGTCTTAGTTTTTAAAATTGAATTTTACTTTGAATGTGCTTGTATCTCTATATCAATGTGCCATACACAACATGCAGTACAACACCTAATTTGATTGTGAATTCCCACTCTTAGTTGAGGGCTGTCCCAGATGAGCTTTGCTACCATTTCTGGTTGTCAATGCTAGCCGTGATCAGATTTGTTTGACTCTGTGTTGCCGTAATATTGAATCATGTATTTCCAGGGTTGTTTGGGAGTCTGTCTGTGTCTGTGCTGCATCACTGCTCATCCTCTTAAAAACTTTGCTAGCACAGTCTGCTTTCCAATAACTGCACGGCAGTTCTTGCTCTCTGTATCCAAGCCTCTCTAGTGAGCACTTGGTTTGAATTACATTGTCGTAGCCTCGCTGCTGTTTTTATTGTTATCCCTAATTGCCCTGTTTCTGCTCAGATCCACAGGGAAAGAATTTGCCCTGAAGATCATCAACAAGGCCAAGTGCAGTGGAAAGGTTTCAGTATTTTTTTTTCTCTTTCTTTGCCTTCTCTGTTTCTTATTCCTGCATGTGTGTGTGCTGCCTTCAATGCAACACAAAAGGACAAATAAGAACCGGTGGTAAATTAGCATTCCACTGTGTGTTATTAACACACGCGTTAAGCACCTGTGTGCCTCTGATCCTCACGTTTAGATTATGATGATGTTTTATTCATCCCGATTCACATTGGTGTCATACGTTCACAAGCAGACAATGATGCACACTTAGGCACACGCATTTCAAATCCAAATAATTATACACTGCTAAGGTGGCTGAGTGTGAACATTGTGCACCTGTCCACACGGTAAATTACTGGCAGAGTAATTATGGGGTTTTTAAAATTCGGTACTTGCTGGAAGGCACTAATGCCATGACAGCATCTGTCCACATTTCACAGGAATCGCTACTCCTGAGTATTTTAGCCAGTGTTTACCAAACTCACTCACTCTGATCCTCAGGAGGGTCTGCTTCCAAACTGTAGCCAGGAGATCTGGGTACTTGTGATTTTAGAAAAATCACTCCTCCTCCTAGGAAATAACCCCCAGTGGTCAACAAACTCGCCCACAATGATCCTCAGGTAGGTTTGCATTCAGGCTGAGGTCAAGGTCGTTGTCATTGTCAAAGGTCAGCAGATTTGGCCATTTGATTTCACAAAAAACATTATTCCTAGGCCATTGACGTTTAGGCACATCCTAGATGGGTCTGTATCTCGGCTGTGCTTAAGGTCAATGGTCAGGAGATGTGAGCACTCTCAGGGTGATTTCATCAGGCTGGAATGACAGTCTGGTTTTTATTTTCAATTCAATTTTTTTTAAAATTTAGGTTTCTGAGTGGGCTTTCATATTTAAGCTTAGCTTCTCATTTTTTGTGCTTGGTTTTGGTTTACTGTTCTATTTTCTATATTGGTTAGTTTTCTTTCTTTTTTTTTTTTTTTCCAAATTTAATCTTGCACTGACAGGCAACCTCTTGTTTTCAAGGACACCCTGTTCTCACAGTTACACAGTCACACCTGGAAGCGGCCCAATAAACCACAGACTGACCTGTGGCCACTGAGCAGCTCAGTTGGAGCAGCTGAGCTGCTCAAGGGCACCATAGTGGGGTTTAGGAGAGTGGGGCAAACATTGCTACATCATCTGTCCCACACAGATCTGGTCCTGCCAATCCTGGGATTGAACCAGCGACCCTCCCCTCAGCAGATCACATCTCTAACCATTAGGCCACCATTGCCCTGTATGTGTTACTGCAAAATCCTACCAGTAGGATTTATGAAGTTTGGAAAAGATATTACAATGCTAACAAAATACTTTGTGGAGACAGTGAAATCAGAGTCATGCAGATTAGAAGAAGACAACTTTGTCATTCTGTCCATACAGCCAGTCATGTACAGTAGAACAAAATTACGTTTCTCCTATCTACAATGTTTATCACATCTACAATTAGAGGGGCCGCTGCCATGCAAGGCGCCACCACAAACAACGTTTCCTTCCCCCATTCTGTTATACTGAGCACCAAGCTAGAATGCGGGAAGTACCATTTTTTTATATGGTCTTTGGTATGATCCGGCCGGAATTATTATTATTAATGGATTATTAATTAACAAAGCTAATTGTGTTGAGAGATTTGACCAAACTGTTTACTGTATGTGTGTATTTATTGCATTTTATAAGTTCAGAAGATGCTTAATGTTTAAACTTTCTTTGTATTTCTTTTAATTAAACATTTTTTTTCCACAGTTGTTTTAGTTTCAGTTTGGTTAACAATAAAAACTTTGGTTTCCAGGAGCACCTGATAGAGAATGAAGTTGCAGTCCTGCGGAAGGTGAAACACCCGAACGTCATCATGCTGATCGAGGAAGTGGACACTCCCTCTGAGCTCTACCTGGTTATGGAGCTCGTCAAGGTGAGGTGGAGATTCAAGTGGTGGCACCTTCATTTCAGACTTCTTCTTTGTTATGCAGCCGCTCTGCTAAATCTTTATTTTTTTCCTCAGGGAGGGGATTTATTTGATGCCATCACCTCTTTGGCCAAATATACAGAAAGAGACGCCAGCGTCATGGTGTACAACCTTGCAGGAGCACTGAAATACCTGCACAGCTTGAACATTGTCCACAGAGATATTAAACCAGAGAACCTGCTGGTATACACTTGCATACACACACACCCTCTACTATATTATAATCCTGCCTTTCTGTGGGATTCAGCTGAGTGTTACTTTTTAGGTGGTTGAGTACCCAGACGGCACCAAGTCATTAAAACTTGGAGACTTTGGCCTGGCCACGGTGGTAGAGGGACCCCTGTACACCGTATGTGGCACACCTACATACGTGGCTCCAGAAATCATTTCAGAGTCAGGGTAAGATGGATGCCTACATGAATGATGATGAGATATCACAATTATTATTTTATTGGTGTGAGGTTTTAATGCATCACAAAGTAAAAATGTGGGTCTGCAGCTGTGCTGTGTTTTAAGTAGTTGTCTTCATGGTCTAGAAAGCATATTAAACTACTGTATGTAACTGAAAATACAGTGGTGCTTGATAGTTTCTTCATAAATATGGCCTAAAACATCATCGGATTTTCATACAAGTCCTAAAACTAGATCAGGAGAACCCAGTTAAATAAATGAGACAAAACATTTTACTTTTTAATTTATTTATTTGGGGAAAATGACCCAATATCTGTGAGTGGAAAAGTTTGTGAACCCCCAGGATTAGCAGGTAATTTGAAGGTCAAATTAGAGTCTGGTGTTTTAAATTAGTGGGATGACAATCAGGTGAGTGGGCACCCTGTTATATTTAAAGATCTGTCAATGTGTCAACACATGTTTGTGGAAGTGTATCGTAGCATGACCAAAGGAGATTTCTGAGGACCCCAGAAAAAGGGTTGTTGATGCTCATCAGGCTGGAAAAGGTTATAAAACCATCTCTAAAGAGTTTGGACTCCACCAATCCACAGTGTGTTCAAATAGAGAAAATAGAGTAGTGATGGCCAGATGAGGCTTTCTTGAAGCCTTGAAGCTTTTCATCAAATTGGGTCGTATGGACGAAGCCTCATCTGGAACTTCATTTGCTCTACTAAGCCATCTACTGGACAAAACGTACACAACATGCAGATGTTTACAAGGGCATTATTGGTTTGATGTGTATTTTTTCATTTCAGTAAATATACTGTCCTTTAAGAAATATCAATGATCAAAAGGGGAAAAAAGAAATAATAAAACTGGGGGGACTGCACTGAATGTGCTTGTGTTACTTATCCATTTTTATTAAGAAATAATAACCTTTCAATACTCTTTGGACTAAGGCGATTTTTTTTTTTAATTATTTCACCACCTTTTGAGAATACTTTCTCACAGAGCACAGAGGATGCAGGTGAATAATTTTTAACAGCAGGAAATGTATATAAATAGACACGCACTGAAAAAGAACCATGGAGTGAACATGAAAAAAAAAGATCAATCTATAGCACACAGTCTCAGCTTCTCAATGTGTGCTGGAATGCATCTGTAGTTTTGGGTGTGTGTACGTTTTTCTGTATACATTTCCTGCTGTTAAAAATGGCCATGGGTCTTTTTCACCATTAACTCAAGGTCCATAGTTGAAACAGACAACAAAAACGTAACACTGATGACACTGCGAAATCGCGCTAAACAAAGACTCAAACCCACAACCTTCAGCACCAGAGTCCAACGTTCTACACATGCACCACAATGTCATGCTATGTAAAGGCACTAAATTAGAAGGTGTTGACCGACTGCATTTAGTTCATTAGTTTGGGAGAAATTACATAGAACGTTTAATGCCTCAGGCAGAAATTAATGAGAGTTCTTGAATAAAGAAGCTCATCGGAATCCTTTGTGCGTGACAAATATAATTTAAGAAACTAGTTAATATAAAAATCATAGAAAATTGTATCCACGGTAAATGCACATTGTTTGTTTATATGTCATCAATACATGCCTCGATACTCACTTTGCAAAATATTTCCTGGATTACTCAGCTCTGGAAGTCCCATCACAGTTTCAGAGCATTGTTACCATCCCCAGGAGTGGTCAACCAACTCAGATCACTTAGAGCAATTCTGCCTGAAGAAGAGGAGGAATTTGTTTTTGAGATGAAAAATGGATCCACAGCATAAACTTTTAAACAAACATTTATCAGTTTTTAATTTCTTCATTAGGTTCCTGCCTCCTTGACTTTTCAAATACTTTTTGAGCAGCATGTTATTGTGAGCCGTTCCACCACTGAGACGTTCAATAATCCTAAGAGCTGGAGCAGGTGGCTGGGGAGAGGGAAGTCTGGGCTTCTCTGCTTGAGCTACTGCCTCCGTGACCCAGACCTCCGGAAAAGTGGTAGAAGATGGAGGGATGGATGTTTTAAAACTTCCAGCAAAATGTTGCAACAGCCTCAAACCAGGGTTGTTGTTTTTTTTCTTCGCTGCTGCCATGTTTCAGCACCTCTCAGAAACTGGTCATGTGACCTGAAGTTAGCCCTACATGGAACAAGCAAGAGAAAAGTTTGGAAAAAGTGTTTATATGGGTTGCCTTTGCCTTTTTATTGCATTATGATCAACTTATACCACCTCTCTCATTCCAGTTAAACATTTTTTTGTAATTGGGCTGCTCTGTTATAATTGAGATGTTTGTGCCTATATATACCAAGCGATTGACCTCTTTTAGAGTATCACAGATGGATGATAGAAATGCTTATTTATAAATTATTAAGTTATGTCCTCATTCTATGTCTGCCATCTCTTTTTCCTTCAGTTACGGACTAAAGGTGGATATCTGGGCTGCAGGTGTCATCACCTACATCCTCCTGTGTGGCTTCCCTCCATTTAGAAGGTAAAGCTTGCAGTTAAAGCTGGTTTAAAAGATAAGATAGTTGAACGGTTGCTGAGATTAATCCATCTATTAAGGATGGTCCGTCATTGTGTTGACCTACAGCATGTTCTCTGAGTGGGTTCTTGTTTTTTTCTTCTGTAAATACAGTGAGAATAACCGGCAGGAGGACCTGTTTGAGCAGATCCTTCGTGGCCAGCTAGACTTTCCTAGTCCTTACTGGGACAACATCACTGACTCAGCAAAGGTTGGGGTCACTGAAACACACACATTTACTGTAGTACTATATACTGTGTTGCTATTCATTTTACAGGACATTTACACGAAGTACTGTATGGGTTTTCCTTAAGTTGACTGAATGTAAAACGCATGGATACACACTCCCTTTAATGACTAGTGTCTGCTGAAGGACACGGACGCCCCTCCACCCTTCCGAGTAAATGTCTTATATTAAAGTGTCAGCATGAGACCAAACTGCTAATTAGACACTTCTTTTTCTGCGTCCTCCTCCCTGTAGATAAGTGCAGGGGTATCAACACCACAGCATGAAGCACAGTGCAGTGATGAGACTGTACACCTGTCACTTGAAAATGGGTTGTTACTGTATGCACATATTTTGAGGTTAAAATTTCCAGTCATGTTTATCATTTGTCTTTCTCCATGACTTACAGTGATGTTTTTAATGAGAAACATCTTTTTAACTGATGACCATCTGCTTTGACACAAGTTCTAGTTTAATGGAAGTTAAGCAGTTTTGGTGAAAGGTGACAACTCTTTTAAACAAAGCAGTTGCTGATGGGATTCAGTGAGATCTAGGAGAGTGTTTGAAGTGTTTCTTCATGCTTTTACATTCCATAGAAATATCAAGATCAGCCATTGAAAAACAGGAAAAAGAATTTGAAGCTCAATAAGCAAACCACCTGTAGAACTGCTCCATCTAATATCACTCAGCTGATCAGGCAGGCACTAAATTTTACTTTACTGAGTAGATTTATAAAATGATTTTTAGTTCATTCCAGTGAAACCGAAAGGAGCTTAAGGCAATGGTGCATCATCCGTCTCTCTCTGTCCATCTGTTGCTCCGTTCCTCCACAATTCACGGGACTCACTACTCCTCCTTCCCCCAGTGCTCACCAAACTCACAATGATCCTCAGGTGGGTCTGCATCCAGGTTGCATTCAAGGTCAAGTTCTGGGTCAAAGATCAGGAGATCTGAGCACTCTCTGGGTTATTTCATTGGACTGGGACAAGGTACTCTTGATCATTGACAGTCGGGTTTTTTACTATTACTTGAGTTCAGTTTTCTGCGTTAATTTGATTTGACTTCTTTTCTGACTCGGTTAATATTTAATATATTGATATTATATTAGAGGGCACATGTGGCTAGTCTGTATTTTCTTATCCTCTAACAAATTGAAGAGCAAAACACTGAAAAGGTTTACAAGAATATAGCTGTAAATTTGTGTAAAATGTAGCAAATTTGATTGAATTTTTTAAAATCTCAAAATTATGAACACACACACACACCAAAAAACATAAGAAAAACTGATGTTAAAAACATACAGATTTTTGAAGAAAGATTCATAAATTGAGATCAAGGTCAGACTAAAGTCTTTACTTCGTAACTTCTTTAGTTAATACTTGCTTACTTTGAGTCAGGTTATTTATTTGGTGATTACACTTATGTTATAAACTAGAGCATAGTTTCTGTGTTTCTGTCTATCGGTTGCTATCTGTGTAGTTCAGTCAGTTAAGTGTCACACTAAAAAAAGTCTATAAATATAACACAGACTTGAATCTTTGATAAAAGTAACCACATCGGTTTATAAAATGTTTGAGATAATTAGATAAAAATGCTTAAAGATGGTCAAAGTCCATTTTAATTACTCAGTTTAGCAGTTGTGAAATCTGTCAGATAGGCATATACATATTCACCCTCAGTTTCTAATAAGCAACCACTTGGATATAGAACACAAACTATTTTAATGTCAGTCTATGGAGTGTCAGGGAGGGATAGTACTTCTAACGGGGGAACAGTCACACCTCCGGGTGGCCGGTTCGCTTTGGTTCCCACTTGGCACTCAACTCTCACCTGTGGCTCCAAGTATCTGTTTGCATGCAACAGCGGCCACATCCCAGTAAACCGCTTCGACTGGCGGGTAAAACCAGGTGAGGGTAGCCGACGGGTTTGAAACCCTCGGTGATGGTAGGGCTTGTCTACCCACGCATGCATTGACTGGACCTGGCGGACTGCGGAGAGAAAACCACCAGATTGGCTCAACGGGCAGGAAGGCAGACCCAGCAAAGCGTTGTGGAGCGCAACTAGGGCACAGTGAGACACGTAGGACACTGCTGGCCATCCACTGCATCCTAACCTATCTCCAGCCATCTTGACTACGTCTTGCCACTGGATCCAGATAGGCTGGGAGGAGAGAGTGAGGTTGACGACCCTGCGCAACGCTCCCTCACTTAAATCAAATTCACGCACAAGTGAAGACATCACCCCCCACCCCACCCCAATTTCCTTCTCATCCTGCCCCCCCCACCCCCAAGTCCTGTGGTGATGGGCAAGTGATGAAGCAGCAGGTGTGGATACGCTGGAAGCTATAGCCACAATCCCACACACAGGCGGCCCAGGGCATAGTGTCGCTCTCTACTGGAATGAAGCAGCAGTGGAGTTCAGCAGCCCCCTGGATGTCTGTGCAGCTCTCTTTATGATTTGCTCTGCTCACCTCCATGGCCTGAGGAAGGGGCTAGAAAATGTGCCCTGAACATAGCCTGCTTTACAACACCCTGGCCAGCAAGCCACAGCTGACGGGGACCCCACCCTAGCGGTTGAAATTCTCAGAAGAAATCAACTAAGGTGACATCACTCACCATTGGCACTTGGAATGTGCGAATGCTCATGGACAGCTCCAAAGCAGACAGACCTGAGAGATGGGCAGCACTTGTCGCAAGAGAACTCAGCAGGTACAGCATCCACATCACAGCTCTGAGCAAGACCAGGTTTGCAGACGAAGGTCAGCTGGCAGACGTCAAAGCCGGCTACACCTTTTTCTGGAGCGGCCAAGGCAGCAAAGAACGCCGTGAAGCAGGAGTGGGTTTCGCGATCAGATCCAATCTGATCAGCAAGCTTACCAGCTTCCCCAAAGGAACTAATGACTGCCTCATGACCCTGCGGCTCCCCCAACAAGGAAAAAACCATGCCACATTCATCAGTGCATTTGCCCCCACCATGACGAACCCAGATGAGATCAAAGACAAGTTTTACGAGGACTGAGACTCTCATTGAAAGCATACCAAAGGAGGACAAACTCATTGTACCAACTCTGGCATTAAAGTCTCCAAGTAACAGACTACCAGACACGGGAGGGAGTCCTTGGGAGAAATGGAGTTGGAAAGTGCAACAGCAACGGTCTTCTCCTGTCGAAGACATGCGCCTCTCATGACCTTCTGATCACTAATACCGTCTACCGCTTGCCAAATTGCCACAAGACCTCCTGGATGCATCCACACAGCAAGCATTGGCATCTGATCGATTACATCATTATGAAAAGGAGAGACAGGCGGGACATGAGCTACGAAGGCGATGTGTGGCGCAGACTGCTGGACGGATCAGACTCATTCTCTCAAAGCTCAACATGCACATCCAGCACAAACGGCGTCCACAGGGGAAAAAGGCAAACAAGCGACTCAGTGTCAGCAAGCTGGAACAGCACTCTGTGCGACAGAACCTCAGTGAGGACCTGGACAGCAAGCTTAATCAGCTCCACCTCAGGGTGTACGGAGCAGAAGAAGACTGGGCAGCTTTCAGAGACATGGTGTACGACACCTCACTCACTCATCTGGGCCAGAACACGCACAAACACCAAGACTGGGTCAATGAAAATGATGAGGACATCCAAAAGCTGCTTGACGAGAAGCGTGAAGCCCACAGAGCATACCAACAAGACAGTAGATCTGCCTCTAAGAAAGCAACTTTCAACTCCATCAAAGGAAAGGCGGAGGCAAAGCTCAGAAAGATGCAGGACTTCTGGCTCAGCAAAAAGGCAGATGAAATACAGCAGTACCCTGACAGCAGCAACTCCAAAGGCTTCTACGGTGCCCTTAAGACCATCTGCAGGCCTCAGTCTTCTGGAACATCACCACTGCTCAGTGCTGACGGGTCCACTCTCCTCACTGACAAGAACGCAATCCTGGAAAGATGGGCAGAACATTTCAGCAGTGTCCTGAACAGACCTTCGTCCATCAGTGCAGAAGCCTTCACTCACATGCCCCAAGGAGAGGTGAACACATCTCTGGCAGAACCTCCAATGAAATCAGAAGTCCAAAAAGTGATCAAGCTCCTCTCCAACAGCAAAGCACCAGGCTCTTACTCCATCCCAGCAGAAATCTACAAGGCAGGAGGACCAGTTCTAATACAGAAACTCACGAAGCTCTTTCAGATCATGTGGCAGCAGGAAGTTATCCCCCAGGAGCTCAAGGACGCCTCCATTGTCAATCTCTCCAAGAGAAAAGGAAACAGGCAGTCCTGCGACAACCACTGTGGGATTTCTCTCCTCGCCATCACCGGCAAGATCCTTGCAAGAGTCCTTCTCAACTGCCTCATTCAGCACATGGAAGGTAGTCACCTGCTGGAGAGCCAGTGTGGCTTCAGAGAAGGTCGTGGAACTGCTGACATGATCTTTGGGGCACACCAACTTCAGGAGAAGTGTCAAGAGCAGAACAAGGACCTCTACACAACATTTGTAGATCTGACCAAGGCTTTTGATACTGTCAGTCTTGAGGGGCTGTGGAAGATCATGGCGAAGTTCAGCTGCCCGGCCAAGTTCATCAGCATGGTGCACCAGTTCCACAACGGCATGCTTGCTCGAGTACTGGACAATGGAGACTCCTCCAAAGCTTTCCCAGTCACCAACGGAGTCTAGCAGGGCTGTGTACTCGCACCCACACTTTTCAGCATGATGTTGACAGCCATGCTGTCTGATGCCTTCTGCGACTATGAAGAAAGCGCCATCAAGATCAGGTACAGGATGGACGGCAGGCTCTTCAACCTGCGGAGGCTTCAAGCCAAAACAAAGGTGGAAGGGGACTCAGTGTGCGGCTTCCTGTTTCCAGACGACTGCGCACTCAATGCCGCTACAGAGGCCCAGATGCAGCAGAGCATAAACCACTTCTCCACTGCTTGTGACAACTTTGGACTTACAATCAGTACGAAAAAAACCGAGGTCCTGCACCAACCTGCACTGCAGAAGACTTACGTGGAACCACCCATCACTGTCAATGGGGAGACCCTCAAGGCTGTCGATAAGTTCACGTACCTCGGCAGCACACTCTCCAGGTCTGTCAACATTGACAACAAGGTCAATTCGCTCATTGCCAAGGCAAGCTCAGCATTCGGACAGTTACGTGCAACAGTGTGGGAAAGGAGAGGCATCAGGCTGACCACAAAACTGAAGGTGTACAAGGCAGTTGTCCTGCCTTCCCTACTGTACGCCTGCGAGACCGGGACAGTCTACGAGCATCATGCCAGAAAGCTAAACCCCTTCCACCTGAACTGCCTCTGAAAGCTTGTGAAGATCACCTGGCAGGACAAAATCCATGACACAGAGGTCCTGTCCCGAGCTGAGCTGCCTAGCATCCACACCCTGCTCAAGAGAGCCCAGATTAGGTGGGCTGGCCACCTTGTTCGTATACCTGATTCACACCTACCAAAGAGACTATTTGACAGTGAACTAGCAGAGGGCAAGCGCTCACAAGGTAGTCAGAAGTACAACAAAGATACTCTTAAGGCCTCCCTGAAGAGCTTTGACATCAGTCCTGACACGTGGGAGACCCTAGCGCTAGACCGACCAGACTGGCGTAGCCGCACCAGCAAAGGTGCTGCCTCCTTTGAGCTGAACAGGATTGCCAAGGCCCAGAGAAAACGTGAGGTTCACAAGCCCAGAGCCATCCCTGTATCTTCTGCCCGCACAGACCACCTGTAGCAGAGCCTTCCGTGCCCACATCGGACTGATCAGCCACAGCCAGATACACCGCACCCAGTCGTCTTCCCTGTGATGTCCTTGGTCATCGTCAAGAACGACGGACGAACAACAACAACTCACGCCTGAAGCTAGCCTCCAGTGGTCACTGAAGGAACTACAGTTTTCATCTCTTGTTTGGCTAAAAGTTCAGACCAACAAAGATGTTAAAGCTGTCTTATTATTAAACACAGTCTAAACTAATTTAATGGACAAAAACATAACTACTTTGGGGTGTAATACAATAGCCAGAAAATGTCACTTTAAATGGTTTCTGCACGGCCAGATTTACGGCCGGGTTTGAATTTGTTGTATTCTGTTACAGGAACTGATTGGAAAGATGCTTCAGGTGAATGCCGAGGCTCGGTACACAGCACAGGATGTCCTCTTGCACCCTTGGGTTACGGTATACTACCGCTCATAAAAATGTCAAGACGTGCACCTGAGAACACACACTGTAGTTTAATGTGCAAAATTTCACGTTTGTGTGTGTGTGTGTGTGTGTTTAGGATGAGGTGATCAAGGAGAACAACATGAAGATGGAGGTGACAGGTAAACTGAAGACACACTTTAACACGGCGGCGAAGCACAGCATCACCACAGCTGGGGTGTCTGTTATCATGGTAAGCTCCAGAAAACAACCACCATCAGACATTAACTGTGATTTTTATTCTTAATTCTGGGATATCTTTGCCTTTTTCTTTTTTTTTTTTTTTTTTTTTTAGAAATGTTACATTGCTTAATGGTGGAAAACCCCTTGAAAGCAATGAGATTAACTTTGTGACCTCCTAAATCGGTAGTACTGAGGTTTTGACATGGGTTTAGTGGAAAGTGACAGGTTGCCTGCAGTGATATGAACATGTCAGGCCCTTTTCCAAGCTTTCACTTCATGATGGTGAATGTTTGACCCAAATATGGAGGATTGCACTCTTTATTCATTTGCAATAAATCTAAGGCCTGGTTAATCACTTTGCCAAAAATATCTGCCCTCATCATCATCATTCTCATCCTCATCCAAGAAGGGATTAAGGCAAGTTACCAGCAAGATAAAGTCATTCTTATCATTCCATCTTGTCTGTTTCAAGCTTTGTTTGTATTGCAGTTTGACTTCCACATGTCATCAGGTCTCCGATGAAATCAGGACATGAAGGGTGGACACATGTCTGTGATTACAAGTCTGACGTGTTGCTCCTCATTTTTGTGTAAATCTCATTTGACAGTTTGAGGTGTAATTGTGGGCCCTGGCCTCGACTCCATCGCCGCCTCCTCTTCTCCACCCTCTTCCTCCACCCTCATCCTCACCCCTCCCTCACACCTGACCCACGACCACAGTGGACGCCTGGAGCTGAGAGCTGGTACACAGTTCGTAACCCTGCACCCCCTGTCTGCCTCCCTCCTCCAAACTCCATTTCTCTTATCCAGCCATCACCCTTCCCTTTGCCTTCCTCCGCCATCTTTTAACGACTCCCACCCACCTCTTCCCCCCTGCTGTCCCCTTCCTTCCCGTTTCATTTTCAGGCTGCCTGCTCCACTTTGGCTGCAGCTGCAGCAAATACTTTCGCTAACGGTCTGTCCTCAATTTACCCATCCGACTCTTTCCACATTACATTCTGCTGCCACACTCACATTTTACCCCATTTCCTGTTGATTACAACTTTTGTTTTTAGAGGATGTGTTGCTTTAATCAGAATGTCATTCAAGTATGCTTTAACTGCTAAAGCAAAGCTCATGCAAGAATTGTGCAAGTTGCCTTGCTCTATTTAGTGTCGCTCCTCATTTCAACCAGCAGATTAAAGTTGTGACTACTGTAGGTCTAAAAAAAAAACAAAAAAAAAACTGTGGTCGGTTTATATAATACTACTATGGCACCACCTTGAGGGAAGGATTAAGCACTACAGTGGCTGCTCTGTTAGGCTTTGTAGAGATGGATGCAAAGTTTTATCATTATTTCCCTTTATGTACTAAACAATGGGGTCCATTTTTAAAAACATTAGTTGGCTATAAAATAAATAAGTCATACAGATTTTTGAAGTCTTGCACTAATAAACAGCTAAACAGTTTTTCCTGTAGCAAAAAAAAGCTGGATTTATAATTCATTTTTACTTTTAAAACCTTCCTGCTGATATAAAAAAAATAAATTTTAAATTGACTTCCACTTACCAGTTTTCATAGTAAACTATTCCAACCTTCCAAAATATTATCTAATTGTTTCAACCTTCATCACTCCTCAGCATGGTTATTTGCTTATTAACCAGTTACATGCACTCTTTCCTTCATTGA
The DNA here is from genome assembly GCA_020510985.1 of Pholidichthys leucotaenia. Taxonomy (NCBI): domain Eukaryota; kingdom Metazoa; phylum Chordata; class Actinopteri; order Cichliformes; family Pholidichthyidae; genus Pholidichthys; species Pholidichthys leucotaenia. The sequence goes on from CM035848.1 coordinate 214,446,941, forward strand.
GTTTTGTAGCTGTTACATATGTAATGTTAGTATATAATGCCGATACTTAACGTTCCTGTTTCACTGTATATTATTTTGATATTTTAACTATTCAGTCATAGTCCTTACTATGGCTACTTTGTGTTCATGTAAGCCAGCAACTGTATGTTTTTAGCTAATGCAATGTCGTGGCCTCCGTCGTCCATCTGTCCACATTTCACGGGAATCACTACTCCTCCCAGGCCCCGATGCTCACTAAACTCACTCACAATGATCCTCAGGAGGGTCTGCATCCATGGTGTCAAGTCACTGTCAAGGTCAAAGGTCAGGAGGTCAGGGCACTTACATGATTTGAGAAAAATCGCTCCTCCCCCTAGGCAATTACATCGATTCTCACCAAACTCAGTGACCCTAAAGTAGGTCAGCATCCAGGTTGAAGTCAAGGTCATTGTCAAAGGTCAGAAGCTCTGGGCATTTATGATTTCTTGAAAAACATTACTCCTCCTAGGCCACTGACCTTTAGGCACATCCTGGGTCTGTATCTAGGCTGTGGTTCACACCAAGGTCAGGAGACCTGAGCACCCCCAGGTGATTCCGTCAGGCCAGAATGAGCTACTCCATCATTGATGATCTGGTTTTTCTTTAGCTATCCAGCGATCAACTGTTAGGCACTCTTTAGCTAGTTATTTTAACCTTTTTTGGTACTTTTTGATGTTTACTTGTACAGTGGCAAGAAAACACAAATTTATCAGGTTTTTGTAATAATTGGTCATAAAATGTTAATAAGATCTTTATCTAATGAATTTATAATATGTCGTGTCTGTATTAAACGCATCCATTAATCATTCAAAGAGCTGGTGAAGAAAGTATGTGAACCCGTATGGCTTCAACAGAAGCCAGGAGTTGGCAAACCTGGAGTCCAAGCAGTGAAACGAGATGGGAGCGAGGTGTAGAGCTACTTTGATTTAGAAAAAACATTCAGACTTGGATGTGCCCAATAAAGACATGAAATATTATAACTGTATGTGTGGTGTTAGATTAAGCACATTGTGTTTCTCTATACTTTGAACTTAGATGTAGAGCAGATATACTTTATGATCAATTAATGCAAAAAAAACCAAACGGGGACAAATGGTTCACTTACTTTTTCTTGCCATTGTTTATTTTAGATTGATGGAATTATTAATTTTGGCTGCTATTGTCCATTTATTACTTTTAAAGCTACCTTTGTTCCCATAGTTTTTTTTTCTGACTGACCGTTCTGAGGCAAAAAAAAATTAAGATCAATATTGGAAATATAAAAATGTAATTTCTAGTAATACATTTAAGTTTAAATTAAAATGTACAAATTTAAACAGCCTCACATTTGATGAATAAACTCATTAAGAAAAAACAGAAAGTTAGCAGAAAGTTACAAATTTACAAGAAAATATCAAAAAAAGATTCAAATAGGAAAAACAGGATATTGCAAATTGACAAATTTTCTTGAAAGTTGCATCTTTTTCCATCTTATTATATTCATTTTATGTTTGTAGGAACTTTATGCAAACAACATGCTGTGGATAAAAAGTCTGAAATTAATTTATCTCAAATTAAGGTCTTAATTTTCCTTAAAAATTACAATTAAGCCATAATTCTATATTTCAAATGTCTTAAAATACCACAGAAAGGCTGCAAATAAATATGATGGGGGTTTTCTTGCATTTATGGAGTAAAATAAAATATATACAGTGGTGTGAAAAAGTGTCCAGTACACTGGATTGCTGGACTCACCCTCAGAGATAGGGTGAGGAGCTCAGTCATCCAGGAGAGGCTCAGAGTAGAACCGCTGCTCCTCCACATAGAAAAGAGCCAATTGAGGTGGTTTGGGAATCTGATCAGTATGCCTCCTGGATGCTTCCCACATGAGGTGTTTCGGGCACGTCCCTCTGGGAGGAGACCCCGGGGCAGACCCAGGACTCGGTGGAGAGACTATGTCTCCCAGCTGGTCTGGGAGCGCCTTGGAATCCTCACTGAAGAGCTGGAGCAGGTGCCTGGGGAGAGGGAAGTCTGGACTTCTCTGCTTGAACTGCTGCCCCTGCGACCCGGACCTCCGGCAAAGCGGTAGAAGATGGATGGATGGTGTGAAAAAGTGTTTGCCCCTTTCCTGATTTCTCATTTTTTTGTATGTTTGTCACACTTAAATGTTTCAGATCATCAAACAAATTTAAATATTAGACAAAGATAACACAAGTAAACACAAAATCCAGTTTTTAAATGAAGGTGTTTATTATTAAGGGAAAAAAGAATCCAAACCTACATGGCCTTGTGTGAAAAAGTGATTGCCCCCTAAACCTAATAACTGGTTGGGCCACCCTTAGCAGCAACAACTGCAATCAAGCGTTTGTGATAACTGGCAATGAGTCTTTTACAGCGCTGTGGAGGAATTTTGGCCCACTTATCTTTGCAGAATTGTTGTAATTCAGTCACATTGGAGGGTTTTCGAGCATGAACCGCCTTTTTAAGGTCATGCCACAGCATCTCAGTGGGATTCAGGTCAGGACTTTGATTAGGCCACTCCAAAGTCTTCATTTTGTTTTTCTTAAGCCATTCAGAGGTGGACTTGCTGGTGTGTTTTGGATCATTGTCCTGCTGCAGAACCCAAGTGCACTTCAGCTTGAGGTCACGAACAGGTGGCTGGACATTCTCCTTCAGGATTTTTTGGTAGACAGCAGAATTCATGGTTCCATTTACCACAGTGAGTCTTCCAGGTCCTGAAGCAGCAAAACAGCCCCAGATCATCAAACTACCACCACCATATTTTACTGTTGGTATGATGTTCCTTTTCTGAAATGCTGTTACTTTTACATTGGATGTAATGGGATACACACCTTCCAAAAAGTTCAACTTCTGTCTCGTCAGTTCAGAGTATTTTCCCAAAAGTCTTGAGGATCATCAAGATCTTTTTCTGGCAAAACTGAGAAAACCCTTTGTGTTCTTTTTGCTCAGCAGTGGTTTTCGTCTTGGAACTCTGCCATGCAGGCCATTTTTGTCCAGTCTCTTTCTTATTGTGGAGTTATGAACACCGACCTTAACTGAGGTAGGTGAGGTCTGCAGTTCTTTGGATGTTGTTGTGGGATCTTTTGTGACCTCTTGGATGAGTCGTTGCTGCACTCTTGGGGTAATTTTGGTCGGCCGGCCACTGCTGGGAAGGATCACCACTGTTCCATGTTTTCTCCATTTGTGGATAATGGCTCTCACTGTGGTTCACTGGAGTCCCAAAGCTTTAGAAATGGCTTTATAACCTTTTCCAGACTGACAGATCTCAATTACTTTCTCATTTGTTCCTGAATTTCTTTGGATCACAGCATGATGTCTAGCTTTTGAGGATCTTTTAGTCTACTTCATTTTGTCAGGCAGGTCCTATGTAAGTGATTTCTTGATTGAGAACAAGTGTGGCAGTAATCAGGCCTGGATGTGGCTAGAGAAATTGAACTCAGCTTTCCAAAGATGTGATAAACCACAGTTAATTTATGTTTTAATGGGGGGATAATCACTTTTTCTCATAGGGCCATGTAGGTTTGGATTTTTTTTACCCTTATAATAATAAACACCTTCATTTAAAACCTGCATTTTGTGTTTACTTGTGTTGTCTTTGTCTCATATTTAAATTTGTTTGATGATCTGAAACATTTAAGTGTGACAAACATACAAAGAAAATGAGGGGGCAAACACTTTTTCACACCACTATAAATTTGCAAATAATTAATGTTTTTGCATTTTTACATACTTTCTCATTACCGTAATTTGTAATGTTTGTTAATCTCTCATTTCAAGCATTTGCAATATTATACTGTATCTCACACATCTGCAACTTTTTCCACATGAATTTATTTTTTCTTGTAAATTTGAATTTTCTCCTGAATGTGACTTTGAAATAGTCATTGTTTTTCCTTGTAAATTTTCAGCTTTTTTTCTTATAAATTTGTGACTTTAAAGAAAAACAGCTCTAGTAGGTTAATTTTGTCTTTTGATTATTTACCTTTTGTTCTTATTAAAGACACAACTAGAAGAGATGTTTTTGCCTTCTTTACATGTGTCACTGTTCTGACGAAGGCTGCAGTGAACAGTTGAAACATGTAAAGAAGGTAAAAACATCTCCTTTCTATTTTTGTCTTTAATAAGAACAAAAGATAAATATTTAAAGAAAAAGGTTGAAATGTGTTTTAGTAGGGTTAGGGGTTTGTTCAAAGTCAAAGTACCTTTATTGATCTCCTTTAGGAGAGATTTGTCTTGGGCAGAGGGATCTCCTGCACAACAAAAACCCTTACAGTACATACAACCAATACATAAATAGCCACCAAAAATAAAATCAACATAATTCACCAAGGTGCAAATACAGTGCCATGGTCTGCTCAACCTCACAGTCTCCCTAACTTTTGTTCACCTGACTGATCCGCTCATTAATGAGCTTCACCGACAAGGGAATGAATGAGTGCTTGTACCACTTATATTTACAGAGAGGGACCCCTCTCCCCGAATTCATTAAAATATATTCGGGATACAATACTTGAGAACCATCAGATAAAAGGCAATTTGCCTGTCTAAGGGTGGCTTGTTCAAACAGATCTTGAGGAGTTGAAAGTGCTGCCATACTCATGATCTTCCCTGCTATCTTTACCAGATTTTAATATCTGAACTTTTGATTTAACTGTTAAATTACCAAATCAGCTGGTCATACCATACCATAACACAGACTCAATGGTTGCCCTGTAGAAAAGCAACATAATATTTCAACAGACACCAGTCTGAGCCGGTGAAGAAAATGCAGACGCCGGTGGATTCGGGCACAAACACTCACCACCTGCGTGTGCCAGCTCAGGTCATTATCAATGTGAACACCAAGATATTTATATGACTTAACCTGTTTGATATCATGACCATGTATGGCCACAGGACTGTGATCACCATCTGACCTGGGATTCACCAGCATCTCCACCATCTTTTCTGTATTAATCTGCAGCTAATGTTCGCAAACCCATCCACCCCAGATTTGTGGCTGTTTGAGTTGATATTGGTCTTTAGTAGACTCGGTATTACAGAGTCATCTGAAAACTTCACCACATACAGTATAGGTCCTGCTGAAAGCTAACACAGTCATTAGTATACAATGTAAATAAAAACGGTGAGCTGACACAGCCCTGAGGGGCCCCTGGTGCTACTCAATGCAATATCAGAGAGCACAGAATTAAACTTCACCTGCTGTGACGTATTTGACAGGAAAGAATAGTACCACTCGACTAAAAAAGGATTCACGCGCAACTGGATCATTTTTTTTAAGGAGGATCCATGACTGAATACAGTTAAAAGCTGAACAAAAACCAATAAAAACCAATCTGGCATATGCAGAGGGACTCTCAAGATGTTTTAAAACTAAATGCATTATAGTTAGAATGGCATTACTTGTACTCCGTTTCTTTTTGTACGCAAATTGATATTGATCCAGGTGTGGCTCCACACCTCCCAGTTTTAGGTATTTTGTTTGATTATCTTAATTATGAAGTGGCAACATCAATCATGGTAAGCTCTAATATAATGTGAGCTGGACTGTTGACTAAAAATCTGCAATGATTTCAGTTCCAGCAAGTAATTGGAAAAGGTTAATTGTTAATCTGGCTACATACATTTTCCCATTTTACAACTGCAAGGCCTTAAATTTGATCAGCTGGCCTTAAAATGTCTTATAAACTGAGATGTTTTAAGGCCATCTTCCTCATAGCTGCAGATGCTGTGGTTTAACTCGGTTGTCTTTTATTTTTAATGCCTTCTGTTTTTGTCTGTAAATTCCCCCCAATGTCTTTTTCCAGTGTTGTCGCTGCCCTTTCTCATTAAGCACTTTAGTCAGTATTCTGCATACCTAATGACCGTTGCAGAATTATGACGGCCTCTGGGGTGTGTGTGCCCTTGGCTATGCCTTCATGCAGTTTGTTGAGTATAATAAAAAAAAAATGACACCATGTCTGAAAAAGCTAAAAGAATGAATTAAACAGGATGTGATCTATTCAGAAGTACATGTATATACCCTATTATTCATCAACCTGTTTCTGCCTAACATACTTACTTTGTTCCAGCTCAGTCCTCCTCAATAAAAATAATTTGGTTTCAATTACTTGAAACGGCAGGAACACTGAGGTGGAACAACAGCTGTCCACTGGCCATCATGCTTGTTGTGTTGACTTTATTTTGTGACGCTGTGAGTAAGACTAGTCTCTGTCCCTTTTTTTGCTTCTCCCCCTCTCCCTGCTTTTCGTCACTCTGAATTAGCTCCAAGGCAATGGTATGTACTAACACTCGATGCTGCTCTTTATCCATTCTGCTCCCGGGCAAATGAGAATTGTTTTTGGTTCAGCATTTTAAAGATTGATTAATGAGCAGAAGAGCTGACTGCACATACTGACCAAAATAAAAACAGCTTCTCGTTTGCCTTTTGTCTACACATAGTAGCACTGGATGAGGTGTTTGCCTTCTCCTTTACTGTGCCGTTTTTGTTTTTGTTGGTCCATCTCTCAGCCATTTTCATTAACGTGTTCCTTCATGCGTGTTGTTCAGTCACCGATGACTAAAAACTCAACAAAACTGGGTCAGTGGTAATGGCTGCCTGTAAGTGGTTATTGTCCAGACTGTTGATGATAAATGAGTTGAAGTTTTAGTGTAGACTGACCCACATGATCTTTCTTTCTCTGTTCTGTTTGCTTTTTTATATGGAGGCCCTACAGTTCTGAATAGTGATTATTTTTTTAATCTCATTTGTGCAAGATCACATGTTGGCGTAAAATTATTACCTTGTTTGTACTTGTGATTTTTTTTTTCATTTTGTGTGCACAAATTGTATGAATAAGTGTGAATGAGAATTATCTTGTGCAAACCAAGTATAGATGGATTTAAAAAATATCACTCTTCAGGACTTTAGGGATTCTGTATTTTTTTTTAAAATGGAGCTGATTATTTTTTTATTTTTAAACAGAACACAGCTCTAGATAAGGAGGCTCTTCAGCTGACTGCCCGTTGTTGTTCTGGACCTCCTGAGTTGCCATGTTCATCGATGTTGACTGAGGAAGTCCCAGCTCCCCCTCCAGAAGAACAGGCCTCCTGTGCCAAAGAACCACAACTGAGCAAGACGGCCTCTGCAGAAACACCCAGAGCTGAAGCTGCTGAGCCCCATTCTGCGAACACCTCTGAACCTTACTGCTCTCTTTCCCAAACTGATAGCGACACGATAGCTGCTGAGCTCAGTGTGCCTCCACCTGCTCCTGCAACTTCACTCCAGTTATCCCCCTCCCCCTCTGCTGAAACTGCTCCCATCCCCCCACCTCCTGATGAAGAAATGTCCCAAATGTCTCTCCCGGCTGCCCCGTCTTCATCTTTAGACCGTACCTCCCCTTCCTTTCCTCTTCACACTTGTGTAGCTCCCACTAGACCCATCCTCTGCCCTGCTCCATCATCTCCTACCAAACCGGCCCAAGATGCTTCTGCACCAAGTGAACAGGCAGCTCCCCAGTCGTTTTCTCCCCCCGTCTCTCCCACCCAGCCTGTTGTGCTCTTCCCAACACAAGAACCACCTCTCTCCCCTTCTCCCATCCATCCGACCCTGTTTCCCTCTCCTCCTTCCACACCTCCCAGATCCACAACCCCACCCTCTCCTGTGTACCCTGCTTCCACCAGCTTTCTCCCCGCTGAAGAACTCGTGGAGAAAATGTAAAAATGTTAGATCTTTTCAGTCATTAAATTCACCCCCAAAATGGATGGAGGGCTAAAGGCCAAAATAAGCATTTCTTATTAGCTGTAAGCTGAGCCAGGGAACATATTCCCCCGCCGTGTCTTCTGAGAGACTGAGGACACACGACGTCTCTGAGGGGTCGCTTAATCGTATGTGTTTTTATTTATTGATGGATGATGTGGAGAGAAATAGGAATTGACTGGGTATGATCTATCTCTTGAATCCATTCATCACTGTATGAAATGTTTGTGAGTTGTGTATTATTTAGCATAATTCTGACCTGTTTGTGATTATGTCCTCAGTACAAACACAGTGAGACAATACTACATCCCAGCATCTCAAAGTTTGCTGTAGAGCTTGCTAGACTAGCTCTGTACCTATATTGTAGTCTTCATTATCAACCACTTTACTATTTACTGTAATTACATTCAAACAGTGGGTGGACAAAATAAAGGTGATCTGTGCACAAACTACCAACTACTTTTTAATTCAGTGCAGTTCTGATGAGCAAGAATGTGATTAAAAATGAGGAGGGAAAAAAAACTGGTGGTGGTCGTAACCATTTGGACTAAAGTCATCTTATTTAAAGGTCCCATTTACTACACTTTTTCCACAGTTCCCAAAGGTCTTATAATGAAATGTTGGTGACAAACTGGCCAAATTGCCTTTAATTATTTCAACATCATTGTGAATCATCTTTTTCCAGCTTCTGTCAGAATGGCTCGTGTTGGTGCATGTCTCTAGCTCAGGGGTCAGCAACCCGCAGCTCCTCAGCCCCCATGCTGTGACTCCCTGGAGTTATATCTCAAAACACATGGAAATTAATGGTCATTTTAATGATTTCATTTTTCAAATTATTGTGTATTGGATACATTTTTCAACTGAAAGGCATGCTTTTATGAACGTAAAATATATTCTAAATTATTTGTGTTAACTGTGTGTCACATCCGACAGCGGCTCACATGCACGGAGAGCTGCTCAGCCTCTCCACGCATATGGAGAGCATGAAGAGCCCAGCAGCTTCCCGCTTATCCACCCCCCACCCTTGGTAAGATCTGGACAAATCCAGAAAAAGTAAAATCACTGAGGAAAAATAGTTTAATTGTGTATAGACAGTCATTCACGTTCATGATTGGTTATGTTGTGAGAATATCTCCACAAGAACACAAATGGAAAAAAAAAACCGGGCCTCCTCAATAGTCTCTGCAGGTCCGTAAAAAGTCTTAAATGTGATTTAAAAATCAATGCCTTAATTATCCTTGAAAATGAGAAACAATCCTTGAATTCCTGCGCAATGACCTTAAAATTAGTAGCCTGTGCTATAAATGCTGGATTAACCAGACATACAGTAACCAAAGTCTGAGTTAGTGTAAATTTATTTTCACCATCACAACTCACCTGTGAGAAACCTCACCTCCTGTTTCCTGACTGATAAAAGAAGGATCCAAAGAGGAGAAAACACAAATGTATTGTTTTGCATTTTGAGAATTGGAGCTGATCCAGAAGACTTAGTTACTTCCCGCCAGGCGCTCTTTGTACACGTGACGTAGCGTACATAATTCTGTTTGTAGTTTTTTAATTTACATATTTTCACAACCTTATACCTTAACTGTTAGATGACAGCCTACAGTGTTATTTACATGGAAATTATCATTTAAATTGACAAGCACATGTGTAACTCGAGGCAAAATTTGATCGGGCTCAAAAGATAATTTTGCTCTTGCCATTTATTTCAACTGAGATTTTTTCTGATTTAAGGTCCCTTATGTGGAAGTAGAGGGGGCGTGGCTTAGGCTCTCTATACATCCCGAGTTATTTAAAAATGAAAGCCCTCCATAGCAACTCAGTTTTCAGAAATGTTGTTGCTGTTATGTGCTTTATTTATTTATTTTGAACGTCATAATAAGATGCAAAACAAACAATAAAAAAATACTTGTCCAACATTCAAAAAGGGTATAGGATGAAGTACAAAACTTATCTAGTCCTAACCCCTTTTCCAAGGATAAAAATGATTAATTCAAAATATATTGTATATATAACTTAAATAGCACTTCTTTTTAACCTCATCTCTATATGACCGAAGCACTTTACAGATCTTGCTATCCACCCATTCACACACTGATGGTGGTGAAGCTGCCATACACAGGCACTGGCCTGACCCACCAGGAGCAACTGGTGATCTTGCTCAAGGACACTTCGGCATGCAGACTGCAGACAGAGCGTGAATCAAACCCCCGACCCTCCGATCATTAGTCAGCCACACTACACCTGCGCCACAGCTGCCCCCAAACAAACAAAGCAACTGAGGCATTTACAGTATTATCAAACAAAAATTTACAGTTGGTCACAAAACACATTTACCAGCATCGGAATATGAGGAACAATTCAAATACATGTTAGTGTAATGTCAGGGCTGTGACAAGGGGCGGGGGATTCTCCGGGCATGCTTTGCTTCGCGGGGGATTCATAGACCGTTATAATTCTTGTTCTGAGCATTATTGTTGTAGTGTTATAAGTCTGGTTGTGATAGCGTTGTTTTCCCTGTGTGTGAGAGATTACGTGTCTGTCACCCTGAGTGAAGTGTGTGTGAGGATGACCTCTCCTCTGTTCTGTGTAATCAGGGTGTTTAAATAAATGCCTGCTACGTTCCAAATCCTCTCTCATTATTGTGTGAACCCTTGAAATGTCACACTGGTGTCAGGAGTGGGATATTGAGAGATGGAAGCGAGGATCAAGGCAGAGATTTGACGGTTTGAACAGCTCATCGCCCAAATGGAGATGGACAGCAGAGCAGACTCGCCAGTCCCCAGAGCTGTTCGCCGTAAAGAATGGGGAAGTGGGCCAGATGTAGTGTGTCCCGCATCCCACCTTTTTCAAGGAAGGACGGGGAGCGCCAGCGGGGAAACTACCAGGCAGCAATCACACTGCAGCCGAGGGCAGTGATCAGCACGGAGGCGACCGTCCCAACCCCAGTACCACCGACCCACCAAGCTTCCCCAATTTGGTGGCGAAACCTCGCTTGACGACTAGCTCGTCCAGGTTGAACTGGCCGCTAAGATCAACAGCTGGACACCTGAAGAGACAGCTGTGCAGGTCGCACTGGCTCTGGAGGGTGGAGCTCTCTGCATGCTGTCTGATCTCCGGCCTGAGGAAAAGCCGGTCAGCGCTACAGGGAGCACTTCAGAGGCAATTCAGGAGGGTGACCCACGCTGATCATGTCCTGGAACAACTGGCCAGCCACCGGCGACATGACCGAGAGAGCCTGGGGGCTTGTGCAGCAGATGTCCGGCTGCTGACACAGTGCGGCTACCTGGACTTGGAGCCGGAGGCGGTGAAGAAGCTCGCCCTCCAAAGTTTCATCTGAGGGCTCCGCCCAGCCCTGCTCCAAGAACATGTCCGGATTCACACCACGAGCAGCTGGGAGACAGCCATGGCAGAGGCGGAGCAGTTGGAGCCGATGCTGGAGCACGCTGCTGACATTTCCCCACCAAGGCAGAAAGCTTTCCAAGCCACGGTTGAGAGCGAGGACAAGGAGGAGCTGCCCCAGGCCACAGCTGCACGGCCGGCGAGAGTACAACGGTGGCACGAGGAGGGATGCTTCTGCTGCGGGGAGCCAGGCCACGTTGCGTGCCACTGCCCTGCACCTACCCCGCAACCAGTATTGGGCAAGTTTCTAAAAAAACAGTAACTAATTACAGTTACTAGTTACTTCTTTTCAAAAGTAATTGAGTTACTTTACAAATTACTGCATGATTAAAGTGATTAGTTACTTATAAAAGTAACTCATGTTACTTTTAAATGCATACGTATTCATCTTGCACACATAGCAAGAATTTAATTCATGGATTACATTACGGGCTTATGAATGTCAGGCTGAAAATAGACTGTTTCAGATGGAGCTTTTAGAACATCTTCAGTCTGCTTTATTCTGCCTTGAGAGCTCTTATTGTGGGGAAAAATCTGAAGAAAATCAACAGTAGTCATTTTGGAGTGAGAAATAGGGTTTCTGGAGTGAGGCAGAGGGAAAAAGAGTGAGAGTTGGCAAGACTGCATAAAGCTGTCCATGTTTATCTTACCTTTATGATTATGGATTAATGGATGTGCAGTGATCCAAAGAAAATGTCCATTATCCACAGTCCAAATGTCTGCTGTGACAGAGACATGATCCAGTTCCTCAAATTCCTTGTGGAGAGCATAATCCATTTTTGAATAATCTTTATCCAGGTAGCAAGTAAATGCATTTTTTTTTCCACAATATCTTTATTGAACCTTTTTTTTTTTTTTTAACAAACATGATACAAACAATCAAACACTAACGCTAAAGTACTACAAAAAAAAAAAAATGCACTAAAAACACCAACAACCACCAACAAAATCAAGTCTTCAACAATGCTCCTCTGTTTAGTCTAGACAATCCAATACATAAGTATACATATTATGTTCACCAGTTTGGAATTTACAAGGTCCACACACATCATTCACCTTCTTCTTCAAAAGTTATGTTTAAATTTTTTACATAATCAATAAAAGGTCTCCATATATTCTCAAACACAATTTCCTTTGATTTCAGTATATATGTTATTCTTTCTAATGGAAGGTTTGTTAACATCTGTCTTAACCACTGAGTCACATCTGGTCTATGAGTCTTTTTCCATAATAGTGCAATACATTTTTTGGCATTAAGCAAACTGAGGTCTATGAATGTTCTTTCACTTTTATTAAAATTATGCTTTTCTGGGTACAGACCCAACAAAAACAGTTTAGGATTCAGTATGATTTGTTTTGAGATTATTTTTTCAATTGTTACCCTCACCTCTTCCCAAAACATTCTTATTAATCTACATTCCCATAAACAATGAAATAGGGTTCCTTTACTTTCCATGCATTTTGTGCATGTATCTGGTATATTTTTGTTATATCTATTTAACTCCTCCGGTGTAACATACATCCGCATTAACCATTTGAAATGTATCAATTTAAGGCGTGCATTTATTGATTTGGTTTGAGCTTCTGTACAAGCCAATTCCCATTGTTCCTCCGAAATTTCAATTTGCAGATCTTCTTTCCAGTAGTTTAATCTTTTCAGTGAATTTTCACTTGAAGATAGTGTCAATGAGTTATAAAACTCTGAAATAATACCCTTTCTTTTACTATCTTTCATCATCATTTTTTCCAAGGATGAATAAATAGGTCGAGTGAGAGCTTTATTTTGATTTGATCGAATAAAGTTTCTAAGTTGAAGATATTTAAAAAAATGTGTTCTATTGAGATTAAATTTGATCCTCAGCTCTTCAAAAGACATTATGTTGTCTGCACATGGCAAATGTAAATCCTGAATCTTTTGTATCCCTTTTAAATTCCATACTTTAAATACAGCGTCCGCTCTCCCTGGTTTAAAATATTGATTACCCCATATTGGACTAAATTGTGACAATAACTGTGGTTCTTTTAAATAGTTTTTAGCTTCACACCATATTTTGATCATATGCTTTACAAATGGATTTTTAACTTGTTTTTGTAATTTTTTTGCCGAATCTGAGTATATGAATATGGGAAGAGGTAAAGGTAAATTGTATGATTCCATTTCAGTCCAGTGAGGGAGATCATTTGATGAAAAATAATATGTCATAGACCTCAGTTGTGCCGACCAATAATACAACATAAAATTTGGACATTTCAGACCTCCACGATCAAATGGTAAATATAATAAAGACAGACGTAATCTAGCCCTCCTGTTGTTCCATATAAATTCCACTAACTTTTTTTTTATTCTTGAGAATAGATCTAAAGGTGGTGATAAGGGAATGTATTGAAATAAATAAAGTATTTTAGGTAAAATATTACTTTTAAGTATATTGATTCTCCCGATCATCGACATTGGTAGTGACATCCATCTCTGAGTTAACTCATTGATATCTGACATTAAGGCTTCATAGTTGACGCTGGCGACTGATTCTAGCTTAGGCATAATTTGGATTCCTAAATATTTAAACTGATTTACAACATTGATTTGCCTCAGGGGCTGGGTAATTTCTCTGGGTCTCATTTAGCATTAATATTGAAGATTTAGTTTTATTTATTTTATATCCTGATATTTCCCCAAAATTCTTTATTAAATTCAACAAGGTTGGAATTGATTTTTTTAGATTCGACATAAACAAAATTATATCATCGGCGTACAGGGAGATTTTATGTTCTGTTGGTCCAACTTTAATTCCATATATTTGTGAATGTAAACGTATCGCTATCGCTAAAGGTTCAATTGCCATAGTAAACAGTAAAGGTGAAAGTGGACAGCCTTGTCGACATCCTCTATTGATTTTTATTGGTTTTGAAATATTGTTATTTGTTAGGATTTCTGCTGTAGCATTATTGTATATTATTTGAACCCATTTTATGAAATTATTTCCAAGTCCAAACCTTTGTAGGACTTCAAAAAGAAAGGGCCATTCAACTCTATCAAAGGCCTTTTCGGCGTCCAATGATAGGAGAGCTGTATCCGGTGCTTCTTTATTAAAATAAATAATATTAAATAGTCTTCTTACATTATGGAAGCCTTGTCTACCCTTTATAAAGCCATTCTGATCTCGATTAATAATATTTGGTAAAATTTCTTGTATTCGTCTTGCTAAAATTTTACAGATTATCTTAAGGTCGGCGTTTAATAGGCTTATTGGTCTCATATTTTCACATTTATTAGAGGGCTTACCTGGTTTTGGCAGCAGTATAATTAAGGCATTATTTATGTATGATGGTAAATTATTATTTTGAAATGCTTCTAAAACCATTTCCAAAAAAGGTTTTATTAATTTATTCTTAAATTTTTTATAAAGGTCAACTGGAAGACCATCTGGTCCTGCACTTTTTCCTGATTTCATATTATCAATGGCTAGCCCAACTTCTTCTTGACTAATTTTAGACTCCAATATCTCCCTGTTTTCATTTGGTATACACGGTATAGATAGTTCGTTCAAAAACCCATTTAGTTTTGTTAAATCAGGTTCATTTTTGGTATCATATAATTTTTCATAGTAATCTCTAAAGGCTCTATTAATTTCTAAAGGATCTATAACTACCTGTCCTTTACTTATAATACTGGTAATTGGTGTTTTAATTTCCAATTGTTTAATCTGCCATGCTAATAATTTTCCTGATTTTTCACCTTGTTCATAAAAAGATTGTTTCAATCTTAGAAGACTCGAGGCAGCTCTATTCGCTGATTTTTTTGTCGTATTCAGCTCTCAAAATCAGTAATTCATTCTCCAACCTTGGGTCACATCCTGCATAAACTTTTTCCTGAAGACTTTTTATTTTATGTTCCAATTTAGCTCTCTCCTCTCGAGTCTTCTTAGATTTTGATCCTGTATAACTAATAATATGTCCCCTAATAAAAGCTTTGAAAGCCTCCCACTTTACACATGCTGATGTTTGTGTAGTATTGATGTCAAAGAATTCGTCTATCTGTTTTTCTATATACTTGACAAATTCCTCATCCTGAAGCCATTTATGCTGAAATTGCCATCTACCTGATTCCTTTGTCAATTTTTTATCTACATATATTAGACAACAGGGTGCATGATCAGAGATCACGATGTTATCATAAAAGCAGTTTTGAATCTTGGACCTTAATTCTGTGGAAATCAAAAAATAATCAATATGTGAGAATGTCTTGTAGGTACTGGAATAACAAGAATAGGCTTTAACTTGTGGTTTCATTTCTCTCCATATATCTAACAATCTCAATTCTTTCATAAAATGATTAATAGTCATCCTACATCCAATGTGCGTACAATCCAGTCCTGTTGATCTATCCACACCTGGATTCAATGTACAATTAAAATCCCCTGCTATTATATGTTGCCCTGTAAGTGATGATAAGATGAGAAATAAATTAGCAAAGAACTTCTGATCATCTATATTGGGACCATATAAGTTCACAAGATTTATATTTTCTAATAGCAAAGAACCTTGAATGATTACATATCTTCCAAATTTGTCTCCAATTACATTTTTCACTTGAAAAGGAACTGATTTATGTATGAGAGTCATAACTCCCCTGGCTCGGGATGAAAATGAAGAGGTGAATACACTTCCCTGCCATCTACTCCTAATTCTTTTAACATCCTCCTCTATCAGATGAGTTTCTTGTAAAAACACAATTCTTGAACCCATGTCCTTTATTTTATTCATAACTTGTTTAAGTTTTTTTAAATTTTGTAGACCTCTGCAATTCCATGAAGTTAAATTAAGATTAACACTTTGGTCCATGATCAATAGAGAGTTTGGGATTACCTTGCAGTGTAAACATGCTCATACAGAGAAGCAAAAACATGAGTGGTTGAACATTCATCCTACAAACTACACACAAACAAATTTCCCCTTCCCACACTTGTGGCAAACCCCCCCAAAATCAAAAGAAAAATTCTGTCTCCCGATATAGCCATCGACCGTTCCACACCCACGGGGAACAGCCTAAGCCACTCCTCCTTCATCCTCCCAATCACCCTAACTCTACTGCTTTTAATGACGTAACATTAACTCTCCTCTGTAGTTTTCCAACTTAACTCCAAAATTTTTAACAACTTTGTACATCATAGTTTTGTTTTTTTTTTTTTTGTTTTGTTTTTTAATATATAATACAATCTATATTTTGTAAACTTACTATTTACTTCAAGTCAGTCAGATGCCTGTGCAAATGCTTAATTATTCTACCTTATATTTTGTTCATGCTTAGCTCCCACCAGTCTCTTCTTCTTCTTTGATCTTCTTGATGAACTCCTGCGCCTCCTCTGGGGTCTTGAAGATGTGGGTTCTGCCCTCATACGTGGTCAGCAGTCTCGCAGGATAGATTACACCATGACGAATCCCAAGGTTGCGCAGCTCCTTACGTACGGGATCAAACTGCTTCCTCAATTGCTGGATTCCTGTGGCCAAATCTGGGTAGAACCGCACCTGCTGGTCCTGGTGTTTAATCTCTCCTTTTTTAGCTCGTGCAGCGTTGAAGATCTTCATCCTGTCTCTGTTGCTAAGAAACTTCATAATTAAGGTCCTCGGCGGTCCCTTATCTCTCCGTGGGCCAATACGATGTGCTTTTTCCAGAACCACTGCTGATTGCAACTCCTCGCTGCCCAGCACCTCCAGAATCCACTTTTCCAGAAAGGAACATACGTCCCGACCTTCTGATTCCTCTGGAAGACCCACCAGCCTCAAATTATTCTGTCTCGACCGAGATTCCAAATCCAAAATATTATCTTCCAGAGATTTTTTTTTTTTTTTTTCCAAAGTGCGCACCTTTAATTGAAGACGGGTGACGTCATCTTCAGCACTAGCGAGACGGAGCTCCATCTGCGCCGTTCGTTCTACACAGTCACCCAATTCCTTTCTTATTCCTTCCAACGCTGTCATAATCCCATCAAATCTAGAGGAAAAGTCCGCTCTCATTGAACTCATGGCAGCCATCAGCGCATCTGCGCCATTCCCCGCAGATATCGCAGCGTTGCCAGCCTCCTCCGCCATATATGGAGTTTTGTTTACTGCGTCACAGACCTGAAAGTCCGTGAATTTGGACTGTTTCGGCGGCTCGCTTTTTCCTTTTCCTGGTTTTCCAGCCTTAGGCTTCGCCGACATATCTTCGCCCAAATGCTGGGATACGTTCTGTCCCAAATGAGAGAGTTATTTGCCGATTTTTTTTTTTCCAGGAGCAGAGCAGAGCGAGACACGTCCGTCCTACGTGGCAGCCATAACCGGAAGTCAAGTAAATGCATTTTAATTTCAGTGGATCACAGTCCAGTTGTCTGATGGAAAGTGACTTATCACGTCTTCAGTTTGTAACAACATATCTGGCAATCAGTTTAATTCTTGCTGGGTCACAAACTGTCCAGATGCATACTTGTGCTTGAAATCCAGCCGTGGGTGTTGACAAGAGTATTTCCAGTTTACATCCAGCCGTGGCTGTTCAGACAATGTAGATCCACAAACACAGTGTTAGTTGTTAGCATAGCATAGCACTAGCTTTATCGGAGCTTTGTTGCCGTTTTCCGGCCCTTCTGAAAATTGCAACCCACCAATATGCTTTTGTCCTTAACTGGGACAAAGGAAAAATAATCTATTTCCACAAAAGCAAAGTTACTTCATCTTTTCCTCTGCTCAATAGTGAAGACAGGCTCTCTGCAACAGGTCACGTCGACTGATGGCTCATCTCAGCTACGGTAGAGTCAGTTTGTATATTAATTTATTTGCACTAAAAATATCTAGATATATTAATAAAACGAGCAACGCATCTGATCAAACTAATGCATTACTGAATTTTTAAACAGTAATTTTGTCACACAGCACGTTATTGCAAAAGTAGTGGCATTACAGTAACGGGTTACTTTATAACGTGTTATTCCCAACACTGCCCGTGACAACCCCCCACCCCCTCAGCTTTAAACTAGAGCAAGGTGGCACAGATGGGGACCTGCCGCCTCTCACAGATATTTTCCCTAATGAACTCTCACCACATCTGGGCCGACTTGGACACTTGCTAGGGCTGTACCTGCAGTGCAGCCTGGACAGCACCCCAATCTGGGCCCTGATCGACACCAGTTCCACCATCTGCCTGGTCCGACCCGGGGCACTGCCTGGTACAGATAAACTCAGACCGCAGGGGTGGGAACCCACCAGGCACTGCGTTACTACAGCTACTGGTGAATGCCCCAGATTGGAAGGGCAACGAGTCTTTGTCATGGAAGTAGCCAGTCAGAACACGATCCACCCGTTCTGACTAGCTGCCATCCAAGACCCCTGCCTCATCGGACTAAATCTGCTCACAGTATGGGGGCTCAAAGATCGACACCGCCAGCTCTTCTCTCCTTTTGGGGGCCAAGACCATCACACTCTGCAGCAAGAGCCAGACGGGGAACCAGGGAACCTGCATGATCGAGGGGCCGTCAGTGCAGGCTGAGCCGAGGGGATGGCCACCAGAGCTAACCGCTGCAGTACCACCGGCATGAGCGGAGTGATCATCATCGCTGCCAGACACAGCAGCGAGGGACCCGCCAGCAGAGCGAGTCGCCACATCATCAGAAACCCATCAGGTGGTCGTGGAGCTGCAGGGGATTAGAGTCGGGGCAGAGATGCCAGCTGTGGCTGCTGCTGGACTGCTACATCGACATCTTCACCACCAGGGATGAGGAGTGCACCCAAACCAGCTTGGTGCAGCGCCAGATCAACACCAGTGAGACCAGGCCGATCCGGCTCTGCCCCACCATCTGCCTTTTTTAAGGTGGGCGGTGGCAGTGCAAAAGATTCAGGAGATGCTGGAGGCGGATGTCATTGAACCCTCCAGCAGCCCCTGGGCGACGCTGGTGGTTTTGGTCAAGAAGAAAGACGGTTCGTGGCAGTTCTGTGTAGACTACTGGCGCCTGAATGACATCACACACAAAGACTCCTACCCTCTGCCCTGCATTGACGACACGCTGGATTACATCGCCGGTTCCAGCTGGTTCAGCTCGCTTGATCTCCGCAGCGGCTACTGGCAGGTGGAGCTGTCACCAGAGGCCCGCCAGAAAACAGTCTCCATCGGGCAGGGACTGCTTGATGGAGCAAGTGCTGGCTTACGTGCCCTGGAGCCGCTGCATCATTTATCTTGACGACCGACTGGTTCCCACAGCTGATTTTGGTGGCGCCCTGCCCAACCTCTGGGAGGTGTTGGACACTGTCCGCTAGGCCAGGCTGCAGCTACACCTTCAGAAATGCCACTTGATTTGACGAGAAACCACCTTCCTGGGCCACGTTGACGGCGCTGCTGGAGTCATCACCAACCCAGAGAAGGTGGCAGCAGTGAGAAACTGGCTGGTCCCGCGGAACATATAACAACTACGGAGCTTCCATGGACTGGTCTCTTATTATAGGAGGTTTGTTAAGGACTTCGCTGCCATCGCCAGTCTGCTGCATCAGCTGACACAGAAGGACCACACGTTCAAGGGGAGCGAGGACTGTGCTGCTGCTTTTTCCCAGCTCCGCTTGGCGCTCATCAGAGCCCCCGTGCTGGGGTATCCCAACCCAAACCACCCCTTCATTGTGGACACAGATGCTAGCAACCAGGGCATCAGGGTAGTGCTATACCAGGAGGGAGAGCAGGCGGTTGCCTTCTTCAGCCGTACTCTCAGCAGAGCCGAAAGGAATTATTGCATCACCCACCGAGAGCTGCTGGCAGTCATCCAAGGGCTCTGCCATTTCCGCCCGTAGGCTTATAAGGGGAGGTTTCAGCTCAGGATGGACCATGCTTCCCTGACCTGGCTACTGAACTTTAAAGAGCCAGATGGACAGTTAGCGAGATGGCCAAAGGCACTACAGGATTATGACTTTCAGATTGTGCATCGAGCAGGCCGCCTCCATGCCAACACTGACACGCTGTCCCGGTGCACCTGTGCTGTGAAGGACTGTCGGCACTGCCAGCGGGCCGAGGATCATGACCCAGCAGTCTCACGGGCTACTGCTCTCCAGACCGCTGTGGCTGGATATATTGCAGCAGCTGAAAGCAACTCCTCAGATAGTCAACCAGCTCTCCCCAGTGATGACGGCACAGAGGCCCTCAGCGCGCAGCAGCTTTGGATCGAACAGGATGGAGATCCTGTCTTCTCCCGGGTCTGGCAGTAGCTGGACACAGACCAGCGGCCTGCCTGGGAGGCTATGTCTGCACTGGACCCAGAGACCGAGGTCCTACTTTCCCAGTGGTCCAACCTGTCCTGTCGTGAGGGTGTCATCTACCAGTGGTGGCAGTCTCCGGTCTCCCGACGGCTCCACCCCAAGATGCTCCAGTTGGCCCATGTTGGTGGGGGCGGGCCACTTTGGGGTGACTGAGATCCTGCAGTGTCTTCGGGCCTAGTTCTACTTGCCAGAGTGTCGTCAGGATGTGGAGCTTCATGTCCACCGCTGTGACACCTGCGCGGCTTAGAAAGGGCAGACTCAGCGCTCCCACATCCCCTTGCAGCAGTACCAGGTAGGGGCACCCATGGAGCGTGTGGGGGTAGACATGCTGAGCCCTTTTCTGACCACAGATCAGGGGAACTATTATGTTCTGGTCGCAATGAATTACTTCACTAAGTGACCAGAGGCGTATGCGGTCCCAAGATTGGAGCGCCACCACCACAGCATCAAAGCTGGTGGACGAGATGTTTTGTCGGTTTGGTGCCCTGGAGGAGCTGCACAGCGACCAGGGACAGAACTTTGAGGCAGAGGTCTTCGGGGAGGTCTGCAGGCAGCTGGGCGTCCAGAAGACCCGGACCACCCCACTGCACCCACAGAGTGATGGCCTGGTTGAACGCTTTAACTGGACCCTGACCACCTAGCTCACCGTCCTGATGGACTAGCGACAGCGAGACTGGGACCGGCACCTGCCCCTGTGGGCATACCAGACAGCAGTTCAAGAATCCACACAGTGCATCCCGGCAGGGCTGATGTTTGAACGTGAGCTGCGCACCCCAGTGGACTTGGTGTTTGGCCCGCCCCCAGAGCTGGAGGTGGAGGGCAAACTGGGGTTGGATTATTTGTTTTGCTTGAAAGAATGTCTTCACACGAACTGGCTCGGGAGGCCCTGGTAGTGGCGGGGAATCAGCAGAAGCGAGCATACGAATCCTGCTGCCAGGGGAGAGACTTTGCACCCGGGAATCAAGTCTGAGTTTTCTGCCCGGAGCGGAAAAAGTGACTGTCACCAAAGCTGGCGCGCCACTGGTCGGAACAGTGTGTGGTCCTACAGAGACTGTCGGACGTAGTGTACAGGGTGAGGCTGCAGAAGAGGAATCGGGTAGTGGTTCTTCACTGCAACCGCCACGCCCCGTACCAGCCAGAGGCCCCATCCCGACCAGAAACTCCAGTTGAGGCTTGAACGGATACTAGCGGGCCTGTGCATGCCAGCCAGCAACGACGGCAGCAGGCACCCCAACACCTAGATAGGTTTGTATTGGACTTTTGAGGTGGACTTATTGTTCTGGGGACAGAAACCAGCCCAGGGGGGCACAGTGTAATGTCGGCTGTGATAAGGGATTCTCCCGGCATGCTTTGCGCCATGGGGAATTCATAGACCGTTACAGTTCTTGTGTTCTGAGCGTTATTGTTGTAGTGTTATGTCTGGTTGTGATAGTGTTGTATTACGTGTCTGTGTCACCCTGAGTGAAGTGAGTATGTGTGGATGACCTCCCCTCTGTTCTGTGTAATCAGCAAGTTGAAATAAATGCCTGCTACATTCCAAATCGCTTCTCATTATTGTGTGAACCCTTGAAACATCACACTATTTACAACATGGCTTCCTCCAGTCTGTATTTTTTAAGTATAAAATTTTTAAACATTTGTTTAAACCTACCTATTGTTGTGCATGTTTTCATTTCTTCACTACGTTTATTCCATATATTTACACCCTTTGATGAAATACAGTGAAGTTTAACATTGGTTCTTATGGCTGGCTTTTTGAACATGCATATTCCTCTGAGGTTATGTGTAATTTCCCTGCGCTGGAAAAACCTTTGGATATTGTTTGGCAGCTGTTGATTTTTGATTCTTTACATGAACTAAACAGTTTTATAGTCTACCAGGTCCTGAAATTTTAGTATTTTCAGTTTGATGACAAGTGGATTTGTTGGTTCTCTGTTGGTAGAATTTGTAATTATTCTTATGGCTTTTTTTCTGAAGAATGAAGATTGGCTTTACAGTTGTCTTGTATGTGTTCCTCCTCACCTCCACACAGTAAGTCATGTATGGGAGAATGAAGGAACAATACAAGATGTATAGGGACGACTGGTTTAAAAAACATTTAGTTTTATATAAAATTGCAACTGATCTTGATATTTTAGATTTAATATAGTTTATATGTTCCTTCCAGCTTAATTTATCATCTATTATTACTCTAAGAAATTGTCTTAAACACTCTTTCAATTTATTTTTTATAAATTGAATCAATTTATTTTTCTCAACTTTTATTGTGAAACATCAACCGGATGTACTTGTCTAAAATCAGCAACCGACAGCCGACAGTTTTTCCTCACAATTTGTAGATAAAAAAAGAAAAAATAGTAAAATGAGTGAAAAGAGGAGAGAAGATTCTCTGACAGTGATGTAGCAGTGAGCCTTATATTTTAAGGATGTTTTCAACTTTTTCTAACCGCTAGCTTGTTTCCTGATGTTAATGGGGTTTGGGGCAAACGGTGAATTATATGTGCAGACTGTCTCAAGGGCATGCAGGCCTAACATTTAGCTCAGCGGAAGAAGGTATTTTTAGACATTTCTTCACTCTGCTGTAATTATTTCTAATTGGCTTAATTTGCACCAAAAGTTATATTAATCAGAAAGTTGTTTTGTATTCTTTTTGTTTGATTCCAAAATAAATAAAAAAGAATATGTAAAAGTTATTAGACAACCAATCCACTAGTTATCAAATTGAGAGTTCAGAGAACAGGTGAAGGATTCAGATTTATATTCTATTAATACATCTGGATAAGAAACATTTTGAAGAAACGCAAGAAGGATGAAAAGTATCTTCTTGTAAATAAAACTGTAACCTCTAACTTATTAAATCACAAACTAAAGCTGTGTGATCATTGTTGAAAGTAGGAGATTGACATTTTTCAGATTTAAAGATGCAATCTGGTGGCTCTAAAACCACCTCAAAAACAAATATGTATTGCTGAAAGTAGTGTATTGCGGCTTTTTACCCACAAAAAAAAAACTTCCATTGCCTGAGAATTGCTTGGAAAGAGCTTTGACATCTTCCGCCTACTTAAGTGTGCACAGATCTATGAATATTCTAATTAGCTCCAGCCATACCCCGCCCACCAGTAGTATGCATATGCTGCAAGGCCAACTTCCTGTCTGACCTGAGAACAGAGGAGGGAGTGGGGGGGTGCTGATCAAACAAATGCAAAACAGACGGGTGGCGGTCTTGACACCATCATTCCCTGAGAGCAGGCATCTGTGGTTCGGCCTTCCCACCGTGTGTCTCCCATTCCTTTGTGGGTGCCTCCGGCAGCCAGTGGACTCTGGTCTCCAAACTGACCACATCTTGTGTGTGCTGCAGGGCTCTGAAATACGGTAGCCCCAGCGGTGGAAAATGGTGGCCATGGTTGGTTTGTGCTGTCCAAGGAAGGAACACTGACTGTCAGCATAGCTGGAGCATTATCTCGCCGACCCCATTCAAACGCCCCACCCCCCACCTCTTATCCACTCTCTCTGCCTGCTCCACGGCTCCTCCCTCTTCCCCTGAGAGAATAGAGAGCCTAAGTTATGCCCCCTCTACTTCCACATATTGGACCTTAAAGTGCTGATAACACATTTTTGACATTTTTTAGCATGTTGTGTAAACCCAAAAGTCATTGTCTATGATCAATATAATATTTACAACCACGCCTGCATAAAGTAGTTATCCAAAAACCGCAGCCGCTGACTGGACTATGGTTCTGCCCACCGAATTAAGGGCGGCACCCCAATGACGTAATCGACAGAACAGACTCCGATTTTGTTAACTAGAATGACAGCAGCTTTGTAGCTCACAGTTTCTCTGGTTTCTTGTTTTAATTTTACAGCTATGCCTTCGCGTTGTGTCGCAGGCTTAGATAAACAGCGGGCCGTGAAAGACCACATCACACGCTTCAGCTCCAACTGTCATAAGCCTTCTCGTGCGCTTTTAGGCAGGAGGAGCGCACGAGGAGGGGAAGGATTAATGGATTTACGCACAGCTTTGACCTACTTTCTGTGATCCCATGCTGACATCTCACCGGTCCGGCCACGTCCCCTCTCTGATTATCACCAGCTGATTCAAACTCCCGCTGATCATGTTTCCCGGTCCTCGCCCAGGTGCTTCTCATCACACCATCACCAGCAGTGCGTGTACATATTAGCGGCTGTTTGCCAGTCACACACTGCTGGTCCATAGTATTGTCATCTGTGCTGTTAGTCTGCCAGTATTTTCAGCACTCTCACGACATTAGTCACTCCATGTTTGCCGTGGTTCTTGTGCGTCCTTGAAGCGATGTTGGCTCTGGGGCGCACCTGTGGCTAACATCTCCTCTCATTCATTCTCTGGGCAATGCAGGCCCCCGAACGCCATCAGTGTGTTTGTGTTTTTTGTACGTCTTCACCTTTTTGGGAATTGTCTGTCGTTCTATATTAAATGTGCTGTGGTGAACCCTGCACGTAAATCCTAGTTATTTCATCCTCCCTCTCCCTGCCCTGTGTTAAGAGCGCACAGAGGGTCATGATGAATGGATTTACGTGCAGGATTCACCACAGCACATGTATTGA
This sequence comes from Pholidichthys leucotaenia, assembly GCA_020510985.1. Taxonomy (NCBI): domain Eukaryota; kingdom Metazoa; phylum Chordata; class Actinopteri; order Cichliformes; family Pholidichthyidae; genus Pholidichthys; species Pholidichthys leucotaenia. The sequence continues at coordinate 214,471,950 of CM035848.1, forward strand.
ACATAAGAATAATGACAACAGTTCCCAAAAAGGTGAAGACTTACAAAAATACACAGAAACACAAACAGTAGGCGTTCGGAGCTGACATCACCCAGCGAACATGGAGAGGAAACGTGTTGCTATGGCTGCGCTCCAGAACCACGGCTGTGTGGAGTGGCTAACACGTCGTGATAGTGTTGGCATGTTGGCAATATTGGCTGGCTGACAACACGGCAGACGATGCACACAAAACATGAACAGCTGACTGTCACTGAGTCTGACTCGTTAGGCACGATACCCACTTGGCATGGCTCAAACCTATACGGTTTGATGCCCCCAGATTCTTCATTGTCATGCCATTCTTCGGAACTATAATCATGTGAAGATTGGACAGCACAAACCAATTCCAGACTACATGTGCTGGAACCATAGTCGGATGTTTTCTACCGCTTCCATCCTGTGTCTACAATGGGCAGCCAAGCGCTGTGTTCCGTCGATGACGTTACAACATGGCCGGGGGGGGGGTTCCAGCCACTGACTTAATTGGTGACGTGGCGCTCATGAAAACATTGGATATTCGCGTGAAAAAAAAAACTGTTTGATTTAGAACTGCACAGACCAACCTATTTCGTTATATTGTATTATGTGCTGAAAAATTAGATGAAGTCAGAAACGTGTCATCAGACCTTTAAAATCAAAAAAATTCTCTATTAAAATGAATAGAAAGAGAAAAATTATCTTTTGATCCCGATCAAATTTTGCCACGAGTTACCCATATAATGCTTGTGAATTTAAAAGATAATTTTCCACGTAACTGAAGTTGCCAGCTGTCGTATAATAACAGAGTAATATTTAGTTTTTGTTTAAACATCTAGCGGACAACAACCCCCATCAGTCCACATCATTAAACTCTAATCTTGTTTAGTCGTGTGGAATGATGGGCGCTGTTGTCATAAAGAATGAATGAAATAAAGCAGCATTGGTGGACACAAGTGTCTGGTTTTAGTGGTTGATCTGTGTTGGCCCTGCGATGGACTGGCGATCTGTCCAGGGTGTACCCTGCCTCTCGCCCAAAAGATGCTGGGATAGGCTCCAGCTTCTCCCCCCCCCCCCCCCCCCGCGACCCGAAAAGGATTAAGCGGAAGAAGATGAATGAATGAAGGATGAGATTGGTCTCTGGAGCACAATAAGCACAGAAATGTTCACAAAAATGAGCGAATGCCTAAACTGCTGCTTGCATCAGCGAGCCACAAGGATTCCAGTGGGGGTGAATAGAATATAGCAATTAAAGCCAGGTGGCTTGTCAGCCTCTCCCTGCTGAGGTAAGTTCTGATGCGGTTAGAACGACTCCAGCTGCCTGGCCGAGCTAATGCTAACATCATGCAGCATCATGTTGGAAATATACCAAAATAAGCCAGAATGATGTGAGATATGTTCGCCTGTGGATTAGTGAACCAGGTGGAAACATGGATGTCTATGTGAAATTTAAAGAAAGTAACCATGAACTATGGCTTGGTAAGCCAACTCCCTAGTAGCACTGTTAGCACTGAAGCTAATGCCTTGGGCTCACAATCTGGGTGGGGACTGAATCATCACAGCCAAAAACACAGTGATGGGCTGTAACTCAAGACCGTATCGTTAGTCAGCGAAGTTGGGGAAAAAGATCCCGGAAGAGCAAAACTGGCTTCTGCTCATTGAGCCGAAATGTCAAACCATAATTATTTCTAAGTGAAGAGAAGTTTTAATACTTTTACTGTAGTCAGTGACTCAAGAATGATTTTTAGTAGGTTAAAACCCAGAAACACACCATGTTTCAGTGAATGGGACCTTTTAATTTTATTTTTTTTTTTTAATATTTCCCCCAAATAAAAGAAGTACAGTTGTTTCCCCACAGCTTGTGGGGACACACATTTGCTTTTTTTTTGATCCATGAGAATTATAACCTGCCACTTTATAAAAGGTGAAGACACCAAACGCAGTGGCTTTGTTTTAGAAACAATAATGTTACTGTTGTTTACGATCCCTTTAAAAACCAGCATCTGTAAAAGAGCCAGAGTCCCCAAATTTTCTGCTCAAAATTCTAGGCAAACATACATAGGAAAATACTTTTTTTTAGGATTTGCTATCACCCATTTTGTTCACCCACTGTAAGTCACGCATTCTGTAGTAGTAAATAGGAACATAAGTGCTCTGCTTGAAAGCTGAAGGTTTGAATTTGCATACATTGTGTGTTTGAAACCTCTATTTAGAATTGATGTGAAAAGAAAAAGTGAATCCATTAGGAGTCGGACAAAACTGCAGGCTTGCTTTTCCCGAGCTCTGAACTGCTTACAGCTATTTTCTGTACTATTTTTAAAGAGGGAAGAAAAAGACATTTACCAGCTGCTGCAGTTAAAGTGGTCCACACGCTTACTGCAGAGATTTTGATAAGACAGTCTTGGTCTGTTGAGTTTAGAAGAATGATCATCTGTTTCTACATGATGATGTCTTCTGGCTGAAATTCATGTCCCACAGTCTGCATCCTAAACTTAGAAGTCATCCTTCCCCCTCCAGTTTTACTTCCATGCCATTTATTCCAATATTCTTTATCACTGCCGGATAACTGGTCATTTCCCATTTCTGCCTCTTTTTTAAGACAAAACCCATTCAGCTGCATAAAACTGGGTTCCTCCACATTACCAGTTAGTTTTCCTGTGAGTTTTTAAACTGGTTTGTGTGAAAAGCTTGGGCTAATGTGGACTGGTTGGTGCATAGCAGCTGTGCTCAGTGGCTATGACAGTGTATTAGGGTCATCAGTGAAATGACAAAAAAGCTGCGGTGGAGGAGAATGTGCAAGAAAAAGCACAAATTTAGGACAAAAAAAACCCCCAACTCTGACTTAAAGCAAATAACCTGGGAATTGTGTATTTTTATAACCACTAAAGCTGGATTGATTACAAGTTTGCTCTCAATTATGTGTGCAGGGGCTGATCTAACTATGCTTTTTGTTTGGAATTAGCAAGGAGATTTTACCCTTCAAATATTGTTTTTTTGTTATCCCCCCCCCCCCATGTGCTACTTTTTCTTGTTAATTTGCCATTTTTGTCATTAACTTGCTACTTTTTCCTCATAAATTTTCAACTTTTTTTTTCCCATTCCTCCCCATCTCTGAGATGGCCCTGATACAGCGTCCCACTCTTTTGGAACGGTTCTGAAACCACTTTAAAACGCAATAAAGACTTGAAATCATTATTTGTCCTGCATCATCTCAGGTTTACCACTAGAGGGTGCTGTGCCATGCCTGTTGAGGGGGAAAAAAAAAAACGTGTCAAGTTATAAAATTCAGTTTTATTGTCAGATCTCAGCACACAAAAACACTCCAAACTGACTGCAAAAAAAAAGTTTGATGGATAAAAGTAGTTCCTGTTTAACTGGAGATTCAAAGCACACAAAAGCTCAATTTAAAAGAAAGGAATGTCTCCTGTCCTGAAGATGAAAGATGACAAGGGCATGAGTCTTTTCAAAGAGGACCAAAATAATTTCTAATTAGAATTACAGTGCTGAATCACATCAACATAATCATTCTGTGAGGAAAATGTGAGAAAAGCCCAGACAGAAATGTGCAAGTCCTTCCTTTCATTGTACATCTGGCTTTGTTGCCATGGAGACGACACTCGAAGACTTTATGGATGCTCGGCTGGCTTGGACACAACTGGGATCTTCAGGCCTTAGCTCCATCTGTGCTTCCTACTATTCAGTCAGAAAGGAACACGAGTCGACTCCTTTACAGAAAACGTTTTTAACGTCACAGGGAAGTTCTAGGTGTTTGGTGCGTCAGACAACGTTAGATGGCTGCATTAATGAATGGTGAGCCGTGCACAGAAATGTCTTAGCAAGCACACAGCTACAGCGGGAGTAGAAATCTTAAATATGAAGGACTATGTTTAAACTTTATATAGACAAGATATATCTGAATAGATGCATATTCCCTCTCCAGTAGCTTTTCAAACATTTCACATCGTCTAACTGCTGTGGAGCCAAAACAGGAGGCGTGATAAAGTGGATGATAATGACAGCAATTATAACTCCCCACATACACACCTAAAGGGGAAAACAAATCATTCACCCTAAAGTACACAAATATTTGGATTTTTAAGTCGAGAGCCCCCCACAATTCCCTTTTATTTATTTATTTAGGAGAAGAAAATAGACTCTAACACCTAAAAATAGATATTCCCCCCACCAGTTACATAACCCCCACTCCCAAAGACTGGTATGAAAACTGTCTATCTGATCTACAAAATATAGCAATGCCCTTTTCAAAAATAGTTTGATACTTTTGCTATAACAGGCTAGGTTTTTTTTCCTTTCATAGATACATTCAATATTTCATGATACAGAGACAATAATAGTGCCTTTGAAAGGAGCTCACACTTGTTTGGATTTTAATCTCCCTCAACTTTGACAGTCAAGTTGCTGCTGTTTTCGTCTTCAGTACCTGGTCTGGTACTCATGATGCCATCTGTTGAAGTCGTTGTAGAAGAGGACGATGCTTCCAGACGCCATGCCGGTTATAATGCACCTGAGGAGAGTCAGCGGGGAACACATCAGGGTTTTTCATTTTCAGTGAGCTCTGTGTGTGAATAAGGATTTAGATGCCTGTAGTCAGGCATGGAAGGGATCACCTGAACATGAATACGCACATTTTACCCTCTAGTCTCTTTTGCTATTTATTCACCTTGATCATTTTTGGTTTAGCTACCATTTTGAAATGCCTCTTCCCATCAGGAATGATACCACTTTACAACAAGACTACCCCAATAAAGGATTTAGGCATAGTTTATAGTAGGTTAAAAGGCTGCAGCCTTCCAACACCAGTCAGATCTGCAGCTATCATTTCATCAAGGGTAAGTACATGTGTCACGGGGTGGAAGAATCTTATTGTGTGTTTTGGATTTTATATAGTTTTAAGTTTATGTTGCATGTTTTATATAAGTTTGCATGTTTTGCCGTTTTTATATTTTAATACGTGTGCTTTTAGGGTGCTTTCACACCTACATTCATTTAATTTGGTCTGAATCAGTTGGCAAGTTTGTTACTTTGTATCATTTTCTCCTCGGTTTGGTCCCCTTTCACACAGACCATAAGCAGACCAAACTGCGTCACATTAAATCCCGCGAGACTTACATCAGAACGTTCTCTGTTCTTATTGGTCAGATTTTTTTGCCATGAGAACAGGAAAGGTAAATACAGGAAGTACGATGTCTACCGTGTATTTATGCATTTCTGGAAGAAAATAATATAAACTGTAGCGTAAACGGAGGGGTTTTCATCGCCCTGGTTATCGTTTATTACATATGTGCATATACCACTTTTAGCAAATCGTACAGTTTGAAAATGAAGCGCTGCTACGGATGGGAAATAACATGTTAACGTTCATTAATCCTCCAGAACCGTGATGTGCTCAGCCATGGATATTTTCAAAGATCTATCAGGTATGTACAGTGACAAAGTGTTTTACCATTTGCTGCTGGCCCCGTTTTAGTGTGGTCACTTTCTCACCTGCAGGACCACACCAGAGTTTGCCATTTAATTTGAACAGAGAGTCTCTGTACGGTTGTTTTGGTACGCACTTGAGTGCGATTACTTGTTCCCACCAGACAAAACGAACCGCACTAACGGAGAAAACGAACTTGAGTTCAACTGAAACAGACTAAAGCCTGCAGGCGTGAAAGCACCCTCAGTTGGAAATGTCTGCTTCCACCCTGTGCTTCCCCAATTACTTATCAGCAGCACCTGGTTGATTGGGGATGTACAGTACATGATATAAGAGGTGCTGTGGCAGTCTACAGGAGAGCTTTGCTGCTGGGAGGAAAAGGTCCTGCTTGAGGAGAGAGCTTCTGCCAGGAGGGAGGAACCTTGCCTGAGGGAAGGCCCTGGCTGGAGGAGAAGCCTACAAGGACAGCTGGCCAGATGAGAACTTGCTGGACAAGAGAAGGCTGCTGGTCCCAGGAAGATGGCTGCAGGAGGGCATGACTGAGGAGGAGGAGCAATAATGGAGAGGACCACCATGATGCTGGCATTTGGGGGAGGACACTTCTGCGTGGAGCAGTTGGTGGTGCTGCAGGTGAAGGACAGCAAGAGGCAGAGTGAGGAGCTCTGCCTGTGCTGTAAGTATCTGGTTCCCAGATAGCAGCACCCCATGACGATGATGTTTATGACGATGGATATCTGGATATACTGCTGGCCAGTGTCTTCCTCTATACAGGTTTCCTGAGGGCGTCTGTGTCGTGGTGGCAGACAGAACCGGGCCTGGACAAGTGGCTCCTCCTCCTCAGCTTTTAAGGACTTTTACACTTTTATGGACATGGTTTGTTTTTCAGCTCACTTTTAGTTTTTTTGCTTACGTTTTCTTAGTTGGTATTTTACCCTATTTTAGTTTCTTAGTTTTAATTTTTAGGTTTTAGTTTCGCCCTTTTATTTTAGTGGGCATTTCTTGTACATAATTTAATGTAATAAAATTCCTTTAAACATCCTCTGTAAGGTTTCTCCTTTGGTTGCTACCTGTGACTCTTCACCTGGTTTTTCATTGAACCTTGTAAGCTATGGGGTTTTTAAATTACCCCTTGGCCTCCATATTTTACACATGTATGAACACATAGGCCTAGGCTACGAATGATGACCTGGGGATAGCCATGGTTGGTCTCAGACTTATATTTGGTGTTATGCAAGGAAACACACAGTTTCCCAGCTATGTTCCTTCGCTGTTTAAACATACAGATTCACCTCCAAAAAAGGAAGACTTGCCCTGGATATTTTTCAAAGAGGGACGCCAAAAGTGAGGAGGAGATTAGGCAAGTTAATTTATCTTTAGGTCGAGAGTTTATATTTATGAGCCTGTATTTTTACTTATCAACTGAAAAAGGTTGGTGGGCAGCTCAGTGCAGTGGTTGGCACTGTGGCCGCACAGCAAGAAGGTTGTGGGTTCAATCCCACCCCTTGACCAGCAGTGACCCTTCTGTATGGCGTTTGCATGTTCTCCCCCATGTGTGGGTTTTCTCCAGGTACTCTGGTTTCCTCCCACAGGCCAAAGACATGCAAGTTAGCTTAACTGGTATCAACTGGGGATTCTAATTGTCTTAGGTCATCTGTGTTGGCCCGGCAATGGACTGGTGATCTGTCCAGGGTGTACCCCCGTCTCTCACCCAAAGATGCTAGGATAGGCTCCAGCCGCCCCCCCAACCCAAAAAGGATTAAACGGTTGAAGATGAATGAATAAAAAAGCTGGCAGAATTTTTTTGACCACTGTCCACCTCCCACTGGCTGAGGCTGCTTTATGTCTGTTCATTAAATTTAGGATATTTTCCTATTAAATAATTGGAAAAAAAAAAAAAAAGACGGGGCTCCATTGCAGGAAAATGGGGCAGACGGGCTGTTTTGCTGCCGGCAATGGACCGACCAGTAAGCTACGGTGGCCACATGAAAGCCAGCAGAGGAACCCCAAGAGATCGGTCTAATCACTGGTTGAGGCTGTGTTGGGGACAGCCGGTGTTGATATGATCCAGAAACCGTTTCGACTCACTTGAAAAAAGACATTCTACCAGTACAATTTAAAAACAGTATAAACCTGGGAAGATGAAAAGATAAAAAGGTGAACAGCGAGGTCTGCCCTGGAGCCCCGTCATTGTAGAGTGTGGGTTAAGTGGTCTCAACTATTCAGTCAGAAAATATCCTCAATTTAATTAACAAAACATCTATTTCTATACATATTTTGTTGCCACTCTATTAATTACCAATTTTTTTTAAATTCATGCAGCCCTGCTCAGCTGATTGACAGCTGCCACCCTGCTTCAAGCCTCTGCGGAACAAGGCAGTGAGAGCCGACCTTAATCACCCCTGTTTTCATTACATTCATTCCAGATGATTTTCTGTGAGAGATTTCAAGTATTCCAATAAAATAATGTTGTCACACACCATGATCAACCATTTTCTGTCCTTGCCTACCAATGTGGCGACCCAGACAAATGACGTCATTTGCAAATATAGGGATATACTGTACTGCAAAAACAATTAGCTCCAACACCTGCAATATTAAATCACAGTTTACATGGCCACACAAGGAATACTGTAACTGCAAGAACAATTTCAATTTAAACAACTGATAAAAGTTAAAGAAATGGAGCAGAAGAAGTAGAGAAGACTCATAAATGTGGCATTATACAGTAGGCAAAAATATGTTCTACTTAGAACGATAAATTAACAACCCTGTAAGGCTGTACAGTGAGAAAGGAATTGTTTTATTTCTTACAAAGTAAATTCCTTGAAAAAGATTTTGTAACTTAAACCCTCAATTGATTTTAAACTTAGCTAACACCTTAGCTGTTTAATTCACATTAAAAAAAAAAAATCTCTTTTCATTCTGCCATTGGCTGTCGGTAGTTAACTTTAATGAGTGCATTGTTTGGTTACCTTTGGTCGTGAGACATGGCCATGGAGCGTATCCCTGCGTCACAGCCGGGGTAGGAGAAGAGCTGTTTGAGACCGTGGACTTGCCAGACAGAAACTACACCTCCATCACCGCCTATCAGCAGATACTGGCCGTCACGACTGAGCAGCATGGCCTAAAAACACAAAATAGCTCATTTTCATTTCATAATTGGCTGTGTATATTATTCTCTGCTGTGTTACACTGATTGCGTCACTCACAATTAGGAAGATTTTGCTATGGTGCATGTCATAAATGAAAAAAAAAAAAATCAGTAACCATGTGCATAATTCGTCTTAGAACAGCTCTGGTCACCAGGGAATGGTTTATCTTATCTATCGCAGTAAAGCTCATATTGGTAGCCCATGCTGCCATCCTCAGGGGCCTTCTGTACACAGACTGCTCCTTGCAACAAAGATTGCTCCCCACAGTGACAGTCAGAGATTTACTCATCTCATCTGCTTCTCCTGCAAACTGTAGCAGCACAACGGTTCCCCCGAGAATCGTAAGTACACAAATCAAGTCATATGCTGGAGTCTATTATGGGTGAGGCGCACAGTGGAAGCTGAAAGTGAAACAGTCAGGAGCATCAATCAGCAAGTAACCATAGCTGATGAAATGACGAGTTCTAAAAGCAGCAAATGACACTAATTTAGAGCTTTTGTCCTCTGTGGTTTTACGACAGACTTTGATTCAGCGAGAGGCGCTTCAATCACTGCCAGCATGTGTGTTGAATTGGGCTCAGATTAAATAGAAAAATGAAACCTAAACTTAAGGCTGGAACAAGTCATTTTCAGGAACTTGGTTTGGTTAGGAAAACATAAATAACCCTTCATGAAAACTTTAGATGGAGAAAAAAAGTGCTGTCTAGATTAAGCAAATGTTTATTATAAAAAAAAAGTGCAGTAAAACCTGTTTTTCATTGTTGTCGTGCACGCAGGCTACAAGACACTCGCATAAAAAGGAGGACGTGTATGCTACACACTAACAGCAGTCCTTGAGAATCAATCCAGCTTAATTGTCATATTAGATCATCATCCGAGACACATGGGAATGGAGCATGACTGAGTGCTGCTGCGGTTTGATTTGTGTGGTGTGGGTCTGCATCGTGTACAGTCATTGTCGTGTGTACAGTCGTTCAGAGTTAATCTGGCAGCGATGATAAAGACGATCCTCATTTCAGTCAGTCAGTCCTGATCACCGCAGCTCAACTTCATAACTGTGTGCGGTAAAATGTGTGCCTTAGTCTAGCTAACAAAAAATTTTCATCAATAAAATGCAAATTTGCAGCAGCAACTGACCACCAATCAGTAAGCAGAAAGCAGAGCATTAAAGGTTCAACAGAGTAAATCTGCTGCACAAATGTCAAGTTGTTGGGGGTTTTTTTGCTTAAACAGGGGAATGAGAAAGCTGGTCTTACACTGTGAAGTTTGGGTGGATTAATTTTAATTGAAAAAAGCTGTCTAAAGAGCTGTCTGAAGCAGGTGGTTTAGGCAGCTTATTAATATTAATGAGCCCCTAGTCTGGGTAAAATCATTTTTTGAGTGGACTCATAGGTACCAAGGTAATTGAGTGTGCTAGTTTTGCTGTATTGGAGAACTGAAGGCGAGCTTTGTTGGTTTGTGCCATCAAAAAAACAGGAAATGTAATCTTCTATTTCTTTCGAGCAGGGGTGTCAAACTCATTCCATGGAGGGCCAAGAACCTGCGGGGTTTACCTCCACCCAGAGACTTCAACAGGTGATTTCACTGAATTTCATACCACTGATTGCTGATCAGTGAAGACACCTGCTGAAGACACTGGGTGGAAGTACAACATGCATGGAATGAGTTTGAAGCCCCTGCTTTAGAGTTGAACAAAGCCAGTGTGAATTTCTTTGTGAAGTGAGCGTTTTAGTACAGTGCATATGCCACCATGTCTGTATTTTTTAAGGTCAGAATCCTCAACACCATTTTGCACTATACTGGACCTTTAATGTGATTAACACAGTAGGTCAGTGTTGGCACTGGTAACTGTATGCTAATGGAGCTGTTAAGACACGTTTTCCTCTCACAGCTGTAAATTAACAAGAGCACTCTGAGGTGAGTGCAATATCCCCCGCCTACGTTTTCTTTGAAGATCCCAGTATGTCACTGAAGGAGAGCAGTTTTCAACTTTTCCATATAATTAGGGAAGAACCAAATTATGATAAGCCTACACAATCCATAGTTGTAGGGCAGGATCCTAATGTGAACCTGTGTAGCAAGTTTGGTGACCCTTGCTTTACTCATTCTATGGTAATAGGGTATAGGGAATGCCAGCCTTTGACCTTTTGACCCCAAACGCATAGTCAGAGGTCATGGTGTAAGGGTGAACTTGTGTATCAAGGCTGGTGACTGTAGCTTTACTTGTTCTATAGTAATAGTTCAAAATGGAAAGGTAACACTGACCTCTGACTTTTTGAACCTAAACCCATAGATGTAGGTCAGGGGCCCAAGGTGAACCAGTGTAACAAGTTTGGTGACCCTAGCTTTCTTTGTTGTTGAGATATAGTTCATAAGCCATTTTGACCTTGACCTTTGACTTTGCGATCCCAAACCCAAAGTCACAGTTCAGGGTCTTAGGATGAACCTGTATACCAAGTTTGGTGACCCTAACTTTATTCATTCTATAGTAACAGTGAAAATGGAATGTTAACCTTGACCTTTGACCTGCTGATCACAATCCCATAGTCAGTGGTCAGGGTCTCAGGGCGAACCTGTGTACAGAGTCTGGTGACCCTAGCTTTACTCATTCTATATGAATAGGGTATAGGGAAAACCTTGACATCTGACCCTTTGCCCCAAAACTCCTGCAAAAATCATTTGATCTGAGCCAAATCACAATATCATCCTTTCAGACTTGTTGCATATGAGGCAAAAATGTTTCTTTTTTGTGTCTGTGTGAGTGACTTTAGGTGGAGGAAAAAGCCTCAACGGTGACTTAACAATCAGCAATAAAATCAAAACAATCTGAAAACAAAGGGATAACAGAATCTAAATCATCTAAATTCTTGTGGTTTGCCACTGCAGAGGATCCAGATTTTCATTTGATAAAAGTGTTTATGGCTTCAGCTTTAAATTTTACGACTTTCCAAGCACACAGTTGGTCAACAGCTTCACCCTGTGCAAACAATAAAGCACAGCGGTGGAAAAAATGAACCGAAAACTATTTATCTGTTACTATGGTGTCTTAATGTGCTTGTGTATCTACTAATGGAGTCCGTGACCTTACTGGAGCCCAGCAGGAGGCTGGAGTGCTGGCAGACATGTCAGCCTGGCCAGGTAGGAGGCTGCAGACAGACATTATAAATCAGGCCGTTACCACTGGGCGGCCAAACAAGATGGCCGTTGGCTCTGTGGGAGCCAAGATGGCTACGACGGCTCAGATGACTAAAAAAATGACTCCAGCAGAAACACATGCACATTTAATGCCCATATTTCCTACTTCTTTCAAGGAACACTGGGTGGACTCGGGGGCTGGAGAAGGTAAAAAGTTTAATTTATGGTGCTGTTAATCCCCCTGTTACAACGCGCACAGGCAGTGAAAAAGCTGCTGGAATGGTTACACCGCCTGAGTTATACCAGCACTTAAAAGAATGTAATCCATTCAGCATGGCTTCTGTCAAACCATTCTGCTATTAGACTGGGATGCCGACTGTTAGCCTGTCATCTAACCCCTGACTCCACACCCCTATAAATTCACCGCGCATACACACACACACACTCAGTTTTACTATCTCTTTCTGTGTATATACTGCAGGTCAGGACAAACACTTATTTATCCTGGAGTCATACTGCGCTGAGGCTCCACGAGCTAGGAAGATCGATCCTGGTATGCACAAGAGAGCACAAAATACTGTCAGAGTTTCATACCGGGGGGTGGAGCCGACGGAGTGAGGTAGGAGGGGGGGCTGAGACCCTTATAGCCTCACGCAGAGATATTAGGATTCTCCTAATGCCATCTGACATGGCTGGAATTTACAACAGCAGAGGACAGTCAACAAGGTCAGTGGGAGCCTGTTCACAAGGTCCATCTGTAGGAAACACTACAAAGCTCAAAAGAACATTATTAGCTTTCCCTAAAGATGCAACAAAGTCCTAGGAACTACTTCCACTTTGTTTTTAATATGTTGAACCAGTATTAGAAAACAAAAATGTGACTTTCCACATCATGAAGCTAGCTGGCAATAAGTCGGCTGGGCACAGCAGTTTTCTTAATAGGAAACAGGCGTGCAGCTCGCTGTCACAGCTAGCTTACATTTCCCAGACCAAACCGGACACATCGGGTCGGGAAACCAAAGGCAGTAGCCACTATCTTGTGACACTCTAGCCACGAGGGAGGAAATGCAGGAAATGGGGAATGTGTCGTCTTGCACCAGAATGGTTAATGGTGGTGGTGACCAGGGCTGACCATTCCCCTGGAATGGTTTCCACTACAGCTGCCGACGCAATTTGACCTGACAACAGAGTCCTTGATCAAAAGACTAGTTTCCTCTGTGTTTGTGGGCTGAGAGGGAAAGAACAGATGTGAAAGCATGGTCTGTCCCGAGGCACGCCGACCTTTACCTTCCTCACATTTAAAACCTTGTAATCAGCGAGAGGGCTGTGATGCAGACGTTCGTGTGAAAGTGGACTCATGCAGAAATATGCTCACCTTGATGCTGTCTTCCACTTCCATGTGTCCCAGCAGTTTGCCATTGACAGTGAAGAGACAAAACTGTCCCTTTTCATAGTAGACTACGCAGTGGCCCTCGGCGGAGGACTGGATGAGGCGGGGCCGCAGACACTGCTCTGGGCCCTCTAGGGTCCGCAACAGGTCCCCATTCATGGAATGGATCAGACACGGACCCTCTAGATATAGATTAAGGGGAAAAAAATATTGAATTACACTGATCTTTGCCATATTTTTACAAAGTCACAACATACATGTGCTCTTCCTCCTTTATGCAGGTTTTCCTTGACAGTTTATCATAACTGCTATCTTATTTTTTGTTGTTTTCTTTTGAGAAAACGAAAGAAGACAAAAGGAAAGAAAACAGAACATGAACAGTGAAAAGGTGTATCACACAATCAACATTATACAGTAATAATTATAATACTCCATTTTATATTTACTTATTTTTGTAGGATGTTACTTGGGTTCCAAATATTTTATTGGGTTTTAGACCTTTGAGTTTTTAACCTCTTTGACTAGTTTTTAACTTTTAATATGACCCTTCTCTCTTACCTCTGGTTTTTCTCCCATCTGTCTTTTTATACCCTGATTGATGGAGCCTTGAGTATTTTTATCATGTTTATAGTCAGCTTCATGTGTGCCTGTGTTTGTGTCTATGTTGAATGTAATTTGTGGCTTGTATATATGGATGTCACCAGACTGCAAAACAAATCTACCTACGGGTACAAATAAAGTAACCTGAACCTGGTCCTTAGTGTACAGTTGTGGTGGTAGTGGTGGCATCCTCGTCTTGGCTTCTAAAGTCTATCCATTTTTTCCATTTCTCATCAAATTCTGTCTCCTTCAGTCTCAGTTTGTGTGTCATAACTGCTATCTTATACTGTATGTACAGTACTGTGCAAAAGTCTTGAGTCAGTCCTCATTTCTTTATATTTTGCTATTAAAAGGGGCAATAGGTGCAGTGATTGAAACATACTGTAAATGGAAATACAGCATATAAGGTAAAAACAGTCTGTGCAAGTCTAACAAAATTTTAAAAAATGAAAATAGTATAAACTCTATTAAGCTAAATCAAACTTCTTCTTTTTTTTGTAATTTCTTTAAACAGTTTTCAGGAATAGTTCTCTAGGCTTTTTGAAGGACATCCCAAAGCTCTTCTCTGGATACTGACTGCTGTTTGCTTCTTCTCTATCAAGATGATCCCACATTTCAAATTTGAATTAATCACTCCATTAGCCCCGTTTCCATTGATTTTCAGTGCAGTTTGCTCTGTAATTCAGCATGCTTCAGCTATATTTCTTAAACACACCACTTTCAGATCATGCAGTTTGTTCCCCCACCCCCAAGATCTGAGACGTCAACTTTTGTCCTCCACTACCAATGGTCAGTTACAAAGACAAGGCTGAAAATAATTGAAAAAGCAGCCAACATCTAAAGAAAAACTTTAAAAAAAGACCACCAGATAGTCTGAAAAAACATTGCTCAAGACTTTAAGAATTATAAGAAAGTCTGGATCCTTCGAGGAAACATATAAAACAATGAAGATTTTCCCAGAACCTTTTCACAGCACTGTGCATACACCGTATACATACAATGCAAAGCATGTACAGCGTTTGCATTATAGACTCAGGATGTCTCGATCCGAGTCATTTAAGATTGAGGATCATCTGATACCAAGTCACAATCCGATACATTTTCATACAGCACATTCTTGCAAACTACACACCATTAAGTACAATAAAATTATCAAACTCTCATAATGTCCACCCAATTACCATACACCTTTTGTCCTCTGGGGTAAAAAATGACCTCACCTGGTTTGACTGTTGTTTAAGGCATACATTATATTTACAGTATATTGTCATTCAATTCTGTGTTACACCTTTAGTCTTTACTTCAACCCGTTACCACATATTTTTCCCTTTGTTTTGGAATTTAGGGCCAGTAGACCTCATTTACATAAAGGTATACCCTGTTTTATACCCTGATCTGTTCACACTCCAACAGGCAGTGAAAAGTAAGTTAGGAGCAGGAAGAGAAAAGAAGAGGAAAACAGCAACCTTGTGTGTAGCAGAATGGAATGTACGCACTCTGTTGGACAGATCAACATCACAGCGCCCAGAAAGACAGACCGTGCTTGTGGCCTTGGAAATGAACAGGTACAATATAGACATAGCTGCACTTAGTGAAACAAGATTGCCTGGATATGACAGCTTGGAAGACCATGGGAACATCATCTTTTGGAGTGGGGGATCAACTCAAGAAAGGAGAGAAGCAGGAGTGGGCTTTGCAGTTAGAAAGGAGATAGCAGCAATGCTTGATGAGGAACCGGTGCCAATCAACGACAGGATAATGACTATGAGACTCCCACTACAGCGGAAGATGTATGCCACACTCATCAGTGTATATGCCCCAACAATGAACAACACAGAGGAGGCAAAGGAAGAGTTCTACAGTGATTTACGTGAGACTATCAGGCGTGTACCGACTGATGACAGGCTGATGTTCGTTGGAGATTTTAATGCTAGAGTTGGTTCAGACATTGAAAAATGGAAAGGAGTGCTAGGCAGTCATGGAGTAGGCAAGTGCAATGCTAATAGAGAACTTCTACTTGCACTATGTTCAGAGTACAACCTTGTGATAACAAACACTCTATTTAAGCACAAGGACACACACAAGAAGACATGGATGCACCCAAGATCCAAGCACTGGCACTTATTAGACTGCATCATAGTCAGGCAGAGAGACAGAAGGGATGTATTGGACACCAGAGCAATGAGAGGCGCGGACTGTGGTACTGATCATGTTATGCTGAGATCTAGATTAAGGATTTGCAGACGAAAACAGCACTGCAGGACGGGTGCGAAGCCACCACGGAAGCTAAACACTAGTGCACTGAAAGGCCAAAAGAAGCAGGAAGAACTTACACAGGAAATGGATGAAAACTTGAAAGACTGGGACAGCAACAACTCAGAGAATGGCATAGAAAAGAAATGGGCAACACTGAAGGATACGGTGTACCAGACTGCGAGCGATGTTTTAGGCCACCCTGAGAGGAAACATCAAGATTGGTTTGATGAGCATGATGAACACCTGAAGAAACTACTAGAAGCGAGGAATACAGCTAGGCAGGAAAACCTACAGTGTAACAAGGTCGAAGAAGAAGAAATACTCAAAGGCTCAGAGTGAGCTACAGAAGTACACCAGAGAGATGAAGTCCAACTGGCGGGATGAAAAAGCGGAGGAACTTCAAACTGCAGCAGACGTGAAGGACATGAAAACATTCTTCACAGGTCTGAGAGAAATCTACGGCCCTAAACCAAGAGGAGTGATCCAACGAAAGGCTATGGATGGTGAAACGGTTTTGCAGGAGAAAGACAAGATCCTGGACAGATTTGCAGATCACTTTGACCAACTACTAAATAACCCTGGAGAGCTCGCTGAAGAGGCTAAGGAAGCTCTAGTGCAGCGACCAGCTGTATCAAGTCTGGATGAACCACCAAATCTTGATGAACTAATGGCAGCTATCAGGACAACACAGAATGGTAAAGCTCCAGGAAGGGATGGAATTCCAGCAGAAGTGTGGAAATTTGGTGGTGTTCAGCTGACCAACTGCCTGCACAAGCTCATCCAAGAGATATGGGATGCCCAGAAAGTACCTCAAGACTGGAAGGATGCAAGCATTGTACCTTTGTTCAAGAAAGATGACAGGAAAGATTGTGGAAATTACAGAGGTATATCACTGCTAGCCACTGTTGGTAAGATTCTCTCACGTGTACTACTGAACAGACTCAACCAACACATCTCGCAGAATGTACTACCGGAAACCCAGTGCGGCTTTAGAAGTGGAAGAAGCGCAATGGACATGATTTTCTGCTTGAAACAGGTTCAAGAAAAGTGTATCGAACAGAACATGCCGCTTTATGTAGTCTTCATAGACTTCAGTAAAGCCTTCGATATTGTATTGTGACAAGGACGTTGGCAGGTACTCAAGAAATATGGCTGTACGGAGAAATTTGTCAAACTGATCGTGGCACTCCATACAGGTATGCAAGCAAACTTGGCAATGAGTGGTTCAGTATCTAAAGACTTTTCAGTAAGCAGCGGGATGAAACAAGGGTGTGTGCTGGCACCTACACTCTTTTCGCTATATCTGGCAGTCATGCTTGAGGTGGCCTTCAGAGACACTTCAGAAGGAGCACACATTCAAACAGGGAAAGAAGCAGACTTGTTCAATGTGGAACAGTTTAAAGCCAAGAGTAAGACATCGATAAAGGTAGTAAGAGAAATGCTCTTTGCCGACGACAGTGCATTAGTTGCACACAGTGTGGAAGATATGCAATCTTTAGTGGAGAAATTTGCAAGAGCGGCTAGCCAATTCAGTCACAAAATCAACATCAAGAAGACAGAGTGCCTTTATCAACCACCAAAGTTCCAGTTATCAACATCACTACCAGAAGAGATCAGCATTGGTACAGAGCCACTAGTCAAGTGCAAGACTGTCAAGTATCTAGGGAGTACTGTTTCAGAGAATGCTAGGCTGGAGGATGAACTATCTCTCAGAATGGGAAGAGCGAGCGCTCTGTTTGGAAACTTGAGGGAGAGACTGTGGAACAATCGACATGTGTCAATCCGTGTGAAATGCAAATGCAAAGTGTACAGAGCGACAGTTCTGGCTACTCTATTGTACGGTGCTGAAACTTGGACTGTCTACAGGGTGCAGGTAACGAAACTCCACGTGTACATGATGAGACACCTTCGAGCCATAATGAACATCTCATGGAAAGACAAGATAACCAACATAAAAGTGCTGAAACAAGCTGGTCTACCATCAGTGGAGGACATGCTAATACAGACGAACCTGAGAAGGCTTGGACATGTTGAGAGGATGGACCACCAGCGTCTCCCTCTGCAGTTACTCTACTCACAGTTATGCGAGGGCAAACGCAATCAGGGTAGACCAAGGCTCAGATTTAAAGACACTGTAAAAAGAAACCTGAAGAAGGTGGACATAGACAGGAGTTCCTGGCAGCGGAAGGCAAAGGACAGAGCTGCGTGGAGGAGTCTGATCAGACCTAAATGAAACCGTCATTGTCACCCCGACAGACTGCTATGATGATGATACCCTGTTTCGGAGTTAACCCTCATCTTGTCTTTGGGGTCACCACATGAGGGTTAAAAAAAATCAGTGCCATGCATTTGCTTGTCACCACAGTACTCTGAGACAAAACCAATTATGTGTGCATTGATTTCATCTTTTATCCTTCTAGGGGCTATAATTAGTGACTATATTGTACTACACATGATTTGATTCAACATTGACAGAGTTTTTTTTTCCACATTAGTTTTTACTTAATACAATCAATAAAATAGGAACAATTTATTAATAATGACATTTTTTTGTTCAAAACCAATCTATAAAAATGGGGGTGTGTAAAATATTTTTTGAAACTTTTTTTAAATAGTTGCACTCAAAATAGTTCAACCCCTATAGCAAACTGTTTTTTTTTTCAAAATGTACAATTATTTTTCTGTCAAATGAGAAACATTTAAATAGTTTAGGTGAACAAACAGCATGTGCAGTTTTACTCTGCTCTCTCTCCAAGTAGACCCAATATTACTGATTGTGCAAAACTAATAAAGACAAATATTGAAGGGTTTTTTTTAAACACTCATCCAGTGAAATATTGTCACCTTTGCAGCTGCTGATGACGAGCCCCAGCTCGGCACACACACTGGCACAGGTCACCTCACAGTCGTGGCCTGTAAGGATGGCCCTCGGAGTGGTGAACGCTGCTGCTGTAGACACAAACACAACAATTTTGACGATTACTACGTGCACTAAAACTGTTCCATCACTAGAGGGAGCCCAGAGAAAACAAATGTGGACTGACAGTGCCACTCAACCACAAGTGAAACAGACCTCCACAACTATAAGAAACTAAAACCAAAACAACGAAGAAGCTTTACATTTTATTTTATATTTATTCAAGCTCTCCTAAGCACTTGTCACCCACAGCCTCGTCCTAAGTTTAAATCCCCCCGTCCCGTCCTGTACAGAAACATCTGGATCCAGTGAACACGGAGAGAGAACTTGAGCCAGGGGGAGCAGTAACTTAACGTCCAAGTCATGAAGCTTGTGTGATTTTGTTTAGGTTTGAGCTGTCAGGGTGAGCGACAAAGCAGAATCGGCTGTTACTTTTCCATCTGTCTTCAGTGACTATAAGTGTACACTCACACAAACAAACACACACACAGTTGCATGGGATTTGGACTTTTTTGCACTAGTGGGAACCAGGAGAAGCTCTAACTTAACGATGAGGTTTTTTTCTGTTAAGGGTCAAATTTTGCTCAAAAAATGTCAATGATAATACTACTGAAAATCTTATAACACTATAACCCTTGAAAATATTGTGCATTTTTATGTAATGACTGCAAAACGATACAAATCACGCAAACTAGCCTTATATAAAAATACCAGTGCAATACATTATAGTACCAAATGCTTCTGAACCTGATGTCGCTTGATGACTTAATGTAGTTTCTCTCTTTAATTTGGTTATATGACATAAAATTCGATACAGGTCCACTAATAAGACAGGTTCTTTTCCCCAAATGCCACAGCCACAGTAAAACCTTAATTAGATTTAGCAGAAAGACTCTACAGAGGCCACACTGTTCACCGAACTCTAAAAAGCAGGAGCACGTGGAATATCGGCAATGTTTAACACCAGTAAAACTATCAAATCCAAATGTAGAGGACAACATATCAAAGAGTAGCAGCTCAATCAAAGAACGGTTCGTTAGCGGGTAAATTTTCACTACAGCCACATGTGTGATGTAGTACACAATAGTCACAGCAAAGTTTTACATTCTGAAGGTGACTGTTAAAGGTGATTTACTCAGAATACAGGGGATAACACGTTTTCTTGGGGACAATATATCAGTTTTCCAGAGGTGCTGATTTAACTGTAAGGTCATTTTGGAGGGTGTACTTTTAGATAAGATAGTCTCTGTTTTTCTAAAGGGGGGAAACAGTCGAGGGCGCACACAGCTGCAGGGGCAGATAAACTATGTCCGCGGTACAAAGTGGCAGAGATAAATAAGATGTAGGAAAGAAAAGTGCACAAGAAAAATGAGAAACTAAATACAGCAGTGCCGGTGAAGTTGCATTTGTTAACAACTGACATTAGGATAAAGTTTGTGTGACTAAGAAGTAACCTAATATACCTGAAGGAAATGAATGTCAAATATTTATCAAATATGAAAGGCTAATTTGCAGGTTTTTTTAAGGGGAAATTAAACTCCTATCAATAAGAATTGTATATGAGCTGTGGTTAAAATATAGACGTTTAACTGATAATGTGAAGTCAAGCAGGCTGGTAGCTAAACTCATTCAGAAGAGGTCGAAGTCTGGTTTTAAGAATTTTATAATACCTCCCAGTTTTCCTTATTACAAAATTCCTATATAACTCATTTTTTGGAGCGATGGAAATTTCTCTTTAGGATCATGACTAAGTAGTCCAAGTCTCCAGCTTGAACACACAAGCTTCTCATTCCCTTATCACCTTTGCCTGAATCTGCTCTCACATCCCCATAGATGTTCACAAGTCACTTTTTGCAAGTCCAAGTTAAGTCTCAAATTGTGACGCTCAAGTACAAATCTTAACTGTAGTTGTAATGAGCAATTTTTCATCTGCTGCATGCCTTCTCGTCTGCTTTGTAGGATATAAGGAATTTAAAATATCTACCATATCACCCTTTATCCAATAGCATTTAGCCACAGCACTGATCAGCTGTTTGACGTCATTACTTTAAACAGGTTGCTGAAATGCAATAAAAATTCACACATTTCAAACAAATTCATATTCTTACCAAAATCGGCAGTTCTTTTTTTGCAAATCAGCCATGTTTTGTGTATACAATCATCTGTGTTGTTTTAGCAGTGAACATAAGCCAACTTTTATTCCTACAGAAAACTGATTGTTTTGGGTGTTTGCAATTAAATCATTAAAGTCCCAAATTGTAAGTTCAAGTCGAGTTTGACGTCACTGATGACTTGAGTCCAAGCTGCAACTAAAGACCTGGGTCAAAAACTCACTTTCTTAGCATTACGAATTTAAAATAAGATGGTGGTTATCAAGTGCGACCACATAGTCAATCTGATGCACTGAACTGCAGTAATCACAATAACCATTTTTCTCACAACAACTAAGAAATTGTCCATGGATCTTTTTAAATGTTTACTAATAGAACTGCGGTGTGTGTGAAATGTATTTTTGGATTGGAGGAGAACTGTGACTTACGGGATACCAAAGGAGTCATAGGTATTTTAAAATGTTGCCATTTTAAAAAAAAGCATCATCCAGAAAGACAACAGAAATCTAGCGACTGGAGAGCTGTCAGCAGGGGGTCTACTGTCCGTCCAGCAGAGGGCACTGCCATCTTTCCGTTCTCCACTAACTCACAACAACATGTGGCTGCAGCGAAATGTGCACAGGTCAGTGTGTGTGCATGTGCGTTATCTGCCGTTCAGATGCATCCATGTCAAGCTTATGAAATGTGTTGGATGTCCACAGAGCATTACACATGAAGGAGAATGTGTGTGCGAGTGTGTACACCTTGTTGCGCTCTCATTCCATCGTATGCAGGGATTGTGTTTGGAAGAGGAATAAAGAAATGTCTGCCGTCTGTGTGTTTTCTGAGTTTGTGCGTCTGTGTGTAGTGGGGCTTCGTGCCTGGAGGGGCATATTGCGGTTTGGGGCAACGGAGCATCACACTGTGGTGGTGGTGAGTAAGGATGACGACCTCTTTGTCTGCTCAGCCGACTCAGAATATTCTGACAAACACACACAAGTTGATGTATAGGAAAATCTGTACATCAATTCAAACAAGAATGCATTTTTTTTTTAAACATGCAATTTATTTACTACACTTAACATTTTTTTCCCCACAATGATGTATTCTAAACATTCTAACTTCAAACAAATTTTGGCTCCTTAATCTTACTCACAAAATCATCTGATCATCAAATCAAATTAACTGGAATTAAAGAAATTAGAAACCACTGTGTATGGCCTTAATGGCAGTCATCTACGCTACACCTTCTATTAGAAAGCCAGTGTGGCTTATTAACCAAATTACAATTTGTCATAAATTTCACGCCATTTGTGATGGATCACTTATCAGCATGTACACCAATCTAAGCTGACCAAATTAGCACCGCGGAGGCCGAGGACTGAGCAATGTGTGCGTGACGCTTTGATCATAGCTAATGCCATATGTTATGGTAACGTAGGGAGGCCCACGACATTTTTCACTTTTATCGACTGGCGTGACCCCGCGGCCCTCAGATGGTGGTGAACTTTCATGTGCTGGCCGACGACCCCCAGCATCACATTTAACGTCTCTAAGTGGCCCTCACTTTCACTCGCATTAAAGACAGATTCTCTCTCTCTCTCTCTCTCACACACACACACTCACATACACACATTATCGAAAGCTGTTCCTGGTGCAACAGTGCAGCGAAATCCAATCTGTATGCAGGAGGCCTGGCCTGGTCAGATGAAACTAGTTGTTACTTTAGAGAGAGAAGCCGTAAATCAAACGGTCACAACTGTCGAGGAGAGAGCGCTCGCAGAATACCCGTGTGTGTGTGTGTGTGTGTGTGTGCATTTGCGTGTGTGTGTACTTACTGCCCGGGCTCTCGCCGATGTTGCTGTATTTTCCGTTCCAGTACCACAGGAGCAGGGTGGCATCTCTGGACCCTGACAGGATGTAGCAGTCTCCCCCGATGTACGACTCGGAGCGAGCCAGGCACGTCACCACGTCACGATGGCCAAACACTATCTGAGTCAGCTTGCCTTCAAAAGCACAACGATATGCAAAGATTTATTGTCAGCCTTTTTTTTTCCTGTAAACGAGACAGCAAGAACGTACTGCGCTTTACTGTGAGATGTACTCTTTTTGAACTTCCCACCATCTGTTTAATGATCGGCTCTTTGTTCTGCTAGATGAGCCGCACAAGATCAGACTTCCACTAATTCCCAGGAAAGAAAAAATATTTGCTTTGACTTTGAGTGTGAGCCTGTGCACATGTAGTGGGCTTGGTGTGTATATATAAAGAGGCTAATTGCTGTCAGATTTCCAGACCACAGCTCCACTGTCTGGCTGTCTAATACTCATTACGCTCCTCATAATGTGACCTCTGCAGTCAAACAATGGATAGTGCGCAACACATGACATTTCTGTCTGGGTGTCAAAGTCACTATCCACTGGATAATTAAGCTGTATCATGCCACGAGGAATGTTATGAAACTGGGCAGGTTGCTGACTAATCTTTCACTCCCCCCCCCCCAAAAAAAGAACAGACACTTCAAAGATGTGAAATGTTTGACATTTTTATAAACACTCAAAATGGGTAATGACGGGTGCAGCAATAATCGCTACCATGCCCCCCCGACACACACACACACACACACACGCAGAGTTAAATTAAACTCAATGTGTGTGTGTACTGCCACATGAGTCTGTGTTTTGTGCATGCGTACAAATCAATCTGTGTAATTGATAAAAACCCCTCAGTTCTCCAACCTGGGGGATTTTCGGGGGCTTCGGTGGCAGCTGTTGAGCGTGTGCGATTAAACTGTGTTCACGTTCCAGTTGTGCACCCAGGTGGCAGTCGCACAATAGAGCTATCTCTGCGCTCCCATCCCTCCCTACCTCCCTTCTCTATCAAAGACAAGGAGGGCTTGGCCTGTAGAAATTGAATCGCAGCCTGTTGTATAGAAGTGTGTAGCACTGTGAATGAGGCGGAGGAGGAGGTGCAGAGGGAGCGGGGCGCAGAGATGAAGCTTCAGACAGTTTCATTTAGGACCCCTGACCTGATGGCATTTTGTGAGTGTGCACGTGTGTGATAATGTTGCATACGTGTGTGCAAGTACAAACAGCAAGTCGGCTGTATTAAAGCAGCTGTAAATATTGTATGTTACTGCATAGTTGAGTTTAGGGTAATTTACAATTTACTGAATATAAAGTATGGGGGAAGTATAAATGTTTATCACTCAGTACTGACTTATTTTATTTAGTTTTCCTTCTTTTTTTGTTTTCCAGTATTATAAATTTAAAATTATTTGGGTGGCTTTCATGTAAGTGGCCTATAAAAGATGTTAATGTTAGTCTCCCTGACCACAGATGTGATAGTTTTCATGACACATACACTACTCACAAAAAGTTAGGGATATTCAACTTTCCAGTGAAATTTCAGGATGCACCTAAAATGCACTATAACCTTTATATGTGAACTTAACTTGACCTTCTCTAACCCTTTGAATGCACATGTCCAACTGTTCAATGTTTCAATACTTTCTGCATAACTTGCTGTTCTCTAACAAGGTGCTTAACAGCAAAATTCACAACAAGTGTTTCATCCATTAATCAATCAATAAAGTTTCTGGTTCAATTAGAATTGGAATTTAAGCAGTCCTCTTCATCATGCTGTTCCCATTTTGACATCATGAGACCAAGACTACACCACAGCGCAGGTGTAGTCTTGGTCAGGTGTGGCTGACTACTGATCGGAGGGTCAGGGGTTCGATTCCCACTCTGTCTGCAGTCTGCATGTCAAAGTGTCCTTGAGCAAGACACTGAACCCCCAGTTGCTCCTGGAGGGTCAGGCCAGCACCGGTGTATGGCAGCTATGCTGCCATCAGTGTGTGAATATGTGTGTGAATGGGTGGATAGCAGGATCTGTAAAGCGCTTTGGTCATCTAGAGATGAGAAAAAAAGCACTATATAAGTGAACGCCATTTACCATTTACCTAACAATTGATCAACAGTACCTCACCATTGTGAGGCTTCAAACAGGATGTTCTCAGAGAAGTGGCCACTGAGCTTAGAGTGTCACAGAGTGTCATCAGCAGGTTGCAACAGAGATACAGAGAGACTGGAAGAGTCACAGAAAGGCATAGAAGTGGACGCCCTTTGGCCACATCTCACACTGATGACTGCTTCATTGTGAACAGTGCCCTGTGGAACTGGATGATGAATGCCACTCAACTCCAGGCACATTTAAGGGAGGTGACAGGCACCCAAGTGTCACGTCAGACCATCCGAAATCATTTACATCAGCGCAGTCTGTGTGCTAGACGACTTGCAAGGGTACTTGACCACACCACCAGGCACAGGCGTCATTGTCTTGCATGGGCCAGGGAGCATTTACGCTGGACAAGGGACCAGTGGATCTCAGTGCTGTTCTCTGATGAAAGTCTATTCACACTGAGCAGAAATGATGGCCGCCAATGATGTTGGAGACGTCAAGGAGAGCGCTATGCATCAGCCACTGTTGTTACCAGATGAGCCTTTGGTGGTGGTGTTGTTACAGTCTGGGCAGGTGTGTCTAGTCAATACAGAACTGCCCTACACCTTGTAAATGGTACAGTGACAAGCTGATACTACCTGAATAACATCATTAATCTGGTCGTTGTGCCCATGCATGAACAACACAGGCCTAATTTCATCTTCATGGGTGACAATGTTCCAGCTCATCGAGGTCAGATCATTAGGGAATGACTGCTGGAGGCTGGGGTACCTCAAATGGAGTGGCCTGGACTTTCTCCAGACCTGAATCCCATTGAAAACCTATGGGATCAGCCGAGTCGCCATGTAGAGGCTCGTAACCCTGCACCCCACAACCTCAATGACCTGAGGGCCGCCCTTAAAGAAGAGCGGAATGCCATGCCTCAGCAGACAATAAGTTGACTTGTGAACAGCATGAGACATCGTTGTCAAGCTGAAATTGATGCTGAAGGGCACATGACAAGTTATTGAGACACTGACATTTTTTTATTGTGGTATACCCACCACTGTTGCTGGCTTTTGTTTCAATAAATTGTTTGAGATTAGGAAATCACCATTGCACGCTTCTACTTAAATGCCCTACTTTCATGATATAATATCACTGTAGCGTGAACTTTTTACATTTTCCATAAATTTCACCTGAATGCCAAATAGCCCTAAGTGTGCGTGTGTGTGTGTTTGGGGGTGGGGGTGGGGGGTGGGGAGAGAGAGAATGAAGCAGAAAGCATTTACAGATTTTGGCATAAGAAAAAGTCCAACTGAACTTTCAGAAATAAAAACTGTAGACAATACTACTTCCAAAAAAGTGTGTAAATTTAAGAGAGTTCCAATGATTGGAAAACAGTAATAGTACAGTCTCTACTGCCGACATTAAACTGATAACATCAAGTATTTTAATTGTGAATATAATGGCAGCCCAGGTGTTTATTACATTGTGTAGTAGGAGGATTACACATAGTATCGCTGTCCCGGGGAGGGTGCGAGAGGAAAGACATTGGAGGTTTATACATTTAAAAATGTTTAATTGTTTGGGTTAATAGTGATGGAATATTTAGATATGCATTCAAATGGCTGTGAACCAATTGTACTGTGGTATGCACTGGCAAACACTGCATTCTGGGTTTTGTTTAGAAATAAAAACATAACCACAAGGATGACAGTTACACTAAAGACATGAAGCCCTAAAAGCTATTTTAATTGAGGTGGCTGCACATGGTATCTCAACAGCTTCCCTGAAGGGTTTTCCTGGTTTGGAAAATTCTGTTGAGTGATCTGTGATTCCATTAAAGCAGTGTTTTTCAACTGGGGGTCCCTGGAACGTTCAGGTTTCCTTGGGCTCTGTAAGCAGCCATGCACCACAACGGTCACATTTATTTGCAAATTTTTTTGGACTGATTAAGAAGTGAAATTAGAAAGTTTCCCAAAGAAACTTGAATGTTCCAGGGACTCCCGGTTGAAAAACACTGTGTATTGAACAAAAATTAAAATACTCAAAAAAAATGCTTAAATATTTCAATTAGAATACTGGTTATTGTTTTACTACTCCACACAATAAAAACCCAGTTACATATAGGTGGTTGTATCGTACCTGTGTCAGTGGAGTAGACACGGAAGCTCTTGTCCCAGAAGCCGCAGAGAATGATGAAGCGGTTGTCGGCTGTGATGACAAAACACTGTGAACTGATCTGAATGTTCTGATCTAGCAGGTCTGAGATCTGTCGACGATGAGTACCCACGTTACTGGCTGCGGAAGAGAAAATGAGACAAAAAAAAAAGTCAGCAAAAAACAAAGATTACATGTTGAAACTGTGCAGATGCATGTACAAGTATGAAAGCTGGAGCGCGATCCAACCGAAATACTGTTTTATGTCATCTATTTTCAAAGCACTCACACTTCAGTGCACCTCCACTGAAGTTTCAGTGCACTGCGCAAAAAGAAGATTTGTGAGAGAATATATAAAACATCCTGGAGGTTAAGTTTATGGGAACTTCACATTTTCAGTAAGGGTCTAAGAGCCTGAGTAATATAGCACAGTCACAGCAGACCCAGCAGATTCATCTTAGTTGCTCAATTAAACACGGGTGGTTAGAAAGCAAATTTATTGGCATTCTCTTTCTAGTAAGAGCTATCTTTTGTCTTTTCTAAAGAGATATGTTCATTGTGAAGTGTTTTTTTATTTGATGGGGTCAAAAGCGCTGGGGAACAGGTGTCAACGGAGATTGTCCACCATGGAAACTGAGAGTCCAGTATATCTGCTCCAAATAATATTTCGACCATTTTTAACATTCCCCACAGCCGCAGATGGCCCAACACTCATCCTCAATTTACTGTGTTTAGCTCAGACTCCTCCTGGAATGCAAACACTGTAAATATATTACTGACAAGAAGAAAAATCCCAGCTACCTCCCCCAAAACACACGCACGCTCTCCCAGAAACACAAAAATACATTATTTAGTACTCTATTTATGCTGTAGGGTTAGAAATGATGACAGATGTTAGCACAGAGTAAACAATTATAAAACAAATTATAAATAGTACGCAGCTTACAGGCCATAATTACCTAAAACAGGTGCACAAAACGACAAGTAACATACACCAGCTGAAATGGTGTTACAAAAACACGAACAAAATGTTTAAATAAAGATGCAGAGATAAGATTTCTTTTATTGCGCCTGTGCAGCGGGGGAAGCAAAGGAGAGAAATGCAGCAGTGTGCGTGCAGATAAAGATAAATATCTGAGAGTCAACACTGGTTATTTTCAGTAGTCAAGTGTTGGGAAAAAAAATGTGTGGATATGGTCTGGCGAGACCGAGTGTGTGTGACCAAAACACCGCAAGAGAAAGAGCAGCCCCCCTTGCAGATGTGCGCAAGATTGCAGGAGAGGTGGGAGCAGATAGAAGGAGGTGGCTCGCCTCTCCCCGCTCTCCGCCAGCGCATCCCATACATCACAGCGGCTCGGCACTCTTTTCCTGCTCATCAACAAGTCGTGAAGGATGAGAGGCGCCCATATTGTCCTGACAGCCATCCGCCGTGCATTCTCAATCACACATTATTACCACATTCATATTCATTTCCATTGACACGCGTCCTTTCCCTCCGCTCAAATTAAACCAAAGAGGATGCAGAGAGGGAGGGTGAAGAGGGAGCGAGAGGGGGAGTTGATGATGAAATGCCGGCCGAGGCCACAGCTCATTGCATTCCAATTTGCATGCAAATGGTTTAGTGTGAGAGCAGGGCCTATATCATGACGAGTGAACTGGGGCAGAGGCTGAGAAACAACTCTAATCTACTGTCCAGGGACACAGCCCAGCAGACTGCCATGAGTCACCACGATGCCAGGAGGATTCAGACACAAATCCACACAAAATCTCATTTCATGCATATATAAACCTCACATGTGTGGATTAGTTAGCAGTCATAAAGGATAGCATACCGATGAGAGGGTCGATTTCCACAGGAAGTTGGTACTGCTGGTCCTGCACCGTTGAGCTCTGATGACCTGACACAGGAGAAGGCAGAATGGATTAATATTGTAATTGTGTGGCCTTGTGAAGTAGACACTGGCTTTAAGGTCATTATAACACAATGAAAACTATAACCATAAAGTTACTGTGTCACCTCCTGGCCCAAGAGCTCCTCCATATGAGACAGATATCAATTAATACAAAACATCACAGAAAACATGCAGTAAAATATGCAGAAATATGAGTTACACATGAACTTAAACAACACAAAACCTTTGTAAATCAAAGTCATATTTGTTAATATTTTATTAATTTAATCATCATATATGGATACAAGATATTGCACTTGTTATAGTCCTGATAACATAATAAACATAATAATAAACACAATACGTTTCAGTGAACTGTAGATCCCACCACTAGTCTCCATCCGAGGCTGCCTCTCTGCTCTACTACCATGACGCGTCTTCTTTTCCATGCAGAACGCGCACATGAGACGATGCGTAAAAACAAGCATAGTATGTACAGTGGATATAAAAAGTCTACACACCCCTGTTCAAATGCCAGGTTTTTGTGATGTAAAAAATATGCGACCAAGATAAATCATTTCAAAACTTTTACCACCATTTATGTGGCCAATAACCTGTACAAGCCAAATGAAAAACAAACTGAAATCTTTTAAGGGGAAAAATAAAAAAATAAAAAACTGGCAATAACCTGGTTGCATAAATATACACACCCTTAAACTAATATTTTGTTGCAGCACCTTTGGCTTTTATTACAGCACTCAGTCTTTTTTGGTAGGAGTCTATCAGCGTGGCACATCTTGATGTGTCAATATTTTCCCACTCTTCTTTGCAAAAACACTCCAAATCTGTCAGATTGTGAGAGCATGTCCTGTGCACAGCCCTCTTCAGATCACCCCACAGATGTTCAATCGGATTCAGGTCTGGACTCTGGCTGGGCCATTCCAAAACCTTAATCTTCTTCTGGTGAAGCCATTCTTTTGTTGATTTGGATGTGTGCTTTGGATCATTGTCATGCTAAAAGATGAAGTTCCTCTTCATCTTCAGCTTTCTAGCAGAAGCCTGAAGGTTTTATGCCAACACTGATTGGTATTTGGAAATGATCACAATTTCCTCCACCTTGGCTAAGGCCCCAGTTCCAGCTGAAGAAAAACAGCCCCAAAGCATGATGCTACCACCACCATGCTTCACTGTAGGTATGGTGTTCTTTTAGTGATAAGCAGTGTTGTGTTTGTGCTAAATATACCTTTTGGAATTATGGCCAAAAAGTTCAACCTTGGTTTCATCGGACCATAACACATTTTCC
The DNA here is from genome assembly GCA_020510985.1 of Pholidichthys leucotaenia. Classification (NCBI taxonomy): domain Eukaryota; kingdom Metazoa; phylum Chordata; class Actinopteri; order Cichliformes; family Pholidichthyidae; genus Pholidichthys; species Pholidichthys leucotaenia. The sequence goes on from CM035848.1 coordinate 214,502,243, forward strand.
CACATGCGTTTGGGAGATTTCAAATGTGTTTTTGCAAAATGTAGCCATGCTTGGATGTTTTTCTTCGTAAGATGAGGCTTCCGTCTTGCCACCCTTGACGGGAGATTGTTGTCACATGTACTTAACAGCCAGTACATGCAGAAATTCCTGCATCTCCTTCAATGTTGCTGTCGGCCTCTTGGCAGCCTCCCTGACCAGTTTTCTTCTTGTCTTTTCATTAATTTTGGAGGGACATACAGTTCTTGGTAATGTCACTGTTGTGCCATATTTTCTCCACTTGATGATGACTGTCTTCACTGTGCTCCATAGTATATTTAATGCCTTGGAAATTCTTTTGTACCCTTCTCCTGACTGTTACCTTTGAACAATGAGAACCCTCTGATGCTTTGGAAGCTCTCTGTGGACCATGGCTTGTGCCATAAGATGTGACTACAAAAATATCAGGAAAAGCTTACTAGAACAGCTGAACTTTATTTGGGGTTAATCAGAGGCACTTTAAATGGTGGCAGGTGTGTGCTGACTCCCATTTAACATGAGTTTGAATGTGATTGGTTAATTCTGAACACAGCCACATCCCCAGTTATAAGAGGGTGTGCATGTTTATGCAACCAGGTTATTGCCAGTTTTTTATTTTTCCCCCTAAAAGATTTCAGTTTGTTTTTCAATTGGGTTGTACAGGTTATTGGTCACATAAATGGTGGTAAAAGTTTTGAAATGATTTATCTTGGTCTCATTTTTTTACATCACAAAAACCTGGCATTTGAACAATTGTACATCATACAGAGGGCAAAACTATTGTATAAATATGATAATTATCGTAGTCTGGCAACACTGCTCCCAGCGTAAGTCACGCCCCTCTACTTCCGCAATGGGACACTGATCTCTATAGAAAAGCTGGATGGCTCATGGGGCTAACAGTTTTATTTCAACTCAGCTAACAACATGAAAACATTTACTGTCATTCATAACTTTAGCTAATTACTGTATATCAAGAATTTTGTTGTACTGTACAATGGTACAATGACAATAAAGCCTATTCTATTTAGTTTATGTTAACCACTGCATTAGATAATATATTTAACGTTAGCCATGCTTTTGAGCCATTTTAAACATTCAGCATTTTTAGTTTAACTAATCTTTTCACATAACACATGGTTACCTTACAAGTACCCAACAGGTTAGTTGTATCTTTAATAGGGAATTACTGATTTTGATAAATTAAGTACTATGTGCAGTATTCCCTTTTTCCATTTGTTTTATATGTTTTGATCTGAATATGATGTATATACTACATTTATTCAAAGCTTTTATGCCGAGGAACAATGTCATTCTGAGGTCTAACTCTGGTTTTATTCTGATGAGATAGCAGCAAAACCCACTAAATTCTTGCAATTAACAGCCAGTTTCTCTTTTGCTTATTATAGCAGTTCAATAACCCAACTCAGATCATGTGTCTTGGTGTGCATGGACAAGACTGTGTCTTTTCGAACCGATCAGTTCTGAATCTTCACAAACAATCATTTTCTTGTTAGGGACCACAATGGAAATAAATGTGTTCACTTTTTTGTGTTATCCCATTCTTTTTAATATATGTTGTATTTTTTTATACAATGTTGTTTCAAACGATGAATAAATCAACAACAAAAACAACACTGCATTTTTTTCCAGGATGGATGCTGAGTAAATATGGTTTAGTGCAAGTGAGCAGCTGATAAATGGAGGTGGACGTGAGACCTAATGCTGGCTGCTACATGTGTCATATTTGATAGTTCCATCTAGAAGACACAGTCAGCTGTTTCCCAGATCAGTGTCCATCCAGTCCAGATGAGATGGGCGATTCTCAAACAAATTAGACGCGAAAGTATGAGGAGAGATGAACCATGAAAAAAATGATTCTGTGATTCTGTGTAAAACATGGTGGGGTTAAAGATCGACAATCGTTTCAATCTGCCTAATACACCAACACAAACTTCTAGATTAAAGTTTAATTTGTGTCTGTATTATACTGTACTGCTATATTGTGCTACATTCATATTACACCATGAATTTGCTGCGTTTCTGGTCATGTCTCTTACCTGTGAGGCCATGCCACTTGTTGACAGTAAAGAGGCGACTGGCAGTGATGGTGATGATGGCAGGTGATGTCAGACCTGGCTGAGTGTTGGCTGCCACGTGCGTTACGGGGGAGTTGGACGGGAACTTGAGCACCATGATAACATCCTGCTGCATTTGCTCCGTGAACATCAGAGGGGTCTGCAGGAGAAGATACTGTTCAGGGCCCCCGGGACGGACAACAATACGAGGCAAAGGAAGGGAAAGGAGCCGAGGCACGGATGGAGTGAAAAGAAGTGAAGAAGGGCAACCCCCCCACCCCCCACCCAAAAAAAGCAAGGAGAGGGACAGAAGGGAAACACAATCCCAGAGAGCAAGTTAGGCCAGATAGTGGTGAGCAGTAATTAAGCAGTACAGCCAAGCAGGAAAAGAGTTTGATCAGAGTTTGACCAAAAAAAAAAAAAAAAACAGCAAGAGACTACTGAAAAAAAATCACTGCAAGATAAATCAGCAAAGAATCTCAGAAGGAAACTTAACTCAGAAAATGATTAATTACATTAAAGAAGACAAGACTTTATGTAAAAGTCCCAAACCACTCACATACTGTACGTTTCTAAGTGGATATTAAACAGGCTAGATGACATATATTGTAAAATTAAGTAAAATATTTTGTAATTTTTTTAACCAAATGTACCATGTTTTAATAATATTTTTAATCTAATTAAGAACATAAAATTACAATAACATAAAAGAAAACACAGACATATTTGAAATACTGAAAAAAATGTGAATAGGCTCATTTTAATTCCAGTTGTGTAAAAAATTTAAAAATTAGGATGGACATTTACTTGTAGCACGCAGACAGACCATCTCTAAAATAGCTTTTAAAATAAAAAAAAAAAAAAAAACCAAGCTGATTTTATTGACCCATCAGTGTTTCCTCTGCTTAGACAGCTTCTGAAGCCATTTATAGACTGTTTGTACTAAGCAGCTCTAACAAAAAGCCATTTTCCTCCTTGCGTGTAAAGAAGAGGAACATCAGTGTTTAACATCAGGAACAGACCTGAGTAAATCCGGTGTGTCTGACAGCTAACCAGAAGCACTGACAGTATCATTACCACCAGCAAGGGCAGATGCCGACACTCTGACAACACACTCACACGAGAGCGGATGGAGAGAAAGTAAAGAGCAAGATCATGTGCAAGCAAAGAGAGGGAGTACTTTTAAAAAAAAAAAAAAAAAAAGTGTGAGGCTGCATGGAAGGTTAGTACTGTCTGTTTAAAAACTATCTCTGGTGGAGTAAAAATAATAAAAACATTACAGAAGAATGCGGCCGAAAAGTACGGCAGTGGATTCAAAGCAGTAGTCTGAGTTTGTGTCTGTGTGTACATGTGTGTGCCCAGTGGTGGTCTACAGCCAGCTGTCAGCACCACAGGGACACCGCACTAATAGGGACTCATGGGGCCTTGGTCCATCACAAGCAGGCACACAGACTAGACTCCTTGGCCCTTAAAGGGCCGTCACATCAGAACCGCTGCGGCTCGCTCTCTTTTGCTGATCTCATCTGTTTCCAGCTCAGGTGGAAAATCTGGCTCGGGCCCAGGTTTCCAGCATGGAGCCATGCCTTTGCCCAGAAAGCCTTTTACTAAATGCACATGTACACCAACGCTTGTGATCTCTCCTTTTCAAACACACCTCACTAATGATGAGAGAGGGGAGCTTTTGAAACCAAGGCAATACTTTCCCACAGTAGGAGATAGAGAATCAGAAGACAGGAGGTAAAAAAAAGAAGGGGTCACAAATTAAGAAGAAGGGTTACGTGGTAAAGTGAGAGATTTGTGCCAGGCTCTAAGCAGAAACCAAACACAGCCTCGTTGGTTTCTGACCAGCATCTAAACTGGGGGAATGTGTGCATGCATTTGCAGATTATTAGTTATTTGTTTGTTAACGCATGTCTGTGAACCACTCACCACTTGCATTGCTGAGCTTCGGGGTGGGTGTGGTTCAATGAGCAGCTGGCAGGGGGTCTGCCCGAAACTCCTAATTTGAGACTCCACAGCCTACGAGAAGGAGAAAATATGCACAAAACCAGAGATTCAGTCATTTAAATAACTCCTGAATCATTGTGTCTTATATTTTTCTTCATGAAACAATAACAACTTTATATGTGCATAATGATCATTTTCTATTCAGTCAGCTTCACACATTAAAATACAAGCAATCTAACAACAATCCATGATCGCCGTGTCTAAATGGAAACAAACCAAAGACGAACACAAAAGACCTAACAGTGGAGGGGAAAAAATGCGTGCACTTGTGCTCAAGGATACATTTAAACACTTTTGATATAAACACACTTTTTCACTGTCTGACATACACACATTTACACACAAACACCAATTTATCCTCTATGAGCACAGAGAATCAGAGGAGACCTGGTGAGGCCGACGTGGAGGCTTGCTTAGGTGGTGTTAATGAAGAGGTATAGGACCATAAATGTCAGAGCAGACGCCAGCCGAGCTGCCTCTGGACATCATCACACAACTCACTGTCAGGCCAGCGAGCACGAAGTGGAACACGCCCACGACACGGAGTGGACGGATGAGCCCGAGCTCAAGGGTTCCTCAGGATATTTTCAATTGCTAAAACATGCTTTTAAATATAGTCACACGTTTGTTTGTTTTTTGTTCTAACCTCAAGATTTTTTATTTTGCCACTGATTTGACAGAATATTTAAGGTGTTAGAGAAACTTACAACCCTGGCAAAAATTATGGAATCACCACTCTTGGATGACGTTCATATCAATCGTTTCATTTTGTAACAAAAATAAAATAATCAGACATGTAACAAAACCATTTTTATTCAAAATGCCAACCTTCTGGCTTTAAGAAACGTTAAAAAAGAAGGTTCTTGTAGTAAATTGCTTTTTTTTTTTATTAGATCAAGCAGAGAAAAAATATGGAATCACTCAATTCTGAGGGAGAAAATTATGGAATCATGGAAAAAAAAAAAAAACCACTACACCACCAGTACTTTGTTGCACCACCTCTGGCTTTTATCACAGCTTGAATTCTCTGAGGCATGGGCTTAACTATTGAACCGTACTCTTCATCAATCCAGTTCCAACTTTCTCTTGTTGTTGCCAGATCAGCTTTGAGCCTCGTCATGGACCATTTTCTTCAATTTCCACCATATATTTTCCAATGGGATTGGGGTCCCGACTATTTGCAGACTATACCATTAACATTATATGTCTTTCAAGAAGGAAAGTTTTCACACTTTTGGCCTTATGGCAAGATGCCTTATCATCCTGGAAAATGATGACATCATCACCAAACATCCTTTCAACTGATGGAATCAGAAAAATTTCCATGTAAACTTGTGCATTTATTGAAGATGTAATGACTGCCTTCACCCCCACACCTTCTACCTGACATGCAGCCCCACATCATCAATGACTGTGGAAAACTGCATGTTTTCTTTATGCAGTCATCTTCATAAATTTTATCAGACTGGCACCAAACAAAAGTTAAAGGATCATCACCTTGCCCAATGCACAGATTAGTGATTCTTCACTGAATATCACTTTCATCCAGCCATCCATAGTCATCCATCCATGTTCTTCCACTTAATCCTTTTCGGGTCGCGGGGGGGCTGGAGCCTATCCCAGCATCTTTGGGTGAGAGGCAGGGTCCACCCTGGACAGATCGCCAGTCCATCACAGGGCCAACACAGAGAGACAGACAACCATTCACTCTCACAGTCATACCTAAGGACAATTTAGAATCCCCAGTTTGATGCCAATTAAGCTGACTTGCATGTTTTTGGCATGTGGGAGGAAACCGGAGAAATCCCAGAGTAAACCCACGCAGACACGGGGAGAACATGCAAACTCCCCACAGATCACTGTTGGTCAGGGGCTGGGATCAAACCTGGGATCCCCCGGCCAAGGGTGAGTTGCTGTGCTACCGCAGTGCTAACCACTCCGCCACCGCGCTGCCCTCAATGATTGCTTTTCTTTAGCCTACTGTAACCTTGCATTTTTTATGTTTAAGTGTTAATGATGACTTTCATTTGGTTTTTCTTTATTTAAATTCCATTTCTTTTATTCAATTTCTGACAGTTCAGCCACAGACACTGATTCCAGTTTCCACCCATTTGTTCCTCATTTGTTTTGTTGTGTATTTTCAGTTTTCAATACATATTGCTTTGTTTTCTCTTCTTGATACTTTGCTGTCTTCCTTGGTCTACCAGTACGCTTCCCTTTTACAACCTTCCCATTTTGTTTGTACTGGGTCCAAATTATAGACATGGCTGACTGGGAACAACCAACACTTTTGCTATATTCCGTGATGATTTACCTTCTTGTTTCAACTGACAATTCTCGTGTTGAAGCCATGATTCGTGTTCACCAGCTTGGTGCAACAGCTCATCAAGATGTGCAAGCACTGCTGAACTGCAGGCTGATCAGCAGATTTAATCTGAGGCAGGTATTTGTTTAAAGACTGTAAATTACAGGATGAGTCCATAATAGTTTCCTCAGAATTGAGTTTTTCCATATTTTTTCCTCTGCTTGATCTAGCAAAAAATTGCAGTTGACAATAGCTTTCTTTCATTCTTCTTTTTGATGATTCTTAAAGCCAGAAGGTTGGTATTTTGAATAAATTCTGTAATTAGTTTGATTTTTTTTTTTTACAAAATTAAACAAATGAATGAACATCCTCCAAGTGTGTTGATTCCATCGTTTTTGCCAGACGTTGTAATTATGGTTGCCCTAATTGCAAAATAATATTTTAGCTCACCACCTGATCTTGGCAACATTCAAAATTAGATTTTACGCATCTAGTAAAGGTTATTTGAACACATGCAGGTATTCAGAATGTCTTCTATATCTAATACACGTACACAAATTTTAAAAAAATCTGTCCTATGATGCAATATGACAGACACTTTATAAAAAGGACAGGCAGGGAAAAAAAGACGACACAAAAATGATGACAGCCCCGTCAGTGTGTTGCTGTGCACTCTGACTGCCTGTGTAGGAGTGACAGCTTGTGTGTGTACGCTGAAACGCTGGAGCCTGACTTGGCGCAACCCGAGAATGAGCTCATGTTTGAGGCCTGCGTATGGTATTTCCATGAGAAAAAAGGTTGGGAAATTAGTCTGCTCTTACCCATTGTCTGAAACTAACCAGAGTCCAGAGAGGCAAAGAGAAGGAGTTGCTGTAATTGTCTCCTAAAAGATTTCACCTGTGTCTGCAGGGTCAAGACGAGCGCCAAACACTTCATACTTGTATGAAAGCAGAACTGTAGTGGGAGACGACACCGATTAGTCTCTCTTTATCCTCTCAACAGCACATTAGCAATAACTGAGTCTTGTGGAGCCAACCTTTTTACTGCCTTTGGACAATAGTTTGGATTTAACTTTTTAAAGGGACAATGGACAACTTTTCCTGGTCTTTTGTCCAGCACAGGCATATTTGTTGTCTTCATTCCCTGACAATGAGGACTCACATCTACCCCTGGGACCGTAACATTAGGCATACATACTACAGTATATATTTTTTATTTTATTTTTTTCAGTGAAACAATGACCACAGTAGCTTTAGCTTCCTCTTTCATGAACAGACAGTGGAGATCAACTCACAGCAGGTAGTCTCTCCCTGTTTATCAGCATAAATTCTTAAGTACTTAGACTGTTCATAAAAGCAAATCGGATAATATGGCAAGAAATCAGTTTTGCCGGGAAAATACAAAAAGCAGAATATTAAAAGTTAAAAGCAAAGTTTATAAGCATCCAATCAGAATAGTGATTTTCTCATCAGGCACTTGTCAGATAGGCTTTTAAAAATTACTTGCTTCAAAATGTAGTTTTAAATACATAACACTGCAATAATATCTGTCCGTGCTGCCTTAAACATGATGATGGAGTGAAACATATAATACTCCAACTTCATGGATAGCACTCCCTATGAGAGAAATGTCAGAGAAAATGAGTTTTTTTCTGCAGTTCCTGCAACCATTAACTGATTCATTAAAAAATATGACATGTATTTGCTATAAAACAAGTTGGAAAGGTATCAAGAAATCTATATGCAGAAAATACTTTAAAGGTCACATTCACTAAAACGTTTGTGGGCTTCAACCTTTTAAAAGGGCTTTCTTGGGTCATATGAATACAGTAAAAATATTAAACTCCGTCTTCATTTTGAAATCTTTAACTTTTACATTGTGACAGAAGCTGGTATAGATAGCTTTTCCGGGTAACATTTGCTTACGTCACTAACCATAATTCTGCTTTCAGTTACAACCCATCACTGTGCCTTTGGCTGCAATATAGATCCAGTCCATGCCAATATTTTCTGAGCCCAAGGCTGTGTTAGCTTCAGAGCTAACAACAGGACCACTGACTAGGGCTGTGCAATATGACGATATATATCGGTGACGTGATAAAAAAACGTCTACCGTTTCATATAAAACTATCGTTTATATTGAGATTTAAAAGACACATACCCCGTTTCTACTTGTCACCCCACCTCTCCCCCGCAGTGCGCCACATGTGTGCAATAGTGGGTTCCGGTGGTTAGCAGAGCAACTAACTGCAAGCTAATGTTTTGGCCACCACTACTTCTGTTTGCCAGGGATGTGGGACTTTTTCCCACCGTGCTGCATCAGAGAGGATAGTCCTCTAACCTTGTTTTAATTGGAAGTAAGTAACATTAACACCATCTCACTCTAATCATGAAATAGCAAATGCTAAATGATGATGCCAACTTGTCCCCAATAGGAAACATTATAGTGTATCAGACCATCGTTTCTTTGGTTTAAATTACTGCAGAGTTTCTTAATTTTGTCTGAAAAAATATTACGAAACCTGAAAAAGTGCATGACAGCGGCCGCATCTCTCTCTCTGGCATCCTCATCTCGAAGAGGCGATGGTTAGCGCATCAAGGGGTGGAGCAGTGCATGGAATGACTATACAGCCCAGTCCTTGAGTAGCAGTCTTTGGAGCAGTTGGCGCAGATGAAGATTGATGGTTCATGTGCTGATGCTGCGCGTTCTTTCCTTGCCGCATGCTTTGTCGCCATCTGAACTCTCGTGTTCGCTTCCATCTTGAGAACACCCTCTTTGACACTGTGGCGCCAGGTAGCTCGATCTTTGGCAATAACCTCCCAGTTATTGGTGTTGATCTGCGCACACCGCATGTCGCGTTTGCAGACATCTTTAAAACGCAACAGCGGTCGGCCCGCACGGCGGACACCCACCCACAATTCTCCATAAAGGATTTCTCTGGGCAGATGGTCAGTCTCCATGCGGTGCACATGGCCGAACCACCGGAGTCGTCTCTGGCTGATAAATGCTGGGATGCTTGGCAAGTCAGCACGCTCAAGGACCTTGGTGTTGGGGACTCTGTCCTGCCACTTGATGTGCATAAGGCGCCAAAGACAGCGGAGGTGGAACCCATTTAACCGCGTCTCCTGCCTGGCATAGGCTGTCCAGGACTCGCTGCTGTACAGGAGAGTGGACAGGACACAAGCTTGGTATACAAGTAACTTGGTCTTCAAACTCAGCAGATTGTTGTTCCATACACACTTGTTGAGTTTGGCCATGACAGCAGCTGCTTTGGCGATTCTGGAGCTGATCTCAGTGTCCAGCGAGAGCGTGTTTGAAACAGTGGACCCTAGGTAGGTGAAGGTGTCCACAACCTCCAGCTGTGTGTTGTCAATGGAAATGACAGGAGAGGAGACAGCATCTTGCGCCATGATGTTGGTTTTCTTAAGGCTGATCATGAGCCCAAACTCCTTGCAGGCGTGGGACAGTTTGTCGACCAGGTGCTGCAGGCCCTCCTCGCTATGCGATGCTAGAGCAGCGTCGTCTGCAAACAGAAGCTCACGTATGAGGACCTCGTAGACTTTGGTTATAGCACGAAGTCTTGCAATATTGAGGAGTTTTCCATCTGATGTCGTGCGGACGTAGACACCTTCAGGACAGTCACCAAAGACATAGTGGAGGAGCATTGAGAAAAAAATCCCAAAGAAAGTTGGTGCTAGAACGCAACCCTGCTTCACTCCACTGCTGACTGGGAAGGCATCTGAGGTGGCTCCATCAAAGCAAACAGTACTATGCATATCCATGTGGAAGGAGGAGATGATTGCAAGGAGCTTTGGGGGACAACCAATCTTTCGCAGGATCTGGAAGAGCCCGCTTTGACTAACTAAGTCAAAGGCTTTGGTCAGGTCCACGAATGCAAGGAACAATGGCTGCTGCTGCTCTCGACACTTCTCCTGCAGCTGACGGAGGAAGAAGATCATATCCACTGTGGACCTTCTGGCGCTGAAGCCACACTTGGACTCAGGATAGACTCGTGAAGCGAGGCTCTGCAGGTGGAACAGGGTGACCCGGGCGAAGACTTTGCCAACTATGCTCAGAAGAGAGATGCCGCGGTAATTGTTGCAGTCACTGCGGTCGCCTTTGTTCTTATACAGCGTGACTATGTTGGCATCTCTCATATCTTGGGGAATGTGACCTTGCTCCCAGCAAAGGCAGAGGAGATCATATAGTGGTTGTAAGATGGCTGTTTTCCCGTGTTTCAGAACTTCTGGGGGGATACAGTCTTTCCCTGGAGCCTTGCCACAGGCGAGGCAGTCTATGGCTTTGCTGAGCTCTTCCAGCGTGGGCATTTCGTCAAGCTCTTCCATGACTGGTAGGCCAGGCAAGGCGTCAAGGGCAATGTCTGTCACGATGTTCTGGGTTGAGTACAATTCAAGATAATGCTCGACCCAACGCTGGAGTTGCTTGCTCTTGTCAGTGATGGCTTTGCCTGTCTTGGCTTTGAGCGGTGCTGTTTTGATGCTTGTGGGGCCGATAGCTGTTTTGCTGCCCTCATACATTCCTTTGGCATATCCGCAATCGGCAGCTACCTGGATGTTGGTGCACAGGTTCTGCCAGTACTCATTGGCGCAATGCCGGACAATCTGCTATGCCTTGCTCCTTGCTGCTCGAAGGGCGTCGCGTGTGCCAGGGCGAGGGTTCTGCTTGTGAGCCAGCAGTGCTTCTCTTTTGGCCTCTGTGACTGGCTGCATTTCATCCCAGTGAGCCTCAAACCAGTCAGCATTCTTGCATTCTTTCTTTCCGAATGCGGTCACGGCTGAGTCGTAGATGGCGTCGCGAAGGTGGTGCCATTTGGTGTCCACGTCGCCTAGGATATCGGACTAAAGATGAGCTTCAAGTTTCCTCTGAAAGCTGTCAGCGAAGGTCTGAGCCTTGATCGGATTGGAAATTCCGCAGGTGTTGATGCGGGGGCGACCCTTATTCTGAGCATGTTGGATCTTCCTTGGCTTTAGTCTGGCCTTACTGGCAACAAGGGAATGATCTATATCACAATCAGTGCTGTGATAGCTTCTCGTGTGAAGAACACTGCTGAGGTCCACTCTTCTGGTGATGACAAGATCTAGCTGGTGCCAGTGACTGGACCGGGGGTGTCTCCAAGACACTTTCCGCAGCTCTGTACACTTGAAGTAGGAGTTTGTAATGCTGTGATGCCGTGATGACAACAGAATTCCAACAGCCTCTGTCCGCTCTCGTTTATCCTGCCTATGCCAAAGTGGCCAAGACAGGATGGCCACACTTGCCAGTCTGCTCTGACGCGAGCGTTGAAGTCGCCTAGCAAAAATAAACCTTCAGAGCGGGGGATTCTAAATAGCACTTCCTCTAGAACCTCGTAGAACTTATCTTTGGCTTCTGCAGTGGACGTGAGGGTCGAGGCATACACAGAAAGGATGTTCACAAAGCCCGACTATGTCTTCATGCGGAGGGCGAGGATTCTTTCAAACACTCCTGTAGGGGTTTCTGTAGTGGCAATCAGCAAGTTCCTCACTGTAAAACTTACACCATGCTGCCTGGACTCGTCCTGGGACAGGCCCTGCTAATAAAAGGTGTAGTCTGATTCTCTAAGAGAGCCGCTGTCGGCCAGGCGGGTTTCCTGAAGGCAGGCAACATCAATGTTAAGTCGTGCCAGTTCCTTATTGATGATGGCGGTCTTGCAAGAGTCATCCATTTGTTGGAGATCAGAGGTAAGTCCGGGGTCCATGATGCGAATGTTCCAGCTTGCAAATCGAAGAGCTGGAGTCTTCCTATGTTTCTCCTTTTAACTGCCTGGTGCAGATTGATGCTTGCTTGTCAGGAGAGACCCCTAAGCTCTACACACCCAGTAGAGCAGGCAAGCTATGGCGGGGCGGCACCTTATTGGCTGGGGGCTGCCCAGCTTGAGGCGGGCGGTAGCTGCCCTATGAAGCTGCGAAGGCTTCTCCCACCGTCGGACGAGACCCCTGGCGCTCTCTCCCTACGCCAGTCGGTTGGAGCTTATAACCGGTAACTGCCTCGTCCCGTGTTGTGCCGAAATCTTGCAACGCTGCTGGAGTGGCCTCTCCAGTTTGTGCTAAAAAGCCTGGGCGGGGTAGTATGGAGACACTGGGCTGCCTATATGTCAGTGTCCCCCTCTCAGTGTCATTGGGTGAGTCCAAAGGAAAGGATGATCCAATACAGTTTGGGACCAGTTCCACTACAGGAATTGCCGAAAGTAGTGCTGAGCATCTGCCAACTGCCTTAGGGCTCCACTCCGGATTTATCCTCGAGGTTTACTCCCGAAGCCTTTCCTGTAATCAGGTATAGCTGCAAGGCAGCGGAGGTTTGGAATCAGAGTTTACCTTCTCCTAGGTAGTTTGTCGGCCAAGGCTAACGGGCACCACCTGCCCAGATTTTAAATCAGAGTGGACCTTCTCCTAGGTGGACTGATACCCAAGTCTGACAAGCCCCACCTACCCGCATACAACTAAGTAAATAATAAATTAATTAAAATGTGCCGGAGGAACAAACTGGCTCTTAATGTAACTTGATTTCTAATAATTTTTAATGAGTCAAGTAGCAATAATGAATAAAGTTCAAGTCATCTCAAATGCACATAAAAAAAACCTATTTTATAACGACACTGCAAAATTAAGAGGGGAAAAAGGTGCATAAAATTAATGACAGATGAATTTGTAAAATTGATTATTTTTACTATGTAATTTAAAATATAGAAAAAGACGTGTTCCATTTTATTGGTTATTATATATAAACCATAGAATTTACAGAAAATGTACATTGTCACACACACACACGTCGTTATTGTTAAATAAGATTACTTATATCGTGATATGAAATTTTGGTCATATCGCACAGACCTACCACTGACTAGACCATAACAGTTCAACATGTTTTACTGGGTGCAAATGGTTTTTAATTCACTTCTGTGGAGTTATTTATTGATAAACACAGCAGTTATCAGACATGGCAGGTTATCAGCTACTGTTGGAGAGCTATGCTCCTGTTCCATTACCATGACATAGTAATAGCACCTTCCTCTCCACAGCACGAACCACCATAGCTGGAGAAATTCCACTCAGATGCAAGGATCCTAGTCCAGCCTGTTAGCATCAGAACTATGTTAGCCAAAGGCTTGACTAAAGAAAAGTTTGTGTTTTGCTGTGAAGATACTTCTTATGGATGTTGTTGCCTTCATACCACTGAGCCGTGTTTCAGACTCAAAACTCGTTAAGTATATTATTTTAATAGCTCACCGGCAAGGCTGAATATGTGAAGGCTGTTGCTGCTGAAGCTGCTAGCCTTGCATTGATATGCTGGTGAAATACGGGAAGACATACACAGTGGTGTGGAAAAAGTGTTTGCCCCCTTCCTGACTTCTCAAAATGTTTCAGATCATCAAACAAATTTAAATATTAGACAAAGATAACACAAGTAAACACAAAATGCAGTTTTTAAATGAAGGTGTTTATTATTAAGGGTAAAAAAAAAAAAAATCCAAACCTACATGGCACTGCGTGAAAAAGTGATTGCCTCCTAAACCTAATAACTGGTTGGGCCACCCTTAGCAGTAACAACTGCAATCAAGCGTTTGTGATAACTGGCAATGAGTCTTTTACAGCACTGTGGAGGAATTTTGGCCTACTCATCTTTGCAGAATTGTTGTAATTCAGTGACATTGGAGGGTTTTCCAGCATGAACCGCCTTTTTAAGGTCATGCACAGCATCTCAATGGGATTCAGGTCAGAACTTTGACTAGGCCACTCCAAAGTCTTCATTTTGTTTTTCTTAAGCCATTCAGAGGTGGACTTGCTGGTGTGTTTTCGATCATTGTCCTGCTGTAGAACCCAAGTGCGCTTCAGCTTGAGGTCACAAACAGATGGCCGGATATTCTCCTTCAGAATTTTTTGATATACAGCAGAATTCATGGTTCCATTTACCACAGCAAGTCTTCCAGGTCCTGAAGCAGCAAAACAGCCCCAGACCATCACACTACCACCACCATATTTTACTGTTGGTATGATGTTCCTTTTCTGAAATGCTGTGTTACTTTTACACCAGATACAATGGGACACATACCTTCCAAAAGGTTTAGCTTTTGTCTCATCAGTCCACAGAGTATTTTTTCAAAAGTCTTGGGGATTCATCAAGATGTTTTCTGGTAAAACTGAGATAAGCCTTTATGTCCTTTTTGCTCAGCAGTGATTTTCATCTTCGAACGCTGCCATGCAGGCCATTTTTGCCCAGTCTCTTTCTTATGGTGGAGTCATGAACACTGACCTTAACTGACCTCTTGGATGAGTCGTCGCTGTGCTCTTGGGGTAATTTTGGTCGGCTGGCCACTCCTGGGAAGGTTCACCACTGTTCCATGTTTTCGCCATTTGTGGATAATGGCTCTCACTGTGGTTCGCTGGAGTCCCAAAGCTTTAGAAATGGCTGTATAACCTTTTCCAGACTGATAGATCTCAATTACTTTGTTACCTCCGCCAAGGAGGTAATGTTTTTGCCGGGGTTTGTCTGTCTGTTTGTTTGTCTGTTTGTCTGTCTGTTGGTTAGCAAGATAACTCAAAAAGTTTTGGACGGATTTCGATGAAACTTTCAGGCGTTGTTGGAAATGGTACAAGGAAGAACTGTTTAAATTTTGGTGGTGATCCGGATCACCGTCCAGAAGAAAACCGCCATTACAGAAAATGCCATTTTCGTGAATAACTACTGAACCACTAATCCTATCATTGTCAATCCAATTGCTAGTCATATGTTCTCATGGTCAAGGAATCTGAAAACGTACACACAAACACTGTATGGGGGGAACTGTGGCCGCCATTATGCAAAATGCCATTTTTGTGAATAACTACTGAACCACTAATCCTATCATTGTCAATCCAATTGCTAGTCATATGTTCTCTTGGTCAAGGAATCTGAAAACGTACACACAAACACTGTATGGGGGGGAACTGTGGCCGCCATTACGCAAAATGCCATTTTTGTGAATAACTACTGAACCACTAATCATATCATTGTCAATCAAATTGCTAGTCATATGTTCTCATGGTCAAGGAATCTGAAAACGTACACACAAACACTGTATGGGGGGGAACTGTGGCCGCCATTACGCAAAATGCCATTTTCGTGAATAACTACTGAACCACTAATCCTATCATTGTCAATCCAATTGCTAGTCATATGTTCTCTTGGTCAAGGAATCTGAAAACGTACACACAAATACTGTATGGGGGGGAACTGTGGCCGCCATTACGGAAAATGCCATTTTCCTGAATAACTACTGAACCACTAATCCTATCATTGTCAATCCAATTGCTAGTCATATGTTTTCGTGGTCAAGGAATCTGAAAACATACACACAAACACTGTATGGAGGGAACTGTGGCCACCATTACGGAAAATGTCATTTTCGTGAATAACTACTGAACCACTAATCATATCATTGTCAATCAAATTGCTAGTCATATGTTTTCACGGTCAAGGAATCAGAAAACGTACACACAAACACTGTATGGGGGGAACTGTGGCGCTTGGCGGAGGTCTGCGCTCTCCGAGTGCTTTTCTAGTTTCTCATTTGTTCCTGAATTTCTTTGGATCACAGCATGATGTCTAGCTTTTGAGGATCTTTTGGTCTACTTCACTCTGTCAGGCAGGTCCTATTTAAGTGATTTCTTGATTGAGAACAGGTGTGGCAGTAATCAGGCCTGGGTGTGGCTAGAGAAATTGAACTCAGCTTTTGAAAGATGTGATAAACCACAGTTAATTTATGTTTTAACAGGGGGGGGGTCCCCTTTTTCACACAGGGCCATGTAGGTTTGGATTTTTCCCGCTTAATAATAAACCCCTTCATTTAAAAACTGCATTTTGTGTTTACTTGTGTTATCTTTGTCTAATATTTAAATTTGTTTGATGATCTAAAACATTTAAGTGTGACAAACACACAAAACAAAGTGAGAGATCAGGAAGGGGTAAACACTTTTTCACACCACTGTATGTCACTGAGGATGCAAAATGTAAAATTAATCACAGAAAATGGCAGCAAATGAGACCTTTAAAAATGTATTACTGTAACGCTAACATGCAGAGCTGGAGAAGCTTACATGAGCTAGTGCTATGTGGTGTATATGTACAGTATTAACACTGACTTGCAGCATAGGATCAAAATGCTTTCAAAACAGTTAAGACAATGATCAGAACAACAGAGTCTTCTGTTTGTGAGAAGACTGGACATTAGTTTATCATTCAAGGTCAAAGTGCCACCCATCTCCACTGACTACAGTAGAGCGTTTTGCTTAAGCTAATGTGTGGAATAAAGTAGTCAAAGCCACTCAACCTGTCTTCATTAAGCTCAGATCTGACATTTATGAGGCTGGGGAATGTTGGAAAGTGGCCGAGTCTAGGTCAGCACGTCCTAGCCCTATATGCCAATGCAATGCTCAGGTGATTATGTGAGGGGCACTCCACAAGGCCAATCTCTTTTGGGAGCACTGGCCCATGTCTGATGAAAGTTTTCTATATTCTATACATTTAAATGGCTGAAACGCCCTCGCCTCAGATGTCCCAGCCTTCTCTGTGATTTACTCAGCCATTTGACAAGATGGATGTCCATGTAAAACACGCTGCTTTTATGCAAATCAACCCAACATTTGCTTGATGAATTGAATGAAAACAATGACTACAATGGCCTTGTATTTCTGACCAGCAGTGTGGTGGGATAGTTTGCATCTCTGGCTTCAAATGTCTGTTTTAAGAAAATAAAAATATGAAATACATATGAGGTCACACCATCCAAAGAAAATAAACCAGCAGGCCTTGCATTTGGTGAATGACTTTGGCACAGTGTCAAAGCAGGTTCGCTCGCGTGGGCATATTTCTCATCTTCTGCTGAATTACACAAACTCTGTACAATTCAAACAGGCCTCTGTGTTTTGTCGCTGGTGTGAGAGGCGGTGGGTTTTTCCATAATCACATATGAAAGAGGGGAAGCCCTGTACAACCAAAAAGAAGGCTACACGGGGTGTGTTTCTCTTTATTCACCAAGAGGCAACACAGATGTGCATGCAAGCTGTGGACACATACACAGATGAAATCTGGGGGAGGAGGAGGGGATAGGAAGTAATCATGGTTTTGAAAAACACAGCAGTCACTAATCTACACTGAGATATTCTAAACTTTCTCCCAGAGCTGAAATGCACACATAAACACACAACTATGTGCATTTATGGTGATGGGAATACATAAATATACAAAGGTATACGCATACCAATAAATGAATGTATACATACAGATGTGTATGCACAAACACACCAAGGCATGATGCACTCAAATATCCCCACTCCACTCAAATTGTGAGAGCCCGTGTCTGCCAAACAGTGTGGCAGAAATCAAGAATGAGCCAACCCCCAAAAACACAGAAACTTTGAGCCCAGTATACTTCCTCCAGACCCAAATATAAACACAAACAAACGTACGTGGACTCACATCTGTGGCCCGTCCCCCTGACAATGAACAGCCCCAGGGCCTGTCCGAAAAGCAGCCTTGCCTGGCCCAGACTGTAGCTCAGGCTAAAACAATTGTCATTCAGTAATAGCAGACTCTGGGGACGCTTTCATACCCAAATCCCTCTGCGTCAAAGCTCCTGAAGCCCACAGACACCCCCGGAGCCCGACCATGACGGGGCCCAGGCCTGGAACTCTATTTCCACCTTCTGTGCAGACGGGGCACGTTTCCTTCCGCACAAACACAGTTGAAGTAGAGCCTGGGATTAACTCACCCGGATACAATGCTTCAGTTTATTTAACTAATTAAGGTGCTCAGACTGAGGGTGTTTTCACCCAGAAAAGTAGAATCATGGCATTAGAGAGGGAGTCGTGGTGAAAACAAATTCAACTTTTATCACCAAGCAAAAGAGATTATGCACATAGTCGTAGTAATTTATGTGCATCCTGCCAGCACCAAATATGACATGACTACTACTCAAATACTGGATCATAAAATTACACTGAAATATGCTGGAAATTGGATGACTTTGGTAGTTTAGCTTCCACAAGGCTGACATAAAAGTGACACACAAAAATAAAATTCAGAAAATGTGAATTATTATTAAAAGGGCATTTCTCATGCTTCACTGCTATACTTCAGAAAACTAAATGAGTAAATACCCACATACATACATACCATAGCACCAAAGATGGGGCACAAAAAGCCAGCACTAGGAAACAAGCATATCTACAGGATGTCTTCCTGCTGTTATACACAGAAAGGCAGGAGATGCTATTTTAATGCCACTCAAATCACATGCACCTGCCTCTGATGGCCGTGTGTGTGTATGCTGGTAGATTTATCAATCCCATTGTCAGTGGAACAGCTTGCCAGAAATAGTGGGGGTACAAGTGATCCAATTTTCTGGAGTGTGTACACGATAACCAGGAGAACGGGTAATGGGCTGAGTGTGGAAATAGCCGGTGGACCCAGATAATGAATCTGCATGTATGTGTGTTTGTGTGCACGAGTGTGTATAAAGGGCAAAGCACATCTGGATGGGAATTAGGGTGAATGAGGTGATAAATCAAGGATCTACCCCTGGTGGCTGTGATGCTCCAGTCACTGAGCATGAAGGGCAGCAGTACAGTGGAGGCACAACTCCAGTTAGACCGTGATGCTACAGCCACAAATGCTTGAAGATAAAAGCAGACATTGCTTTCTTTTTTGGTCATTACAGGGAGTTCTGTATGCGTCAGGAAATCTAATTTAATGGGGGAAGGGGGGTGGGGGGGGCTTGCCTTTTTAATGCATTTTTTGCCCCATACAACTATGGACTGTAAAATAAGATAAAGATGGACCACTGTGTGCCATTGCCATACGTTGTACAAAAGTGAAGGTCATACTTCCTGGATTTTGGCACTGAGAGCAGGTGTTTTTGGAGCCAGAGTCTGCACAGTATTGACCAGGAAGTGGAGCAGCGGTGTTGAGTTGCAGCATCTATCTACCAGCTCATGGAACTGTCCCACTCAATCACAACTCGCTTTTACAACATTAAAAAATACTGGTGGTTGCCAGTGGTACCCCTTAGCCTCGGTTTGGTGTTCAGATGTCGTTTATATGGTATTTTGACCTTGACCTTTTGACTGTGCAATCCCACTGGCAGATGTCATGGGGACAGGGTGAACCCATGTACAAAGTTTAGTGACCCTAGCTTTACTCATTATGTAGTGGCATATATATCGGGAATGGGGGAGATTAACCGTGATGTTTGACCTTTTGACCCCAAACCCATAGTCAGAGGTCAGGGTAAACTTGTGTACACAGTTTGGTGACTCCAGCTTTACTCCTTGTATAGTAATAGGGCATAGGGAAAGCTAACTGTGACCTTTGACCTTTTGACCCCAAACCCAAAATTAGAGGGCAGAGTCTAAGCCATCCAAGACTTGCCTTAGGCATGATGATATCGATTTGAATAGGCCACATCATTCCTTTGTGTAGTTATTGCGGTAGCAGATGTAGGGAAAACTGAGCTGAGGTCAGAGGTCACCCAAATTCAAACCCATCCAAGATTTTTCATAGATACACTCACAGTATGAATTTGAAAAGGCCACGCCATTTCTTTCTTTATGAAAGAAATTATGTCATCACCGGTGGGGTGATGACAATAAAAAGTAAAAAGTTCAACTTCTGATGACTAAAAATATAATATTTAGTATAACAGTACAGGTAAAAGGTAAAGGTAAAGCCAACTTTATTGTCATTCAATCCATACAGCCAATCATGTAGGATTGGCATGATTCGCATATATTACATGTACACATACTGTATATTTACCTTTGACCTTTAGGTCAAGGTCAGAGGTCACCCAAATTCAAACTCGTCCAAGATTTTTCATAGATACACCCACGGTATCAATTTGAGAAGCCCAAGTCATTTCTTTCTCTAGTTGTTGCATTCACAAGATTTAGTCAAAACCTGATCACTACTGCAACCAGCCATCAGACGGCGACTGAGATGTATGTAAAGTGGTGTAATTTACAACTCAATTCACAATGGTTACAGTGTTCTACGTTAATGTGATTCAAATCACAATTTAGCAAATTCCCATGTGACACATTCAATCAAATTTTCCCCTCCGTGGATTGCCACCTTATCATGGTGAAGGGGTTTATGTGCCCTAATGATCCCAGGAGCTATGCTGTCCAGGGCAACTTGTCCCCCGTAGGGTCTCCCATGGCAAATTGGTCCTGGGTGAAGAGCCAGACTAAGTGTGGCCCAGTTGATCCCCATGGGAAAAAAAAAAAAAAAATCAACAACAAGGATCCAGTGCACTCCACTTGGTATGGGGGTAACTAGGGACCCTCCCTAGAGCCAGGCCAGGGAAGAGGGGTCAATGGCAAGTGTCTGGTGACCGGGTTTCTGCCCGAATGAGACACATGGGTCCACCCCCCAGCGGGCTCACCAACTACAGGAAGGATCAAGGGGATCATAACTGCTTTGTGAATTGGGCGACAGGCTGGGCTTTTCTTTCATGGTACATTACCAGTTGAAAGAGAGAATGTCACTTCCACCCAGAGGTTGTGGTAACTGAAATGTGTCCTGCATTGACAGATTTTTTTTTCAGCAGTGAGAGAAAAATCTGAAAGCTGTCATTTTGACAGATTTTACTGAGGATGATCTAATTAAAATCAATTAAAATGACAGGTAACAACAGATTATTACAGAATTTTTACGACCCTGTCTGTCAAAATGACAAGAAAAAAGTCCAGCGCAACCTCTACTTCCATCATAGTCTGAGTGGGCCTGCATCACCTGCAACAGGGTTATGCAAATTTCCTCTTTCCAGTAAGACTACAGCTGGCATGTTTTGCAGACCGAATCTCATTTGCCAATCATAGAACACAACTTCAGCCATCAACTAAAGCACCCTGTGATTGGCTCCTGAAACTCAGGATGTAAAATGTGCCAGTTGTTGTCTTTTTAGTGTTCCTACTAGAAACTAGAAAGTTGCATAGTGCTGTTGCAAGCTATCCACGCCCATTCGGGCTATGGTCAAGTGACATTCACCCAATCATAGTCAAAGTGATTATTTCAGGGTGAAAATGTTACATAAAGTTGCTTTAATGCTCAGCTGAAACCATGCTAGATATCAAAGTGACAATATTGTCACAGTTTAACTGCAAAGCTAAAAATGAGGCACAGGTAGGTGTAGAAGAAATAAGTTAGGCTCCAGCCCTCCTGCAACCCGAAAAGGATTAAGCGGAAGAAGATGGATGGATGGAAAAGAGAATTAGTTAAAGGGAAACTTGTGTAAAGCCATGCTGCTTTACTTTGACAAGAATAAAAAACTATGTGCCTGTCTTGGCACTACAGTGTTAATGTCAAAACAGGCTGATGGGAGTGGGGTCAATTGGCTTGCTGCTGGCTAGCTGGCTTCTACAGCAGATTGGTGAAGTTGTCAGGCTGGTGTTTGGCTGTGGGGGCAAGCTTAACTAAGGTTTTTTTGTTTTGTTTTTTTCCCCAACAACATTTTCAGTGGTTGCTGTTGGGCAGGCCAGTGTAGCATGTGTGTGCACAGCTTTTCAAAGTAAGGGAGATGAATAATGAATGAAAGCCAAGGAGGAGGCTTTAAGGCGTTAAAGTGGAACACTTGGTGGAGTGCTTTCAAAAGGCATCACACCCGGGAAAGGCTTCGCTCAGCAATACCATCCAGCCGTTTGTTACTTGGCTCCCTCATTCTTCAAGCACTTTAACATGGCTAATGGCATCAAAAAATTTCCCTGTAATACAGACGCAGAGGATAGGCAGATGCTTTTAAAATAGAGTCTGATTAAACATCCATTTGAGAGTGCTAATGCTCAAGTGTACTTTCCATACAATGGAATGTTTTCCCCTTAGTCAGCATGGGCTAGAAACGGGGATGAATCAGCTGTGTTGTATATACATGTGAGCACACAAACATTTAGCCGACTCACCTCTCGGAGAACGGGGTCATTGATGGAGCTGAGGTTGACGGCGCCCTCGTAGGTCAAATAGTAGAAAACGTTGAGGGCTCTGGTGGCTTCAGGTCCCTGCTGCTTGTAGCCGAAGATCAGATCAATCCACTGATGAAGCTGGCAGGACACAAACTCGCTCTCTAGAGCCTGCAAATGGAGTCGAGAGGGTCATGAGTGTGGAGCGTCAGTAACAAACCACACTCTTAACAAAACAATACTCCACAAACATGTTCTTTATCCTGGTACTGAACAGCAGTTTGCACTAATGCTCCTCAAAGGTGAAATCCTCAGAGAAAGCAGGATATGCTGCTAATGGTTCCTGTGACAGAAGCTGCCAATGATTTCTGTAATGAGCAAAAAAGCACCGTAAATCCAAATCTGATCATAGGGGAGCATCAAAACATTATAGAACTCTTGTAGTTCATTAGGGAGCCATTTCAGCTTCTGTCTTTGCTCCTTTCTCTGCTAGCTGTGAGAGGAGAAGGGCACTATGTTGCACTTCAACAGCCGTCTCCTCCATCGCCATAACGCTGAGATACACGCCATTTTCCCTCCTCATTAGCCAGCAAAGGAGGGAAAGAAGCATTTATGGTTTCCTCATAAAAACAGGCAATTGTGTTAATTTGTGTAAAGCTGTCGGTGCACAAAAGCCCTCTAAACACAACCAAATTAGAATGAGCCAGCCCTTGATTGTCATTGCTGCCTTGTGTCACATTAATTTGTGACAAAACATTAGCCTGTGCTACACTTAAATGGCAATTTATATCATTTAAATTTTTACTGCAGAGACCAGTGCATCCTTCACTTAAATGTGACTTTCTGACAGCTCATTCTGCATCTAATTCCTCCCCACTCTCTTAATTATGACTTTCAATCAGGGAGGAAGGCACGTGTCTAATGAGGAGACTGTGTGCGCTTGAAGTGGGATGATGCTTTCACTGTAGCACGGACACGGACTACATTTGATGCCATCACAAAGGCGATGAGAAGCTTGAGGATGAAAATAAAGAAATTGTGGAGGAAATATTTATATGCTTCAATGTGTGGAAACAATAAAACATACTAAGGGAAAGGCTTAATCCTGGTAGACTACCATGAAAATATTTCCAACTTCAAAGATAAAATTAATAAATGTATAAAATGATTACGTCTACCTCTTTACATGATAAAAGAACAAAGTGTTTGTTTCCCTAATAGTAACTGCCAGTTGTTCACCTCAGCTACATTAAGTGTATGAACTGCAGTTCTTTACCCTTTGTGGCATCAGAAGCTTTTAACGTGACAAATGCACAAACACTTATTTCTCCTATGATGCAGAATTTCAAATAATCACAATAGAATGCAAAAAAATAAAATAAAATCCCAGAATGTGCAATGTCGAAAAAAAGTGTATATGCAAAAGAGATAGTTGTGCTGTTCACTGTACAAACAGCCTGTCTCAAGCTATGGTCACAAATACCCTTACAAGTGGTTGTAAACAACGTACGAATGATTTTTGGACCATTTTATATGGCCTTCTTAAGGTGGCTGTAGGAGAATCCAGCATTTGTATACCATTCTTAAGTTCACGGCCAGGTCGATAGTCTTGTCCAAGATTTCTACAAACTCCCCACAAAAACCTCTTGTCATAGGGTGGCCGTACAAACGCCATAGGAACAACATAAGAACTATGCAAGATGTTGGCCTTAAGTACGCCTCAAGAACACCTTAAGTTGTTCTTGAGGGCCCTTTACAGTAGTCATAAGAAATGGTGTACAAATCCCCGTTCATACAGAGATTCGTACAGCCTGTGTAAGGCGGCAGTGAGGTTCTCATAAGGCAGAAGTATGGCATCCGTATGACATTTTTGCCGACAAAATGTGCCGAAAGCCATAAGATCTTCTGACCAATGATGTGAGAGTGCCATGAGTTGCACAAAAATTTTCCTAAGATGACAGTAAGCATGCCGTAGGAAGATCCCACGGCACCCTTACAAAGAATGTAAGAACTCTAGGGCCATTGTACAACAGAAAAGCAACTCATTTCTCAAGAATGCCTCAAGTTGCTCTTGCAAATTGAATATCAGCCGTAAGAAACTCTGCCCCCCTCCACGAAGGTCTGACAACTGCAAAATTCATAGGAGCTGGGAGTTTCTTGCGAACCTATCATTCGTAAGTATCTTTGTGACCGTAGCTTAAGATGTTTACATCTAATAAACTAAGAAAAATATTAGCATTTTATTAGTATGTTTCTTAGGACTAACTAGCAGATATCCATGTTTGTGCATTGCACTCAAGCAGCAACTCACTGCTATACTAGCTAACTCTGTTCATGACAGTAAACCTGACATTTATACTATTTGTGACCGGTGCTGGCAGAATGAGTCGGAATGTGCACCGGGTAATTCCGAGCTACAGGCACGTGAAGTCATAAATCATGATTCTTTCTTTGTTTGCTGGCGGAAAGTCCCGGGAAAACCCCCGTCAGTGCCTGGTATCATTGTAAAGCTCAGAACTCCTACTTTCTAAAAAAAATATACGTTTTTGTGGAAGACGTAACTCAGGATTGATCAGACATGAGTTTTCAAGCCAGCCAAAATATAAACAAATCGGCTTGTTGTTGGTCCATTTTTGCGCAATTCCTACAAATTAAATGTCATTTTGAAGGTCTTTCAATACAGAATATGAAAATAACGTTACTGCAGTTTTGAAAATTTCCTCATTGTGACTCATTTTGCCAGCACGGGTCACATTTATTCTTCCTGTGGACATTTCAGACTCTCAGAAAAAAAAGACTACATTACCAAAAAAAAAAAAAAAAAAAAACTAAAGCTGCTACTTCAGAATGTGGAATTTGACTCACTTCTGTGGGCAGCATTAAGTGGATGACTGATTCCTTGCTGATTTATTAAAAAAAATACACAACATTTATTAAAAAAATACACAACACTGACATTTTTGTCTACATTAGGACTGGTGATCATTTTGTAAAATTTACACACATCTGTACGTTTGTATATATGATGAATATAAAACAAACACAGATGTAACAATGTGTTTTTGCTTGCTGTGGTGCAAGCATTTGAAGAAATTGGCATTAAAAATTAAAACAGTGACAAAGAACATCTGGTGAAATTCATAACCTTGCTTAGTTATTCCTAAATGGCTAGTAATAGCACAGATAATACCCAGGCCTACTATTAAGAGAGTAGTGTGTATAAATAATCTGTGATATTATGGTTATTACATGCATTGGTATTTACGATAATGCTCCACTTTAATGATTGAAGTGTTCTGAGAGGTGTAGACTCAACTACACTAGCAAACAGAGAGAGATGTTTAATTTTCCAATTTTATTATCAAGATAAAACCCTGGAGTGCGAGTCGGCCTAGACTTCACATCTGTCTGTCTCTCTGCATCATCACATTAACAAAATGCCGGTGTGTTTAAAGAATTGTGTCACAGGATAACTATAATAACGTTACAAGATAAGCCAGGAAAACCCACAGAGGTTCAGCTGTGCACGCACGTATATGTGAATGAGAGAAAGCAAGAGAGATCAGTTCATCATGCGTGGGGATTGACCTTTGACAGGCCGTGCTCCTCTGTTTCTAAAACTAAAGCTGGGGTTGATGGGCATTTAATGTGCACCGCAATCAACTGTCATTCAGCAAGGGGAAACAAAGAGCAGCCATGTTATTGCAGCTCCCTCTCCAGAGGCCCGCCTTTATGGAAATCACTCACATGTACCGTCTGAAGAGGATGAGACGCGAAGCAAATGAGAATTTGTGTGCGCCATGTTGCCATCAGAAGTGCATGTCTGTTTTTTCTTTTTGTTTTTGTTTTCTTTGGTCCGCTGGCATCTGTCTGACTAAAGGCTCGGTTTGACTGAAGTCTAGGTGCAGGAATTTAACCTCAGTGGAATACATCTTAGCGATTCAAAAAAACATCTGCTTCTGCCTGCAGGGATACAGTAAAAACACCTTGATCACTGTACTTCAGAGCCTCATGATTCAAAAATAATAGAAAACGGCAGCATTGCATTGTTTAGAGAATAAGATCAGGATGCAAATGAAAATTTCTCATTTTTTATATGTTTATACAACAAACTTGAATTTAGGAAAATATAAGTTATTGCAGTTAAAGTATAGATTTGCCAATATTCTGCATAATTTCTTACACACATACACCAAGCCAGTATTCCCCTTGAGACCAAACATACTGGGTGTCAGTGTTTTTCAATCAGGGTGCCTCGGTATGTTCAGGTTTTTGTGGGAATTTATCTCATTTCACTTGGCAATTGGTCCAAAAGAATGCAAATAATTTGCTGTTGTTGTGCATGTGCTCTGTAGCAACAATGGCACATTATTTGCATTTCTTGGACCAATTAAGAAGTGAAATTAGATCATTTTCTATAGAAACTTAAACATACCAGGTCACCCTGGTTGAAAGTCACTGCTGTATGTTATAATCTAAAAACTAGAAACCACTGAGGCATACCACTGCACTGGGGAAACTTGTTTATCTGCTGCTGCAGCAAAACTACAATTTACAAAAAAGTTAGCGCACATTCACAGTCTAGTTATACAGTGGTATGCAAAAATGTTGCTACCCCCTGACATATTCTGGTGATTTTTTTTTTAATTGGTGTGCTTAATTAAGTGTATAAGGTGCCCAGACTTTTCCAGATGCCACGATTGTGTATTTCTTTTTCTTTTTGTTTAATTTATGAAATAAAAACTATACATTAAAGGTGTTAGAGAAAACATTCTGACCTCCTGGGCAGTCGGCATTGCACTTACTCTTGCCCTAACTGCTTGGTAGAGATATGGGACATCAACCCAGTTATGCTTTTGGCTGCGACATCCTTACCAGCAGTAGATATATATAAACACTGGATAGGAAATGGCTAGCCACCAGGACAGTCACATTCCATATACATAGCTCACTTATATGATTACAGTAAATACAGTGAACAATTATTTGTGTATCCTGTTATCACAATGCTGCAGGTGCTGTGAACCACTATAATTACCTACAGAATATGGTGCTTCCGTTTGCCATGAAAACGTTAGCCATGTCCTCTAGTGTTTATATATACTATGTTACGGGCCACCAGAGTCTCATAAACCAAGTGCTCAGATGTAAATATTGCGATGATTCTGAACCAATAGAAATTTTTTTAATCCAATTTTTTCATCAATATATTACTGTTTTGGAAGAATATGAAAACTTTAACTCTGCACCTTTCTAAACATTTTGCTGATGTATTATTTGGTTAAAAAATATTTCTGTAATAAATCTGTAATTTTTCCCCTCATATCCTACAGAGACTGTGTTGAGCAGATGAAACACATATTGGTGACCCATTTTCAGATTTACATCTTTGGGAAAATGAGCAATTAGAAAACAGTGAGGAGCAAACTGAATAAAAAACACAATTTCTTTCTATGAAATGGACTGCACATAAGAAATGGAGTTCAGCCGATTGATAAAAAATATAGGTGAAAAACAGAACACAGCCGTGTTTCGATAGCTCATTAACAACGCGTCAGGTGAGCAGGTGTGAAGACGTTTCCACATGTGGTGCCATGCCGAGGAGACGGCTAAGCAGAAGGTTGGGGCAGATAGCGGATTCCTGAGGTGGGATCTAGTGCCACTTCAGGAGAACCAGGCAGGATTATTGATGGGCCAATTAGCAGCCAGTGTGTGTGTCATCCCAATCCCTATAGGGGGACTCACTGATAATTAATGAATAATTTAGCATGCCTTTATGTAAATGCTGATAGGGGGTAGAAGTAACTGGAATCCCACATTTCTATTGTTACAGATTTGACAAAGTACACCTTGGGGGGGAGGGGGGTCTTTTTGTTGTGTGCACCGATTTGTTTCTAGCAGCAACAATGAGCTCGAAAATTCTCTGTGAAGAAAAATGATTCATTTAGCCAAACAATTTATCCAAAGTCAACATGTACTAACAGGCATACTATATGCTCTTTTTGAAATGCATGCTTGTTTTGCCCGTGTGTCAGTTTGCCATGCTGTGATGTAAATTCCAATAAAAACGTATCATAACCAAAACGCCATGTCTGCGTGAGTCTCGGGTTACTATAATCCTGCTCCTTCGTGAAAGATCTGGACCTTGAATGTGGACTTTAAGGCTACAAAGAAAAAAAAACACTCAAAAATAATGACAGTTTGACTATGCATCCATCAATCTGCTACTTTTCAGAGAAAGCTGCACTGCAGACTGAGGACTTGACATGCTACCCTAATTTGAGACATCAGACAAGAGACACCACGTGACTGCAATTAACCAGCTGGTGGACATTAAAGTGGGATTACTTGGAGTCAAGAGAATCAAAACCAAAACATGTCTAATCTTGAAACATCGGCTACTCTACAACCTGATCTTAGAGTGGCTGTCCTGATGCTTTTAGGTACCCCGCTAAGTATATTCTAACCTCACTTTGGAGTTCTTGTTGTAATCACCTTTCTTTGCATAAAAGTAAAAGTGCCATGCAGGTCTGCATAGGGCCCATGAGTAAAGTTTCTGTGTCTCGCTGTGGTTTGTGGTTTGCTTTATGGTCAGGATTGAGCTGGATTTCGCTTCAGCCTTAACGAGGTGACGGTGAACGTTTTCCTCCTTCCCTCGCTGGCCCTAAAAAACCCTTTTAAGGACTTATGGAGAGCTGTCCGTAAGATGTTAAAACGTCACTTAACAAATCAATCTGCTCATTTGCATGCCAGCAGTGATGCAAGCTACATGCAGACATGCGCGCTGGCGATGGTGTGGGCGTGTAATTAAAGGCACATGTTGCACGCAGGGTGTACTCAGTGCCAGACTGTTTTCTTTCGTGTTGATTACGGACGAGTAAAGCAAACACTTGTCAGATTTGGATACACTAAAATGACTGTTTAAGAAGAAGGTTGATTAAAAACATCCTGAAATCCCCACTTGGTGCATTTTACAGTGAAACGTCATGCACTTTCATGTAATTATGCTTTTTTTTTTTTAAATCAAAAACAATATCCCACAACATCTGCATGTTTCTTAGTAGTATATCAAACATCATCACCTTATTACCATAATACAACTTTATAATATCAGGTTTCAGTGCCGATTTCTTCCTCCAGGCTTAACAGCACCCTTTTGTTTTCCACATCTCATGTAGTGCTACTCTTTCTAACATCCACTGGATCAACTCCGATGCAGTTTCCTTGCCCCAAGGTTGACAAGAACCCTGATTAAAGAGCTTATTAGGCTCCAAGTAAATGAGAAGCTGATTGTCATTTTGAAGTGGGCAGAGAGAACCCTGTAAACAGCCAGAAGAGCGACCCTGCCACCGCCATGGAAGAGAGGGGAAAAAGCTACCAATGACGTAAGGAATGAGATCCTTGAAGCAGCCACGCAGCTAACGAACCATTTCCTTTATTCTCATATTCACACACACATACAGAAACCCATCTGGGTTGTGTGTGTTACTCCAGAACTACCCCCTTCCTGCTCTACTAATTAGATAGGTCACAACTGTGAGAGTTCTGGCTATGGTTCAATGGAGGCACTCGCCGGCAAGCAGAATCTGAAACTCTAACCCCAATTCTCCACCGCCCTCCCCTTCCATCTCTCCTGCTATCTCTCGCCCACTTGAAAATGCAACAATATCATGTTATGGGGTGAAAAGAAGCAGAGTAAGCAGTGATTGGGAAAGTGTCCCCAAAACAAACATGTCATGGTGGATTTACCGCAAAGGCAAAGGAATAAACACAACTGATTGAGAATTAAATGAGTGAAGCAAACAATGCCATGTGAAGGGAAGCTGTAATCCCACAATTATCCTTTAAGCTTTCAGTTAATGCAGGAATTTCAATAGTTCCATTCATTTTGAAGAAAATAGGAACAGAGGAAAAACCACTGAAATTAAATAGAAAAAAATACACAATCTCAGTTTCGCACAAGCAAAAGCAGGAAATCCATCCTGGTGTCCAACTGCAGCCTCAAAGGACGAAATGACAAATACATCAGTGGTGCAATAAGACAATGGGATCAGGTGAGCAATAGCTAAGTCAACATTAAGGGCTGATTAAACACAGGAGCAGAGAGGAGAGCTTCTGCACTAGATGAGAGAATGTTTGGATAGCTGCTGAGAGGAGCACCGTTGTCTCAGATGATTACACAGTTGGCAGGAAGACCGTTTGAAGGTGAGGAGGCCTCTCAACACAGACTAGACATGATTAGGATGAATGGCTCAACTGATCAGCTTCAGTGTAGTTAGACTTCAAGGAGAGGTTATTAGGCTGTAGGGTTATGTGAAGCTGCAGCTGGTTAGCGTGTAAGAGAGAAAGAGCAAGAGCTTAATACTCAGTGGAGAGATAATCACCAGCTTTGCAAGGGTAAAGTGCATCCTCAAGAATATTAATGCTTTAGCCAGAAAGCACCTAGAGAGTGCAAACCTCATCCATGCACCTAATCATTCCTCTCATATTTCAAGTTCTCCTGCTTATTATCTGTCAGCAGACAGCGCCCCCTACTGGTGACCACCAAAACATCTAATAAATTATCAATTTACCTCTTTTTGAAATCACTGGAAACAATTCTTGCAGTCTGATAGTATTCAAAGTTACCCCCAAAACGTAACCCGTTGGTCCTTGGTACATTTCTCAAATTCACTCAAAAAAACTTCATTAAAATTCATAAATAATTTTCTGAGTCATGGTGTCATGAATGAAAAAATGAACACAGGTGAAAACGTAACCTCTTTGACAAAGGTAATTATGTACAATTTTTCCTCATACTGAAGGAGAATATAAGTTTTATACTGTGAACTTCCACGATTATACAAATTTTATTTTACATGCTAAAAACAAGTAGTGGTGTCGCCAATAAGAGTTTTGGGGCTCTGAATGTTCATGAATGATCCAAAGCGAATACCTGAATATTTTGTACAGTCTTCTCTCTCCGTCAGCAAACTGCATCAGCATCTAGTATGGTTGTCAGAAATGTGACTTTTCTTACAAATCTGGAACTCTGTCATGGAATTCTGTAATCAGCTTTAGTTGTAAATGTATAACTTTTTTTTCCAGAAATATGCAGTTTTTGTTGAATATTTTTTCTTATACATTTTACAATTTTTTCATGTAAATTTGTGACTTTTTGTAAATGATGTTACTTTATTATCATATTGTTTTTTCTTGCGAGTCAGAGATTTTTCTCAAAGAAGAATTTTTGGTAAATTATGTAAAGGTAAATGTGTAATTTGCCTTTATTAAAATCAAGCAATTAGGAGGGAAAAGCAAATATTCAAATACAAATAAGGGTCAATCCATGTGTACGTGTGCCAGGAGCTCCCAGATGACCTCACAATCCTCTGAAAAAATTCACCGGTGTACCTATGGGACACTCATGGAAGAGTCCCACATATTGGGTTAATAACTGCAATAGCATAGCTGGAGCAGGCTCATTTTGTCTTCTTTTCTAAGTATTAGCTTACGGTTTTCCTTTATTCAGACAAAGGTGAGAAGGAGATGTTTATTTTACCTTGACGTGTTTCGACTGACATCTGCAGTCTTGATTTTTGTGTTGTCCCAGTCCATCATTGGATCGGAGAGTAACAGACACAAACGTTGGATTAAGGAGGTCATAGAAATCAGGAAGCAGGGCAAACACATCATGACTCGGTATGAGGGGGCATTTATGTTTTCTCACACCTGGGACTCCATTCTCCAGAAACCATCCTACAGCAAGGGGCGAGGCCAGCCAGGTGGATCTGTCAGGTTCGCTGGGCTGACCACGCCTAGGAAAAACAACTGATAAACAGCACGTCACAGTAGGGCTGTGCAAAATGACGATATAAAAAAACGTCTGTCGCTTCATAGACTACTCCATCGTTT
This sequence comes from Pholidichthys leucotaenia, assembly GCA_020510985.1. Taxonomy (NCBI): domain Eukaryota; kingdom Metazoa; phylum Chordata; class Actinopteri; order Cichliformes; family Pholidichthyidae; genus Pholidichthys; species Pholidichthys leucotaenia. Next base: position 214,534,510 of record CM035848.1, read on the forward strand.
ATATCGTATTTAAAATGCACATACCCCCATTTATTCAGTAAAGCTCCGACCTTACCACAAGTCAGCGCCCCGTCTGTTCCGGGGAAGAGACGGAGCGCTGACTTGTGGTGAGGTCAGCTGCATCAATTCGCTAACCTCGTTTTAATAGGAGGTACTGTAAGTAACATTAACACCATATCTAATTATAAAATGCTCAATGACGATGCTAAGTTGTGCTAACTGGAAACCATAGCAGACCATTGTATTTTTGGTTTAAATTACTGCCGAGTTTTGTCTGAAATTTTTTTTAATTAAAGCTGCAAAAGTGCATGATGGTGGCACATACATGCAAAATAAATAATAAATACATTAAAATGGGTCGGAGGAGCAAGTTGGCTCTTAATGTAATTTATTTGATTTCTAATCATTTTAATTAGTCAAGCAGTGATAATAAATAAAGTTAAAGTCATCACATGTATTTTATTACAAAACAACTTTTGTGTCTTTGATTTTCAGATCATGACCAATCTGAAATATTTTTACTAAGAAGCAAATAGGTTAAATCAGGCCAGAACAGCAGGCTGCAGAGTTACCCTTAAATTTTCACTGATTTAAACCAACAGCTAATTTATATCTGTAGGTGACAGCCATGGGCAAGTTTCTCATTTTCAGACATTTTTTTAATATGTTTTTTTTTTTTTTCATTATTCTCCTCTGGCTCAGGAAATATTTAACTTATTGATGTTTACTTTTTATTCATATATGATTTAGAAGAAAAAACTGAAATTTATGAGAATGAAGTTTCAAATGCACATTAAAAACTATTTTATAACACTGCAAAATTATGAGGGAAAATGGTACATGTAAAAAAAGAGATTGTCCTTTTTATATGATTATCTAAACTGTAGAATTTACAGAAAATGTATATCATGATATATATCGTTATCGTGATATAAGATGACATATCATGATATTAATTTTTTGCCATATCGCACAGCCCTACGTCACAGTGATCAGCTGTCACTTCTGAGGAAGACTGCAGACTTCAGCTGAAACATATTAAGGTAAAATAAACATCTCCTTCTCATATTTGTCTAAATAAAGGAATGCAATGGCATCAGTATAAAATACGGGGGGGGGAATTCATAGGCTAAAAAGTTCATAGTGGTCAAATTTGACCAAATATGGTTTATTTTTCAACTGCAGGGATCCAAGCGGTGCAACACCAATGGAAGAAATGTGTGGACCGAAAGGGAGACTACGTTGAAAAATAAACTACATTTGGTCAAATTTGAGCACTATGAACTTTTCAGCCTCTCACCCTCGTAATAATGTAATAGTTTTAATTAATCCAACTATAATAAAAAGTAGGCTGAACATCATTTGAAATTTTCATCAGCTCAAGTTCATATATATAAGAATTCTTGGTAAAAGTTTAAGGGCATGGGTTAATTGCACACATGGTCAACCATGGAGTTGAAAAGGGCTAAATTATCACTAAATATTTCACTAAATTATAAAATGAACACCCATATCTGGAAAATTATTGCAGCTATTAACCCAGTATGCGGGATTCTTCCATAAGTGTGCCACAGGTACAATCTTTTCAGTGCACTGGCTCTACTCCTTGCATCTTCACCATTACACCTGCCTCCCTCTCATTCACACACATGTATTTTCTGTCTTTCTTCTACTGACTTTCATTCCTCTTCTCTCCCGAGCATGCCTCCACCTCTCTAGGTTATCTTCCACCTGCTCCATACTTTCACTACAGATCACAAACATCATGGTCCACGGAGACTCCTGTCTGACCTCGTCTGTCAGCCTGTCCATCACCATGGCAAACAAGAAGGGGCTTAGAGCCGATCCTTGATGTAATCCCACCCCCATATTGAATCCATCTGTCACTCCTACAGCACACCCTACCACCGTCTCGCTGTCCTCATACATGTCCTGCACCACCCTCACATACTGTATGTACCACATTATCCTTTATCTAGTAACATTTAGTAACAGAAGTGGTCAGCAGTTGGATAGAATTACTTTTAACAGGCTGATGAAATTTAATAAAAACGCAACGTTTCCATTATAGATTTAACATCTGCATTTTCCCCCAAAATTGATAGTTTTTTTTTTCTTGTGAAACAGTGATGTTTCATGGATCCAATTATCTGTGCTGTTTTAACAGTGAAAATCACCTGACTTTTGTTCCTAAACGAAATTCTGTGTTGTGGATGCTTTTGACAATACCAATTAAAATATAAAAGATTGCTCATAAGTCCCAGAGCCCAAGTCAAGTCTGAAGTCCTTGTCTATGAGACTTAAGTGTGACTTCAGTCCAAGTCACAGACTCAAATCCTCATCTCTGCTGGGTGCAGCCCTAAAAACAAGAATGACATTCTGCGATAGTGATTTGAAGCACAAAAACATAGGATGGTATGTCAACAAACCACAACAGGACAGCATGAAGGAATATGTCCCTAATTCTGAGCAGGTATTTCTTTTTGTTATTAATTGAAATGGGTTGAATAAATTAATGATGCTTCCTGTTCAAAACTTGGGAAAATTCCGAAACATTGTGTAAAAAAAAAACTATAAAAAATTTAGTTCACTTATATAAACTAAAACTATGCACTCATAAACATCTTGAAAAAATTTATGCCACTTCACTGCAATCCTTTCTCAAAAGTCCAGTACGATCACAAAAATAGCTGTAAAACAGTGAGATGGGCTCAAAGGTTAAAGCATAAGTGTTCCTTTAAATAATGGCAACAACACAAAGCTACTGGAGTCTGAGAGGCAAAACAGAGCAATGCCTCAAAAAAAAAACAAAAAACATCTCAGTAAACTTTGAAAGAAGTAAGAGCGCGGAGGAGTGCAGGAAAAGGGAGAAAGACAACATTAGTGAGTGAGTGTGTCAGCAGGAGTAGATCATCCCATTTCTCAGGCTCTCATCATCCTCCTCCATTACGTCATTGAAGAGGAGGATAAGGGAAAGGAGGGGGAGAGGAGCAGGGACGAGAGGGAGGCGAAGAAGATGGGGGGGACAGCTCATAAAACACCGCGCACACAGTAAACATGTCTGCCGTTATGCATGACAATACCCCTACAGTGAGCGCCGCCTGACATTAGCCAGATAACCCCTCCTCTACCCCACGTGCAAGTTCCCATCCAACAACAAGGCTTTCAACAGAGATGCCAGGGGAGTGGATTAGTGCTCGGCTAACATGGTAAACCCGTGTTCTCCTTACATGAGGTCATGACGGTGAGATTTTCACTCACTCAGTCATTCACAAGTATTTCTTAGTGGTTAGTTACTCAGAGTGGCTTACCTCAGCTCACACGTGGGTTCCTGTGGGTTACTGTGAGAACGAGATGTGGACCGTGGTGGGAACTGCATTATGGGTGTCCCAGTGGGTGTCTGATCAGAGAGTGCAGTGCGGATGAGAGGTGAATGTAAACAGCCGTGATCTTTGACTCCATGTAGCTGGTGGTCTGAACTGGGGAGCAATCATGTCTGGCTATGCATTTTGTGGGAAAAAAAAAATGTAGGGAATACTTTTGTCTTCTGTATTACAGTGTTACTCACTAATCAGATACAGGGTGTAAATGTACATAAAAGAAACCTCTTGAAATCTTGATCGCACTACAAACTCCTAACACATCCAACATCTTTGTGCTTCGGTCTTGATAACACTTTGATACGGTAGTGGATTTAAGTGTGAAGGGCTGTCACCATATACAGCTGAGAAATTTCAGAGGAAGCCTTTCAAAGAAAGAGAGACTGAGTGCAAATGAGGCTTGGGGGGGGGGGGTAAAGTTGGTTCAGCTCAAATTAATATGACACCTGTCTGTTCACAGCTATGTAGATACATCTGTGAGGTCAACACAATAACAGCTGCTTAGTCAGATGAAACAGACTGGCATTGCTCTTCTTTGCAAAACTCATCACTGCATATAAAATTTTGTTTTAAAAATAAAGTTAATTCAAGTCTTTCGAAATTAACTAGAGCAGTGATATCTCAAGCCGTCATCCCCTGCCAAATCCATGACAAACTCACCAAAATAAACCTATAAATATTTTTTCTTCACTGACCTTCAGATGATGTGCTGGCTGACTATTATATGACCTAACATTCACATCCCCAATCAACATGGCATAGTGAATTATCTCATAGGGGAACTTAAAATATTTCAAACTTTATCTGTAATCATAGACTGAACATAAAACATAAGTATACAGTTCAGGAATATTAAACCATTGGAGAAGTGCCTTGAACCTGCATTCTTTCTAAGGGGCTCCTTGGGTTTAAGAAAACAACCCCACTGCAAAAATTAAAATGACCTCTACACATTTCCAAAATAGTTTTATCCTACTGATCACTAAGTTTTGACATGATAAAAAGGAACACTTTGGAACATAGCTTTTACACAGTGATAATTCTCAGCCATGAGTATGCAACGATGTTGGTTTCCCAGGACGATCCACACGTGGTACGCAACATCTTGCTTCAAAAATCAAAAAGATGTTTTCAATTCAATTCAATTGTATTTATATAACGACATTTCACAACAACAGTCATCTCATAGCACTTTCAACTGCAGGGAAACCCCCACAATTGCAGAAAGACCCCAGCAATCAGGCGATCCCCTGTGAGCAAGCACTTGGCAACAGTGAAGAGGAAAAACTCCCTTTTAACAGGAAGAAACCTCCAGCAGAACCAGGCTCAGGGAGGGGCAGTCATCTGCTGCGACTGGCTGGGGGGGTGAGGGGATAGAGAAGATGAAAAGAGCAGACATGTCAGACATGTAGAGCGCAAACAGCACGAAAAATATTTCATTGAGAGTGAAGAAAGGAGTGAAGCCCAATGCATTACTGGAGGTCCCCCGGCTGTCTAAACCTATTAGCAGCATAACTAAGGGAGGGTTCAGAGACACATGATCCCTCCCTAATTGTAGGCTATATCAAAAAGGAAGGTTTTAACCCTATTCTTAAAAACAGAGATCGAGTCTGACTCCAGAATCCAGATTGACAGCTGGTTCCACAGGAGAGGAGCTTGATAACTGAAGGCTCTGCCTCCCATTGTACTTTTGGAGATTCTAGGTATTACAAGTAATCCAGCATTTTCGAAAAAAAAAAATGAAGTGCTGGAAGGATGGGCTCAGGATATTCACATGTAGCCCACAGCAGGAAGAAGTCTGCTCCAAAAGCACTGGTACTACTGGAAAAACTTTGTGGAGTTTAGGAGAGGAAACTACTAGATACTTGCTGTTGATAAAGCAGACAGTAAGCAGTGTAATATGCACAGACAATCTCATATCATGGTGACTTTTGTTGTTCCTTCAATGTTTGGAGATCAAACACCAGCCAAACCTCACGAGCTGAAAAGCTGACTTCATCGCCAAAAGCACGTTTTGTTGTTTTTTTTGTGGTTTTTTTTTTTTTGGGGGGGGGGGGACTCCTAGATTTGACTTACAGGTACAGACAGAATGCCAAATTTGTATTTGTATTAGGGAATGTATAGGTTAAATAGTGGGTAGTTTCCCAATATGACTTAGAGGCTGCAGTACTGCACATACTGCACCATGTCTCCAATATTTAAAAAAAAATGACAAAACTTTACTCAAATTAAAGGGTTTCTCTGTAAAGACAATGCACTCCCAAAGTAATACAAGCTTGATTTCCACTTTATTCAAAGGGAAGCATAAGAAAAATGCACACATGACTTTGACATCTATGGTCCCTTAGTAGAAGAAAATGTTTTAGGAACTTACAGTGAGAGCTGACCACATCTGGTCAGCCCTCTCTGTATCAACTTCTGACCGATCACTCATTTGGCTTTGTCCATTCACAAAGAAGAAAGCCTCTCCCCTTCTGTGAGGGCAGTTTAGCTGACGTCTCTGTCACTGCTGTGAGTGAGTTGATGCTTTATGAGGAGGAAAATGCTGAAAGTAAATGCGCCAGCCTTTTCTCCCATGAGTGTGGTTTGCAGGTCTGTCAGCAGCACTTCAAGCACATAGATGACTGAAAAGAACCAAATATGTCAGCTATGGAGAATAAAACGGGCACTGCAGAGTCCAAATGAGTTAGATGGTAAGTGCAGTGCCAACGAACTCAAAAGCAGCTTCATCTACTGAAAATCGCACTGAAATAACCATAACCCTACAATATAAAGGATTTCTTTTGTTTAACAGGAATGCAGACAGTCCACAATAATTTAAGAATTGTTCCTGTTTCTTCTAAAATTAGTCTGACTACCATGACAACAAAACAGCAACTACCCTGCTCCATATCAGCAGCTCCAGTACCATGTAATGTGCAGGCAAATACCCAAATTCACACAACCACACATACGATCACCTGCTATGGCACTAATGATTAGCAGACCTGAGATGTGCTCATACATGGCAGAATGTCAGAGAGGCTGACAGCACCCAGAGAAATGTAGCTATCTGCAGGAGGAGGGATCAAGTTCTTAACCTCTCCTTCGACCTCCTGGTAAAGACAACAAGCAGCTCCTGATCTCTGTGGCATGCCGCCTCAAGACCCCAGCGTCTTAGGGTGGATGTGTGCATGGGGGTGGGTGACGGGCCACAAAAAAGAGGAGCGTATCTGTGCAAGCATGACTTAAGTACTGTACTGTGGGCACTTCAGTGAGTACATCTCTTAAAGGTGCTGAGGTCCATCACCTCCTGCCATTCCTGCATGCCTAAAAATCCAACTACCCCTCACCATAACAGACCTAACATGGTTTTAAAGTGAACCATTCGAGCTGCAAACTCTGCAGGGTGAGAGGAGCCGTAAATATGTTGCCATGCAACACATTTCTTGTTAAACATTAGTGATGAACTATGTCACCTCCAACAGCATAACAATACACACCAGGCTACAGTTTGATATAATGTTTATACTCCTCCTAGTTTTTTTTTTTTATTTTATTACCAACCAGTGCAACTCAACAAAAACAAGCTGCCGTTTCGCACAGCAGCACAATCCTTTACTGAGAGAGGTTTTTAATGGCCTTTCCAGATTGGGGCCTAATTAGCTGTTAATCATCTAAGGCTCATAACCAGAGTGGAGACAGCAGGCGCGTGTGTGTTTGTAAGCCGGCGTGCATTTGGGTGTGTTTGCGTGTTCTCTCCTGCTGTTTATCCTTGTGTTGCGAGACCATTAGCAGCAGACAAGCTAAAGAGAGCCAAACAGCCCATTAACTCCTTCACTCTTTCTCTCTCCTCACCGCCGCGCTCATCTCCCTCCCAACAGTACCACAGTTGCCAGCTGACACCCTCTAATGCCAGCGATCTGTCATGACCACAGACCTGTCCACCCACACGTCCCTTCCTCCACCTCGGCTCCTGTCTGCATATGATCGGTGTTATTTGGTCTCTCAGAATGGCACAATTACCAAGATAAACGGCGCTCTCGTGATGTAAATTTAACTGGTCACAATCGCAGTATGAAAAGATTTCATAAAGAAAAATGTAACCCAAGACCAGTTAAAATAAATGCTTGCTGGAATTATTCAGTTTACCTGAATTAATGATCATCTCATTGAACAAAACCTGAGGGTTTAGGGATAAGTAAATTACGATGAACTTGTACTATTATGTGTGTCTATGACAGTGAAGTCAACATATTCACCTCCCTTGTAACAAAATCCTCTTTTATCGAGCTTTTGGGCACCCACACCTGCCCACTAGGCTCAGCTGCATCTTTGATCAATATATCAGTTCACAGAAACGAACAAAGAAACCACACAATGAAACTCTATCAGCCTAAAAGCAGCAATAAGCATATCTATTTTGAGTGTGGACCACTTGGATAAGTCAAAACTGCTTCTGCTGTGCCAAAATTGGGCATGAAGGAAAAGAGCTGAGGAAACTGAGGGAAGCGATGTATGGTAAATGAGACTGGTATGGTTGAATAGCAATAAGAAGCTAATTGCCATTAACACCTGGCATTAAAATGTGTTTTTTGTGATTGGATTACAATCAGGTAGCGCTTGAAAAAATTGCATTTACACGTAGTATTAAGATGCTTCCCTTGACATCCTGCTCATTTTTATCATGTGTCTTCAAGCTATTCACTGTTGGTGAAAGAGTGAACAAGCAAGTCGGGGGAAAAAGTGTGCTTAAGTATTTGATTGATTAATGCAACGAAAAACAAGAAAATCTCTGCTTGACAGCAGGAGGGAGGTATTTGATACAGTTTCACTCAAATGTATTCAACTCCACAAGAACAAAAAAAAATTAAATTAAAAAAAAAACAAGAAAAGCACTCAGAGCGCATACCTCCACCAAGGCTACTTCCGTTTCTCATGGATCACCTCCAAAATGTAATGGGTTTGTGTGTAGGCCTATAGCCACTTGTGGTGAAAATTGCATCAAAGTCTGTCCATCAGTTTTGGAGTATTGTTGCTAACACACTGTGAAAAGATAAGAGCCTTGGCTGACGTATGCATTCTCAGATCATCACCAAAATATAATGGGTTCCTCTCTAGCCCAAGAACCACCTCTGGTGAAAATTTCATCCAAATCCATCTAGTAGTTTTTGTGTAATCCTGCTGCACAAATACAAACAAAGGCCTTGGTGAAGGTATGCACTCTCAGATCATCACCAAAATGTAATCATCTGTTCCCCGTGCCATTACACACCTTTCCTGAAAAGGTCATCAAAATCCGTTCATAACTTTTGGAGCATTGTTGCTAACACACTGTGAGAAGATAAGAGCCTTGGCTGAGGTATGCATTCTCAAATCATCACCAAAACATAATGGGTTCCTCTCTAGCCCAAGAATCACCTCTGGTGAAAATTTCATCAAATCCATCCAGTAGTTTTTGTGTAATCCTGCTGCACAAATACAAACAAAGCCCTTGGTGGAGGTATGCACTCTCAGATCATCACCACCAAAATCTAATCATCTGTTCCCCGTGCTATTACACACCTTTCCTGAAAATTTCGTCAAAATCCGTTCATAAGTTTTTGAGTTATGTTGGTAACAGACAGACAGACAAACAGACAGACAAACCCCAGTAAAAACATTACCTCCTTGGCGGAGGTAATAAAAGCAAGATTAAACTGTGCAGCATAGAACAGAGGAGGTGCAGCTGTTTAAAACTGCGGTTTTACAAGTCCCTCACAGCGTTTTCAGTATTTACAGGTGCATCTCAATAAATTAGAAGGTGATCAAAAAGTTGATTTATTTCAGTAATTCAAAAAATGAAACTCCTATATTATATTGATTCATTGCACACAGAATGACATATTTCAAGTGTTTGTTTCTTTTAATTTTGATGGTTATGACTTACAGCTTATGAAAACCCCACATCAGTTTCTCAAAAAATTGATTACATAATTTTTTATTTTTTTTTTTAATCAATCAATCAATCTTTATTTCGGATAGATTAAAAGTACAGATTAAAAGAAACAGAATAATATAACAAAGGGGGAAAGAAAATCCAACAAGGTCAAATTAGACAATAACTCCTCTGATTATACAGTTCAACATAAGTTATCCGAAATGGGTGATGGCTGAAGCCACAGCTTATATTGCCCAACCATATTCCATCCAAGAATTCAAAAGAAAAACAAAACAATAGAAATGTTGGCCGACTGAAAAGTATGTCCATGTACACACTCAATACTTGGTCAAGGCTCCTTTTGCATGAATTACTGCATCAATATGGCGTGGTATGAAGATGATCAACATGTGGTACTGCTGAGGTGTTATGAAGGCCCAGGTTGCTTTGATAGCGACCTTCAGCTCATCTGCATCGTTGGGTCTGGTGTCTCTCATCTTCCTCTTGACAATACTCCATAGATTCTCTATGGGGTTTAGGTCAGGCGAGTTTGCTGGCCAATCAGGCACAGTGATGCCTTCTACTTCTTCTTCTTCTTTCAACTGCCCCCTTTAGGGGTCATCACAGAGGATCATCTGCCTCCATCCCACCCTATTTCTTGCATCTTCCTCTGTAACACCAACCCTCTCCATGTCCTCCTTCACTAAATCCATGAATCTTCTCTGTGATCTTCCCGTTTTCCTCCTGCCTGGCAGCTCCATCTTCAATATCCTTTGCCCAATATAGCCACTATCCCTCCTCTGTGCATGTCCAAACCATCTCAGCCTTGACTCTCTTACTTTGTCTCCAAACCACTCAATGTGAGCTGTCCCTCTGGTATACTCATTTCTAATCTTGTCCCTCCTAGTCACTCCCAATGAAAATCTTAGCATCTTAAACTCTGCCACCTCCAGCACCATCTCCTGTCTTTTTGTCAGTGCGACTGTCTCCAAACCATACATCATAGCAGGTCTCACTACCGTCTTGCAAATCTTCCCTTTCCCTCCTGCTACAACCCTTCCGTCACAAATCACCCGACACTCATCTAAACCCACTCCACCCTGCCTGCACTCTCTTCTTCACCTCTCTTGTGCATTTTCCATTGCTTTGGATGGCTGACCCCAGGTATTTAAACTCATCTACCTTCACTACCTCTACTCCTTCCATCTTCACCATTACACCTGCCTCCCTCTTATTCACACTCATGTATTCTGTCTTGCTTCAACCGACTTTCATTCCTCTTCTTTTTAGAGCATACTTCCACCTCTCCAGGTTCTATTCCACCTGCTCCTTACTCTCACTACAGATCACAATGTCGTCTGCAAACATCATGGACTACAAAGACTCCTGCCTGACCTCGTCTGTCAGTCTGTCCATCACCATGGCAAACAAGAAGGGGCTTGGAGCCAATCCCTGATGTAACCCCACCCCCACCTTGAATCCATCTGTCGCTCCTACAGCACACCTCTCCACTGTCTTGCTGTCCTCATACATGCCCTGTACCACCCTCACACACTTCTCTGCCACTCCTGACTTTCTCATACAGTACCACACTCCCTCTCTTGGCACCCTATCATATGCTTTCTCTACATCCACAAAGACACAATGCAACTCCTTCTGGCCTTTACTATACTTCTTCATCAACACTCTTGGAGCAAACATTGCATCTGTAGTACTCTTTCTTGGCATGAAACCATACTGCTGCTCACTGACTGCCACCTCTCCTTTTAACCTGGCTTCAACGACTCTTTCCCACATCTTCATAGTGTAGCTGATCAACTTTATGCCTCTGTAGTTACTACAGCTCTGAGCATCACCTTTGTTCTTGAAAATTGGTACCAAAACACTTCTTCTCCACTCCTCAGGCATCCCCTCACTCTCCAAGATTGTGTTAAACAATCTGGTTAAAAAGTCCATTGCCATCTCTCCGAAACATCTCCATACCTCCACAGGTATGTCATCTGGACCAACCGCCTTTCCATTCTTCAACCGCATCAAAGCTGCCTTCACTTCTGCCTTGCTAATCCCCAGGACTTCCTTGTTCACCATCTTTTCTTCATCCATCCTCCTCTCATTTTCTTTATTCATCAGCTCTTCAAAGTACTCCTTCCACCTTCTCAACACACTCTTGTCACGTGTTAGTACATTACCATTTCTGTCCTTAATCAGCCTAACCTGCTGTACATCCTTTCCAGCTCCATCTCTGTCTAGCCAATTGATACAACTCATTTTCTCATTCCTCAGTGTTTAGCCTCTCATACAACTCACTATATGCCTTTTCCTTTGCCACCTCTCTTTGCCATGTGCCTAGATTCCAAATACTCCTACTTTCTTCATCTCCCTGACTATCCCATTTTTTCTTTGCTAACCTCTTCCTTTGAATACTTTCCTATACCTCCTTATTCCACCACCAAGTCTCCTTGTCTTCCTTCCTCTGTCCACTGGATACACCACATACCCTTCTACCCGTTTCCCTCAATACTTTTGCTGTACTTTCCCAGTCATCTGGTAATTCTTCCCTACCACCCAGCCTGTATCAACTCCTTCCTGAACTCTGTGTGACCTTCTTCCTTTTGTAACTTCCTACACTTAATCTTTGGCTCTGCCTTCACTATTTTCCTTTTCTTGCTTTGCAAAGTAATCCTACAGACTACCATCCGATGCTGTCTAGCTACATTCTCCCCTGCCACCACTTTGCAGTCTCCTGTCTCTTTCAGATTTTTCCTTCTGCATAAGATGTAGTCCACCTGTATGCACCTTCCTTCACTCTTGTAAGTCACCCTATGTCTCTCTCTCTCCTTAAAGTATGAGTTCACCACAGCCATTTCCATCCTTTTAACAAAATCCACGACCATCTGTCATTCCACATTTCTCTCCTTAAGATCATACCTACCTAGAACCTCCTATCACCTCTGTTCCCTTCACCTCATCATCACTGGCTCCCGCTGTCTAGATAGACAATGGATGTGTCTGGTTGAGGTCTCGGTTGTGGAGCAGCATCAGCTGTGACTGAGCAGGCCAATCCTGGAATGGCAGTCCTCGGCACAGTTGCTGCACACGAACGTCGATGGTGGCAGCTGGGGAGTCGCTACTGCTGCTGCTTTTCTCCTCGCCCCTGTGTGACCACAGATACTCTTTTTTGCTCTGCTGTGGCAATGCCTGTGCTAACAGCGTGTCACTACGCATCCCGATTTTCTGCCATTTCCTCCTATGTGTCCACGCTAATATCGGTAGACTTCAGGTCCCTTTTGCAAGTGTCCCTGTATCTCAGGGATACAAGTGTCCCTGAACGCTGGGTTCCTGTGACCAGCTCTCCGTACAAGATGTCTTTGGGAATACGGCCATCTTGAATACAGCGGACATGGCCAATCCAATGCAAACGTCACTGTGAGAGGAGTGCAAGCATGCTTGGCATGTTGGCTTGGTCCAAGACGTCCTTGTTTGGCACATGGTCCTCCCAGGAGATGCCCAGGATCCGACGCAAGCACCGCAGGTGGAATCTGTTGAGGCGGTGCTCTTGTTGTGTGTAGGTGGTCCAAAGTGCTGAAGACACAGGCTCTATAGACTGTGACCTTGGTGGCTGTGGTAAGTTTGCCCTTTTCCCACACTCTTTTGGAAAGCTTGGACACCTTCACCTACATGCACACTAAAGTCCGCTCCAATCACCACTCTCTCCCCCTGGGAACACTCTCTACCACTTCATCCAATGATGAATTCCTCTGAACGTGACAGATATAATGTCACAAAAAGTGGTATCATGATCTGTAGAACCAAGAAGGACACACGTTTAACATTTCCTGATTTTAAATTATCCAGGAATGTTCTGCCAGTCTGTAGCAACACCAAATATCTTGGATGATGAAGATATCTACAGACAGTGTCATTTGTTGAATGCACAAGCTAGCATTCTGTGTCACAGGTCTAGTGCATGCTCACATGAGGTTGAATTGTCTCTCTTCAGAGAATACTGTACACCCATGTACTCGTATACTGCACATTTGTGAGCCAATTATAAGGCAGGGGGTTTAAGGAGATTTAAAATTGCCAACAATAATGCCCTTAGACTGTTACTGAGGAGGTCTAGATGGTCCAGTGAGCTTGTTTGTGGCTGCAGGATTCAGAACCTTTGGAGCCATTTAAAGGAATCTTATTTTTAAATTTATTTATACACTTAATGCCTCAGAAAATGAATTGATTTTATGTTTAATAGGGTTAAGGTTTAGTACTGTACGTACTGCGTTATTAATCCATGTTGTGGAGGCACTGGTACACCTTCGTACTGATTGTCAGTTATTTTGTGGATTGTTTTGTTACTTGTTTGTTTGCTTGTTTTTAGAGTGGATCCGTGAGTCTGAGTAAAGATATATATCAGTGGTGGACTGTGTATTTTACAACTAGGCCTTCAGTGGTGATCTACCCGATTTAAGTGCCATTCATACCAAACACCATAACAAATAGCCTATAGGGCCATCCACACAAAGCAGGTTAAAGATAACTTGAACTATAAAATTATAGTTTTAACCTTTTAACTGTCCACATTTCATGGACGGGTCGCGTGCCCCCAGTGGCACAGTGCAGCAACTGCGCCTGTCAACTCTCTGGCTGTCCTCTGACGTCCCCGGCTCTCCTGAAGATTTGTACTGAGCTGTACTGATCTGACAGTTCAGAAAATGGCAGACACGCATTGGAGGAATCATGGCTGACATGGAATACAGCAAAGAAGAAGAAATCCTCATTATTATTCTTCCTTTTTCTGACATGAGCTCACAAGACCAAGATGGCCGCCACCATGATCGTCTAGATCATCACAGAAAACTGTATTTTACAGGAAAAATAGCCACATAATACAAATGAAATTCCCGTGGGATAATCATAAGAGTTTGTAGATGTGGTAGAGAGCGTAAATGACCGACCAAACACAAAACAATGACCACGATGGGCGAAAACTGAGCTCACAACACCAAGATGGCCGTGACCAACATATTCATGGATCATCACAGAAAACTGCATTTTACAGGAAAAATAGCTACGTAATACAAACAAAATTCATGTGGGATAATCATAAGAGTTTGTAGATGTGGTAGAGAGTGTAAATGACCAACCAAATGCAAAACAATGACCACGATGGGCGAAAACTGAGCTCACAACACCAAGATGGCCGCGCCCATCATCTTCATGGATCATCACAGAAAACTGCATTTTACAGGAAAAATAGCCGTGTAATACAAACGAAATTCACGTGGGATAATCATAAGAGTTTGTAGATGTGGTAGAGAGCGTAAATGACCAACCAAAGGCAAAACAATGACCACGATGGGCGAAAACTGAGCTCACAACACCAAGATGGCCGCGCCCATCATCTTCATGGATCATCACAGAAAACTGCATTTTACAGGAAAAATAGCCGTGTAATACAAACGAAGTTCACGTGGGATAATCATAAGCGTTTGTAGATGTGGTAGAGAGCGTAAATGACCATCCAAACGCAAAACAATGACTACGATGGGCCAAAACGGACTGACCACATGAGCGAGCGAGAGACCCCCCCCCCCCCCCCAGTAAGTCACGAATTTATGGGTTGCTTTTTTTTTTTTTTTTTTACATTTTATTGATTTTCTGGTTCATATACTTTGAAGATTTGATAAAAACATACCCCTGAAGACAAAACGGTGTCAAAAAAAGAACCATTCTTTGTATAAATGTTTCCAAAGTCCACTTTTGACTGAGTTATGTAATTTATATAGCTGCCATGACATTATGCAAATTAGATGCATAAATTTATTCCTATCTGAAACTTTGGATCATATTCTACATCTTTCTAATTGACAGTAAGCCATTATCTCTTGCAACTTTCAAGTTATAGCCTTGGAAATCTGAACTATTGTATTGACAAAAAAATACTGTATTTACCACTCTTGACCACTAGGGGCCTTAGTCACAGTCGCCATACGGCAACTGGGACAGCTAAAGGGTTAAAAAACTTTACCTTTTCATTGTAGAGCTGTTTTCCTGTGCACTCGTTCGTTGAGCTGCAGATCCACTCTTGTTTCCCCAGAGGTTTAAAAGTATGCTTGTCCAGCTGGTGGCTATGCTTTGGTGTCTCGCTGCTGCCTTGGTTAAGGTCCTGTCACACCTAGACGATTTAGGCAGTGTTTGCAAAACGTATGAAAAATTTGGAGATACGCTGGGGTACGTGAATCAGTTATGGTTCAGTTTTGTCTAAGTGAAGAGCACGCTGATGCACGCTGGTACATGGCATTGTTTGCCGAGCTCCTCTGAAAATTAATTTTCAGCATGCTGAAAATTTTCTGCCGTATCCAGCACTTGGCTGATAACGTCCCGCATTTGTGGTGCAAATAGCACATTTGCAGTGTTTTTTTTCCCCACAATATCTTTATTGAACCTTTTTTTTTTTTTTAACAAACATGATACAAACAATCAAACACTAACACTAAAGTACTACAAAAAAAAAAGAAAATGCACTAAAAACACCAACAACCACCAACAAAATCAAATCTTCAACAATGCTCCTCTGTTTAGTCTAGACAATCCAATACATAAGTATACATATTATGTTCACCAGTTTGGAATTTACAAGGTCCACACACATCATTCACCTTCTTCTTCAAGAGTTATGTTTAAATTTTTTACATAATCAATAAAAGGTCTCCATATATTCTCAAACACAATTTCCTTTGATTTTAGTATATATGTTATTCTTTCTAATGGAAGGTTTGTTAACATCTGTCTTAACCACTGAGTCACATCTGGTCTATGAGTCTTTTTCCATAATAGTGCAATACATTTTTTGGCATTAAGCAAACTGAGGTCTATGAATGTTCTTTCACTTTTATTAAAATTATGCTTTTCTGGGTACAGACCCAACAAAAACAGTTTAGGATTCAATATGATTTGTTTTGAGATTATTTTTTCAATTGTTACCCTCACCTCTTCCCAAAACATTCTTATTAATCTACATTCCCATAAACAATGAAATAGGGTTCCTTTACTTTCCATGCATTTTGTGCATGTATCTGGTATATTTTTGTTATATCTATTTAACTCCTCCGGTGTAACATACATCCGCATTAACCATTTGAAATGTATCAATTTAAGGCGTGCATTTATTGATTTGGTTTGAGCTTCTGTACAAGCCAATTCCCATTGTTCCTCTGAAATTTCAATTTGCAGATCTTCTTTCCAGTAGTTTAATCTTTTCAGTGAATTTTCACTTGAAGATAGTGTCAATGAGTTATAAAACTCTGAAATAATACCCTTTCTTTTACTCTTTCATCATCATTTTTTCCAAGGATGAATAAATAGGTCGAGTGAGAGCTTTATTTTGATTTGATCGAATAAAGTTTCTAAGTTGAAGATATTTAAAAAAATGTGTTCTATTGAGATTAAATTTGATCCTCAGCTCTTCAAAAGACATTATGTTGTCTGCACATGGCAAATATAAATCCTGAATCTTTTGTATCCCTTTTAAATTCCATACTTTAAATACAGCGTCCGCTCTCCCTGGTTTAAAATATTGATTACCCCATATTGGACTAAATTGTGACAATAACTGTGGTTCTTTTAAATAGTTTTTAGCTTCACACCATATTTTGATCATATGCTTTACAAATGGATTTTTAACTTGTTTTTGTAATTTTTTTGCCGAATCTGAGTATATGAATATGGGAAGAGGTAAAGGTAAATTGTATGATTCCATTTCAGTCCAGTGAGGGAGATCATTTGATGAAAAATAATATGTCATAGACCTCAGTTGTGCCGACCAATAATACAACATAAAATTTGGACATTTCAGACCTCCACGATCAAATGGTAAATATAATAAAGACAAACGTAATCTAGCCCTCCTGTTGTTCCATATAAATTCCACTAACTTTTTTTTTATTCTTGAGAATAGATCTAAAGGTGGTGATAAGGGAATGTATTGAAATAAATAAAGTATTTTAGGTAAAATATTACTTTTAAGTATATTGATTCTCCCGATCATCGACATTGGTAGTGACATCCATCTCTGAGTTAACTCACTGATATCTGACATTAAGGCTTCATAGTTGACACTGGCGACTGATTCTAGCTTAGGCATAATTTGGATTCCTAAATATTTAAACTGATTTACAACATTGAATTGATTTACCTCAGGGGCTGGGTAATTTCTCTGGGTCTCATTTAGCATTAATATTGAAGATTTAGTTTTATTTATTTTATATCCTGATATTTCCCCAAAATTCTTTATTAAATTCAACAAGGTTGGAATTGATTTTTTTAGATTCGACATAAACAAAATTATATCATCGGCGTACAGGGAGATTTTATGTTCTGTTGGTCCAACTTTAATTCCATATATTTGTGAATGTAAACGTATCGCTATCGCTAAAGGTTCAATTGCCATAGTAAACAGTAAAGGTGAAAGTGGACAGCCTTGTCGACATCCTCTATTGATTTTTATTGGTTTTGAAATATTGTTATTTGTTAGGATTTCTGCTGTAGCATTATTGTATATTATTTGAACCCATTTTATGAAATTATTTCCAAGTCCAAACCTTTGTAGGACTTCAAAAAGAAAGGGCCATTCAACTCTATCAAAGGCCTTTTCGGCGTCCAATGATAGGAGAGCTGTATCCGGTGCTTCTTTATTAAAATAAATAATATTAAATAGTCTTCTTACATTATGGAAGCCTTGTCTACCCTTTATAAAGCCATTCTGATCTCGATTAATAATATTTGGTAAAATTTCTTGTATTCGTCTTGCTAAAATTTTACAGATTATCTTAAGGTCGGCGTTTAATAGGCTTATTGGTCTCATATTTTCACATTTATTAGAGGGCTTACCTGGTTTTGGCAGCAGTATAATTAAGGCATTATTTATGTATGATGGTAAATTATTATTTTGAAATGCTTCTAAAACCATTTCCAAAAAAGGTTTTATTAATTTATTCTTAAATTTTTTATAAAGGTCAACTGGAAGACCATCTGGTCCTGCACTTTTTCCTGATTTCATATTATCAATGGCTAGCCCAACTTCTTCTTGACTAATTTTAGACTCCAATATCTCCCTGTTTTCATTTGGAATACACGGTATAGATAGTTCGTTCAAAAACCCATTTAGTTTTGTTAAATCAGGTTCATTTTTGGTATCATATAATTTTTCATAGTAATCTCTAAAGGCTCTATTAATTTCTAAAGGATCTATAACTACCTGTCCGTTACTTATAATACTGGTAATTGGTGTTTTAATTTCCAATTGTTTAATCTGCCATGCTAATAATTTTCCTGATTTTTCACCTTGTTCATAAAAAGATTGTTTCAATCTTAGAAGACTCGAGGCAGCTCTATTCGCTGATTTTTTGTCGTATTCAGCTCTCAAAATCAGTAATTCATTCTCCAACCTTGGGTCACTTCCTGCATACACTTTTTCCTGAAGATTTTTTATTTTATGTTCCAATTTAGCTCTCTCCTCTCGAGTCTTCTTAGATTTTGATCCTGTATAACTAATAATATGTCCCCTAATAAAAGCTTTGAAAGCCTCCCACTTTACACATGCTGATGTTTGTGTAGTATTGATGTCAAAGAACTCGTCTATCTGTTTTTCTATATACTTGACAAATTCCTCATCCTGAAGCCATTTATGCTGAAATTGCCATCTACCTGATTCCTTTGTCAATTTTTTATCTACATATATTAGACAACAGGGTGCATGATCAGAGATCACGATGTTATCATAAAAGCAGTTTTGAATCTTGGACCTTAATTCTGTGGAAATCAAAAAATAATCAATACGTGAGAATGTCTTGTAGGTACTGGAATAACAAGAATAGGCTTTAACTTGTGGTTTCATTTCTCTCCATATATCTAACAATCTCAATTCTTTCATAAAATGATTAATAGTCATCCTACATCCAATGTGCGTACAATCCAGTCCTGTTGATCTATCCACACCTGGATTCAATGTACAATTAAAATCCCCTGCTATTATATGTTGCCCTGTAAGTGATGATAAGATGAGAAATAAATTAGCAAAGAACTTCTGATCATCTATATTGGGACCATATAAGTTCACAAGATTTATATTTTCTAATAGCAAAGAACCTTGAATGATTACATATCTTCCAAATTTGTCTCCAATTACATTTTTCACTTGAAAAGGAACTGATTTATGTATGAGAGTCATAACTCCCCTGGCTCGGGATGAAAATGAAGAGGTGAATACACTTCCCTGCCATCTACTCCTAATTCTTTTAACATCCTCCTCTATCAGATGAGTTTCTTGTAAAAACACAATTCTTGAACCCATGTCCTTTATTTTATTCATAACTTGTTTAAGTTTTTTTAAATTTTGTAGACCTCTGCAATTCCATGAAGTTAAATTAAGATTAACACTTTGGTCCATGATCAATAGAGAGTTTGGGATTACCTTGCAGTGTAAACATGCTCATACAGAGAAGCAAAAACATGAGTGGTTGAACATTCATCCTACAAACTACACACAAACAAATTTCCCCTTCCCACACTTGTGGCAAACCCCCCAAAATCAAAAGAAAAATTCTGTCTCCCGATATAGCCATCGACCGTTCCACACCCACGGGGAACAGCCTAAGCCACTCCTTCTTCATCCTCCCAATCACCCTAACTCTACTGCTTTTAATGACGTAACATTAACTCTCCTCTGTAGTTTTCCAACTTAACTCCAAAATTTTTAACAACTTTGTACATCATAGTTTTTTTTTGTTTGTTTGTTTGTTTTGTTTTTGTTTTGTTTTTTTAATATATAATACAATCTATATTTTGTAAACTTACTATTTACTTCAAGTCAGTCAGATGCCTGTGCAAATGCTTAATTATTCTACCTTATATTTTGTTCATGCTTAGCTCCCACCAGTCTCTTCTTCTTCTTTGATCTTCTTGATGAACTCCTGCGCCTCCTCTGGGGTCTTGAAGATGTGGGTTCTGCCCTCATACGGGGTCAGCAGTCTCGCAGGATAGATTACACCATGACGAATCCCAAGGTTGCGCAGCTCCTTACGTACGGGATCAAACTGCTTCCTCAATTGCTGGATTCCTGTGGCCAAATCTGGGTAGAACCGCACCTGCTGGTCCTGGTGTTTAATCTCTCCTTTAGCACGTGCAGCGTTGAAGATCTTCATCCTGTCTCTGTTGCTAAGAAACTTCATAATTAAGGTCCTCGGCGGTCCCTTATCTCTCCGTGGGCCAATACGATGTGCTTTTTCCAGAACCACTGCTGATTGCAACTCCTCGCTGCCCAGCACCTCCGGAATCCACTTTTCCAGAAAGGAACATACGTCCCGACCTTCTGATTCCTCTGGAAGACCCACCAGCCTCAAATTATTCTGTCTCGACCGAGATTCCAGATCCAAAATATTATCTTCCAGAGATTTATTTTTTTTTTCCAAAGTGCGCACCTTTAATTGAAGACGGGTGACGTCATCTTCAGCACTAGCGAGACGGAGCTCCATCTGCGCCGTTCGTTCTACACAGTCACCCAATTCCTTTCTTATTCCTTCCAACGCTGTCATAATCCCATCAAATCTAGAGGAAAAGTCCGCTCTCATTGAACTCATGGCTGCCATCAGCGCATCTGCGCCATTCCCCGCAGAAATCGCAGCGTTGCCAGCCTCCTCCGCCATATATGGAGTTTTGTTTGCTGCATCACAGACCTGAAAGTCCGTTAATTTGGACTGTTTCGGCGGCTCGCTTTTTCCTTTTCCTGGTTTTCCAGCCTTAGGCTTCGCCGACATATCCTCGCCCAAATGCTGGGATACGTTCTGTCCCAAATGAGAGAGTTATTTGCCGATTTTTTTTTTCCAGGAGCAGAGCAGAGCGAGACACGTCCGTCCTACGTGGCAGCCATAACCGGAAGTCCACATTTGCAGTGTTGGTTTACAGGAAAAACCCGTACAGAGCTCTCTGCCTGAAGCGCATACGCACGCACGCACACACAGAGCTAAACACACGGGACCTGTCGGGGTTTTTTACATCTAATTGAAGTCTTTACGATCATCTGTCCTGTGTTTTTCTGAAAGATATGCCAAAATGTCAGAACACCGGAGGATTCAATCAGCTAATCGCCTGAAGCGCAGAGCGCAGCTGTTTGCTGTTGGCTGCACCTCCCAGCAAAAGCAAACTACAGTGGTGTGAAAAAGTGTTTGCCCCCTTCCTGATCTCTCATTTTTTTGTATGTTTGTCACACTTAAATGTTTCAGATCATCAAACAAATTTAAATATTAGACAAAGATAACACAAGTAAACACAAAATGCAGTTTTTAAATGAAGTTGTTTATTATTAAGAGTAAAAAAATCCAAACCTACATAGCCCTGTGTGAAAGGGTGACTGCCCCCTAAACCTAATAACTGGTTGGGCCACCCTTAGCAGCAACAACTACAATCAAGCATTTGCGATAACTGGCACTGAGTCTTTTACAATGCTGTGGAGGAATTTTGGCCCACTCATCTTTGCAGGATTGTTCCAATTCAGCCACATTGGAGGGTTTTCCAGCATGAACCGCCTTTTTAAGGTCATGCCACAGCATCTCAATCGGATTCAGGTCAGCACTTTGACTAGACCACTCCAAAGTCTTCATTTTGTTTTTCTTAAGGCATTCAGAGGTGGACTTGCTGGTGTGTTTTCGATCATTGTCCTGCTGCAGAACCCAAGTGCGCTTCAGCTTGAGGTCACGAACAGATGGCTGGACATTCTCCTTCAGGATTTTTTGGTGGACAGCAGAATTCATGGTTCCATTTACCACAGCAAGTCTTCCAGGTCCTGAAGCAGCAAAACAGCCCCAGACCATCACACTACCACCACCATATTTTACTGTTGGTATGATGTTCCTTTTCTGAAATGCTGTGTTACTTTTACGCCTGATGTAATGGGACACACATCTTCCAAAAAGTTCAACTTTTGTCTCGTCAGTCCACAGGCAATTTTTGCCCAGTCTCTTTCTTATGGTGGAGTCATGAACATGGATCTTAACTGAAGCAAGTGAGGTCTGCAGTTCTTTGGATGTTGTTGTGGGGTCTTTTGTGACCTCTTGGATGAGTCATTGCTGCGCTCTTGGGGTAATTTTGGTCAGCCGGCCATTCCTGGGAAGGTTCACCACTGTTCCAAGTTTTTGCCATTTGTGGATAATGGCTCTCACTGTGGTTCGCTGGTGTCCCAAAGCTTTAGAAATGGCTAGAAAATTGAACTCAGCTTTCCAAAGATGTGATAAACCATAAGAACAAAAGATAAATAAACAGTTAATTTATGTTTTAACAGGGGGGCAATCACTTTTTCACATAGGGTCATGTAGGTTTGGATGTTTTTACCCTTAATAATAAACACCTTCAATTAAAAACTGCCTTTTGTGTTTACTTGTGTTATCTTTGTCTAATATTAAATTTGTTTGATGATCTGAAACATTTCTGACATACAAAAAATGAGAAATCAGGAAGGGGTAAACACTTTTTCACACCACTGTATATGTATTATCTTGGTTTTATTTTTTTCACTTTATTGAAAATAAACTTTTTTATAATCATCAGTTCATGTGCCTTTGAGCCAGGTTATGACAACTGTTATCTGATGTTCTTGACGTGTCACATCAGCTGTTTTAGGCGCAACTGACCTGACAGATCTGACAGGTCTGCCAGGTCGGTCACGCCCCCCACCGTGGTGTTTGGAGGGTAAGATCATTTCAGATGAACAGAGATGATCTCTCGCACATCTAGGATTCATGGATCGGGAGGCAACAGTAGCCTGGCATGACTGCGCTATGCAGAAGTTAGACTGCTGTTGCGCAGAAGTTGGGAATGTTGGCAATACGCTAAGCATTAGTTGGTTTAAGTTACTATTACTTAATTATATGTCCAAATCATTACGGATACATGATGCATACAGCCAAAAGTGAAAATTTCGGCGTATCCCAGTATTTTAGACCAATTTTTATATGTTTGGCGAACGCTGCCTAAATCGTCATGGTGTGACAGACAGTTCAAGTTCGCAAACCCTGTCTTACTCCAAGCATCTACTCCATCAGCTGCAAACAACAGGCATTCCCAGCAAGATAATTTGCAGCACTCCTTGGAGGCTGTAATCCAAGGATACTGCTCGTTGTTAATACGGAAGTGACGGACAAATCCTTTTCCTGGCTGAGACAGGCCTGCTAGCTGCAGGGTTGGCCGGTCTCTCTTCACAATGACCAGCTTTTCTTGAAAAGTCCATCTGGAAACTTGACTTTTTTAAATATCAGCGACCAAATCACTTTCCTCTCCCCTGTCAGTCATTGTGGGTGGAAAAACAGCTATTATATTTAAACAAATACAGTTTATTGTAGCTGCTTAAGCAAGTCCTTGCACTAGCATTTTGCGAGCTAGTATCCTCTGCAGTATGGGTGGAGGACTAACCATCCAATCAAAAGACGTGAAAATGCCAACATTCTCGGATGTCTTCTATGCGTACCCCTGGATGGACAGAAGACATCTGATTGGTTAAAGCAACGGGATAAGTTTAACAGTTAATTTAACCTACAGAGCCGCACTGTTAATTCCTGAAGGCCCAAGGCAGATTTGCTTGACCCTGGCAACACAAGTGGCTGAAATATGAGTGGACAAAAAAACTAACATACATTACACTACTGGAAGGAGTGCAACCAAGAGAAAAGCTACAAAATGAAGAGAATAAATTACTGGAAATAATTTAATACATCCTCAAGGAACAAATATGTTGTAAAGGTAACTCTGATAGTGTTTAGGCCAGCATAGAAGGCTTTGCTGGCCCTGAGGATCCACCACAGATATACATATCCAGTGGGGAAAAAAAGTATTTAGTCAGCCACCAATTGTGCAAGTTCTCCCACTTAAAAGATGAGAGAGGTCTCCAATTTTCATCATAGGTATACCTCAACTATGAGAGACAAAATGAAAAAAAAAATCCAGAAAATCACATTGAAGGATTTTTAATGAATTAATTGGTAAATTCCTCAGTAAAATAAGTATTTGGTCACCTACAAACAAGCAAGATTTCTGGCTCTTACAGACCTGTAACTTCTTCTTTAAGAGGCTCCTCTGTCCTCCACTCGTTACCTGTATTGATGGCACCTGTTTGAACTCGTTATCAGTATAAAAGACACCTGTCCACAACCTCAAACAGTCAGACTCCAAACTCCACTATGGCCAAAACCAAAGAGCTGTCAAAGGACACCAGAAACAAAATTGTAGACCTGCACCAGGCTGGGAAGACTGAATCTGCAATAGGTAAGCAGTTTGGTGTGAAGAAATCAACTGTGGGAGCAATTATTAGAAAATTTAAGACATACAAGACCACTGATAATCTCCCTCAATCTGGGGCTCCACGCAAGATCTCACCCCGTGGGGTCAAAATGATCACAAGAACGGTGAGCAAAAATCCCAGAACCACACGGGGGGACCTAGTGAATGACCTGCAGAGAGCTGGGACCAAAGTAACAAAGGCTACCATCAGTAACACACTATGCCGCCAGGGACTCAAATGCTGCAGTGCCAGACGTGTCCCCCTGCTTAAGCCAGTACATGTCCAGGTCCGTCTGAAGTTTGCTAGAGAGCATTTGGATGATCCAGAAGAGGATTGGGAGAATGTCATATGGTCAGATGAAACCAAAATAGAAAAAACTCAACTTGTCATGTTTGGAGGAGAAAGAATGCTGAGTTGCATCCAAAGAACACCATACCTACTGTGAAGCATGGGGGTGGAAACATCATGCTTTGGGGCTGTTTTTCTGCAAAGGGACCAGGACGACTGATCGGTGTAAAGGAAAGAATGAATGGGGCCATGTATCATGAGATTTTGAGTGAAAACCTCCTTCCATCAGCAAGGGCATTGAAGATGAAACGTGGCTGGGTCTTTCAGCATGACAATGATCCCAAACACACCGCCCGGGCAATGAAGGAGTGGCTTCGTAAGAAGCATTTCAAGGTCCTGGAGTGGCCTAGCCAGTCTCCAGATCTCAACCCCATAGAAAATCTTTGGAGGGAGTTGAAAGTCCGTGTTGCCCAGCGACAGCCCCAAAACATCACTGCTCTAGAGGAGATCTGCATGGAGGAATGGGCCAAAATACCAGCTACAGTGTGTGAAAACCTTGTGAAGACTTACAGAAAACGCTTGACCTCTGTCATTGCCAACAAAGGGTATATAACAAAGTATTGAGATGAACTTCTGTTATTGACCAAATACTTATTTTACCGAGTAATTTACCAATTAATTCATTAAAAATCCTTCAATGTGATTTTCTGGATTTTTTTTTTCTTATTTTGTCTCTCACAGTTGAGGTATACCTATGATGAAAATTGGAGACCTCTCTCATCTTTTAAGTGGGAGAACTTGCACAATTGGTGGCTGACTAAATACTTTTTTGCCCCACTGTGTGTGTGTGTATATATATATATATATATGTATATATATACAGTATACTGTATATATATATATATATATATATATATATATATATACGTATATATATATATATACATATGAGGGGGGGCTGAAAAGTTCATAGTGGTCAAATTTGACCAAATGTGATTTCTTTTTCAACCGCAGGGATCCAAGGACTGCAACACCGATGGAAGAAGTGTGTGGACCGAAGGGGAGACTATGTTGAAATATAAACCACCATGTGTAATGACCACTATGAACTTTTCAGCCCCCCCCTCGAATATCTCACACACACACACGCACGCACGCACACACACCCTTTTCTCATGGCCTGACATTAAATTAGACTAAATTTTTCCTGTTTTAAGGTCAGGATTACCAAAATGATTTCTATTTGCCAAATAATTTTTAGATTTGCCAAATAATTTTTTTAGAGAATTTATTTTTTATTACTTTATTCATAGACGTTGACACACATTTCCTTTGTATTTGGTAGCATTGCCTTTAAACTGTATGACTTGGGTCAAATATTTTGGGTATCCTTCCACAAGCTTCTCTCAATAGTTTGCTGGAATTTTGGTCCATTCCTGACAGAACTGGAGGAACTGAGTCAGGTTTGTTGGCTGCCTTTCTCGCACATGTCTTTTCAGCTCTGCCCACAAATTTCTTTGGGATTGAGATCAGGGCTTTGTGATGGCCACTCCAAAACATTGACTTTATTGTCATTAAGCCACATTGTAACAAATTTGGTGGTATGCTTCGGGTCATTGTCCATTTGAAAGACCCATTTGTACCCAAGCTTCAACTTCCTGGCTGATGCCTTGAAATATTGTTTTAATATTTCCACATAATGTTCTGTCCTCGTGATGCCATTTATTTTGTGAAGAGCACCAGTCCCTCCTGCAACAAAACAGCCCTACAACATGATGCTACCACCCCCATACTTGAGATTGAGAGATTGAGATTCAACTTTATTGTCATTACACATGTATGAATACAAGGTAACGAAACGTGACTTGGCATTTGGGCACGCTCTGCAGAGCGCATCCAAGGCCGGGGCAGCCGCTAGGCGCCAGTCATAAAGAAGAAAGGAAAAAAAGAAAAAGAGAATGGATATGACACAGTAGGCAAGAGAAAAAAACATGTTTTTATCAGAATGACGCTCGGCAAGTGAGCGAAATTTTGATTGCAGGCAAAAAAACCCTCAATGCACATTTAGCAGACATTTAGCAGGAGATCACACACAAAAGTTGAGAGGCAGTGTATTGTATGCATGTAATGTTGTATGCATTGTGTAGTGTAAATGTAACAGTTGTTAGTGAGCAGCAGAGGGCGCCTCCTGGCAGTGGATAGATGTTATAATCATGTGACTTATAAACAAGTCCAGAGTCCAGAGTCTATCTCTCTTGCTTGCAGAAGGCACATGGGCATTGTCCTTGAGGGTCCAATCCGCTGATACGACAACAACTGATTGTCGATTGTTTGGGTAGACATAAGAGCCGGTCCTTCCGCTTATCTCAATCAGGAGGAATGTAAACACGGGGCAAACAAGGTCAAATCAAATCAGCACAGTGCACTCAGAGAATAGAATTTGTCCTCACCCGTGTAATTCTGTGCTTCCATTATATGTGCAGGCTTAAACTGTTTTTCCATGGAGAGCACAGGGCTCCAGATGTATTCCTCCACTGAATCACTGTCATTCAGTTCACCGTTTGCCGTTACTCGTGCCCTCCCCAACTGGTCGAATTTGATGAAGGAGCTTGCCGGGTCCGCTTTGATCAGCTCTCTCACCTTCCTTCAATTTCTGATGCATCAGGGAACTCCACAGCCAAAAATAGAGGTCCTGAGATCATAACCAATAATGTTTCCACAGACGCATGAATTCCAATGTCCATGAGTCTCCTCGCAGGTTCCAATTCTTGGGCTCCCCCTTGGCCCAATTCTTGTTGAAAAATAGTGACAATAGCACATTTAAGCCGCTTCCAAATCCATAATTTCCGTTTAGATTAAGATTCAGCAGAAGAAGAGCGACTAAACACAGACAAAAACGCAACATTGCAAAAGCTGGGAATAGATCAGGAAGGCAGGAGAGGAGGGAAGAAAAATGAGACTGCTCTCTCTCAGGGCAAGAAGGAAAAGAACACCATCCCAACTTCACAGTTGGGATGGTGTTCCCATAAGCTTCCCCCTTTTTCCTCCAAATGTAATGATGCTCATTATGGCCAAACAGTTCAATTTTAGTTTCATCAGACCACAGGACTTGTCAGAGATGAAGGTCTTTGTCGCTGTGTGAATTTGCAAACTGTAATCTGGCTTCTTTACGTTGCTTTTCGAGCAATGGTTTCTTTCTCACCGAGATGCCTTTCACTCCGTGTGTATCGAGATACTGGATTCATTTCATTGTGGATAATGACACTTTTACCAGCTTCCACCAGCATCTTCACAAGGTCTTTTGCTTTTCTTCTGGGATTGATACACACATTTTGCACCAAAACACACTCGTCTCCGGGACACAGAACCCATCTCTTTCCTGAGTGGTATGATGGCTGGACATTCCCATGTTGTTTCTGCTTTCATATAATTGTTTATACAGATTAACATGGCACATTCAGGCACCTGGAAATTGTACTCAAGGACAAACCAGACTTGTGGTGGTCCACAATTCTCTTCCTGATATTAGTGTATGTTAACTTCTGACTTTGAAGACAGTAATAAAAAAAATAAATTCTATATAAACTTATTGAACAAATATTAAGAATTCCTTAGCAAATAGAAATAATTTCAGTAATCCTAACTGACCTAAAACTGGAACCGTTTAGTCTGATTTAATGTCAGACAGTGAGGACAAAAAAAGGTTGTCTTTTTATATCGTCTATGTAAGCTTCTGGTTTCAACTGTGTATACACATATATATATATATATATATATATATATATATATATATATATATATATATATATATATATATACACACACACACACACATACCGGCGACTCAACCAGCAACCCCGCCCTTCCGAGGGTGTGGAGGGTGAAACTGGGCATCCTGGCAGAACTAAAAACAATATCTGTCACAGATCTGTGGTGGACTACTCCCAGTTACACAGGGTGAGACTGGACATCCTGGCAGATAAGCTCATCTGTCACAAGGTCTGTGGAGGACTTTTGCCAGTCGGTGCATTGTGACATGCACTACACAAAGAGCAGAGATAAACAAACCTATCATCTGGTCAGTCACTGCAACAGATACTGGAGTCAGTTTGTCTTGGCCTGTCCTTGCCACTGATAATACCTCTATCTGCCAAGAATGTGCCAGTAGTCCAGCAAAAGCTAGCGGTACTCAAATACTTTGCAAGCAGTTTCATGAAATGGTCGGTCAGAGAGCAACTCATACCGGCTCGGACGTCGCCCAGGTTAACAAGGTCAGGAGTTCCTGGCAGCGGAAGGCGAAAGACAGAGCTGTGTGGAGGAATGTGATCAAACCTAAATAAAACAGTCATTGTCACCCCCAACAGACTGCTATGATGGATGATGATATATATATAAAATACAGGCATATCACCACACCTCTACATGGTAAGTTATTCAAACCTACAGTATCTGCTTGGTGCAGCCAATGTTGGGAGTAACGCGTTACAAAGTAATGCGTTACTCTAATTCCACTACTTTTGCAGTAACATGCTGTGTAACCAAATTACTGTTTAAAGCCACTGGGGACGGCAGTGGCTCAGGAGGTAGAGCAGGTCGTACAATAACCACATGGTTGGCGGTTTGAATCCCGTTCTCCCCAGTATCCTGCCGTTGTGTCCCTGGGCAAGACACTTCACCCCCAGTTGCTCCTGGTGGGTCTGGAAGCGTCATGTTAGGCAGCATGCCGCCATCAGTGTGTGAATGTGTGCGTGAATGGGTGGATGGCAGGATCTGGAAAGCGCTTTGATCATCAAGAGATGAGAATAAAAGCACTGTATAAGTGAACACCACTTACCATTTTTAAAAATTCAGTAATGCATTAGTAACTGAAATTTGATCAGATGTGTTACTCGTTTTATTAATGTAGATAGATATTTTTAGTGCAAATAAATATAAACTGACCCTATGTAGCTGAGCTGACACAGCCACCAGTCTCCTCCGTGGGTCAGTTTCCTGTCCTGCCCCAGTTCACACCGCAACCCAGTGGGAAGAAATGCCGTGGCGGTGGCAACTTCTCATATTGAGCCCTGATCCCCCATTGTCCAAACGGTGAGTAGCCCTCAACATCAGCTCCTACCTCTGTGGTTAAATATGAGTATTTTTAGAGCAAGAAGTTCACATTTAATGTCCACAGTTGTGTAAATGTAAGTTTTCTTACCACAGAGAAAAAGTGACTGATTTGTTGCTGTATGTTGCTGTAAAGAACAAATGAAGCTTCTTCTAAGGTGAACTTTCATTTATCTGTGCTTTGTTTTATTTTATCTATTCATTTACATGCTGTTGTGATCTGCAACTATTTCATGGAAGTAAATCCTCTAAATATGTAATTTTAATGGGCTGGTCCAGGGGTGTCAAACATATGGCCCATGGGCCAAAAACAGCCCACCAGGGGGTCCAAAAATTTCTCTGTGAATTTACAGCATTATTTCTAGTAAATTTCTGACTTTCTACTGATTAGAATAGTTTGTGTAAATCTGAGACATTTTTCTCAGTATAATGAGACTTTTTTTAAGATAAGATAAGATAAGATAAGCCTTTATTAGTCCCACAACGGGGAAATTCCAGGATTGCAACAGCACAGGGATAGCAACACTCAGAGCAACAATCAGAAGGCAAGAAAAAAACAAAAAAACAAAAAAAAAAAAAGCAAGCAAGAGCAGCTAATATACATATGTACATATTACTATAAATATATATATATATATATATACACACAGACACACAGTGTAGAGCATTGTAGCTGGATGGGATAAATATATGAGTATATAAACACACAGTACGGAGCATTGCAGCTAGATGGAATAAATATGTAAATATATAAACACAGTGCGGAGCAATGTAGCTTGATGGAATAATATGTAGATATATAAACACACAGTACGGAGCATTGCAGCTAGATGGAATAAATATGTAAATATATAAACAGTGCGGAGCAATGTAGCTTGATGGAATAATATGTAGATATATAAACACAGTACGGAGCATTGCAGCTAGGTGGAAAAAATATGTAAATATATAAACACACAGTGCGGAGCAATGTAGCTAGATGGAATGAATATATAGCTATATAAATATAAACATAAACACACCCAGTGCGGAGCATTGTAGCTAGATGGAATAAATATGTAAATGTATAAACACACACAGTGCAGAGCATTGTTGCTAGATGGGATGAAACAGCACAACCGTCTACTTAGTTATCCTACATGGTATGATTATGTGCCCATACATATTCTCACCCTCCGTAGCTACCGGTATTTTCCTAGTTGTATGCCGGAGGGGACCATTGTGTAAGTCTATTGCATCTTTTGCATTCAAAAAACTATTGGGATGTTACGTCTTTTTGCTATCTCTGCGAGCAGCCCTGCTTAGGTTGTACAGTCTGACAGCCGTTGGTAGGAAGGACCTGCGAAACCTCTCGGTTGTGCACCTGGGATGATGTAGTCTGCTGTTAAATGAGCTCCTCAGTGCATTCAGTATGTCCTGCATAGGGTGGAACTCGGACTCCAGCAGAGATGACAGTTTAGCCACCGTCCTTCTCTCTCCTATCTCCTCCATCGGATCAAGGCGCTGCCCCAGGACAGAGCTAGCTTTCTTGATCAGTTTGTTCAGTCTCTTCCTATCGGCTGCGGTAATGCCACTGCCCCAGCAGACCACTCCAAAAGTGATGGCTGATGCCACCACCGTGTCATAGAATGTCTTCAGCAGCGCCCCTTGTACACCAAAAGACCTGAGTCTCCTCAGTAGGAACAGCCTGCGCTGTCCCTTCTTGTAGAGTGCATCAGTATTGTGTGACCAGTCTAGTTTATTGTTCAGATGAACACCCAGGTACTTGTAGGATGTCACCATCTCAATGTCTGTTCCCTGTATATTTACTGGTGCTGTGAGGGGTTGTCCTTGCCTGCGGCAGTCCACCACCAGCTCCTTAGTTTTCCTCGCGTTGATCTGGAGGCAGTTCCGATGGCACCAGTCCACGAAGTCCTGGATAAGCCCTCTGTACTCAGCTTCATCTCCATTGGAGATGAGGCCAACGATCGCAGAGTCATCAGAGAACTTCTGTAGATGGCAGTGTGTTGTGTTGTGTGAGAAGTCCGCAGTATAAAGAGTGAACAGGAAGGGAGCCAACACCGTTCCCTGGGGGGGGCCCCATGCTACTGATGATCGTATCGGACACACAGTCCCGGGTTCTCACAAACTGAGGCCGGTTCGTGAGGTAGTCCAGGATCCATGATGAGAGGTGCTGGTCCACCCCTGCGCGCAGCAGCTTGTCCTTCAGGATCATCGGTTGGATGGTGCTGAAAGCACTGGAGAAGTCAAAGAACATGATCCTCACCACATTCCCGGGCTTCTCCAGGTGGGACAGAGAACGGTGAAGGAGGAAGATCACCGCATCCTCCACCCCAATGCCATGCTGGTAGGCGAACTGGAGTGGATCCATCGCTGGTTCCACCAGGGGGCGGAGGTGAGCAAGGAGCAGTCTCTCCAGGGTCTTCATCAAGTGGGACGTCAAGGCCACCGGTCTGTAGCTGTTCAGGTCTTTGGGGTGGGAAGTTTTTGGTACAGGTACAACACAAGATGTTTTCCACAGCTGTGGTACCCTCCCCAGCTTCAGGCTCAGGTTGAAGATGTACGTCACAATCCCACACAGCTGGTCTGCACAGGACTTGAGGAGCTTTGCGCTGATGCCGTCCGGTCCCGACGCCTTCCTCGCCTTGATCTTCCTCAGCTCCGTCCTCACCTGGGTCCTGGTCAGGGTCAGGATGGGGGGCTGTGTGTTGGGAGTGGGGGGTGTTGGTGGAGTGGGGAGTGGGCAGCAGGACTTGATGTCTTTACAGGCAGCAGTGGTTGTTGTGCAGTCAGGGGGGAGGGCGGTTGGTCAAACCTATTGAAAAACAAATTCAGATTGTTCGCCCACTCCCTGCCCCCCGTGGCCTGGGGGGAGGTATTCTGGAGCCCAGAGATGGTTTTGAGGTTTCTCCAGACCCCGCTGATGTCGCTCTGTTGCAGCTTGTCCTCCAAGCTGTCCTCCTCCTTTTTTCTCATCAGTTTTCTTTTTCTTCTTTTTTTCTGATGAGAACAAGGGGTCCTTGATTTCAAGGGCCAAAGGGACAGGGTAGAAATGAGAATTGGGATGGACCCCAAATGTACCTGTACTTCACTCTCACATTGTAAATATTTTTCTCATCTGTTTTACAGTATTTACTGCTGTTAATAACTACTTAAACAGACAGTGTTTATCTTGCTATTTTTATGTATGAAAAGGGTCACTGCATTTAAAAAGGTTGTACATTTAATTTAACTACATTTGAGCCTGCGATAATCAGATCTGATCATATTAAACATAATTTTCCAACTACAAAATTGTGGCTAGTGAAATTGCTGAGTGGCTAGTAACTTTGGAAAATCACAGTGGCTGCTGACATGAAAGTACTACTGCTCTGCAGTAACTATCCTCAGCAAGCAGCGGGTGCTACTGTGAGCTTCTCCCCATCCCAAAGCACTCACAAGCGGTCAGTCTCACAGTAGCCTCATGCAACAGTTAGTTGCAGTCAGAGAGGAGACCCACGCCCATTTAAGTATGCATTTAAAAGTAACGTGAAAGTTACTTTACCAAGTAACTAATTACTTTAGCCATGCAGTAACTGTAAGCAACTCGGTTACTTTTGAAAAGAAGTAACTAGTAACTGTAACTAATTACTATTTTTTAGCAACTTGCCCAACACTGGGTGCAGCCAATAAGAAAAAATGGAGCCTGGCCTTAAAATTAGAGAAGTTAAAGTGTGGGGTCTTTAGGATTATTTCAACCTCTAAATCACACAAAACTATTAAAGTAGAGTACCGGACTATGGATGTGTAACCAAATATGAGCATAATATATGCAGCCCCTGAGGCCCTTGAGCACTTTCAATTGTCTTGTACATGAAATGTGCTATACAAATAAACTTGCCTTGCCCTGTGTTATATTTTCAAATTGCTGCATTGTTTTGCCTCACTATGATCCATCCATCCATCCAACATCTTCCGCTTAATCCTTTTTGGGCCACGGGGGGGGGGGGGGGGCTGGAGCCTATTCCATCATCTTTGGGCGAGAGGCAGGGTACACCCTGGACAGATCGCCAATCCATCGCAGGGCCAACACAGAGAGACAGACAACTATTCACTCTCACAGTCATACCTAAGGACAATTTAGAATCCCCAGTTTGATGCCATTTAACCTAACTTGCATGTTTTTGGCATGTGGGAGGAAACTGGAGAAATCCCGGAGTGGTCCAACAATGACCAAAACCTCCAACAAACTGATCAAGTACCCTCTCCTGTATTTCACATTAAGTAGAAATTAACACAAGGCTTCAGTTCTCTATGCACATAACACTGTTAAATAGCGAGCTGCCTCCAGCACAACAAGCTTCTCCACCTTGGCCTTGACCATGCTGACAGCCAAAAAGAGAGGAGTGCGTGATTAATGATGGGGGCCCAGCCATATCAGCAGGCTGGTTAGCAGACTCCAACATGAGACTACACAGGTCAGACAGCACACCCAGCCTCATCAGCACCCATTACAACTGTGGGCACGCACATTACACAGAGAGCTGCAGCTGTCTTTACCCCAAAATACTGCAAATGAGAGTAAAAGATGCACAAAAAGTCTCATTATAACATGGCTTTCACGTGGTTTTGTTCATCCACACAGACATGTTTTGGAAGATGAAAGACTGAAAGTACAGCAAGAAATAAAAGAAAATCATCATTCTATGTGTCATTGTTTGTTTTTGTTTTCATTTACTACAGAGCAAATCTGATCCTGTGTTTTACCTTAGCTTTGTGCATGTTGTGTAGGGCAGAATAGAGAAATATTACGGTACACATTTTGCACTTGGCGAACAGCAAAAGAAGAACAGAAAGAGGATATAACACAGCTGAAGTCATACACACTAGCACAGACCAGATGTCTGCAAGAAGACAAGTAAGTGTTGGAGAGGTGACAGAGATACTTGGTGAAGGAACGGTGGATTAATTGATGTCTGATAAGAAAGATGGTGAGGTAACAGGAAGAACTTGTGAGACGATTAGGAAATAACATTGTCTCTTTGAATTAGCATTACCAGGGAAGTTTGGACTAATTTCAGTTTGGGAATATTGGGGAGAGATATGTGTATTATTGAAGAAGAGTATATGTATTTTTAGATAAATGTATCACAGAAACAACAAAAGTTAAACCTTTGCATGCACAGAAATTGAATAAAGGGCTGAAAAAAATTTTCATTGGTTCCTATGGACACCAAATGAATATGCATTGTGGTTTTGTGTGACCTTTTTTTGCATCTTACCAGTCGATTAATGCGTACAAACTCTTCTGGGGTTTTGGCCCAAGGTGGAAGAACCACATCAGAGACAAGAGTGCTGTCCTCCATCACTCCCAGGTTGTAACTGTTTGCATTGACAAACATCTCAGGCAGATAGTAGAACTCTGGAATTAGCTCCTAAAGGGGGATACAGCACAGAAACATTAGATCATGTCAAGCCTGTTTCAGCAATTCAGAAAGAGAGGGAAAAAAATTACACACACACACACACATACACACACACACACACAGAGTGGCGTGAATAAGTGTTTGCCCCCTTCCTGATTTCTCTGTTTTTTTTGTATGTCACACTTGTTTCAGACCATCAAACAAATTTAAATATTAGACAAAGATAACACAAAATGCAATTTTTAAATGAAGGTGTATATTATTAAGGGGAAAAAAATCCAAACCTACACAGCCCTGTGTGAAAAAATGATTGCCCCCTAAACCTAATAACTGGTTGGCCCACCCTTAGCAGCAACAACTGCAATCAAGCATTTGCGATAACTGGCAATGAGTCTTTTCCAGTGCTGTGGAGGAATTTTGGCCCACTCATCTTTGCAGGATTGTTCTAATTCAGCCACATTGGAGGGTTTTCCAGCATGAACCGCCTTTTTTAGGTCATGCCACAGCATCTCAATTGGATTCAGGTCAGCACTTTGACTAGGCCACTCTAAAGTCTTCATTTTGTTTTTCTTAAGCCATTCAGAGGTGAACTTGCTGGTGTGTTTTCGATCATTGTCCTGCTGCAGAACCCAAGTGCGCTTCAGCTTGAGGTCACAAACAGATGGTCGGACATTCTCTTTCAGGATTTTTTGGTAGACAGCAGAAGTCATGGTTTTATTTACCACAGCAAGTCTTTCAGGTCCCAAAGCAGCAAAACAGCCCCAGACCATCACACTACCACCACCATATTTTACTGTTGGTATGATGTTCCTTTTTTGAAATTCTGTGTTACTTTTACGCCCGATGTAATGGGACACACACCTTCCAAAAAGTTCAACTTTTGTCTCATCAGTCCACAGAGTATTTTCCCAAAAGTCTTGGGGATCATCAAGATCTTTTCTGGTAAAATCAAATCAAATCAAAATTAAATCAACCTTTATTGTCATGTTGCTGTACATTCAACTGTAGTGCAGGCAAGATGAAATTGTGTTTCTCTCGGCATCCATATAAGTAAGAAGAACATAATTTAAGACACACCCACACACACCCTCACCCCCACCCCAACACAGCCATTCACCCATCCCTGAGACATACTTGAAAACTAACTAGAACTACTGTATAATATACAAATAATATACATAATGTCCATAAGGTGCAGTAGTATGTACAGTGGGGTAAAAAAGTATTTAGTCAGCCACCAATTGTGCAAGTTCTCCCACTTAAAAGATGAGAGAGGTCTCCAATTTTCATCATAGGTATACCTCAACTATCAGAGACAAAATGAGAAAAAAAAAATCCAGAAAATCACATTGAAGCATTTTCAATGAATTAATTGGTAAATTCCTCGGTAAAATAAGTATTTGGTCAATAACAAAAGTTCATCTCAATACTTTGTTATATACCCTTTGTTGGCAATGACAGAGGTCACATGTTTTCTGTAAGTTTTCACAAGGTTTTCACACACTGTTGCTGGTATTTTGGCCTATTCCTCCATGCAGATCTCCTCTAGAGCAATGATGTTTTGGGGCTGTCGCTGGGCAACACAGACTTTCAACTCCCTCCAAAGATTTTCTATGGGGTTGAGATCTGGAGACTGGCTAGGGCACTCCAGGACCTTGAAATGCTTCTTACGAAGCCACTCCTTCGTTGCCCGGGCGGTGTGTTTGGGATCATTGTCATGCTGAAAGACCCAGCCACGTATAATCTTCAATGCCCTTGCTGGTGGAAGGAGGTTTTCACTCAAAATCTCACGATACATGGCCCCATTCATTCTTTCCTTTGCACGGATCAGTCGTCCTGGTCCCTTTTGCAGAAAAACAGCCCCAAAGTATGATGTTTCCACCCCCATGCTTCACAGTAGGTATGGTGTTCTTTCTCCTCCAAACACGACAAGTTGAGTTTTTACCAAAAAGTTCTATTTTGGTTTCATCTGACCATATGACATTCTCCCAATCCTCTTCTGGATCATCCAAATGCTCTCTAGCAAACTTCAGACGGGCCTGGACATGTACTGGCTTAAGCAGGGGGACACGTCTGGCACTGCACGATTTGAGTCCTTGGCGGCGTAGTGTGTTTCTGATGTAGCCTTTGTTACTTTGGTCCCAGCTCTCTGCAGGTCATTCACTAGGTCCCCCATGTAGTTCTGGGATTTTTGCTCACCGTTCTTGTGATCATTTTGACCCCACGGGGTGAGATCTTGCGTGGAGCCCCAGATGGAGGGAGATTATCAGTGGTCTTGTATGTCTTCCATTTTCTAATAATTGCTCCCACAGTTGATTTCTTCACACCAAGCTGCTTACCTATTGCAGATTCAGTCTTCCCAGCCTGGTGCAGGTCTACAATTTTGTTTCTGGTGTCCTTTGACAGCTCTTTGGTCTTGGCCATAGTGGAGTTTGGAGTCTGACTGTTTGAGGTTGTGGACAGGTGTCTTTTATACTGATAACGAGTTCAAACAGGTGCCATTACTACAGGTAACGAGTGGAGGACAGCGGAGCCTCTTAAAGAAGAAGTTACAGGTCTGTGAGAGCCAGAAATCTTGCTTGTTTGTAGGTGACCAAATACTTATTTTACTGAGGAATTTACCAATTAATTCATTAAAAATCCTTCAATGTGATTTTCTGGATTTTTTTCCCCCTCATTTTGTCTCTCATAGTTGAGGTATACCTATGATGAAAATTGGAGACCTCTCTCATCTTTTAAGTGGGAGAACTTGCACAATTGGTGGCTGACTAAATACTTTTTTGCCCCACTGTATGAAAGATTCCGGATCAACTGTTCAGCATCCTAACAGCTTGTGGAAGGAAGCTGTTAATCAGTCTGGCGGTTCTGCCTCTGATGCTCCGGAATCATTTGCCAGATGGCAGCAGTTCAAAGTGTTTATGCAGAGGGTGAGAGTGAGTCCTTAACAATGTTCAGTGCCCTGCTCCTACAACGGTTTTGAAAAAGTTCTTGGACAGAAGGGAGGGAAATTCCAATTACCCTCTCAGCTCCCTTAACTATCCTCTGCAGGGCTTTTTTGTCTGACATACTGCAGCTGGAGTACCATGTTGCAGTGCAGTATGTCAGAACACTCTCCACCACACCTCTGTAGAAGGTCCTGAGGATGCAGATGGGGAGAGAGGCCTGTTTGAGTTTCCTCAAGAAGTGCAGTCTCTGCTGGGCCCGCTTCCTGATCCCCAAGGAATTTTTGCTCCAGGTCAGGTCCTGTGAGATCTGCACTCCGAGCAACTTGATGTTCTCCACTCTCTCAACCAAAAGGCCGCCGATGCCGAGAGGGACGTGTTCAGGCTGTGACCGCCGGAAGTCGATAATCATCTCCTTCATTTTGTCCACTTTGAGCACCAGATTGTTCTCCCTGCTCCAGCCCTCCAGGTTTCTCACTTCTTCCCTGTACATTGATTCCTCATCCTTCTCAATAAGTCCCACCACTGTGGTGTTGTCTGCAAACTTAATAATCTGGTTCCCCTCGTGTCTGGATACACAGTCATGTGTTAGAAGTGTAAACAACATCATCATCATCATCACAGCACTCTGTCGGGGGCGACAATGACTGTTTCATTTAGGTCTGATTAGATTCCTCCACGCAGCTCTGTCCTTCACCTTCTGCTGCCAGGAACTCCTGACCTTGTTAACCCGAGCGATGTCCGAGCCGGTATGAGTTGCTCTCTGACTGACTATTTCATGAAACTGCTTGCAAAGTATTTGAGAACCACTAGCTTTTGCTGGACTAGTGGCACGTTCTTGGCAGACAGAGGTATTATCAGTGGCAAGGACAGGCCAAGACAAACTGACTCCAGTATCTGTTGCAGTGACTGGCCAGATGATAGGTTTGTTTATCTCTGCTCTTTGTGTAGTGCATGTCACGATGCACCGACTGGCAAAAGTCCACCACAGACCTTGCGACAGATGTGCTTATCTGCCAGGATGTCCCGTCTCACCCCGTGTAACTGGGAGTGGTCCACCACAGACCTGTGACAGATATTGTTTTTAGTTCTGCCAGGATGCCCAGTTTCACCCTTCACGCCCTCGAAAGGGGAAGGTTGCCGGTTGAGTCGCTGATGGCCTGACCCATGAGATAGGTAGCACCGGTTTTCATGGTTATCCGGTAGCAAGCAAACCAATGCCTGACCTGACATTTAAAAACAAAGCAAAAACCCTTATTTGGCCAGTTTACAAAGAGCAATTCAGAATGTGTTTTAAACATTTTTTTAAAATTCTGTATCAAATATTACCAGAAAATAATATAAATCGCCACATCTTAAGTGACTTAAATGTCAGGGTTTTATGCTGAGTCAGTTTACCTGCATCAGAAGTCTCCCTTGCACAGACAACTCCTGGGGCTTTTTGGCTTTTGTTGCACTGAATGGACTTTTTTTCTCCCCTTTCGGGTGGTTGAATAAAACCAAGCTCAAGCAGCCACAACGGAACAAAAATAAAACTTTGGACAATTTGGATGTCATCAACACTACTCCAGGGAAAGTGAAACTTTGCCCTGGAGCAGTATTGTTAATGTGAAAAAATGCAGGCAGATTATCCACATTGCTGCACCGTTTTTTAAAACATGGCAGCAGTCTTAAACAGGCTTATGTCATCTGAGCTCAGGTTTTCTCCGAGCTCAGATCCTCACTCTATTTCTAAGTTTGATTGTCTGTTGTCATTATTTTGTGGTCAGTTTTTGTATATTTGTTTGGGTTGTTACAGAGTCCTTCCTCTCTCTCACCAGACTCTCCCCACCAGCTGCCACTGCCTGCTTCTCTGCCAGCTCAGCTATGGCAGCTTGGTAATTAGGTCACGGCTCACCTGTGATTCACACCTGCAGCTCATTTACTGCTGTGTATTTAAGCACTGGCTTTCCTCTGTGTCAGTGTGGCTAAATTGAATGTCAAGACTGGGGTTTTTTTGTTTGTTTTTGGGGGGGGGGGGCTCCTGTTGATCATCACACTGATCTCTCCTTATTCTCTCCTGAGCCAGCCTGGCTCAGGAGAGCCCCAGTCTGTAAGTTTCCCCTCTCTGGTTATCTTGTTTGACATTTTTGTATGTTCTGCACCATTTTTGGACACTATGTTCTTTAGTTATTAAACTGCACAAAACACCATTTAGCGCTTGGGTTTGTCCTTCTGCTCCGAAGGAGTATTCATGACAGCTTAAAACAAAATTACTTTCTCACAACTACATGCCGGCGCTTCAAACACAGAGCGGCAGCTTCCCATGCCATAATAACAATAATGATGGACTGCATTTATATAGCGCCTTTCAAGATACCCAAAGCATTTTACAATGGGTCCATTATTCATTCACTCCACAGACAATGGTAGTGGTAAGCTACTACTGTAGCCACAGCTGCCCTGGGGCAAACTGATGGAAATATGGCTGCCAATTTGTGCCAACAGCCTCTCCGACCACTACTCGACATTTATACACATCCATCCCCAGTGTCATAGACACTGGAGGCAAGGTGGGTAAAGTGTCTTGCCCAGGGATACAACGGCAGGATGGGTGGGGAGAGTGGGATTTGAACCACCAACCCTCTGGTTATTGGATAAATGGTAAATGGCATTCACTTATATAGCGCTTTTCACTCATCTCTGGATGACCAAAGCATTTTACAGATCCTGTTATCCACCCATTCACATACACATTCACACACTGATGGCAGAAGAGCTGCCATGCAAGGTACTGGCCTGACCCACCAGGAGCAACTGGGGGTTCAGTGTCTTGCTCAAGGACACTTCGGCATGTAGACTGCAGACAGAGCGGGAATCGAACCCCTGACCCTCCAATCAGTAGTCAGCCACACCACACCTGAGCCACTGCCGCCCCACTGCCTTGTTTATTTTGTTGTTTCTTTGGTAACACATAACTTCCATCAGCAGCGTAATGATGTGATGTCATCACGCAGCATACCCCAAATATCATAAAATTAGTTTTTACACTGGTATCAAAGTTTATACTGGTAGTATCATGAATGACAAGATATGGCACGTCACTACTGGTGACCCTAGCTTTACTCGTTCTACAGGAATTGGGCATGGGGGAAGCAGGAAATAATTCAGTCTGGTTTTTGCTTCTTTATATAATTAGCATTCTATTGGAGGGCACATGTGGATAATTTTAATTTTTTCATGAGACGAACACATTTAAAAGGGTCATTGACCACACTTACTGTCGTCACCCCATTGGGCAGCAGCAGCATTGTTCACATTAACACCTACCTTGTGAATGTGATAACTAGAGAAAGAAATGACCTGGCCTTTTCAAATTGATAGCATGGGTGTATTGATGAAAAATCTCAGATGAGTTTGAATTTGAGTTTTTTCAGTTTTCCCTAAATCTTGTAACGTGATAACTACATAAAAGAATGATGTAACCCAGGGATGGGCACTGAGGGCCATTCCACTGCAGATTTTCTGTTCGACTCGATCTCTTCAGCAGGTGTTTGCACTGGTGAGCTTCAAGCATTGCTAATTAGAGAAATCAACTGCTGGAGAGACTGAGTTGAACAGAAAACCTGCAGTGGAATGACCGTCCATGGCACATAGTTGCCCATCCCTGATGTAGCCTTTTCAAATCTATATTATCGTATCTAAGGCAAGTCTTGGCCAGCTTAGACCCTGACCTCTGACTATGGGTTTGGGATCAAAAGGTCAAAGGTCAATGTTAACATTACCTCTCACTATTGAACAAGTAAAGCTAGGATAGGTGCCCCATACATCACATGGTGTCCACTATGCTGTGGAAGGCATTGACTAACAAAAGCTAGGATCACCAAAGTTTATACACAGGTTCACCCTGTGACCCTAACCTGTGACCTCTGACTGTGGTTTTGGGATTACAAGGTTATTAAGTTAAATAGCTATTTAAACTATATCCCAACAACAAAGAAAGCTAGGGTCACCAAACTTGGTACACAGGTTCACCTTGGGACCCCGAACTACAGCTATGGGTTTGGGGTCAAAAGATCAAAGGTCACAGTTAGCTTCCCCCAGTGTAAACAACAGTGGACTGAGTATGCAGCCTTGAGGGGATCCGGTGCTCAGCGTGATAGAGTTGGAGATGTTGTTTCCAACACGGACAGACTGAGGTCTCTCGGTCAGGAACTCCAGGATCCAGAGACATGTGGCGGTGTTCAGACCGAGAAGGAGTAATTTCTCCATCAGTCTCTGGGGAATAATGGTGTTGAATGCTGAACTGAAATCAATGTACAGGAGTCTGGCATAGGTGTCTTTCTGATCCAGGTGGGTCATAACAGAGTGCAAGGTGGTGACTATAGCATCCTCCATGGAGCGGTTTGAACGATATGCAAACTGGAGCGGGTCATGTGATGCAGGGAGGCAGGTTGTGATCATCACAATTGGTGTCAGTGCAACAGGACGATAGTCATTCAGACAGGACACAACTGGTTTCTTTGCCACCGGTACTATGGTAGAGGTCTTAAAGCATCTAGGAACGATGGCCTGACTCAGGGAGATGTTATAAATGTCAGTCAGGACATCCGCCACCTCGCTCACGCAGACTCGGAGCACACGTCCCGGGATGTTGTCCGGACCTGCAGCTTTATGTGGGTTGACCCTGATTAGGGTCCTCCGTGTGTCCGCTGCGTTGATGATGATAGCTGGCCCAACAGATGGTGGAGATGGGCCAGCCCTCCCTCTGATTGTCGGGTTTGATGCTTCAAAATGTGCAAAGAAGTTGCTGAGCCCGTCTGGAAGCGAAGCGTCGTCATCATCAACCCCCTGCCTAGACTTTTAGTCTGTCAGCGCCTGAGCTCCCTGCCAACTGAGAAGAGCCTTTGCTCTTTTTGCTCAGCAGTGGTTTTCATCTTGGAACTCTGCCATGCAGGCCATTTTTGCCCAGTCT
Organism: Pholidichthys leucotaenia; assembly: GCA_020510985.1. Lineage (NCBI taxonomy): Eukaryota > Metazoa > Chordata > Actinopteri > Cichliformes > Pholidichthyidae > Pholidichthys > Pholidichthys leucotaenia. The sequence continues at coordinate 214,577,806 of CM035848.1, forward strand.
CTTTCTTATGGTGGAGTTATAAACACTGACCTTAACTGAGGCAAGTGAGGCTTGCAGTTCTTTGGATGTTGTTGTGGGGTCTTTTGTGACCTCTTGGATGAGTTGCCGCTGCGCCCTCAGGTAATTTTGGTCAGCCAGCCACTCCTGGGAAGGTTCACCACTGTTCCATGTTTTCACATCTGTGGATCACAGCTCTCACTGTGGTTTGCTGGAGTCCCAAAGCTTTAGAAATGACTTTATTGTGGCCGACACACATTGTGGACTCACGCTGCCACAGAGACAGGACTGCGTGTGTATTGTGGAGTGTCACGTCTGCAAGGACTGAGGACTCGAATCTACAGGAGATAACAAGGAAGTGTGAGATTTGTCTCTTTGTCCCACAGAAGACGCCCCGGAGGGTGTTCCGGTTCATCAGGAAATGAGAGACAATGGTGAAGCTTCAAAGGGATGCTTTGTAACTGTATGTTGACTGAAGACACCATGTGACTTGAATTCTGATGCTGGAAATGTATAAAAGGGTGTTGAGATATGATTCTGTCTCTTTCCTGCTTTGAGAATGCTAGAAGCTGTGTTCTGTCAAATAAAGCTGGTTTTATGACTGAAACTCAGCCTCGTTATTTGAGCATGCTTCTACACTGGTGACCTACGACGGAAAATGAGCAGACAGAATTCTCCCGAGCGGGGCTCGGTGGAAGCCAGCCTGATGGCCGCCTCCACGATCCGGCTGCCCGATTTCTGGCAGCACAGCCCGCGCTCATGGTTTAGCGCAATCGAGGCGCAGTTAAACCTCCGGAGAATCTTCAACAACGACACAAGATTCTACCACGTGGTAGCGAAGCTGGACAGCGACACGGTCCAGAGAGTGGAGGATCTGGTTAATCATCCACCAGACAGTGACAAGTACAGCGCATTGAAGGACGCGCTGATCAGCCATTTCACCCCCTCAGTCCAACAACGAGCAGAGGGGCTCCTGGCACTGACGGAGGCAGAAAACGATAGACCTGCGGACCTGATGGTGAAGATGCTGCAGCTCAAAGCCTCTGAGGATGGCGAATTCATTTTCGCCCACCTTTTCCTTCGAACCCTACCACCAGCAGTGAGAGTGGCCCTGGCAGAGTCACCCCGATTGGCCAAGCGAGACTACCATGGGTTGAGCAAGGAGGCGCAGAAGTTGGTCGACGCCCAAAAGCGGAACGCGGTTTCGGCCGCGGCGGCCAGTCCGGGAACGGCGTCCGGAGACAGCGCGGGTCCAGCGGCCGCGGCACCAGACGCAACAACAACGGCGGCGACAGGAGCCAGACGACGCGGAGCGGAGAACGGCTTGTGCTTCTACCACCGCCGTTTTGCAGAGAGAGCGCACAGGTGCGCCCCACCGTGCAATTTTAAGCGCCAGGGAAACGCCAAGACCGAGGGCCGGTAGCAGCCGCGACCCTCGGCAACAAGAACAGGCTGCTTTACCTGACGGATGCACGCTCGGGGAAACAGTTCCTCGTGGACACGGGCTCTCAGCTGAGCTTCGTCACACCCACCTACGCGGAACGGCTGTCGCCTTCTAAAGCCCCCTGGGTGTCAGTGTCAGCAGCGAACGGCTCCACGATTAAAACGTTTGGTGAGAGGACCATGCTTCTGTCCTTACAAGGCCGTTCATTTGAGTGGACATTTATTGTAGCAGCAGTCAGTTTCAACATGTTAGGGGCTGATTTTTTGTGCTCACATGGTTTATTGGTTGACCTTGCTAATAGACGTCTGATTAATGCACTGTCCTTTCATTCTATTCCCTGCACAGCTCGGGTGGCCCCGCCAACTGCACATGCCAGCGTCTCAGCTGCGGGTGGTAAGTTTCACACTATGCTTTCTCAGTTTCCAGCACTCACAGTCCCCACGTTTTCAGCAACGGTGGCCAAACATGGGGTAGAACATTTCATAACAACCACAGGCCCTCCCGTTTTTGCAAAGGCTCGGCACTTGGACCCAGCTAAACTGGCCATCGCGCGCGAGGAGTTCACTAATCTGGAAAAACTAGGCATTGTTAGACGCTCCAAGAGCGCTTGGGCTTCGCCGTTACACATGGTCCCAAAGGCTGACGGCTCGTGGCGACCTTGCGGCAATTTCCGCAGGTTGAACAACGTTTCAGCTCATGACCGCTACCCGATTCCGCACATTCAGGATTTTTCTGTTCATTTGGCGGGGGCGCGCATTTTTTCTAAAATAGACTTGGTGCGCGGCTATCACCAGGTTCCAGTGCACGCGCAGGATGTACCCAAAACAGCGGTCATAACACCTTTCGGCCTTTTTGAGTTCTTGCGCATGCCTTTTGGCCTCAAGGGGGCCGCGCAGACTTTCCAACGCATGATGAATGCAGTTTTATGCAACCTGCCTTTCGTGTTCGTTTATTTGGACGATATTTTGGTAGCCAGCACGTCCGAAGGCGAACATGAAAAACACCTCACAGCAGTTTTCCAGAGGTTGGCAGAGCACGGGTTAATAGTTAACCCAGCGAAGTGCCAGTTTGGGGTGGCGCAGATTGATTTTTTGGGACATCGCGTTTCGGCAGAGGGAGCAGTTCCCCTTCCAAATAAAGTGCGTGCCATAACGGATTTTCCGCGACCTCAAACGGTCAAGGCGCTTCAGGAGTTTCTAGGGATGGTTAATTTTTACAACCGATTCCTCCCAAGCGCAGCACGACTCATGCAGCCATTGTACACCGCGTTAAAAAAACAAAAGCCCGCAAATAAAGTTGAATGGTCTCCGGAGCGGGAGCGCGCTTTTGCCCAGGTCAAATCAGCCCTGGCAAACGCAGTTTTGTTAGCGCACCCAGTTCCAACGGCCCGCATGGCGCTCACTACTGACGCTTCCGATGTAGCGGTGGGGGCGGTAGTTGAACAGTTTGTGGCAGGTACCTGGCAACCCCTCGCGTTTTTCAGCAGGACTTTGCGCGATAGTGAACGGAAATACAGCGCGTTTGACAGGGAGCTTTTGGCCCTACACTTGGCCATTCGTCATTTTCAGTTCTGGTTAGAGGGGCGACGTTTCACCGCTTTTGTGGATCATAAACCGCTAACGTTTGCGATGGCCAAAATTTCAGAACCCTGGTCAGGCCGACAACAAAGGCAACTAGCCGCAATATCGGAGTTCACTACTGATATTCAGCATGTCGCGGGTAAACACAATGTGGTGGCAGACTGCCTCTCGCGTGCAGTAGCACCGCCAAGCCCCATAGGGGCAGACTCTGTAGCCATGGCCGCGGGCCCGGGCAGCGACGCGGGAGCGCACGCAGCCCCGGTCTGTGTTGGGTTAGATTATGCAGCCATGGCTGCGGAGCAAGCAAGCGACGCAGACGTGCGAGCGCTCCAGTCTGGACCAACAGGGTTAAGGCTGGAGCACAGGGTGCAACAAAACGGTATGCCCCCGCTAATCTGCGATGTCTCCACCGGACGGCCCCGCCCTGTGGTGCCAACCGCGTGGCGTCGCCATGTTTTTGACTTGGTCCATTCTCTCGTGCACCCAGGGGTGCGCGCATCGATCAAATTGGTGGGGGAGAAATTTGTTTGGCCCGGGTTGCGCAAACAGGTCAAGGAATGGGCAGCAGCCTGCGTAGCGTGCCAGCAAGCCAAAATACACAGACACACTAAGGCCCCGTTAGAACCTTTCCACATCCCCGCTAAGCGTTTTGATCATGTGCATATTGACCTGGTCGGCCCGCTTCCGTTATCACACGGGCACACACATCTTTTGACGATGGTAGACCGCACCACGCGCTGGCCAGAGGCGGTTCCTCTGACATCAACCACAGCGGAAGATGTTGCGCGAGCATTTTTAGCAGCGTGGGTTGCGCGTTTTGGTGTACCGTCGGACATAACGTCCGACAGGGGTCCCCAATTTATTTCCGAGCTATGGTCATCGATGGCTCGCAGCTTGGGGGTGAAGATTCATCGCACCACCGCGTATAACCCCCAGGCTAATGGTTTATGCGAACGCTTTCACAGGTCATTGAAAGCAGCCCTCAGAGCGTCGCTAACGGATACAAATTGGGTAGACAAACTTCCATGGGTTTTATTAGGGTTGCGTTCTGCACCTAAGGAAGATTTGCATGCTTCCCCGGCTGAATTAGTTTTCGCACAACCGCTCCATTTGCCCGGGGAATTTCTTCCTGATAATCCCGCACCTAATGGCCCCCCCGCGCAGCCGTGGCAGAGCGGCTCAGGAGCAAACACGCTCCCTGGCCCAGTCCATCACAGTTTCCCACACATTTTTGTGCCCAAGGCTTTAAAAAATGCAGAGTTTGTTTTTGTTAAACATGACGGCCAGTGTCCAAGTTTGCGGCCGTTTTACGACGGACCGTTTCGAGTGCTGGAGACCGGGCAGAAGCATTTTCTGCTAGATTTAGGGGGCAGAAGGGAGCTGATTGGCATTAACAGGCTCAAACCCGCTTTTGCTCTGGCTGACGAGGAGGTGCAGCTCGCGAGGCCCCCCCGCCGGGGCAGGCCGCCGAGGGGACATTCTCCAAAGTCTTCACAGAAAGGTGCTAACAGCTTTAATCCACAGGTGCAGAGAGACGTTGCAGGTGCAGCCAAGCCAGGTTGCAGCAGATTCGGCAGAAGATTAAAACCTAGGCAGTTGGTGGATTGATTAGCGATGTATGGAGTGCTTTGTGTTTTTCTTTTTGTTATGCCATGCAGATTTTGCCTTACTAGACGTTTGGGGGGGGTAGTGTGGCCGACACACATTGTGGACTCACGCTGCCACAGAGACGGGACTGCGTGTGTATTGTGGGGTGTCACGTCTGCAAAGACTGAGGACTCGAATCTACAGGAGATAACAAGGAAGTGTGAGATTTGTCTCTTTGTCCCACAGAAGACGCCCCGGAGGGTATTCCGGTTCATCAGGAAATGAGAGACAATGGTGAAGCTTCAAAGGGATGCTTTGTAACTGTATGTTGACTGAAGACACCATGTGACTTGAATTCTGATGCTGGAAATGTATAAAAGGGTGTTGAGATATGATTCTGTCTCTTTCCTGCTTTGAGAATGCTAGAAGCTGTGTTCTGTCAAATAAAGCTGGTTTTATGACTGAAACTCAGCCTCGTTATTTGAGCATGCTTCTACATTATAACCTTTTCCAGACTGATAGATTGCAATTACTGTTTCTCATTTGTTCCTGAATTTCGTTGGATCACAGCATGATGTCTAGCTTCTGAGGATCTTATGGTTACTTCATTTTGTCAGGCAGGTCCTATTTGAGTGATTTCTTGATTGAGACCAGGTGTGGCAGTAATCAGGCCTGGGTGTGGCTAGAGAAATTGGAACTCAGCTTTCCAAACACAAGCTGCTGTGCGCAGGGGTAGACCAGCACCTGTCATCATGGATCCTGGACTACCTCACTAACCGGCCACAGTTTGTGAGAACCTGGGATTGTGTGTTTGGCACGATCATCGGCAGCACGGGGGCCCCCCAGGGAACAGTTTTGGCTCCCTTCCTGTTCACCCTTTATATTGCGGACTTCTCACACAACACAACACACTGCCATCTGCAGAAGTTCTCTGACGACTCTGCGATCGTCGGCCTCATCTCCAACGGAGATGAAGCTGAGTACAGAGGACTTATCCAGGACTTCATGGACTGGTGCCATCGGAACTGCCTCCAGATCAACGCAAGGAAAACTAAGGCGATGGTGGTGGACTGCCACAGGCAAGGACAACCCCTCACAGCACCAGTAAACATCCAGGGAACAGACATTGAGATGGTGACATCCTACAAGTACCTGGGTGTTCATTTCAATAATAAACTAGACTGGTCACACAATACCGACGCACTCTACAAGAAGGGACAGCGCAGGCTGTTCCTACTGAGGAGGCTTGGGTCTTTTGGTGTACAAGGGGTGCTCCTGAAGACATTCTACGATTCGGTGGTGGCATCAGCCATCACTTTTGGAGTGGTCTGCTGGGGCAGTGGCATCACAGCAACCGATAGGAAGAGACTGAACAAACTGATCAAGAAAGTTAGCTCTGTCCTGGGGCAGCGCCTTGACCCAGTGGAGGAGATAGGAGAGAGAAGGATGGTGGCTAGACTGTCATCTCTGTTGGAGTCTGAGTCCAACCCTATGCAGGACATACTGAGCGCACTGAGTTGCTCATTTAGCAGTAGGCTACATCATCCTAGGTGCGCGACAGAGGTTTCACAGGTCCTTCCTACCTACAGCTGTCAGATTTTATAACCTAAGCAGGGTTGCGTGCAGAGATAGCAAAAAACGTGACAACCTAATAGTATTGAATGCAAAAGACACAACAGACTTACACAAAATGGCCCCCCTCCAGTATACAACTAGGACAACATCAATCGCTACGGAGGGTGACAATATGTATGGGTACATATTCATACTATGTGGGGTAACTAAATAGACGGTTATGCTGTTTATTCCATCTAGCTACAATGCTCCATACTGTGTATATATATTTATATATTTATGTGTACATATGTATATTCACTGCTCTTATTTTCTTATCTTCTAAGTTATTGCTCTGAGTGTTGCTATCCCTGTGCTGTTGCAATCCTAGCATTTCCCCATTGTGGGACTAATAAAGGCTTATCTGAGCTTATCTTATCAAAGATGTGATAAACCACAGTTAATAAGATTAGATCAGATAAGCCTTTATTAGTCCCACAATGGGGAAATTCCAGGATTGCAACAGCACAGGGATAGCAACACTCAGCGCAATAATTTAGAAGATAAGAAAATAAGAGCAGTGAATATACATACGTACACATAAATATATAAATATATATACACAGTATGGAGCATTGTAGCTAGATGGAATAAACAGCATAACCGTCTATTTAGTTACCCTACATGGTATGAATATGTACCCATACATATTGTCACCCTCCATAGCGACTGATAATGTCCTAGTTGTATACTGGAGGGGACCATTTGTGTAAGTCTGTTGCGTCTTTTGCATTCAATACTATCAGGTCGTCACTTTTTTTGCTATCTCTGCGCACAACCCTGCTTAGGTTATAAATCTGACAGCTGTAGGTAGGAAGGACCTGCGGAACCTCTCTGTCGCGCACCTAGGATGATGTAGCCTACTGCTAAATGAGCTCCTCAGTGCGTTCAGTAGGTCCTGCATAGGGTTGGACTCAGACTCCAACAGAGATGACAGTCTAGCCACCATCCTTCTCTCTCCTATCTCCTCCACTGGGTCAAGGCGTTGCCCCAGGACAGAGCTAGCTTTCTTGATCAGTTTGTTCAGTCTCTTCCTATCGGCTGCTGTGATGCCACTAACCCAGCAGACCACTCCAAAAGTGATGGCTGATGCCACCACCGTGTCGTAGAATGTCTTCAAGAGCACCCCTTGTACACCAAAAGACCTGAGCCTGGACTTCCGGTTATGGCTGCCATGTAGGACGGACGTGTCTCACTCTGCTCTGCTCCTGGAGAAAAAAAATCGGCAAATAACTCTCTCATTTGGGACAGAACGTATCCCAGCATTTGGGCGAGGATATGTCGGCGAAGCCTAAGGCTGGAAAACCAGGAAAAGGAAAAAGCGAGCCGCCGAAACAGTCCAAATTAACGGACTTTCAGGTCTGTGACGCAGCAAACAAAACTCCATATATGGCGGAGGAGGCGGGCGGCGGTGCGATGTCTGCGGGGAATGGCGCAGATGCGCTGATGGCTGCCATGAGTTCAATGAGAGCGGACTTTTCCTCTAGATTTGATGGGATTATGACAGCGTTGGAAGGAATAAGAAAGGAATTGGGTGACTGTGTAGAACAAACGGCGCAGATGGAGCTCCGCCTCGCTAGTGCTGAAGATGACGTCACCCGTCTTCAATTAAAGGTGCGCACTTTGGAAAAAAAAAAAAAATCTCTGGAAGATAATATTTTGGATTTGGAATCTCGGTCGAGACAGAATAATTTGAGGCTGGTGGGTCTTCCAGAGGAATCAGAAGGTCGGGACGTATGTTCCTTTCTGGAAAAGTGGATTCCGGAGGTGCTGGGCAGCGAGGAGTTGCAATCAGCAGTGGTTCTGGAAAAAGCACATCGTATTGGCCCACGGAGAGATAAGGGACCGCCGAGGACCTTAATTATGAAGTTTCTTAGCAACAGAGACAGGATGAAGATCTTCAACGCTGCACGTGCTAAAGGAGAGATTAAACACCAGGACCAGCAGGTGCGGTTCTACCCAGATTTGGCCACAGGAATCCAGCAATTGAGGAAGCAGTTTGATCCCGTACGTAAGGAGCTGCGCAACCTTGGGATTCGTCATGGTGTAATCTATCCTGCGAGACTGCTGACCCCGTATGAGGGCAGAACCCACATCTTCAAGACCCCAGAGGAGGCGCAGGAGTTCATCAAAAAGATCAAAGAAGAAGAAGAGACTGGTGGGAGCTAAGCATGAACAAAATATAAGGTAGAATAATTAAGCATTTGCACAGGCATCTGACTGACTTGAAGTAAATAGTAAGTTTACAAAATATAGATTGTATTATATATTAAAAAAACAAAACAAAAACAAAACAAAAAAAAAAACAAACTATGATGTACAAAGTTGTTAAAAATTTTGGAGTTAAGTTGGAAAACTACAGAGGAGAGTTAATGTTACGTCATTAAAAGCAGTAGAGTTAGGGTGATTGGGAGGATGAAGAAGGAGTGGCTTAGGCTGTTCCCCGTGGGTGTGGAACGGTCGATGGCTATATCGGGAGACAGAATTTTTCTTTTGATTTTGGGGGGTTTGCCACAAGTGTGGGAAGGGGAAATTTGTTTGTGTGTAGTTTGTAGGATGAATGTTCAACCACTCATGTTTTTGCTTCTCTGTATGAGCATGTTTACACTGCAAGGTAATCCTAAACTCTCTATTGATCATGGACCAAAGTGTTAATCTTAATTTAACTTCATGGAATTGCAGAGGTCTACAAAATTTAAAAAAACTTAAACAAGTTATGAATAAAATAAAGGACATGGGTTCAAGAATTGTGTTTTTACAAGAAACTCATCTGATAGAGGAGGATGTTAAAAGAATTAGGAGTAGATGGCAGGGAAGTGTATTCACCTCTTCATTTTCATCCCGAGCCAGGGGAGTTATGACTCTCATACATAAATCAGTTCCTTTTCAGGTGAAAAATGTAATTGGAGACAAATTTGGAAGATATGTAATCATTCAAGGTTCTTTGCTATTAGAAAATATAAATCTTGTGAACTTATATGGTCCCAATATAGATGATCAGAAGTTCTTTGCTAATTTATTTCTCATCTTATCATCACTTACAGGGCAACATATAATAGCAGGGGATTTTAATTGTACATTGAATCCAGGTGTGGATAGATCAACAGGACTGGATTGTACGCACATTGGATGTAGGATGACTATTAATCATTTTATGAAAGAATTGAGATTGTTAGATATATGGAGAGAAATGAAACCACAAGTTAAAGCCTATTCTTGTTATTCCAGTACCTACAAGACATTCTCACGTATTGATTATTTTTTGATTTCCACAGAATTAAGGTCCAAGATTCAAAACTGCTTTTATGATAACATCATGATTTCTGATCATGCACCCTGTTGTCTAATATATGTAGATAAAAAATTGACAAAGGAATCAGGTAGATGGCAATTTCAGCATAAATGGCTTCAGGATGAGGAATTTGTCAAGTATATAGAAAAACAGATAGACGAGTTCTTTGACATCAATACTACACAAACATCAGCATGTGTAAAGTGGGAGGCTTTCAAAGCTTTTATTAGGGGACATATTATTAGTTATACAGGATCAAAATCTAAGAAGACTCGAGAGGAGAGAGCTAAATTGGAACATAAAATAAAAAGTCTTCAGGAAAAAGTGTATGCAGGAAGTGACCCAAGGTTGGAGAATGAATTACTGATTTTGAGAGCTGAATACGACAAAAAATCAGCGAATAGAGCTGCCTCGAGTCTTCTAAGATTGAAACAATCTTTTTATGAACAAGGTGAAAAATCAGGAAAATTATTAGCATGGCAGATTAAACAATTGGAAATTAAAACACCAATTACCAGTATTATAAGTAATGGACAGGTAGTTATAGATCCTTTAGAAATTAATAGAGCCTTTAGAGATTACTATGAAAAATTATATGATACCAAAAATGAACCTGATTTAACAAAACTAAATGGGTTTTTGAACGAACTATCTATACCGTGTATTCCAAATGAAAACAGGGAGATATTGGAGTCTAAAATTAGTCAAGAAGAAGTTGGGCTAGCCATTGATAATATGAAATCAGGAAAAAGTGCAGGACCAGATGGTCTTCAGTTGACCTTTATAAAAAATTTAAGAATAAATTAATAAAACCTTTTTTGGAAATGGTTTTAGAAGCATTTCAAAATAATAATTTACCATCATACATAAATAATGCCTTAATTATACTGCTGCCAAAACCAGGTAAGCCCTCTAATAAATGTGAAAATATGAGACCAATAAGCCTATTAAACGCCGACCTTAAGATAATCTGTAAAATTTTAGCAAGACGAATACAAGAAATTTTACCAAATATTATTAATCGAGATCAGAATGGCTTTATAAAGGGTAGACAAGGCTTCCATAATGTAAGAAGACTATTTAATATTATTTATTTTAATAAAGAAGCACCGGATACAGCTCTCCTATCATTGGACGCCGAAAAGGCCTTTGATAGAGTTGAATGGCCCTTTCTTTTTGAAGTCCTACAAAGGTTTGGACTTGGAAATAATTTCATAAAATGGGTTCAAATAATATACAATAATGCTACAGCAGAAATCCTAACAAATAACAATATTTCAAAACCAATAAAAATCAATAGAGGATGTCGACAAGGCTGTCCACTTTCACCTTTACTGTTTACTATGGCAATTGAACCTTTAGCGATAGCGATACGTTTACATTCACAAATATATGGAATTAAAGTTGGACCAACAGAACATAAAATCTCCCTGTACGCCGATGATATAATTTTGTTTATGTCGAATCTAAAAAAATCAATTCCAACCTTGTTGAATTTAATAAAGAATTTTGGGGAAATATCAGGATATAAAATAAATAAAACTAAATCTTCAATATTAATGCTAAATGAGACCCAGAGAAATTACCCAGCCCCTGAGGTAAATCAATTCAATGTTGTAAATCAGTTTAAATATTTAGGAATCCAAATTATGCCTAAGCTAGAATCAGTCGCCAGTGTCAACTATGAAGCCTTAATGTCAGATATCAATGAGTTAACTCAGAGATGGATGTCACTACCAATGTCGATGATCGGGAGAATCAATATACTTAAAAGTAATATTTTACCTAAAATACTTTATTTATTTCAATACATTCCCTTATCACCACCTTTAGATCTATTCTCAAGAATAAAAAAAAAGTTAGTGGAATTTATATGGAACAACAGGAGGGCTAGATTACGTTTGTCTTTATTATATTTACCATTTGATCGTGGAGGTCTGAAATGTCCAAATTTTATGTTGTATTATTGGTCGGCACAACTGAGGTCTATGACATATTATTTTTCATCAAATGATCTCCCTCACTGGACTGAAATGGAATCATACAATTTACCTTTACCTCTTCCCATATTCATATACTCAGATTCGGCAAAAAAATTACAAAAACAAGTTAAAAATCCATTTGTAAAGCATATGATCAAAATATGGTGTGAAGCTAAAAACTATTTAAAAGAACCACACTTATTGTCACAATTTAGTCCAATATGGGGTAATCAATATTTTAAACCAGGGAGAGCGGACGCTGTATTTAAAGTATGGAATTTAAAAGGGATACAAAAGATTCAGGATTTATATTTGCCATGTGCAGACAACATAATGTCTTTTGAAGAGCTGAGGATCAAATTTAATCTCAATAGAACACATTTTTTTAAATATCTTCAACTTAGAAACTTTATTCGATCAAATCAAAATAAAGCTCTCACTCGACCTATTTATTCATCCTTGGAAAAAATGATGATGAAAGATAGTAAAAGAAAGGGTATTATTTCAGAGTTTTATAACTCATTGACACTATCTTCAAGTGAAAATTCACTGAAAAGATTAAACTACTGGAAAGAAGATCTGCAAATTGAAATTTCAGAGGAACAATGGGAATTGGCTTGTACAGAAGCTCAAACCAAATCAATAAATGCACGCCTTAAATTGATACATTTCAAATGGTTAATGCGGATGTATGTTACACCGGAGGAGTTAAATAGATATAACAAAAATATACCAGATACATGCACAAAATGCATGGAAAGTAAAGGAACCCTATTTCATTGTTTATGGGAATGTAGATTAATAAGAATGTTTTGGGAGGAGGTGAGGGTAACAATTGAAAAAATAATCTCAAAACAAATCATATTGAATCCTAAACTGGTTTTGTTGGGTCTGTACCCAGAAAAGCATAATTTCAATAAAAGTGAAAGAACATTCATAGACCTCAGTTTGCTTAATGCCAAAAAATGTATTGCACTATTATGGAAAAAGACTCATAGACCAGATGTGACTCAGTGGTTAAGACAGATGTTAACAAACCTTCCATTAGAAAGAATAACATATATACTGAAATCAAAGGAAATTGTGTTTGAGAATATATGGAGACCTTTTATTGATTATGTAAAAAATTTAAACATAACTCTTGAAGAAGAAGGTGAATGATGTGTGTGGACCTTGTAAATTCCAAACTGGTGAACATAATATGTATACTAATGTATTGGATTGTCTAGACTAAACAGAGGAGCATTGTTGAAGACTTGATTTTGTTGGTGGTTGTTGGTGTTTTTAGGGCATTTTTTTTTTTTTTTGTAGTACTTTAGTGTTAGTGTTTGTTTGTATCATGTTTGTTAAAAAAAAAAAAGGTTCAATAAAGATATTGTGGAAAAAAAAAAAAGACCTGAGCCTCCTCAGTAGGAACAGCCTGCGCTGTCCCTTCTTGTAGAGTGCATCGGTATTGTGTGTTTTAACAGTGGGGGCAATCACTTTTTCACGCAGAGCCATGTAGATTTGGATTTTTTTTCCCCTTGATAATAAACACCTTCATTTAAAAACTGCATTTTGTGTTTACTTGTGTTATCTTTGTCTAATATTTAAATTTGTTTGATGATCTGAAACATTTAAGTGTGACAAACATACAAAAAAAATGAGAAATCAGGAAGGAGCAAACACTTTTTCATGTCACTGTGTGTGTGTGTGTGTGTGTGCGCGTGTGTGTGCATGTATATGAATGTTATTGTAAGCAGGGGGACATGAAAAATCAATAACGAATTAGAAATATATAAGTTGCAAATGTTCAGTCTCTATAAGCCGACTCCCAATTCTGCCAACAATTTTTGCAGCATGTAAAAACAAACTATGCTAAAAATAATGCCACAGAAAAAGAGGAGGTATGTGGATGTGGATGCTTCAAGCAGAAGATTCTTTGTAATATTCTGGACCTGTTGCTTTTATAATCCTACAGCAGAGTATAATTCTACAGTAGAGCATGGCAGTTCAAAAACTCCAACCCCAGCAGTGCCTTTGGCTGACACTCTGGACCCACTGCTGAGCTATACGAAAGTGTAATGAAACTGTTTGCTGTGGTTCGGCATTTTTCCAAACAACAGATGGAAGTACTGGGTAAATTACAGAGAACACAGAGTTCTCCATACAAGAAAAAAGTCCAGAAATATGTGCTCTGTAGTTTTTCTATTTTCTAAAGTGGCAATGATGATTTTGTGGCACAAACATCTTGACACTTATCCGTTAGATAATCAGAACACACCAACACAGAGCTCCAAGTCCAAAACCTGGGAGAATCTACATTTTTAAACTTCCTTAAGAAAGAAAAGATATGGATATATCCCACATTATTCCAGCAATGCACGCAATTAATAACATTGCATTTGCTGCACAATACACCCACTTCTCATTAATGGAGTGAAAACATCCAGTCAATTGAGTAAAGCCTGGGTCACAACTGGCCGTACAGACTGCTACGACCTGTCTGCGTGCAGATTTTGGGTCGAATGACACGTGCCATCCAAGTGTTTCTTGCAAATTTTTAGAGCTTTTTAGAGCACGTATGGAGGATGATGGACATGTCCAACAAACTCCACAAATACTCCACGAGCAAGAGGTCGGAAGTGTGATGTGTTTCACCTGCAAGAAGTTTGCATGTTACTCTCAATGGGAAATCAGTTCAACACTGCAGCTGGAATTACTCACCAGCTCACTGCTGAACAGGGCAAGGATCTGTCTCTTCACACAGTGTCTCTCCGTTTAAGCCAATTTGGACTCAAGGCTCACTCTGCAGTGACCAAACCTCTCATCAGCAGAAGAAATTGAAAAGGCTAGACTTGCCTTTGCTGAGAAGCATGTTGTGTGGACAGAGGAGAACTGGTCCAAAGTGCACTTCAGTGTAAGTTCAATTTATTTGGGTCTGATGGGAAACACTATGTTCGGCGTCAAACTGTGGAAAGACTGAACCCAAAGTGTGTAAAGAAGTCAGTTAAATTTGGAGGAGGAAGTGTCATAGTTTAGGGGATGTTTTCTGCAGCAGGAGTTGGGCCTCGTGTACAGCTACGTGGCAGGGTGAAGGCAAATGTTTATGTGAACCTCCTTTGGCAACATGCAATTCCTTCACTGCAACTGTCTCCCAATCAGCCAGCAATTTTCATGCAAGACAATGACTACGTCACACTGCAAAACGTGTTAAACAGTTCCTTGAATCTAACAGTATTGAAACAATGAAATGGCCAGCCAAGAGTCCAGATCTAAACCCCATATAGAATCTCTGGAAAATCCTTGGTGACAAAGCAATGGCTTTGAAACCCACTACAGTTACTGAACTGTGGAAGGGACTGCAAGAAGAATGGACCAAGATCAAACCAGAGCAGTGTGAGAAACTAGTGATGTCCTGCGGGCGTAGACATGCTGAAGTCATTCAAAGCAAGGGCCTCTACACTTCCTATTAATTTTTGAATCCTACAGCCCTGAAAAACATTGTTTAAATCTTCTCTTCTGACACAGTGGTCACTATTCTCTAATTTTGCTCACTGTTTTGTTTTGTACAAAATAAATGTTTGTGTTGAAACGTCTTGGTTATTTAAAAAAAAAAACATGCTAGTACAGCAGTGGTATAGTCACAGCTGATATTCTGTAAAATTCTGAACAATGAAGAATAACATATGTTAGAATAAATCAAATATTAATACATTTTTCTCTAATTTTGATCTCCACGGTCTATATATAGCTTACCTCACATGGACTCTGCGAGGTGCAAGGCACACTTAAGAACTCCTTGCAGTCTGTCCAAAACACCTACGACATCTACATCCTCCACGGCCTCATAAAATTGGGGGGATGGGGCTGAAAAGTTCATAGGCTGACTAAGAAGGAGTTGTGCACGTAGGTGCTGAGCCAGTAGTATTTCAGTGGCCACGAGCTGAGAGTGAGAGAACTGTCAAGAGTATGGGTACAATAAACCACATTTGGTCAAATTTGACCACTGCATCATGGTCAGCCTATGAACATTTCAGCCCCCCCACCCATACAATATCTAAATTCGTATGGCCGGTTGTGACTGAGGCTTAAGCAAGCAGATCAGTTTAAAACATGGCAGTACTTCCTCACTTCTCAACCCTCCTCACTCCACAAAGGCTGACCCAAAACGAAAGGTCAACATCTTAACGAGACCTCCTCCTCACTCAGGTTCACTGGATACAGCCTGCTGTAAATTTGTGCATGAAGTAGCAGGACACACACACACACCCCAACTAAACCTTGAGTGTTTCACTCCCCAGCACTCAAGCCTGCCTTGCACAGACCATTATGTGCCATGGGCCCTTTGCTCTGGCCTGGTCAGAGGCCAGCCCCTCTGATCTCCAATCCTGTCCTGTCATGGGTCACTGGAAGGGGCTTCAGCCTCTGGGCTCTCCTGCTACACTTCCACTGTGGCTACGTCTAACCTCTCTTCTCTTCTGTCTCCTCCTCTGATGCCTGTGGGCCAAGGTTTAGGGGTCAGGGGATTGGGGACGGTAGGTCATCCTAGCGTCACCCAGGCTAGAGACACATTGAATCTGGGTGTTGTAGCCTATTATCACCTCTTCTTTACCGGTTTCATATGAAAACAGAGAGGCTTTTTGCCCTCTGGCAGGGCCAGAGCATTGCTATCAATGGGCCCAATGCTAAATCTAAATGGCGTACTTAGCATACTAAATTGACACATCTCGGTGTTAATTCCTCTGTTGCTAGGAACATGAATGTGTGCATCCAACTGGAAAAAGTCGACGGACTCTTCATTCAAAATATGCAAAAAATTCAAACCGAACAAGGAAGCAAGCTGATGTGGTCCAGATTTCTCCCTTTTGTTTTGATCTGGAGCTGAGCTCTCACAGTTTGATCCAAATTGACAGGTCTAGACCGAGAGAGCAAACGAGGGCTGTTGTTGGGCTTTCGCAATCAAGCATTGGCCAGCAACACAGTAACACAATCCACATGTTTTATCAGAGGGATGCGGGGGGGGGGGGGGGGGGTAAACGCAATCAAGCGTCAAAACCCCCAACACCGCTGCCGTTCCCCCATCCAGTGACCCGCTGCCAGGAGAGCAACCAAAACCCGGCTTTGACAGAGAATGCCTGACCGTAGTTGTAAATGTTTTAGGGGCACAGTTTCAAGTGTGCACTGGGGGTTCAACAGCCCTCCCGATGAGAGTGCCCTGTGCTTTTGCAGGGGAGATCCAACAGCTCAGCATTTGGGGGCCCAGTGGGCAGGGATTCAAGTCCATGTTATAGCTGAGTGAATCTGAGACAGACTGCTGGGACAGATGAGGATTAGACTAATGCTTTGATCACAAGACCAGGAAGCTTTCATTGCATAAGGACAATGATTGGTGCTGACTGGACAGTACTCATTTGGAACTTTTTTCTTAGTCTGTTAAGGATGCTAGATGAGGGATTTATTGTTCTGTAGTGTTCAGTCCTCCATCTCTCCCAACTTCTTCCTTTGTTATTACTTTTCAAGTCTGAATACGTATGTGGAAAGTGGGGCTTGACATTAGTGCAGGCCAACCAGCAAAATCTGAGTGGATTTCAGTAGTGATCTGTAGCTCAGTCACTCTTAGCAAGCCACTATGCTAAGTGAGAAATTGTCTCTGTAAAAGTAAAGTAGTAGATTTATGATAAAGATACAATTTTATAAGGAGAAAAAAAATCTAAAATTTACCATAAGTTAGAACTTGAAAGGAAAATAAACTCCACAAATTTACAAGAATAAACTTGCAAATTTATCTTGAAAAGATGGAAATTTACAAAGTAAAATATCCCAAACTTACCTTAAGCTTTTCACAAATTTGTAAGAAAAAAATGCAAATAAATCCCAGAAAAATAAAACTCATAAATCTAGTGAACTAGCCAATTTATGATTACCAAAGTTCCAAAATTATGATGAAAAACTCAAATTCATAAAAATAAAAGGTTGTAAATTTAAGAGAAAAAAATTGAGAGAAAAAAGTCACCAATATATATAAAGTTGAAAAAAACGTTTACAAGAAAAGAAAGATTCAAATTTTTAAGTGAAAACTTTCAAATTTACATCAAAATCTGCAACTTGGAGTTAAAAGATGTCACAAATTTAACCAACATGAAAATTCAAGAAAGAAAACTTGCTCATCACTAATGCTGGTAGGTGAATATGTTTATGACAACAAAAGTCAAATTGTTTTAACTTTGGTCATGCAGACTTTTTTCCACACACACACACAAAAAAAAAAAAAACCTACTCAAAATAATTCAATTGTGTGATCCCAATCTTTGAATGGTGAAAATTCTTAATGGCTCCCTAGTACAAAAAAATACAAATAAAAACGATGTCAATGTCAACCCCTGGTGTAAACAGTACCTTAACGTCAGATGTGTCCCTCTGGCAGTTCCTCCAGGCCCTGGACACGGAGGAAAACGTGCGATCAGCGTGATCAAACTTCCCTCCTTGGAAGTTAAGGAAGAATGTGGTGAAGGGTTCCTGTGTGTTAATATAACAGATCGTCAATTACAATATAATCTCCAACAATAAATTTTAATTGCTTGTTCTGCAACAAAAACTTAGAAGCTAAAAAAATTACCAAATTTGACCTAGATGCTACTCTTTTTGGACACCTTATCAAAGATGGAATTTAAAGAAAATGATATTCCCAGTGAGCTACTAAGTCAATACACTCATGCTGCTGATGCATTTCTAAACATGTATAATCTTGTTAGAACAGATCAATAGCTGTCTTTCTGAAGCAATAGCCCCCAAATGACATGGACACAATATGCTGCACCAAAGCTATAAACTAATAGTTTACAGCTAATTAAATTGAGAATGAAGAACATAAACCTAATTTCTTAAAAAAAAAAGAAAAGAAAAAGAAAAAGAGAGTAATCACTTTATGCTTTGTGCTGTGAAATCTTAAAATATAAAACATCTAAATATTAATTTAAAACACAAACCCCTTTAATTAAATCCTAAAAGTTGGGCTTGATCTATAAGTGAGGGTTATTAGTGCACATTCCTAGTGAAGAGGCTTTAGAGCAAAGCCCACTAATGATGTGCAGGGATCAATGAGGAAACTCCACTGGGAGTCGCAGTGACAGTGAGCTACTGGGACAATAACGGCAGAAAACTGCACGTTGGAGAAACTTAGTAACCTCCCTCTCCCCCGAGTGCAGTACGGGAAAGATTGATGGCGCCCGTTCAACAAAGGCGCTGAAAGAGAGCGCTCAGTTGCAAAACACACACCGCATTAACTCTTCAAACACAAATCTGAATCAGTACCCGTTATCAAAAAATATGGGGAGAATTTTCTCAAGGTGAAGGTTAGGCTTTTAATTGCAGTTGCCGCTTTTGCTTTATTATCATCATAGAAGCAATACACAAAGAAATGTATTCAACAGATGAGAAACTGTGCATGTGTAATATTTAGCTGACATTTCTGATTTGATGAATACTGTATATTTATTTCTAGAAACTGGCAATAATTAAGAACTGATTAGTAACAGCAGAACAATTATTATGAAAATAAAAATACAACCAAAGCAGTGTGGAAAAGACAGTTTTGCTGAGCCAGTGCATACATTTTATCAGACCAAAGACTGGCTGATACCAATACTTAAAATAGCTTTTCTTTTATGACACCATATTTGAATGAACACAACTTCAACCAAATATATGAAACAACCTTTATTATAACATTTCCGATGACAAAGGACACACTGCCATTGGTGAATGCCATCTTATTTGCCGAAGAGTGGCTATCACCTAACAAGGTGAGTATCGGCCGATACTGATGTAAAATCAATAAATTGGTGCATGCTCAACACATTTCACCATCTGGATGAAAAATATGGTGTATATTTTTTAAAGATTTGTAATTCCTGTAAAAACTTGAAAAAACTGTGAAAAACATTTACCATGCGTATCAGCCACATCAGGGTGAAGCTGGAGGTGGAGTAATGGGTGCCATAGTGGAATTTGGGCACCTGATCGTCCTCCCAGGTGTCAAACCGCTCCGAAAAGAAGGCTGCTCTCTTGGGGTTCAGAGCACCAATGGGCTAGAAAGGAATATAAACAAAATGATATATTCAACTGTAATAAATACCTTAAAAAGTGATTTGCTTTAGCTATTTTTTCATATGAAAGTAAACCAAAAATGTGAAAAAGCGGGATGCGGTTCTTTGCTGTGAATAACGAGAATACTGTGTAGGATAACCGTTACAGGGCAAATGAAGCTAGAAACCATTGTGCTATCTCAAATGAATATTAGATGATGTTTTCCTTCAGTCGGATCAATCCTTTCCCACAGAGTGCTTTTTAGAGGCTGTGAAACTAAGCCCCTGCAGCTGTAGTCTGTCAGAGAAAACTAATGTGCTCCAATGAAAGAGCGCCTACTAGGAATATCAATGGCGAGGCTGAGAGTCCCTTTAATTTCTGCTTTTATTAATCCGTAACTAATACACTGGTCACCAGCCCTTGTCATAGTCGAGAAAAATGGTTAAGTTACATTAAATTTCCATCACCCCTCAAAAGCCAATAACCCTGTGCTGCTGGGCTATTATTTAAATCCTCATTTATAGAAATTACTTTCAGGCTAGTTCAATTTTTATTAGTCTTCTGCAGACTGTGCCCCATTCTCTCAAACCCTCCATCACCTCTCTCCCTCTCTCTCTAGCACACACACACTCATACACACACTCAGCAGATCAATGGTAATGGAATGATGCCCTTTTGAGGATGTAAGCCTAGTGGGGTGTGGATCAATTGGACCGCTTTCATATCATAGGGTGCCTGTCACAGCAAGAACCATCCAGGGTGAGTCTTTGATATTGATCTGAGGGATGGCTACCGTTTTGTGTTTGTGCGATGGGGCATGCTTGTGCATCATGCGTCTGTGTCTTTATGGCTCCCCTTTCTGTTTAATGCATACATATTTTTGGTTATTTTGTAAACGGCGTCCTTGAGTCAGTGTGTGTACGTGCATGCTTCTGCACAGGAAAAAAAAAAAAAAAGCTTTGTGCCACAACACAGCGCAGATCTATGTTGACAGTGATACACTGTGGGCTTCCTCAGGGCCACTGGGGTGGGTGAGTACACACAGTGAATTATACATCACACCCATTGGTCTGATTTATAGCCCTAATAACAGTCGGCTCATTAAAAAAAGAAAAGGCAGAGGAGGCATATAAAATAAAAAAAAAGACTGAAAGTGCCACAGTGACAGCGAAGGAGGAAGAAATGTGTATGAGGGCACGTGGGGGCTGTTGGTTTGCTTGAGCCCGACATTGTTTACTGCTGTAAATTACTGTGGGGGCTCGCGCTCTTGGCTTACAGTAGCTACAACAAAGCGGTGGTGACGATGCCGTACATCAGAGTGGAATGGTCGGCGGCATGCTGATGGAGCGCCCGCTGCCGTCGCACCACAGACTGGCTTAATATGTTGTTGCAGAAGAATGGCACTCTGATGAGCGCTCAGACAAATGAACTGATCACACAGTTCTAACTAAAAACAAAGCTGCAGAGTGAGCCAATGCTTTGGAGAAGTAAACAAAGAAATCAAGTTGGGTTAGCCTTAATCCATTTGTAATCACAGAAGAGAGAACTGTGACTGAGCTACTTTTAAGAATTGCTCTAAAGAAAAATATATACAAAGTTATAGGACTGTGAAATTATCCGAAAAAACTGAAACCAACAATTGGGACATACTGTAAAACCAACGTAAATTTGCTCATGTCAGTTTTTTGTGTTTTGCCTCTTTAAAACATGTCCTCTGCACTCCAGAAGCAGCGCAGGCAGCGCTGTTTGGAAGCAGCAGAACACAGCAGAAAAATAAAACACTTGTATAGAAAAGAAATGTGGTGTCCATTCACATAGTACGTGATGACTGATCCTTTATTTTATCTGAAGATGCCAAGAAAAAGTGAGTGAAGTGCACATGGGGGGGGGGGGGCTGAAAAGTTCATAGAGGTCAAATTTGACCAAATGTGGTTTATTTTTCCACCGCAGAGATCCAAGCGCTGCAACACCAATGGAAGCAAAGTGTAGACCAAAAGGGAGACTATGTTGAAAAATAAACCACATTTGGTCAAATTTGACCCCTATGAACTTTTCAGCACTCCCTCGTAAGTTAACACAGAAATGTGTCAAAGCTAAATCGCTGTTAGGTGCTCACCATCAACCTATATTTGTGTCAGCTCAACCGTTTTACAGTGGAAATGGACGACAAAATGGACAAGCTGAGGTTGGATTTAAGCACCTGATCAGAGACTCATAATCACTACGTAGCAATAACAATCATGGCTGTGTAAAGGATTCCTCCAACGCAGCTAACAAGCTAATTAGCTGCCAGCTTGAGTCACATTACCCACAAACCCTCAAGAGGCATTGTAGCCTAAATAAATACTGACTTCTACACTGGAAAATATTTATTTGGCAGCATGTGTGTGAAATGACAACAGGCATGTTCTTTATTAAGTTATGCTCATTTATTCATGTACTTTATTATGCTCAAGAGATACAGTGGGTCGTCCAATAACCGGAGGGATGGCAGTTCGAATCCCACTCTCCCCAGTGTCCATGACACTGGTGTTTAAATGTGAATAAATGTTTGGTGGTGGTCGGAGAGGTCATTGGCGCAGATTTATAGCCACAAATGAATAATGGACTCACTGTGAAGCACTCTGAGTATCATGCAAGGCATTATATAAATACAATCCCTTATTATTTTTACTACTGATTCACCACAGTGATAGATTCACTGACACCACGTTCTTGTGCAATATTGCTTAATTAGAAAGTCTTGTTAGTGAATTATGAGGGAGAGGACAGGAGGAAAAACAAAATGGGAAAAAAAACACACAAAAGGTTCAATTAACAGTGATGCTGATATAAGGTCAAACTGCCTAGCCCAACAAAGTTATAGTTAAAGCCAGGCAAATAAACCTTCATACTTTTAACAATATTGTCTACAGATGAGGCGGGAAGGGTGACACAGCATAAAATCATAACACTTTGCTACGATGACACGACATTGATTCAGAGAGACCAATATCGCAATGTTCTTTTCAAAAAATAAGAAACAAATCTAACTTTCTGAAAACCAGAGTAATTAAAAAATAATTCAGTCCAGTAGATTTTGCTCACTGCCTGATAAGGAAAGCACAGCAAAGGAGTGACTGGTGAAATTGCAATATAGTTACATCACAATACTCAATCTACTATAAAATCAGGGTAATATCCTATTGTGAAGCCTCTGACAATCCCCACCACTACCTACAGGTTTTTGCAAAATACAGCAGTAATTTTAATGTAACCCTAATTTAAGGAACTGACTGTGAAATTATAACAGATTTTGCAAATCACAACCGACCTACAGTCACATCCATAGTGAACATGTTTTACACATTAACTATATCCAAATATCTACACTACAGTATAACTCCCATAAGGAACAATAATAATCTTCATGAGAACCATTATAAGAACATTGCTGTGTGCTACTTTGCTTTTAAAACAATAATGGGCTAGCAGTGATGAAGTATAATGGCTTGCCTACGATTTGAACATCACTGGGGCTCTGAGTCATAAATCACAAGAGCCTTTTGAATAGAGTGTTTATGTATAATGTCCTATTTAAACAGTGAAAATGGTGTGTGTGTGTGTGTGTGTGTGTGTGTGTGTGTGTAGGGCCTGGGGGAATAAACATATGGGGCGAGTACGGTGAGATCAATACGCCATTAGCTGCTCTCACTGTGAGGAGCAGGTTATAGCACAAAGGTACACAGGACGCTCAATAAGCCTTCACTATTATTGTTGCAATGCAAGAGTGCATTCAACATTTTTTGAATACTTTCTGCGTTTCATTAAACAAAAGCAGGAATGAGAATGCTTTTGCCTTTTAAGACCTGAAGGAAGTGTGCATTTGCCTTTTCCACATTTTAATAGCTCAGACATGTCTTAATGAAATGTTTGTGACATATTTTGTTCACATTTTCTTAAATTTTTTTAATTATTGAGGCAAATTTGTTTTTCATTTTTCCTGGCTTTCTTTAAACGCTCTGATTTAAGGCCTGTCACTTTAAGAGCAATCCTTCACCATTTCAACTCCACCTTCCCTCTTATGTCAGTTAGCCATTATAGCTGACTAGCTTCTAGCCTCCCAGCTCGGATGAACAGCGCTCTGGTTCACTGATCCACAGTCGATGGTGTATCTCACATCAGTCCAGCCTATCTCCCAATAACTTTGCTAGTGATTTGCCACAACAAATCACTAGCACCACACACTTGACGGCTCCTCTGATCGCCACAACCTGGCCCGTGACCTGAGGCAAAGTACCAAGCCAAGGGATCTCAAAAGGCAATGTGGATCTTTGGAACTACACTCTGCTCTCATGGCCAGCTGAAAGCTGGAGCGATTAGGGTGCCCGCGAGAGCAGCGTGGATCCACGGAGGAGAGTGGGGGAGCCAGTAGCCTCCAGCCAGCAGCATCCGGCCCCGGGACATTTTGATTGCAGCGAGCCGGAGGCTTCGTCGTGATTCTGCGGTGGATTGCCTGCCCTGTACCGGCTTGTGGCTCGCACAGCCAGCTAAAGGCTAAAGGTAGCCTATTAGCCCTCAAGCTAACACTGTTATACCAGGACACTCGCTGTAAGCGTGGTTTATGTTGTTATTTTCTTCAGATCTTAAGTCACCCTAATAGCCATCCCTGTTATCCCCTGGTTCGGCGGTGTGCCTTGCGTCACTGTGGCCCATCTCTCAGTGGTTTCGTTGTGATTCTGTGGCAGCTTGCCCATACCAGAACTTCCCCGCCCACTCAGGGGAGTTCTCAGCATAACACCAGCCAGTAGCCCTGGTCCCGGGCCATTGCAGTGACCAGTGTGCCCGTATGGGCGATCTGCCGTGGAATCACAACGAAACCACTTGGAGATGGGCCGGAGTGAACCAGGTGGTAACGGGGTTGGCTATTAGGGTGACTAAGATGCTGGACTAAGATATTGGATGCACTGAGGAGCTCATTTAGCAGCAGACTACATCATCCCAGGTGCACAACCGAGAGGTTTCGTAGGTCCTTCCTACCAACGGCTGTCAGACTGTACAACCTAAGCAGGGCTGCTCGCAGAGATAGCAAAAAGACGTAACAAACTAATAGTTTTTTGAATGCAAAAGATGCAGTAGACTTACACAATGGTCCCCTCCGGCATACAACTAGGAACATACCGGTCGCTATGGAGGGTGAGAATATGTATGGGCACATAATCATACCATGTAGGATAACTAAGTAGACGGTTATGCTGTTTCATCCCATCTAGCAACAATGCTCTGCACTGTGTGTGTTTATATATTTACATATTTATTCCATCTAGCTACAATGCTCAGCACTGGGTGTGTTTATATTTATATATCTATATATTTATTCCATCTAGCTACAATGCTCTGCACTGTGTTTTTATATATCTACATATTATTCCATCTAGCTACATTGCTCCGCACTGTGTGTGTTTATATACTTGCATATTTATTCCACCTAGCTGCAATGCTCCGTACTGTGGGTGTTTATATATTTACATATTTATTCCATCTAGCTACAATGCTCTGCACTGTGTGTTCATATATTCATATATTTATTCCATCCAGCTACAATGCTCTGCACTGTGTGTCTGTGTGTGTGTGTGTGTGTGTGTGTGTGTGTGTGTATATTTTATAGTAATATGTACATATGTATATTAGCTGCTCTTGCTTGCTTGTTTTTTTCTTGCCTTCTGATTGTTGCTCTGAGTGTTGCTATCCCTGTGCTGTTGCAATCCTGGAATTTCCCCGTTGTGGGACTAATAAAGGCTTATCTTATCTTATCTTATCTTAAGATCTGAAGAAAACAACATAAGCCACCCTTGGTTGGAGCTTCCTAGTATTAGCTTGGGGGTAATACAGTGCATTCGAGAAGTATTCACAGCACTTCGCTTTTCCACATTTTGTCATGTTACAGCCTTATTCCAAAATGGATTAAATTTATTTTTTCCTCAAAATTCTACACACAATACCACATAGTGACAACGTGAAAAAAGTTTGGTTTTTTTGAGATTTTTGCAAATTAATAAAAAACTAAGAAATCACATGTACATAAGTATTCATAGCCTTGGTGCTTGCACAGCTTGGCTTGTGCTCAGACATGCACCGTCAACTGTGGGACCTTACATAGACAGGTGTGTGCCTTTCCAAACCATGTCCAATGAATTGAATTTACCACAGGTGGACTCCAATTGAGCTGCAGAAACATCTCAAGCATGAGCAGTGGAAACAGGATGTACCTGAGCTCAATTTTGACCTTCAAGGCAAAGGCTGTGAATACTTATGTACATGTGATTTATTAGTTTTTTTATTTTTAATAAATTAGCAAAAATCTAAAAAGAAAAAAAAAACTTTTCACATTGTCATTATGGGGTATTGTGTGTAGAATTTTGAGGAAAAAAATTAATTTGATCCATTTTGGAATAAGGCTGTAACATATTATGTGGAAAAAGTGAAGCACTGTGAATACTTTCCGGATGCATTGTAGATTATAAAACATGGGTGTATACTAAATTAACATGAATTACAGCCATTCGTATGCAAAGTCCAGATTTTCAGACATTCAAATGACATGTGTTTTTCATGGAAAGGTATGGGCTACTTTTTATATAAATTAAACAAGATGTGGTCGGATGCAATTGAAAGCAGTTTCCTCAAACCTATAAGATGCAAGTGACTGCAAAAGCATGAGTGCACACTGAATAAATCAATCAATCAATCGCTGTCTTGATCTCCACAAGACAAGGCCTGGATGTTGATAGAAGACCACAGCTGTGGAAGACCACTGCCTCCTTTCCACGGTAAGAAAACTTTGAACCTTTCAAATGAAGAACACTCTTTAGGAGGTGGACATATTATTTAAGTTAGCATAAATAGATTGCTCCTTTTAAGCAAATGCAACTTAGCACAGCTGTAGCAAAGACCTCACAAGAAATCTCAGAGATAAATTAATTCCTTGGCATTATCCATAGAAACCAGACCACAACCATTCAACACCTACTGTAAGAGAACAATCAACCAGACCGTCAATGATGGAGTAGCTCATTTTGGTTTGATGAAATTACTCCAAGGTGTGCTCAGATCTCCTGATCCTGCACATTGACCTTGAGCACAGCATAGATGAAGACCCACTTGAGGATCATTCTGCATGAGTTTGCTGAATATTTGGGCAATTGCCAAGGATGAGTAACAATTTTTGTGAAATCATAAATGCCTAGATCTCCTTGAACCTTGACCTCGAGGTCAACCTGGATGCAGACAAACTGAGGATCTGAGGATTTTATCCCTCCTTTGAACACCACTCCTTTATTTTTAGCAGTCCTCCAATATTTTGTGTGTGTGTTTACAGGCCTCCCAAATACTGCTCATCTTTTATTTCCGATTTTTCACATTCTCTCCATTATTCACAGCAAATACAATCAGATTATTATTTTAGGTGATTTTGACTTACACACTGATAATGAATAAGACTCTCTTGCAGCTGATTTTTTAAATGTTCTTACCTGTATGAATTTCACCCAACAAATCTCACAAGCTACCCATCTTAAAGGTCACTCTCTGGACCTAGTCATCACCTCAGGCCTGTCAACACATATCACCTCTATTTTAGATTTAGCTATCTCTAATTATTTTGTATATTTTTTACTATCAATTGTTAAAAACAGAATGACGACTTTATCCCAGAATGCACTGTGAGGGGGCGCCATCTCACTGCTGAGGTGGCTGCTAAATTTATTTATTTGTTTTAAGTGACATTCCTGCAGACTTCTTACCCTCATCTTGTGATTTTATTGTGCAGGGTTTCCTCTGGTAACATTTCTGGGTGGCGGACAGCCTCACCAGAAAAATTACCGCCGTGCTAATGAGGAGATATGAATTTAAGAAAAATATATGAAGCAATGATTTTACGCAAGCGCACACACGAACACCGCGCGTGGTTGTCATCTGTGCGGAGTTTAGATGAGCCTGCCCACGCGAGTTTTCCAGTCAGGCAGAATCTCTCGCTAGCGTGACTGTCCGAGAGAAACATGAGTTTATTGTGATGTCTGAATAACGGAGAGCTTGTTCTGCTGTTCATAGAATATACTTTATTTAGCTCTACAGCTCACTATACGTATATTCCGAGCCGTAGCCCGCCACACGTCACTCACCCCCAACCCCGGCTGAGCTACGGCAAACCCCAAAGTACAATTCTCATATGTAACATTTATTAAAGTACTTTAAATGCGGAAAAAAATCAGAAGAGGTATGTAGGTATTGAAGGCATTTATCGTGGTTTTAACCCGCTGGAAACGGGAGCAATAATGGAAGAGTTGCTTAGCTAAGAGATGTGGTTAGAATTCATATTGCAGCCAGCTTCATATGAAGAGAAAGGCAAGGGGGGCTGATGAATTGTTGAAGATATTTCACCAGCTGCTACAATATTAAGTTATGTTCCCTATTATGTACCTGGCAAGTTAAGATGACCAAAATTCATGAAGTCAATGACTTTAATCTGTCAGCAGCCTTCAGACAAACTAAACATGCCAACATTTGGATTTCAAAGTAAGGGAGGTTTTTCCTGCTGTCTGGGTGGTGGTGAGATTTCTAAAAAGAAAACTATAAATATATAGAAATATTATAACAGAAATAATGGCATTCTTGGACATTTAAGTTAATTTATTTCTTTAAATATAATTTTAATAATTATATTTCTTTGAATTCAGAGTTAAAGTTATTCTGTTCTGGCTCTACAAAATTATGGTCAAAAGTTTAAATTGTCTGAGAAAAAAAGTAAAAAATTTGCCACATTCCGTTCCAAATTTATTAGAAAAACTAATTTTATAATAATCTGCGTTTGTCCATCAGACAGGCCTCCTCACTGTCCAGTTTTAAAA
Source organism: Pholidichthys leucotaenia (assembly GCA_020510985.1). Lineage (NCBI taxonomy): Eukaryota > Metazoa > Chordata > Actinopteri > Cichliformes > Pholidichthyidae > Pholidichthys > Pholidichthys leucotaenia. Next base: position 214,606,254 of record CM035848.1, read on the forward strand.
CTCCTCTTAACCCATTTTTATTCTCTGGCTTTTGACCCAGTTTGAGACACTGGCTTTATTTGTTCTTATTGTCTCTATTGTATGATGATTGTTTTGTTTGTGCTTTTTGTACTTTAGCTATATTTTATTGTTTTTATATTTCATTTATCGTTGATGTACAGCACTTTGTATCAACTGTCGTAGTTTTTAAAAATCTTTATAAAGTTGGATTAGATTAAAAAAAAAAATAGCCACAAAATAATTCACATTTACAATAGTCTCAAATGTACAAGAAAACTCGTAATTTTACAAGAGAAAATTACAAATTTGAGGAAAAGTGTTGAAAATTTAGATAAATTTACAGAGAACAGTAGAAAACTATAAGAAAATTGTTATAAATTTTGGAGAAAAACCTCAAACCTCGTTACTCAAGTTTTTAAGTAGGTGCTCTTTGTACCCTTAACTAGAAATTTTTGGTTGTCTACTTTTTATTATTAATTTCATAGTACTGCTTTTACATGAGTAGAATTTCTGGCTACCATACCCACCTCTGATCATATAATTTAAGTATGAATAAGTAAATTACTATGATGAATGTTTTTTTTTTCCCTTCCCTTTCCTACTCTTTGTCAATGGAAAAAAAAAAAAGAAACACTATAATAAAAATACAAAAAATACACATTTTGGTTATTTATGTAAACCATGAAAAAAAATCCTGCAGGACAAAACATGACACTTGGTATTTTCTAACCTGTTTGTATACCACCATAGACAGAGAGAGAACCTGAATTAGACAGAGCTCAGAGAGGGAAAGATGAGATAGAAGAGAGGAGCCAAGGAGAGGAAAGTGTTCAGGCAGAGGGTCCAGGAGAGGTGAAAGCAGAGGAAGGAGAGAAGGATGTCACCAGTAAAAAGTCCAAACACAGGACGTCTGGGTGGGACCCCAACTGGCCCAATATTCCAATATTCAAGCCTTGATTGTACAATACTTCAGATGGTAAGTTCCATTATGCAATATTACTGTGCAAAATTTAAAAAAACAAAAATATGTTTTTTTTAAAACATATTTTAAAACATATTTTTAAAACATATTTTTAAACAACATATTTCCCCCCGGAAAAATATGTTGCCACCACGCCAAGATCTTTAAGTCAGAGGAAACACTGATTGTGGATGGTTTTAACAGAAAATTGGAAACAGCACTCAACACAGTAGCGCCTTGTCAAACAAAAAAAAGCTTTCCACTAATCCAACTCCACCCTGGAGAACTGAAGAAATTAAACGACTAAAACAGAAATGTCGAGCTGCTGAAAGAAAATGGAGAAAAAAACAAATTTGAAATTAACCTCCAAATTTTAAAAATCAACTTACCACCTACAATAAAGCAATAAAAGAAGCAAGACTGGCACATTTTTCCAGACTCATCAACAATAATCACAACAACTCAAAAAAATCTTTTTTCAATAACTGATCAGTTAATAAACCCGGTTTTTAACATGTCTAGCAGGATGTCTACAGACTCCAAATGTGAGGAATTTGCAGCTCACTTCAGCAGTAAAATAAAAACTATAAGGTCAGCCATTAGTCTATTACAACCTATTGCTTTTAATACAGCTGAACCTTTGTTTTTATGTGGGGAAACACTGGACAGTTTCGACCTGGTTGATGCTAAGGTGCTGGAGAAATTTCCCAGTTAAAACCAGCAACCTGCCTTTTAGATCCAATTCCTACATCATTTTTAAAATCCATTTGTAGATTTTTAATTGATGATGTTCAATTCAATTTCAATTCAACTTTATTTATATAGCGCCATTTCACCACAACAGTCATATCATAGCACTATCAACTGTAGGGAGGACCCCCACAGTTGCAGAAAGACCCCAGCAATCAGGCGATCCCCTGTGAGCAAGCACTTGGCGACGGTGGAGAGGGAAAAACTCCCTTTTAACAGGAAGAAAACCTCCAGCAGAACCAGGCTCAGGGAGGGGCAGTCACTGCTGCGACTGGCTGGGGGGGTGAGGGGATAGAGAAGAAGAAAAGAACAGACATGTAGAGAGCAAACAGCACGATGGGGACTCAATCTAAGGAGAGAACAAACAAATTTAATGACCAGCAAAAAAAAAATATTTCATAGAGAGTGAGGAAAGGAGTGAGGCCCAGTGCATTACTGGAGGTCCCCCGGCTGACTAAACCTATTAGCAGCATAACAAAGTGAGGGTTCATAAAACACATGATCCCTCCCTAATTGTAGGCTATATCAAAAAGTTAGGTATTAGCCCTAATCTAAAAACAGAGATCGAGTTCTGACTCCGAATCAGATTGGCAGCTGATTCCACAGGAGAGGAGCTTGATAACTGAAGGCTCTGCCTCCCATTGTACTTTTGGAGATTCTAGGTATTACAAGTAAACCTGCATTTTGGGAGCGTAGTGCTCTGTTAGGATGATACGGTAGTATCAGATCTTTTAAATAAAAAGGAGCCTGATTGTTTAGAGCTTTGTAAGTAAGAAGAAGGATTTTAAACTTAATTCTAAACTCTATGGGAAGCCAATGAAGGGAGGCCAGAACCGGAGAGATATGATCTCTCTTTCTAGTACCTGTTAAAACTCTTGCTGCAGCATTTTGGATCAGCTGAAGACTTTTTAAAGATGTTTTAGGACAACCTGATAATAAAGAATTACAATAATCTAATCTCGAGCTAACAAAAGCGTGGATCAGCTTCTCAGCATCACTCTGAGACAAGATGCTCCTAATCTTGGCAATATTACGCAAATGATAGAAGGCAGTCTTAGAAACAAATTTAATATGTGAATTGAAGGACAAATCCTGATCAAAAATAACTCCAAGGTTCCTCACAGAGCTATTAAGAGAAAGAGTAACTGCATCCAAACTGAAAGTTTGATTTGCGTAAGGAATTTCTAAGGTTTTTGACCAACAAGAATGACTTCAGTCTTATCTCGAATTTAATAGGCAGGAAATTACAAGTCATCCAAACTTTGATTTCCTTAAGACAGGCTTCTAACTTGGCTAATTGATTAGTATCACTTGCGTTCATTGACAGGTATAATTGTGTGTCATCTGCATAACAGTGGAAAATGTATACAGTGCTTTCTAATAATGTTGCCTAACGGAAGCATATATAAACTAAAAAGAGTAGGGCCAAGCACAGATCCTGTGGAACTCCATGACTAAGCTTTGAGCTGAGAGAAAACTCATCATTTACATGAACAAACTGGAACCTATCAGATAAATAAGATCTAAACCACTGCAACGAAGTTCCATTAAGTCCAACATAGTGTTCTAATCTATCAAGTAGAATATTATGATCAATAGTATCAAAAGCTGCACTAAGATCTAAAAGGACAAGTACAGAAACTAGTCCATTATCAGATGCAATGAGGAGGTCCGTTAGTGACCTTCGCTAAGGCTGTTTCAGTGCTATGATGGATTCTAAACCAGATTGAAACTCCTCAAATAAACCATTTCCCTGCAGGTGGTCAAATAATTGCATAGCAACAACTCTTTCTAAGATTCTTGAAATGAAAGGGAGATTAGAGATTGGTCTATAGTTAGCTAAAGCTCCTGGATCTAGCGTTGGCTTTTTGAGTAAGGGGTTTAATTACAGCCGTTTTAAAAGCCTGCGGTACATGGCCTAAAGTTAATGAAGAATTGATTATATGAAGAATAAAGCTACCAATAAGTGGGAAGACTTCTTTAAATAACCTGGTAGGAATAGGGTCTAAAAGACAGTTGAAGGTTTGGATGAGGAAACTATTTTGTCTAACCACAAAGGTCGATTGGAGTAAAACTCATCAAGACAGACATCAATAGAAGGAGTTGTAGTAGTTACAGTATTTAAGTTAACTGTGGGGAAGAATCTGATTGATTTTATCTCTGATGGATGAAATTTTATTATTGAAAAAGTTCATAAAGTCCTGACTAGTAAGCTCTAAGGGGATGCTAGGATTGACAGAGTCCTGACTCTTTGTCAACCTGGCTACAGTACTGAAAAGAAACCTGGGATTATTCTTGTTCTCTTCTATTAATGCAGAGTAATAACTCGTTCTAGCTTTTCTAAGAGATTTTTTATAAATTAAAAGATGATTTCTCCAAGCTAAATAGATTTCATCTAAATTAGTAGAGCGCCATTTTCTTTCTAATTGACGAGTCTTCTGTTTTAAGCTACGAGTTTCTGTGTTGAACCAAGGAGTTAAAAATCTCTGATTAGACTTTTTCTTTTTTAAGGGGGCCACCAAGTCTAGAGCCTGATGCAGAGAAGCTGAAACACTATCCACCATGTTATCAATTACAGAAGGAGCAAGCTGTCTATAGCTTATTTCCGTTGTGTTGACACATGGCATAGAGGAAACAATCTGCATAAATTTGGAAACAGCATCATCTGAGAGGCATCTACTGTGATAATATTTTTCTTTAGGAGCCAAATAGTCAGAAATAGTAAAATCAAAGGTTAACAGACAATGGTCTGACAGTACAGGGTTATGAGGAGACACTACCAGATTTTCTATTTCTATGCCATATGTCAGAACAAGGTCCAATGTATGGCGGAGGTAATGAGTAGAATTTCCTACTTTCTGAGAAAACCCAATCGAGTCTAATATTGAATTAAAAGCCACATTAAGGCAGTCACTATCTACATCCACATGTATATTAAAGTCCCCTACTATAATTATTCTATCAGATTTCAGCACTAAATCAGCTAAGAAATCAGGAAATTCGGATAAAAATTCTGAATAGGTTGATGGAGGACGATAAACTATGGCAAATAAAATTGGGTTTAACCTGAATTGCTAAAGTGCCCAATACTGAGGACCAGGCCCTCAAAGGAATTATAACATGTTTTTTGCTTTACATTAACTAGTATTTGGAATGGTAAATTGCTGCTACTTCCTCCTCCACGACACCAGAACTTCTGGGATTTTGACAGTTTAATAACCAGAGGGAGTTGATTCATTTAAACCAACATAATCCTCTTGTCCTAACCATGTCTCTGTAAGGGAAATTAAATCAATCTGATGATCAATTAACACATCATGGACTAACAGAGACTTGGAGGTAGAGACCTAATATTTAATAAACCAATTTAATTTTTAAATTATGAGGAGGAACATAGGCCTAAATCATTCACTTTAGAGGCTTTTATGTTTAATTTGAGTTTTACCAATATTTTTGCTTTATCACTTTGGGATGCTTATACATTATATTTTATTTACTTTGGAGGGAGCAGACAACGATTCCTGATGTTCTTAATATTTAGTTATGCTCTCTCTTCTTCTAGACAGGAGGGTTTTTTTTGTTTTCTTTTTATTTTTTTATTTTGCTATACTTTATTGATCCCCAGAGGAGGAAATTGAGGGCATCCACCTGGATGGATGAAGCAGCCACGGTACGGCGCTATCCCTTAACCATTCACACACACATTCACACCTAGGGCCACTTTAGAGTCTCCCATTAACCTAACCTGCATGTTTTTGGCCTGTGGGAGGAAACCGGAGAAATCCCGGAGTAAACCCACGCAGACACGGGGAGAACATGCAAACTCCACACAGATCACTGTTGGTCAGGGGCTGGGATCGAACCAGGGATCCCATGGCCAAGGGTGAGTTGCTGTGCTGGCGCAGTGCTAACCACTGTTCCACCGCACCGCCCGTTTTTCCTAGTGCTTTTAAGACGGCCATTGTCAAGTCTGTTCTGAAGAGAAATAATTTAGATACTGAAGTACTGAACAATTGCAGACCAGTGTCCAACCTGCCATTTTTAACCACTTGCACTCCGTTGTTCCGCGGGCGGGCAAGTCTCTGCGTCCTAGGACGCATGAGGGCGCACGAGAGCGCCCTCGTGCACGCTTGGATGCATGACGCATGATGGTGGTGATGGTGATGTAGTGGCGTCCAAGCGCCACTCAAAAAAAAACTGCAGAGACAGGCCGCGAACAGATTAGTTCATCTGATTGACCCTCTCATTCGACTAATAAGGAGCCTTGAATTGGGTTTCTGAAAACCTTGAAGAGCCAATGAATGAAAATCTAGGAAGGAGGGACGCCCCTACTGTGAACGCAGGAGCCAATTGAAGCACAGAAATTCAGGCTGGGTGAAGAGAGATTTAACTGTTGCAACAGATGAAAACAAAGGACGCTGGACGAATCTACTACAGACCCAGCAGCATGGCGAACCACCCACAAGGTGGGACCTGGCACTCATTCCAGCAGAACAGAACGTTTAGGATTCTCTTCCGTCATCATAGACGACGACAAAGGTCGATAATCATTCACCAAAACCGCAATAATGGACTTATGTTTTGATCGGGATCCCACGAGCCGAGCAGCGTCGCGTTCGTCTTACAATGGGAAGAGAAGTTTGCCACGACTCTGCTGCTGTGAAGAGGTAAGGTGTTACAAGCTAAATTATTATTTCTCCCTGAAAACTGTAATCCAAAAATGACTTTTGACCGATCGGTAAATTACAACTGTACTGCGCACGAAAGTACGAAGTGCGTGCGCCGCGATAAACGGTTCATTTGCCGTGTTCGGACCGTGAACGCCCCCCCCCCCCGCTGCTGAAGAGGAGCGGGGGGGGCCGTTCACGGTCCGAACGCCCCCGATCCGCGGGGGAAGCGTATGAGTCTATTCCTTCATGTAGCGATGGCCGTCTTCTGCAGCGAGGGGGGGGGGCACACACAGTAGCGAGGGGGGGGACAACCCCACACACACACACACAGTAGCGAGGGGGGGGGGGCGCTGTGAAAACATGCAAGGAGTGTAATCCATCATGTGGCGAGGGCCGAACTCCCGTCTTTTTAGCGGGGGGGGGGACAACCCCCCCCCCACACACACACACAGACACAGCCCTGAGTGTGACCTTTCATTAGAGCCCAAAATGAAGATTCTACATTGAATTATTCAAAAGTTACAGATGTTTTTCCAAACGGTGCCATTTGGCACAATTTGGGACACAGTTCCAAAACGCCTGGGACTACCTAGAACAAAGCTGTGTAAATATTCATTTTTTGTGGTATTGTTACCAAATTTGATCTCAGCTGGGATAACACTTGGTTCTACATTTCTGTTGCATTTCTCCAGCCGATCGACAGCTGTGTGTTATTTGCAAGCATTTGTATCCAAAAAAAACACAGTGTCCAAATTTTTTTTCTTCAAGTTCAGTATGTTTAGATGACTGTAACTCAGTGCCCGGAGCACGTAGAGAGATTATGGTTTTTTGCCAAAAAATTCAAGTGGTTTTCTTTTAAGATGAGACCAACCCCATGAAGATGCTGCAAAGGGTTGAAGAACAGCTTTCAATTTAGTTTGGGCACGTTATTTTTTGGCATTTTTAGGAAAATTGCCCGAGTGCAAAGTGGTTAAGCAAAAATTTTAGAAAAAGTAGTTTTTAAACCAGCTAAATAATTTTATGAAAACTCATGATTTGTATGAAACACTTCAATCTAGTTTTCGGTCAAATCAACAGTACTGAACGGTCCTGATCAAGGTCTAAGTGATCTTAGGATTAACATAGACAAGAGCATGCTCTCAGTCCTGGTCTTACTGGATTAAGTGCAGCATTTGACACAATTGACCATGATATTCTTTTAAACAGATAGCACAATATGATCAGCCTCTCAAACACTGTTTTTAGCTGGTTTAAATCCTACCTCACTGGCAGAGAATTTATGTCACCCTGGTGAACACTCATCAAAGAGATACAACATGGACTGTGGTGTTCCCCCAAGGTTCGATTTTAGGTCCAATTCTTTTTAATTTGTACGTGCTGCCACTAGGCAATGTCATCAGGAGACACAGAATTGCTGATGATACCCCAGCTGTCCTGTCCGTGTCTCCTGATGATCCAGCACCAACTGATGTCCTTTTAACTGAATTTTAGACATTAAGTCCTGGATGCAGAGAATTTCCGACGCTCAACCAGGACAAAACTGAAATTTTAGTAATCGGCCCTGCAGCTCAGAGGAGAGAAACTTTTACCAAATTACAAACATTGTCTCTATTCCATCAAAACAAGTTAAAAAACCTGGGCATTATGTTTGACTCTGAGCTTAGTTTTATTCTGCATGTTAATAATATTTAAAATTGGATTTTATATCTAAAGAATATAGCCAGAGTCCCACCGTTTCTCTCGAAAAAAAAAACCACAGACACTAAATGCATGCTTTATTTCCAGTCGTATTGATTATTGCAATGCTCTCCTTTCTGGGTCTTCCTAAAAAGATGATCAGTAACTTACACTATTACAGAATTCACCAGCCCGTGTGCTGACAAAGGACCAGAAAGAGAGAGGCATATTACGCCAGTTTTAGATTGCTGCATTGGCTCCCTGTGAGTTATAGAATCAATTTTAAAGTTCTTTTATTAGTTTATAAAAACTTTTAATGGTCTTGGTCCTTCTTATTTATTTGATCTGCTTTTACCATACCGTCCCTCTCAGACTCTGAGGTCCTCTGGTACTGGCCTTTTAATGATACATCAAGTTAGAACAAAAACCCACAGTGAGGCATCGTTCGAGTTTTTCAGCCCACGTCTATGGAACGGCCTGCCAGAGGCCCTCAGGGCTGCAGAGAGCATTGATATTTTTAAAAGGAGGCTCGAGAACCCACCTTTTTAGTTTAGCTTTTAACTAATTTTATCGTTCATGTTTATATACTTATTCTACTTATTTATATATCTTTATATTTTTAGATTATTTAATTCAGTTTTGCATTAACATTTTACATATGGGTGTATTTAATTATTCGTTAACCATTTTATTCTCTATTTTATTTTTTATTCATTATCTTACTCTGCTTCTTATTGTATTCTATTGTATTTTATTTTATCTTATGTTATTGTTAGCGCTAGTGTTTCCTCACTGGGGGGCTCTCGGCACTGGGAGCTGTAATTGGCACTGGCAGTGGGGATGCTGCTGTGGTGGTGGCCCTGGGCTGGTGGGATGGGGGACTTCAGTCAAAACCTGTTGGTTGTGGTGTGGACTCCTCTGTCAGCCTGGGCCGGGGTGGCCCTGTGGCAGCGTCTCTGCAGCTGTGGGTTGAGACCGGCTCCTGGTGCTGACGGTTCCCCCTATGACGGCGTTTCCTCACTCTGGTCCTCAGTGCTCAGCCATGTTTTAACTATGCCTGTTATTACTTGTGGGTGGGGTGGATTGGGGTGGGAGGTGGTGGGGTCTGGGGTGGGTTGGGGAATTGGGTGGATGGATGTCTTGGGCAAGAGTGTGGGCGAGGTGGGAGGGCTTGGGGACGGCTCTCTTTGGCTTTTGATCGTTTTGTTTGTGTTTTATCTGGAATTGTTTTTAACTGTAAAGCACTTTGAGCTGCATTTTGCTGTATGAAAGGTGCTATATAAATAAAGTTTGAAGTTTGATCACTGAGTGAGAGTTGTTGAGAATTAGAACAATTGCCTACGAGTACTGATTTTTCTGAAATTGCATATATTAAGTGTCCAGATCTCCTGACCTTTGACCTTGACCTCAAACTAGATGCAGACCCACTTCGGGATCATTGTAAGTGACTTTAGTGAGCATCAGGGCAAACATCTAGGAGGAGGAGTGATTCCCGTGAAATGTGGACGGACAGTGTGCATCGCATTAGCTCCTTTTGGCTTCACTGAATGAGCTAAAAAATTTGGAGTATTTATGTAATGTATGCTCCACCTCTTGTGAATAAAGCGGAGACAATATTTTTTCAAAAATTCATAACATAAACTGTATTCTTTCAAAGCCATTTTATTACTACAATACATGGAAAAAAATATTTGTTATGTATTACAGTCTGAAGAAAATGGCACATTAAAAAGGGTGGAGGAAATAAAAAAAAGTGTTAAAAGTCAGTTCTTGTGTGTGCTTATCATGACTACAATGTTATCTCGGGGGTCGGTGTTTGATGTCAGGTTGAGGTTAGAGTTTATGATAAGAAAGTCCCTGGGGTCAGAATGGCTCTGGTAGCGGGGAACATAAATTCTGTGTGGCCTCTGTTGTGCTGGGAATGATGACAGTGTGTGACACGCGCACACTCGTGTTCAGGGCAATTTGGATTCTCAATGTCACCAGAGCCTTCGCATGTGACCTGTTTCTCCGAGAGATGACCACCAACGTGACATTAGAAGGGGATAAGAGAGACATGATGGGCAAGGAGGAAAGGCGGTTGGGGACAAACAGAAAGAGATGAGGAAGTGAAGCAATAAAAGGGAAACAAAAGAAAGAAAACTAACCAAGCTAGGGAACAGTGAATGCTGCAGGCCACAAACCATTAGGCTGCAAAGAAAAGAAACAGGGTGCACAAATGATTGTGGATGCAGTATTGCAGAGTGGGGGTAGATCTGAGGGGGCTGCATGATGCTGCTTGCCCTTTTCCAGACACTGCCGCCTGCCACGGTCCAGTAGTCATACACTAATATCACGCGTCTCAACAACATGAATAAAACAGACGTAATAAAGATTGGCTCCCCTCCCTCCCTTTTCTCCTCTCTCTGCTGCTGTTCTGTTCTTCAAACAGAACGGGGTGAAAGGATGGAAAATGATGTCGTTCTGCATTTCTTATGCTCTCTCCTCCCGTTTCTTTTACTCTTTGATTGTCTTTCTGTTTCTCCTCCTTTTACCCCAACTGCCCCTCATTCAGTGAGTCCCCGGGGCTGTAAAGCTTGTCTGAGCACCGAGGGCGAGCTGTCCAAATTCTGTGGTAGTGCAAAGGAGAAGGAAACAGAAATGAGCTAAGGAACTGAAGGAAGGCTCTGTGTGCGCATGTGTGTGTGTGTGTATGTCTTGATGGGGCAAATGCAACTGTCACATTTCGGTCTACTGGGCAACATCAAACTGGATGAACAAAGAAATTATGCGGCCTCAGTGCAGAAAAGTATGCTGCGAGAGATTTTTTAAAAATGCAGCTGATGGAGACAGACAATGACAGAACACAGTTGAAGGCAGAACAAGGGGACTGGTAAGGTGTTCAGAACATAAGTAAAACATTCACTGTATTTTGAGCATAGCTGTTTTTCATTTTTATGCTATTTAAGTGGCCTATAATTATTGTTGCAATTCCAGCATAAAACAGTTCCCACAAATCATCAATACTTCCACACAAACAAGGCCTATATATGGCCCATTTCAGCACAATTTTTCCCAAAGACAAACTATACTTGTGTTCTGTTCTTCTGTTTGTCAAAGTCCAATACGGTAGCATACTGAATTGGTGTGTGATAGATACAGCAATGCATGACTTGTAGTGTAGAACTAGAAATACCTTTACATGGCTCAAACGCAAAATGAAGGATCTACACCTGTATTTAAAGACACTGAATCTTTGTTTTAACCCCTGAGATCAAACCAAGGGTCAGTGCAAAACACAACATAATCCAGCTGCATAATAAAGTTGTTGTTTTTTTTATCCAACTCACTATGTGTAAATACAGTTAGCACAGATTTATTTTTAAAAATCCCCCAACACAACTATCACAAACTGCATCTATGGCTATGATGAAGTTACCAAATGTTTGTTAAAACTCTTGGATGTGTAAAGACTTCCTGGATGACAGGGTGACAATATGTATGGGAACATATTCATACTATGTAGGATAACTAAGTAGACGGTTATGCTGTTTATTCCATCTAGCTACAATGCTCTGCACTGTGTGTATATATATTTATGTGTCCACATGTATATTCGCTGCTCTTGTTTTTCTTGTCTTCTTGATTGTTGCTCTGAGTGTTGCTGTCCCTGTGCTGTTGCAATCCTGGAATTTCCCCACTGTGGGACTAATAAAGGCTTATCTTATCTCTTAAATAATTATCATCTCCAATAAAACAATATAATCCCTTTCTGTCTTTTATGTGAATTTAACAAGTTGATTCCTTTTGCACAGCATGTGGGACACCATGTGGTGTATATGGACCATGCTTATCATTGTTTTCTAGGCCACACAGCTACTGCAAGCAGTGGAAGCTACAGTCTGTTATGCTGAGCATTAAGATAGAAGGCAGAAAGTACCATTTTTATATGCCCTTTGACATGACAAAGTTGTGAAGCAAACTCACAACCTCACAGCTGTGGAGTGGATTCTTTACTGCTCGAATGCTCCACTAGGCCACCCAGTCAGTTTCTTTTTTTTTTTTTTTCTTGGTAATGAAATTATATTTTGGAAACATTTTCTATTTCAGCTCCATTTCCACTAGAGAAGCTAGGAGGAGTGGTAGCCTACTGACAGAGCAACAACAACAGTGGCAAGATAGTCCCATGCATTCCACTCTACATTCATTTGGTGCATAGTAATCTCTGTATGATTTCAATCCATTTTCATCAACATATTTGACTTTGCAGTGCTCGGTTGAGATCGAAACTGTCAAACAATGTCACAAAGAAATACTCAGGAGACCAATGGTTCCTACCCCACAATGGAGGTGGGGGAGAGGACAAGATACAAGAATGGCCCTTGCCAAAGTGTCTGTACCCTAAAATTAGATCCTCCTTCCTATAGTCAAAACTGTGCTTTTGATTAATCAGAAGAGTCCATATACCTGAATAGCCCTCAAGTAATTCCCAAGTACATTTCCTTCAGTGTATCCCCCGTCATTAACACATGCTTTTTGCTTTCCATGGTTGATAAATTCAGTCATTTTCTTATTAGCAGTCTAACAGTCGTTTAATCTTTTCTCTCTTAAACTAATCCCCTGTCCTCCCACTACCGCACTGTTCCTTTGAGGGAAGATGGCAAGCTAAGAAGCCTTACTTTCAGCTTTTTTTTCTCCCTGCTTTTGAGTGTGTGTGTCTGTGTACACTTATAACACAGTGGAGAGCCTTATAAACAATTTAAGCAGTGTGAGTATATTAATGTGCCAGGGGGCATCTCAGGGCAGGTTTTATTGTTTTAAGCCCAATCACCTGATGTGTGGAGCTACCAGGGAGTACTACTTCACTTCCTGGAGTGTTGTGGAAGGTCAAACTTGAAGGAATTCAATTATTAACTCAGACAGAGGGTCAGATAATTGCAGCTAAATCAGAAATCTGGGGGTTGTAGACCAAGAAAATGAGGAGCTTGAACAGGCTTTAATAATGAATCAGGTCTGGACTGTTTCATCCAGCAAAAGTCAACAGCTAATCATGTAGGTTATTTGTATGCCATTAGTATTATAAAGTTTAGTATGGCTCACTATAGAGGGTATATGGATGATGTTACCGAACAGAACTCATGGCAGTTAGAAAACACTGAGTGGCAGCATTAGAGGGTAAAACACAAAAGATACACACAGTATTCAATTCACAGCAGTACACAGAGCACCTTGCTTGCATCGCACAGAGCTAATTTTATCATTCCATCTTGTATTAATTGGCAAAAAATTAAACAAATAATTAAAGGCTCTGAATCAGTTCCTCACTTATCGTGTGCTCCTTGGTCTTTACCCACACCTCGCTTACAGTCAAGTAAATAGTGTGGTATTAACATCTAACGTAAAAAAAAAAGTACTTTGTGCACTGCTGTGACAAAATATTTTGTGCAATTATACACACTACTATACAAAAATTCAATTTAGATTCAATTTACCACTTAGTCATGGTCTGCCCATCATGACACACACCTGTGTCAGTAGCCTAATTAGCAGTGATGCTCAAATATCAAACCCACAAACTAGCTTGCTAAAATGAGTTTAAAAAGTCATCTTTAAAGTGTTTCTTTCAAAAAGTGGAAAAGGCCCAGTGATGACGGCAGATAAGACAGTTTCACCATCACAAGCTCAGAGCTCCCAGTGATTATGCATTAAAGTTTTCTTAATCACTTTATTTTTTATGCTGATGTATTCTATTACTTTTAACTGATTCAGTTACTTCTGGCTTCCCTTTACATAACTTACCTGTCCAACTTCTGTGATCCCAGCTGGAACATGTATCAACAAATGACCATATATAATGTTTATACACATTGTACCTTATTTTACTATTATTTACTATCATACTCATATATCCAGTATAAAAAAATCCTAGTTTTAAACCACGCTGTAAAGTAGTCTGAGAAAAGGAAAACACATGAATCAGTGGGAGAGAAGAAATAATCTACACATGTGTAGAGATAGCCATCAGCCACCAGTGATTAAAGAGCTGGTTCACTAAACTATGATCAATGGCAATTACATGGTAACTAAATGGATTTCAGGACACACACACACACACAGAGAGAGAGAGAGAGAGTTTCCTGTGCTTTAACTGTCCTCCCACTCCTTTGGATTAAAAACCCTGTTAAAGTAAAAGACAGGGAGAGGATGTGCCTCCTGTATCTTCTCACCTTGGAGAGATCTCTGAAATTGCTGGCCAGTGTGAGGTCAAGTTCCTCTGAGTCGTAGTTGGTAATGATCCAGGGGAAGACCGGGTACTGGTTCAGGTCATTATAAGTCCGACCTGGGTGAATGAGTCAAAGGATTTTTTTTTTTTTTTTTGGGGGGGGGGGCAAAAAAAGACAACAGTTAATAATGAATGTTAAAATGTATATGCAAAGTTCTCCTACAGACATGTGTAACACCCATTGTAAAAACACTCACCAGAGATGGTGTTGAGAAACATCAGGTACTCAAAGTTGGATATCTCACGCCGTTGCCAGCGTTGAGTCATGTTGGATGCTTTGAACAGCTGCTTGGGTGTGGCCAGAGAAAGACGTCTACGAGGGGAATGAGAGAAAATAGATGCTGCTGAAATATTTCTGGGGATTCAAATGTGGGGATTAACCAACAAAATAATGAATGGACAGTTAACACATCACACAAATACCAAAAATGGGTATAACCTAAGAGGAACATGTAATTTTTAAAAAAGGCCATGCTCGCACGACGTTGAAAATATTAAGCATTTCATTTTGTGGTGTGATTTGCATGGTGAAATCAAAGAGAGCAGAACTATCACACAGTTTAAAAACATGTATAAAGAGAATATATTTTCAGGATATAAAGAAGAGGAAGGGTGAGGTGATTAGTACAAATACTAATATGGACAGTTTGGTTTAGTACTGTGTCTATTTGTTTCATGATGGAATCAATGATTTAACGTTATTACAGAGTATGAGAGTGGAGCAGGACCAGATAAGCATGTGCTTCATCCCACTCCTTTGGAACAATTATTTTTTCATCTACTGTACTGCTACTTTGTGTTTTTTTTTCTTGTTTTGTTATTTTTATAATGTTCAAATAAATCATTCATTCATTCAAATGGCAGACAGCAAACAAGCTCCGGGCTTTATTAGAGCTCAGCAATACAAGTGTCGTTAAATGAAAAATCTACTGAACTTACAGTCTTGCTAATTAAGAAGACAAATGTGCAATAAACTGGGCTGAATACACATTTTGAGTGGATACGAGTGTGTGTGTGTGTGTGTGTGTGTGTGTGCGCGTGTGTGTGTGCGCGCAGCCCCAGCACTTGATGTGTGCAGTAGGACAAAAACAAATGACCCCAAATGCAATTAAAACAGAAGAAAATGATGGAATTAATCATTGCCAGTGTGTGAGATTATAGTCATTAAGACTTCAAAAACAGGTGAAAATAAAACTTCCAAATAAAAGTTATGAATAATGTGCATTTTTCTAGATAACCTTTTTTTTTTTAACTTACAGCACACTATAATTGAATATGAACTATTAAAGAAGAGGAACCAATTCAAGCAAAATGTATCAATATAAAATTGATTAAATCAAATTATAATGAATGAATATTAGTTAAGAACTATGGGTACTTCTGTGTTTATTTTAGTTAGCACTGGACAATGAGTGAAGTAGTGCTGCACTGGCTCAAAAAGCTGCTGTGTTTGCACTGAGTTGCCCCCTACAGCTGTCCTGGGGTCGAGAGGGAAGGTGGCCCACAAACCAGCTTGATTAATGAGCACAGCATACACACACTCCCAACCGGGCCATCTGTGTGTGTTAAAAGCACTATCCTACATCCATACTGACTCACAACAAGATGAGGTGTGCTTTCTTCATCTCACTTTTAAAGTAGCCTGGACTTTCACATCTCCACATACTAAATCCGTGCTGATGACAGGTAGGAAAATGTTATTTAAAAAGAATCTTTACAGCAGCACAACGCATACAGTAACCTTTCACGAATATTGAAAAGCTTCACCAGACAGCAACTCTAACATAATGTCGATTAAATAAGACAAACAGGGTCACTGCTCTGCAAGAAGAAGTTTATACGTACAGTATTTACATAGACGCATCTAAACAAGTTAGAATATCATGACATTTTTATAGTTTAATTCCATAAATGCACTTTAATGTATTTTTACTCCTTACAAGTAAAGGAAAATATTTCAGACCTTTTTCAGTTTTCATTTTGAATATTGTGATTTTTAGCTTATTAAAATCAAACTACCTTAAATTATTAAAATACTAAGATCAATTAAAAAAGGATTTACAGTCCAGAAATAGCCAACTTTTTAAAAAGTGTGTTCACTTATACATTCAATACTCAGCTGTGGCTCCTTTACCACAAATTACTGGATCAATGCGACATGGCATGAAGGAGATCAGCTTGTAGCACCGCTGAGGTGTGATTGAAGCCCAAGTTGCTTTGAGAGCATTTTTCAGCTCACTTGTATTGTTGGGTCAGGTGCTTCTCATCTTTCGCTTGACTATACTACACAGAGGCCTAGTGGTCGAGCATCTGCCCCACAGCCTGGAGGTTGTGGGTTCACACCCCAGCCGGGTCATATCAAAGACCACATAAAAATGGTACTTTCTGCCTTCTAGTTTGGTGCTCAGCATAATAGAACAGGGAAAGGAAAGTTAACACACAGTGCTACCAGAGGACTGACCTCCCACTGTAGCTTTCACGACTTGGAGTAGTTGTGTGGCCTAGGATCAGAGAAACAGAGATAGGTGCTGCCCCTATACACCCATGGTGTCCCACATGCTGCAGAAGGGAATTAACTTAATACTACATAAAGGTCAGGTGAGTTGGCTGGCAAGTCAAGACCAGCAATATTATGGTCAGCAAACCACTGTGTAGTATTTTTGCACTGTGGACTGTTGATAAGTCCTGCTGGAAAAGGAAATCGGCATCTCCATAAAGCTTTTAAGCAGATGGAAGCATGAAGTGCTCTAAAATTTTCTGGCAGACAGCAGTGCTGCCTCACCATTCTTCCTTCAAACTCTGGGATCTTGATTTTTAAATGAAATTTTTAAAAAATTGCTTTCATGAGGAAAGAGGACTTTGGACCACTGATAAACAGTCCAGTTTTCTCTTTAGCCCACCTAAGACATGGCTGACATCTCTTTTTCAGGAGTGGCTTAGTGTTAAGAACCACACACAGTTGTAGACTTCTGTGTGTGGAGGCTCTTGACGCATTGACACCAGACTCAGTCCACTCCTTGTGAAACTCTCCCAAGTTCTTGAATTAACTTTTCTTGACAATGCTCTCAAGATTACAGTCATTCCTGTTACTCCTGCACCTTTTCTACCACTCTTTTTTCTTCCAGTCATCTTTCTAGTATGTGTTTTGATAAAGCACTCTGTAGACAGCCAGACTTTTCAGCAATGACCTTCTGTGGCTTACCCTTCTTGACATTAGTCTTCTGAACTTGGGGCGGCAGTGGCTCAGGAGGTAGAGCAGGTCGTCTAATAACCCGATGGTTGGCAGTTCGAATCCTGCTCTCCCCAGATATCCTGCCGTTGTATCCCTGGGCAAGACACTTCACCCGCATTGCCTCCAGTGTCCATGACACTGGGTATGAATGTGTATAAATGTATAAATGTTCGGTGGTGGCCGGAGAGGCTGCTGGCGCGAATTGGCAACCATGTTTCCGTCAGCCTGCCCCAGGGCAGCTGTGGCTGCAGTAGTAGCTTGCCATTACCATTGTCTGTCTGGAGTAAATGAATAATGTATCTACTTGTAAAGCGTCTTTGAGTGTCTATGATAAAGCGCTATATAAATCTGATGCATTATTATTATTATTTGAACAATTGTCAAGTCAGTAATTTTCCCCCCATGACTGTAGCTGTATGTACTGAACTGGTCAAGGAGATAATTAGTACTTACAGAAAAATGTAAATTATGATAAATCCATCATCCATGAATATACAACCCACAGTTATAGGTCAGGATCCTGAGGTGAACCTGTGTAGCAAGTGTGGTGACCCAAGAGAGGCTTTACTCGTTCTATAAAGAGGGTATAAAGAATGTTAACCTTGACCTTTGGACCCCAACCCCATAGTCAGAGGTCAGGATACCAAGGTGAACCTGTGTACCAGGTTTGGTAGCTTTAATCATTTTGTAGTAATAGTAAATTTACCATAGTGCAAATGGAATGCTAACGTTGATCTGTGGCATTTCCCAAAACCATAGTCAGGTCAGGGTGTAAGTCGTCCAAGATATGTCTTAGATACAACTGCTATATTGATTTGAAAAGCCTACATCACTTCTTTCAGTAGTTATTGCGTTTACAAGATTTAAGTAAAATCTAGCCTCTGACCTTGATCTCAAGGACATCCGATCAGAGTCAAATTACAATATACTGTATGTATCATCAGTGTATATCAAATCATGGTACCACGTTTCAAAACATTTGGAACAAAACTGGAGGAGAAGTTGATTTACCAAGATATCCATCCATCCATCCATTTTCTACCGCTTTTCCAGAGGTCCGAGTCGTGGAGGCAGCAGTTCAAGCAGAGAAGCCTAGACTTCCCTCTCTCCAGCCACCTGTTCCAGCTCTTCAGAGAGGATACCAAGGTGCTCCCAGACCAGCTGAGAGACATAGTCTCTTCAGCGAGTCCTGGGTCTGCCCCGGGGTCTCCTCCCAGTGGGACGTGCCTGAAACACTTCAAGTGGGAGGCATCCTGATCAGATGCCCAAACCACCTCAACTAGCTCTTTCAATGCGGAGGAGCAGCGGTTCTACGCTGAGCCTCTCCTGGATGACTGAGCTCCTCACCCTGTCTCAAAGGGTGAGTCCAGCAAGCCTACGAAGAAAGCTCATTTCAGCTGCTTGTATCCATGATCTCATTCTTTCGGTCATTACCCAAAGCTCATGACCCTAGGTGAGGGTAGGAACGTAGACTGACCGGTAAATCGACAGCTTCGCCTTCGAGCTTAGCACCCTCTTCACCATGACAGACCGGTACAACAGCCGCATCACTGCAGATGCTGTTCCGATCCGTCTGTCAATCTCTCGCTCCATTCTCCCCTCACTCATGAATAAGACCCCGAGGTACTAAAACTCCTCCACTTGGGGCAGGAGCTTGTCCCCAACCCGGAGAGGACAAGCCACCTTTTTCCGGCTGAGGACCATGAACTTGGACTTGGAGGTGCTGATTCTCATCCCAGCTGCTTCACACTCAGTAGCAAACCATCCCAGTAAGACCTGTAGGTCATTGCTGGATGAAGCCAACAGGACAGCATCATCTGCAAAAAACAGAGATGAGACCCTGTGGTCACCAAGCATGACACCCTCCGTTCCCTGGCTGCGCCTAGAAATCCTGTCCATAAAAATTATGAACAGGATCGGTGAGAAAGGGTAGCCCCGGCGGAGTCCAACTCTCACTGGGAATGAGTCCGACCGAGTGCTGGCAATACGAACCAAACTCTCACAACAGTCGTATAGAAACCGGATAGCTCGTAATAACAAGCCCGATACCCCATACTCCCGAAGCACCCCCCACAAAAAGCCACGAGGGACACGGTCGAATGCCTTTTCCAAGTCCACAAACACATGTAAACTGGTTGGGCAAACTCCCATGAACTCTCGAGGATTCTCAGGAGGGTAAAGAGCTGGTCCGATGTGCCAAGGCCAGGATGAAAATCACATTGCTCCTCCTGAATCCGAGGTTCGACCAACGGCCGGACTCTCCTCTCCAGTACACAAGATAGTTACTGTCAATTAACTGAGGTGAAATAGGATCTCATAAGTCAGGGACTATAACTAGGGGTGGGAGAAATAATAATTTTTTCGATGCATCTCAATGTGGATGTGAAAGATTCTGAATAAATGCACAAATGACAAAATTCTGATTCTTAAATATGTATTTATAACGTAATCTTATATCACCGGAAAGAAAAAAGCAGATCCTTAAACACAGAAATTGCCGCCTGCCCGAATGGTCTTTCTCATGATGGACAACAATGAAGACAGATTCTTCATTTTATTTGGATCGGGTTGCTAGGGCGTCACTTTCATGCAATCTGTATATTGTATATGGATATATAAACAAAAACATAATTAATGGAAAGAAAAAAGCAGACTCTTAAACACGGAAGTTGGCACCCGCCCGGACGGTCTTTCTCATGATGGACAACACTGAAGAGAGACTCTTCATTTTATTTAGGTCAGGTTGCTAGGGCGTCACTTTCATGCAGACTGTGTATTGTATATATATATATATATATATATATACACACACACACACACATATAACATAATTAACGGAAAGAAAAGGCAGACTCTTAAATGCGGAAGTTGGCGCCCAGACAGTATTTGTTGCAGCATATACTGTAAATCTGTTCATATCTGTGGCCGCAGCGCTCAACATTGGCACAAAACTCCCCATTTTATTTAATTATGGGTGTTCAGATCAGTTTGCTGGAGTGTCACTGTCATCCTCTATGGACACGTGGACCGAAGATGACATTCAATGTATGTGTGTGAAATGTGTCTGTGGCGAGTAGGTCATCCAACTTGCACAGCCGTGGCTAGACCAAAACATGGAAAGACCGAAACCAGCCGGTAGAAATGCTTCTATTTTTCATTAGAAGTGTATATAATAGTAGAGCACACTGTTAAATTCACAGCCTTTATTGGTGGTAAGGCTAACACAACACTTCTGTGTCTGACTCTTGAAGAAGACACTAAGTGTTTGAAACGTTATTATTATACGTTTGATAAATGTATTGGCATCTTCCACTCACTGCCACATGTGAATTGGAACAGTTAAGAAGGATATAGCAAACAAGCTCTGGCAATAATTATGCATATTTACCTGTAAAGTGTTAATTAATTTGCAATGTCCTAAAAAATTAAATAAAATAAATGTTAAAATCAGTAATAAGTCTACGAGCTAAGAAGACTGAAGAGTCTCAGCACCAATAAAGGCTGTGAATCTGACAGTGTGCTCCAGACTCTTGTCCTCTGTCATTTTGATATCCTTAAGCTGACAAGCACCTGCAATAGCTACAGTATCTTTGGGTGGAAGTGCAGAAACTCCTTTTTCTAATATTTATATGTTGGAGGGGGAAGAGAAGCATCGTAATCGAAGCCCCCTGAATCGTAATCGGCTCGAATTGTGAGGTGCCTAAAGATTCCCACCCCTAGCTACAACTCCTACAAAAATCATCCGATCTGAGCCAAATTGCAATATTGTGGTGGCACTTAGGGGGTTTCTCCACCCAGAACCAGAGGTCGGGGGGGGGGGGGTTAAAAGGATTGAATGAGGAAGAAGGAAGACGCACTGTGGCACCGGGGGGTCTTAGAGGTAACAGAAGGGAGTAGTCGACCCCCGGGGTGACAAGAGTCACACCAGAGTTTGCCAGAGCATAAGAGATGGTGACCAGCAAGGCTTTGTGTCCTGTATGTTAATGTGCCAGACATGCTTTGTGTTCTGTGTGTAATGTCTTATCTCCGGGTCTCAAAGGCGGGAATAAAGAGGAATAAAGGTGAGCGCCCAGAGACCCCGGGGGAGATTCTGTTTTCGGTGTTGGAGGTGAAATAAAGTTTGTGTGTTGTCCAACTCGCTGTCCCACCTGCTTTCATCTTCCACAATATGAGCATTATCAGTGTATATCAAACACTGGTACCAAGTTTCAAAACAAATGGAACAAAACTGTGGGAGGCGTTGATTTCACAAAAGTGGGACAGACAGACAGATGGACGGACGGACTGCCCCATAACATAATCCCCATTCGGTCTTTGCCCAAAGGGGTCTTTGACCCCATTTGGTCTTCGGCCGGTGGAATATAAAAAAACAAATGAAAATGTTCAGGATAGTCCAACTTTTTTTTCAACACACCTACAGTGGATATAAAAAGTCTACACACCCCTGCTCAAATGCCAGGATTTTGTGATGTAAAAAATGAGACCAAGATAAATCATTTCAAAACTTTTTCCACCATTGATGTGACCTATAACCTGTACAACCCAATTGAAAAACAAATCTTTTCAGGGGAAAAATAAAAAGCTTACAATAACCTGTTTGCATAAATATGCACACCCTTAAACTAATACTTTGTTCAGGGTTTCCTCTGGTAACATTTCTTCGTGGCGGCCCACCTCGCCAGAAAATTTACCACCACACCAAGAAGGAGATATGAATTTAAGAAAAATTTATGAAGCAATGACTTTCCGCAAGTGCGCACACAAACAACGCGCGTGGCCGTCATCCGCGCAGAGTTTAGAAGCGCTCCGCCCACGCGAGCTTTCCAGTCAGTCAGCAGGCAGTGTCTCGCTACCGGCAGCAGCATCTTCGTGGAAAAAGAGTGA
The DNA here is from genome assembly GCA_020510985.1 of Pholidichthys leucotaenia. Lineage (NCBI taxonomy): Eukaryota > Metazoa > Chordata > Actinopteri > Cichliformes > Pholidichthyidae > Pholidichthys > Pholidichthys leucotaenia. The sequence continues at coordinate 214,628,690 of CM035848.1, forward strand.
AAACCAGGAAGTCAAACAGCAGAAATAGACTCTATTTGAAGAGAAACTTTGTGAAGAAGTCTGTCATTTCTTCGTTGGTGAAAATCCTGGCACATCAGCACCTTGGCGCTACCTATCAGCGGGAGTGAAACTACAAATGATGGTTGTGTGCATGCATCAACCGCTTGGCCTGGGTAGATGAAAAAAGTGAGCATGTACAGCGCCGCATGCGTCCCGGGCTCGTCCAAAGCCTACGTGAACCAAGGCGGACTAGAGGGGAAATGCAACATGAATAAGGCTCGACTGTCCGACAGAAACATGAGTTTATTGAAGTACTTTAAATGCGGGGGGAAAAAAAATCAGAAGAGGTATGTAAGCACTGGAGGCATTTATCATGGTTTTAACCCACTGGAAACAGGAGCAATAACGGAAGAGTTGCTTAGCTAAGAGATGTGGTTAGAATTCAAATGCAGCCGGCTTCATATGAAGGGAAAGGCAAAGGGGACTACTGAATTGCTGAGGATATATTTCACCAGCCACTACAATATTAAGTTATGTTCCCAATTATGTACCTGGCAAATTAAGATAAGATAAGATAAGCCTTTATTAGTCCCACAACGGGGAAATTCCAGGATTGCAACAGCACAGGGATAGCAACACTCAGAGCAACAATCAGAAGGCAAGAAAAAAACAAAACAAAAAAAAAAAACAAGCAAGCAAGAGCAGCTAATATACATATGTACATATTACTATAAGATATATATATATATACACACACACACACAGACACACAGTGCAGAGCATTGTATGATGACCAAAATTCATGAAGTTAGTGACTTTAATCCGTCAGCAGCCTTCAGACAAACTAAACGTGCCAGCATTTGGATTTCAAAATAAGAGAGGTTTTTCTTGGTGGTGGTGAGATTTCTAAAAAAAAAAAAAAAAAAAACTATAAATATTTAGAAATATTATAACAGAAATAATGGCATCCTTGGTCATTTAAGTTAATTTAAATCATTAAATACAAGTTTATTAATTTTTTTTTCTTTGTAATGGAAGTTAAATTATTGTTCTGTTCTGACTGCAAAGTTATGGTCAAAAAATATAAATTGTAAAAAAAATACTATAGTCCGTGTCAAATTTATTCAAAAAACAGTAATTTTATTTTTTTTTTTTAAAACGGACAAAAATAAGCCATAAAATAATCCACAAATTTATAATAAAGTTTCAAATGTACAAGAAAGTAAATTTTACAAGAGGAAATTACAAATTTGAGGAAAATGGTTTCAAATTTAGATAAATTTACAGAGAAAAGTAGAAAACTATAAGAAAATTGTTATAAATTTTGGAGAAAAACCTCAAACCTTCAAGACTGAAGTCATTACTCAAGTTTTAAGTGGGTGCTCTTTGTACCCTTAACTAGAAATTTTTGGTTGTCTCCTTTAATTTACATGGCACTTGATATTTTCTAACCTGTTTGTATACCACCATAGACAGAGAGAGAACCTGAATTAGACAGAGCTCAGAGAGGGCAAGATGAGACAGAAGAGAGGAGCCAAGGAGAGGAAAGTGTTCAGGCAGAGGGTCCAGGTGAGGTGAGAGCAGAGGAAGGAGAGAAGAATGACACCAGTAAAAAGTCCAAATACAGGACGTCTGGGTGAGACCCCAAATGGCCCAATATTCCAACATTCAAGCCTTGGCTGTACAATACTTCAAATTTTAAGTTCCATATGCACAGCAGTGGCTCAGGAGGTAGAGCGGGTCGTCCAATAACTAGATGGTTGGGGGTTCAAATCCCGCTCTCCCCAGATATCCTGCCGTTGTGTCCCTGGGCAAGACACTTTACCCACCTTGCCTCCAGTGTCCATTACACTGGGTATGAATGTGTATAAATGTTCGGTGGTGGCCGGAGAGGCCGCTGACCCAGATTGGCAGCCACGTTTCCGTCAGCCTGCCCAAGGGCAGCTGTGGCTACAGTAGTAGCTTGCCACTACCATTGTCTGTCTGGAGTGAATGAATAATGTATCTGTAAAAAGTGTCTTTGACTGTCTATGATAAAGCGGTATATAAATCTGATGCATTATTATTATTATATCCAAAGTTACTGTGCAAAATTTAAAAAAAGAAATAAATAGTATAAAATTAACATATTCATACATATGTATCCCCCCCCCCCGGAAAAATATGTTGCCACTGCGCCAAGGTCTTTAAGCCAGTGGAAACACTGCTTTGTTGCAACACCTTTGCCTTTTATTACAGCACTCAGTCTTTTTTGGTAGGAGTCTATCAGCATGGCACATCTTGATGTGGCAATATTTGCCCACTCTTCTTTGCAAAAATGCTCCAAATCTGTCAGATTGCGAGGGCATCTCCTGTGCAACGCCCTCTTCAGATCACCCCACAGATGTTCGATCGGATTCAGGTCTGGACTCAAGCTGGGCCATTCCAAAACCTTAATCTTCTTCTGGTGAAGCCATTCTTTTGTTGATTTGAATGTGTGCTTTGGGTCATTGTCGTGCTGAAAGATGAAATTCCTCTTCAGCTTTCTGGCAGAAGCCTGAAGGTTTTGTGCCAACACTGACTGGTATTTGGAACTGTTCATAATTCTCTCCACCTTGACTAGGGCCCCAGTTCCAGCTGAAGAAAAACAGCCCCAAAGCATGATGCTGCCACCACCATGCTTCACTGTAGGTACGGTGTTCTTTTGGTGATGAGTAGTGTAGTGTTTACACCAAATATACCTTTTGGAATTATGGCCAAAAAGTTCAACCTTGGTTTCATCTGATGTGTTTGGAAGATTTCAAATGTGTTTATGCAAAATGTAGCCAGGCTTGGATGTTTTTCTTCTTAAGATAAGGCTTTCGTCTTGCCACCCTAGATGGGAGATTGTCGTCACATGTACTAAACAGCCAGTACTTGTCAGAAATTCCTGCAGTTCCTTCAATGTTGCTGTTGGCCTCTTGGCAGCCTCCCTGACCAGTATTCTTCTCGTCTTTTCATCAATTTTGGAGGGACGTCCAGTTCTTGGCAATATCACTGTTATGCCATATTTTCTCCACTTGATGATGACTGTCTTCACGGTGTTCCATGGTATATTTAATGCCTTGGAAATTCTTTTGTACCCTTCTCCTGACTGATATCTTTGAACAATGAGATCCCTCTGATACTTTGGAAGCTCTCTGCGGACCATGGCTTGTGCTGTAAGATGTGACTACAAAAATGTCAAGAAAAGCATACTAGAACAGCTGAACTTGCACGGTGGCGCAGTGGTTAGCACTGCTGCAGCACAGTTTACCCTTGGCCGGGGGATCGTGGGTTCGATCCCAGCCCCCGACCAACAGTGATCTGTGTGGAGTTTGCATGTTCTCCCCGTGTATGCGTGGGTTTACCCCGGGATTTCTCCGGTTTCCTCCCACATGCCAAATAAACATGCAGGTTAGGTTAATTGGAGACTCTAAAGTGGCCCTTGGTGTGAATGTGTGTGTGAATGGTTAAAAGGGATAGCGCCGTATTGTGGCTGCTTCATCCATCTAGGTGGTGGATGACCCTTAATTTCTGTAAAGCGTCTTTGAGTGTCTATGATAAAGCGCTATATAAATCTGATGTATTGATTGATTGATTAACTTTATTTGGGGTTAATCAGAGGCACTTTAAATGGTGGCAGGTGTGTGCTGACTCCCATTTGGAATTTGAATGTAATTTGTTAATTCTGAACACAGCCACGTCCACAGTTATAAGAGGGTGTGCATATTTATGTAAACAGGTTATTGTAAAAAAACAAATTTTCCCCTTAAAAGATTTCAGTTTGGTTTTCAGTTGGGTTGTACAGGTTATACATAAGTCACAAATGCTGGAAAAAGTTTTGAAATGATTTATCTTGGTCTCATTTTTTTAGATCACAAAAACCTGGCATTTGAACAGGGGTTTGTAGACTTTTTATATCCACTATGTATATAACAAATAACTTCAAAAGATTGTGAAACATTCAAAGCATTATTATCATTATTCTACATTTTAACACTGATAACACACAGGCCTGCTGCTAGCTTCATCACTGCCTGAACACAGAGGAAATATGAGGTGGGGGAGGTGGCTGTGTGATGCCTGCAGGGTTACATGCAACTATTTGCCTCACTCTGATGAAAATAAATAAATGAAACGCAGAGTTTGTGTGAAACCAATTATGTTTAGGTTGTCAGGAAGGGGTATGAGGGAGGGGCAGATTAATGATCAGTGCAGGTGACAGGAAGAGACTGACTTTCAGGATCTTTGAAACAGAAAACAGAGATATTGGATGATCCTCTTTTGTCTCCTCTGTTGAGCTTTTTGTTTTTTCCCCTACACATCTAATTTTCCCTAGTACAGTGTGTACCTATTTATTTGTAAAGCACATAGTACTGCTGCTACAAAGTCTTTAGGAGCTGTTGCCATTTAAATCAACTAAAAGGAAGGAAAACTGATCAATCTAACCTGGTCTGTGGAAGGCCGAAGTTGGTGCCCACTCCAACACGAGGAAGACTGTGAACCACTTTCTTTACTGTGGCTGTATCTGAGAAGTTGAACATGACTGCCGCTGCCAAAGTACAGAGCAAGACATACTTATTACAAAGATTACTTTATTTTGTGGGGTAAAGAAGTCATCAAAATACCCTTTATCAAACACAATAATGTCAGTTGTTATTGCTCCTAAAAAAGTTACATGTAGGAAACTAAAGGTGCTCACTTACTTCTGTTAGCCATGAAAACTTCCAGGGCAGTATTCTGCAGCAGGTAGCGTCTGGCAAAGATAGCACGAATCTCAGTGAACAGCCATTTTCCATGAAGGCCTTCTGTATAGGCTAAAATCTAGAGGACAGAATGGGGAAAAAATAGTGAGGATTAAAATGATTTAGTGAAAAAAGATTGGAAAGTGGGGCCCAGAAAGAGACCCGAGAGACTATAAGAAAGAAAGAGGGGGAAGAGCATACAGGTTCATTTTTCACACAGTGATGGCATGACGGCCTGAAGACCACGATTAATGTCTTATATTGATCAGCCTCAATGAAAAACACATTCGTTCAGCAGCAGAATGGGCACTATTCAGCAGGAAGGAGTGAAGGAAATGCTCTGTTCACTAAAGGACCATCTATTATGATGATAAGCGACAATTGTGGTTAAGATGCTGAACATCTGATTAGGCATATTTTCTATATTTTCTTGGAGGTGAATGACACTGAGGTCAGACAATATCGTGTTACCTATGCTCCCCGTTTAAAAATGCTTCGATGAAATGAGCTTAATTTGTCCCCATGGAGGCTGTGGTGGCTGTCAGAGTGACTTGTTCTGACGGCTGTCAGAGTGCCTGACAGGGCCAGATGCTTAGCACAGCCCCTGTGATTCATGCCCCTACTAATCCACCATTTAGGATTGCTACTAACCTACTTAGCACTGCTTTGTTAACTAGGTTTTTGTTTCACGCCGGTGCTTTTGGCTTCAAAGGTGTCTGCTGAAAGGAAGCATGCTGGGATAAAGCAAAAAGGTAACATGACATTATGGATTATGAAGCTTTTTATTAATCGAAAATATTAAAATGTGAGCTGGCAAGCTAGTCCAGTGTCGGGTTAAAGGAGCTCATTAAAGGACAGGGATAGCAAGTGGGACCAGCTGAGGCCTTTAGCGAAGGATGGCCTCTCACTTGCCGTCTCTCTCAGAGGAATAAGACCTGCCTGCATCACAGACTCACTTCAAAGTCTCCAGAGTTCAATTAAATGTGGATTAGTGGCTTGAAGGAACTGGCCAGGGCAGCATCCACCAGACTCCTATCTTCTTCAGTGGCAGCTAGGATGACTCTACCACTCACCCTCAGCATATATAGTTTAAATCACAGAGGAAAGGTATTTTAATATTAGTCTGTTGCTTGATTTAAATGTAAGCATTTTGCAAAATGGATTTTAATTTTAAAAATTCAGCATAACACAAGAAAAATGGGGTAATAATAAGTTTCAACACAAATTTCATATCTGTACACACAGGTTAGAAGGTGGATTCTAACCACACAAAATTTACAATTTACAATCATGCTATAGAATTTGCTGATAATGTAGGAAAATGAATCATGAGGAGCTTCAGGTGTTCTGACAACTCAGACAACACTGTAAGATTACCATGTCAATGAAAACCCATCACAAATTGCAACACAGTCTATTTTCTCCTCTATCTGATCAACACTGAAATTCATGTCTTCAAGAGTATAATGACTGAATTCTCTCCATGTGGCCTTTCACCTCTAAAAAGAGTCTGGACGACTCATTTCATTCCCAGGGAGACGCTCAAAAAAGCCTCAAGATGGACGTCAAGAAGACGCCTGGTGCTGAACTGATGAAGCAGCCAGCTCTGATTCCACAGACAGATATGACAGCAGTGGAGGCAGCGAGAGATCATATTTTTCCTGGACCGATGAATCTCCGGGAATGCTGTAAACAGCACTCTCTGTTCCCCGGACCACCGTCAACCCCCATCCCCATCAGCAGCACCCTTTCCATTGCAGATGAAAAGGCTGAGAATGTGACAACAAGCGTGACAAACTATCTGCACTGTAATGCCTGAGTTGTGACCACAGCTGGACAAATTACAGTGGTGGGGAGGTTATTGTCCAAGCTGGAATTATGGCTACACTGGCTTTCTCTGTGATATATAGTAACGAGGAAGTGCATCAGTTGGGCTCAAAGGGATGACAATGGCACAGTATGATCTACCAAATGAAATATACAGTATATATCAAAATAGTTGATTAAGGAGCACAAATTGATCAGGAGTGTCTATTTCAAGTGGGGCACCGTCCAAGGACTTCAGTGTGGTGTGGCATTCTGAGATCAATTTCGAGGCGACACGCGAGAGGACGCAGCCAAACAGAAAACAAAGAGACCGGTCTTGACCGTAATGCGTTTCCTCGCTCTCTCGCCTCCCTTCCCATCTCTCCCTCTCCCCTCTTTCAACCTGTTTGTGCAGCGGGCTGCAGCTCATTTCTGAAGCACTGTCGTTTGTCTTTGTCAGATGCCCAAAGAGGCTGCGGAATGAAGAGGGACACATGAAGAGGGCTCGGGTGACTGTGGCTGTGGCATCTAACCACACACACACACACACAGAGTCACCACTGAATCTCGAAGACAGTCTGTGCCGTGATCCCACTCCATCACCCTTCTAAACACATTCCTCTTTACCAACCAGTACCCCCTTCAGGACAAGATGAAATTTAATTGAAATTGTGCTGGATTACAGACGAGCTAAAAAAAAAAAGCAACTGAACAACTATCAGGGAAACAGGTTCAAGATAGATGAGGCTCTCAACCTGCCTTCGCTCTTGGGCACACTGGGTGCATGTGTGTTTTGGGGCTGATAAGACCCTTGAGTTGGAGAGCGAAGCCACTGCCAGCGATGATCTTTATTTGTCATAACATGTGAAAGATAAAGGAAGAAAAAAATTTTGGAAAAAGAAATGCTTAAAATACACACAGGCAGTGTTCAGTGAGAGATGTATGCATATCACTGAACTGTAATGTACTGTGTATCCTTGAAGGAAAAAAAGAGGTGATTGAAGTTCAATTTGTTGCCTGTTATTAAGCATTTCCGCATGGCTGCCTCAGTTAAAGGATAATGGATGAGGGATTTATTATTACCTTTTGGTCAAATGAAGTGGTGTGGGAGATAAGGTGATGAAATTAATGAGCGGGAGGAAGAGAGGTGATCCATCAACATCAAAACCGAGCCTAGGGACAAGCAATATTAGCAAGAACTTGGTAGAATTGCTATAAAAATAAACTGTGGATGTGCAAACAATGGGCTGAGCTTGCAGATTTCTAAGACATAAAAAGAAATATATAATAAAACATACTTTCCTGAGTTACATCGGTGCCAGGCTATTTGTGACACTCTCTCGCATGACTGACCGCAGAATCAAGCAATCTGCAATAAAGGGAGCTTCAGACCGAGACGCCAGCAACACTTTTACTGCAGCGCCAAATGAAAAAGTGCAGACAAACACAAACTGACATTTAAGGGCTTTTTGGCACAAAGTAATTTTATGGAGAGACCAGATAATACTTATCTCTTCTCTCCTCATTCTTTGCCCATACTCATGTATCTTCACCTCCTCCCCCGTTAAACCCCAACTCTCCCCGTTCCACACGGGTAAACGAGGCCTTGTCACCCCCCATCAGTAAATGAGTTCATCGGACTAACGAGCAAGCAAGGGCCTCGACATGCACTAACAAGGGTCGGCTGGCTGCCTGAGCCTTTGGACCAATCAGGACCCTCATCAACGTTGACACAAAGCCTCCCCAAGCCCTCTGGAGCCAATTAAGACAGATTTTGTTTTTGAGATTGAGTGATGGAAAAAAAACAGATAAGAAGAAGGGAGTAGGGTGTAGACAGTAGTTCTCTAGAAAGGAAAACACACATTTACATTGTGAAAATATTTCCAGAAAAGAGGTATGAAGTGGTTACAGGTAGAGGCTGTATGTTTCAGGGGCTCTGTGTTGATCCAATGCAAGCCATGTAAGAGGAAAACCCCACTCCCTCAGAAGAACCTGGAATCATATGACCTTCAGCCACATGACTCTGCTTTCACACCCCAGCAATTTTCTTCAGGACTTCATAGCTCAGCAATTACTTGAAGTAACTGGCAACAATATGACACAGTTTTTACCCATGAGCATCATGACGTTTGAATTCTGCAGAAAATACAAAAAGGAAATGTGACGACCGGAGTGGTGGTCGAGTGGTAGAGCATCCGCCCCACAGCAGGGGGGCTGTGGGTTCAAGCCCCAACCAAGTCATACCAAAGACCATAAAACAATGGTACTTTCTGCCTTCTAGCTTAGTGCTCAGCGTAATTGAATGTGGAAAGGAAAGTTGGTTACCAGCTGCAGGGGGAGTGCAATCCTGTGTACACCTGATGTTGGACCCAAGCCCAGGTAAATGGGGAGGGTTGCATCAGGAAGGGCAACCCGGCATAAAATCCTTACCAAATCAAATGTGTGGAATGTGATCCGCTGTGGCGACCCTGAATAGGGAGTAGGGCTGTGCGATATGACGATATATATTGGGTGACACAATAAAAACATCTATCATTTGACATAAAACTATTGTTTATATCGGGATTTAAGACACATACCCCGTTTCTACTTGTCACCATCCCACCTCTCCTCCGCAGTGCACCAGGTGTGTGGGTTCCAGTGGTTAGCACAGCAGCTAACTCCAGCACAGCAGCTAATGATCTGATCAAATAGCTTTTACTTCTGTTTGCCAGGGATATGGGACCATTTCCCACCATGCTGTATCAGAGAAGATAGTCCTCTAACCTCGTTTTAATTGGAGGTAAGTGACATTAACACCATCTCTCTCTAATTATAAAACAGCAAATGCTAAATGTCAATGCTACATTGTTGCTAAGAGGAAACGTACTGCTGAGTTTAATTTTTTCTGAAAAAATATTACTAAAGCTGCAAAAGTGCATGATAGCAGCTACATACACACTAAATAATTAATATTGTGGTGCACATGTGGTTTCATATGCTTCACATGTGTATTACTGTATGCTTATTATATGCTTCACGTCTCAGAGGAACAAAAGGTCTGAACCTCCTAGGGGTAACAGGAGGATGTGAAGTCTGGCCTTTTGTATGCAAAGAGATGGCCTTGAGGGATTTCCTGACCACCAGGACTTTAGGTGGAGACGAGAAGACCTGGAGGGGGATGCATTGTGATTTGGGATGAAAAGACAATGTGACTGTGTGCTTTGATGTCCTGGGGTATTAAAGGGACAGATGTTGGGGGATTCCTTTCTCTTTCTGTTTTTGGATGTTGGAGAATGTGAATGTGAATAAAACTGGTCTTGAGAAATAAACTCAGCCTCGTCTTTCCATACATCTCCACACTGGTGACCCTAAGACGTATCATGAGCGGAGACGAATCTCCCGAGCCAGACTCGTCAGCAGCCAGCCAAACGAATGCAGCCACAGTTCAGCTACCGGACTTCTGGCAGAACAATCCGCGCTCCTGGTTTAACGCAGTCGAGGCACAGTTCCACCTCCGGAGGATTTCGGTAGACGCCACAAAGTTCTACCATGTGGTTGCAAAGCTGGACAACCACACAGCCCAGCGAGTGGAGAGCCTGATCAACCACCCGCCGGACAGCGACGAGTACAGCACGTTGAAGGCTGCACTCATCCGTTACTTCACCCCCTCGGTGGAGGAGCGAGCAGAGAGGCTCCTGGCGCTGACTGAATTTGAGAGCGACAGACCTGCAGACCTGATGGGGAAGATGCTGAGTTTGAGAGACTCCAAAGATGATAGCTTCATCTTCACCCACCTTTTCCTCAGGACCCTACCGTCAGCGGTGAGAGTGACCCTGGCCAGTTCACCACTGTTGGCCCGACAAGACTACCACGAGCTGGGCCAGGAGGCACAACGACTCGTCGACGCCAATAAATGGCGTGCGGCTACGCTGCGGCAGCAGAGCCAGGCGCATCGTCCGGAGAGGGCAGGGGGCCAGAGGCTGCAGCACCAGACTCACCGACGACGACGGCGGCGGCAGGGGCCAGGAAACACGGAGCAGACGACGTCCTTTGCTTCTACCATCGCCGCTTCGCAGAGAGGGCACGCAAGTGCATTCCACCGTGCCATTTTAAGCGCTCGGGAAACGACAAGACCGGGGGTCGGTAGCAGCTGCGGCCCTCGGAGAGGAGAACAAGCTGCTCTACTTGAGGGATGCGCACTCGGGGAGGCAGTTCCTCGTGGACACGGGCTCCCAGCTGAGTTTCATCACACCTTCCTACGCTGACCGACTAGCGCCTTCCAATGGTCCCCAGGTGTCAGCAGTGAACGGCTCGGCGATTAAGACCTTCGGTGAGAGGACTCTGCTTCTGTCTTTACACGGCCGTACATTCGAGTGGACTTTCGTCATAGCGGCAGTCAATTTCAACATGTTAGGGGCTGATTTTTTGTGCTCACATGGTTTGTTGGTCGATCTTGCTAACAGACGCCTGGTTAATGCACTCTCTTTTTATTCTATTCCCTGTACAGCTCGAGTGGCCCCGCCAACAGCACAAGCCAACGTCACAGCTGCAGGTGGTAAGTTCCACACACTCCTCACTCAGTTCCCAGCACTCACGGTTCCAACATTTTCGGTGACCGTGGCTAAACACGGGGTGGAACATTTTATTACTACCACCGGTCCGCCCGTTTTCGCTAAAGCTCGGCGCTTGGATTCAGCTAAACTGACCATAGCGCGCGAGGAGTTCGCCAACCTGGAAATGTTGGGCATCGTCAGGCGTTCGAAGAGCCCATGGGCTTCACCGCTTCACATGGTCCCGAAAGCTGATGGCTCGTGGCGGCCCTGCGGTGATTTCCGCAGGCTGAACAACGCTACAGCGCACGACCGCTACCCGATCCCGCAAATCCAAGATTTTTCAGTTCATTTGGCGGGGGCGCGCGTTTTTTCTAAAATAGACTTGGTACGCGGTTACCACCAGGTCCCAGTGCGTGCTGAGGACATACCCAAAACAGCGGTAATAACTCCTTTCGGGCTTTTCGAGTTTTTGCGCATGCCGTTTGAGCTTAAAGGCGCGGCGCAGACTTTCCAACGCATGATGGACGCGGTTTTGCGCGATCTCCCTTTCGTGTTCGTCTACCTGGACGACATATTGGTAGCCAGCGCGTCTGAAGACGAACACGAAAACCACCTCACGGCAGTTTTCCGGAGGTTGGCAGAGCACGGGTTAATAATTAACCCAGCTAAGTGTCAGTTCGGGGTGACGCAGATTGATTTTTTGGGGCATCACGTCTCCCCAGAAGGAGCGGTCCCTCTGCCTGACAAAGTGCGCGCAGTAACAAATTTTCCCCAGCCACAAACGGTCAAAGCGTTACAGGAGTTTTTGGGAATGGTAAATTTTTATAAAAGGAGACAGTGGTCTACACTCAATCGCTTCCTCCCCCACGCAGCACAGCTCATGCAACCATTGTATGCTGCATTAAAAAAAACAAAAACCCACAAACAAAGTCGAATGGTCTCCGGAGTGAGAGCGCACATTCTCTGAAGTCAAAACAGCCCTGGCAAACGCTGCGTTGTTAGCACATCCAGTCCCAGCGGCCCGCATGGCGCTCACTACTGACGCGTCAGATGTGGCCATAGGGGCGGTCGTGGAACAGTATGTAGCCGGAGCCTGCCAACCGCTCGCCTTTTTCAGTAAGACCCTGCGCGACAGCGAACGAAAATACAGCGCATTCGACAGGGAGTTGTTAGCTCTCCACTTGGCCATTCGCCACTTCCAGTTCTGGCTGGAAGGACGCCGTTTCACCGCGTTCGTTGACCACAAGCCGCTAACTTTCGCGAAGGCCAAGATTTCAGAACCTTGGTCGGGCCAGCAGCAGAGACAGCTGGCCGCGAGATCCGAGTTTACTACCGATATCCTGCATGTGGCGGGTAAACTTAATGTAGTGGTGGATTGCCTCTCACGCGCCGTGGCGGCTCCAGCCCGCGTGGAGGTAGATTCTGCAGCCATGGCCGCGGAGCAGGTTAGCGACGTGGAAGTGCGCGCGGCCCCGGTCCGCGTGAGGATAGATTATGCAGCCATGGCCGCGGAGCAGGTTAGCGATGCGGATGTGCGGGCTCTCCAGTCTGGACCAACAGGGTTAAGGCTGGAGAACAGGGTGCTGCAAGACGGTATGCCCCCCCTAATCTGCGATGTCTCCACTGGGCGGCCGCGTCCTGTGGTTCCAGCCGTGTGGCGCCGCCGCGTTTTTGACTCGATCCATTCTCTGGCGCACCCAGGAGTGCGCGCGTCGGTCAAAATGGTAGGAGAGAAATTTGTATGGCCGAGCCGGCGCAAACAAGTTAGAGAGTGGGCGGCAGCCTGCATGGCTTGTCAGCGGGCCAAGGTTCATAGACACACGAGAGCTCCCTTGGAGCCGTTTCACATCCCAGCTAAAAGGTTTGATCATGTCCACGTGGACCTCGTAGGCCCCCTCCCGCCCTCACAAGGGTGCACACATCTTCTGACAATGGTTGACCGCACCACGCGCTGGCCGGAAGTGGTTCCGCTGTCGTCAACCACAGCCGAGGAGGTGGCGCGCGCGTTTTTAACGGCATGGGTAGCGCGTTTTGGAGTTCCGTCGGACATTACGTCCGACAGAGGCCCGCAATTTGTTTCCGAACTTTGGTCAGCGATGGCCCGCAGCCTGGGGGCAACGATCCACCGCACGACCGCGTACAACCCGCAGGCTAACTGGTTATGCGAACGTTTCCATAGGTCATTGAAGGCGGCTCTCAGAGCGTCGCTTACGGATGCAAATTGGGTGGACAAGCTAGCATGGGTTTTATTGGGGTTGCGTTCTGCACCTAAAGAGGATTTAGAAGCCTCCCCAGCTGAGCTAGTTTTCGCACAGCCACTTCGGCTGCCCGGGGAATTTCTCCCAGATAATCCAGCGCCAGAGTGCTCCCCGGCTCAGCGGTTACAGAATAGCACGGGCCCGAGCACGCTACCTGGCCCCGTTCACCACAGTTTTCCGCGTGTTTTTGTGCCTAAAGCTTTAAAAAAGGCGGAGTTTGTTTTTGTCAGATATGACGCCCATCGTCCGCCTTTACGTCCACCTTATGACGGACCATATAGAGTGCTGGAAACAGGGGATAAGCATTTTTTGCTAGATTTGGGGGGCAGAAAAGAAATGATTGGCATTAACAGGCTCAAACCCGCTTTTGTGGTAGCTGACGAAGTTGTGCAGTTGGCGAAGGCTCCTCGGCGCGGCAGACCCCCTAGAGAGCATTCCCCAGAACACCCACAGAGGTTGACTAACAGTTCTCATCCCCATGCAGCAGCTCCACAGCAGGAAGACGCCGCGGAAGTGGTACAGCCTGCTTACAGCAAATACGGGAGAAGGCTTAGACCCAAGCGGCACGTGGACTGATATGTAGTGATTTTATTATGACATGCAATCTGTGGTTATGTTGTTCCATCTTAGACGTTTGGGGTGGGGTCATGTGGTGCACATATGTGGTTTCATATGCTTCACGTGTATTACTGTATGCTTATTACATGCTTCACGTCTCAGAGGAACAAAAGGTCTGAACCTCCTAGGGGTAACAGGAGGATGTGAAGTCTGGCCTTTTGTATGCAAAGAGATGGCCTTGAGGGATTTCCTGACCACCAGGACTTTAGGTGGAGACGAGAAGACCTGGAGGGGGATGCATTGTGATTTGGGATGAAAAGACGATGTGACTGTGTGCTTTGATGTCCTGGGGTATTAAAGGGACAGATGTTGGGGGATTCCTTTCTCTTTCTGTTTTTGGATGTTGGAGAATGTGAATGTGAATAAAACTGGTCTTGAGAAATAAACTCAGCCTCGTCCTTCCACACATCTCCACAATATATAAATTATAGTGTGTCAGACAAGCAAACTGGCTCCTAATGTAACTTAAGGCCCTGTCACACCTTGACGATTTAGGCAGCATTTGCCAAACGTATAAAAGTTGGTCTGGAAATCTTCCCTTTTGGCCGTATGCACTGCATATCCATAACGAATTGGACGTATACATAATGTATTAGTAACTTACATAGAACATTTCCTTAACTTATAAATAACTTAAACCAACGAATGCTTAGCGTGTTGCCGACGTTCACAACTTATGACTTCACAGCTTATATCGGTCGCTACAGAGGGTGACAATATGTATGGGTACATATTCATACTATGTAGGATAACTAAGTAGACGGTTATGCTGTTTATTCTATCTTGCTACAATGCTCCACACTTTGTATATTTATGTGTATGTATGTATATCCACTGCTCTTATTTATATCTTCCATATCTTCTTAATTATTGCTCTGAGTGTTGCTATCCCTGTGCTGTTGCAATCCTGGAATTTCCCCATTGTGGGACTAATAAAGGCTCATCTTATCTTATGCATAACTTATGCACAGCCTATCCCAACTTCTGCATAGTGGTCATGCCACCCTGCCCTCGCCTCCCGATCCATGAATCCTAGGTGTGCGAGAGATCATCTCTGTTCAACCAAAATGATTCTCCCCTCCAAAGACCATGGTGGGGGGTGTGACCGACCTGGCAGATCTGTCAAATCTGTCAGGTCGGTCACACCTAAAACAGGTGATGTGACATGCCACAATGTCAGATGACAGTTGTCATAACCTGGCTCAAAGGCACACTAACTGATGGCGATTAAAAAAAGTTTATTTTCAATAAAGTGAAAAAAACAAGATAATGCATGGAGTGTGCTTTTGCCAGGAGCCACAGCCAAGGGTCAGCAAAGTGTGATTTATCATGGAAAACAGCTGAGCTCTGTGCTTTGAGCGATCAGCTGATTGGATCGTCCTCCTCCGGTCTTCTGACATTTTGGCATATCTATCAGAACAGCACTGGACAGCTGATGGTACAGACTGCAGTCACAGGTAAAAACATGACAAGGAGGGACAAACAGCGATTTGGATCTTTATCCTGTAGTTTGAAAGTGCTCAGACACATCCCTGACAGGTCCCGTTATACGAAAAAGTACATGTGTTTAGCTCTGTGTGTGTGTGTGTGTGTGTGTGTGTGTGTGTGTGTGTGTGTGTGTGTGTGTGTGCACTGCAGGCAGCAGCTGAGCTCTGTACGGGTTTTTCCAGTGAACCAACACTGCAAATATGCCATTATAGGGTAGATGTAAGTTAGAAACACATTCAGTAAGTTACACATGGGTTCAAAGAGCGGTACTCGTATGTTAGAAATAAGTTTTGGGCACGCTAGACATTTATCTCAACGTATTTTGGCTTATGAGTAACTTGTGAGTCGCTTACGAGTAACGTGTGTGAACGAACGCATAACTTCCCTACAACTTATGCCCACTTATGCGGGATGTTTTAGCCATACACTGGATAAGATGGAAAATTTTCAACATGCTGAAAATTTTCAGAGGAGGTCGCCGTACAACTCCGAATACCAGTGTATACCAGCGTGCTTCAGCGTTCTTCAGTGTGCTCTTAACTTATACAAAACTTATCCATAACTGATTCCACATACGCCAGCATATTCTCCAATGCTGCCTAAATTGTTTAGGTGCGACAGGGCCTCTACTTGAATTCTAATAATTTTTAATTAGTCAAGTTGCAATAACGAATAAAGCTGAAGTCATCATTTGTATTTCATTGCATCACCTTTTGTGCCTCTGATTTTCAGATCATGGCTAATGTGAAATAATGACAGATAAATTTGTACAATTGATTTTTTTCAGTATGTAATTTAAAATGTAAAAAAAACATGGTCCTTTTTATGTGATTGTTATATCTAAACTATAGAATTTACAGAAAAGTACTGTATATCGTGATATACAGTGCATCCAGAAAGTATTCACAGCGCTTCACTTTTTCCACATTTTGTTATGTTACAGCCTTATTCCAAAATGGATTAAATTAATTTTTTCCTGAAAATTCTACACACAATACCCCATAATGACAATGTGAAAAAAGTTTTTTGAGATTTTTGCAAAATTATTAGAAATTAAAAAAAACTAAGAAATCACATGTACATAAGTATTCACAGCCTTTGCCATGAAGCTCAAAGTTGAGCTCAGGTGCATCCTGTTTCCACAGATCATCCTTGAGATGTTTCTACAGCTTAATTGGAGTCCACCTGTGGTAAATTCAGGTGATCCGACACGATTTGGAAAGGCACACACCTGTCTATACAGTATATTGTTATCGTCAAATAAAATTATTTATATTGTGATATGAAATTTTGGTCATATCACACAGCCCTAATAGGGCGCAGCCAAAAGAAGCAGAAGAAGAAGAAGAAGAAAAGGAAGACATTAAGGTAATGTGGTATTAAAACCAAGCCTAAGGAGTTATTTTGATCAGATTAACAATTTCAGATAAAAGGTTTGTTACTTCAAAGAGAGTTAAATAAGAAGATTGAGTGTCTATTCCTGGAGAATCTGTAGATTAACCTCTTGCACTCCGGTGTACCGCGGACGGGCACGTCTCTGCATCCCAGAGCGCACGAGGGCGCACGAGAGCGCCCTCGTGCGTCCAAGCGCGCACTGGGAAAAAAAAGCTGTATTTCCGTTCTTCCACTACAGACACAGCCGCGAACAGATTAGATCATCTGACTGACCTCTCATTCGACTAATAAGAGCCTTGGATTGGGTTTCTGAAACCTTGAAGAACCAATGACTGAAAACCTAGCAAGAAGGACCCGCCTACCAACGCTGTGAATGCAGCGAGCCAATTGAAGCACAGAAGTTCGCAAGCTGTTTTGTGTAAGGCTGGGTGAAGACGGACTGCTGCAGCAGATGAAAAAAGGACCCGCAGGAAGAACCGTCACAGACCCAGCAGCACGGAGACCACCCACAAGTGCGACCTGTGTGACAGGGACTGCCATTCGGCGCATTGGCCTGTTCAGTCACGGGCGGTGCTTTTTTTTTTTTTTTTTTTTTTTTATTCCAGCAGAATAGACGTTTAGGATTCTCTTCCATGGTCATCACAGACCGACGGAGGCCGACGACGAAGGTCGTAAATCATTCGCCAAAACCGCAATCATGGAAGCGCAAAACCGCAATAATGGAATTATGTTTTGACCGGGTCACCGAGACCAGAACCACGAGTCCGTAACAAGGGACCAGCGTCGCGTTCGTCTGATAATGAGGAAGAGAAGTTCGCTAGGACACTGCTGCTGTGAAGAGGTAAGCTGTTATAAGATAAGATAAGATAAGCCTTTATTAGTCCCACAACGGGGAAATTCCAGGATTGCAACAGCACAGGGATAGCAACACTCAGAGCAACAATCAGAAGGCAAGAAAAAAAAAAAAAAAAAAACAAGCAAGCAAGAGCAGCTAATATACATATGTACGTATTACTATAAAATATATACACACACACACACACACACACACACAGTGCAGAGCATTGTAGCTGGATGGAATAAATATATGAATATATGAACACAGTGCAGAGCATTGTAGCTAGATGGAATAAATATGTAAATATATAAACACCCACAGTACGGAGCATTGCAGCTAGGTGGAATAAATATGCAAGTATATAAACACACACAGTGCGGAGCAATGTAGCTAGATGGAATAATATGTAGATATATAAATATATAAACACACCCAGTGCTGAGCATTGTAGCTAGATGGAATAAATATGTAAATATATAAACACACACAGTGCAGAGCATTGTAGCTAGATGGAATGAAACAGCATAACCGTCTACTTAGTTATCCTACATGGTATGATTATGTGCCCATACATATTCTCACCCTCCATAGCGACCGGTAAGTTCCTAGTTGTATGCCGGAGGGGACCATTGTGTAAGTCTATTGCATCTTTTGCATTCAAAAAACTATTAGTTTGTTACGTCTTTTTGCTATCTCTTATAAGCTAAATTATTCTTTATCCCTGAAAATTGTAATCAAAAATTACTTTTGACTGATCGGTAAATTACAACTGTGCGGCGCACGAAGTCCGAAGTTCGTGCGCCGCGGTACACGGTTCGTGCGCCGCGGTACACGGTTCGTGCACCGCGTCCGGACCGTGAACGCCCCCCCCCCCGCTACTCTTCTGTAGCGAGGAGGGGGGAAGCCGCAGTGACTGCGCCGCAGTCGCCACATGACTATTCCGTCATGTAGCGATGGCCGATGTCCGTCCTCTGTAGCGAGGGGGGGGGGACAACCCCCCTCCACACACACACACACACAGCCCTGAGTGTCACCTTTCATTAGAGCCCAAGATGAAGCTTCTATATTGAATCATTCAAAAGTTACAGACGTTTTTCCAAACTGTGCCATTTGGCACAATTTGGCACAATTTGGCACAGTTCAAAAACGCCTGGGAACTACCTGAGGAAAAAGCTGTGTAATATATTCATTTTTTTGTGGTATTGTTACAAAATTTTGACCTCAGCTGGATAACACTTGGTTCTACATTTCTGTTGCATTTTCCAGCCCGGATCTGAAGCTGTGTGTTATTTGCAAGCATTTGTATCCAAAAAAACACCCAGGCCAAATTTATTTTCTTCAAGTTCAGTATGTTTAGATGACTGTAACTCAGTGGCTGGAGCACTTAGAGATATTATGACTGCTTTGCCAAAAAATTCAAAGTGTTTTCTTTTAAATGAGACCAACCCCATGAAGATGCTGCAAAGGGTTGAAGAACAGCTTTCGATTTACTTTGGGCACGTTATTTTTTGGCGTTTTTAGGGAAATTGACCGGAGTGCAAGGGGTTAACCTATAAATCTGAAGTAGTGAAAAGACTTCAAGAAATGACAGTTTCTGATCTAAAAGTGATCCTATAGATAAAATGGACTAAAATGTTTATGCCAATTTTATTTTAAAACAAATGAATACATAATCTATTTGGTAGGAGTGTCAATGTATTATGCAATAGCAAGATTTTGATTGCTTAAAAAGCTAATCAGCTTTTTGAGCTGTATTCATTAAGGAGTAGGGGAAACGCACAGAGCTACCAGAAGAACCAACCCCCAACTGTAGCTTTCACAACTTACAGTAGCTGTGTGGCCTAGGTTCTCTGAAACGGAGCTAGGCGCTACCTCAAACACCACATGTTGTGGAATGGGATCAACTTAACTTAAAGTGGGGGAAAAATTGATGCATCATAATATTGTGATACCTAGCGGTGGTGATACAATATTGATTGAGAAACACTACTATTGTGATACTTTATTCAAAATTATTATTAAATATTGCAAACAAACTTACCGATTTAGGTACCAGAGTAATTTTTTTTTAAAATTAGCTGACTTTTCAGTCCATTAGATGGTGCTAAATGTTCACTATCTGGTTAGGTCAGCAAAGCAAAGGAAAGACTCCTGAGGCCTGGGAGTCAAACAAGACAAAGATCGGGATGAGAAATTGCAACTGATATTGCAATATTCAGCATTTTGCAAGATTGTGATAGTATCACATCGCAGCCCAAGTATTGTGACAATATTGTATCAGTAGCCTCTGGTGATTCCCATCCCTATGTAACAGCAAGACTTTTGATTGCTTTAAGCTAATCAGCTTTTGGAGTGTTGTATTTATTTAAGAGGAATATGAAGAGCAGCTCATCTAACTCTAATTAATAATATTTACCAAACCCATTTTACAAAGAAATCTAATATATTTTATATCAAACACTGCCATACACATTATTCTGTATACCTGGAAGGGAAAAAAGTGGAATTTTGTACTGTCAACATGCTTCAATACAAGTAGCTGAGATAATTTGATTGATAAGCTCAATAGCTGTGCCACTACGTAATCAATTCAAGATGGAATCACTGGTCACACATAAAGATCTATTTGCCTTGGAGGAAGTAAAACAAACTACAAGGTCCAAAAATAATAAACACAACTAAGAAGCTGTGCTGAAGTGTGAGAGAATTAAAGCAAAATAAACAAGCCCAGCTTGCAGCAAGTGTAGGGTTATGAAGCCTAAAGGCTCAAAGTATTCAGCCTCAAATGTTACCCAGCAAGAGTTTGCCCTCCCTCAGGAAAGCTCCCTTTGAAAGGATCTTTGGGGCCACTTAGTCTGAATTTAGCCTAATAGGGATTAAACCCCTTTTTAGAGCTTTTCACTGTTTGCTAACAGGTTAGCCTTTTTCCCCTTCCTATCATTGCCTGCTTAGCCTTTTTGAAGTGAAGACAAAAAAGGGGTCTTGTGTAGATTTAGGGAAATGCTGCAGTGGTCTTGAGGTTAACTGATAATGAATTGAAGACTTTAGTGCTTTAACTTAATAAATAATCAGCCTTGGTCATAAGCCATGAAAGTGAAGTCTTGGAAGGGTCTGTACACATAAGATATCAGTGTGGTAAACTATTAATAAGCACACAGACATCTGTCTGTGTGTTTATTAACTAACTATTATTAAGTAGCTATTATTAACTAAAATGTTATGAAAACTACAAAATATGTCAACACCATTGGATCAGATTTTGAACTATCAACCACAAGTTGGGGCACATTAAGCACCTGCAGAGGAAAACACTTGCTGATGGCAAAGGATTTTCTTTTTTTTTACATTAAGGACCACAGCTTGCTTTTTACCCATCACAGCTTAGGCTAGGGCCACAATGAGCAGCGAGTGGGGCTCAAAGGTGACGGGGAACAAAGGATGGATGAGGCTGCATAAGTGAAGAGAGGATGGGTGTGAAATGCAACAGACATGCAGAAAGTGGCAAGACTCCTGTTGCTGTTTTTGCACGATTTGAAACCCATCCAAGTGTTAACACAAGTTATCTAGGCCACATAACAAAAATCAAATATAATGTGGTCCTTAAAAAAATGGGGAAAAAAATACTTCTTTAAGGATTTAATTCAAGGAGAATGCACACCTCAGACAACAGATGCTGGGCCTTTATGGTAGTGCACCTGAGGAGATGGGCCTTACATCCCTGGACTTGCCACAATCATCAGTAAACTCTGACACATGACCAAACAGTGAAAAAGAATGGGTCTGCTTTTCAGTTATTATTAGAAAATCAAGCAGACAGCCCATTGAAGCGTGGGAGCTGTTTAAGACTCAATGCTACCTACCCTTTTCTCGCCTATAAGCCACCACAGCAAACATCAGACAGGTTAAGATCGCTGACCGGCTCCTATCGCATTCTCCTCGCCTTCCTTCACTTTCCCGTTTGCCCTTTAGTGATGGATAGGCCTTTTTTTAGGTCATGTGTGTAGCTTTGCAGGAGTAAATTCTTTTCTAATCCTGCTATTGTCACCAGCTTAAGGGGGTGTCGGGAGAGTGCTGCACCCCTCTTGGGGAATTCCGGGTGGGTTGTCCGAAATGAAGGAACAGGGAGAGACTCGGACTTCAGACCACATAAAAGCTGTGGTTTGAGAATTTGTAGGTGACTAAATCAAATTTACAGGTTTATCAATGACATGCATTTTTTACTTGCAGATATTACAGCATCAATCAAATTGCCAACCATTTTTATTTATGTGTGCTTCAAAATAGTAAAGCTATCACTCTTGTTTCATGGAGGTGCAGCCCCGTTACCACTGCAGATTAAAAATTCAAGGGAATCATACGGTATGACATCTAACAGGGGCATAATATATCCATGATCATTAAATAAATAATAAAATCATTAAGAAAATCAACTTCGTTACATATAAAACATTAGGGATGAGAATCACCAGAGGCCATATAATACAATATCACGATTTTTCGGCCACGATGTGATGCTATCGTGATCATGTGACACGATGAGTATTGCAATATCATATTGCGACTTTCCATCCCGATTTTTGCCTTGTTCACATCACCTCCTAACTAGACATCATGAATCACTCCTTTGCTGTGCTGACCTAAACAGACAGTGAGCATTTAGCATCATCTGATGGACTGAAACATCAACTGGTTTTATTACGCTGGTACCTAAATAGTTAAGTTTGTGTTTGCAACATTTATTAATAATTTTTAATAAACTATCACAATACTAGTGCCTCTGAATCACTACAGTATCACCACCACAAAGTATTGATACTACGCGTTATAAATTATGCTTTGCTTCCCCCAGCTCTATAAAACATATAGAACATAAAGTGAACATTGTGTGCCTTTTAAAACGTGTAGTAAATCAGTGTTCTATAAAGTTAACCAGCAAGTCATAAAATAGCTCTCCATACTTGCTAGTTGCTGGATTAATGGGGTTGAAAGAGAACTGCTTTCCAAACTGGCTTTGCCTCGAAAATATGCAGATGTACACTACCGTTCAAAAGTTTGGGGTCACTTAGAAATTTCCTTATTTTTGAAAGAAAAGCACTTTTTTTCAATGAAGATAACTTTAAACTAATCAGAAATACACTCTATACATTGCTAATGTGGTAAATGACTATTCTAGCTGCAAATGTCTGGTTTTTGGTGCAATATCTAGATAGGTGTATAGAGGCTCATTTCCAGCAACTATCACTCCAGTGTTCTAATGGTACAATGTGTTTGCTCATTGCGTCAGAAGGCTGATGGATGATTAGAAAACCCTTGTGCAATCATGTTAGGTCTGCAATGCTGTAATTGCTGCAAACGAAGGATTCTTTGACAAAAGCAAAGTTTTAAGGAAAAAATTATTATTTCAAATACAAATCATTATTTCTAACCTTGTCAATGTCTTGACTATATTTTCTATTCATTTTACAACTCATGGTGGTAAATAAGTGTGACTTTTCATGGAAAACACAAAATAATTGTCTGGGTGACCCCAAACTTTTGAACGGTAGTGTATGTATGAGGAGAGAGAAAACCTCAAATAATATTCATTAGTTCACGTTAATTGTGAATGGACTTGTGCATGTTGTTTATTGAGATGTACAGTTAGCAGGGTGGATGCCTAAACCAAAGTTTAATTGAATTTGTGTATTCTATTTATTAATTTTTGAGTTAAACAGTTCAATTGGTTCCCACTACAGAAAGGGGTCTTGGATGAGTTAAATGGTCTCCAGAAAGTCCATACAGTTGTGCAGTTTTATCCTCACTGAATAAATCGCTAAACAATGTTATGATCTCGCCTTGCTGCTGACTTGTTTTGATTTACTCAGCAAACACAAATATTATAACTACAAATGCATAAGGCATTATTTAAAAAAAATATATGTGTAGTGCAATAAAATCATTTCCAAGACATGACTGGTTATATCATCAAAAATGCAGCACAGGACAACTGACCAAAAAACAACGCATCTACAATTCCAATTTCCAATATGCTGGGCCAGACATCGATCCTTCAATCCACGCGTCTCCCTGACCTCAGCTGAACAACACAGGCTTGTGAGAACAGCAGGTACACAGGTGCCGATTGTAATATCAGCGGCCTACCAGGCAGACTGGCATCCATAAACAGGCCTATCCATCAGGCTGCTGCGTTGCCTTTGACATGTGTGTCAGAGACAAACGGAGGGAATAAATGATGGAGAGAGGGGATCAATCAAAGGAAGGGCGGGGAGGCACCTGCCCCCTGACTGGCCCAGTCAAACCCAGAGATGGAGCATGATGGAGGGGTTAGGCTCAGGTGCAAAGAGGGGGAGGCAGCTCTTTGCCTGGAGATGCTTGGTTAAGTATGAGCCAGGTCACGGTGGCCGCAGTGGTCCATGGTTGTTTTGAGATCCAAAGTCGGGTGACAAACAAGGACCGAAGTGTGTTCGTTTGGAGAAAAAGAGAGGAGGGCTGTTTCATGTGTGTGAAGGGAGACATTAGTCTTCATTAGGAGCTTAGATGAGACTGTGCTGAATGGTTCTTGATGTAATTGCGAAGGTGACGATTGCCTTTTGCCAACCTGTCTTACTTGGTTTTCATCCTGCTCAGAGCACAAATTAAAATTTCTCACGTGATTTAAAAACAGGAAAAAGCATTTAAAGGACTATGATATTAGCTGTAGACTGATGCACGTCAGCAATGCATTGCCTCAACTTGTATAAACTTCTACTTTAATATTTAGCATGGCTAAATAATATTAAACAAACAATGTTAAGATCTACAATTACCAAATGAGTGTGTTCTGATCATGTAGGCCAAATAAATCGTCAGAATGGAACACTAATGCACTTATTTGTTGATTACAGATGTTATTAACATTGCTGATTTAATGCTACTTGGCAATGTTAAATGTTAACATGCAAAGTCGAGGAACACGAAAGTCAAATATAGCTTGTTGTCACCATGAAGTAGTATTAGATTCACCGAGCAAAATCACCCATGTCTCACTTCACTTAAACAAAATAAATTAAAAGTGGGTATCACCGAAGTTAAGGAGATTAAAAAATTGGAAATTAGGAATTTTTAAAACAACCGTGGGTGAAAGATTTGATGCATTCATTGCTCACATAAGTATTACTTGTGACCATAAAAGCTCTTCCATTAGTCTGATATTGGTTGAAACATGATAAACACAGGTTTATGTCAGTTGCTCAGAAGATTTGAAGATGATGATCATCACCATACCTTTAAAGTGAGTATATCATCACTGATAAAACCTCACTCAAATGCCTCACATAAACTATAACTCCATAACACACTGTGGAGGTTGAGATTAAAGAGCCCAGGAAACTTGTGATGGTGTGTATCTGCATTTTGATTAAACAATAGATATGATAGTATGTATACACTTCAGGAAGATTTAAATATTTATGGTATCCGGTCTCTATATGACCATTGCAAAAGTTTGGTTCATATTGCCAACACCCAGTCAAACTCGTTTCCAGTGAGAGTTGGACTCCGCCAGGGCTGTCCTTTGTCACCGATCCTGTTCATAATTTTTATGGACAGAATTTCTAGGTGCAGCCAACGATTGGAGGGTGTCATGTTCGGTGACCACAGGATCTCATCTCCGTTGTTTGCAGATAATGTTTTCCTGTTGGCTTCATCGACCAAAGACCTGCAGGCCCTGCTGTGACGGTTTGCTACTGAGTGTGAAGCGGCTGGGATGAGAATCAGAACCTCCAAGTCCTGGTCCATGGTCCTCAGCCGGAAAAAGGTGGATTGTCCTCTCCGGGTTGGGGACAAGCTCCTGCCCCAAGTGGAGCAGTTTAAGTATCTCAGGGTCTCATTCACAAGTGAGGGGAGAATGGAGTGAGAGATTGACAGACAGATGAGAGCAGCCTCTGCAATGACGCAGACGTTGTACCAGTCTGTTGTGGTGAAGAGGGAGCTGAGCTCTAAAGCAAAGCTGTCAATTTACCGGTCAATCTACGTTCCTACCCTCACCTATGGTATGAGCTTTGGGTAATGACCGAAAGAATGAGATTGCAGATACAAGTGGCTGAAATGAGCTTTCTCCGTAGGATTGCTGGACTAACCCTCAGAGATAGGGTGAGGAACTCAGTCATCCGGGAGAGGCTCAGAGTAGAACCGCTGCTCCTCCATATCAAAAGGAGGCAGTTGGGGTGGTTTGGGCATCTCATCGAGATGCCTCCCACTTGAGTTGTTTCAGGTATGGCCCACTGGGAGGAGACCCTGGGACAGACCCAGGACACGATGGAGAGACTACGTCTCCCAGCTGGCCTGGAACTGTCTTGGTATTTTCTCTGAAGAGCTGCAGCAGGTGGCTGGGGAGAGGGAAGTCTAGGCTTCTCTGCTTGAGCTGTTGCCTCTGCAACCCTGACCTCTGGAAAAGCGGTAGAAAATGGATGGATGGAGTTTTAATTGAGTTAAATTGGTTGTAATTGTGGAGCTCCAAAAGCCTGGATAATGACTTGACACAAGCAGTAAGGTAAAGCAATAGGAACAGTGTAATGATTTAATTTTTGTGATTTAACGGGTCAAAATTGGCAGAAGTTAAGGGAAATCAATGACAATCAGAATTTTAGATTAAAACCAAAAACACAAATGGAAAATGTGATAGCTATGATACAAATATGCCTCTGGGGAGGAAACGCTTAATGTTCCAGGAAGATGTAATTACTGTACTTGGAAATCAAGGAGTGTTGAATGGTGAAAGGAGGAGAACGAAGGTCATCCTAACCCATCACTCTACTAGTTGCTGCCACGGTGTGGCTGAGCGATTTATTGACCATCTCAGGACTCACTCTGTCAGACAGGAACAGCACAAAGGAAAGACGGAGGAGCCGATATGAATGAGTGAGAGAGAGGCTCCATTTCCTTGAGCTCATTGATAATGACATACCTGCTCGGGCTGTCTGGTAGTCCTATAGCACACACTACTTAGGCTCTAACTGGAAAATCAATAGGCTCCTCTCACAGAGACCTCTGGCAGCCATGGCTCTTTGTGATTGGCAGCTCCAGCCGAAGGTCGTCCCTGGCGACCATGAGGGTTTGGTGAAGCAAGCAGCAGGAGGAGGAGGGTGGGAGTGGCCCCCGCAGTTTGACACTTTGGGAGAGCTTAACGATATGGAACCAGTTACTACATAACACCCGGGTGGATTTCTGCAACCAAGTGACCATCCATTCAGCCACTCGAAGTAACCCTGGGTAGTTTACACCACCCCATTAATTAGACTTATCACTCTCTTCTCAGTGGGGATTTTAACATTGCACAGTGCAAGGTTGGACACAGACCTTTATAAAACTGACTAGTCAACTAGGAAATACTTGAACAATTAAAGCAATTAACAACGGTAAACCTGCAGAGCCCATGAGAGGCATTCAACACCATGGATGTTGTCCCCTTTTATTGCTTTCATAAATGGAATTAGGGTCAATAAAATTTGGGCTTTTTTGAGAAAAATTCCACAATGGCCTCTCAATTGTCAAAGTGAAAACAGATTTCTACAAAGTAATGTCAACTAACTAAATGTTAGTTTAGTGGGCTGCACGGTGGCGCAGTGGTTAGCACTGCGGCAGCACAGTTTACCCTTGGCCGGGGGATTGTGGGGATCGTGGGATCGATCCCAGCCCCCGACCAACAGTGATCTGTGTGGAGTTTGCATGTTCTCCCCGTGTTGCGTGGGTTTACTCCGGGATTTCTCCGGTTTCCTCCCACATGCCAAAAACATGCATGTTAGGTTAATTGGCTGTTCTAAATTGTCCCTAGATATTTGTTTCCTATAGGCCCTTAGAATTGAGGGTTAGTATTAATGAAAGCGCTTTGAGTGGTCTTTGTGACTAGAAAAGCGCTATATAAGTGCAGGTTAGTTAGTTAGTTAGTTAGTAAATGCATATTATAAACTAAGTTCATAAATATTCAACTGTTTAAAATGTCACAGATCTAATTCAACAGAGGTCCAGCCAATTAGTGATGTAGTCTCACAATAAGTGAAATAAGGAGATCAACTGAGTGCAGTGAATGCTTTTCAAATGACTGTAGTATAAAGACACGTTTGTCTGGAAGGTCCAGTCACCTGTTAATCAGTACTCCTGACGACAATCTCAACATAAAGACAGAAAATACCTCATACAACTCTGAGAAAAGGTAATTAAAAAGTACAAATTGGAAAAAAGTTTCTGAGTCACTGAACAGCCCCTGGAGCTCTGTTAAATCCATCAAAAGTGGCCATACAAGAAGGAGACTAGTGAAGGAGGCCACCAAAGTGCCTACAACCGCTCTGAAGGAGCTGAAGGCTTCAACAGCTGGTATGGGAGAGACTCCTACACAACAACTGCTGACCGGGTTCTTCACCAGTCAAAGCCTTCTGGGAGCGCGGCCGAGAAAGCCACTGCTGAAAAGTCTATACTCAAGCTCTTGCAAATGCACATGGGAAACTCAAAGGCTGGCTGAAAGAATGTTATTTTATTGCTGACTTATACTTTTCAATAACATAGCAGTATATCTTCACTTTGACATTATTTAATTATTTGGGGGGGTGTTACTTCCAAGGGGTGAATATTTTTTCTTTCTGTATAATGGATGTTTAAAGTGTGTGTGAATGGGCACAGATACAGGAGGGATACATCGAAATTGTACCAATTTCTAAAACTTCAGTGTCTAACATTCAACAATTCATTATCTTCTTCGTTAACCATAGCGCAAATATATACTGTATATTTCAGTTTTAGTGAATACTAATGACACTGCTACCACTCTAAATGTTTTAATGTTAGACATGCACGTTTTATACAGATATTTAATATGTGTATTCTCTATTCTGAATAAAATACAAGAATATAAGCATAGACTAGTGTGTCTCTTCACATTCAAAATGCTAATTACGTGATTTTTATTTTAGTCTGTGGCTATAGTTCTGCCACCACACTCATTCATTTTTTTTTCCCCAATTTCCTTTTTTCACATTTGGATTGTATTCAATATCAAAATTAATTCACATTTTCACATTGCATTGTGAAAATTTAACAAAAAATAGCTGGCTCAGTACAATGATGCTTTCTGAAGTAAAGTCATTTGCACATAGGGGAATGAGGCCGAGTTATAATACCCTCCAATCTGGTTTTTGGTTTTATTTTCAATAGCCAATCAGATGGAAGCAGAGGGAAAGTCAGCTCTTCATACATGCAACATTAGCAGTCTCCAGGAGTGGCTCTGCAACAATAACTTCACATGTAATATTGATGGCTTGTGTCTAAACACAGAGAGGGTGCTGTTAAACACACACATACATGGGCAAAAGACATCTGCTCTGTGACTTCATCAGCGCTGCTATCTGCTGAGCAGATGCAGAGGCCTGCCAGGCAATTAATTCAATTCAATTCAATTCAATTCAACTTTATTTATATAGCGCCATTTCACAACAACAGTCATCTCATAGCACTATCAACTGTAGGGAGGACCCCCACAGTTGCAGAAAGACCCCAGCAATCAGGCGATCCCCTGTGAGCAAGCACTTGGCGACGGTGGAGAGGAAAAACTCCCTTTTAACAGGAAGAAACCTCCAGCAGAACCAGGCTCAGGGAGGGGCAGTCATCTGCTGCGACTGGCTGGGGGGTGAGGGGATAGAGAAGAAGAAAAGAACAGACATGTAGAGAGCAAACAGCACGATGGGGACTCAATCTATGGGAGAGAACAAACAAATGTTAATGACCAGCAAAAAAAAAATATTTCATAGAGAGTGAGGAAAGGAGTGAGGCCCAGTGCATTACTGGAGGTCCCCCGGCTGACTAAACCTATTAGCAGCATAACTAAGGGAGGGTTCAGAAAACACATGATCCCTCCCTAATTGTAGGCTATATCAAAAAGGTAGGTTTTAGCCCTATTCTTAAAAACAGAGATCGAGTCTGACTCCCGAATCCAGATTGGCAGCTGATTCCACAGGAGAGGAGCTTGATAACTGAAGGCTCTGCCTCCCATTGTACTTTTGGAGATTCTAGGTATTACAAGTAAACCTGCATTTTGGGAGCGTAGTGCTCTGTTAGGATGATACGGTAGTATCAGATCTTTTAAATAAAAAGGAGCCTGATTGTTTAGAGCTTTGTAAGTAAGAAGAAGGATTTTAAACTTAATTCTAAACTCTATGGGAAGCCAATGAAGGGAGGCCAGAACCGGAGAGATATGATCTCTCTTTCTAGTACCTGTTAAAACTCTTGCTGCAGCATTTTGGATCAGCTGAAGACTTTTTAAAGATGTTTTAGGACAACCTGATAATAAAGAATTACAATAATCTAATCTCGAGCTAACAAAAGCGTGGATCAGCTTCTCAGCATCACTCTGAGACAAGATGCTCCTAATCTTGGCAATATTACGCAAATGATAGAAGGCAGTCTTAGAAACAAATTTAATATGTGAATTGAAGGACAAATCCTGATCAAAAATAACTCCAAGGTTCCTCACAGAGCTATTAAGAGAAAGAGTAACTGCATCCAAACTGAAAGTTTGATTTGGAAAGGAATTTCTAAGGTTTTTTGGACCAACAAGAATGACTTCAGTCTTATCTGAATTTAATAGCAGGAAATTACAAGTCATCCAAACTTTGATTTCCTTAAGACAGGCTTCTAACTTGGCTAATTGATTAGTATCATCTGGCTTCATTGACAGGTATAATTGTGTGTCATCTGCATAACAGTGAAAATGTATACAGTGCTTTCTAATAATGTTGCCTAACGGAAGCATATATAAACTAAAAAGAGTAGGGCCAAGCACAGATCCCTGTGGAACTCCATGACTAAGCTTTGAGCTGAGAGAAAACTCATCATTTACATGAACAAACTGGAACCTATCAGATAAATAAGATCTAAACCACTGCAAGGAAGTTCCATTAAGTCCAACATAGTGTTCTAATCTATCAAGTAGAATATTATGATCAATAGTATCAAAAGCTGCACTAAGATCTAAAAGGACAAGTACAGAAACTAGTCCATTATCAGATGCAATGAGGAGGTCGTTAGTGACCTTCACCAAGGCTGTTTCAGTGCTATGATGGATTCTAAACCCAGATTGAAACTCCTCAAATAAACCATTTCCCTGCAGGTGGTCAAATAATTGCATAGCAACAACTCTTTCTAAGATTTTTGAAATGAAAGGGAGATTAGAGATTGGTCTATAGTTAGCTAAAGCTCCTGGATCTAGCGTTGGCTTTTTGAGTAAGGGTTTAATTACAGCCGTTTTAAAAGCCTGCGGTACATGGCCTAAAGTTAATGAAGAATTGATTATATGAAGAATAAAGCTACCAATAAGTGGGAAGACTTCTTTAAATAACCTGGTAGGAATAGGGTCTAAAAGACAAGTTGAAGGTTTGGATGAGGAAACTATTTTGTCTAACTCACAAAGGTCGATTGGAGTAAACTCATCAAGACAGACATCAATAGAAGGAGTTGTAGTAGTTACAGTATTTAAGTTAACTGTGGGAAGAATCTGATTGATTTTATCTCTGATGGATGAAATTTTATTATTGAAAAAGTTCATAAAGTCCTGACTAGTAAGCTCTAAGGGGATGCTAGGATTGACAGAGTCCTGACTCTTTGTCAACCTGGCTACAGTACTGAAAAGAAACCTGGGATTATTCTTGTTCTCTTCTATTAATGCAGAGTAATAACTCGTTCTAGCTTTTCTAAGAGATTTTTTATAAATTAAAAGATGATTTCTCCAAGCTAAATAGATTTCATCTAAATTAGTAGAGCGCCATTTTCTTTCTAATTGACGAGTCTTCTGTTTTAAGCTACGAGTTTCTGTGTTGAACCAAGGAGTTAAAAATCTCTGATTAGACTTTAGCTGCCTACCATGATTTTCTGTGAGCCCTCCACGGAGCAAGCAGCTGGGTCCATCCGGGTATGGGAGACGGCAGCAAAACGTGAGAACGAGAACATCAAAGATGATGTACTCTTTCCTTTCACATGTGTGTGCATATCTGTGTCTTATGAGGCAAAGCAGCGGTCAAGGTGATTGACTAATTAGATGATCGGTTTGAGAGAATTTAGAGGAGACGTAACCTTTGTATTTGTCTGGACCGCATTCAACAAGTTGATAATCAAAACTGACCTAAAAATCTTTATATACTGAAAGACATTAAAAACACAATATTAGATTAATTTCAGAAAATATTGTAAATTGTCACTGAATAAAACATAAATGAAGATACACTTTATAATATGTATTAGCTAATGGTTATTAGTGCACAAACTAAGATCATTGGAATGTACAAATATGCAACAAAACTTAATCAATACGCTTGATTTTATCGTTCATTAATATGTGTGTGACCTCCATTTGCTGCCAGCAAAGCCTCAACTCTGCTTGGCACTGATGCCACTAAGCTGTCAATCTGTCCCATTCAGCAAGCAACGTCGCCCCAAGCTCAGCACGATTTGTTGATGCAGAATCCCAACTGCACACACACTGATCCAGAACATCCTTCATGTTCTGGTGGGGAGTTTTATGCATTAACACTGTAAAAACAACATTAACTGTTTAATTAACGTCACATAATCATTATAAAGCTATGCAGGATTCTGTTTACTTTGTTGGGGTTTTAATGCTTCTCAGTGTTTTTATTTATGGAGCAAAGATGTTATGCTAAAATGTTTAAGGGTTTATTCAGATCCTGCATCACTTTTATATACTGAGCAAACAGGAGAACAAAGCTGTTAAAATGGAGTAAAAAAAAAAATCAAAACGGTAAGATTGCTCATCTTCTGGAGAAAATTTGCAAAGCCAGCAAAACTTTGGCTTTGTGATGAGATAACATCTGGAGTCACACAGGTTAACACCACAGAGCACATGGACAAACTCTACTGAAAATAAACCAGGACACATTTCAGGAAATGCAGATAATTCTGTTTTTAGGGGATATGCAGAACAAATGAAAAGAGGAGGAGCCAGTCAGGTGGAAATTTGCCACATAATTCCTACACACCTGTAAAAGTCCACAGTGGGGAGTCAATAACTAAGAAAAAGAAGCCAAAAGCTCCTCTCCCAACACTGTTGCTCACTGTTCCAGCAGGGTGCTGATCCTGCTCCATGTGGTCTGAAGTAAGCCACATGCAAGCCTCATGAAATATTACCAAAATAGGCTTTTTAGAAAATCCAATTCACTCTGTTAATTCAGTAACATATTTACATAAGAGACACTTTGGGTCACCATATATATCATTCAACTACAATTAGCGTACCCATCATAATATTTGGACATTAGCTCTCAAAGTAGAGCAGATTAATATTTCTAGGGCTCCGAGGATGATAATAAACAGTCATCCTCGAATCAAACAGTCAAACATTTTTTCACAATTCTTTCATATTTTCATGTAAATTCCAAAGCCACGTGATTAATGGCATGGACAGGGAAAGAGAATCTACATCGTAGTTTAGCAATTTTATTACATTTACATGACAATAAATCTGGGTTTTTAAACCAACCATTTGTCTTGCTGCAGTGTCTAGAAATTCTCACTGTTGTAGGGAAGATATTTAAATAATGAACTGGACATTTGGTAATAAAAGGGCACCAAGATCAAATGTCATGACAGTAACTTTACTCTTTTTTTATTTATTTATTTGATAAGAATAGTGCAATCCTGTATCCTTCAAAGTTATATTTAATTTTTAAAAAGTATAAAACACTGTACTGTGACTGGTGTAATTGCACAATTGATTATGTTTGGTTAATATAAAACAAATATTGGCAGTAAAAGCAAAACCAGTGTGTAAAGCATTGCTGAAATGAGCTCAAAAGCTAAAAGGCTTCAGCATTTTTCTAAAAACTACATTTAACCAAAGTGGACATGAGTTACTGTAGCCTCAAAAAAGCCTCATAACTTGTAGAAACGCCTTTATGATGAAGTCCAGACGATGTGGTTCACTAATCTTTTTTTTTCATGTCTATGGCTTATTTCAGAATATTTTGCATAGCTGGCTACTTCCTGTAAGCAAAGGCAGCTTCTGGAAATGTAATGAATTTATTGAAATGATTTGGTAACATGTGATTAAACAATATTGACACCAAGCTTAATTGCGCCGGTGTGTTGTTTTTCCAGGCCTATTATTATAATCAAAATCGCAAGACTGCCAAAATATAGCTTCCCAAAAATAAACGGTAATTCAACTGAACTGCATTAAAAATGAATATCCCAGAGAAGTTTAAAAATCAATTAGTGATCGTGACCCAATTCAGTGGAAATGTGCAAGAGTGCAGGAACGCCGCAGCAACGGCTGCACTCAATGTGACGTGACGCGTCCACTGCGCCGAGGTCTGCACCGCGTGGGCCCACAGCAACTTTCCAGCAGGACGGTCAAACACATTTTTAAAGTTCTCCAACGTGAGGTCCGAGTGACAAGAGGCGTTCAACTGAGACCCCCGCGTTAAATTATTCAGCATGCAGGGTTCGCTGAGATGCAGCCACGGCCAGATCAGCGGTGGACGGGGGGTGGGGTGGGGGGGGGGGGACAGCCGCGACCGCGCGTCCTGGCTCACATGTTCGCTTTCATACAGCACGTCGGCTGCGTAAAACAACGCCAAACATACTCGGTAAAACGGCACGATGGGTTTAAAATGCAGCGCGTCTCCAACGTGGCTACGGCGTTAATTGGGTTTAATTCAGGCCAGCCGGACCCGCTGCTGCAGGTGGATACAGCATTTCCTATTGAAAGCAGTGGCTACACCAATTATCAAAAAGAACAATATTTGTCGAATTTAAAAAGTACAGTTTCCTTTTAAAATGTGCTTAAAAAATCCAATCTTTCTTCTCAAAAAAAAAAAGAGCCGGAACACACGTCATATGACAAATAAATCGAATGACTAACAGAATTTTTCTCCCTCACTTTAATTCAACGGGGGGAAAAAACTACTTTTTTCATATATAGAGTTAGATGTCTTGCTTTAAAATGTAAATTACACCTGGGCTCTTGTAACATACACATATGCTCAATAAATCAGCATAGCAGAATGACATTTTTAGGACAGACCAAAATATGGACCACGAGTCATACAGCCATGAATATCAATATAATTTTTTTTAAAAAATCAGCAGAAACATCAACAACAAAACACAATAAAAGATCCGCTTAATAATAAAAAAAAAAGGAAAACGTGGCAGACATCGATACAATCTGTATAAGCAGAAGAAAAGTTCACGACTGTCCCTCAAAATCACAATCCTTGAAACGGCCGCATAAAAACAGCGCGTAAAAGACGCCGGTCCTCTACGGGGAAAATGTTTCCCGCTGCCTCACGTAATGCCCATCGATATATGAGGTAAAGCTTTGCGTTTTCTCGTGCGAACTGTGGAGCGCCTCGCGGCTCCGTGCGCCCACATGCCGTCGGGAGCCGACTGGCGCTGAGCCGCGAGACTGCGCCGCGCTCCCATTGGCTGTGCGCACTGACAGCTCCGCACGTGATTGCAGGAAGAGAAGCCCGACCCCTTTCACTCTTCCAAAGGAACCATTCATAAACTACACAAATCCAGCCCAAAGCTGAGAGCGGAGGAAAAGTGAGCAGGGGCGCAGAGGGGAGACTGACAGCCAGAGGAGATGTGCGGTCACGGGCGGCGTTTTAGCCTTTAAGCGCCTGCAGTCCGCGAAACGGATGGTGACCCAAAGCCCGAATATGAATCTTCTCAGCCGCCCTGGAAGTACCAATGACTAGGACTGATATTTAGCGCAAGCTATTACGTTGCATCCCTATCCGTTTCCTCCTCCTCACACTGACGTCTATCCGCTGCAAAACTAAAGGAAAAAAAAAAAAGAAAAGAAAAAACTTTGATTACACATTTTTCCTGCACGGGAAGCATTTGCCTCTGGCTTTACCGGTAAGCATTGGATCCGTCAACTTACTGCGACTCTCCGGTGTACAGCCCGGACCTCTGCCCAAACATGATCGCGACGCAGGCGAAGCTGGTTTACCAGCTGAACAAATACTACAACGAGAGGTGCCAAGCTCGCAAAGCGGCCATTGCGAAGACCATAAGGGAGGTTTGCAAAGTGGTGTCGGATGTCCTGAAAGAAGTGGAGGTGCAGGAGCCCCGGTTCATCAGCTCTCTGAGTGAGATAGACGCGCGCTACGAGGGAATGGAGGTCATCTCCCCCAATGAGTTCGAGGTGGTGCTTTACCTCAACCAGATGGGGGTGTTCAACTTTGTGGATGACGGCTCGCTGCCCGGCTGCGCGGTGCTGAAGCTGAGCGACGGCCGCAAGAGGAGCATGTCGCTGTGGGTCGAGTTCATCACCGCCTCCGGCTACCTCTCGGCCAGAAAGATCCGCTCAAGGTTTCAGACTCTGGTGGCGCAGGCCGTGGATAAATGCAGCTACCGAGACGTGGTAAAGATGGTGGCCGACACTAGTGAGGTCAAGCTGCGGATCAGGGAGAGGTACGTGGTGCAGATCACGCCCGCCTTCAAGTGCACTGGGATTTGGCCGAGGAGCGCAGCTCAGTGGCCCATGCCCCACATCCCCTGGCCGGGTCCCAACCGGGTTGCGGAGGTCAAGGCGGAGGGGTTCAACCTGCTCTCCAAAGAGTGCTACTCGCTAATGGGGAAGCAGAGCTCGGCGGAGAGCGACGCCTGGGTGCTGCAGTTCAGCGAGGCCGAGAACAGGCTGCTGATGGCCGGCTGCAGGAAGAAGTGTCTGTCCATCCTCAAGACTCTGAGGGACCGTCACCTGGAGCTGCCGGGACAGCCGCTCAACAACTACCACATGAAGACCCTGCTGCTGTACGAGTGTGAGAAACACCCGCGGGAGACCGACTGGGACGAGTCTTGCCTCGGAGACCGACTGAACGGGATCCTGCTGCAGCTCATATCCTGTCTGCAGTGCCGCAGATGTCCCCACTATTTCCTGCCAAACTTGGACTTGTTTCAGGGAAAGCCTCACTCGGCCCTGGAGGCTGCTGCTAAGCAGACTTGGAGACTAGCGAGGGAAATCCTCACCAATGCTAAGAGTTTGGACAAGTTATGAACTGGTTGTTTTGGGGATAAAAACTCCAAAAAAAAAAAAAAAAAGACTTCTTCCTCCAACCAAGTCTCCAAGCAATGTGAAAAATTATCAGCAAGAAAATAATGCAGAGAACACACGACAAAACATTTTTAAATGGAGCAATTGGGCCTCTTGGAAGAAAAAGCAAAGGTACATTTTGAAATAAATGTAATAAATTTAAGTTGTCTTCTTTAAATGTTTTCACAAAGTGAAGAAACTTTTATTTAAATATATGCACAAAATCGTTAAGTGAAAGAATTAAAAATGTAGCGTGCCAAGTTCAGTTTTTCATGATGTGACTTGAGAAAAAATGGTAATAAAATGTTGAAAATTAAATTACAACTTGGCCTGTGTTTTGGTGAAGATTACTGACAAATTTCACATGAGGAAAATCTGACATTTGGTCATCACTGGAATATTCCTGCAAAGTTCCCAAAATGCCCACTTCCCCCCCCCCCACCCCCCCGCAGGTCTGACAGCATTTTCAAATAGATGTAAATCATTGCATCATCATAACACAGAGGCCTGAGGCACCTCTCCCTGCTGCTTTAAACGTAGCAGAAGCTGAACAAAATTCATCTTAGTAATTAAATTACTTTAGACAGTGGGGTGAATTATCTAAATATGCAGGCATTGAGGGATTCAACACGTAACTGCTGAGTGAAAAAAACAAACATCAAACTGTGGATTTTCTTATCTTAAAACATAAAGCTTCTGAAATAATTTCATGGCATGTTGAGCAACCGCCGTGGCTGTAATCAGCCACCTGTAGGTCAGTAGTTTACATGTATTTATCCAACTGTTACTGTGCATTAGCTCTAATACGGATATAATAACATTACATTATTATTATTTACAGTGGAAAATCTACGTACATGTGGAAAGTTAAAATGTTAAATCCTGTTAAACAGAAAAGCCTAATCATTTTGAATGTGTTTTATACTAAAATAAGACATTTACTTTTAACTATTTTTTATTTAAAAAAAATATGAAAACTACTGTTTACACCATTTAAAAAAAACAACATAAAAATACAGCATACTGCAATTCAATATTGCTGCTTCCCTGATGACCTCGACAGCATGAGAAACGTGGAAATACTTTGACGTTTCATGTTTTTGCTCTTTACAACTAAGCATTTAAACCATTTGTCAGCATTTAGCTAGCATGCAACAGGCCCATCAGCAATTTCATTCCTAGAAGCGAGCCTTTAAAAGCGTCAGAGGCGCTCCTTACCTTGGGATCGATGGCCTTGAATCCGGGCTCCTCTTCGTCCACCTCGAAGAAGAGCTCGGTGGCGGTGATGGACAGGGTCCCCCTCACCACAGCAGCCGGGGCCACGAGCTGGGCGCTCGTGCTCATGTTTACGGGGCCTGGATGACACACACCCACACCCACGGGTCAGTCCAGCGCCTTGCTTTTTAATCATGGCCGATCGGATCATTAAAGTTTAATCTAACAGCTGAATATAAGCGCCGGTGCACCGTGAACGGCCGCAGCCTTAGAGGATGCCGGTATTTCTGCACGTTTTATTGCTGCGTCTCTAAATTACGCTGTATTACTGTAGCCTGCCTACTTGTTATAATTGCATTTTTTTTTAAATTAAACACAGCTGATTAGAAATAAAATCATAACCTGAGCTTTATTTTAGAAAATAAGCTGCAGCAAATTATGCGTAAAATTCATTCACATAAACTGTAAAGTCTTGCACTTGGAGTCGCGTTCGTCCCTCCAGCCTGTCGGTCAGCATCTAGTGATGGCGGGCTTTTGGGAGAAGCCGTTTCATCTCTCATCAATCTTAATTTATGCCGGTGTGACAACGGAGAGCTCCCCGGAGCTGCGGGTGGAGGAGCTGCCCGGCTCTCGGCACATGATGACGGCCTTTGTGTTTGCAGACGCGCGCTGCTGCCGACTTGATTTCCCCCAGCACCCCGACACCGAGCAAAGGCACGGAGCAAACTGATAAGATGTTCATTCAGCCGGCTGCGGTGAACCCGTGAGTACTGACACGGTGTGCATGGGTTAGAACCCCCCCCCCCCTCCGTTTTCAGCTAAAACATGCGACTACAAATGAGACATTTTCCAACATCTAACGTTTAATCCCATTCTCGTCCTGTTACAGTATTTTAATAGCGCTCAGAGCTCCATTACTGCAGCTTAGTCCGCTCAGCCCTATAAAGTGGGGATTACATCCAAGACTATTAAGGTTATGAATAACTAATAGGGGCGATTGACAACACCGTGAAATATAGACCAATCTGGGGATCAAGCTTATAGGTTTGCGCAGGAAGGGGAGACGAATCAAAAATATCTCCTTGATTCAATTAAAGCTCCCAGCAGAGGGAGTAGCCCCGAGATGAATGCTCCTATTAATAGATTAAAATATGGTTATGCAGCGGGCACACTCACGTGTGTTTGTAAAACATACCTCCACTGAGAGAGAGAAAGAAACTTTTGCATTAGCACCAGGGGCAGCAAAACAAATACTTTTTATGATGAAAAATCAACTTTTTATGTTCACAGATAGAAATTACGTGAAATGAAGGACTATCAGTTCCACATCCGTCATACAAAACCGAAACTTCACAATGGAACAGCAGCCAAGAATGCTCAAGTTAGTGCACACTGGAGCTGCGCGTGTGTGATACAAGCAGAATACAACTAGCTTTAATATTTGGTGTAGAATGGAAGACCAGAGCAATATAACGAGAAGGGACTTGCCATCTTTACCTGTTAAGTTTTCTAGGTCCTTCTCCTCCAAAGACGACAGGGTGTCATCGTCTCCTTCCAGTGATGTCTCGCTTTCTGAATTCTGATTTCCCAAAGTCTGACTCCTGATGGACTGTTGCCCTTTGAGGATGTCCTCTTCAGATGCTAAAAGGGGGAAAGCTCGTCTTTATTTTACTTGAAATCATAAAGTCCAGTTCAAAAAAGTCAAACTTTTTGATGACTTGTTTGAAAAAATACACCTAATGCATACGTTTTCTAAAAAAAAAAAAAAAAAAAAAAAAGGTTTTGAGAAACTTCAAAACTTTTGCAAAAGTCATCCAGGAAAATAATTTGCTTCCACATCATACAGATTGGTGAAACAGGTACAATGGACAAAAACATTTGTTTTTAATTTTGGGATTTTATTTTTTTTAGAAATTTAAAATGACTACAAAGGACAGTATGAATATTTTTTATAATGGATATTTCAGTTGTTCCAAATTCCTATGGTGAGTACAGGTGCATCTCAATAAATTAGAATGTTATTGAAAAATTGATTTATTTCAGTATTTCAATTCAAAAAATGAAACTCATAGATTCATTACATATTACAGTACATATAAATTGACATATTTCAAGCATTTATTTTTTAAATTTTGATAATTATGGCTTACAGCTCATGAAAACCCCAAATTCAGTTTCTCAAAAAAATTAGAATATTATATACAATTAATTTTAAAAAATGGATTTTTTTTAATAGAAATGTTGGCTGACTGAAAATCTTATCCATGTACACACTCAATACTTGGTTGAGGCTCCTTTTGCATGAATTACTGCATCAATGCAGCGTGGCATAGAGGCGATCAGCCTGTGCTACTGCTGAGGTGTTATGGAAGCCCAGGTTGCGTTGATGGCGTCCTTCAGCTCGTCTGCATTGTTGGGTCTGGTGTGTCTCATCTTCCTCTTGACAATACTCCATAGATTCTCTACGGGGTTTAAATCAGGAGAGTTTGCTGGCCAGTCAAGCACCATAATACCATGGTCATTAAACCAGGTTTTGGTACTTTTGGCAGTGTGTGTGTGTGTGTGGGGGGGGGGGGGGCATGTCCAGCTGGAAAATGAAAACCAGCATCTCCATAAAGCTTGTCAGCAGAGGGAAGCATGAAGTGCTCTAAACTTTCCTGCTAGACGGCTGCGCTGACTGTGGACTTGATAAAATGCAGTGGACCAACACCAGCAGATGACTTGGCTCCCCAAATCATCAGTGACTGTGGAAACGTCACACTGGACCTCAAGCAACTTGGATGCTGTGCCTCTCACGCTGTGTGTGTGTGTGTGTGTGTGTGTGTGTGTGTGTGTGTGTGCGCGCGCGCGCTGTAATGAATCTACATAATATATGAGTTTCATTTTTTAAACTGAATTACTGAAATATATCAACTTCACAATGACATTCTAATTTATTAAGATGCACCTGTATATAGCGTGTTAACGCTCCAATAAACCTGTTTCTAAAGGTCCAGGTTTGCTGCTAAACTTTGTCTCAATAGTTGAGACAAATACTTTACTCAATTATACAGTGACATGCAATAAATAAATACACAATTGTGATGTGTACAGATGGTACCCTACATAATTAATTAAGCACACCAATTTAAAAAAAAAGGATGGCCAAATTTTTGCATACCGCTGTGTTTTTACATTTTAGCTATAACTTAGGCACTCAAAAACTTAATGAAAACAGCAAATATGCAAGATAAAGACATGACTCCAACATTAAATACTTTTTTAAAAAACTTATAACATACATCACAACAAACACCTTTACACACCAAGTTTATCTGAACACAGAGAGGAAAAGCTGGTGACATGTTGCTGTCTTTAAATTCAGTCAAACATGGACTGAGGTTCCAAATGAAAA
Organism: Pholidichthys leucotaenia; assembly: GCA_020510985.1. NCBI lineage: Eukaryota > Metazoa > Chordata > Actinopteri > Cichliformes > Pholidichthyidae > Pholidichthys > Pholidichthys leucotaenia. The sequence goes on from CM035848.1 coordinate 214,670,066, forward strand.
CAGCAAATCAGCAAACACAGCATAGCTCTGGGTTTCACAGTAGTGCATGGTAAAAGCTCCACAGACATACAGTACATCCCAGTATAGAATCTGGCTGGACAGTCCATCCTTTTGTAAACATGGGTCACTGCTTCTGTGCATTTCTTTGCACCCTAAAACTAACCGTGTGTGAATCCAGTGAGCCGGTGAACACGCACCCAGTGGATTTCTTTGGTCGTGTGTATTGGAGATTGAGAGGAGATCAGTTGCAACCTCGTAAAAGTGCACCGCCACGTCGTATAGTTAGTTGTCCAGTTTGAAACTGCTCGAGGAGCAAGGCTAAAAAATCTCTTGTCATGGAAAATATGCAGCTCACTGATATTTAGAATGGCCTTCCTGTAATTAAGCCTCCCCAGAGGATTCTTTAGTTAGCAGCACTGAAATTACTACCAGCTCCCCTAATACGTACCACATGCCATTGTATTCGCACCAAGCAAGTGGACAGGGGACTGTCAGGGGAACTTAAAAACAGAGATGTAACAGAACTTCTCTGCAATGCACGCCCAGCACTTCTCATTCCAAAATTAAGACAGTAACATGCAGTACCACGTCTGACAAACACACGGTCTCCACACAGCTCGCTGCTTCAACACACATTACAGTCCACAAAACAAAAGTAACACCCAGTCAGCATGGTGTATGGCACTGACAAAGGGCGCATGATTTGAAAAAAAATAATGTGTGATTGTAATTCTTACCAATGTGATTCTGATCATTTATATTTTAACATTTTTTTTTCTCTTCAATGGATCGTTTCGTGAGTTTACTCGCTTTGCTATCAAGGAAAATGCAGAATCATATTGATCATTATGAAATGAAAATGTATGTTTTTAGAGTATAAATAACATTTATATTGATTAACTCAAAATCGTAGCATTTTGTACAACCGACTGACATTTTGACTGTGATTTGAATAATTGTGCAAGAATTTTAATAAATTTTATCAAGCTATGTCAGCTATCACCACATAAATAATAGTGGACATAAATGACAGGCCATGTGGTAACCACTGAATCTTAATGTTCCCGAAATATATGAGCTTATTTCGTCCTCCTTTTAGTATGACAACCCTGAGGTTTAGGTAGTGGGCGTGCACGGCAACTTACGTGGCTGCAGAAAATGACATCTTGAAGATTTTAAACTGTTCAAAACATAATTCAAATCCACAACTTTCATCAACTTGTTGAACTATTTAAATTACAGTGTAATTTTAAAGGCTTCCAAAAATAAATAATCTGTTCAAAGAGGATTGCCACATTGGCAAAACAAATTATAAAAAAAATCAACTTCATCACTCATCACACAGGGAGCAGAACCAAGCATAAATCCGAAACTTGTTAGACTTTTTCCGAAGCCCGGTCTTCCTCACTGTGAGGTTTAACTACCTGCTTATTCAACGCGAGGCATGCACGGTCAGAGCAATTAAATTGTCAGAATTAACAAATTTGTTTTTAACGGGAGCGTAGCCAGGAGTGTGGTCATGAGGCGAGTATTGATTACCAGAACAGAGACATTAGTCTTCAGGTATTTACTCTGCCACCTCGGCTACACGGGCCCAGGACCAGACCAAATCAATCCCCAGAAAAGATGGTTCTTTCCAGCCATAAATGCATAACAGCCTACTCAAGCCTACTGGCGGTTCCACACTCTGCTGTGGAAATCATCCTGGCACTGGTTGAATGAAAACAGTTGTTTATATCTTTAACACAAAAATGCACATTTCTCTATATTTTAAGAAAACATAGCATATTTCCTTTTCTAACATATGGGGAAAAAAATTGTTCATGCTGTGTATGATTCTCTCTCTGCCTCCAACTTTTAATGATCATGCCGGAGACTTGAAATGCTCCACCACAAGTAGCAAGCAAATGAGGCTAAATTGAGGCTTGATCTTATACTAAATATTTTCTTAGGGAGTGAGACTGCATTTTCCCTCCTGCATCTGATGAATATAATTACAGCCAGATATGACCTTTGTGCTCTGTTCGAAAGCTCAGCCCTGCATTCTCATCTTGAGCTGCACTTCCGTAACAAATGTTGGGTCGACTAAAACAAGACGAAAGGTTACATCAGAAAATGAATGCCGTCAGGCTTCAATGTCAAAGAGTTATTTTAATGATATATTCCCATAGTTCAGCCAGCCAGTGCACTCTCATGAGGTAGGATACCCTTGCCACAACTGGCCGCTGGCTATTTTTACACAGATTTGACTTTGAAAGCAAATGTTATTTGCAGGAATTTGCCTCCCTCTGCCACTGATGAACACATACAGCACAGAGTTGAAGTCATTTTGAATAGAAACTCAAGACCAGAACAAATTGCTGAATAACTAACACAAGGAAGGGCCTTCTTTTTGCTAAAAATGGCATTTGTAGACCAAATGTTACATATCTGTTCACTGGAAACACCAAAGAACTCAGAAAAAAGAAAAACTAGAGGCTTTCTGCATAAGAACTGCAACCAGCTGGACTCCCAGCTGCTTTCTCTCTGCAGCCAGCAGTCCATACCTGAAATCCCAGGATTCTGGGAATCAAATATCACATCAGCATACCATTTTGATCAGAGTCTTATTGACTACTGCAAGTTGCTTTTGAATATAACTTTGCCAGGTAACACATTGACATTGTTGGCCAGGAATGTCAAATTTAAAGGAACTGAATATATTAGGTAACAGCAGGGCTGTAGGGCTTGCATGGCAATGATTGCCAGCTTGATTGTGGAGTGGGTATTTGTAAAAATGAGGGATTACATGCAATTTTGCAGATGAATGCAAGTCATGGCATTACTGCATGGACATGCTTCATTTAGATATTTAAGTTATGGTATGTGCCTGCTGGAGATGATTGGTGTTACCAGAAAACATTTAGTGAAAATTTGGACAATAAAATGCACTGATGACAAACTGATCCAACACAACCATAATCTGATCCAGCATTATATACAGTTCTGGAAAAAAAAATAAGAGACCAAAGAGACAGACTGCAAAATTATCATTTTATCTGGTTTTACTATTTGTGTGTTTGAGTAAAATGAACAATTTGGTTTTATTTTCTGACCTACTGAAAAAACACACCCAAATTCAAGTGAAAATATCATTATTTAGAGCATTTATTTACAGAAAATGACAAGTGACCAAAACAACAAAAAAGATGTTGCTCTTAGATGTGCTTTTAGATCAAATAATGCAAAGAAAACAACTTCCTGTTCATTACTAAACACTATAATACTTAGTTTTAACTTAGGAAGAACTCAGAAATCTGTATTTGTGGAATAACTGATTTTTTTCCCACAGCTTTTCATGCACCTCACCATGCTTAGAAGATCACCTAGTCACACCTCGTTAAGTAGACTGAGCTGTCCTTGTGCTGCAATTCAACAGATACTCAAACTGAATGGCTGCCATATACATAGAGATGCTAATTTAGGAAAGATTATTGCCAGTCGGTGCATCGTGACATGCACTACACAAAGAGCAGAGATAAACAAACCTATCATCTGGTCAGTCACTGCAACAGATACTGGAGTCAGTTTGTCTTGGCCTGTCCTTGCCACTGATAATACTGTACCTCTATCTGCCAAGAATGTGCCACTAGTCCAGCAAAAGCTAGCGGTACTCAAATACTCTGCAAGCAGTTTCATGAAATGTTCAGTCAGAACAGTGGAAGGCAAAGGACAGAGCTGCGTGGAGGAATCTGATCAGACCTAAATGAAACAGTCATTGTTGCCCCTGACAGACTGCTATGATGATAATGATGATGCAGTGGTCTCTTATTCTTTTACAGAGCGGTATATATCTATGAATAATGCTGATTTTACATTTTTAACCCAGCCACAGGAGGAAGCACCAAACCAGTGTACTCCTTGTACTGGTCCCTGAAAAGTTCATAGTAGTCAAATTTGACCAAATGTGGTTTATTTTTCAACTGCAGGGATCCAAGCACTGCAACACTGATGGAAGAAGTGTGTGGACCGAAGGGGAGACTATGTTGAAAAATAAACCACATTTGGTCAAATTTGACCACTATGACCTTTTCAGCCCCCCCCCCCCCCATATTTAAGGTTCTGAAAAAAAAAAATTACAAAACTTGACAAATTAATAAACACAATCTGAATAGAGTCAGGGGAAAAAAATCAATCATTCAAGTCAATTTAAAGCAACAAGCAAGAGTGAAAACATCAGACACTAGAGGGCACTCAGCAAGTGCATACCTCTGCCAAGGCCCGATCTCACAATATTGAAAGTAAAAAATGTGATCCAGAATCTGCATCCTGACCCAAATCCCTCCAGAATCTAATGGGTTCATCTGTAGCCCATGGGAGACCTCTGGTAAAACAAATTAATCAAAATTTGTGTAATCCTGCTAACAAACAAACAGAAAGACAAACAAACCAGCATGAAAACATTACCTCCTTGGCAGAGCCAACAGTGAATCTGGTTTAGTCTGAATGTATCAGAAAAAAGGAAAAAACTGAAAAAAAAGTGTTTTCTGTTGCCATGAATGCCATTTTCTCCCACCACTGCTTTAAGAAGGATTTTTAAAGGTTGTATTTAACTTCATTTTCTCAAACAGATGAATGTCACTTGGCGTGAAAATGTTGCTCTGGTGTTCAACATTGTTATTGTTTTTAATAAAAGCATTCTCAACATTATTTTTGCTCCTATGACTTGATCCCAGATCAATGTAAACTTAGTGAGGTGTGGCAGCATCATACACTCATCCCAGTCGCCTCTCTCCTCCAGGACAAGGTGTCTGAATCTGGTGAGTGGTGAAAGGGGGTGGCAGTAATTACCTGATGGCTGTGAGGTTCACAATCACAGAATGTGTGTGCATTAATCAGGATTTTTTTTTTTTTCAAAAAATGGCTACGAAAAAACAGGATTACATGTTACTGATACATTAACTTTGACAGCTGACAGCACTAATTTTCATACAGTACTGACAAAGTTCTGCTCTTTATTGAAGAAGCTCCATGAAAGTGTACTTGGATGCTTAGTAGGTTGCAATTCATGTATTGCTGGATTTGTCTTTAACTTAAGAACATACTAATATTAAGACAGGTAAAACATTAAAAGAAACACTTAAACCCTCGTCTCCAGTCCCATATATTGTTGGGGATGCTTTGATCGTATTCTTCGGGATCACATTCCTCCTAAGCCCATATCACATGGAGTGGCGAATGTTGAGGTATGTTCACAAGCGTAGCGATTTTTGGGTTTCATCAGAGTTCGTAAAAGGTTGCAAAACAGTTCACAAACAGTTTTTAAGGTCAAGAGCAGTTTTTCTTGTCACAAAGAAATTTTTGAACATGTTCAAAACTTCTTTGCAAATATATTTTTCCGCAAACATTTATAAAATAGTTGTAAGAGTCTGGAAATGGTTGTAACACATTTGCAGACAGTTGTAACATGTGCCACTAAGGATAGTATTTCACTGAAAGCTCCTTTACATAGCATGGAGACTGTTGAGAGTTTGGGTCAATTTTTGATCTTTGGGATCATTTGGGAGATCCTGGTGTGCTTTGGGCTGAGTCAAAACTTTGAGGAGACCATGGTGACCGTGGAGATCACTGAAGATCATTGATAGATCAAAAACTGTCCAGATCTCTCAATGAGCTTCACCCCTGTTTAAAGGAGATATTAGCAGCAAATGCTGACAAATGTAGCAATTTTTGTATTTCCCAACTTTTCCGAAGAATACTGGCAAAATTCAAGCTATTATTTCACGGAGTGGCAAATACTGAGGAACGTTCACGAACCTTGCAATTCTTGGTTTCACTGGGGTTTGTAAAAGGTTAAACAGTTCGCACACAGCTTTTAAGGTCGCAAACAGTTTTGTCATTAAAGGTTCTTAAACAGATGCTAGCATTCACTACTCGGCGAACCAAAAAAACTTAAGCAGCATGCGTTACATCCGTTTGCAGACGCTTACAACTATTTTGCGAATGTTTGCAACGGTTTGTGGAAAAATACACTGGCAATTTGCAACAAGAAAATCTGCTTGCAAACTGTTTTGCAGCCTTTTACAAACCCTGATGAAACTGAATAATCACCACATTCCTCAGCATCCGTCATTCTGTGAGATATCAGCTTGATTTTTGGCAACATTTATCAGAAAAGTTGGTGAATTCAAAAATCGCTACATTTGTGGTCCGTGAGATATTATCCTCAGAGAAAATATGACTGCAAATCTATGAAAAAAGGTTTTCAACATTGCATTACAGTGATGCAAAAAAGTGTTTGTCCCTTCCTGATTTCTCATTTTTTTGTAGGTTTGTCACACTTAAATGTTTCAGATCATCAAACAAATTTAAATATTAGACAAAGATAACACAAGTAAACACAAAATGCAGTTTTTAAATGAAGGGGTATATTATTAAGGGGTACAAAAAAAAATCCAAACCTACATGGCCCTATGTGACAAAGTCACCTCCCCCACCACCACCGTTAAAACATAAATTAACTGTGGTTTATCACATCTTTGGAAAGCTGAGTTCAATTTCTCTAGCCACACCCAGGCCTGATTACTGTCACACCTGTTCTCAATCAAGAAATCACTTAAATAGGACCTGCCTGACAAAGTGAAGTAGGCCAAAAGATCCTCAAAAGCTAGACATCATGCTGCGATCCAACGGAATTCAGGAACAAATGAGAAACAGAGTAACTGAGATCTATCAGTCAGGAAAAGGTTATAAAGCCGTTTCTAAAGCTTTGGGACTCCAGTGAACCACTGTGAGAGCCATTATCCACAAATGGCGAAAACATGGAACAGTGCTGAACCTTCCCAGGAGTGGCCGGCTGACCAAAATTACCCCAAGAGCACAGCGACGACTCATCCAAGAGATCACAAAAGACCCCACAACAGCATCCAAAGAACTGCAGGCCTCACTTGCCTCAGTTAAGGTCAGTGTTCATGATTTCATCACAAGAAAGAGACTAGGCAAAAATGGCCTGCATGGCAGAGTTCCAAGATGAAAACCACTGCTGAGCAAAAACAACATAAAGACTCGTCTCAGTTTTGCCAGAAAACATCTTGATGATCCCCAAGACTTTTGGGAAAATACTCTGTGGACTGACGAGACAAAAGTTGAACTTTTTGAAAGGTGTGTGTCCCATTGCATCCGGCGTAAAAGTAACACAGCATTTCAGAAAAGGAACATCATACTAACAGTAAAATATGGTGGTGTTAGTGTGATGGTCTAGGGATGTTTTGCTGCTTCAGGACCTGGAAGACTTGCTGTGGTAAATGGAACCATGAATCCTGCTGTTTACCAAAAAGTCCTGAAGGACAATGTCCAGCCATCTGTTCGTGACCTCAAGCTGAAGTGCACTTGGGTTCTGCAGCAGGACAATGATCCAAAACACACCAGCAAGTCCACCTCTGAATGGCTTAACAAAAACAAAATGAAGACTTTGGAGTGGCCTAGTCAAAGTCCTGACCTGAATCCCACTGAGATGCTGCGGCATAACCTTAAAAAGGCGGTTCATGCTCAAACCCTCCAATGTGGCTGAATTACAATTCTGCAAAGATAAGTGGGCCAAAATTCCTCCACAGTGCTGTAAAAGACTCATTGCCAGTTATCACAAATGCTTGATTGCAGTTGTTACTGTTAAGGGTGGCCCAACCAGTTATTAGGTTTAGGGGGCAGTCACTTTTTCACACAGGGCCATGTAGGTTTGGATTTTTTTTCCCTTAATAATAAACACCTTCATTTAAAAACTGCATTTTGTGTTTACTTGTGTTATCTTTGTCTAATATTTAAATTTGTTTGATGATCTGAAACTTTTAAGTGTGACAAACATACAAAAAAATAAGACATCAGGAAGGGGGCAAACACTTTTTCACACTACTGTATACTGTAATATACAATCTCTACCTTGACAGCAGTGATTCATTAGAGGTAATGGTGCACTGATGAGGGACCACTGAAGAGCTGTGAATCTTAGCGCAACTTCGGGTGACACAGAACTAGACTACACACAACACCATGAAGAAGGATCTTTGGGGATTAAATTGTGTTTCACCACAACAACAAAAAATCCCTGGGATCTGTTCTGGAGTCATTCTGTGATTTAGATTGTATACTATATAATATAAACTGTATACCCAAAATATTTAAAACTTGATTTTTGCAGTCAAAATACATATTTTTACTACAGCAGTTAACCATTTACAATCTGGCAAATAACTCCATGTAAAACATAAAGGAGTGTGAAAATTACTTACCACTCACACCAGCCACTGTTATGCAGCCCGGGAAGAGAATAAATAAAATTTCAAGTGTCATGTTATTCAAAAACTCTCAGTCAACAACTGATTTTTCCAATAAAAAGTTCACACTCTTATTAATCCAACAGAGTAGAGGCGTTAGATTCCAATGTGGGTGCTACATTACTGCGTTGTGTGGTACAATAAATCTTTTATTGGAAAAGGGGGGCTAATTTTTATTGCCTTGTACCTGGTGTGTAACCAGTAAGTGAGTAAGGAAGTGCATGCAAACAACAGGCAGGGGATGAGTTGATGTGGTGGATGGGACTGACCATGTTCGGCTGCCGCTTTCAGCGTGGCTTCTGAATGACTGGATCCGAATGGGTTCCTGATGAAGCGGCGTCTCCTCCTTAAATCGTCCTCCCAGTAGTCCAGGCGCCAGAAGTCCCTCGGCCTGCTGCAAGGAGACAGAGGTAGCACATGTGTTAGCAATTACCAGCCAGCATGGTATACCAGCCCGGCATTAGCACTTGGTCCGAGTGAGCAGACATAAAGCCAGCATTGTGTTTGGAGCTTTTTTTTTAAACCTGCAGAATCGCTCTTTAAAAACATTCACTTATACACAAGCTGAAAACCACAAATCACTATATCCTTGAACTTGACAATGAAAATCTATCTTAGAGGCAAATGTGTTTCCTTTCTTGGTTTTTGTTTCCTCGCTCTAGTCTTTGAGAAGGTGAACACTGTCACATTAAAAGAGCAAATGACAGCGTGATCATTTTCTGCACACTTTTGTGGCACGTGCTTCCTTTCTAGGCTCATTTGAAGCCCAGCAGGATACCTCTTGTCAGGGCGCAGGACAAGGAGAACACCATTACCAACAGTGGGGGGGTCGGATAGCATTACCAATATTAATCAATGTCTTTGGTCCCCATTTTTCTCTCCAATTTACATCTTCCTCTACCAGGCCATCCAGTAAATCATTCTGCACTAAAGGAAAGGAAAGTGTTAACTTTTAATGAAGACTTAGTGCTTTGTAGGGCCACATCTATTTTCCAAAAGTGACTTCATATAAATATGATCTAAAATATTTATTACCCATAGCTTTAAGGCACAACAAAGCCTATTAAATGTGTCACATCAGCAAGTTTTTTTTAAAGTCTAATCTATAAAATGAGACCTTTCATTTGTCATTTAGGCAGCAAGAAAATCCACATTTTTAATAAACACGTTAATTATTAACAGCCATGATTTAGGGAGAAAAATAGCCTGTATATGTGTGTTGAGACTAATTAATTGTCAAATGGTGATTTTACTTTAGCACCTAAAAAGAGACTTCCTCAGCTTTGACTACAGTTTCTATGGAAACAAGTGAACAAAAACTAATACAACAAAAATTATGTGCAAAGTGGCTGTAAATTGGTTTAAACCTCTGTAATCAAAATTTAACAGGTTGTTCAGAAGAGGCTGCAGTGCTTTGTTTTTTTTCTTAAATGTGAAAGCTGTAGAAAGACACAGTTTATGGCTTCAGGGCCATTGGCTGTGACGGGAGAACCCCGGCGTACTTTATGTGATATACTCTTGAATGTTTCTCTGGCCCACGGGCTCCTCACAAATCTTCAGTCCAACACCAATGATCACACAGGGGCTTCTAAAAGGGAAAGGAGCTTTACACAACAAAACAAATACCATTTCCAGGCGGGCTCTTTAAAAGCCTGTACACACTTGATAATGAAAGCCACTGATTATTTTAAAAAAGTAATGACAGTGTCAAAAAGTCAAAGTGATACCTGCTTGGCATTTATGGCAGCGCTTAGATGTGAAAACACAATTTTTTTTTTGAAAAAAAAAATCAAAACAGATTGTATATATTCAGAGCAAATGTGTGAGTGTGCTGAAGCTTGAAGGACACAGGGGACCCAGATCTGTGCGGGACCAGATTTCTTGACGGCGACAAAGACGGCGCTCCATGTCTGCGTGTGATAGTCACCGTACGCAAATGGCCACTTCATCATCCTGCCTGCAGTGGTATTCAGCTATGAAAATAATTATCGAGGCTGTGCACAGCACCCGGCTCTGAGTCTGGATGCTCTCGTCTCTCATCTCGTGAAGGGTGGGGATCTGTCCCATTCACACAATGCACGCAAATCCATCAGGAGGGGAACCATAGGCTGGAGTAATTAGTCACGGCGAGGGGGGAACCACCTCTGCCAGTCGTATTCATCCTGTGCAACACCAATGGGCAACGGAGGAGCTCCTAATGATAGGGAGCTGGAAGAGGTGGCCGCACGATGAAAGATACCTCGTCATCAATCCCGGATGAGAGTGCCACCATAACAAGAATGGGGATGTGCGGCGCAATGCCCCCCCCCCCCCCACACACACACACAAATGCCTCAAGCTGAGTGTGTTTCCACAAAAGATAATAAATTATTCAGAGCTCATCCATCCTGCCCGGGTACCCTTGGCAAAATTTACGGAGGAACCATTCTTCAAAATAACAACAATTATAATAACAAAGGGGGCAGCCTTGTGCTGTGGCTCACACCAACCACTTGTGTAATTAGCAATTAGTTCGGTCATAAAAGGTGTCTGGAAGGCCTACTCGTTAAGACCAAGGTGACTGTCGTCCGCTGATGAAGGTGGAGCTGTGTGTGTGTGTGTGTGTGTGTGTGTGTGTGTGTGTGAGTTTTAAAGTCTGAGTAACCCTGTGTGCATCAGTGCTTATATGAGGGTCTGTGTTTGTGTGCGTTAAGGAGAAAATGTTGAGCCCTACTGAGCTTTGCTAATGTGGATCACATTGGCTCCTGATAAAACGGGGTCCAGAAAAGTTTTATGTGAAGTAGTAAATGTCTTTGCTTTTTTTCCCCTTCCTTTTTTAAACATCTTTTGGATACTTGTCTGGTCCCAGAAGTTGTAAATTTAAGGAAGTTTACCAACACAGAAGATGAACTAGGGAGCACAAGTTTCTCCTTTTATGTTGCCCCGATGCTTTCCCCCCTCAATCCATAAACAAAACACTTAGGGCTTTAATTCAACACACTTATCATAAACCATCAACACTACAGCAAGGACATATTTCACTGATGGATTCTGTTTAATTCTGCCACTAAATTCTCAGTTGAGATCAAAACAGAAGATACGAGAGTAGATCTTGCATGGTTAAGTGAAAACAAATGGTTTAATTATGAGGAGTAGAGAAGAAGGTTCAGGAGTAATAGAATGCTTGTTTGGAAAATAACCACGTTATGCAGTATGAGCTGCTTTAACTTCTCTATAACTAGCCATTAACAAGGCAGCTGTTTACATAAATAACAAGTGCCATAAATATAGTTATTCAATGGATGCACTATGATATGACAGCTAGTGAATGAAAATACATTAATATATGGTTGGAAATACTAGTCAACACAAAGTGTAGTACTTTTTTACATAATCAAATCTTTTAATTTCATGTTTATGCTTTCTTAGCTTTATACTACATGAACCCAATCTCTCAAGGACATTTTATTCTAAAAAAAACAAAAAAAAAACCCACAAACCTCAATTGAAATTAAGTTAGGACATTGTGTAAAATGTAAATAAAAACAGAAAACAATGATTTGTAAATCCTTTTCAACCAACATTCATTTGAATACACTACAAAGACCAGATATTTAATGTTGAAACTGACAAACTGTTTTTTTTTTTTTGTTTGCAAATATTCACTCATTTTGAATTTGACGCCTGCAACACGCTCCAATAAAGCTGGAACAGGGGCATGTTTACTGCTGTGTTACATCACCTTTCCTTTTAACAACACTTAATGAGCGTTTAGGAACTGAGAACACCAACTGTTGAAGCTTTGTAAGCTTCTCAGTGCACCACATCTTTTCAATGGGAGACAGGTCTTGACTGCAGGCAGGCCAATCTAGTACCCACACTCTTTTACAACAAGGCCACACTGTTGTCACACGTGCAGAATGTGGTTTGGCATTGTCTTGCTGAAAAAAGCTGGGAAGTCCCTGCTTGAACAACAGCGTATGTTGCTCCAGAACCTGTATGTACCATTCAGCACTGATGATGCCTTCACAGATGAGCAAGCTACCCATGCCATGGGCACTGACACCCCCCCACACCATCACAGATGATGGCTTTTGAACTTTGTGTTGATAACAAGATGGATGGTCCTTTTCTTCTTTAGCCCCAAGGACACGACATCCATGATTTCCAAAAACAAATCGAAATGTGGACTCGTCAGAGCACACCAGACTTTTACACTTTGCGTCAGTCCATCTCAGATGAGCTTGAGCCCAGAGCAACTGATGGCATTTCTGAGTGTTGTTGATATATGGCTTTTAATTTGCATGGTAGAATTTTAACTTGCACTTGTAGACTAGTGTTCCTGAGCCCACGTGGTAATATCCTTGACAGAATGATGTTTATTCATCCATTGCTGCCTGAGGGATCACAGGTCACAGGTGTTTGTTGGTTTTTGGCCTTGCTGTTTAAGTGCAGAAATTTCTCCTGAATCTCTGACCCTTTTGGTGAGATTATGGACTGTAGATGACAAAATCTCTAAATAACTTGCAATTGTACTTTGATAAGCATTGTTCTTAAACTGTTTGTCAATTTTCCCATGCAGTTGTTCACAAAGTGGTGAACCTTGCTCCATCCTTGCTTTTGAATGACAATCATGACACTCACCTATTTCAATTAACCTGTTCACCTGAGGAACGCTCCAAAAAGGTGTCTTCTGAGCATTACTCAACTTTCCAAGTCTTCTCTTGCCCCTGTCCCAGCTTTTTTGGAACATGTTGCAGGCATCAAATTCAAAATGAGTGAATATTTGCCACAAAACAATGAAGTTTATCAGTTTGAACATTAAATATCTTTTCTTTATAGTGCATTCAACTGAATATAGATTGAAAAGGATTTGCAAATCATTGTATTCTGTTTTTATTTACGTTTTACACAATGTCCCAACTTCACTGAAATTGGGGTTTGTAATAACAACGAATCTGAAAAATAACAATGTAAATCCAACTGACTTTTATCAACCGATAATGGTGTATTATTTATTTAGGTGGGTTTCCAAAGAGTTTTTCATGGGATCAAAAATTATTACAAACCAATATTCTAATAGATTCTCTCTCTTTCATAGATTTGCTACATAAAATGTTTAGAAGTAATTCTCTGTGATCTTGCAGTAATGTGTCATTTGAATTCCACATCTTGGGAAGCACAAGCTCATGGTGAATGAATATGTATAGGTAAAGAAAATATAGTTTTGCATGGGTTAACATTCATCTGTCTGTATGTAAATGATAAAAATGACCTTTATCACAGCAGGAATGACATGCAGACTGAATATACTTTCATATATCACTACAAGCGGCTGCACTTTGGCACAAACAGTCATTCATAGCCTTTCTGCTAAATTAATTTGGGTACAGTCAATGAGACCTACATATGCACAGGAGATTTTTCCCCCTTGCTTATTTTATATCAATGCCAGCTCCTATTGGTGGTCCTCAAATTGCTCAAACATTGCTGCTATCCCCAAGATCATTTTGCTTTGATTTGCATAAACCATGTGTTTAGAAGAAACGGGAGAGCGGGAGCAGATTGAGGATTTGTCATGTTGAGGACTGGTTGCTGGAGCACTGGCTCTTTGTCAAACGGTGGCAGCGGCCGCTTTGATGGGATCTCCAGGCTCAAATTAAAATGAAACGGGACCAAATACCTTTCCACTGAAATTGTTTGACATGATTAAGTCTTGCCCAAGTGATTTTCTAGATGTGCATCCAAGCCTATCCTTCCAATGAGGTGCACAGAAACCATCTATATGTGTGTATGTTAATTTGCCGCAGCTAATGTTGTTTACGAGATTTACCAGAGGTGATGGTGGGGTCAGACGTGGCAACATTTTCATCTTATCCCCTTAAATGACAGTCCACATGTAATTTTGTCCATCCCTACTATAAATCACAATATCAAGTTATTTCATTTGTCTATTTTTAATCACGTAAATGCAACATTACAGCAGATTGTAATGAGAATGTCATAAAAAAAAACAAATGTTACGCTGGCATGGTTAGAATAAAAACAATCAAGGCTTAGCTGAAAGAAGGTCTCATGCTTGGATTTTATCTGGTGCTAATATTTAATAATCATGACTAATCGCAATACTCCTACAGTTAACTCGTGATTAATCGCACATTAATCACATAAACATTTTTAAAATCTATTCTAAATGTATCCTAAACACATTATGCCATTTTTAAATTTAAATTTTTAAATTTAATTATCAATAAATATGTGATGGTGTGAAGTCAGACCAAGTTTTAGCCATGACAAATTATTTAAAGCTTAAAAAGTGTACAAAACTTCAAAAAAACCCAAAAACATAACCAGAAGAAATTCATAAAATTTTCAAACAATATTCATTCACTTCGATTCAAAGCAACAAGCAAGAATAAGCACACAAAAAATAATGAATCTGGTTTATCAAATTCATTTTCCCAGCACTTTTAAGCTGAATATTAATGCCATATTCTACACTGTTTTCATGAGAAACTGAACACCGCTGATATTGAAATATGCCGTTATGATGTTCAACAATGCCATTAAATTGGCTTATAAAGGCATTCTCAAAGCGATGATTTTTGGCCCTACCGGTTTGCCATAGACAAGGCTTGAATTTTGTCCCTTTTAGCTTGCCATACGTGGTGCTGGCAACATTCAAAGCCTTACTTTTATCACTTCTATGTTGAATTTGCTGCTTGCACAGAAGAGTGCTCACCCACTCATTACCAAGACAGTACAAGCGCCCTCCACTCCTCCCAATTAACTCCAATTCATCTGCACGCTTTCAAACCATGATCTGATAAAGGAGAGTGTGATATTGCAGCTCAGCAGCATCACCAGCTTGTGAGGATCAAAGCACTCCCATGGGTGGATGGCAAAAGGCTGCAGACTCCTTACAATATCTGTGCAGCCAAATGAAATAATGCAAATCAAGCTCTAATTACCACCAGCCTACTGTGAGGCTTCCAATTAGCAGCAATTACACTCAGTATAAATTTACCAACAAAGGCCTGATGATTACCCACTAATTATATCAGATTTCATGGGAGGAAGAAGGAATAGTGCTGCGTTAGACAGGCTTTAAATCATGACAACAGACGCACAAGAAAAATACAATTATATACACATTTTTTTAAATAGCCCCAGAATTTTTATATTTGACATCACCTAAACATTAACGACACACAAAATTGAACACACAGATGATTTCAGTGACAGCACTGAAGTGGTACCATCTGTATTTCTGATGGAGGGTCACATTTTTCCTCTGATTCTGACACGCGCATTTATGGCCATTTATCACCACCGCAGCGAGGTAATGAGGGCATCCGCTGGACTGGCGTTGCATAATTCTGCCATTACTGTCCCATTGTAATAATCTTCTGACCTCTACCTTTCACAGCTGATCTTGAATGGTGTGACAAATATGAACATGCACCCGTGATTCTAACGTACCCCTGTGGAAAAGCATGGGGGAGTAAGCTCAAGGTCAGACACGACGGGGAGTATGATGAAGATTTTTTTTTTTAGTCTAAACAAAAACGTTGGGTTTTGTTTAACCTCAAACCTTCTATGCTAGGCTCAGTTTCTTACTGATACAACAGTATACAACAAGAAATAAAGCATCCATGCCCTCTCTTCCCCCTCTATATACACTACAAGTGTGTTGGGGTTCTTGCTTCAGCGTGCCACACAACTACAAGGTTCGGCGATCACATCTGGGCCCGTTGGCTACTCATGAGAAAGTCCTCCCCTCTCTCCATCACATGGTGGTGCTCGTTGCAATGCTAGTTCAGACTCCTTTGTGTGTGTGTGTGTGTGTGTGTGTTTCATTTCAAGTGCAGCAAGAAACTGGAGTCTTGGATGATGGCCCTGCGTTCTCCCTTCAAAATATACTGTCTCACATAAAAAGCCTGATTAAAACATGATAATAAAAAGTCCAGTGTTAGCATGTAATTGTGAATCATCTGCTGTTTTTCATATAGCTTACAGGTCATCAAGTCTCAGCTGTGGTAGAAATCATTTTAGTAAGAATGTGTTGCTAATTTAGTCTCTCCATCTGTAGTTGATATTAACAAATTCATATCGAACTAATCTGGTCACAACCCCTTCAGCTGTACTGAACTTGAGCTCACAAGATTGTAGAGTGTGAAGTAAATCTACACCAACTAATAAACCAGTACTAAGCAGTAGGAAGACCGATCTTCAGTTTTTGCAATATTATAGTATGCGATCTAAGGAGCATCTGTATTTTATGTGTTCCTTTTTTTCCTGCTTCAGCTGCACAAGAAAGTGCTGGAATCTAAAGATAAAGGCGATTTTTTTGGCAAATGTTGAAAGTAGCAAAATAAATGATCTGCTGGTCCCATGGTGTAATTACAGTGGCTGGAAGCATACCAATCTATCACGAGGAAGAAGGGGGGCCCTGACACGTTGCAAAGGGGTTAGTCAAAGGAGATAGCCTTTGACTAACTACTGGCCCCGGACAATCGATACTCTGAAGATATTGCATCCAGGGAGAAAGGAGAAAAAAGCCCTAAAAACTTCCCAAATGGCTTTTCATTCAGATATTGATCAGCACCCTTTTATCGTGACCTTGCTCCACCAAGGCCATATACTTTCTTTAAGGGTATATGGAACTCATAAATCTGATAGTGCTTCAGAATCCTGCCGTGCTGTGAGCAGCGAGGCAGGGTGGTGTAATTGGTCTTCCTGGGATGGAGGAATTCTTTGATACCTTAGAAATTATGTTTCATAACATTTCTGAGATACTGGGAAGAGGGTAGCTGATACACAAATCCAGTAAATTTGAGAAAGGATTTAAAGACATACAGAGCTGTGAAAAAGTATATCCCCCCTTCCTGATTTATTATATTTTTGCATATTTGTCACACTTAAACATTTCAGATCAAACAAATTTTAATATTAGACAAAGACAGCCCGAGTAAATACAAAATGCAGTTTTTCAATGATGAGTTCATTTATTAAGGGGGAAAAAGCTATCCAAACCAAACTGACCCTATGTGAAAAAGTAATTGCCCGCTAAACCTATTAAATGGTCGTGCCACCCTTGGCAGCAACAACTGCAATCAAGCGTTTGCGATAACTGGCAATGAGCCTTTTACATCACTGTTGAGGAATTTTGGCCCACTCTTCTTTGCAGAACTATTTTAATTCAGCCACAATGGAGCACTTGAGCTTGAGGACACAAACTAATGGCCAGTCAATTACATGAAGAAGAGATTGTCTTCTCTTGAGAAGACCAAATGTCTTCCTGGAAGGTAAGCTGGCTCATAAGGTTAGCTCCTCATGCTGACATGTCTGTCTGTTGAGGTTCAGACCTGTCAAATTAGCTATGAATAGTTCAGTTAGATTGTCATTCATTTACCAAGTGGAGGCAAATTTATCCATTCATCCATCCATCCATTCATCATCTATCCATCTACCGTTTATCTGGGAGTCCGGGTCAGGGGGCAGCAGTCCAAGCAGAGTAGCCCAGACTGCCGCACAGATCACATAGCCCCATGATCTCCACGATCCCTCCTGCAGGTGGTGAGCCCACTGAGGGGGGCGGACCCAGGTTCCTCCTTTGGGTATATTGGATCCTTCATGTAACTTTTTCATAGAGAACCATAGGACCGCTCTTGGTCTGACCCTTCACCCAGATCCAATTTACCTTAGGAGACCCTACTAGGGGCAAGGTGCCCCCAACAGCATCTTGAGTCATTAGGACATGCAAAACCCTCCTCCATGATAAAGTGGCAATTCATGGGGTGGAGGCAAATTTATCTGTCAAAAAAAAATTTTAAAAAATCACCATGTTTGGATAGATAATAAAAATGGCTCTTTATTTTAGCTACTACCAACACATATAGTGCAGAAAAACATTCCACATGCGAGTCCTGGACAGCAGTGGAGCTTGAGCTCAGGCAAGTGCTCTCCTTTGTTTTTCACTGTTTCTCACCTTGCCGGACTCCACTGCTGCCGGTGACCCTGTCCCTGTATTTTTGTCCCTTCTGTCGAAGCCTTTCCCCAGGGTCACTGAGGACTGTCCAACTTCGCCAGAGGTCTCCATGTGGCCAGCCTCGCCACCGGAGGTCTTCATGACTCCAGCTTCGCCGCCTGAGGTCTATGTGGATCCAGCCCCTCTAGTTGAGGTCGTCGTGGATCCAGCCCCTCCGGTTGAGGTCGTCGTGGATCCAGCCCCTCCGGTTGAGGTCGTCGTGGATCCAGCCCCTCCGGTTGAGGTCGTCGTGGATCCAGCCCCTCCGGCTGAGGTCTTCGTGGAACCAGCCCCTCCGGTTGAGGTCTTCGTGGGTGCTGCTCCCCCTCCAGCTGAAGTCTTTGCGGGTGCTTCGCCCCAGCCTGGAACCACCATGGGTGCTGTTTCCCCTCAGATTGAAATCTTTGCGTGTGCTTCATTCCAGCCCAGGACCTCCATGGGTGCGGCTCCCCCATTGTTTGAGGTCCCTGTGGGTGCCGCTTCCTCTCTGTCCAAGCCGTTGTGGGTGTTGTGCTCCAGTCGGGGGCCATTGTGGGTGCTACACCCCAGCCTAGGGGCCACCGTGGGTGCAGCTACGCCCCAGTCCGGGGCCACCGTGGGTGCAGCTGCGCCCCAGTCCGGGGCCACCGTGGGTGCAACTACATCCCAGTCTAAGGCCACCGCAGGTGCTGCCATGCCCCAGTCCAAGGCCTCCGAGGGTGCTACATTCTTGTCCAAAGTCGCTGTGGTCCCTCAGTCCCTATCCATTCCCACTGAGGGTTCCTCTTCCTCACCCGAGGCCGTCGTGGGCTCCTCTCCTCTGCCCAAGGCCATGGTAAGCTCCTCTCCTCCGCCCAAGGCCATTGCAGGTTCCTCTCCTCCGTCCGAGGCCGTCGCAGGTTCCTCTCCTCCGTCCAAGGCCGTCGCAGGTTCCTCTCCTCCGCCCGAGGCCGTCACGGGTTCCTCTCCTCCGCCCGAGGCCACCGAGGCCATAGCGGGTTCCTCTCTTCCGCCCGAGGTCGTCGCGGGTTCCTCTCCTCCACCCGAGGCCATCGCGGGTTCCTCTCCTCCGCCCAAGGTCGTCGTGGGTTCCTCTCTTCTGCCTGAGGCCGTCATGGGTTCCCCTCTTCCTGAGGCCACCAAGGGTCCCGTTCCTTCCTCTGAGGTCCCCACTGGCTGGCTATCCTTTCTATCCGGTCCCCCTGCCCTTCAGCCTGCCTCGTCACTGGTCTTCCCCGCTGGGCAGCCACCTCCTGGACTTCTCCATTTGTTTGGGTGGCTAAAGCACTCTGGTAGACCACTTAACAGACTGTGCCGCTGGGCTGGGTGGCCCACGTTCTCCGGTAGGCCACCCAACTCATTCCATCACGCCATCTGCCAGGTCTGGGACTTTAGCCGACCGCCTGAACTGTCCAGCTCTCATGTCCAGGGGGCTTAGGTGTCCGGTTTTGCTCTGGTATGGGTCCCTTAGCGAGTTTCTTATTTTTTGTTCCCCCCTAGCCGGGTTTCCCCCACTGTCCTTCCAGATTGGGTTATGGTTCTTCTCTTATTTTTGGGGGGGTCGTCTTTTCTTTCTTTTTTTATTGTTGTTTCCCTGGGGTATCTGGATGTGTCTGGGGGGGGCGCTGTCATGAGGCTGAGCGTGGTGTTCTCACTGTGCTCACGCTCTTGGGTTATTCCTGGTTATTTCCTTTATTTTCTCAGTTCTGTGTTATCATTTAACTGCATGGTTGGCTATGTGTTTTGAGTGTGTCTATTGTAGGTTCTGTTTCCTTTGTATTACAGTCTGTCTGTGGACATGAGCCCTCACCCGTTCCTTTAGTGTCCAGTTGCCACTCTCTATCTGAGCTTTAATTTTGACAGTGTGTAGTGTTGACTTCTTTTGTTAGCTTGATTCGTGGCCTTGCACATCTGTCAGTTGTTTTCCATTACTCCTCGCTTTGGTGATCCACATCTGTAACCATCTGCTATCATTTGTATCATGCTCTATTTAAGAACCTGTCTCCCTAGCCTGTCTCCTTAGCCTCATTGTTTGTTTGTGCACTTAGTATTTTTTGTTTTCAATAAAACTACACAAACTCACAGTCCAGCGCCTGGGTCTCCTCTCTGCCCCAGAGGGGCAATTGTGACAAAGTGTGTGTCAAGACCGACGTGCAGCTAACAGACAGGTAGGAGTCAGGCACAGAAAGAGAGAATATTGTCTATAAAAAAAACTTTTTCAGAAAAACACAGACTCCAATAGATAATACAGAGCAACAGAATAAATTATTTCTATTTTCCTCTCCGCTCAGTACCAAGTGGATGGGGACCATAGGGAGTTTTCAAATGAAGGTTCTGCCAATAATTTCCAAATCTCTACTCTTTAACTCCTTGCTCACCTCCGCCCCCTGGTGGAACCAGCGATGGATCCACTCCAGTTTGCCTACCAGCATGGCATTGGGGTGGAGGATGCGGTGATCTTCCTCCTTCACCGTTCTCTGTCCCACCTGGAGAAGCCCGGGAATATGGTGAGGATCATGTTCTTTGACTTCTCCAGTGCTTTCAACACCATCCAACCGATGATCCTGAAGGACAAGCTGCTGCGCGCAGGGGTGGACCAGCACCTGTCATCATGGATCCTGGACTACCTCAACCGGCCTCAGTTTGTGAGAACCTGGGACTGTGTGTCCGACACGATCATCAGTAGCACGGGGGCCCCCCAGGGAACGGTGCTGGCTCCCTTCCTGTTCACTCTTTATACTGCGGACTTCTCACACAACAACACACTGCCATCTACAGAAGTTCTCTGATGACTCTGTGATCGTTGGCCTCATCTCCAATGGAGATGAAGCTGAGTACAGAGGGCTTATCCAGGACTTCGTGGACTGGTGCCATCGGAACTGCCTCCAGATCAACGCGAGGAAAACTAAGGAGCTGGTGGTGGACTGCCGCAGGCAAGGACAACCCCTCACAGCACCAGTAAATATACAGGGAACAGACATCAAGATGGTGACATCCTATAAGTACCTGGGTGTTCATCTGAACAATAAACTAGACTGGTCACACAATACTGACGCACTCTACAAGAAGGGACAGCGCAGGCTGTTCCTGCTGAGGAGACTCAGGTCTTTTGGTGTACAAGGGGCGCTGCTGAAGACATTCTATGACACGGTGGTGGCATCAGCCATCACTTTTGGAGTGGTCTGCTGGGGCAGTGGCATTACTGCAGCCGATAGGAAGAGACTGAACAAACTGATTAAGAAAGCTAGCTCTGTCCTGGGGCAGCGCCTTGATCCGGTGGAGGAGATAGGAGAGAGAAGGACGGTGGCTAAACTGTCATCTCTGCTGGAGTCCGAGTTCCACCCTATGCAGGACATACTGAATGCACTAAGGAGCTCATTTAGCAGCAGACTACATCATCCCAGGTGCACAACCGAGAGGTTTCGCAGGTCCTTCCTACCAACGGCTGTCAGACTGTACAACCTAAGCAGGGCTGCTCGCAGAGATAGAAAAAAGACGTAACAAACTAATAGTTTTTTGAATGCAAAAGATGCAATAGACTTACACAATGGTCCCCTCCGGCATACAACTAGGAAAATACCGGTCGCTATGGAGAGTGAGAATATGTATGGGCACATAATCATACCATGTAGGATAACTAAGTAGACGGTTGTGCTGTTTCATCCCATCTAGCAACAATGCTCTGCACTGTGTGTGTTTATACATTTACATATTTATTCCATCTAGCTACAATGCTCCGCACTGGGTGTGTTTATGTTTATGTTTATATTTATATATCTATATATTCATTCCATCTAGCTACAATGCTCCGCACTGTGTGTTGATATATCTACATATTATTCCATCTAGCTACATTGCGCCGCACTGTGTGTGTTTATATATTTACATATTTATTCCATCTAGCTACAATGCTCCGCACTGTGGGTGTTTATATATTTACATATTTATTCCATCTAGCTACAATGCTCCGCACTGTGTGTTTATATATTCATATATTTATTCCATCCAGCTACAATGCTCTGCACTGTGTGTCTGTGTGTGTGTATATATATATTTTATAGTAATATGTACATATGTATATTAGCTGCTCTTGCTTGCTTGTTTTTTTTTTCTTGCCTTCTGATTGTTGCTCTGAGTGTTGCTATCCCTGTGCTGTTGCAATCCTGGAATTTCCCCATTGTAGGACTAATAAAGGCTTATCTTATCTTAACATGCATTCAATGCAATTTAGCTGTTGTGATGGATATTGTGTTAAAGTCTGTATTTGCCATTGCACAAGAGTTTTTCTGTATAGCAGAAGTTTCTGCTTAATTTACAAATTACTGTAATAGGAAATTTTTGACAATCCTGTGCTTTTCTTGTATTATTATATAGAATATCACTGCACTAAACTGGAAAAACCTGCTTTAAAATTTCTAATTCTTCCCACAACTTTTAGTGCAAAAAAAAAAAACTCTCAAAACATTGCAACTTTTTCAAAAAGCTCCAGCAAATTCAGACCTTTTGGGCTGCAACGATCATAAAAACATCCCGTAAAATCTTGGAGGGACTGATTTATGTTGCTTGAATGCAGATTACACTGGTCAACACCAAATTTTTTGTCTAAGTTTTTTTTTAGCTGATTTAGGACAATTTTGATGTGCTGAATCCAAAAATCACATTGATTTTGCTCAATCAGGTCAACTTTTTGAATTATAGTGACATGTTGTTTTATACGTTTTTGTTTACATGTATGGGTATTTTTGCTTTATATGATGCAAAATTCTTTTTTATTTCTTAAAATTCTCTGAATTTTGAACAATGATGACGTAACATTCAATTTACATGTACTTACCTTTATATAAAGGTAAGTACATGCACAGTACTACGTAAGTACTAAGTACAGGTTTTTACTTAGCACCTGATCGAGAGAAACAGATGTTATTTTCGGATTCAGCAGTGCAAAATTGTCTTAAATCAGTTGAAAAAACACAAACAACTTACAAAAAAAGTATTTTTGTAACCCTGTGTTATTAAACATGTGAGCTTCACTTTTGGAGAGGTCTTATTCCACCTGTTTACTTAGTCTGATATTCACAAAAATCCCTAAAATAATAATTGAGGGACTTCCGGTTATGGCGGCCACGTAGGAAGACGTGTTTCACACTGCTCTGCTCCCAAAAATAAAAAGTTTACTAAAACTCTCTTAATTGGAACAAAAACCCATCCCAGCGTTTAGGCGCGGATATGGTAAAAACCAAGGCTGGGATATTAGGTGGAGGAAAAAGCAATTCGACAAAACAACCCAAGCTAACAGACTTCCACGCTCGAGGCGAAGCAGAAAAAAATCCAGAGACGATGTCGGAGGATGGAGCCAGCGGCGGAGCGGGAACTGCTGAAGAGGGGACAAACGCAGTGCTCACTGCCATCAACTCCATGAGAACAGAGTTTTCGTCTAAATTTGATGGGATTATAGCAGCGATAGAAGGAATGAGAAAGGAAATAAGCGACTGTATGGAACGAGTATCGCAGGCGGAGCTCCGAATTTCAAGCGCCGAGGATGACGTCACCAGCCTACAAACTAATCTGCAAACACTGGAATTAAAATGGAAACGTCTGGAAGATAACGTCCTGGACTTGGAATCCTTCTCGCGACGGAATAATTTGGAGGGAGCGGAGGGACGGGACCCATGTTCCTTTTTGGAAAAGTGGATTCCAGAAGCGCTGAACAATGCGGACCTGCAGTCATCGGTCATCTTAGAGAGAGCTCACTGAATCGGCCCACCGAGAGATAATAAGACACCACCGAGGACGCTGATTATGAAGCTCCTCAACTACAGAGACAAGATGACGGTCACCAACGCGGCGCGAGCTAAAGGGGAAATCAAATACTAGGATCAACAGGTGCGGTTCTACCCAGATTTGGCCACAGGAATTCAACAATTAAGGAGGCAGTTCGACCCCGCCCGCAAAGAGCTGCGCAACCTCGGGATTCGTCATGAAGTGATTCATCCGGCAAGACTGCTGGTCACATATAAAGGGAGAACCCACATCTTTAAGACCCCTCAAGAGGCGCAGGAGCTCATTAAGCAGATCCAAAAGGAAACTGGTGGGAGCTAAGCATGAACATGATAAAGGTAGAACATTTAAGCATTTGTACAGGCATCTGATTGATCTGAAACATATAACATGTCTACAAAATACAGACTGTATTACATAAAAAAAAAGCTATGATGTACAAAGTTGCTATAAAACTTTGAAGTTATGTTGAAAAAACTACAGAAGAGAGTTAATGTCCTGTCAAAAAGAGTCAGGGTGATTGAGAGGAGAAAGAGAGAGTGGTTTGACTGATCCTCGCAGGTGTGGAACAGTCACTAGCTATAACGGGAGACGGAATTTTTTTGATTTTGGGGGGATTACCACGAATGTGGGGAAGGGGAATTTGTTTTTGTTTGGTTTGTAGGATGAATGTTCTATCATCCATGTTTTTGCTTCTCTGTATGAGCATGTTCATATTGCAAGGTAATCTTAAACTCCTTATTGATCATAGATCAAAGCGTTAATCTTAATTTAACTTCATGGAATTGCAGAGGTCTACAAAATCTAAAAAAAACTTAAACAAGTTATGAATAAAATAAAAGACAGATTCAAAAATTGTATTTTTACAAGAAACTCATCTAATAGAGGAGGATGTAAAAAGAATTAGAAGAAGATGGCAAGGTAACGTGTTCACCTCATCATTTTCATCCCAAGCCAGGGGAGTTATGACTCTCATACACAAAACAGTCCCATTTCAAGTGAAAAATGTAATTGGAGACAAATTTGGAAGATATCTAATCATTCAAGGATCTTTGTTATTAGAAAATATAAATCTGGTGAACTTATACGGCCCCAATATTGATGATCAAAACTTCTTTGTTAATTTATTCCTCACTTTATCATCACTTACAGGGCAACATATAATAGCAGGAGATTTTAATTGTACATTGAATCCCAGTATAGATAGATCAACAGGACTGGACTGTACGTACAATGGATGTAGGATGACTATTAACCATTTTATGAAAGAATTGAGATTGCTAGATATATGGAGAGAAATGAAACCACAAGTCAAAGCCTATTCTTGTTATTCTAATACCTATAAGACATTCTCACGTATTGACTACTTTTTGATCTCTACAGAATTAAGGTCCAAGATTCAAAACTGTTTCTATGATAACATTGTGATCTCTGATCATGCACCCTGCTGTCTAATATATGTAGATAAGAAATTGACAAAGGATCCAGGTAGGTGGCATTTTCAACATAAATGGCTTCAGGATGAGGAATTTGTTAAGTACATAGAAAAACAGATAGATGAGTTCTTTGATATTAATACTACACAAACAACGGCATGTATAAAGTGGGAGGCTTTCAAAGCTTTTATTAGGGGGCATATTATTAGTTATACAGGTTCAAAATCTAAGAAGACTCGAGAGGAGAGAGTCCAATTGGAACTTAAAATAAAAATTCTTCAAGAAAAGGTGTATGCAGGAAGTAACCCACAGTTAGAGAACGAAATTACTGATTCTGAGAGCTGAATATGACAAAAACTCAGCGAACAGAGCTGCCTCGAGTCTTCTAAGATTGAAGCAAACTTTTTATGAACAAGGTGAAAAATCAGGAAAATTATTGGCATGGCAGATTAAACAGTTAGAATTTAAAACACCAATTACTAGTATTATAAGTAATGGACAGGTAGTTATAGATCCTTTAGAAATTAATAGTGCCTTTAGAGATTATTATGAAAAACTACATGATACAAAAAATGAAACTGACTTAACAAAACTAAATGGGTTTTTGGGTGGATTATCTATACTGTGTATTCCAAATGAAAACAGGGAGATACTGGAGTCTAAAATTAGTCAAGAAGAAGTTGGGCAAGCCATTGATAATATGAAATCAGGAAAAAGAGCAGGACCAGATGGTCTTCAAGTTGACCTCTATAAAAAAAATTTAAGAATAAATTAATAAAACCACTTTTGGAAATGGTTTTAGAAGCATTTCAAAATGGTAATTTACCACCATACATGAATAATGCCTTAATTATACTGTTGCCAAAACCAGGTAAACCCCCTAATAAATGTTAAAACATGAGACCAATAAGCCTATTAAATGCTGATCTTAAAATAATCTGTAAAATTCTAGTAAAACGACTTCAAGAGATATTACCAAATATTATTAACCGAGATCAGAATGGCTTTATAATGGGAAGACAAGGCTTCCATAATGTAAGAAGACTATTCAATATTATTTATTCCAATAAAGAAGCACCGGATACAGCTCTCCTATCATTGGACGCTGAAAAGGCCTTTGATAGGGTCGAATGGCCCTATCTTTTTGAAGTCCTACTAAGGTTTGGACTTGGAAATAATTTCATAAAATGAGTCCAGATAATATACAATAATGCTACAGCAGAAATCCTAACAAACAGCAATATCTCAAAATCAACAAAAATCAATAGAGGATGTCGACAAGGCTGTCCACTTTCACCTTTACTATTTACTATGGCAATTGAACCTTTAGCAATGGCAGTATGTTTACATCCACAATTATATGGAATTAAAGTAGGACCAACAGAACATAAAATCTCCCTGTATGCCGATGACATAATTTTGTTTATGTTGAATTTTAAAAAATCAATTCCGACCTTGTTAAATTTAATAAAGAACTTTGGGGAAATATCAGGATATAAAATAAATAAAACTAAATCTTCAATATTAATGCTAAATGAGACCCAGAGAAATCACCCAGCTCCTGAGGTAAATCAATTCAATGTTGTCAATCAGTTTAAATACTTAGGAATTCAAATTTTGCCTAAGCTAGAATCAGTCGCCAGTGCCAACTATGAAGCCTTAATGACAGATATTAATGAGTTACTTCAGAGATGGATGTCACTACCAATGTTGATGATCGGGAGAATTAATATACTTAAAAGTAATATCTTACCAAAAATACTTTATCTATTTCAAAACATTCCTTTACCACCACCTTCAGATCTATTCTCAAGAATTAAAAAAAAAGTTAGTGGAATTTATATGGAACAATAGGAAGGCTAGATTACGTTTGTCCTTACTATATTTACCATTTGATCGTGGAGGTATGAAATGTCCAAACTTTATGTTGTATTACTGGTCAGCACAACTGAGGTCTATGACATATTATTTTTCATCAAATGATTCTCCTCACTGGACTGAGATGGAATCATACAATTTACCTTTACCTCTTCCCTTATTCATATACTCAGACTCGGCTAAAAAATTACAGAAACAACTTAAAAATCCAATTGTAAAGCACATGATCAAAATATGGTGTGAAACCAAAAAATATTTAAAAGAACCACACTTACTGTCACAATTTAGCCCAATATGGGGTAATCAATATTTTACACCAGGGAGAGCGGATGCTGTATTTAAAGTATGGAATTTAAAAGGGATTCAAAAGATTCAAGACTTATATTTGTCACGTTCAGATAACATAATGTCTTTTGAAGAACTGAGGATTAAATTCAATCTTAATAGAACACATTTTTTTTTAAATATCTTCAGCTTAGAAATTTTATTCGATCAAATCAAAATAATGCTCTCACCCGACCTACTTATTCATCCTTGGAAAAAATTTTGACGAAAGATAGTAAGAGAAAGGGTATTATTTCAGAGTTTTATAACTCATTGACACTATTCTCAAGTGAAAACTCACAGAAAAGACTGAATTATTGGAAAGAAGACCTGCAAATTGAAATTTCAGAGGAACAATGGGAAATGGCTTGTGCAGAAGCTCAAACCAAATCAATAAATGTACGTCTTAAACTGATACATTTTAAATGGTTAATGCGGATGTATGTTACACCAGTGGAGTTAAATAGATATAACAAAAACATACCAGATACATGCACAAAATGTATGGAAAGTAAAGGAACCCTATTTCACTGTTTATGGGAATGTAGAAATGGGAATGTAGAAAAATCAGAATGTTTTGAAAAAATAATTTCAAAACAATTCACACTGAACCCTAAACTGTTTTTGTTGGGTCTATATCCAGAAAAACATAACTTTAATAAGAGTGAAAGAGCATTCATAGACCTCGGTTTGCTTAATGCCAAAAAATGTATTGCACTACTGTGGAAAAAGACTCATAGACCAGATGTGACTCAGTGGTTAAGTCAGATGTTAACAAACCTTCCACTAGAAAGAATAACATATATACTGAAATTAAAGGAAAATGTGTTTGAGAATATATGGAGACCTTTCATTGATTATGTAAAGAATATATGTGGACCTTGCAAATTCCAAACTGGTGAATGTATATTATGTATTCTTATGTAATAGATTACCTAGACTAAACAGAGGAGCATTGTTGTTGACTTGCTTTTGTTAATGGTGGTTGTTGTTTTTAGTACATTTTTTTTTAAATTTTTAAATTACTTTAGTGTTAGTGTCTGACTGTTTGTGCCATGTTTGTAAAAAAGGTTCAATAAAAAATATTGTGGAAAAAAAATAACTGATAGGAAAATTTTATTTTTGTATCTGCTGATGCCTCAGTGTCTGTGTGAAAGGTCATGGCAGCTGGACATTTATCTCTCTGTTTTTGTACACATGTACTGTATTGTTATGAGTATGTCTGAGAAGGAGACAGCTTGGAACAACCAGCCTGAACTAGACATTCTCTCATGGACAGTCTTGAAATAGCAGGATGCTTAAATCACTCAAAGCTGTGTGTGTGAATCAGAATGGTATACGGATAGACACCGAGGCTGTTGTGTATTGTTCTCCACTGGCCAGTGCAAATTAAATCTGCTGAAACTTTAATCCTGCCTGATTTTTGACTGAAGGTTGAAGGGGTATTTTTTCCAACATATTTGGCGCACCGAACAAGGGACTCCAGATACCCCTGTCCTCCTGGTTCCGGCATTTTTGGACCGAGACAGCTAGTGCACAGCTGCTGAGAAGACCTCCCCCACCAAACCCAAAGGATCAGCTTTCAGGAAGTGAGGCAAAGTCCAAATGCGCTGGGAGTGGACCAGAGGGTGACGGAGCTGAACAAAGGCAGATTGAAGTGAGTAAACTTAATTATTAATGGTTTATAGACGTCTCACGGCAGGTTCAAGTCTGGTTGTTGTAATTATGCATAAAAGTTGAGATAAGGTACCGTCGGTTCAAGTCCGGTTGGGTAAAAGTACCATGGGTATAGCCCGCTCGGTGAAAAATGCATTTTTACCAAGGTTAGTTCGAGTCTAATCTGGGAAGTGACCAGCGCGGAGGCAGCGTGTGGAAGCATACAGAGTACCGCAGAGTGATTTCAATGGCCAAAGAAAAAAATAGAAGAAAAAACAAAATAGAGAAAACAGAAAAAAAAATTGGTGATAATAAGAAATAGCCTTAAAATAAAGACAAATAACTTTAATATAATAAAGAATAACCTTAATATAATAACAAAAACTAAAATACCATAAGAGATAACTTAAAATAAGTTTAAAATAGAATAAAATAGCATTTAAACTAAGATAAAATAATAAATAAATTAAAATAAGTAACTGCAGTTTGTTTGTCTGGTCGTTCACGTGTTTGTGCATGTGTGTTTTAATGAATAACGCCTTTACAGTTTTGTTTTGACGAAAAATGGGCAGCTGCCACGGCAGAGGCAGAGACCGTGACAGGCAAGAAGACAGCGAGGCTTGTGACATGGCAGAAGGAATGAGAGAATGTTTTCTGGGTTGTTATTGTTGTGAAGTGCAAAAGGGTATTAATGAGATTTTTGTTTGACGGGGGACGGCAGATTTGTGCATGGGACAGAAGGATGTGCTCGGTATGTGGGAAAGTGGTGAAAATGTTTTGGTTTTCAAGGCGGCGGAAGGTGATTGACTGTGAAATCCTTAGGTTGCCAGGTCTGCTTATTATAAGCGGCTTTGGGATTGTTTTCTAACGTGTGTGTGCTTATTTGGCCTAGACATCTCAAGATAATTTTGACAATAATTTCTTTTCGTTGTGCAGTTTTCTGTGGGATTTTGCTTGCTTTATGATAGTTTTTACTTGTGTTAAGCAACTTAATCTTGTTTTGTTGGCAGATTTTTTTTTTTTCATTCATTCATTCATCTTCTTCCGCTTAATCCTTTTCGGGTCGCGGGGGGGGGGGGGGGGAGCTGGAGCCTATCCCAGCATCTTTGGGCGAGAGGCAGGGTACACCCTGGACAGATCACCAGTCCATCGCAGGGCCAACACAGAGAGACACACAACCATTCACTCTCACAGTCATACCTAAAGACAATTTAGAATCCCCAGTTTGATGCCAATTAACCTAACTTTCATGTTTTTGGCAAGTGGGAGGAAACCGGAGAAATCCCGGAGTATTTTTTTTAATTAACATTATCTATTGCCAGAACTTTTTTGCTTATTTTAAGTAAAATTATCTACCGGCAGAGCAAGAAAATTGATTTTTTTTGATTGCTTGGGTTGAGGCTGACTTGGAGTTTGTGAAGGGATAGAATATGGAAAAAAATCTCAAAGTAAAAGTGTGAGCCCTTACAGCAATTCTCATATGTAAAAATATGAGACAAAAAAATGTTGATGAAAGTGTCTGGCTGGTGCCTATCTGGTCTGAAAAGGGTTTTCCAGATGGAGGATCATTTAGTCTCCATCAATTACATTATCTGAAAGAAAAGTTAGATGAGAAAAAGCAGAAAAAAAGAATTTATGATAAATAAAAGAGAGCTCCTTCCATTTAAATAAATTATGACATGTACGTGAAAAGTAAATTAGTTTCATAGGCCATTGTGTGAGAATGCATTTGTATGAAAATGTGTGAGAACGTGTACACAAGAAGTTATAAAAGTGAAAACAAAAGCCCATTTGCTAACTATACAGTACTTTATTTTGCCAACAATATCTGGGTTGAATCAATTAGAGATGTGGGCTATTAAAATGCTCATATGACCCCACGCATTAGAGCAAAGACAGAAGGATTTGAAGTAAATAAATAAATATTAGAGAGGGGAAAAAAACTAAAACTAGGGCCCTATGGATGTTTTTTTCTTTAAATGAATGTGTTTTCTTCTTGTGATTTTTATTTTTTTCTTCTCGACACCTTTTTGCCAGGTTTGAATTTTTAGTAATAATTCTGTGGCTCACATTTTACATGTTATTTCCACTTTTTGTTGAACTTGTGACTTTATTTAAAGTCCAAGGATGCAGAAATTCACATGGCCCTATGAATCCAAGCAGAAAATATGTTTTATTTTATTTTGATTTATTTTGTTTTATTTTAGGTTCATTGTGGTTCATAAAGCAAACATGAAACTCCCATTGCATTATTCTGCACAAACAGCTGAATTAGTTGCTCTAAGTGAGGCTTGTTAATTAGGCCAGGGAAAAGCACTCACAGTATACAGTACACTGACAGTCAGTACATTTTTTTGCACAAGGTCACACAGGAAATCACGCCTCAGCATCTCTTCTTTTGACTCTTTTGACATTAACAGAACAACTATCACATGGCATGCTCACTAACACCCAGGAAACATCACCACAAGCTGCAATTTACCCCTGGATAAAAAAATAAAAGGGGGGCAACATTTGACAACATAATAGTATCATTTATCAAGATATATATTATGACCTAATTTACCCTTTTCATTGTACTTAATAATCTTATAATTCTACACATTTTTTTATCAGTTTCAAGGAATCACATATTTTAATTGTATTAAGACAGTAACCTCACAGACTGACACCCAAATCAGAGAAACAGTGGCATTTTATTTAAGTCCTAGTTTTAATTTCAATGTGGGTGATATATGAACAGAATATATGTCTCAGGAATCTTTTTCTCCTTGTGCTTGTTGTTTTTTGTTTGTTTGTTTGTTTTAGGGGTGAACTGAACCATGGCAGACCAGTGCTATCTTTATTGTCTCATTGCTTCCCTCACCCCAGCATCATCACCCAGTGTCAACACCAATGTCATCACCAAATCCATCCATCAACCAGCACTACAGCATGCACACTTCCTCGATGAGCAGCTCTCTAGCATAACGGACTAAAGCCGGCTTCATGCAACACCTCTGCTGTCCGCGTACGCGTAACCGGAAACCACGTGTGATTAAATTTACGTCATCGTCTCCACTCCACTAGTGTCCACAGTGCTCAACCACGGACCACTGTGTGCAGCCCAAATTTTGTGACCGCGCCGCGTGTCCACGACCTGAACGCATTGAAAAGCGCATGTGCAAGACTGAATGTCCCATTCACAAGGTGGCGATGTCAGCACAGCATACATCAGCAGACGAAGAAGACAACAAGGAGGCAGAAAATGAGAATAAAAGCATACATGAATCATACATACATACTTTCTTTCACAGCCGCAGCAGCATCTTCATGGAAAAGGAGTGAAAAACCAGGAAGTCAAACAGCAGAAATGGACTCTATTTGAAGAGAAACTTTGTGAAAATGTCTGCTGTATCTTCGTTAGTGAAAATCATGGCGCGTCAGCACCTTGGCGCTACCTATCGGGTGGGAGTGAAACTACAAATGATGGTTGTGCGCATGCATCAACCGCTTGGCCTGGGTAGATGAAAAAAGTGAGCATGAGCAGCACCACGTGTGTGCCGGGCTCGTCCAAAGCGTGCGCGGACCAAGGCTGACTAGAGGGGAAATGCAGCATGAAGCAGGCTTAAGAACTCACTTGCTTGTCACTGGTGGGTGGCTGAAGACAACAACTGCCTGTAACCAAGAACTGCTGAGTGATAAACATAACTCCACCTCTGTGCACTTTGTTTGTGACAATCGCCTCCAAGAACTTCGAAGTAACATAACCACCTCTGTAAGTGGGTCATGAACATCCTCGGCTCTGTGTGTGTGTGCGCCGAAGATATGATAACAGCTGAGAGCCGAAGAATGGACAAAACAACGATAAGATGGACATTCTCTGGGTGCCGAAGAAAGGGACGAATGGACACTGTTTGCCATGGTTTACTAGTCCAACAGATACGATTAAAAAAAACCCTGTGGTAAAACGCACCTACACCTACAATTTTTTTGTTTGTTTTGTTGTTTGTTTTTCATGTCAACATGATATATTTTATACGTAGGACAATAGTAGGGGTGGGTTCAAAAGATCAATATATCGATATGGATCGATACATGTTTGACTGAGCCGATATCGATCCACAAAATCCGCGGATCGATCTTTTAATATTAATATGTTTTAATATAATATTTTTACGTTTGTGAACGTCTGCTGAGTATAATTGGGTTGAAACCGGGTCAGTGAGCCAGTAACAATGGCCGAGAAGCATAAACAAACGACGCGCTAACGGAGCTAGCAAGCTAGCGGATATGCTAGTTCTTCTTCTGTGGTGTTAAAATGGTTCTCATCCAGCAAGAGTTTCCTGCCGCGCGTGCTCTTTCGTGTTTACACGAGCGGAGATAATAACGTGCGTCTCTTAATTTAGCAACAAAAGTCACCGTAAAGATTGTCCTCAACAGCTTCTGAATATTTTTCATAAATAAAACTTCTGTGTTCCCTGCGGCGCGTGCACACGTCTTTTGTGGTTACATGACGCGGAGTTAATAACGTGCGTCTCTTAATTTAGCAGCAAAAGTCACCGTATAGACTGTCCTCAACAGCTTCTGAATATTTTTCATAAAGCGGGGATAAACGGACTTTTACTCCATGCAGCGCTGTGTTGGAACATCAAGTTGACGACTGATAAAAGGAAAATGCGCGGAGACTGAAACCCGTGAAGCAGAGACTTGGAGCTGCTGAGACTGTAAGTATAATATTTGTTTCTTTTAACGTTTGTGTCGTCAATTAATAATTTATCTGGCATGATGATGGTTTCTTTTACAAACTATGGACACAGAGAGAACTGTTGGTTAAGCGCTGTGAATAAATGCAGAATTAAGGTATATTTTATGAGATTATGGACTTCTGCCACTTAAGCGATGTGAAGAGAATAAATCACAATAAAATTAATAAAGGCTGCAGTACAACAAGCTATTTTTACTCAGTAGAACTAAATTGAAATGAAATGAACAAACCTTCTCAGGAAATGAACTGAAACCCTTTTCCAACATTGAAAGTTAATTTGTAGTTAAAATATAAACCCCCCCCCCTAAATTATTAAACCCTACTGTGGTGTGGCGATCTAAAAATATGAATGTTAATTTTACTGTGAAATCTATTCTTTTTATCTGCCTTCAGATGTGTGAAGACTGGAAGCTTCATCCTCACTGAGACCTTCTGAAGGTCAGAGGTCGTCAGTGGAGGAGCATCCCTGCTTCATGTGGATTTCAGCACAGAAGAAGACCTTCAAGATTCAAGGAGGTGCTGCCATCATCTTCTCCACACTAACATGCATTCAATGCAATTTAGTTGTTGTAATGACAAATTCTTTTATTTCTTTTTTAAAGTTCTCAGCAAGAACACAATATTGGTCTTTTTTTTTTTTTTACAATTTTACTGAGCATTTAATTCTAAATAAATCACTGTTTAACAAGAAATTTTTGGCAATCCTGTACTTTTCTTGTGGTGTTACATAGAATAGCATCACTGTAAACTATGGAAAAAGCAGCTGCTTTAAAATTTGTACTTCCTCACACAACTTTGAGTGCAAAAAAACTCTAAAAGTGCCATAACTTTTTGGAAAAGCTCCCACAAATCCAGGCTTTTTGGGCCACAACAATCACAAAAAGAGCTGACAAAATCCTGGAGGGACTGAAATACAGTGAGATTATGTCTGCATGGTTCATGCATTGAATTTGTTTACTTACTCTGGGTGGTGAACTTGACACGACACACCCTTTGCACTAAAGAAAGCACCTGTGAGCACTTTATGAAATGATAAGTTAAATAATAAAAAGTGCATTATTGTAACTGATTTTGGGTCAGTTCTATATGTGATAATTTATGTATTAACAAAGTTAGAAGATTCTTGGTACAATTTGCAGCATTAGGTCTCGAAGATTTTTGTTTCATGGGAAGTAAAATGGCTATTAAAATGGTAATTCCCCAGATCGAATCGGGATTGAATCGGAATCAAATCGAATCGATTCAGAATCTCAAGAATCGGAATCGAATCGATTCTGGAAATTAGGGATCGTTCCCAGCCCTAGACAATAGTCATACAAAGTACATACACATTTGCGATATAATTTACAGTTATGAGTACACAGTAATAAGTATTTCTTAAGTAATCACAGTAGTACAAAAGAATAATAATGATAATAATAATGCCCTCACACTTAATTGATTACACACCAGACAGATTACAGCCCAGAACTGAAGTAGACAGACGTGTGAATGAGTGAATGAATGCTTGATGAGCTGCAAACCAGAAAGAGAAAAGTTTTTAAATCACCGGTGTTGATAAATTTTAATCAAAAGTTATGTGCAACATTATTTAAAATGGTAGCCAATGAGTTTGAGATAATGGTTAACCTTTTAATATCTAAATATACTTCTAAAGTGTAAAAGTATATGCTTATATTTGAATTTCAAAATGATAATTACTAAAAGTTTTATCTAAACCATGCATGGAATAAAAATATTTTGAGATCAAAATGACAAAAGTAGACAGTGAAGAGCTCTTCCGTTGCTTGAAAATTAACAGTCTTACTCATACCCTTCTCAGATTTCTGCCTTCAACGGTGACTACAAAATAAATTTAGAAAAATGACTGTTTTTCCTCATTACAGGACGAACTTGAGCATGGATTATTATTTTTCTGTTTGATGTTTGTTTGTTTTGTCCTGAATTGTTTATGTTTGTCTACCTCCCCTTGGGGTGATGTGTGGGGGGGAATAAAAGGGGGTGGGATATCTGGAATATACTTAAGGAACAGTTTCCTTATTTGTTGGCAATTTTTTATTCATTCTTTCCTATATATATATATTCACTTTGAGACAATATTATAAGTTTGGCAAATCTTATTAAGGTAGAGACAAAACTGGTTAAATTTTGGTTGGTCTAAGATACACTGTTATAAAAGAAAACACTTAATGTTTGAAGAATAAAAGTTATTGGGGATTAACAATTATTGATATCGGTTATATTATTTGGCAAGCAAACAAATTAAATCATAGCCAATTAAACTTGGATAGCTATATATATATATTAAAGGCAGAATGTGTGTTCTGGGATCATTTGTGGTGAAGCGGATGATAAAATAAAGGCAGCGATGGAGTTTTTAGTTGGTTTATTGAATCATACCGCCTTCATCGGAACACCTCCCCAGCCCTCGTGCTGCGGGCTGAGGTGATGTCCTCAGGCTCTCAGAGAGGAGACACAAAGTGCGTGTCTGCAGCAGTTGAAGGAGTCAGTGAATGAGAGAATGAACATGAAAATCAGACAGCTTATATACTCAGCTCAGACAATACATCAAAGACATTCACAACAGTCAATCTGGGCATTTGCATATCAGAGGTACAGACAGGATGCATGAACACAATGCATGGATGACACTTTAACCTCACAGCTGTAAACGCAGCATGCAGTGGAAAAAACCCAGGAGTGCGAGCTGACTGTCTCTGTGTGTTGTGGGGGGGGGGGGGGGGTTGAATTCAACCCGCTACAGTGGGTTCATTTTCTGTCCTTGACATCGGTGGGGGGACGCCCCCAGGAAGATTCCTGCTGCTATACCTCGACACAAATTGGTCTGAGATGAGGGGGACTGATGTCCAGGGGAGATGACTCTGCTATGATAACCCATCTTTGAAAATAACTTTTGTATGCTTGATAAGAATGGGAATTTCTAAATTAATAAATTAGTTAGTTAAAAGGGTGTTTTACTGAAGCCATTGATAACTTGGTAGGATGAATGAGGAACTTTGTTGAATTTAAACCAAAGTTGATGAATTTAATAACCTTTTAACAGATTGGTAAACACAGGAAAAAACGAAGCTGAAGAAAGTTCAATGCTGACATAAAAGGTGAGTATATTATGGGTAAATGAAATCTAGAAAATTACTGGTTTAAACATTCGTTATATGTCTGAGGAAAATGTAGACCCAAGGGACCATCACACAGGTAATTGTCTATTTTTCTTTGAGGTGAACTCTAACTGGTTGCATGAACACTGACTGAAATCCTGAGGTTAATCTGCCATCTTTAATCCATCCCATCATAGACGACTAATATGTAAATGATGACTGACCTATAAGCTTGCCTTGCCATGTCTACCATCAAAACATAACATTGTTTGTACAGTAACACATTTCAAATGAAATGGGTTTAGATTGTGTACAGGTAAGTGGTAAGTATTTGGAGATATGGTTCTTTTTTGTTTTTGCTTTCTCCATAGGTAAAAGCAGTAAACAAATTAAAACTAAGAAGATGCTTCTTGTATTGGTGAGCTAAATTTTAATTTCTACAAGATTAAAGTGAGAGCAGACAGAAAATGAAAGAAATATGATTTAACAACGTTAAATGCTCTCGTCTTAATCCTAATGATCTGTTATCTATTATGCACTCTGAGTTAGTTTTTGTATGAAAAGAGCTATACAAATATAGCTTTAATTGACTGATAAACCAATACAATCTGATAATACATTTGCAAAGCTGGTCAAGTTTTGAGTAAAGCCTGATTATTGGCTGAATGAGTGTGTGTGTGTGTCAAGAGGAGTGACCTTGGCACACTACACTGTTTGAAGGTTGAAAAGACCAGGAGACTCATTGAGGAGACTGAATAACTAATGTGCAGATCAATTTGCTATATATTGCATTGATGCACCATTTATTTAAAACTAAGAGAATAAAAGCAGTTCTGTCTGCTACTGCCTAAATCAATTTGAAATATAATTGTAAGAAAAATAAAAACAAAACACCACTAGGCTTTGCAAGCGAGACTTATATTCTTTTTTCCTTCCTCTCAGGCGGAGTGTAGAAGGAGACTACGGCAGATAAAGAGGGGCCCAGACTGCCACTGTGGGGACATTGTGAAGATGCTAACAGCTTCATTTCAATGAGCAATAATTCGAGTGTGACTGTACAATGGAATCAGAATCAGAATCAGAATCAGAATCAGGTTTATTGCCATTGTTCATGTAGTACACAAACTAGGAATTTGTCTCGGTACAATGCTGCAACATTAAACATGATAAGATAAGAGAAATAAACTATACATGTAATAAAGTAAAGGAAAGAAGAGCATCTGCCTGAAATCACGCCACAAAGGTCCTGTCAATGACCTTCACAGCTGTCAAAGTTGCAGAAAGATCCACCTGGATCTCCAGTGGGGAATCTACTATTGCAAAAAGGTCCCGAATCCAGGACTCATCAGCAGTGCCCACCAATCACTAGTGAACTCTTTTGCTGGTCACCTGGCAAGGTGATTGAAGCAGGAGAAAAAAGAATGGTTAAAAGCATGGTTTTAGATGCCATAACTTGTTATCACTTTTCTTTTATGATGCCTTTTAGGGCATCAAAGGGGGTGGGTGGAAATGATACAAAAATAAAATTTTCCTATCTGCTGATATCTCAGTGTCTGTGTGAAATGTACAAGGTCATGGCAGCTGGACATTTATCTCTTTGTTTGTGTACACATGTACTGTAATGTTATGAGTATGTCTGAGAAGGAGACAGCTTGGAACAACCAGCCTGAACTAGAAATTGTCTCATGGACAGTCTTGAGATAGCAGGATGCT
Organism: Pholidichthys leucotaenia; assembly: GCA_020510985.1. Taxonomy (NCBI): domain Eukaryota; kingdom Metazoa; phylum Chordata; class Actinopteri; order Cichliformes; family Pholidichthyidae; genus Pholidichthys; species Pholidichthys leucotaenia. The sequence goes on from CM035848.1 coordinate 214,709,014, forward strand.
TAAATGACAGAAAGTTGTGTGTGTATATCAGAATGATGCGCGGATAGACACCGAGGCTGTTGTGTATTGTTCTCCACTGGCCAGTGCAAATTAAATTTCTTGAAAGTTTAATCCTGCCTGATTTTTGACTGAAGGTTGAAGGGGTATTTTTTCCAACAATAATAATAATAATAATAATAATAATAATAATAATAATGTGGCCTCTATTCTTTCTGGACGTGAAAAAATAATTTCAGTGATAAGTGAAATTGCCAGTATAAACACAGCCATATTTATGATTTTATCCATTATGTTATCTGTGCCTTTTGTATCTTGTGCCATGAGATGACCTTTTATTCTGATTACGTGCAAAATAAATAGTTGCATTCAATTGAATTTTCAGTGATCTACTTGTGTATTTTTTGAGCATTGGTCCTCACTTAACCATGGTAACATATGGACATCATCAGTTGTTAATATGGTTCACCATGACACTTTGTTTCTATTCCCTACAGACCCAGCCACTGTACTGTATATACAGTCCAAGTAAATGTTATCATTAAGGCCATATTCTAATTCATATCTATGAGCCAAACTGCATGGTAGGGCCTTCGTGGCACGTTATTTTATGTAACGGATGGAACGCATGTCTGTCAAACTTGAACAATCTCCCCGAGGATTTAGCGAACATCCTTTTTGTCCAAGTTCCAGACACATGTCACAGTGCATGATTAATGAATTGGAGCGTTTTATGTTAAAGCTGTTTAAGGACTTTGGTCCAGGAGACGTCGGCACGTAACGGAGCGTCTCGTTTACAGAAATGAACATAAGCGAACAGAGTCTTGTATAGCTTCTTGTAGTATGTTTATGCTGTATGTTTGGGAGTGTATCAAGACAGATGGATGAGCACAACTCGAGCCTTGGCTAATTGGTTTTAAAGTAGTTAGGACCTGAACTAAAGGAAACAATTGTCTCTGCCTCAAATGGGACGGAAGCTGAGGATCATACAGCTGCTAATGCTCAGAACACTGGGTCATGTTTGCGTAGAGATGGAAAGTATTTATTTATAAGCAAACCAGAAAGCCATTACCAATTACGATTTATACAGAGAAAATGACATTTGCAATGTAAATCACTGCAGTTTTTGCAATTGTCTGTTTTAAATGTAAATTTAACATCAATATGACCCAATTTAAAACTCATATGATAAAAGTACAAAATATTTTTCAGTTGCTCCTTATAAAAGGACACTGAACAAGTTAATCTGATGGAAAATTTTGTTTACAAACCTCAGAAAAAGGGATCCCGTATTTATTCTACATCAAAACAAATTGACTTAGAAAATCTGATGGCTTGATAAGAAGCTGCAGACATTTCCATGCACCCAGCAAGGCACATGCTCAACATTCCACACGCACGTACACATTTGCACAGTCCACAATGCTATAGCTGTGTGTACAGCATAGTTGGAGAGAAGGTTGTCGTGGAAAATTGCCACCGTCTAAACTTGTAATCCTTCAGAAACAAATATCTCTCCCTCCTCCTCTGTTCCATCCTTCTCCCCTCTCTCCTCCTCTGTCTTCCTGCCCCTCTCATGTTATGCATTTCCGAGAGTCAGTGTATTCTAAACTGTTATGCTCTTGTTTCCTATGGTTATAATCTCCACTGACGTGCTGGAGTCCCATTTCCTTTTTCAGCTGTGCATTCTCAGAACCAGCGCAGCCTTAATGTATACTGCGTCTATAAAACACACACGCGAGGCAGTGCAGACACTGTGCAGGCCTCAGCGTTAGCACATGCATTACATTCAGTATTATGCATCATAATTGTGATTTAAGTTTGGAATGGAAGCACACGAGTAGAGATTCATCTGGCTGCCGGAGCATCTCATGCAATCATTTATTTTAAAAGAATACGTGAATGTCCCCACCGTAGTAAGCATTGAATACACTGTAATTAAAAAAGTGACTTGGGATGGTAAAACAGCTGACTCAAGGAAGGAGTGGCTTGGCAAAATGGCCAGATTTTATACATGGCTGTGAGTTAGACAAACTATTTGAAAAAAATAATTCTGGACCTTCATGTATAAATAAAAAGTTCTGCAGATTATACTTACAGTATTTGTAGTCTTCAAAACAAAAGGGAAACTTCTTCATTTTTTTGATGTCTTTCGTTTATCAGAATTAATAATTATCCAGCAGCTGGTTACATTTGTTTTATTCAAATTAGACCATGTTGTCTTATAAACTATCAACCCGATCCCACCAAATGTAGTACAAATAGAACACTTTCCATCCCACCGAAAAACGGACCATTTAAACTACAACCACATTGTACATGTGCAAAAACAACACACCATTGTCATGCTGTACATGCAAGAAAACAACGTACCACTGTCACTGCGCATGAGCAAAATAACACTCACTTCAACAAGGCTCAACTCTCATTTGGTTGGTGGGTGGGGGATGCCGGACAGTTAATATACCACCAACAGTCCCAAGTTCAAGCCATTCATCACTTCCACATTTGCGTTTGACTTGTTATTTTCCACTTAGGTGCTTACTCCACTCTTGGTTAGGAAAAGAAGGCCACTTCATGGAGCACCTGTGCAACAACCAATCATGCTGTTTAATCGGCATCTGAATATGCAGATGGATGGACTGTCTTGGTAAAAGACAGGTGCTCTTTTACCACGGCTGACACATCAGATATTTTCTGTTTTAACGCCACATGTTGATCTTTCTATTGAACGTAACGACATGAAGACACATCTAAAAATGCCATCCTAGATTCAGAATCTCAGGAGCAACTGCTTGCATTAATCCATAAGAGTTCTAAGCTTTTACTTCAATAGCTATTTTGATGTTAATTTCTAACTTCCAGTTTATTTTAATTCTTTGACTCTGCCTTTATACTCTAAATAGAGGGAGTCATTTTCCTCTCTTATTCCTGTATCTAAGCCAACATTTTCCAAATTTCAACCCCTAATCAACACAAGATTTTAAGTTTGGTGGAAATTCTATGCCAATAACTGGAACTATTTCCGAGAGGATACGACAGTAACAATCCAATTTCTGACATGAATAAGAAGAAAATAAACTTCTGAAGCAGAATGCTCAAGTTTTTTTTTTTTTAAACAGACAACTTGCATATACTGACAAATGATAAGCTGCTATAGAAAAAGTTCATTACATGTGAAACTTTACAACATTTTGGCTGAATAATGTATTTAAATTCAACATTAGCTTACCAAGCCCAGAAAAAAACTGGATCCACTTTCATTTTAAGTTCATAATGAATCATCTGCCATAGCTTCAGAAAAATTACAAGTTTCCTTTGATTTATTAGATGGTCATAAACTTGAAATAAACCAAAGACAAGAATTTTTATGTTAATGAATTACTTTTTGTTGAAAACAACATCAAAACTGCTTTTTCCACAATGCAATATCTGAGATAATGTGTGACATAAAATAAATCCTCCACAGCATTTCTTGCAGACACCATTTGATGTCATTTGTTTTATCATCAGCACAAAAGAATAAACCTTTACTGGGACCAACAGTGAATGCTTGGCTCCAGCCTCTTACTTCCAATAGTGCACTGGTGAAATGACCTAGCACAAGATAAAATAGTAATGCTAATATCAATAGTTTGTCCATTACAGGTCAGCTAACTGTCCAGTGGAACAGTTACAAAGCTGTTGGTTTTCGATCTCACAGGGCCAATCAATACGGGGGCATACTGTTTCAATTTTGCCGGCATTGATTTTCTCTATAACACTCCAACCCTAAAGCATTCGTCTTTCTGAAGGAAGGAAGATTTGATTTACTGAAGAAAAATTGGAGTGCACATCACAAAGATTTTTTGCCGGGCGGGAGTGTGACACGCCAAAAGATGGATGTCCCTTGGCTGGGAAGCCTCTAGCCTAAGGGCGTCCATTAGAGCAGCGGTGCAGCAGAAAATGAGCTGCTTATATGAGGAAGGAGGAGCAGAGGGAGAGGAGTCGGTGCTCAAGGTGTGTGCCTGTGTATGTGTCTCATGAGCATCTTACTTTAGGTGAGAATTGCTGGAATAAAGAAGGCATAAAAATGGATGCTGACGCTAGCTTGCACCTGCAGCTTGAACAATGTTTGCATTTGCCTTAGAGAGACTGGACACATCAATAGACTGTCGACAACAATGTTGGTTAAAAAAAAGTGCAAACAATGCTTTTATATCACACTCGAACCTTTTTTTTTTTTTTTTTTTTTACTCTCCCCAATTTCTGCATCCAGACTGGAATCCCATGGTACATTAGTCAGGTTAGAATACAATATAGAGAAGGTATGTGAGGGGATAAAAGAAGAGCAGCATCTGTCCCCAGAGACTGTGAGTTGGCGTTCTCCATCATCTGCCCTCATCTCCCGTCTCTGTCTCTTGACTTTGCCTGGATGTCATAGACGTGAAAGATGATTCCTGACCCAAATAAACACCACAGCCAGCTGGGTAGCTCAGAGGACCCCGAGCTCGACAAGAGGGCAGAAAAAGTGGGGAGAATAAATGATATGTGCCAGTTATTTCATTTGTGGCTTTCCAGATATCCATTCATTTACTCGTTTGCTCTCTTAAAAAGACAGCAGGCTGGCATGCTGTGCACCTGAGTCTCCAGGTGCTTGGACAGAAATGCACAAATGAAAAGGTAGTCAACCGATCCATCTGGCTTTGGATCCGTCTACGTTCCTGACATTGGATGACAGACGAGGGCACAAAAATGATAGGCGCCGCACTTGTGTTGTGGAGGGATTCCTCTGTGATGCAACTGAAGCGGAGTGTGAAACAAGAAAGAGCAAAAGGACGGGGACTGAGGGAGAAGTCCACAAAGAACTGTGTGTGTTGCTAAAATAGAGAGTGAACCACAGACAGAGGAGAGATGAAGGAGGGGGAATGGAACAGGAAAAATCACCTAACACCTCTTTTCTCCAGAGGCCAGCGCCCGCTGTAAGCCTGATATTAAGACACAAATTGCATTCAGGCGGGTCACACTGTGTCAGAAGATATTAGATGGCTGCCATGAGGAAACAACAATCCCCATCAGCTTGTAAGAAAATAATATTTTCATTTTCAGACTCTTTATTGAATGGAAACTTTGGGGAATACGTTTTGATGACAAGTGAGCGGCGAGGCTTTGGTTTTAACACCTATACAGGGAGAGGATGAAATCATAGCTGTGCTTTGTCTTTGTGTTTCAGGATTTCATCTTCACAGCTGGAAAAAAAGACTGCAGATTTCACTGTCTGCACCTATTTACAGATAGGGACACTGCCGCAACACATGTTGTGTGTATGCGTGGAATTAAGAAAAGACCATTTATCATGTTCGGGTGCCTGCAGGTATTCAGGTGCACAAGAGGGTTGTTTTGGTGTCTTTTACACGTTCGTTTTGTGTGATTTGGAGTGCCAGATGTTTCTCCTGCATCCATGCAGGAGAAGCTTTAGTACGAAGCTGCACCACCTGACCTTCACAGTAACTGACCAAAAATATTGATGTAATGGCACAAGACTGATTGTGATTTATTAAAAGAGTGCTGCACTCCAAGGCTCAATGCCAATGCCTCGCTGCACCCATCGGCAGCCATTAGGAAAACCATTAATAGCACAACGGCATAAAGGACCGGTAATGGGGGACTTTTCTAGCCGGGGCTCGCAGAACACAATATCCATATTAAATGGCCCAGCCTTGTGTGAGTACACTTGGAGACAAACAGAAATAAAGAGATGGGGGGGGGGGGGAAGAAAAAGGGATGGGGCTGGGATCAAAGACTGAAAAATATGACAAATAAAGCAGCAACCATCCTGATATAAGAGAGCACCGAACAGAAAAAAGAAAAACAAAGAAAACCACTTCTGAACCGACAGCGAGCTAACCCTCGCCAGACGAGTCTCTGGAGAGCTGGTTGAGCCTAACAAGCATGAGCCAGCAGCCATCTCTCTCTGGCTCACCATTACACACTACCTGCACAAACAGCCATCATTAGGGAATAGCTGCATCGGACTGTGCTGCCTATTTGGTGAAACAAACACGGAGGATAAGGTTGCCTCTGTTCTTAATGGGAGCTGAGCTGTTCAAATGGCTTTCATCCCTCGCAAGTCAATGCATCATTCAACCCACAGCTGACATTTTCACCTTTGCAGACCTGATTCAATCAAAGTCAGGAGTATCAGTGGCTGAGGGAGATAATGAGATTAAAACCATAACAGAGATCTGAATAATTTACAAGGCAAAGAAAATTACATGCTAGGAGAGTGGTCTGTGGAAAAACAATTGTGATGAAAGGCGTGTTTCTCTGTGTTTCTCTTAGCTGTTATCTTGGTATATGTGGAGCAAAACATAACTGTGATGAAATATGAAAGCAAAGAGTTTCTTCTCAGCCCCAGTTTATACACAAATGATAAATAATTTAGTGACTTGTGTATGTATTATGAATCAGTGTGACTGTGTTTGTGAGACAGAATGTTTTTCCACAGTTAGACTAAATTTCTAATTTACTGTAGAATACAGATCCTCTTACTTCAAAGCAAAACTGTAGCTTTATTATCATCTTTTTACCTTATGGCAGAGTTTCCCCAAGCTCCATGTTTGTCAGTCAGGATGTTGGCTATCTTTTGTATGAGCTGCGTGGCCGTCACATGGTCACGGTACTTGGCCGCTCGGATCAACTGGTCACACATTTTCTCCTCATCACGCTTCTCTGCCGCATACTGCGCACAGTTTGACTAGAAGACAAAAAAAAAACCCAAAACACTTCAAACTGTGAAATTAGGGGATTCATAAGTGTGTTAATTGCAAGATTGCACATAAACGTGCAAAGTGAATTCAACCAGAATATAATTCACAAATTGTGTTTGTAGTAGTAAATAATGTATGTTAAAAAAAAAAATCTGTTGAAGAGGAAGGAACAAAAACATGAGCACAACAGTGTTTTTTCCCAAACATACAGAAAGTCTAGTCAGGCTAGAACCAAATGAAAAGCCAAGGGTCATTTCTGGCCTCATGTCATGGTGATTAATAACAGTGGACATGTATTTTCTAATGCCCTCCAGCACACCAAATCACACGATACCTACAGTGTGCAGGAAGAACATTTTTCTCTGTCTGAATTTGTTATCAGAATGGGCCTTTGAACTCTGCAGCGATGGTGAAACTAAAACACCTTCTGACAATAGCAGCTATAATTTGAAACAGCATGTAGACTTTGGGTCTTAGTTTCATCACCAATTTCTACTGCATGTTCATACTGCAGCCACGACTTACTCAGAGAGGACTGTTTCAGGTCATGTGAGCATTCGGTATCACTGCTTGTGACAAGTATAATAAAACCAAAAAAGGGCTTTGTATAATATAAACAAACACTTTACAACACCGAACAAAAACATAAATGCAAGTTATTTTTTATCAATCGGGGAATCGGGAAATATTTCAACCAAACAATTATTATTTTAGTCTTGCCTTAATATTCAAGCAACAGAAACATGACTAACAACTTACTGTACACAATCTGTGAGTTATTAATTTATTTTATTTAACCTTTATTCATACTGGGAAGTTCAACTGAGAGGCAACCTCTCTTTTTCAAGGACACCCTGCACGCACTCGCACGGTTACACGTTCACACCTGGAAGCTGTCCAGTCCAACCACAGACTGACCTGTGGCCACTGAGCAGCTTCACTGGAGCAGTTGGAGTCGAGGGCCTTGCTCAAGGGCACCACAGTAGGGTTAATCTGTCCCACTCACATCTGATCCTGCCGGTCCTGGGATTGAACCAGGGGCCTTCTGTTCAGCAGTCCACATCCCTAACCGTGAGGCTAATACTGCCCCACCACTTATCACAGTGAACACACCAGGGGTCAGTGGACAGAGTTCACAGCACTCAGTACTGAGTGCATCCAAGATTGGCATCTCGCATAGCAGTACATCTCCAGTGCATAGAGTTCACGAGATTGTCAATGGTAGCCTGTGGAATGTTGCCCCATTCCTCCTGCAGCACAACTCGGAGCCTCGTGTGCCGATCCTGTGCAGGCGTGGTCACACATGGTCATCAGGCATGTGGACGATTCAGTGCTGCCAGTCTCTCTGAAGTGACTTCTCAACCGGCTGATGGTGGAATGATGCACATTGAAGTGTGTTGACACCACTGTCACAGACATGCCAGCGTTCAGCACACCAATGACATGCTCCCTCATGACTTGTATCTGTGGCATTGCGACTTGTGACAAAAGTGCACATTTCGGGGTGGCCTTTTATTGATCCTAGCGCAAGGAGTGCCTGTGTATTGGTCCCCCTGACTGACCAACTCAATGTTATGCTCTATGCAGCTCAGGGGTGGAATAGCGCAATGAGTGAGTAATCTCACAGGGAGTGGTCAATGAAAACTGGGTCACCAGAATTGAGCAAAACAAATAATTCAGGACACCAATAAACACCACCTGTGGGCATATTTCATTATAGGTCAATTTAACTTAGAATTTATGGTTCGTGCATTTATCTTTTTGTTCAGTATATATAGAAAGTACTGAAACAACTATTTTAAAAACATCTGTTTATACTCAACAAAAATATAAACTACAGTTCGCATTACTGAGCACTTCTCCTTTCCAAGGTAATCCATATGATGATGCCAATTAAACAGAAATTTTGAGGGAGCATGCAGGTGGCCTTCTGACTGCAGGAATCTCTATCAGAGTAACTGTCCAGTAACCTAAAATGTCAAGATAACAATATGAGCATTTTAGAGCAGTCATTTACTGAGACCATCCCAAGGCACACCTGTGTCACAGTCAGTATCTGGATATGCCACATAGGTGGGAGGATTATCCTGGCAAAGGAGAAGCGCGCGCTAGCACAGGAACACATATCTCCTTTTGCATCATCAACAACAAAAATATGCATAGGCTATTGCTCTGGAGTCAGATGTGTGTGATGAGGTCCAGAAGAAGAAAAGAAGTTGTTTTAGTAGCAACTGCTCACATTGATGCTAACAACAATGTTGACTCCTGACATTAGGATCGTTCTCAATCAAGTCAAATGACCATATACAGTATAAGACGTATTTATGTTTGATCTATACGACCACATACAAAAGTTGCATATGCTTGATTAACAACACTCTGCCATCTGCCTGCGTCAGGGATGGGTAACTTTGGTGGTAGTGAGGGCCACAATTTTTTTTTTTCCCCACTTCCCAAGGGCCAGATTTACATATAAATATCCGGGGGGGGGGGGGGTCCTTCAAAGTCAAAAGTTTCACAATTAAAACTGAAAATGCAAATGAAAATAAAAGCTACTCTGTGTTTTATCGTATTAGAATTAAAATTACTGATAAAATTATATCCATCCATCTTCTACCGCTTTTCCGGAGGTCCGGAGGCAGCAGTTCAAGCAGAGAAGCCCAAACTTCCCTCTCCCCGGCCACCTGCTCAAGCTCTTCAGAGAGGATACCAAGACGTTTCCAAGCCAGCTGGGAGATGTAATCTCCCCAGTGTGTCCTGGGTCTGCCCCAGGGTCTCCTCCCAGTGGGATGTGCCTCAAACACCTCAAGTGGGAGGCGACCAGGAGGCATCCTGATCAGATGCCTGAACCACCTCACCTGGCTCCTTTCGATGTCGAGGAGCAGCGGTTCTACTCTGGGCCTCTCCCGAATGACTGAGCTCCTCACCCTCTCTCTGAGGGTGAGTCCAGCAATCCTATGGAAAAAAGCTCATTTCAGCCACTTGTACTCGGGTTGAGGCATTACTCTTGCAGAGTCAACTGTTATGAAGTGGCCATGTAGTCCGCATGGATGATTCGCAGCTTCCTAAGGCTGTCTTTTAAGTTGAACTTGTCAGTGGTACAAGAAACAGAGGCAGACCGAAGCTCAGATTTAAGGACATTCTCAAAAGACACCTGAAGGCATGTGCCATCGATGTTGATTCCTGGGAGGTTGGAGCAAGCGACCGTCTCTGGTAGAGATCTGCTGTCAGAAGCTCTGTCTCCCTGATCAATGACGGTCTGGCTGAGGAGACAGCTGAGCGCAGTTGAAAGCATGCTGCCAAGACTCCCTCAGCTGCTGATTCTCAAGCCCATATCTCTTGCTTCTTCTGCCGCCACTGCAGCAGACGATGTTCCCATGATATTGGGCTGTACGCCCATAACGACATTGTCGAAGTTGTCATATTCCACAGAAGTGACAGCTGAAGACATCTGCAATCTCATTCATTCGGTCATCACCCAAAGCTCATGACCATAGGTCATGAGGAACGTAGATTGACCGGTAAATCGATAGTTTTGCTTTAGAGCTCAAATCCCTCTTCACCACAACAGACCAGTACAACGTCTGCATCACTGCAGATGCTGCTCCGATCCATCTGTCAATCTTTTGCTCCATTCTCTCCTCACTCGTGAATGAGATCCCAAGATACTTGAACTCCTCCACTTGGGGCAGGAGCCTGCCCCCAAACCCGGAGAGGACAATCCACCTTTTTCCGGCTGAGGACCATGGACTCGGACTTGGAGGTGCTGATTCTCATCCCAGCCACTTCACACTCAGTAGCAAACCATCCCAGCAAGGCCTGAAGGTCATTGGTCGATGAAGCCAACAGGACAACATCATCTGTGAACAGCAGAGATGAGCTCCTGTGGTCACCGAGCATGACACCCTCCAATCCTTGGCTGCGCCTAGATATCCTGTCCATAAAAAATATGAACAGGATCAGTGACAAATGCCAGCCCTGGTGGAGTCCAACTCTCACTGGAAACGAGTTTGACTGGGTGTTGGCAATACAAACCAATCTCTCGCAACGGTCGTATAGGGACCGGATAGCTCGTAACAACAAGGCTGATATCCCATACTCCCGCAGCACCTCCCCACAAGAGACCACGAGGGACGCAGTTGAATGATTTCTGCAAGTCCACAAAATACATTTGGACTGGTTGGGCAAACTCCCACGAACCCTCGAGGATTCTTGAGAGGGTCAAAGAGTTGGTCTGATGTGCCATGGCTAGGACAAAAACCACATTGCTTCTCCTGGATCTGAGGTGCGACCAGCGGTCGAACTCTCCTCTCCAGTACCCTGGCATAGACCTTCCCATGGAGGCTGAGAAGTGGGATCTCCCTAAAGCTGGAACACACCCTCTGGTCCCCCTTTTTAAAAAGAGGAACCACCACCCAGGTTTTCCATGCCAAAGGGACAGTCTCGGGGATAGTGATAAAATTATATCTTGACCTAATTTTTAAAACTCTCTCCATCAAAATGATGAGCAAAGAGAAATTCTGGACAATAATTAACAAAAAAGCCAAGAAGAAAAGGAAATATGATGAAGAAAAATGTTTTTAAAATATTAGAATACGATCAAAGTAAAAAAACAGTTTTACTGATAAATATGCTACATTTCTGGTTTAAATTAGCCTTTTTTTGCAAATCTATATTTTATTTTGGTATTAAATGTGCAAGCTTCTACTGATCCATTTCCATCATTTTATTGAAAAATTTACAACTTTTTAGCTGTACTTGTATTTTTTCTAAATTAATATTCTTCTGTCGTAAGTTTGCCATTTCTTATATAAAGTTGGCTTTCAGTTTGAAATTTGTTACTCCAAGTACTCCTCAGTGAGGAGCTGTATCATTTACGGTTGTTTAATTGAAAACAGCCTGCTCTGTACATTTCTTGCTGTTCACAGCCTATTAATGCAGTCTCAGCATGCAACACAAAATACCTTCAAAGAAGTACTCAGGGAACACTACTCTATTATCTGTGGCTCCCTCACTCTTGCTCGACCACTCATGGAGCAGTACCTAGATTTCGATTAGAGCTCCCTCTGCTGCCAGACTCTGTAACTGCATTTAAGCATGCAGTTCCAAATAAGTCCAAACGGGATATAATTAAACAATTGATTTTTGGAAATGGACTGGCAGGCCACAGTGGATGACATCAGGGGCTGCATGTGGCCCGCCAGTTGCCCACCCCTGGCCTACATGGTCAAAGTAAAGTAGCAAATAAAATTAGGTAGAAATATTTCTTTTGTGTGCACAGAAATGCCTTAGATCTGACAATTGTAAACAAAAGCAAAAACAAAATTGTTGTGCTTATATTTGTGCTGGGTATATTTATTACTTTCATAGTATACTGGTGTGGCCTGCCAAGTTAATTGACACTTGCCTTGTGACCATCAAAGCACTAAAAAAAATACACTTGAAAAATCAAGATCATCTTATGAAATTTTGACTGCAGTGCATAGTTAGCTGATATAACAGCTCAGATGTAACAAAGTTAGGCTCATTTCTCTAAAACTGAGCAAATCACATGAAAAAAAAATCAATTTGTATCAACAGAAAACTATAGAGTACTGTGATAAAGTATTTGTCCCCTTCCTCATTTCTTATATTTTTTCATATTTGTCACGTTTCAGGTCACGAATTAATGACCAGACATTCTCCTTCAGGATTTTCTGGTAGAGAGATCAATTATGGCTAGTCGTCCAGGTGATGAGGCAGCAAAACAGCCCCAGACCACCACACTACCACCACCATGTTTAACTGTTGGTATGGATGTTCTTTTTATGAAATGCTGTGTTAGTTTTATACCAGATGTAACATGATGCACACCTTTTAAAAAGTTTAAATTTTGTCTCATCAGTCCACAGAATATGTTCCCAAAAGTCTTGTGGATTTTCAAGATGTTTTTTTGCAAATGTGAGATGAGCCTTTGTGTTCTTTTTGGTCAGCAGTGGTTTTCATCTTGAAACTGCCATGGATGCCATTTCTGCCCAGTCTTTTTTCTTATTGTTGAGTCATGGACCAGTGTCCAAACTGAGACAAATGAGGTCTGTAGTTCTTTAGATGTTGTTCTGGGTTTTTGTTTCTCATCGGTTCTTCAAATTCCTTTAGATTATGACATGATGTGTTGCTTTTTGAAATCATTTCACCTACTTTAATTTGTCACACAGGTTTTATTCAACTGATTTTTTTGATTCAACAGGTGTGGCAGTAATCAGGCCTGGGTGTGGCTAGAGAAATTGAACTCAGCTTTCCAAAGATGTGATAAACTACAGTTAATTTATGTTTTAACGGTGGTGGTGGTGGTGGGGGATCACTTTTCACACAGGGCAATGTAGGTTTGGATTTTTTTTACCCTTAATAATAAACACCTTCAGTTAAAAACTGCATTTTGTGTTTACTTGTGTTATATTTGTCTAATATTTAAATTTGTTTGATGATCTGAAACATTTAAGTGTGACAAACATACAAAAAAATGAGAAATCAGGGAGGGGGCAAACACTTTTTCACGCCTATATATATATCAATGTTCTTCTAAGCTGCAGTCAGAGGTTACTGTTTCAGAGTGAACCTCTGTACCAGGTTTGCTAACACTAGTTTTCTTTGTTGTTGAGATATATTTTATAAGGCATTTTGATGTTGACCTTGCAATCCCAAAACCAGTCACACATCAGGGTCACAAGGTGAATCTGTGTACCAAGTTTTGTGGCCCTAGCTTTACTTGTTGTACAGTAATAAAACATAAGGAATGTTAACCTTTGACCCCAAACCCATAGTCAGAGGTCAGGATCCCAAGGTGAACCTGTGTACTAGGCTTGGTGGTCCTAGCTTTACTCACTGTACAGTATTAAGGCATAAGAAATGCTAATCTTCACCTTTTGACCCCAAACCCATAGTCAGAGGTCAGGATCCCAAAGTGAACCTGCGTACCAAGTTAGATGGCCCTAGCTTTGTTTGTTGTTAAGATATACAGTAGTTTATAAGCCATTTTTATGTTAACCTATGACCTTGCAATCCAAAAACCATAGTCACACTTCAGGGTCACAGCGTAAACCTGTGTACCAGGTTTGGTGACCCTAACTTTACTTGCTGTACGGTAATAAGACATGCAGAATGTTAACCTTGACCTTTTGACCCCAAACTCATAATCTGAAGTCAGAATCCCAAGATGAACCTGTAGGGCAGGTTTGGTGGCCTAGCTTTACTTGTTTTATAGGAATAGTGCAAATGGAATGCTAACCATGACCTTTGACCTTTTCACCCCAAACCCATAGTCAGTGGTCAGGATTCCAAGGTGAAGCTGTGTACCAGGTTTGGTGGCCCTAGCTTTATTCGTTTTATAGTAATAGTAAATGTAGCATTTACCATTTACCATTGTGCAACCGTAATGTTAACTTTGAACTTTGACCCCAAACCCGTAGTTAGGTGAGGATGTAAGTTGTTCAAGATGCGTATTAGATACAACTACTGTATTTGAAAAGCCTACATCATTTCTTTCAGTAGTTATTGTGTTTAGAAGATTTAGGGGAAAATCTGACCTCTGACCTTTGACCTCAGGGTCAGCCGATGAGAGTCAAATTGCAATATAAGCATCATCAGAGTATATCAAACCATGGTACCAAGGTTCAAAACAATCAGAACAAAACTGTAGAAGGAGTTGATTTAACAAGACAGTTACTGTCTATGAAGTGAGGTGAAACAGGATCATAGGTCAGGGGCTACAATTCCCGCAAAAATCATCCAATCACAGCCAAATTGCAATATTGGTATCCTCAGTGTATATCAAACCATGGTACCAAGTTTCAAAACAATCGGACCAAAACTGTAGGAGGAGTTGATTTCACAAAAGTGGGACAGATTGACCCATAACATAATCCCCCTTTGGTCTTAACCCAAAGGGCTCATCAAACCCTTTGGGCTTCGACCAGAGGGGATAAAAATTAAAATTTGTTTGATGATCTGAAACATTTAAGTGTGGAAAAATATAAAAAATCTCAGAAATCAGGGAGGGGGAAAATACTTACTGTATAGATTAGATTAGATTAGATTCAACTTTATTGTCATTACACATGTATGAATACAAGGTAACGAAACACAGTTTAGCATCCAATCAGAAGTGCAAAGGACAGCAGTGCAGTATATACGGTAATTAACAGTATGTGCAATTTAAGCAAATATATGCAAATATATGCAGCAGTGCAGAAAGTTAAAAGTACTGTTATGTGCAAATAATGTACAATAAGTTAGATGGGCAGTTATGTACAGGTGAGGATGGTAAGAGATGATGGTAAGAGTCAGCGGGGAACTAAGTTCAATAACGTGACAGCTGTTGGAAAGAAACTGTTCCTAAACCTGCTGGTTCTAGTCCGAAGGCTTCTGAAACGCCTTCTGGAGGGGAAAAGCTGGAACAGTCCATGAGCAGGATGGTTGGAGTCCCTAAGAATGCTGCGTGCCCGGCGCAGACATCTTTTCCTTTAGACGTCCTCTATAACTGGAAGTGGAGTCCCTGTGATTCGTTGGGCAGTTTTCACCACCCGCTGCAGCGCCTTACAGTCAGCGACAGAGCAGCTCCTATACCAGACTGTGACACAGTTGGTCAGGGTACTCTCTATCACGCAGCGGTAGAAGTTGCCCAGGATGTCAGTTGACAGATGGTTCTTCTTCAGTGTCCTCAAGAAGAAGAGGCGCTGATGGGCCTTCTTGATCAGGCTGGTGGTGTTTACTGACCAGGACAGGTCCTCCGAGATGTGGGTCCCCAGGAATTTGAAGCTGGGGACACGTTCAACAGCTATGCCATTGATATGGATGGGGTCATATGTCTCTCCCCTCTCCTTCCTGTAGTCCACTATGAGCTCCTTGGTTTTGCTGGTGTTAAGGAGCAGGTTACTGTCAGCGCACCAAGTAGCCAAGTGCTCAACCTCTGCCCTGTAATCTGACTCATCGTTGTCCCTGATGAATCCAATCACCGTGGTGTCATCTGCGAACTTTATGATGGAATTGGATCCATACATAGGCCTGCAGTCATGGGTGAAGAGGGAGTAGAGGAATGGGCTGAGCACACAGCCCTGTGGTACACCAGTGTTGAGTGTGATGACGGAAGAACGGTTGGGGCCTGACCTAACATGCTGGGGTCTGTTGGTCAGAAAATCCATGATCCAGTTGCAGGTGGAGGTACTGATTCCCAGGTCCCCAAGTTTAGTGAGCAACTTGGAGGGGATAACTGTGTTTAATGCTGAGCTGAAGTCAACAAACAGCATTCTTGCGTAGGTGTTCTTGTCATCCAGGTGTGAGAGTACATAGTGCAGTGCTGTAGAAACCGCATCCTCTGTACTCCTAGTGCTCCAGTAGGCAAACTGGTGAGGGTCCAGTGTAGGGGGCAGGCATTTTTTGAGCTGTGCCAAGACCAGTCGCTCAAAGCACTTCATGACTATGGGCGTCAGTGCCACAGGGCAATAGTCATTTAGGCACGATGGTGTTGAATGTTTCGGCACTGGTACTATTGAAGTGGTCTTGAAGCACGCTGGTACCACGGCCTGGGCCAGGGACAGGTTGAAGATGTCTGTGAAGACCCCTGCCAGCTGCTCAGCGCATGCCCTCAGCACACGCCCAGGAATGCCGTCAGGGCCAGCAGCCTTACGTACGTTGACATGACTCAGTGTGTTACGGACGTCGGTGTGGGTGAGTGTGAGGTGGTGGAGGTCGTCAGAAGGTGGGAAATTGATGTTCTTTTCGTTATTGTCCTTGTCAAAACGAGCATAGAAGTTATTTAGCTCATTGAGAAAGGGCACAGTCATGGCTATAGGTATGGAGTTGCTGGGCTTATAATCAGAGATAGCTTGAATGCCCTGCCACATGCGTCGGGGGTCAGAGTCCCCAAAATGTTCCTCCACCTTCAGCTTGTAGCTGTGCTTGGCCTTCTTGATGCCCCTCTTCAGATCTGCCCTGGATGGACTGTAGGCCTGTGCATCACCAGATCTAAAGGCATTGTTACGTGCCTTTAGCAGAAGCCGCACTTCTCTGTTCATCCACGGCTTCTGATGTGGGTACGTGGTGATCTGTCTCTCCGTGGTGACACTGTCAATAGTGGTGTTGATATGGTCCAGGACTGAGTGGGTGTAAGAGTCGATGCTTATGTGGCAGCCACAGGTAGCCTGAGAGGTGAACATACTCCAGTCTGTGTTCCTAAACTTCTCCTGGAGTACAGAGTCAACCCCCTCTGGCCACACTTTGATGGTCCTCACTGATGGCTTCACCCGGTTGATGAGCGGTACATACTTGGGGGTAAGGAACAAGGATAAGTGATCAGACTGACCTAGGTGGGGGAGGGGAGTTGCTGTGTAGGCTCCCACAATATTGGTGTAAACATGGTCCAATGTTTTGTCCCCTCTTGTGTGACAGGAGACATGCTGGTAGAATTTAGGAAGCACTGTCTTGAGGTTAGAGTGGTTAAAATCCCCCGCCACAATAAATGCTGCCTCTGGGTGTGCAGTTTGTTGTTTGCTAATAGCTGCATGCAGTTCTTTCATAGCAAGCTTAGCATTAGCATCCAGAGAAATGTAAGCGGCTGTTATGATGGTACAAGTGAACTCGCGTGGCAGATAGAAAGGTCTACATTTAACCATGAGAAACTCCAGGTTAGCTGAGCAGTGTCTCTCAACAGTGACAGAGTTCGTGCACCAAGCCTTGTTAATATAAATGCACACTCCCCCACCTCTGGTCTTACCGGAGTCATCTGCTGCTCTGTCTGCCCGGAGCGCGTGTTGGCCGGCTAGCTCAATAGCATTCAAGTATATGCTTGAATTTGGACTAAACTGTGGCTTTCATCTTTAAACTATCCCATGGATATAACAGTCATACAGTAACTGTTGAGAGCACCCTGAACATGTACAATGTGGCCCCACAACATAAAGCACTCTATAATGGGGCCTCCTCTTCAATTTCACAGACATATCATACCTGGCAGAAAATCTATAGATATAAATCAACATTAGAGGGGCTTTCCTGCAGGCTGCTTAATTATCAATCTATGTCTCTTTATATGGAATTAAAGTGGGCTATGACCTTCCAACATGATGACCCAAGAACAGTAAAGTGAAGAGAGTGTGGAAGAAAAATTATTAAGAAAGTCTTTCACTTGCACTTCCGGTTATGGCTGCCACGTAGAACGGACGTGTCTCGCTCTGCTCTGCTCCTGGAGAAAAAAATCGGCAAATAACTCTCTCATTTGGGACAGAACGTATCCCAGCATTTGAGCGAGGATATGTCGGCGAAGCCTAAGGCTGGAAAACCAGGAAAAGGAAAAAGCGAGCCGCCGAAACAGTCCAAATTAACGGACTTTCAGGTCTGTGACGCAGCAAACAAGGCTCCATATATGGCGGAGGCGGCTGGCGGCGGTGCGTTTTCTGCAGGGAATGGCGCAGATGCGCTGATGGCTGCCATGAGTTCAATGAGAGCGGACTTTTCCTCTAGATTTGATGGGATTATGACAGCGTTGGAAGGAATAAGAAAGGAATTGGGTGACTGTGTAGAACGAACGGCGCAGATGGAGCTCCGTCTCGCTAGTGCTGAAGATGACGTCACCCGTCTTCAATTAAAGGTGCGCACTTTGGAAAAAAAAATAAATCTCTGGAAGATAATATTTTGGATTTGGAATCTCGGTCGAGACAGAATAATTTGAGGCTGGTGGGTCTTCCAGAGGAATCAGAAGGTCGGGACGTATGTTCCTTTCTGGAAAAGTGGATTCCGGAGGTGCTGGGCAGCGAGGAGTTGCAATCAGCAGTGGTTCTGGAAAAAGCACATCGTATTGGCCCACGGAGAGAAAAGGGACCGCCGAGGACCTTAATTATGAAGTTTCTTAGCAACAGAGACAGGATGAAGATCTTCAACGCTGCACGTGCTAAAGGAGAGATTAAACACCAGGACCAGCAGGTGCGGTTCTACCCAGATTTGGCCACAGGAATCCAACAATTGAGGAAGCAGTTTGATCCCGTACGTAAGGAGCTGCGCAACCTTGGGATTCGTCATGGTGTAATCTATCCTGCGAGACTGCTGACCACGTATGAGGGCAGAACCCACATCTTCAAGACCCCAGAGGAGGCGCAGGAGTTCATCAAGAAGATCAAAGAAGAAGAAGAGACTGGTGGGAGCTAAGCATGAACAAAATATAAGGTAGAATAATTAAGCATTTGCACAGGCATCTGACTGACTTGAAGTAAATAGTAAGTTTACAAAATATAGATTGTATTATATATTAAAAAAACAAAACAAAAAAAAAAAACAAAAAAAAAAAAAACTATGATGTACAAAGTTGTTAAAAATTTTGGAGTTAAGTTGGAAAACTACAGAGGAGAGTTAATGTTACGTCATTAAAAGCAGTAGAGTTAGGGTGATTGGGAGGATGAAGAAGGAGTGGCTTAGGCTGTTCCCCGTGGGTGTGGAGCGGTCGATGGCTATATCGGGAGACAGAATTTTTCTTTTGATTTTGGGGGGTTTGCCACAAGTGTGGGAAGGGGAAATTTGTTTGTGTGTAGTTTGTAGGATGAATGTTCAACCACTCATGTTTTTGCTTCTCTGTATGAGCATGTTTACACTGCAAGGTAATCCCAAACTCTCTATTGATCATGGACCAAAGTGTTAATCTTAATTTAACTTCATGGAATTGCAGAGGTCTACAAAATTTAAAAAAACTTAAACAAGTTATGAATAAAATAAAGGACATGGGTTCAAGAATTGTGTTTTTACAAGAAACTCATCTGATAGAGGAGGATGTTAAAAGAATTAGGAGTAGATGGCAGGGAAGTGTATTCACCTCTTCATTTTCATCCCGAGCCAGGGGAGTTATGACTCTCATACATAAATCAGTTCCTTTTCAAGTGAAAAATGTAATTGGAGACAAATTTGGAAGATATGTAATCATTCAAGGTTCTTTGCTATTAGAAAATATAAATCTTGTGAACTTATATGGTCCCAATATAGATGATCAGAAGTTCTTTGCTAATTTATTTCTCATCTTATCATCACTTACAGGGCAACATATAATAGCAGGGGATTTTAATTGTACATTGAATCCAGGTGTGGATAGATCAACAGGACTGGATTGTACGCACATTGGATGTAGGATGACTATTAATCATTTTATGAAAGAATTGAGATTGTTAGATATATGGAGAGAAATGAAACCACAAGTTAAAGCCTATTCTTGTTATTCCAGTACCTACAAGACATTCTCACGTATTGATTATTTTTTGATTTCCACAGAATTAAGGTCCAAGATTCAAAACTGCTTTTATGATAACATTGTGATCTCTGATCATGCACCCTGTTGTCTAATATATGTAGATAAAAAATTGACAAAGGAATCAGGTAGATGGCAATTTCAGCATAAATGGCTTCAGGATGAGGAATTTGTCAAGTATATAGAAAAACAGATAGACGAGTTCTTTGACATCAATACTACACAAACATCAGCATGTGTAAAGTGGGAGGCTTTCAAAGCTTTTATTAGGGGACATATTATTAGTTATACAGGATCAAAATCTAAGAAGACTCGAGAGGAGAGAGCTAAATTGGAACATAAAATAAAAAATCTTCAGGAAAAAGTGTATGCAGGAAGTGACCCAAGGTTGGAGAATGAATTACTGATTTTGAGAGCTGAATACGACAAAAAATCAGCGAATAGAGCTGCCTCGAGTCTTCTAAGATTGAAACAATCTTTTTATGAACAAGGTGAAAAATCAGGAAAATTATTAGCATGGCAGATTAAACAATTGGAAATTAAAACACCAATTACCAGTATTATAAGTAATGGACAGGTAGTTATAGATCCTTTAGAAATTAATAGAGCCTTTAGAGATTACTATGAAAAATTATATGATACCAAAAATGAACCTGATTTAACAAAACTAAATGGGTTTTTGAACGAACTATCTATACCGTGTATTCCAAATGAAAACAGGGAGATATTGGAGTCTAAAATTAGTCAAGAAGAAGTTGGGCTAGCCATTGATAATATGAAATCAGGAAAAAGTGCAGGACCAGATGGTCTTCCAGTTGACCTTTATAAAAAATTTAAGAATAAATTAATAAAACCTTTTTTGGAAATGGTTTTAGAAGCATTTCAAAATAATAATTTACCATCATACATAAATAATGCCTTAATTATACTGCTGCCAAAACCAGGTAAGCCCTCTAATAAATGTGAAAATATGAGACCAATAAGCCTATTAAACGCCGACCTTAAGATAATCTGTAAAATTTTAGCAAGACGAATACAAGAAATTTTACCAAATATTATTAATCGAGATCAGAATGGCTTTATAAAGGGTAGACAAGGCTTCCATAATGTAAGAAGACTATTTAATATTATTTATTTTAATAAAGAAGCACCGGATACAGCTCTCCTATCATTGGACGCCGAAAAGGCCTTTGATAGAGTTGAATGGCCCTTTCTTTTTGAAGTCCTACAAAGGTTTGGACTTGGAAATAATTTCATAAAATGGGTTCAAATAATATACAATAATGCTACAGCAGAAATCCTAACAAATAACAATATTTCAAAACCAATAAAAATCAATAGAGGATGTCGACAAGGCTGTCCACTTTCACCTTTACTGTTTACTATGGCAATTGAACCTTTAGCGATAGCGATACGTTTACATTCACAAATATATGGAATTAAAGTTGGACCAACAGAACATAAAATCTCCCTGTATGCCGATGATATAATTTTGTTTATGTCGAATCTAAAAAAATCAATTCCAACCTTGTTGAATTTAATAAAGAATTTTGGGGAAATATCAGGATATAAAATAAATAAAACTAAATCTTCAATATTAATGCTAAATGAGACCCAGAGAAATTACTCAGCCCCTGAGGTAAATCAATTCAATGTTGTAAATCAGTTTAAATATTTAGGAATCCAAATTATGCCTAAGCTAGAATCAGTCGCCAGTGTCAACTATGAAGCCTTAATGTCAGATATCAGTGAGTTAACTCAGAGATGGATGTCACTACCAATGTCGATGATCGGGAGAATCAATATACTTAAAAGTAATATTTTACCTAAAATACTTTATTTATTTCAATACATTCCCTTATCACCACCTTTAGATCTATTCTCAAGAATAAAAAAAAAGTTAGTGGAATTTATATGGAACAACAGGAGGGCTAGATTACGTTTGTCTTTATTATATTTACCATTTGATCGTGGAGGTCTGAAATGTCCAAATTTTATGTTGTATTATTGGTCGGCACAACTGAGGTCTATGACATATTATTTTTCATCAAATGATCTCCCTCACTGGACTGAAATGGAATCATACAATTTACCTTTACCTCTTCCCTTATTCATATACTCAGATTCGGCAAAAAAATTACAAAAACAAGTTAAAAATCCATTTGTAAAGCATATGATCAAAATATGGTGTGAAGCTAAAAACTATTTAAAAGAACCACAGTTATTGTCACAATTTAGTCCAATATGGGGTAATCAATATTTTAAACCAGGGAGAGCGGACGCTGTATTTAAAGTATGGAATTTAAAAGGGATACAAAAGATTCAGGATTTATATTTGCCAGGTGCAGACAACATAATGTCTTTTGAAGAGCTGAGGATCAAATTTAATCTCAATAGAACACATTTTTTTAAATATCTTCAACTTAGAAACTTTATTCGATCAAATCAAAATAAAGCTCTCACTCGACCTATTTATTCATCCTTGGAAAAAATGATGATGAAAGATAGTAAAAGAAAGGGTATTGGACTTCCGGTTATGGCTGCCACGTAGGACGGACGTGTCTCGCTCTGCTGTGCTCCTGGAGAAAAAAATCGGCAAATAACTCTCTCATTTGGGACAGAACGTATCCCAGCATTTGAGCGAGGATATGTCGGCGAAGCCTAAGGCTGGAAAACCAGGAAAAGGAAAAAGCGAGCCGCCGAAACAGTCCAAATTAACGGACTTTCAGGTCTGTGACGCAGCAAACAAGGCTCCATATATGGCGGAGGAAGCTGGCGGCGGTGCGATTTCTGCGGGGAATGGCGCAGATGCGCTGATGGCTGCCATGAGTTCAATGAGAGCGGACTTTTCCTCTAGATTTGATGGGATTATGACAGCGTTGGAAGGAATAAGAAAGGAATTGGGTGACTGTGTAGAACGAACGGCGCAGATGGAGCTCCGTCTCGCTAGTGCTGAAGATGACGTCACCCGTCTTCAATTAAAGGTGCGCACTTTGGAAAAAAAAAATAAATCTCTGGAAGATAATATTTTGGATTTGGAATCTCGGTCGAGACAGAATAATTTGAGGCTGGTGGGTCTTCCAGAGGAATCAGAAGGTCGGGACGTATGTTCCTTTCTGGAAAAGTGGATTCCGGAGGTGCTGGGCAGCGAGGAGTTGCAATCAGCAGTGGTTCTGGAAAAAGCACATCGCATTGGCCCACGGAGAGATAAGGGACCGCCGAGGACCTTAATTATGAAGTTTCTTAGCAACAGAGACAGGATGAAGATCTTCAACGCTGCACGAGCTAAAAAAGGAGAGATTAAACACCAGGACCAGCAGGTGCGGTTCTACCCAGATTTGGCCACAGGAATCCAGCAATTGAGGAAGCAGTTTGATCCCATACGTAAGGAGCTGCGCAACCTTGGGATTCGTCATGGTGTAATCTATCCTGCGAGACTGCTGACCACGTATGAGGGCAGAACCCACATCTTCAAGACCCCAGAGGAGGCGCAGGAGTTCATCAAGAAGATCAAAGAAGAAGAAGAGACTGGTGGGAGCTAAGCATGAACAAAATATAAGGTAGAATAATTAAGCATTTGCACAGGCATCTGACTGACTTGAAGTAAATAGTAAGTTTACAAAATATAGATTGTATTATATATTAAAAAACAAAACAAAAACAAAACAAACAAAAAAAAAAAAACTATGATGTACAAAGTTGTTAAAAATTTTGGAGTTAAGTTGGAAAACTACAGAGGAGAGTTAATGTTACGTCATTAAAAGTAGTAGAGTTAGGGTGATTGGGAGGATGAAGAAGGAGTGGCTTAGGCTGTTCCCCGTGGGTGTGGAACGGTCGATGGCTATATCGGGAGACAGAATTTTTCTTTTGATTTTGGGGGGTTTGCCACAAGTGTGGGAAGGGGAAATTTGTTTGTGTGTAGTTTGTAGGATGAATGTTCAACCACTCATGTTTTTGCTTCTCTGTATGAGCATGTTTACACTGCAAGGTAATCCTAAACTCTCTATTGATCATGGACCAAAGTGTTAATCTTAATTTAACTTCATGGAATTGCAGAGGTCTACAAAATTTAAAAAAACTTAAACAAGTTATGAATAAAATAAAGGACATGGGTTCAAGAATTGTGTTTTTACAAGAAACTCATCTGATAGAGGAGGATGTTAAAAGAATTAGGAGTAGATGGCAGGGAAGTGTATTCACCTCTTCATTTTCATCCCGAGCCAGGGGAGTTATGACTCTCATACATAAATCAGTTCCTTTTCAAGTGAAAAATGTAATTGGAGACAAATTTGGAAGATATGTAATCATTCAAGGTTCTTTGCTATTAGAAAATATAAATCTTGTGAACTTATATGGTCCCAATATAGATGATCAGAAGTTCTTTGCTAATTTATTTCTCATCTTATCATCACTTACAGGGCAACATATAATAGCAGGGGATTTTAATTGTACATTGAATCCAGGTGTGGATAGATCAACAGGACTGGATTGTACGCACATTGGATGTAGGATGACTATTAATCATTTTATGAAAGAATTGAGATTGTTAGATATATGGAGAGAAATGAAACCACAAGTTAAAGCCTATTCTTGTTATTCTAGTACCTACAAGACATTCTCACGTATTGATTATTTTTTGATTTCCACAGAATTAAGGTCCAAGATTCAAAACTGCTTTTATGATAACATCGTGATCTCTGATCATGCACCCTGTTGTCTAATATATGTAGATAAAAAATTGTCAAAGGAATCAGGTAGATGGCAATTTCAGCATAAATGGCTTCAGGATGAGGAATTTGTCAAGTATATAGAAAAACAGATAGACGAGTTCTTTGACATCAATACTACACAAACATCAGCATGTGTAAAGTGGGAGGCTTTCAAAGCTTTTATTAGGGGACATATTATTAGTTATACAGGATCAAAATCTAAGAAGACTCGAGAGGAGAGAGCTAAATTGGAACATAAAATAAAAAATCTTCAGGAAAAAGTGTATGCAGGAAGTGACCCAAGGTTGGAGAATGAATTACTGATTTTGAGAGCTGAATACGACAAAAAATCAGCGAATAGAGCTGCCTCGAGTCTTCTAAGATTGAAACAATCTTTTTATGAACAAGGTGAAAAATCAGGAAAATTATTAGCATGGCAGATTAAACAATTGGAAATTAAAACACCAATTACCAGTATTATAAGTAATGGACAGGTAGTTATAGATCCTTTAGAAATTAATAGAGCCTTTAGAGATTACTATGAAAAATTATATGATACCAAAAATGAACCTGATTTAACAAAACTAAATGGGTTTTTGAACGAACTATCTATACCGTGTATTCCAAATGAAAACAGGGAGATATTGGAGTCTAAAATTAGTCAAGAAGAAGTTGGGCTAGCCATTGATAATATGAAATCAGGAAAAAGTGCAGGACCAGATGGTCTTCCAGTTGACCTTTATAAAAAATTTAAGAATAAATTAATAAAACCTTTTTTGGAAATGGTTTTAGAAGCATTTCAAAATAATAATTTACCATCATACATAAATAATGCCTTAATTATACTGCTGCCAAAACCAGGTAAGCCCTCTAATAAATGTGAAAATATGAGACCAATAAGCCTATTAAACGCCGACCTTAAGATAATCTGTAAAATTTTAGCAAGACGAATACAAGAAATTTTACCAAATATTATTAATCGAGATCAGAATGACTTTATAAAGGGTAGACAAGGCTTCCATAATGTAAGAAGACTATTTAATATTATTTATTTTAATAAAGAAGCACCGGATACAGCTCTCCTATCATTGGACGCCGAAAAGGCCTTTGATAGAGTTGAATGGCCCTTTCTTTTTGAAGTCCTACAAAGGTTTGGACTTGGAAATAATTTCATAAAATGGGTTCAAATAATATACAATAATGCTACAGCAGAAATCCTAACAAATAACAATATTTCAAAACCAATAAAAATCAATAGAGGATGTCGACAAGGCTGTCCACTTTCACCTTTACTGTTTACTATGGCAATTGAACCTTTAGCGATAGCGATACGTTTACATTCACAAATATATGGAATTAAAGTTGGACCAACAGAACATAAAATCTCCCTGTACGCCGATGATATAATTTTGTTTATGTCGAATCTAAAAAAATCAATTCCAACCTTGTTGAATTTAATAAAGAATTTTGGGGAAATATCAGGATATAAAATAAATAAAACTAAATCTTCAATATTAATGCTAAATGAGACCCAGAGAAATTACCCAGCCCCTGAGGTAAATCAATTCAATGTTGTAAATCAGTTTAAATATTTAGGAATCCAAATTATGCCTAAGCTAGAATCAGTCGCCAGTGTCAACTATGAAGCCTTAATGTCAGATATCAGTGAGTTAACTCAGAGATGGATGTCACTACCAATGTCGATGATCGGGAGAATCAATATACTTAAAAGTAATATTTTACCTAAAATACTTTATTTATTTCAATACATTCCCTTATCACCACCTTTAGATCTATTCTCAAGAATAAAAAAAAAGTTAGTGGAATTTATATGGAACAACAGGAGGGCTAGATTACGTTTGTCTTTATTATATTTACCATTTGATCGTGGAGGTCTGAAATGTCCAAATTTTATGTTGTATTATTGGTCGGCACAACTGAGGTCTATGACATATTATTTTTCATCAAATGATCTCCCTCACTGGACTGAAATGGAATCATACAATTTACCTTTACCTCTTCCCATATTCATATACTCAGATTCGGCAAAAAAATTACAAAAACAAGTTAAAAATCCATTTGTAAAGCATATGATCAAAATATGGTGTGAAGCTAAAAACTATTTAAAAGAACCACAGTTATTGTCACAATTTAGTCCAATATGGGGTAATCAATATTTTAAACCAGGGAGAGCGGACGCTGTATTTAAAGTATGGAATTTAAAAGGGATACAAAAGATTCAGGATTTATATTTGCCATGTGCAGACAACATAATGTCTTTTGAAGAGCTGAGGATCAAATTTAATCTCAATAGAACACATTTTTTTAAATATCTTCAACTTAGAAACTTTATTCGATCAAATCAAAATAAAGCTCTCACTCGACCTATTTATTCATCCTTGGAAAAAATGATGATGAAAGATAGTAAAAGAAAGGGTATTATTTCAGAGTTTTATAACTCATTGACACTATCTTCAAGTGAAAATTCACTGAAAAGATTAAACTACTGGAAAGAAGATCTGCAAATTGAAATTTCAGAGGAACAATGGGAATTGGCTTGTACAGAAGCTCAAACCAAATCAATAAATGCACGCCTTAAATTGATACATTTCAAATGGTTAATGCGGATGTATGTTACACCGGAGGAGTTAAATAGATATAACAAAAATATACCAGATACATGCACAAAATGCATGGAAAGTAAAGGAACCCTATTTCATTGTTTATGGGAATGTAGATTAATAAGAATGTTTTGGGAAGAGGTGAGGGTAACAATTGAAAAAATAATCTCAAAACAAATCATATTGAATCCTAAACTGTTTTTGTTGGGTCTGTACCCAGAAAAGCATAATTTTAATAAAAGTGAAAGAACATTCATAGACCTCAGTTTGCTTAATGCCAAAAAATGTATTGCACTATTATGGAAAAAGACTCATAGACCAGATGTGACTCAGTGGTTAAGACAGATGTTAACAAACCTTCCATTAGAAAGAATAACATATATACTAAAATCAAAGGAAATTGTGTTTGAGAATATATGGAGACCTTTTATTGATTATGTAAAAAATTTAAACATAACTCTTGAAGAAGAAGGTGAATGATGTGTGTGGACCTTGTAAATTCCAAACTGGTGAACATAATAAGTATACTAATGTATTGGATTGTCTAGACTAAACAGAGGAGCATTGTTGAAGACTTGATTTTGTTGGTGGTTGTTGGTGTTTTTAGTGCATTTTTTTTTTTTGTAGTACTTTAGTGTTAGTGTTTGATTGTTTGTATCATGTTTGTTAAAAAAAAAAAAAAGGTTCAATAAAGATATTGTGGAAAAAAAAAAAGAAAGGGTATTATTTCAGAGTTTTATAACTCATTGACACTATCTTCAAGTGAAAATTCACTGAAAAGATTAAACTACTGGAAAGAAGATCTGCAAATTGAAATTTCAGAGGAACAATGGGAATTGGCTTGTACAGAAGCTCAAACCAAATCAATAAATGCACGCCTTAAATTGATACATTTCAAATGGTTAATGCGGATGTATGTTACGCCAGAGGAGTTAAATAGATATAACAAAAATATACCAGATACATGCACAAAATGCATGGAAAGTAAAGGAACCCTATTTCATTGTTTATGGGAATGTAGATTAATAAGAATGTTTTGGGAAGAGGTGAGGGTAACAATTGAAAAAATAATCTCAAAACAAATCATATTGAATCCTAAACTGTTTTTGTTGGGTCTGTACCCAGAAAAGCATAATTTTAATAAAAGTGAAAGAACATTCATAGACCTCAGTTTGCTTAATGCCAAAAAATGTATTGCACTATTATGGAAAAAGACTCATAGACCAGATGTGACTCAGTGGTTAAGACAGATGTTAACAAACCTTCCATTAGAAAGAATAACATATATACTAAAATCAAAGGAAATTGTGTTTGAGAATATATGGAGACCTTTTATTGATTATGTAAAAAATTTAAACATAACTCTTGAAGAAGAAGGTGAATGATGTGTGTGGACCTTGTAAATTCCAAACTGGTGAACATAATATGTATACTTATGTATTGGATTGTCTAGACTAAACAGAGGAGCATTGTTGAAGACTTGATTTTGTTGGTGGTTGTTGGTGTTTTTAGTGCATTTTTTTTTTTGTAGTACTTTAGTGTTAGTGTTTGATTGTTTGTATCATGTTTGTTAAAAAAAAAAAAAAAGGTTCAATAAAGATATTGTGGAAAAAAAAAAGAAAGTCTTTCACTTGCTAGATAGAAATAAAGCACAGGAAAGCAAATAGAATATTTAGCTTTTTGTGCAAGTTATATCACCCTGAAATCATGGCAGAAAGCCAGACACTATGTAGAAGAAAACTGCTGCACATCGCAATCAAAATTTTGCACGGTGCTGGATAATCAAAGTTCAATAACAAATAAGAATAGCCACACACTTCGTCAGTGCAATTTTCACATTTACTGTAAGACCTGCTCCTAACCCTAACCATTATTTGAGAAAGCCAGAGACTGAATTTACTTTTGTATAACAACAGGAAGGATCGATTTCTTCAAAACGAGTGCTTATGTGGACTACCATCATTTAAACAGATAACAAGTAGCAGTCCTGTAAAGAGTCCATTTCCATCTTGCCCCTGTGTGAGACGTGGAGTCTGCTGCACTAATCAACGGTGCTGGGTTCAAACTCATAACCATAAACAAACACTTCATCACCTGCGCGTAGAGCCTGCCCAAACACCCAAACCCTCCATGCTGTAATGGGCTTTTCTCAAATCCAAAGCCAAAGTCGACTGTGCGAGAAAAGGCCAACCTCACAGACTCAACCTTAAAATAACAACCGAAAAAGCTCAACATATAAGCAGTGCCATTAAAACCCAATGCTGGGTTGGCTCGTAAATGGAAAAGACAAGTCACCGTTAAATCTGGGGTCATACCATTGGTGTGAAGTCAGAGAATAGTTGGGCTATTATGAACCACTTATTATGTTATTATGAACCATCCTGCATTCACTTCAATGCAGGTTCGCTGACAAGAGACAAGGACAGAATCCTAAAAAGAGACATTTCAGGCAATTTTTTTAAAAAATACATGCCTTTTGTCATTTCTTTCAATAAATGCTATGAAAATATAGGTACATTAAACCAACTTAGTTCTGAGAAGATTCTTTTGAAGTGACTAAAGCAGTCACTGTACATATTTCGAATTGAAAAAAACAACACAGAGTTGAGTAGTTCCATTTCTAAATAGGTAATTTAAGAAAAACAGGGGTGGGATGAGGGGGGCGTTCAGACAACACTCTCCTAGCTTCATACACAGGCAGCCATGAGGGCGCAACTTGCTGGCAGTGAGAGCGTTATGACTTGCGACACTGTAATCATGGGCAGCACCTTCCATTACATGGCCTCGCTGACAGGGTCGAGCAACGTGGGCGCTGGCTCTGCCTGAGGAGACAGCTTGGTGAAGACGAAATGATAATGGCTGGCATTAATCGAGTCAATTACACTGAGCCATGTCTCCCACAATTCATCCACAGTTCAAATAAATAACTGTGGATGGGTGTGTTGGAATTTGGGGAGGAAAACAGGCTGCCGGACGTGACTGGAAAGTGAGGAGAACGGTAATCATCATAATGGCAGAAGGCAGAAACACAGAGTTGGAGTATTAAGACAGATTAACACATGGACAAACACTTTTGCTGGTAAAAGATTATTCCTACTGTCCCTGCCACTTAAGACATTTCGTTGAGCTGTTTGAACAAATAAGCAAGGGATCGAGTTGTACCACAGCAGAGACAGCTTTGCCTCAATGCTGTAGTTGTTAGTTGACGCCTTGGAGCCCCTCCTCCCCTTGCTCTGTGGGTTGAGAGGGTTAACCAGTCTAATAGGCCAGAGAATGGAGGCTCATTACAAGATATCAGCCCTATGTTTATCAATTAGAGTGACAGAGGAAGGCCTAGTGGTGTTGCCATGCCACGGTGAGCCTTCAACACACAGCCTGACAAAGCCAGGGTCTCAAGGTTCTGTCGGAGAACAGGAGGAAGGAACAAAAACCAGCCGAGATATTATTAAAGCGCTTGATTTGCAATCTCATGACATTGGTGGCACGTCAGGGATACACATTCGCCGAGGCTGGGCTATTGCTCTACAAGAATCTCCAATTTCTCACATCCGTCGACAAGCACTCCCCGAGGGTTTCATTTACAAACGGGCAGAGAAACTGTCCCGAGGAAAAGCGAGACATCAGGCTTGTCCTTGTCTGGTATCAGAGAATGCAAATATACTACAAATAAATTCCTCCTGGAACACAATGGAGGTCTAGGGAGACAAGAGGACAAAATGAGAAAGGAGGGTGTGTGTGTGTTGGGGGGGAGGCTGCTAGACAAAAGTAGATGCTGAACTGGTCCACCAATTGGTTTCAGAGAGATTCTCTTGCACTTGATCTCTTGCCCTCGAGTTTTCAAATTGCAACATAAAATGTCACCAGGGGAATTCAGACAATAGGCTAGGGAAGAAACGAGTGAAAGCAAGAGGAGGGGGAGAAAAATGAGGGCTTAAAAGTACAATGGCGAACAAAAGTCACCAAATGACAATGCCTGACAGCCACTTCAATTCTGAAATGATGCCCCTGTCATGCTGTGCTCGCAAGTATTGATTTTTTTTTTCCTTCTTCTCTTGGAACGCCGGAGGGGAAAAAAAACTCTCTAATCCAGTTGAAACAGATTCCTGCTCCTGGCATCAACCCACTGCTAGTGGTCATCAAGGTTAACACCGGCACAACACTTATCAAAGTATCTCTCTCCTCATCGTCCACCTCTAGCTCCTCCCTTCACACTGATCTTTAATGGACTGGTCGCCATCCTCGCCTGGCAGCCTCTTCATCTTCTTTTTTTTTTTAACCCAGAAACCTCTTGTCTCTGCAAAACCTCCATCCTCCTTTTGCCACATCAGTCTGCGTTGCTGCCATCTTTTGCACGATGACTGTCACGGCTTCAAGGTCATGCCACGTGAAAAATTATGTGCGATAAAACGTCGACTGGAGATGACAAATAGTCAAATGAAGGTAAGACAGAACCGGATGAAAAAAGTGCACTCCTGTGAAGTGGCTGCTGCTTGAAATTGCAAACACACATACCCCGAAAGAGATATGATTTTCCCCTCATAACAATGTCTTAAAAGCAGACAACATTAACAGTGACAACACTATGAAGACTCATTTTAATAACAGAGATTTTATACAGCATTAGAAGTTCACTCTGACCAGCTCAAACCAATATGAAATAATAAAATAAATTAGGAGTGCAGTTTTCAGTGAATAAATGGACGCTGCTGGAGTAAAACAAAGGAAACTGTGGAGTGAAGTCATATTTTGGGGTTAGCTGGTCACACATAATGATGGGAGCTGTGGAAGAGGTACCTGGGGACTTCATTATGTTGACAAGACAGCAGGACTGGGACTACAGTTCTACAACCATCCTCCGTTTCTTGGTGTTTTGAAAAAAGCAGTTTTGTGTTGTACAGTCAAATAAAGAATCTAAGAAAAGAAGACTAAAAAGCAAGGCAGAAATATGCCAACTTGTTA
This sequence comes from Pholidichthys leucotaenia, assembly GCA_020510985.1. Classification (NCBI taxonomy): domain Eukaryota; kingdom Metazoa; phylum Chordata; class Actinopteri; order Cichliformes; family Pholidichthyidae; genus Pholidichthys; species Pholidichthys leucotaenia. The sequence continues at coordinate 214,741,307 of CM035848.1, forward strand.
TGTATTCTGACAAAGTTAGATTACGCGCCAAGAGAACCACTGCTCTCCAAGTCTGAGGAGGATTTCTCCTGCCGCTATGTGAAATTTCTCTTCTATCGTCATGGAGTCATCACAAAAAGGCATGTTTTCAGGGGTTTTTTTTTTCCTCTCATTCAGCTTCGGGCATCCAGCCCTACTGACATGCAACATTACAGGTGCAACAACTACATGACAGCCAAGCTACAGTTGGTGGCAGCTATCAGTTTGAGGGCTTGGAAGGATGTGGTGTAACTAGCCTTTGGGAGTTATGGTTTCTTCACTCTCCCCTCTGTGTGTGTGTGTGTGTGTGTGTGTGTGTGTGTGTGTGTGTGTGTGTGTGTGTGTGTGTGTGTGTGTGTGTGTGTGTGTGTCAGAGGGTTCCCTTTTCCTCACATTGCTTATGCTTTAAAATAAGTACATCATGTTTCAAATTATTATGTACGTCTTTAAATCACTGTAGATAAGGGTCCCTTTATACAGACGGAGATCGTTGGGTGACGACTGAGAAAAACTGACCCAAACTTGCAACAATCTGCTAAAGCTTCAAGAAAGCTTTAGCAGAGCCACTTTACACAGCAATTTCTGTGTAAATGTTTGGGAGATTGCTGTATGATTTTCATGGCGATCCATCGAGATCTTTGAAAGATCTTTGAGTTATCACAGAGACCAGAAGAGATCACTGAGGGATCATTGAGAGTTTGCTGGGTGACCAAAGCCGTACATACAGCTGTGGAAAAAATTAAGACCAAGGAGACAGAATGCAAAATTATCACTTTATCTGGTTTTACTATATATATGTACAGTGGGGGGAAAAAAGTATTTAGTCAGCCACCAATTTTGCAAGTTTTCCCACTTAGAAGATGAGAGGTCTCCAATTTTCATCATAGGTATACCTCAACTATGAGAGACAAAATGAGAAAAAAAAAATCCAGAAAATCACATTGAAGGATTTTTAATGAATTAATTGGTAAATTCCTTGGTAAAATAAGTATTTGGTCACCTACAAACAAGCAAGATTTCAGGCTCTCACAGACCTGTAACTACTTCTTTAAGGGGCTCCTCTGTCCTCCACTCGTTACCTGTGTTAATGGCACCTGTTTGAACTCATTATCAGTATAAAAGACACCTGTCCACAACCTCAAACAGTCAGACTCCAAACTCCACTATGGCCAAGACCAAAGAGCTGTCAAAGGACACCAGAAACGAAATTGTAGACCTGCACCAGGCTGGGAAGACTGAATCTGCAATAGGTAAGCAGCTTGGTGTGAAGAAATCAACTGTGGGAGCAATTATTAGAAAATGGAAGACATACAAGACCACTGATAATCTCCCTCGATCTGGGGCTCCACGCAAGATCTCACCCCGTGAGGTCAAAATGATCACGAGAACGGTGAGCAAAAATCCCAGAACCACACGGGGGGACCTAGTGAATGACCTGCAGAGAGCTGGGACCAAAGTAACAAAGGCTACATCAGTAACACACTACGCCGCCAGGGACTCAAATCCTGCAGTGCCAGACTTGTTCCCCTGCTTAAGCCAGTACATGTCCAGGCCCGTCTGAAGTTTGCCAGAGAGCATCTGGATGATCCAGAAGAGGATTAGGAGAATGTCATATGGTCAGATGAAACCAAAGTAGAACTTTATTGTAAAAACTCAACTTGTCGTGTTTGGAGGAGAAAGAACACCATACCTACTGAGAAGCATGGGGGTAAAAACATCATCCTTTGGGGCTGTTTTTCTGCAAAGGGACCAGGACGACTGATCCATGTAAAGGAAAGAATGAATGGGGCCATGTATCATGAGATTTTGAGTGAAAACCTCCTTCCATCAGCAAGGGCACTGAAGATGAAACATGGCTGGGTCTTTCAGCATGACAATGATCCCAAACACACTGCCCGGGCAACGAAGGAGTGGCTTCGTAAGAAGCATTTCAAGGTCCTGGAGTGGCCTAGCCAGTCTCCAGACCTCAACCCCATAGAAAATCTTTGGAGGGAGTTGAAAGTCCGTGTTTCCCAGTGACAGCCCCAAAACATCACTGCTCTGGAGGAGATCTGCATGGAGGAATGGGCCAAAATACCAGCAACAGTGTATGAAAACCTTGTGAAGACTTACAGAAAACGTTTGACCTCTGTCATTGCCAACAAAGGGTATATAACAAAGTATTGAGATGAACTTTTGTTATTGACCAAATACTTACTGTACCGAGGAATTTACCAATTAATTCATTAAAAATCGTTCAATGTGATTTTCCGGATTTTTTTTTTCTCATTTTGTCTCTCATAGTTGAGGTATACCTATGATGAAAATTGGAGACCTCTCTCATCTTAAGTGGGAGAACTTGCACAACTGGTGGCTGACTAAATATTTTTTTCCCCACTGTATGTGTTTGAGTAAAATGAATAATCCTGTTTTATTCTCTAAACCACTGAAAACAACTCACCCAAATTCCAAGTCAAAATATAATCATTTAGATCATTTATTTACAGAAAATGACAACTGCCCAAAACAACAAAAAAGATGCTGCTTGTAAAAGTGCTTTTTGATGATTTTTAGACCAAATAATGCAAAGAAAACAAGTTCCTGTTCATTCTTAAACACTACAATACTTAGTTTTAACTTTGGAAGAACTCAGAAATCTGTATTTGCATCTTACCATGCTTAGATGATCACTATTCAGCACCTCTTTAAGCAGATGGAGGTGTTCTTGTGGTGGAATTCAACAGATACTCAAACTGAATGGCTGCCATACATGTAGAGATGCTAATTCAGGAAAGATTTTGCAGTGGTCTCTTATTTTTTTTTCCATAGATGTATATATTTGAGAGGTTTCTAGTGCTCTTCTATGTATTTTACACAGGAGTTGAGCTCGTTGAAAGATGAAAAAATGACCAGATTTCATTGGGTCATTTGGACATAGATGAGGTTACTGGGCGGCCAAGAAGAGCTCAAAGAGCGTTCAACGATCTCATCGATATTCCAAAGATCTCTCGGCAATCTTTCAATGAACACCAAATTTTTCCACCTTGAAGGTAGAGAGAGTTGACAGATTTATTTAGACATTTATTAGATGGTTTATTAAAAAGGGAAATTCTGAGCTGCATTACACATAACCACTCCCAACAATAGGGCTACTATGTCCAAAAGCATATTCTGTGGAGATATTTTGCGATAGCAATACCACTAAATGCTGTTGTAAAAATTTCAACATTACAATGGATTTCAAAGTTGATTTTAAAAGATGAACACAATCTAATAGATAATGGCTGACAGAAAACTTAATGGTGTCTAATAACGTACAAACCATATTTGAGTACATACCAGTTCTTGTGCACTAGAACAAAGAAAAAGATCTTTCCCACGTTAAAAATGATGAAATAACCCAATGTCTTGCCAGCGGCCTGAAAGCCATCAACATTCAAACATTACAATTTTTTTTTTTCAAAGTATCAGACCATGAATAATGTGTGAGCCACTTGAAGCACATGAGAATTTGGAGAAATAGAAGTTAATTAAAGCAAGTTTAACTAACATAATTAATAACGTGAAAGGGTGAGAGTCACTTTTGACCAGGATGGCATTTGAAAGCGGAGGTGTCTGGGTTTTATGAACTCCTTAATGGACAATCCACTGAAGCCATGCAATTACAGCCCCATTAGGCTGCGTGTCCACCAAACTTGTTTTTTCCCCACTCTGGGTGGCTATTTTCCATTCATTCTCTATGTAGTCCAGTGTTTACAGCACTGAGCGCCCTCGGGGCTGAAATGCTCTCGGCGGTGGCCGTTTTTTGTCGCGGCGCTCAGGGCGCTCAGAGTTGAAAAAAGTTCAGCTTTTCAGAGACTGCAGCTGAGCTCGTCAATGTCAGACCCAAGCAGCCAATCAGAACTGCTGCGTGGGCGGGACATAGGACACCGGTACTCGTCTGTACTCAGACTCTTGTTTTCCGTGTCATCATATTTCACATCCAGAGCTGCTAGAAAACGTTTCCTGTCCATTGTTATTTAGAGACTGCTATTAAAAAAAATCAGTAGAAAATCTGACAATAGGAAAAGCAAAAGTGCTGAGCTGAGAGTGGCAAGCTGTTGCTGGGATACAGGGCACAGACTTTTTTTTTCCCCAGAGCGCAGCGCACAAACGCTGAAAAAAAAAATGCTCAGGGCGGTCAGGCGACAAAAAACGCGTTTGGTGGACACGCAGCCTTACTGCTTTCAAAACCAAAGCATGCAAAGAGAGAGAACATTTCCAGATTGCACAAAAATTTAAAAAGGCAAACTTTTTTTAATTTACTCATAAAGGCATGCCACACTGGATTATTCAGGTGAATACTTCCTGAAGTGGCTGCTTTAATGAGAATGCAATACAAGAACATATCAAGCTGGTCTAAATATTGGTGAACGAGATGGTAGGTTTTCTGAAAGATGATCCCTACAAGATGGTTCTTAGCTATGTTTCATGCTGTACTTTTCTGAAGTACAGCTGTCTATTAGTATTATTGTTAGTACAGTGGGGCAAAAAAGTATTTAGTCAGCCACCAATTGTGCAAGTTCTCCCACTTAAAAGATGAGAGAGGTCTTTAATTTTCATCATAGGTATACCTTAACTATGAGAGACACAATGAGAAAAAAAAATCCAGAAAATCACATTGAAGGATTTTTAATGAATTAATTGGTAAATTCCTCAGTAAAATAAGTATTTGGTCACTTACAAACAAGCAAGATTTCTGGCTCTCACAGACCTGTAACTTCTTCTTTAAGAGGCTCCTCTGTCCTCCACTCGTTACCTGTATTAATGGCACCTGTTTGAACTCATTATCAATATAAAAGACACCTGTCCACAACCTCAAACAGTCAGACTCCAAACTCCACTATGGCCAAGACCTAAGAGCTGTCAAAGGACACCAGAAACGAAATTGTAGACCTACACCAGGCTGGGAAGACTGAACCTGCAGTAGGTAAGCAGCTTGGTGTGAAGAAATCAACTGTGGGAGCAATTATTAGAAAATGGAAGACATACAAGACCAGTGATAATCTCCCTCGATCTGGGGCTCCACGCAAGATCTCACCCCGTGGGGTCAAAATTATCACGAGAACGATGAACAAAAATCCCAGAACCACACGGGGGGACCAAGTGAATGGCCTGCAGAGAGCTGGGACCAAAGTAACAAAGGCTACCATCAGTAACACACTACGCCGCCAGGGACTCAAATCCTGCAGTGCCAGACGTGTCCCCCTGCTTAAGCCAGTACATGTCCAGGCCCGTCTGAAGTTTGCTAGAGAGCATTTGGATGATCCAGAAAAGGATTGGGAGAATGTCATATGGTCAGATGAAACCAAAATAGGAACTTTTTGGTAAAAACTCAACTTGTCATGTTTGGAGGAGAAAGAACACCATACCTACTGTGAAGCATGGGGGTGGAAACATCATACTTTGGGGCTGTTTTTCTGCAAAGGGACCAGGATGACTGATCCGTGTAAAGGAAAGAATGAATGGGGCCATGTATCGTGAGATTTTGAGTGAAAACCTCCTTCCACCAGCAAGGGCATTGAAGATGAAACGTGGCTGGGTCTTTCAGCATGACAATGATCCCAAACACACCGTCCGGGCAACGAGGGAGTGGCTTCGTAAGAAGCATTTCAAGGTCCTGGAGTGGCCTAGCCAGTCTCCAGATCTCAACCCCACAGAAAATCTTTGGAGGGAGTTGAAAGTCTGTGTTGCCCAGCAACAGCCTCAAAACATCACTGCTCTAGAGGAGATCTGCATGGAGGAATGGGCCAAAATACCAGCAACAGTGTGTGAAAAACCTTGTGAAGACTTACAGAAAACATTTGACCTTTGTCATTGCCAACAAAGGGTATGTAACAAAGTATTGAGATGAACTTTTGTTATTGACCAAATACTTATTTTACCGAGGAATTTACCAATTAATTCATTAAAAATCCTTCAATGTGATTTTCTGGATTTTTTTTTCTTATTTTGTCTCTCATAGTTGAGGTATACCTATGATGAAAATTGGAGACCTCTCTCATCTTTTAAGTGGGAGAACTTGCACAATTGGTGGCTGACTAAATACTTTTTTACCCCACTGTATATTCTTATTTCGTATTATACCAAAGTGTGAAGCAGCATAGCAGCTTTGAGATACAAATGTGGCAGTGGCTCAGGAGGTAGAGCAGGTCATCTAATAACCGGAGGGTTAGCAGTTCGAATCCCATTCTCCCCAGACATCCTGCTGTTGTGTCCCTGGGTAAGACACTTTACTCACCTTGCCTCCAGTGTCCACGACACTAGGTATAAATGTTTGGTAGTGGTCGGAGAGGCCGTTGGCACGGATTAGCAGCTACATTTCTGTCAGTCTGCCCCAGGGCAGCTGTGGCTACAGTAGTAGCTTACCAATACCATTGTCTGTGAAGTGAATGAATAATGTATCCATTGTAAAGCATCTTTGAGTGTCTCTGAAAAGCGCTATATAAATCTAATGCATTTGTTCAAGTAGGTTCATTTTGTCTTCTTTTAGTTATTTACCTTTTGTTCTTATTAAAGACAAAAATAGGAAGGAGATGTCTTTACCTTCTAACATGTTTCGACTGTGCACTGCAGCCTTCGTCAGGACGATCTGATTTTTGTCTTTAATAAGAACAAAAGGTAAATCTGATGCATAATTATTAATAGCGGCCAAAAAAAAAAAAACAGCAATTACACCTAAAAATTTACTTTCTGGCTCTAGGAATAAGAGCATCTCTTACATCATACCAAAGAATAATTCTGATATCAATAAAAAGGTTTTTTTCCCCTCCTAAACAGCTGCCTTATTTTTTGATCGTTTACGTTATGCACCAAATACAGTATCTAGTTGGCGTGAAAAGGACCCTCTCCAGGATCAACCCACGCAAGGCAGCTGGACCAGACAGCATACCATGTCGCGTTCTGAAGGACTGTGTGGAGGAGCGCAAGAATGTCCTGGCTGACATCTTCAACATCTCCCCGAGTCAAGCTGTTGTCTCCACGTGTTTCATAACTGCTATCATAGTACCAGTCCCAAAGAAGACCGTCCCATCCAGCTACAATGACTACCAGCCAGTAGCACTGACCTCAATCATAATGAAGTGTTTCAAGTGGCCGGTCATGCAGAACATCAAGTCCACCCTCTCTCCCTTCCACAACCCATCTCAGTTTGCATACAGGTCAAACAGATCCACAGAGGATGCCATCTCTGCTGCTCTCCATCCAGCCCTCACCCACCTGGACTCAAAGAACTCCCATGTGCGAATGCTGTTCTTGGACTTCACTTCAACATTCAACACAATCATCCCCCAGCACCCAATACAAAAACTCAAGACACTTGGGACTCAAAATCTCTCTCTGTAACTGGGTGCTAGACTTTCTCACAGGGAGGCCACAGAACATTCGGGTCGGCAGCAACACCTCCAAGACCATCACACTAAGCACAGGGGCCCCACAATGGTGCATGCTCAGCCCGCTGCTCTTCACCCTGCTGACCCATGACTGTGTACCAGCCTACAGCACCAACCACATCATCAAGTTTGCCGACAACATGACAGTGGTGGGCCTCATCACCAACAATGAAGAGGCCAACTACAGAAATGAGGTGAGCCAACTGGCCCAGTGGTGTAAAGACAATAATCTCTTCCTGAACATGGGAAAAACCAAGGAGATTGTGGTCAACTTCAGAAGAAGACACACACAGCATCCCCCTCTGATCATCGATGGAGCGGGTGTGGAGAGGGTGAGCAGCACCAAGTTCCTGAGGACACACAACTCCGAGGACCTCTCCTGGGCTAACAACACCACATTACTAGCCAAGAAGGGTCAAACTCGCCTCCATTTCCTACACAAACTGAGGACAGCACGAGTCCCACCCTCCATCATGTGCACATTCTACCGAGGTACCACTGAGAGCATTCTCACCAGCTGCATCACGGTGTAGTACGGAAGCTGCAACACCTCCTGCCGGAAGAATCTGCAACACACAGGAAAGCAGTCAGCAGGATCATCGGTGTCCCTTTGCCCCCCCCCCCCCCCCCCCGGACATCCACCACACCCGCCTCACCCGCAGAGCCATCAACATCGCAGGCGACACCTCCCACCCCTCACACTTCCTCTTCAGCCCCCTGCCCCCGGGGAAAAGGTACCAAAGCCTCCTGACTCACTCCACAAGACTGCTAAACAGCTTTGTTCACCAGGCCATCAGGACCCTGAATTCTGCCCCCTCCTTCCCCTCTACCCCAGGACCATAACACACTCACTCATACAATAACTACATCAGCTGCTTGCACAGAAAGACTTGGCACACCAACAGTAATACATCTGCTGCTGTATGTCTCTGCACCTTACTGCAACCATTTGCACAAATGCCATTCCTGCTACTGTCCATTATTGCAATTACTGATCATATGCAGTCCAATCTGTCACTGTCTGCATCTCCACTACCGCAGTGAACTTGCAATTACTGGTATTATGGCTCTGCTTTTTTTCTGTACATACATCATCATCATCATCACCATCCATATTTATTTTTGACAGGACACAATTAGTCCCTCAGTTGGGGTGGATCCTGCTTGACTGCACTTCTCAGAGTCCCACTCTAGTGGTTCCTGTCCACTGGTTCAACCTGGGCCAGTTGTAACTTGAACCGGTCCATACGGACACCCTCTAGCCATGTCTTCTTCGGTCTTCCTCTTCCTTGACCTCTGCTGCTACCAAGATCGACCTCCATGACCTTCTTAATCCACCCAACACTCCTCTCCACATGGCCGAACTAACACAAAGGGCGTGTGCAGAGCACATCCTCGAGGTCATCCAGCTGCAGCCCAACCAGGAGTACTTGCGAGCTGATCTCATCCTCAGTGGAGACGCCACACATCCCGCGGACCATGGCCCTGTCATTCCGCTGCAGACGGTTAAGACAGGCAGCAGTCATGGTCTATGTCTCGCTGGTCTGCAGCAACACGCTCCTCACACAGGAGTTGTAGATACGGCCTTTAGAGGTTGGTGGAAGCCAGTGGGTCTCAAGAATTTGGAGCACTTGCCTGAACTTGTTCCAGGCAGCCTGGCGTCTCGTGATGGTGGCAAGCTCAGATCCACCACCAGTGGAGAGCATGTCACCCAGGTAGCAGAAAGATGCCACCACTTCCAGCTTGTCATCGCCAACAACCATTTGTGTCAAAGGACAACCATCAATTAGCCTGGCCTCCCAACAACAACACTTACATCAGAAATCTTGGTCATAAGCCCGGCCACCAGTGAGTCCACTGCACCTCTTGTGCACCCATCTTGAGGCACCGCTGTAAAAGACAGAGCCATGGCCAGTGCTGGTGAGACACACAGCACATGGATACTTGCCGGACTTGTGAAGAACATCCAAGCCTGGGCCAGAGACCGTGATCTTAGTCTTTCCCATGTTTACACAGAGTCTTTTGGCCTCTGTGCCATTCTTCCAACGGACTAGCTTCACAACCATCTCCTCCAGCGTCTCTGCGATGATGACCAGGTCATGGGTGTACAGGATCTCCCAGAGACAACCAGTACGGAACTCATGAGACAGGGCCTCCACAACAATGATGAAAAGCAGTGGGCTCAGACAGGAGCCCTGGTGCATGTCGACCTTGACCTCAAACTCCTTGCTCAATCTATTGCCAACGCGTACTCTGCTACGGGCATTCTCATACATGCACTGGGTGAGTTGTACAAGCCACTCCACACAGAGTTTCCTCATGGCCCACCAGATGACTCGCCTGGGGACTTGGTCAAATGCCTTCTCTAGGTCAACAAAAGCCACGTACAGAGGCTTGTTGACACCGTGGTACTTCTCCTGTAGCTGGCACACAATGAAGATGGTGTCTGTCGTTCCACAACCGGGCATGAAGCCAAACTGCATATCATCAATGCACACCTGCTGCCTGAGGAAGCTCTCTGCCACCTTCTCCAACACTTTCATAACCTGGTTGAGCGCGATAGTTGTCTCACTGAAGTGCAGCACCCTTGCCTTTGTAGAGGCTGACAATGATACTCTCCTCCCAGTCAGCGGGGATCCTCCCGTACTTCACAATCGATGAAATAAGGACGCGAATCAGCATGATGCCATTGTTGCCAGAAGCTTTGAGCATCTTGGCAACAATCTGTGATGAGCCGGCTGCTTTGCCATTTTTCATCTCGCCAATGATCTTGGACACCTGCTCCAGTGATATCTGAGGGGCAGGGCCTTCAACAGGAAGCTCTACCGACAGGGTGTCGAGATCCCAGTCGAACTCTACATTGGGAAAAGGCCTCGTAATGCTCCCTCCAGGCTACTTTCTTCAACTCCTCATCCAGGCCCATCTCACCCACATTGTTTAGTATAGGCTTCTCACCCTTGACATCTTGGTTCTCCCGCCAAATACGGTTGGCAAGACGGAAAATGTCAGAGCTGTTGGGGTCGATGTCTGCAAATGCAGCTTTCTCTGCCTTGGATTTGGCTAGGTAGATGGCACGCTTAGCCAGGTTCTTGGCCAGGTTGTAATCAACATGGCCAACATTTATTTATTAATTTATTAATAAATCAGCATTTATTTTTTATTTTTCCCCTTAAAAGGTATCAGTTTGTTTTTCTATTGGGTTGTACAGGTTACAGGTCACATTAATGGTGGAAAAATTTTGAAATGATTTATCTTGGTCTCATTTATTTACATCACAAAAACCTGGCATTTGAACAGGGGTGTGTAGACTTTTTATATCCACTGTAGGATTGCTGGGTTTTATCGTTTATCTTTGTTTGCACTATGGGTAGCATAACTGTACATAGACTGCTGCTGTTGTTGTTCTTACAATTGAATTCAAGATTTTACTCCTAACTTATAAAGCCCTTAATGGTCTGGCTCCTTCTTACCTGCAAGAACTCATAGTTCCCTATCATCAAAGCAGAGCTCTGCACTCCCAAAAATCCAAACTACTGCTGGTCCCCAAGGTTTCCATAAGTAGATTGGGAGGTAGAGCTTTCAGTTGTCAAGCTCCCCTCCTGTGGAACCATCTTCCCAGTTCAGTTCGGGAGGCAGACACTCTCGCTTTACTCAAGAGTAAGTTGAAATCTTTTCTCTTTGATAATCAATCAACTTTATTTATAAAGCACTTTAAAAGCAACACTCGCTACACAAAGTGCTGTACAGCAAGAGAACATAAAAGCAGGGCACTAACACAAAGGGCGCTAACACAAGAACCACAGTTAAAAAAAATAAATAAATTTATAAATAAAATAAAAAGTAAAATAAAATAAAAATCCATTTCATTCAATAAAATCAATGTCTCATACTGGGTCGAAGGCTAGGGAGTAAAAGTGTGTTTTAAGACGCGTTTTAAAAATGGACAGTGAAGGTGCTTGTCTGATGTCCAGGGGTAAATCATTCCATAATCTGGGGGCCATGATCGAAAAGGCTCTGTCCCCTCTGAGCTTGTGCCTCACCTTTGGTACCTCCAAAAGCAGCTGTTCAGCTGACCTAAGGGATCGGGTGGGAGCGTAGGGATGCAGAAGCTCAGAGAGGTAAGGCGGAGCAAGCCCGTTCAAGGATTTAAAAACAAAAAAGAATTTTAAAATGAACTCTAAAATACACAGGCAGCCAGTGGAGCAAAGCTAAGATGGGTGTGATGTGATCTCTTCCACGTGTACCTGTTAAATGACGAGCAGCGGCGTTTTGAACCAACTGCAAACGGGAAAGAGATGACTGGCTGACACCAGCATAAAGTGCGTTACAGTAATCCAGCTGAGATGAAATAAAAGCATGGATTACTTTTTCCAGGTGTGGTCTAGAGAGAATGGGTTTTACTTTTGCTAAACGCCTTAGATGAAAGAAGCTGGATTTTACCACAGAACAAATCTGCGTGTCTAATTTAAAATCACTGTCCATGATAAAACCAAGGTTCCTAGCTGTGGATTTAACATAAGGAGTAAGAGGGCCCAAGTATACGGAGGGGACTCACAGGGGCGACTAGGTCCAAACACCATCACTTCGGTCTTCTTATCATTAAAATTTAGATAAAGCCTATTGTTCACTGGGTGTGTGTGGCCACTGGGTGTGTTTATATATCTATATATTTATTCCATCTAGCTGCAATGCTCCGTACTGTGTGTGTTTATATATCTACATATTTATTCCATCTAGCTACAATGCTCCGCACTGTGTGTTTATATACTTATATATTTATTCCATCCAGCTACAATGCTCTGCACTGTGTGTCTGTATATATATATATATATATATATATTTATAGTAATATGTATATATGTATATTAGCTGCTCTTGTTTTTTGTTTTTTTCTTGCCTTCTGATTGTTGCTTTGAGTGTTGCTATCCCTGTGCTGTTGCAATCCTGGAATTTCCCCATTGTGGAACTAATAAAGGCTTATCTTATCTTATCTAGTTAAAAATACCTATAGTTAAGCCTATAGTTAAAAATGTTGCCGCTGCCAGGCCTTCACCCACATGGGGAGCCTAACCCGGCTTGATACTGGAAAGTCTGGCTGTGAATGTTAATGTTCAATTGTACAGTGGGGCAAAAAAGTATTTAGTCAGCCACCAATTGTGCAAGTTCTCCCACTTAGAAGATGAGAGAGGTCTCCAATTTTCATCATAGGTATACCTTAACTATGAGAGACACAATGAGAAAAAAAAAATCCAAAAAATCACATTGAAGGATTTTTAATGAATTAATTGGTAAATTCCTCGGTAAAATAAGTATTTGGTCAATAACAAAAGTTCATCTCAATACTTTGTTATATACTATTTGTTGGCAATGACAGAGGTCAAACGTTTTCTGTAAGTCTTCACAAGGTTTTCACACACTGTTGCTGGTATTTTGGCCCAATCCTCCATGCAGATCTCCTCTAGAGCAGTGATGTTTTGGGGCTGTCGCTGGGCAACACGGACTTTCAACTCCCTCCAAAGATTTTCTATGGGGTTGAGATCTGGAGACTGGCTAGGCCACTCCAGGACCTTGAAATGCTTCTTACGAAGCCACTCCTTCATTGCTCGGGCAGTGTGTTTGGGATCATTGTCATGCTGAAAGACCCAGCCACGTTTCATTTTCAATGCCCTTGCTGATGGAAGGAGGTTTTCACTCAAAATCTCAACGATACATAGCCCCATTCATTCTTTCCTTTACACGGATCAGCCGTCCTGGTCCCTTTGCAGAAAAACAGCCCCAAAGGATGATGTTTCCACCCCCATGCTTCACAGTAGGTATGGTGTTCTTTCTCCTCCAAACACGACAAGTTGAGTTTTTACAATAAAGTTCTATTTTGGTTTCATCTGACCATATGACATTCTCCCAATCCTCTTCTGGATCATCCAAATGTTCTCTAGCAAACTTCAGATGGGCCTGGGCATGTACTGGCTTAAGCAGGGGGACACGTCTGGCACTGCAGGATTTGAGTCCATGGCGGCGTAGTGTGTTACTGATGGTAGCCTTTGTTACTTTGGTCCCAGCTCTCTGTAGGTCATTCACTAGGTCCCCCCGTGTGGTTCTGGGATTTTTGCTCACCATTCTCGTGATCATTTTGACCCCATGGGGTGAGATCTTGCGTGGAACCCCAGATCGAGGGAGATTATCAGTGGTCTTGTATGTCTTCCATTTTCTAATAATTGCTCCCACAGTTGATTTCTTCACACCAAGCTGCTTACCTATTACAGATTCAGTCTTCCCAGCCTGGTGCAGGTCTCCAATTTTGTTTCTGGTGTCCTTTGACAGCTCTTTGGTCTTGGCCATAGTGGAGTTTGGAGTTTGACTGTTTGAGGTTGTGGACAGGTGTCTTTTATACTGATAACAAGTTCAAACAGGTGCCATTAATACAGGTAACGAGTGGACAACAGAGGAGCCTCTTAAAGAAGAAGTTACAGGTCTGTGAGAGCCAGAAATCTTGCTTGTTTGTAGGTGACCCAATACTTATTTTACCGAGGAATTTACCAATTAATTCATTAAAAATCCTTCAATGTGATTTTCTGGATTTTTTTTCTCATTTTGTCTCTCATAGTTGAGGTATACCTATGATGAAAATTGGAGACCTCTCTCATCTTTTAAGTGGGAGAACTTGCACAATTGGTGGCTGACTGAATACTTTTTTGCCCCACTGTTTTTGTTATGTTTGTTTTGAGGCAGCGCGGTGGCAGAGTGGTTAGCATTGCGGTAGCACAGCAACACAGGAAACAAGGTTTCCTGGCAACATCCGCGCTCAAAGCACTGGCACCAGCTGGACTTGATCCTGACCAGGCGCACCTCACTGAGGAACGTGCTAATCACCCATTCGTTCCAGAGTGCAGATTGCGACACAGACCATTCATTGGTGTGTTGCACGGTCAAGCTGCAGCTGAAGAAATTCCATTATGCTAGACAGCCTGGAAAGGCACGGATTGACACCAGCAAGATGGCCCAACCTGAACTTGTTGAGCAGTTTGCCTCCACCTTTGAGAAGGAACTTGGTGTACCACAAGAAGGAGAATCTGCAAAGCAGAAGTGGGAAGAGCTGCGAAACACCATCCACCGCACAGCCTTGGCTACCTTTGGGAGGAAGACCTCGGAGTCACAGGACTGGTTTGATGCCAAGTTGACCAAGATGACCCCCCGTCATTGAAGCCAAGCGCTCAGCACTTGCTGAGTACAAGAAGTACCCAAACGAGAAGAATCTCCAGATTCTCAGGGCTGCGAGAAGCAAAGTTCAGCAGACTGCTCGGCGCTGTGCCAACGAGTACTGGACTCAGCTCAGCCAAGACATTCAAACCGCTGCCATAACAGGGAACATCCGTGGTATGTATGATGGCATCAAGAAAGCACTTGGTCCGGCTCAGAGCAAGACGGCCCCCCTCAAATCCTCCACCGGGGAGATGATCACAGAAAAGAACAAGCAGATGGAGAGATGGGTGGAACACTACTCCGACCTCTACTCCAGACAGAACACCGTGACACCGTCAGCTCTTGATGCCATTGACTGCCTGCCATCCATGGACGAACTTGACGCCGAGCCAACCATCGATGAACTCAGCAAGGCCATTGATAGCTTGGCTGCTGGCAAGGCACCCGGCAACGACGGCATACCCCCTGACCTGATCAAGCACTGCAAGACCGCCCTACTGCTGCCATTACATGACGTCCTCTGCCAGTGTTGGAAGGAATGTGCCGTACCACAGGACATGAGGGACGCCAAGATCATCACCCTCTACAAAAACAAAGGGGAGAGAAGTGACTGCAACAACTACAGGGGCATCTCCCTCCTCAGCGTTGTTGGCAAAGTCTACGCACGAGTTGTTCTCATTCGTCTATAGAAGCTTGCCGAACGTGTCTACCCCGAGTCTCAGTGTGGCTTCCGCGCTGAGCGATCGACGGTAGACATGATATTCTCAATCTGCCAACTCCAGGAGAAATGCAGAGAACAGAACATGCCCCTGTACCTCGCCTTCATCGACCTCACCAAAGCATTCGATCTGGTCAGCAGAGAGGGCCTTTTCAAGATCCTGCCAAAGATAGGATGCCCACCAAAGTTGCAAAGCCTCATCGAATCGTTTCACACCAACATGCAGGGGATAGTGCAGCACGATGGCAACGTCTCAGAGCCATTCAACATACACAGCGGAGTGAAACAGGGCTGTGTACTTGCGCCAACCCTCTTTGGGATTTTCTTTGCTATGCTCCTGAGGCATGCCTTCAGCACAGCAACAGAGGGAATCTACCTGCACACAAGATCTGACGGCAGGCTTTTCAACCTCACCCGCCTGAAAGCCAGAACCAAAGTACGCGAGGCTCTAATCAGAGACATGCTGTTCGCAGACGACGCTGCAGTCGCAACCCACACACAGCAGGAGCTTCAGACCCTGATGGACCGCTTCTCCTAGGCATGCAAGGACTTCGGGCTTACCATCAGCCTGAAGAAGACTAACATCTTGGCGCAAGGCACGGAAGCACCACCAACCATCACCATCGACGACTACGAGCTGGAGGTCGGGAATCAGTTCACGTACCTGGGGTCCACGATCAGCAACAACCTCTCCCTTTATACAGAGATCGACAAGAGGATTAGAAAATCAGCCTTCACACTCGCTCGCCTCACCACACGAGTGTGGAAGAATCCCAAACTCTCTGTCAAGACGAAGATGGCAGTGTACAACGCCTGTGTCATCAGCACACTGCTCTATGGGAGTGAGACGTGGTCAACATACGCCCGGCAGGAAAAGAGACTGAACTCCTTCCACTTGCGCTGCATTCGCCACATCCTGGACATATCCTGGCAGGACAAAGTGCCCAACACAGAAGTTCTGTCCTGCGCCGGCCTTCCCTCCATGTTCACTCTACTCAGGCAGCGCAGGCTCCGCTGGCTAGGCCACGTTCACCGTATGGAGGATGGCAGAATCCCCAAAGACGTCCTCTACGGAGAACTGGCGACTGGCAGGAGAGATGTTGGCCGCCCACAGCTGTGCTTTAGAGACGTCTGCAAGAGAGACATGAAGACCCTGGAGATCAGCACAGAGTGCTGGGAGGACCTTGCAACAGACCGCTCCAAATGGAAAGGCACCCTGACCAGACAGCTCAAGGCGGGTGAAGAGAGACTGACTGCTGCAGCAGATGAAAAAAGGACCCACAGGAAGAACCGCCACAGACCCAGCAGCACGGAGACCACCCACAAGTGCGACCTGTGTGACAGGGACTGCCATTCGCGCATCGGCCTGTTCAGCCACACGCGGTGCTGTTCCAGCAGAGTAGACGTTTAGGATTCTCTTCCATGGTCATCATAGACCGACGGAGGCCGACTGACTGAGCACAGCAGCTCACGTGGTTAGCATTGCGATAGCACAGCAACTCACCCTTGGCTGGGGGATCCTAGGTTCGATCCCAGCCCTCGACCAACAGTGATCTGTGTGGAGTTTGCATGTTCTCCCCATGTCTGCATGGGTTTACTCCGGGTTCTTTCCGGTTTCCTCCCACATGCCAAAAACATGCAAGTTAGGTTAACTGGCATCAAACTGGGGATTCTAAATTGTCCTTAGGTATGACTGTGAGAGTGTATGGTTGTCTGTCTCTCTGTGTTGGCCCTGTGATGGAGTGGCGATCTGTCCAGGGTGTACCCTGCCTCTTGCCGAAAGGTGCTGGGATAGGCTCCAGCCCCCCGTGACTCAAAAAGGATTAACCGGAAGAATATGGATGGATGGATGTTTGTTTTGAATGTAGCAACTGCCAGGCCTCCTACTTTTTACCTCTTTTTTTCAACCCAGCCGGTCGAGGCAGATGGCCGTCTTCTATGAGCTATGGTTCCGTTCAAGGTTTCTGCCCGTTAAAGGGACGTTTTTCCCCGCCTGTGTCGCCACAGTGCTTGCTCTTAGGGGTCTCTGCTGGGTTCTATAAATTTGAGAGTGTGACCTAAACCCACCCTTTTTTGTCAAGTGCCTTGAGATGACCTGTGTTGTGATTTGGCATTATATAAATAAAACTGAATTGTTTTTCATCCTGATTCCTTCTTTTCTTATATATTGCACACACCACTAAGACAGAGAGAAACGGCATTTTAATTCTCCTGTATGTCCTATACATATAGAAGTACTGACAAATAAAAATCTTTGAATCTTTGACATATAGACAACAGTGTGATATAGTTTTACTGTCTTTTAAATATCACTAGTTTTTGTTTAACATGACTAGTTTACATTCACACCAATACTTCAGTCTCAATCTGAATAAGAGTTAAAGCCAGACAATTATTTCACAATTTGAATAATGAAATCACGGTTCTTGGCATTGCTGTTTATTTGTTGCTGGACCTAGTTAATCTGCAACATTTTAATTTTTGAATTAAGAAGGAAAACTGAAACTATACAGTTGTTCTCGGGGGGGTTGTTGGTAGAGCTGTTCAGTAATAATAATTATCATTCTTTTTACCTCCACTATGGAGGTAATGTTTTCATGTTGGTTTGTCAATTAACAGGATTACGCGAAAACTACGGAACAGATTTTGATGAGATGATCAGTTCAGGGTGTGGATTCTGGATCACTTTTTTACTTTCTTGAACATGGCGAGAAAGGGCCTTGGTGGAGGTATGCACTCTCTGAGTCCCCTCTAGTTACCTTTGCCAACAGAGATAACATTTTTGTCGGTGTTTTGTCCGTCTTTTAGCAGGATTATGCAAAAACTACTGGATGGATGTAGATGAAATTTCCACCAGAAGTGGCCCTTGGTTCCGGTTATGGCGGCCACGTGAGGGGGACACGTCTCGCTCTGCTCTGCTCCTGGAGACGAAAAAACGGCAAATAACTCTCTCATTTGGGACAGAACCTATCCCAGCGTTTGGACGAGAATATGTCGGTGAAGCTGAAGGCTGGAAAATCAGGTAGAGGAAAAAGCGAGCCGCCGAAACAGTCTAAATTAACGGACTTTCACGTCTGTGACGCAGCAGATAAAGAAGCTCCATATATGGCGGAGGAAGCGAGCAGCGGTGCGGTGAATGTGGGAAACGGCACAGGTGCGGTGCTTAACGCCATTAGTTCAATGAGAGCGGACTTTTCTGCTCAGTTTGATGGGATTATGGCAGCGTTGGAAGGAATGAGAAAAGAATTGGGTGACTGTGTAGAACGAATGGCGCAGGTAGAGCTTCGTGTCGCTAGTGCTGAAGATGACGTCACCTGTCTTCAATTAAAGGTGCGCACTTTGGAAAAAAAAAATAAAAGTCTGGAAAATAATGTCTTGGACTTGGAATCCCGGTCGAGACGGAACAACTTGAGGCTGGTGGGTCTACCGGAGGAATCCGAAAGTCGGGACACATGTTCCTTTTTGGAAAAGTGGATTCCGGAGGCGCTGGGCAGCGCGGAGCTGCAATCAGCAGTCGTTCTGGAAAGTGCATATCGTATCGGCCCACGGAGAGATAAGGGACCACCGAGGACGATTATTATGAAGTTTATCAGCAACAGAGACAGGATGAAGATCTTCAACGCTGCGTGAGCTAAAGGCCAGATTAAACACCAGGACCAGTAGGTGCGGTTCTACCCAGATTTGGCCACAGGAATCCAACAATTGAGGAAGCAGTTTGATCCCGTACGTAAAGAGCTGCGCAACCTTGGGATTCGTCATGGTGTAATTTATCCTGCGAGACTGTTGACCACGTATGAGGGCAGAACCCACATCTTCAAGACCCCAGAGGAGGCGCAGGAGTTCATCAAGAAGATCCAAGAAGAGACTGGTGGGAGCTAAGCATGGACAAAATATAAGGTAGAATATTTAAGCATTTGCACAGGCATCTGACTGACTTGAAGCAAATAGCAAGTTTACAAAATATAGATTGTATTATATATTAAAAAAAAAACAAAAACAAAACAAACAAAAAAAACTATGATGTACAAAGTTGTTAAAAATTTTGGAGTTAAGTTGGAAAACTACAGAAGAGAGTTAATGTTATGTCATTAAAAGTAGCAGAGTTAGGGTGATTGGGAGGATGAAGAAGGAGTGGCTTTGGCTGATCCTCGTGGGTGTGGAACGGTCGATGGCTATATCGGGAGACGGAATTTTTTTTTTGATTTTGGGGGGATTACCACAAATGTGGGAAGGGGGAATTTGTTTGTGTGTAGTTTGTAGGATGAATGTTCAACCACTCATGTTTTTGCTTCTCTGTATGAGCATGTTTATACTGCAAGGTAATCCTAAACTCCCTATTGATCATAAACCAAAGCGTTAATCTTAATTTAACTTCATGGAATTGCAGAGGTCTACAAAAATTTAAAAAACTTAAACAAGTTATGAATAAAATAAAAGATATGGGTTCAAAAATTGTGTTTTTACAAGAAACTCATCTAATAGAGGAGGATGTAAAAAGAATTAGGAGTAGATCACTAACTAACTAACCTGCACTTATATAGCGCTTTTCTAGTCACAAAGACCACTCAAAGCGCTTTCACTAGTACTAACCCTCTATTCTAAGGGCCTATAGGAAACAGATATCTAGGGACAATTTAGAACAACCAATTAACCTAATATGCATGTCTTTGGATTGTGGGAGGAAACCGGAGCCCCCGGAGTAAACCCACGCAGCACAGGGAGAACATGCAAACTCCACACAGAAAGGTTCCAACCCCTGCCAGCCTGGGGATTTGAACCAGGAACCTTCTAGCTGTAAGGCAACAGTGCTAACCACTGCACCACCGTCCTGCCCTGCAAGGAAGTGTTTTCACCTCATCATTTTCATCCCGAGCCAGGGGAGTTATGACTCTCATACATAAATCAGTCCCATTTCAAGTGAAAAATGTAATTGGAGACAAATTTGGAAGATATTTAATCATTCAAGGATCTTTGTTATTAGAAAATATAAATTTGGTAAACCTATATGGTCCCAATATAGATGATCAAAAGTTCTTTGCTAATTTATTTCTTATCTTATCATCACTTACAGGGCAACATGTAATAGCAGGGGATTTTAATTGTACATTGAATCCAGGTGTGGATAGATCAACAGGACTGGACTGTACGCACAATGGATGTAGGATGACCATTATTCATTTTATGAAAGAATTGAGATTGCTAGATATATGGAGAGAAATGAATCCACAAGTTAAAGCCTACTCTTGTTATTCCAATACCTACAAGACTTTCTCACGTATTGATTATTTTTTGATCTCCGTAGAATTAAGGTCCAAGATTCAAAACTGCTTTTATGACAACATCTTGATCTCTGATCATGCACCCTGCTGTCTAATATATGTAGATAAGAAATTGACAAAGGAATCAGGTAGATGGCAATTTCAGCATAAATGGCTTCAGGATGAGGAATTTGTTAAGTACATAGAAAAACAGATGAGTTCTTTGATATCAATACTACACAAACATCAGCATGTGTAAAGTGGGAGGCTTTCAAAGCTTTTATTAGGGGACATATTATTAGTTATACAGGTTCAAAATCTAAGAAGACTCGAGAGGAGAGAGTTCAATTGGAACATAAAATAAAAATTCTTCAAGAAAAAGTATATGCAGGAAGTGATCCAAGGTTGGAGAACGAATTACTGATTTTGAGAGCTGAATATGAAAAAAAATCAGCGAATAGAGCTGCCTCGAGTCTTCTAAGATTGAAACAATCTTTTTATGAACAAGGTGAAAAATCAGGAAAATTATTGGCATGGCAGATTAAATAATTAGAATTTAAAACACCAATTACCAATATTATAAGTAACGGACAGGTAGTTATAGATCCTTTAGAAATTAATAGAGCCTTTAGAGATTACTATGAAAAATTATATGATACCAAAAATGAATCTGACTTAACAAAACTAAATGGGTTTTTGAACGAACTATCTATACCGTGTATTTCAAATGAAAACAGGGAGATACTGGAGTCTAAAATTAGTCAAGAAGAAGTTGGGCTAGCCATTGATAATATGAAATCAGGAAAAAGTGCAGGACCAGATGGTCTTCTAGTTGACCTTTATAAAAAATTTGAGAATAAATTAATAAAACCTTTTTTGGAAATGGTTTTAGAAGCATTTCAAAATAGTAATTTACCATCATACATGAATAATGCCTTAATTATACTGTTGCCGAAACCAGGTAAACCCTCTAATAAATGTGAAAATATGAGACCAATAAGCCTATTAAATGCCGACCTTAAGATAATCTGTAAAATTTTAGCAAGACGAATACAAGAAATTTTACCAAATATTATTAATCGAGATCAGAATGGCTTTATAAAGGGAAGACAAGGCTTCCATAATGTAAGAAGACTATTTAATATTATTTATTCTAATAAAGAAGCACCGGATACAGCTGTCCTATCACTGGACGCCGAAAAGGCCTTTGATAGAGTCGAATGGCCCTTTCTTTTTGAAGTCTTACAAAGGTTTGGACTTGGAAATAATTTCATAAAATGGGTTCAGATAATATATAATAATGCTACAGCAGAAATTCTAACAAATAACAATATTTCAAAATCAATAAAAATCAATAGAGGATGTCGACAAGGCTGTCCACTTTCACCTTTACTGTTTACTATGGCAATTGAACCTTTAGCGATGGCGTTACGTCTACAGTCACAAATATATGGAATTAAAGTTGGACCAACAGAACATAAAATCTCCCTGTATGCCGATGACATAATTTTGTTTATGTCGAATCTTAAAAAAAATCAATTCCGACCTTGTTGAATTTAATAAAGAATTTTGGGGAAATATCAGGATATAAAATAAATAAAACTAAATCTTCAATATTAATGCTAAATGAGACCCAGAGAAATTACCCAGCCCCTGAGGTAAATCAATTCAATGTTGTAAATCAGTTTAAATATTTAGGAATCCAAATTGTGCCTAAGCTAGAATCAGTCGCCAGTGTCAATTATGAAGCCTTAATGACAGATATTAATGAGTTACTTCAGAGATGGATGTCACTACCAATGTCGAGGATCGGGAGAATCAATATACTTAAAAGTAATATCTTACCTAAAATACTTTATTTCAATACATTCCCTTACCACCACCTTTAGATTTATTCTCAAGAATTAAAAAAAAGTTAGTGGAATTTATATGGAACAACAGGAGGGCTAGATTACGTTTGTCTTTATTATATTTACCATTTGATCGTGGAGGTCTGAAATGTCCAAATTTTATGTTGTATTATTGGTCGGCACAACTGAGGTCTATGACATATTATTTTTCATCAAATGATCTCCCTCACTGGACTGAAATGGAATCATACAATTTGCCTTTACCTCTTCCCATATTCATATATTCAGACTCGGCAAAAAAATTACAGAAACAAGTTAAAAACCCATTTGTAAAACACATGATTAAAATATGGTGTGAAACTAAAAAATATTTAAAAGAACCACACTTACTGTCACAATTTAGTCCAATATGGGGTAATCAATATTTTAAACCAGGGAGAGCGGATGCTGTGTTTAAAGTATGGAGTTTAAAAGGGATCCAAAAAATTCAAGATTTATATTTGTCATGTTCAGATAACATCATGTCTTTTGAAGAGCTGAGGATCAAATTTAATCTTAATAGAACACATTTTTTAAAATATCTTCAACTTAGGAACTTTATTCGATCAAACCAAAATAATGCTCTCACTCGACCTATTTATTCATCCTTGGAAAAAATGTTGATGAAAGATAGTAAAAGAAAGGGTATTATTTCAGAGTTTTATAACTCATTGACACTATCCTCAAGTGAAAACTCACAGAAAAGATTAAACTACTGGAAAGAAGATCTGCAAACTGAAATTTCAGAGGAACAATGGGAATTGGCTTGTACAGAAGCTCAAACCAAATCAATAAATGTACGTCTTAAATTGATACATTTTAAATGGTTAATGCGGATGTATGTTACACCGGTGGAGTTAAATAGATATAACAAAAACATACCAGATACATGCACAAAATGCATGGAAAGTAAAGGAACCCTATTTCATTGTTTATGGGAATGTAGAATAATTAGAATGTTTTGGGAAAAGGTGAGGGTAACAATTGAAAAAATAATTTCAAAACAAATCATATTGAATCCTAAACTGTTTTTGTTGGGTCTGTACCCAAAAAAGCATAATTTTAATAAAAGTGAAAGAACATTCATAGACCTCAGTTTGCTTAATGCCAAAAAATGTATTGCATTACTGTGGAAAAAGACTCATAGACCAGATGTGACTCAGTGGTTAAGACAGATGTTAACAAACCTTCCATTAGAAAGAATAACATATATACTGAAATCAAAGGAAAGTGTGTTTGAGAATATATGGAGACCTTTTATTGATTATGTAAAAAATTTAAACATAACTCTTGAAGAAGAAGGTGAATGATGTGTGTGGACCTTGTAAATTCCAAACTGGTGAACATAATATGTATACTTATGTAATGGATTGTCTAGACTAAACAGAGGAGCATTGTTGAAGACTTGATTTTGTTGGTGGTTGTAGGTGTTTTTAGTGCATTTTTTTTTGTAGTACTTTAGTGTTAGTGTTTGATTGTTTGTGTTATGTTTGTTTTAAAAAAAAAAGGTTCAATAAAGATACTGTGGAAAAAAAAGAAGTGGCCCTTGGCCAAGGATGAAGCCATTAGATTTTAGAGGTGATCTGTGAGTGCATACCAACACCAAGGCCCTGTATTCTTGCAATGTGTAAGCAGAATTACAGAAAAACCACCAGACAGATTTTGAGGAAATTTTCACCAGAGGTGGCCCTTGGGTAACGAATGAACCCATTACATTTTGGAGGTGATCCATGAGCACATACTTCCACCAAGGCCTATCTCACAATGTACGGATGGACAAGACTGACAGACTTGGTAGAGGTATCTCTGAATGCCCTCTAATTTTGTATATTTTCATTGCTTTCTTCCTTTACTTTCTTCCTTCACTGATTGGAGCATCTTTGAACAGCAGGACCTGAACTTCTACACCAAATCTGCCCTTCTCTACATTAAAAACTGTGTAGAAAATGTGACAGTCACCAGACACATCCGAGTATTTCCAAACAGCAAACCCTGGATGACCAGTGAGGTCCAGGCTCTGATCAGAGCCTGCAACTCAGCCTTCAGACAGAAAGACGGCTCTTTGTACAGCACTGCCAGAGCTAACCTGAGGAGAGACATAAAACTAGCTAAAAATGCCTATAGGAGGAAGGTGGAGGGCTTCCTCTCAGACAACAACCACCAACAGATGTGGAGAAGCATCTAGGCCCTCATCAACTACAGGGGCCAGGGCCCCCCAGCATCAGACAGCAGCCTCACTCTGGCAGAGTTGAACAACTTCTTTGCCTGGTTTGAGCACACTTCCCCTCTCTCTCTACAGGTCCACGAGGTGAGGAGGCAACAGAGCAGTGAACCCCCACAGAGCTGCTGGCCTAGATGGCATCCCAGGAACGGTGGTCAAAGTATGTGCAGACCAGCTGGCAGGGATCCTCACTAAGTTGTTCAACCTCTTCCTGACACACACTGTTCCCTCCTGCCTCAAGGACTCCACCACCATCCCCATCCCCAAAAAGGCCGCAATTGACAGCCTCAACTACAGACCCACAGCACTCACGTCTGTAGTCATGAAATGTTTTGAGCAACTGGTGTTCCAGCACATCAGGGACCATCTTCCCTCGTCCTTCAACCCACATCAGTTCGCCTACAGAAAGAACCAGTCTATGGAAGACGCCATCACCACCACTCTCCACAGAGTGCTGAGCCACCTGGAGAACCCAACGAGCTACGTGAGAATGCTCTTTGTGGACTGCAGCTCAGCTTTTAACACCATCATCCCAGACATCCTGATCAATAAACTGCACCTCCTCCAGACCCCCCCCCCCCCGACCTACTCCTGGATAAAGAACTTTCTCACCAACTGCCCACAAACAGTCAGGCTTGGCCCCCACCACTCCTCCACATTGCCCCTCAGCACTGGCTCCCCCCAAGGCTGCATGCTAAGCCCTCTACTGTACTCCCTGTGCACCTTTGACTGTATTCCAACTCACCCAACCACCGTCATTGTGAAATATGCAGACGACACCACCTTGGTTGGGTTCATCCACGACGATGACAAGAAGGCATACAGGGCGGAGGTAGAGAATCTGCTGCTGTGGTGCCAAGCAAACAACCTGAAACTGAATGTCTAAAAAACCCAAAGAACTCATACTGGACTTCAGGAAGCCCCCCCATAAATGGCGACCACGTGGAAAACGTCCCCGCTTTCAGGTTCCTGGGCACTCACATCTCCTCTGGCCTCTCCTGGACTGTCAACACCAAGGCCCTGGTGAAGAAAGCCCAGCAGCGGCTGCATTTCCTCCGTGTCCTGAGGAAGCACAACCTGGACCAGAAGCTGCTGCTGGCCTTCTATCGCTGCTAAGTGGAGAGCGTGCCCACCTACTGTCTGGAAGTGTGGTACACCGGCTCCACGGCTGAGAACAAGAAGGCTGTGCAGAGGGGTCATCAACGCCACCCAAAAAATTATCGGCACCCCTCTGCCCTCCCTGGAAGACATCTCCAGATCCTCCTGTCTCAGAAGGATCAAGGCCATCTAGCAGACCTCTCACATCCCACACACCACCTGTTTGACCCGCTTCCCTCTGGACGGCATTTTAGATCAATCAGGTCCCACACCTCCAGACTGACAAACAGTTTCTTCCCCTGGGCCATCCAAACTGCAAACAGTCCGAGGCCCCACCCTCTCTTCCTCCGAACGCTCACATGCACAGAACTGAGGACCTTTTAATTATCACAGTAACTCACCTGTCTTTGCACTCCTCACTTTCATGTATATTGACCCATCCATGAAATTATTACTGTACATATTTTCCATAATCCTTGGGCCATTTTACTCTTACGTGTTCTGCACTCCACACTCTTATGTACATAATTCCACCCGTGAAGCCACTACTGTACCTGTGTATATACCAATGGGCTTTTTATTATTTTTTACTTTTATTTTATTTTTACTTCAGTCAGATGTTAACTGTGTGTCCTGTTAACAGTTTTATTTTCAAATTCTTCTCACTTACTTTATTGCGCAGTAGGCTGGTGGAGCACCCACAGTTTCATTGTGCTATACAACTGTACAATGGCAATAAAGCCTATTCTATTCTAGAAGCTTTGCTGCCAGGCTGAAATATAAATCTAAATTAGTTTTTAGTTTGCATTTTACCATTTTCTCGTATGCCTGTTTATTTACTTTTTAGCTAATACAAAGATACACAGAACTTTTTTTTTTTTTAAAGATGCTTGTTTTCACCTGTAATGGACTGGTGATCTGTCCAAGGTGTACTCTGCCTCTCGCCCAAAGATGCTGGGATAGGCTCCAGCCCCCTCGCGACCCAAAAAGGATTAAGCGGAAGAAGATGGATGGATGGATGGATGCTTGTTTTCACAGATAGTCATTTGTTTGTCCTGCAAACACCACTACAGTTCGATTATCCAGAATATGTTGATTACACTGTTCAGAACACTGCCTTAACCTGAATATGGAGCTTAATCTGAATATAGTTTGCATGTAAATGTAGTCAGTGACATTCAAAAGGGTTTTTGAGGACAAAAAATATCCCTAGCTATGTTAAGGTTTAAAACAACAACAAAAATGGCTTTGCAATACTAATCAAAATCTTGCCCTGTTTTTCTCATGGATGCTCAGCACCATCTGATGCTTAATGATGAGCACACATCCAGAGACCGGCTCTATGATAACACAACATAATGAGTATCAGTTCAATGTTAATGTCATTAACATGAGGAAAAGGACCAGATCGTTTTACAAGCTCAGCAGAGGAAAGACGATGACGCCAAGCACTAATTAGCTGCTATCGTCTACCTTTCACAGGATCTCTCAGACAGTCAATTCAATTACTCCATATAACAGGAGAGGATGAATCAAGGGGTTATATGGAAAAGGGGAAGTCTGAGAGGGAAGGAAAGGGAAGAAAGAATAGAAATGACTTGGGTCTTGCTCACTCTTCCCTATCTAAACCTTCTTATCTGCCCTTGTGCCCCTGAGCCCACCACATTTCATCCCTAATGAACAGCCCCATAAAAAGATGGAGTTCGATTTCTCTCCCCTTCTTTCTATCTCTTGGGCTTCCTCTCCTCCCTGCTCCTGTGCAAGATATCAGGGTCTATCATTTGCTGTGCTGGGCAGCAGCATCCGATCTGCAGATCTCCTTCACATTAAGGATCCTATTAGATAGAGAACCCTAAAAGGTAATTGGATTTCCCCCTAGTTATCTTCATCTCTGTTTCACCCTAAGCCCACTGTAATAACTTACTCTCAGGGCCAACAATAACTCAATTTTGCTCCCAGGGAGCCAGGGAGAGTGTGAGAGGGAAAGAAATGGAGAAACAGTGAGAGAGAAAAAGCATATGTTATGTCTCTGAGGCAAACGGGTATCTAAATCAAAAGGCTCCTCTATCACGGCCTTCTTAAGGATATGAAATCTGACAAGGAGAAAACATAAATTTGCTTTTATGTGTTGAATTATTCTCATTTCTTGTACCTTTCGTTGAGATTTGTTGCTGCTATTTAAACCAGCATTTTTCAAAAGTAACAAAAAAAAAAAATGAGGGAGTTGGAGATTGTGTTGCAAAAGGTGCTGCGTTACTTCTCAAACTTGCTTCCAAAGTCAGAGAAAAACAGCAAAATGAGACAATGGGGAGGCTTATTCCTCACAAAACAATAACCAACCAAAAATGTCACTGCAACACAATACAAAAGAACACCCTTCAACAAACTGGGACACAACCGAAAATTATTTCAAACCCCTTCACCCCCACCCTCAAGGGGGATGTTTCATTGGCCTGTTATTTTTATTGTGGCGGTGCAAAATGAAACCGTCGGCTCCAGCTGGCTTGGGGTAAGCTTGTGTGGAGGCAAAAATCAATACAGCAATATCAGAGCAAGACTTATCAGGGGCTCACTTCTTCTCAGAGGTCACTGAGGAGCAACTGCATTTAAGTGGGGAATTCAATTGTGAAACATAGTTTGGGACAAGCTTAGGTAGGTATCCGATTAGGGACGACTGGAAGGTTGCAAAGGTAGGTAAAGTTACATTTGATAACCATAAGATACAACTAACATTAGTTGAATTTTGTACACTTGAGTATGTAGCTGAATCACATGGAAACAAAGAGGCTGACCTTCTAAACTAAGCACTGTGCTGGATTAACACATTTGTTAACATCTTAAAGCGTAGTCCAAGCTTGTACACTCATATTTAAAAAAAAAAAAATCTTATCTTTCTTGATATCTTGTAATTAGGTAGTCATCAGCATCATTTAACAGATTAGTAGATAACAGATTTCTCCTGTCATGTTTGCACCATTATAATAACCAGGTGAATGTGTGCACATTTACTGGAGACATGTCCTGTCAAAAGTATGCCAGTTACAAATCTGTAGACTCCGGTAGTAGTAAAGATGCTGCTAAATAATCAAACAAAAAGCCAGACTGAAACAAGTGCATTGATACATGCACATTTAAAATTATCGACAGCTTCAAGTGTGGTGTAGGTATTACTTTTTTCAAATGTAAACATGTTTGAGTTCTTAATATACATAGTAAATGTGTTGGCTTGGTTTGTTGCATTAATAATGCATTTGTTTAATGCTCTACACAAGCCAGAGATCTAACATTTTATGAGTGTAATTAAGCCTTGTTTTTTGCAGTTACTCTACTTTGAAAGTGTTTTTTTTTCCATGAGATTCCAGAGGTTATCCCAACCATGTATTTTAAAGTCCCATTAACAGGAACAAAAGTCACAGCTGGCTCCCCATCAAGGGACTTCCAAGAAAACATCCAGGAGGTGTTACCAAGATGGCTCAAGTATGAGAATAGAACTACATTTTTTCTCGGTTCTCTTGAACACAAGCACATGAAGACTCTGCTCACATTACAAGCCATACACATTCACGATTACCAGTGACTTAACTTTAACATGAACACATCTGTCCACTGAAACACCACACGTGCACAAATTAGTACAAAACGGCGTACATGCACACAATGATACATCGTCTCACCAAAAATAAGAAAAAAATGCTATTGGGATTTTACTTTGGAAGACTGCAGCAGTTTGTCGGCTGTTTGTGATGGGGTCCAGAAAAGCTAGACGGTAACACTATAAGCCAGCAATGATGCTAACAACGGTGGCGAGTGCCGACATCAGGGCTACTACATGCACAAAGGTAAAAAGTCACATGAATTCTTATCTGACTGTTCTCACATTGCATGAGCAAGTATACAGACCCACATATGATGTGAAAAATCTGACTTTAGACCAGATGTGTGCAGTCAGATAGCACAAAAAAAAAATCAAATATGTGATTATAGCCAAATTTGAAGCAAGTAACATTATGAGGTGTAGCAGGTTCAGAGTAGAGGAAAAGCCAGACAAAAACACGCATGCCTACACAAACACGATAGCAATAGTGAAACCAGTAGGTTTTGAGATCCTGGCACAGCAATTCTCTCAGTGTTCAAAAACAGGTCAGGTCAGGAATCACAGACTAAAGCTTGAGAGTGGTTCAAATGTAGAAGGGAAAGGGACTTAATAACAATGTGAGCATGTGGCCTGCAGCCACAGCAAGTTTGAGGTAGAGTAGGATCATTTGGGGCCATTGTGTGCAAAAATGACTGCCAGATCTGTCTGCCAGCCAGGCAAAATACTTTAGTCTTTTTACTTGTGCTCGGTCTTGTAATAAATGGATGCAAAAGTAAAATCTATGCTGCTTTTTAAAGCACAAATACTGCAGTGGATATCCTAACTAGTAGAGCCAAACGTTACTCAGGTAGTTAATGTTGAGAATAATAAGAGATTTTGTAAGAAAGTACTGTACAAACTGTTGACACTTTGAACAGTCTGAGTTATGAGGGTTTATGGTCACAGGATGACAGTTTCACCAAAAAAGCAGTTTAAAGGTAAAGGAGAACAAAACAGTAATCACAGACACAACGCTGTAATCCAGGAGTTGTGACCCCACTCCTATGATTGACTTTCAGATGTCTTGAGGGATTTTTCCAAACGTAAGGGAGACCCTTCCTTGAACCTTAAAAAAAAAAAGCACATTTTACTGCCAAGTGGGGGCAAAGGCTGACAGGTGGATGTGGTGGGCTTGCACAGTGAACTCTTCAGGCCAGCACCTCTTAGGTCTGTCTGGAGCTTTTAGTGCTGGCAGGTTCCTGAGAAATGAGGGGAGGGAGGGAGGGATGGTAGAGAGGGGAGGATGCCATATTCCCGTCACTGGCAAAATACACCCCCACCGGGAGTATAACGGACAGGATCTCGGCGGGGCAGGAAATGATTTTGTTGAGATTTAAAAACAAAAAAAGAAAGAAAACAATGTTTGACTCAGAGAAGGGAAATCAAAGTGCTCGAGTCCAGACAGAGTTAGAGACAAGTAAAGAGGAACATTTGGGCTGAAAATTTTAAGGTGGAAGGTGGGGGCAAAGTATGAAGGTATTGAGCTGAACTGCGATAAAGTAACTCTAGACAGCACTGAGCTGGACATGTGCATGTGTGTTTTCAGAATTAGTCAAGGTTACATAGGTTTTCCATGATGGACAGGTGTGAAATACTAACTGGATCACCTCTTCTTGCCTCTGACTACTAGCCCTTTTTGTTTTTGATCTGGCGCTCAGATCTCCTGACTGTTGACCTTGACCTTAAGCACAGCCTAGATACAGACCCATCTAGGATGCGCTTAAAGGTCAATGGCCTAGGAGGAGTAACATTTTTATGAAATCATAGTCCCCAGACCTTCTGACCTTTGACAATTTACCTTGACTTCAATCTGGATGCAGACCCACCTGAGGATCATTGTGAGTGAGTTTGGTGAGAATTGGGGCAATTTCCTATGAGGAGGAGCATTTATTCTAAAATCACATAAGTGCCCAAGATCTCCTCCTGACCTTTGATCTTGAGCACAACTTGGATGCAGACCCTTTTCCAGGCTGGCAGGGGTGGCAGCCTTTCTGTGTAGAGTTTGCATGTTCTCCCTGTGCTGTATGGGCTTACGCTGGGGGCTCCGCTTTCCTCCCACAATCCAAAGACGTACATGTTAGGTTAATTGGTGACTCTACATTGTCCCTAGGTACAGTGGTGTGAAAAATTATTTGCCCCTTCCTGATTTCTCATTTTTTTGTATGTATGTCACACTTAAATGCTTCAGATCATCAAACAAATTTAAATATTAGACAAAGATAACAAGTAAACACAAAATGCATATTTTAAATGAAGGTGTTTATTATTAAGGGAAAAAAAATCCAAACCTACATGGCCCTGTGTGAAAAAGTGATTGCCCCCTAAACCTAATAACTGGTTGGGCCACCCTTAGCAGCAACAACTGCAATCAAGCATTTGTGATAACTGGCAATGAGTCTTTTACAGCGCTGTGGAGGAATTTTGGCCCACTCATCTTTGCAGAATTGTTGTAATTCAGCCACATTGGAGGGTTTTCCAACATGAACCGCCTTTTTAAGGTCATGCCACAGCATCTCAATCAGATTCAGGTCAGGACTTTAACTTGGCCACTCCAAAGTCTTCATTTTGTTTTTCTTAAGCCATTCAGAGGTGGACTTGCTGGTGTGTTTTGGATCATTGTCCTGCTGCAGAACCCAAGTGCACTTCAGCTTGAGGTCACGAACAGATGACCGGACATTCTCCTTCAGGAATTTTTGGTAAACAGCAGAATTCATGGTTCCATTTACCACAGCAAGTCTTCCAGGGCCTGAAGCAGCAAAACAGCCCCAGACCATCACTTTTACGCCAGATGTTAATGGGACACACACCTTCCAAAAAGTTCAACTTTTGTCTCGTTAGTCCACAGAGTATTTTCCCAAAAGTCCTGAGGATCATCAAGATGTTTTCTAGCAAAACTGAGACGAGCCTTAATGTTCTTTTTGCTCAGCAGTGGTTTTCGTCTTGGAACTCTGCCATTTAGGCCATTTTTGCCCAGTCTCTTTCTTATGGTGGAGTCATGAACACTGACCTTAACTGAGGCAAGTGAGGCCTGCAGTTCTTTGGATGTTGGTGTGGGGTCTTTTGTGACCTCTTGGATGAGCTGTGGTGTGCTCTTGGGGTAATTTTGGTCGACCGGCCACTACTGGGAAGTTCACCACTGTTCCATGTTTTCGCCATTTGTGGATAATGGCTCTCACTGTGGTTCACTGGAGTCCCAAAGCTTTAGAAATGGCTTTATAACCTTTTCCAGACTGATAGATCGCAATTACTTTGTTGCTCATCTGTTCCTGAATTTCTTTGGATTGCAGCATGATGTCTAGCCTTTGATGATCTTTTGATTGACTTCACTTTGTCAGGCAGGTCCTATTTAAGAGATTTCTTGATTGAGAACAGGTGTGGCAGTAATCAGGCCTGGGTGTGGCTAGAGAAATTAAACCAAACTTTCCAAAGATGTGATAAACCACAGTTAATTTATGTTTTAACCGGGGGGGGGGGGGGGATCAATCACTTTTTCCACACAGGGCCATGTAGGTTTGGATTTTTTTTTTTACCCTTAATAATAAACACCTCCATTTAAAAACTGAATTCTGTGTTTACTTGTGTTATCTTTGTCTAATATTTAAATTTGTTTGATGATCTGAAACATTAAAGTGTGACAAACATACAAAAAAAAATGAGAAATCAGGAAGGAGGCAAACACTTTTTCACACCACTGTATCTGTCTCTGATAGGCCCTTAGAATAGAGGATTAGTGTACCTACTAGCGAAGTGCTTTGAGTGGTCTTTGTGACTAGAAAAAGTGCTATACAAGTACAGGTCCTTATCCCTTCTGAGGATGATTGTGAGTGAGTTTGGTGAGTATCGGGGCAAATGCCTAGGGGGAATAGCAACTCCAATGAACTGTGAATGGACAGACGGGCAGACGGACGAAGGACGTCACGTCATTGCATTAGAGCTAAAAATTTACTTCCATAATAAAATAAAACCACTTCAACTGAATATGGCTACAATTTACAATGTACTCTCAACTTTGACATAGTTGAACTGAAAAATGTGACTGACAATGGAAAGGCTGTCAAACAAAGTCAGTAATTCATGATCTACTCAATCTGTCCAGAACACCAAACCACCAACACTGAAAACAGTCTTAAATGTTCTAATGGATTTTAAAATAGAGTGGAAACGTTCCAGATATAAACTTTTTAAGTTGCATAAGATTCATCATCATCATCCGTATTTATTTTGACAGGACACAATTAGTCCCACAGTTGGGGTGGGCCCTCTAAAATTTCTGTAAAGTCAGATACAATCTTATATGCACAAAAAAGCATATATTCTGGGTACCACAGAAACTTAATTTCTTGGTAGAGTTAAAATATGCATCTGCAACAACTGCATAGCAACTTACCTCAAATTCTGCATGTTTATGAATGTCTTCAGCCCTCTGTCGACTGAGGATAAATTCGGCTTCATTAGCCACACGAACCAAGTGGTCCTTCATGGTGTGACTTAGAAGTCTGTGGAAAGGTGACATGGCTATCAGTACACTGGAATAGTGGAAATACCCCCATTAGACAGCTAAGAACACAGTACTGCTTTCAATAAGTTAACTCAGTTGTTTGTTTTTTTAATCCTTAAAACTTGAGCTATAGAGCTTTTTTTTTTACCATATGAGTAACCATGACAACAACCATGTAATATCCATAAAATAGTGAAAGAGAACCATGTAAAATTGTCAGGAAATCCAATTTGGAAACAAAACCAAACAAGATTTGTCCTTTAACTGGAGGGTTCAGGTGCTAATTGATCTGCTAATGATATGCATCTGACAAGAGGGAGGATCTCTGGCCGTGTCTCTACATATGTAGTTTACCTCCCCGTTCTTATCTGTGTTGATGAAACATGCATGTTATGTGTGTGTGCGGGTCAGAGACAACTCTCTTCAGCCCTACAGGTCAGGACTGTGCAAAGTGGAACAATAACAGAGCAGAGGACAGAGAGGAGGAATCGGGGGGGCAGGAGGTGGGATGACTGTAACCTAAGCCTGTTGTTTCAGCGCAGTGCAGCGGGGGAGCGGAGGCGCTGGGGCCTCTGCAACCTCCACGTCCCTATTCCGGCCCCACTATCGATAACCCGGCCACTGGCCCTCTTTACAGTGCTCAGCGCTGATCATCGTACATGTGGACAGAGCAGAACTGCGTATACGTTTTCCACATGAGCTCAGATTCTGTAATACCACTTTAAAATACAACTGGTGTCACTGTATGCTGAAATCACGATGAGTATATTGTGTATGAATTGTCTGAAAATAGTGAACAATATTTACTGAAAACCGGGAGCCCATAAAAATGGGATTAGAACAAGTTAGAGAGCACCAACCTTTGCCAAGGCAGCTAATTTTCTCCCTCATATTTTAATTTCTCCTAATAACCTGTTTGAGAATGCCAATACAGCATTTTTCTCTCCCATGTGTACATGGTAATGTAGTTATTATTAGTATTACAAGTAGCAGTGGCATAATAACGTCTGGATTTGTCATAGCCTCTTTAGGGTCACCCAAGAAAAAAAACATTGGAAAAAAAAAAAAAATCAGTGTATGAAGCTGGTGACAGAGATCATTCCCAAACTTAATTCATCAGTCCTGAGGCCATTTCCAACATTTTTCTTCTAGAAATGTCATCAAAATCCTTCCACAATTATGAGTTATATTGTTATCAGGAACTGTGCACAGTGTGCACATACACAATCAAACAAAAGAACAAACCCAAAAGCTAGAGATGCACCGATTATGAAATTTTGGGCCAGTGCTGATAGTTAAAAATAACAGTCCTTAGCACAGATATATATATATATTTTGTCATCTGTCCCTCCTTCATGCCCTGGAAACAAAGAAATATATGGATTATTAATAGCTAAAGTGTTCATGCATTTCAGCCCTTCATCACACTATATAAAAGCTCAAATTCAATCATACAAGTGTCTCACACAACTTTATTTATTTATAACCTTTCACATGGGCAGCTCAGTAGTGCAGTGGCAGCACAACAAGAAGGTCATAGGTTCAATCCCATCCTCAACCACTGGTGACCTTTCTGTGTGGAGTTTGCATGTTTTCCCTGTGTCTGCATGGGTTTCTGCTGGGTACTCTGGTTTCCTCCCACAGTCCAAAGACATGCACATTAGGTTAAGTGGCATCAACTGGGGATGAACTGTCCTTGGGTATGAATGTGAGAGTGAATGGTTGTCTGTCTCTCTGTGTTGGCCCTGCAATGGTCTGGCGAGCTGTCCAGGGTGTACCGTGCCTCTCGCCCAAAGACGCTGGGATAGGCTCCTGCCCCCCACAACCCGAAAAGGGTCAAAGAAGGATGGATGGATGAATGAATGAATCTTTCACATGACAAGGACCACTTCTGTGAAAAAACTGTTTTCTCATGAAAAGCTGAAGTCACATGTGTCTTTTCAGCTTTGTTTCCATCACTAGCTAGCTCCATGGGAAATGTAGTTTCTATACGCTTAACCATGCAGATTAATTGAAGTTTAGCTGGCTGCTTCTGAACAATGTAGAAAAGTTATGGATAAATATTCCCATAATCACATGGATGGAGAATAAATCTTACTCGAATGGATGTACTGGACCTGTGCCAATGAAACAGGACTGGATTTGTTGGATTTTGATTAATTCTGGAAATACAAGCATCATTGGAGACTGGGAGTTACTGCTATTAGCCTATGCTAACATGAGTCAGCTGGCTGTTTGAAACAAAGCAGTATATTTACGGATTTTCCTGTGTGAAATAACATGGATGGGACCATTGCTTGAATGGATTGAATTCAA
Organism: Pholidichthys leucotaenia; assembly: GCA_020510985.1. NCBI lineage: Eukaryota > Metazoa > Chordata > Actinopteri > Cichliformes > Pholidichthyidae > Pholidichthys > Pholidichthys leucotaenia. The sequence goes on from CM035848.1 coordinate 214,777,566, forward strand.
GGACGCTTGATTGGTGAGCTGCTTCTATGTTGCTTGTTTGTGCTAGGTCATTTGATGTGCTATTTACTTCTTCTGCTGCAATCGTATCTCAAATCTGCTTTAATAACTGAATAGACAAAATTTTAAGTTTTCAAATGATGTATGGCATGACTACCAACTCTAAATGGGTTTACTACATTTCACTGTGTGATAACAAAAGGTTTGGGCCTCATGCACGAATATATTAGTATATGTAAATCACATGTATTTTGTTAGTAAGCCACATTAGTACTAACAAGCTACTCCTGATTCAACAAACGCTTGTATGCTCTACAAACAGCATGTGTAAAAATAATGAATTCCGCCCATGTGTAAGTGTGTGTGTTCATGAGATTTGCATAATTGATGACCTGAAACTACCATATAAAAAGGTCCGGCTATCTGTAGTCTAGTCAGAAAAAAAACAGGTTCAAAGTTTAACGGAAGAAAAAAATGCTTCAGCAAAATTGAAGTTCTCCTGTCTGAGATTCAAAAAAATGTAATTTAAGTAGCATCTTCGGCGGAATCAAAGGACCGGCAAGAATGGAAGAATCCATCAGATTATAGTAGATATTTGTGTGTGTTTGCTGCAGATGTTCTGTCAAAAGTTACTGACATGAAGACAGCCCACTATGGTCAGGTGTTCCATCCGTGCGCATCATCATCATCATAGCAGTCTGTTGGGGGCGACGATGACTGTTTCATTTAGGTCTGATCAGATTCCTCCACGCAGCTCTGTCCTTCGCCTTCCGCTGCCAGGAACTCCTGACCTTGTTAACCCAGGCGACGTCCGAGCCGGTAAGAGTTGCTTTCTGACTGACCATTTCATGAAACTGCTTGCAAAGTATTTGAGTACCACTAGCTTTTGCTGGACTAACAGCACATTCTTGGCAGATAGAGGTATCATCAGTGACAAGGACAGGCCAAGACAAACTGACTCCAGTATCTGTTGCAGTGACTGACCAGATGATAGGTTTGTTTATCTCTGCTCTTTGTGTAGTGCTAATATCTCAAAAAATGGAGACAGCACAAATTTCATTTTTCAGGAAAAAAAAATGAAATTTGTCCATCTGTGCACACTACACTGAAAATGTCCCACTGTGCTGAGCTGGATGATACATTTAAACAATTTAGGCTTAAAATATGTGTGCAAAAAACAGTAAAAAATTACTTCTGTTCATTTTACAGTAAAATGTTAGTTTATGAAAATACTGCCTCACCTTTTCTCAAAATCACTCATCAAAATGGCCCCCAACCCAGAAACGAAGCCCACATCATATGAAAGCAGTAAAAATGAGAATGATATCCATGTGATTTGCATTTTGATAACTGATAATTCACCTACCCATCAGCCTTACAGAACATCATCACCTTGCCTGAGACACTCCACTGCACTGTTCTCCAGTATAACAAAGTCATGCTCTGCCACGCAACACTACAGTCCAGCAACGACGTTTAGAAATTTATATTTTGCATCTTCTATGACTTGGATGTTGATTGAATGATACTGCTTTTAATTATTTTTAATTATTTTAATTCTAATTATAACTTGAATCAAATCTTGTTAAATAACCTAATTATTAAGTTTATAGGGTTTACATTCTCATTCTTGATTCAGACAAACTATAGAGCCACTTAGTGTAAACCAAGGCTCAAATAACAGCAAATTATTTACACATAACTCTAACAACTGGTATGGACCACTAGTAAATTTTGTTAGTAAATGTACTAAATTTCAAGATACTAACAGATTGATGAATGCCAAAAGCTCACATAAATTGATTGTGTGTCACATTTATGAACAAATCTGTTAGTACTTATGGTTCTTGCATTAGGCCCATTGTGTAGAGTACGCGGAGGGCTCACGGCAGCTGCTAATGTCACGAGAGTAAACCATGAACTACTGCCATTGATTTTTTTTTTTTTTGGGGGGGGGGGGGGTCAATGGTAGTCAACCATGTGATGATGAACAGACGATACATCAGTGCATCCCTTACCAAAAACAATTACCTTTTTGGTAATGCTATTTATAACAATAAATAGCTGGAAAATACTTAAACAGTAAATGGCTACTGGTTAAAAAGGTTCTGACAAAAAAAAGGTTGATTTGAGTGATTCATCTATCTTTAAAAATATTAATCAAAAGGTGGCTCATTATTGCGACTTTAGGTAATATTCCCTTTAAAATACATTTTAATCCAATAGGATATAGTTTGCTTACAAATATTTACCACTAATCAGTGCAAACTCACTAGTAGGTCTCTGTACTGAATTACAAATCCTTACACAAACAAGGACTGCATCGCTAGTCTCATTAGCATTACATGGGATTAGCCACTGCCAATTCTAAAAGCTGAGATCAATAATGGAAAATGTGGCCCTTTAAATCGGAAAGTGATCAGAGTTAGAAGACTCCGGGGACTTAGGTGGGAAAGAATGTCTAACAACTACATATACACTACTCACAAAAAGTTAGGGATATTCGGCTATCAGGTGAAATTTCAGGATGCACCTAAAATGCACTATAACCTTTACAGATGAACTTAATTTGACCTTCTCTAACCTTTTGAATGCACATGTCCAATTGTTCAGTGTTTCAGTACTTTTGCATAACTTGCTGTTCTCTAACAAGGTGCTTAATGGCAAAATTCACAACAGGTGTTTGATCCATGAATCAACCAATAAATTTTCTGGTTCAATTAGAATTGGTATTTAAACTGTCATCTTCATCATGCTGTTCACATTTTCACATCATGAGACCAAGACAACACCTAACAATTGATCAACAGTGCCTCGCCATTGTGAGGCTTCAAACAGGATGTTCTCAGAGGGAACTGGCCACTGAGCTTAGAGTGTCACAGATTGTCATCAGCAGGTTGCAACAGAGATACAGAGAGGCTGGAAGAGTCGCAGAAAGGCTTAGAAGTGGACGTCCTTTGGCTACATTCCATGCTAATGACCGCTTCATTGTGAACAGTGCCCTGCAGAACTGAATGACTAATGCCACTCAACTCTAGGCGCATGTAAGGGAGGTGAGAGGAACCAAAATGTCATGTCAGAGCACTCGAAACCATTTACATCAGCGTGGTCTGCATGCTAGATGACCTCCAAGGGTACCTGACCACACCACCAAGCTGAGGCATCCTCGTCTTGCATGGGCCAGGGAGCATTTACGCTGGACAAGGGACCAGTGGATCTCAGTGCTGTTCTCTGATGAAAGTCGATTCATGGTGAGCAGAAATGATGGCCACCAACGATGTTGGAGAAGTCAAGGAGAAGCGCTATGCATCAGCCACTGTTGTCACCAGACGAGCCTTTGATGGTGGTGGTGTTGCAGTCTGGGCAGGTGTGTCTAGTCAATACAGAACTGCCCTACCCCTTGTAAATCGTACAGTGACAAGCCAATACTACCTGAATAACATCATTAATCCAGTCATTGTGCCCCTGCATGAACAACACAGGCCTAATTTCATCTTCATGGACAACAATGCTCCAAGCTCATCGAGGTTGCATCATTAGAGAATGACTGCAGGAGGTTGGGGTATCTCAAATGGAGTGGCCTGCACTTTTTCCAGACCTGAATCCCATGAAAACCTATGGGATCAGGCTGAGTCGCCGTGTAGAGGCTCATAACCCTGCACCCACACAATCCTCAATGACTGAGGGCCGCCCTTCAAGAAGAGTGAATGCTATGCCTCAGCAGACAATAATCGACTTGTGAACAGCATGAGACGTCACTGTCAAGCTGTATTGATGCTCAAGGGTACATGACAAGTTATTGAGACACTGACATTTTTTGTTGTGGTATACCCACCACTGTGTTGACTTTTGTTTCAATAAATTGTTTGAGATGAGGAAATCACCATTGCATGCTTTTACTTAAATGCCCTACTTTCATGATATATCACTGTACTCAAGATTTCTCCGGTTTCCTCCGACATGCCAAAACATGCAAGTTAGGTTAACTGGCATCAACTGGGGATTCTAAATTGTCCTTAGTTATGGATGTGAGAGTGAATGGTTGTCTGTTTCTCTGTATTGGCCCTGCAATGGACTGGAGATCTGTCCAGGGTGTACCCTGCCTCTCGCCCAAAGATGCTGGGATAGGCTCCAGCACCCCCCCCCCCCCGCCCGCGACCCAAAAAGGATTAAGCAGAAGAAGATGGATGGATGGATGAATGTAGTGTGAACTTTTTACATTTTCCATAAATTTCACTCAAAAGCCAAATATCCCTAACTTTTTGTGATTAGTGTAGGTGCTTAAAAATCATAGGAAATAAAATTAAATAAAGATTAACTGCAAAACAGATATTACTGGTAAAGGCTCAGTGATGGTCACTAACTGGCAGATGGACAGTGGCAATCAAGAGCGATTTTCCCAAGTGTCACAGAGGAGCAGGTGATCACAGCTCCTGTCACCTTCTACACAACCCTTCTCCTTTTTTCAAATCCCTATGGGATGAGCAGGTATTGAACTCAAAGGTCCTCCATCCTCTCTGTCTCTCTATACTCCCCAAACACTGATTATTGCTCCATCTTGAACAGTGGTTGGGATCTCGTGTGCCTGGAGGGGTTTGATGTGATCCAGGGATGTTAAAAATAGAAAGTGGCTGATGAAAAAAAGGTTAGAAAGATAATTTGGTGCTGCAAGAAGAAAGGAAGCCACCTACCTGCCTTCGTTGACCAGCTCGATAAAGGCTAAACCTGCGTTCTTCTGGATGGAGTTCTGCCATTCCTGCAACACAAATATTATAAACACATTATTGATGGAAACTTCACAAAGTTACAGAAATGTTTGAAGTAGGATATTTGGGAATTGGGAAAGTACTCTTATATAGATACTAACTTGGCTTTTTTAAATTTTTAGACAATTATTTATCAGTATTCACAAGGAATGGAGAAACTCAGAAATTATATTTGGTTAACGCTTATAAACTCTGAAGCAAGTGGAATCCAGAATTTCACATAAAACAAAGCAAAGACCCCCATCTGTTCTGACTAGCACACACTAAGTTAGCGCACCGGTGCACAGAAGTGAAAGAGCTAAGTTGAGAGTGCATTTTTCACAAGTAAATACACAAGCTTCTTCCGCTCTTTGACTAACGTTATGGTTCGAGGTGTCAATCTAAACAATCCAACCGCAGCCGGGTGCGACTTTAAATCCTCAATGTGGAAGAGACGACGAGCGAAAGGAAACTCAGCGGTCATCGTCCCTCATGTTCTGTTCAATATTTCAACACCTTCAACACAACCGTCAAAAGAATAATAAAGCAACAAGGTCATGGGGCCTGTCTGAACCTCACAGCGCTTTTTCCCCTTCTTCCTCTCAAGGGAGATAAAGAAATATGCACAAAAAAAACTCAAGACTGGCCATCTAAACTGCTCTTAAAAATCATTAATAAGAGCTGGAACACACCAAACTTCCCACATTATTCAATCCTTTACAGAGTGACAAAAGTTTAAGAGTTATTTGTAGAAAATATACCAAATAAATCCACAATTTATTCAACCCTAATGGAAATGTTTCTTTCAAAGCGATAAAAAAAACCCAACTAATTTCAGCACACTGGCTATACGATTGAATTAAGATACATAACAGCAAGGAAGGAAAAAGACGTGTAATGATTCTAAGCCTAAATGTTTGGGATCTGGACTGTCATCATCTCTGGAGCTGATAGAGGAAACCATTGTGTTTATGTAGAGACTAACTTTTCAGTAAACTGAGAACGCCCACGGGGCCACCGTATCACTGCTTCAAGGAAGGAAAGATCGATTTACAAGAACTTCTCATTCACATCCAATTGCATTTCGGCGTGTGTGAATTCTGTTTCATGGGAATATAGTTTTCCAATTTACATCCTAACTAACAGGCCCATCAAAATCAATCACAGACTACCAAACCAGGACAATGATCTTCTGAAATGTCTGCACACCATCACTCTGTACCCAACTGCACGTCATACAGAAAAAAACAACCTTACACTTAACCTCAATTCATAACCGCTTTTTGTCCTGCAGAGCCATATTGGCATTGACCGTGTTTACAACATATTCCAAATAAAGACGGCACAGAGGGAATAGGAGTCTGGAAACAGTGTTCTGGAGTCCGAGTACTGGCAGAGGGTTTTGTGGCTCAGGCTGCTGGGGAAGGGGGGGCTGCATGCGATATTGCCTAGGGGGCCTCTAGCTGAAGCCTTGACGTCCATAGTGAAGGACATTAACCATGAGAGTTGGCCTGTGGCTGTGGGGGCATTCTAGTGGATTTCAAATAAACAACCACAGGAAGTGAGGCATGTAAATAGACTCCCAGTCTAACCAATGATATCAAATCCCTTTATATTACATCCTTAAAATTCTTAAGCATTCAAAGCCAGGGTTTTAGAATCTTACACAAAACTAAAACCTTCTGCAGCGCAAATAAAGATTAATGGAAAACAAGAAGCTCAAAGAGGGCTGCATCTAAATTAGATTTGGCGAGAAGCATATAGAGGCCATCGGCATTTTGTGGATGCAGACTGAGGTGATAGCAAGACTTATGGCTTCATTATGGGCTAAGAAATTGGCTCCTATAGTTCAATTAAAAAAGCAATGTACCCCGATCTGAGGGGACATCTCACGGTGACAAAAAGGAAACGGGGACAGGTCGGTGATAGAATATTGGATTTTGGCTCCCCTGGTCAGCAGTGTCACAGTTTTTATGGCCGCGATAGAGGCTGTGACCACAGCGCTCCTGATGAGAGGATACAAGCAGCCATTCGTGACCTCTCCCCTTTTAACCCCACCTCTACCAGATGAGGGACGAGCGAAGGCTTATCCCGACTAGTGAAACTGAAGTTCCGCAGATCTAGGCAGAAGGGGGATGTGCTTTTGTTGTTTTTACCTTTTTGCTTGTGACAGCGTGCATGAATAGAAAGTGGAAATGCCTTTCTAATCTGAAGTCATTAAGACAGCTCTGTTTGGTCTGTGTTCCATGATCATGGCATTGAGTCTAAACACACATGCCATGCACTTCCGTCATTACAGCTGATTATCCATAATCATCATCTAAATATACCACTACCACTGTGAGAAAACACAGACCTCCTGAGCAAAATCGCCTTTCAAACATCGGGCTCGCCACAACACAAGGAAACATTTTCTACACCAAAAGAATGTCTCAGCACTCCCCCGTAATAATAAATAAGTCAGATGTGCTTTTTGGCAGCATCACTCATAATCACAAGTATTGTTGATTTGAAAGGCTATGGAATACAACTTTAGATGAGATGGGCAAAAGCATAAATCCTCATGTCAAATGTGGCAGAGCGGCAAGAACAGAAATAAAGAGGCTAAGAGCTACCGATTATTCAATCCCCCCCCCCACACAAATAACCCCCACCCTGCTCTACATACAAAATCCACACGTTCAAATAATTTGAATAAATCTGTCACTTATGGCAGAGAATACCTGCATCGACCTCTGGCATATCAGTTTCAAGCGGGTGGCTACTTTTGACACTTTCAATTAAAGCGCTGCATTTGGATAACCACAAAAAGGGAGAGACAAAAAGTGTTTATTGTTCTTGTGTGACTTAAATGTTTGTCAAAAGTGACCTGATATTCACAATGACCCCCCCCCCAAAAAAAAATGTCTGTGTACAAACAAGTGTGACAAAAAAACAAACAAACTATGAAACATGTTATTCATCGTTGGCCCTTTGCTTGATTAAAACAGAAGCAGTTTATTAATGCCACTGCATGTACAACTTCCCACTGGTGTGCCTATTCAACAATCCACACAGATGGTATCCGCTTAAAGAAAAACAGACACTCATGTTGGTGTTTGCGTGATCAAATTCACAAATGGCGGAATATTTACTGATGTCTAAATATTTATACTGCCGGGACTCCGAGAGCTTCATAGACTAGCACTGTCATGACTGTACTAACAGAGAGTGACAAAACTAAGCCGAAAGCTCCCATAACCAAACACACAAACCAAAACCACGGGGCCCGGGCCCTACAACTTTGCACACAAAGTACATACAAGTGGAATACATAAATACATACACATCATTTTATAAGTTAAAGGGGTCACTGACTGCACTTTTTCCCCACATTTTAACAGCTCACATGTGTCTTAATGAAATGTTTGTGACATATTTTGGTCAAATTTTCTTCAATTATTGTCAGTATAATTTGTGAATCATCTTTTGCAGAATTTTCAGATGCCTGGTTTCAGTGCATCTCTCTTTAAACCTCTAAGACCACATTCAACTCCGCCCTACCTCTTACGATCACTATTGCTATCTCAGCTCTTAGCTTGGATCTAGCCTGAACCAACTAATGTAAAGGTAAAAGGTAAAGCCAGTTTTACTGTCATTCAATCCATACAGCCAATCATGTACAGTAGAACGAAATTACGTTTCTCTTATCTACAATGTTAATCACATCTAGAATCAGAGGGGTCATGCATGCAAGGCGTCGCCACAAATTTCCCTCCTTTATTTATTTCCTTCCATTATTGCCGAGCACCAAGCTGGACGGCAGGAAGTTCTACTTTTATATGGTCTTCGGCATGACCCAGCCAGGATTTGAACCCAGGCCTCCCGGGTGTGGGGCCGGTGGCCTAGTTGGTAGTAAAATTGTCTCAAAGAATTAATTAAATAATGAATCACTGGTGGCCAGCAGTGTGTGGCTAATAAGCACAGTGTGGTGGGATGACGGGAGGTCTGACTTGCACCCAGTGACTTTGGGAATGGAGGGAAGGAGTAAGGCATGGTAACTCATGTGCCTCAGGCGAACGAGACAAATGCACGTGCTGCGGCACCCTGAGGGGGAGAACTGAAAGGATGAGAGGCAGAGTTAGGCACCTGAAAGCTGGGGGGAGGAAAGAGATGTTAAGATGTGCGTTCACACTTGGGACTGCAGGTGTGAATGTATTGAGATGTAATGTACACTATGGTAATGAAGTGTATGCTTGGTGCCAAAGAAAGGAAATGTGTAAAATGTATTAAAGGTTGGCTTTGGCACCGAGAGATCAGTCTTACTTTGCTATCAGAGGAATAAAGTCTGTGTCTGCAACGCTCGTGTCCCGTCTTGTTCATTTCTCTACAACAGAAACATTTTGAATGATTGGCTAAGCTGCTAGCTTCAGCTAGCCGCCTCTTGTCCCAGTTGTAAATAATATGACAAGAAACTAAGCTAAAATGAAAGCACCAAGGTGCTGATGCATCGGTGCCAGAGCCTTGGCAGAGGTATGCATTCTTGGATCATCACCAAAATGTTATGGGTTCCTCTCTAGCTCAAGGACCACCTCTGGTGAAAATTTCATGCAAATCCATCCAGTAGTTTTGGAGTACACACATGTGCAGTGAAAATAATCTGCAGTTCACATGCCCGTACTGTCGGCGGCAGCCAAGAGCCCCCAAACTGATTTGAACAGCTGCAATCCAAACACAAAAGAAGAGCACGGTGGCAGATGTTTTAACTGGCGGAGGCGATGGAGGTACGTGAATACAATGACAATCAAGACGGACAGGAGCTTTTGCTGTTTAGTGGCAGAGAAAGAAAACAGACTGGCAAACAGACGGACATTTGTTCACCCAGTATTGGTGAATTGCTCAGTACTTCCCTCTGGCGGGAGTTTCCGGGCGCATGCACAGTTCACTGCGACCATTTGTGGGTGAGGAATGTTGGGACTTGCAGTTTTTAGCGAGTTTTTAACGAGTTTTACCTGGTCCTTCCTCTGCAAAACTAAACAGCAAAACCAGTGTGGAAACAGTCGATGTGATGAATAAATGGTGTAGTTGCTGAATACGTGGTTTTTTTTTCAGTAACCGCTATTTTGTAACAGTTCAGCTCCACGTACTGTAAAAAAATTGCTGTGTTAAGCTGTAAAAAGGTCACGCTGCCACCTCTAGTGGCCCGACATAGTTATTACAATACCTTTTTTCCCCAGCTCCATTGACGGTACAGGTGAGTTAAATATTTGGTTATTTCAAAAATAAAGCCTCATCTTGGAATTCTGGCAAATTAAAAGTCGAGAAAATATGTCGATTCAATGATACAAGCCTTTAGTTGCACTTAATTTTGACCAGGCAAGCTGAAATGAACAGGCGGGCAGACAGACCGACAGACAGATGGATAGAACCACAGACGCATTGAGTGATTACCGTATGCATCCGTTTTCACAGAGGTATAATAACATCTAAGAACCATGTATATGGTCAAGTGTTGTAAGATGAACAAGGATTCCAGTGAGGGTGAATAGAATTTATAGAAAATAGCGATCAAAATTGGTCGGCTCGACAGTTAGGCTAATGTCAGGCAGCCTGTCTGTTACCTCCTTCCTGCCGAGGCAAACTGTATGCAGTCACAATGGTCAACTCAGACCACCTAGCCACAATAATGCTGACGGTTCAATGTCGCATCATGGCGGAAATATTAGAAAAATAGGACAGAATGATGCAAGATATATTATCAATTGTGGATTAGTTAACCAGGTTTAGTTTAGTTTACTGGTTTATTTGTCAGGGATCATGTACAGAAAAAAACATTAAACACAAGGTAAAGATGTTCTGTACCAGATTATGGCGTTCTCACTAACTTCCATCTATAGTCCCTGGGGCAGGCAGGAAGATATTAAAAGTAAAACAGCACACATAGAAAGCAATTCAGGTTGGGTTTCAGAAACTATTGACCCTGAAACAAGCAGGGAGTAAGTTTAAAAGGTAAAAAGATAAGAGAGATGGCACACATAAAAACTATTTAAGAGTACAATTTCAAATCCCATTTAAGGGGGAGAGTCAATGCTGGCAGGCTTGATTACTTAAAATCCATTTTTTTAGTCTCTGTGGAAAAGTCTCTGCAATTTGTTCTGGTCTTCAAAGCAGTGGGGAGCTTGTTCCATTTCACTATAGCTTTGTATGAAAAGGCTGATTGTCCAAAAGCAGTTTTACATAGGGGGATGCAACAATGCCACCTAGAGGAAGTCCTTGTTATTCTGGTATTTTGTTCAGGTTAGGAACACAAAAGTCTTAAGGGGCAGGGATGCAGAACCATGGAAAATTTTAAAGACCAACCGTATATTTGCATACATGATCATATTTTCAAAGCTTAACATCCTGTGTTTGGTAAGTATACCACAATGGTGATACTGTCATGTCTTTTTATCTAGAATTTTGATGGATTGCTTATGCAGGGATTCCAAGGGTTTCAAAGTCGTACTATTGGCTTATGACCAGCAAGAGATGCAATAGGAGAAATATGTCAAAATCATGGCATTCAGAAAGGTTTTTGATCCTTTTAGAGGAAGTGAGTTTCTGATGGAACGAAAGTTTGCAAGGTTATATTTCAGAGTGCGGCTCATCTGCTTTATGTGTTTTTTAAAGCTGAGTGTGGGATCTAAGGTAGAAACAGGGTGACTGAAATCTAAAGAAAATAAGACAAACTGCACTTGGTAAACAAATGCAACACTGTTAGTTACATGACAGACAGCTAGGCTGGCCAACAATAGAGCAGAGAGCAGGTATCAAGGTTGGCGCTGGGTTAACCATTTTATGACTGAAGAGTCAAAATGGCTAACTGGACATAGAAACTATACAAAGGCTGTGTTTTTTATGAGAAATAAGTGTTTTGATTTATTTATTTTTTTTATAATCACGTGACCATGCATGTCAGAAGCTTAAAGCCTACAAAAACACAATTTTTCAGTCAATGACCCATTTAAAGCTATTTTTTTTTCTTTTCCTTCTTTAAATATTCTGATATGTGATTAGTTGCCCCTTCAGTTTTACGTCAGTGGATTTTAATGGCCCGTGCAAAAAAAGAATATTTAAATACCATATGCAGCTCCAAATTAAACACATGTTGAAATGATATCATCACCTTATCCAGCAGTGAGCTTGGAGAAAGAATTGCATATCAAACATGTTAGGCTCACCAAGAAACCTCAAGGTCTGAGCAAAATGGTTTTCATGGGTTTTGCCCTTTTAAAATACAGCCACGGGTCACATGTACGTACACCATTAAAATGTTAAAACGCTCAATCCACAAGTGAGTACACACTGCCTTTAGTTAGTAACACTATGAAAAAAAAATAATAATAAAACAGGGAGATTGCACTTTGTGGGTTTTTTGACATCACAAAACAAAAAGACCTGCCTTCACTTCTCCAAGTTAAATTAGTTCATTTAAAAAAAAAAATCGGATTAGGGGCTCATCAATATTAATGAGCACGCTGAAATCTGTTTCAGATGGAGCTGAACAGACAGCCTTTATTAAGACCTGCAAGACACCACAAGAATAAATTTTGGGCTTTAAAGCTACACAAAACTTAAAATCAATCCCTGGAAAATGTACATCATGAGGCCTTTAAATGGTCTCTGTATAACAGCACGTATTTAGGCAATTCTGCTTCAAAAATAACCTCAAAAATACCTTTGCAAGTGTTATGAGCGTATTTAATGCAAGAACAGTTTAACAGAACACTGGAATTGTTTAAGAGTCACATGCTCAAGTTTGTTTCCAAATATGTCATTTTAAAGGTATGCCCTAATAAATACTTGCAAGATCATTTGCAATAACAGATTCACGTTTTCCATTTTAAAAGCAAAGCAAAACTTCTTCAGAAAAAAAGGGAGGTAAATTTCAATTAGAAATCTGAGTACAAATGCAAAACCAATTTTTTTTCAACTAAAGCTTAGCTCAGTGAAAATACAGAGAAACATAAAAACTCATTCCATGCTCAGAAACACTGAAGAAGTCTCTACATGGGAAAAGTTTTATATGCAGCATGATTATACATTACACATAAATAACCAAACATTTGAGACATTTGAAGCCGCTTCACAGTAAAACAGACTGGGAACCAAATTAAAGGCCACTCAATATCTTTAGGAGGCTCCTGTCTGATTTTTTCCTCACAGCTAGACTTCACTTCCTGTCAGGAAGCCCTCCTTGACCCCAGCTCCTCCAGTACAACACGCACCCCGCCAGCCCCTCTCTTTCTGCATAGCTAACAGCGATGGGGAGTCTGCAGAATTAAGTGCAAGTTGGTGTTACCGTGTTTTCTCTACAACTCACTGGAGAACAAAACTTTTAGAGGATATACAACAGGATATCATCGTCTCAGCTAGATGGCAATGGCACGGACTGAGCTGCGTGGCGTGGCTGTAAAAGGGGTGCTGGAGCAGAGCGCAGGGTGAGGGCAACCGAGTCGGGAAGGAAAAATAACACGGATTCTCATTGATGTTGAATGTTGCGTGCCTGCATAACTGCACAATGGGGTGCACGTCTGACTGTGAAGAAAATGATGGAGAAAGTATTTTTGTCCCTCGGTTTCATCACATTCCTCACCATGTCTCTCACCTCCCTGAGCGGTACATTCAGCAAGGTCTGCGTTTGATCCATCATTTAAGGGAGAGAAGAAGAAATACGCCCGCTGACAGATATGAATGACTATTAACAATTCAAACAAAAGATTCCACTTTTAGTAAGCTTTAAAATATGTGACTTATAAGGCAATTTCTCAAATCTTGATAAAATATACAAAAGTAACAGGATCTGTGGTTCGTCTGTGCACTGAACTGACTTGTTTTTAGCTATTGATTGTGGTGGTCATACACTCCCGACCTGCTCCATGACCGCAGGGGTTTAAACTTCGATGCCTCCACCACTCTCCACTTCTAACCTGAAGGTCAGAAGATCAAAGGTCAGAAGAAGCCAAGTGTTTGAGAAAGTCAATGTCTTTGTCCCTGCTGACTGGATGAGTGGGCTCCATCTGTTAAACAGGTTAACTTTTGTGAGTCTGGCTGAGAACACATGAAGATACGCAGTTATTGGATTAGCAGCGTAGCAGTGATGTTCATAGTTTGGGTTAAAACATTAATAACTACAATAACTGCTCTGGTTCAGGCTGGTGTTTTTGGAACCATGTAGAAAATACTGTATGTAGCAATTACATAAACTGTGCACACTGAAATCTGTAAGGTATCGATTTAAACAGAGAAATTTCTGCTGCCAACATTTGGTTATTCTTTTGTATTCTGGGACTCTGTGTGTGTGTGTGTGTGTGTGTGTGTGTGTGTGTGTGTGTGTGTGTGTGTGTGTGTGTGTGTGTGTGTGTGTGTGTGTGTGTGTGTGTGTTATTTTTTTTTCCTCCTATTTTTACTAATATTATAGAGTGAGGGTGTACCATACTGGACCATTCATGATAATCCTGGTGTAACTTTTGTTCTCGGGGTAAAAGTTAATATCGAGATGTTCTGATTTGGCTGTATAACATCATCACACTCTGACACAACAGAATCCAATGTAAGTGAAATGCTAAATAGCAAAACAAACATGAGCTGGGAAGACAGTAGCCACTCCACCACTGAAGTTACTTAAAAGATGACCTACTTGTGTGCAAATATTTTGGTTTAAGGTCAATGCAAAAATGCAGTGCTACAATGTGGAAAATCCGTCAGCAAATGTTTCTACATGTCAACTATTCACACGGTTCTGGTGGAAGGTTTCAAGTGTACAGAGTGTGGTTTATATTAATCCTATATCCCATAACCTACATATGTATAAGCATGTTAGAATGTTTAGTGATTACATATGTACAACGACCTCACGCCTCAGAACAGGACAAGAGGTCTCAACCGCCAGCGAAGATCAAAGAGCATCCGAGGCGCAGCGGTGGAGACCAGATCGATCGCCCTGACTTCCCAGGGTCAGGTGGAGGAGTAGGAAGACAAAGGAGGGGGGATTAAGCTAATGCGGGATGTCAGCTTTGATGTGCAATGTCTTTTGTGATGTGTAGGTATAAGTATGTAGGTCTGAATGTGTTCGACCTCTTATTCTGCTTCTGCACTGAGATGAGACTTGTTAGAGGAGCGAAGCTGATAATAAACTTTGGTTTATAAGTCACATTGCCTCGTTATTCCAAGCTCTTCTACACTGGTGACCAGACGTGAGGATGGAACAGAGACGTTCTCCCGCGATTGACTCATCGGAGGCAACCCAGGCAAGCGCCGGCGCCCATGCAGACAGGGGAACGGATGGAAGACGTTCCCCCACGGTAGAAGAGAGGGCTCAACCGAGCACCATCCCCAGCCCCGCCGTAAGAGCAGAAGCAAGGCGCTCTCACCCGGCGGACACATCAGGGACGGCCCACACAAGCGCCGTCACCGTCAAGCTGCCAGAATTCTGGCAAGAAGACCCGAGCTCGTGGTTCCAGCAAGCTGAGGCTCAGTTTGCACTGGCGGGCATAACGGCGGACGAGACGAAATTTTATCACATCGTCGCCAAACTCGACGCTGCCACGTCAAGATGCGCGCGGAGAATAATCCGACAGCCGCCCGCCTATGACAAATACAGAGAGCTGAAGGCGACCATCGTCGAGAACTTCGTCCCCTCAGCCGAGGAGAGAGCAGAGAGGATCCTGGCGATCTACGGCCACAGAGGATGCAGACCCAAGGCCCTCATGGAGGACATGCTGCAGCTCAAGGAGGAGGACAACGACAACTTCCTCTTCCAACACATCTTCCTCAGCACTCTGCCGCCACACATGAGAGGGACGCTGATCAACATGCGGTGCAGCACCCAGCAGGACTTCCGCGCGCTGGCCCGAGAAGCGCAGCGACTCACCAACGCCTGCGGGGAACAGGTGGCCACAGCAGCATCCGCAGATGCCCAGAGCAGCGGAGAACCACAGACAACCGAGCAGAGCCCGCCCACCATGGCGGCAACACGACCAAGACGCAGCAGGCGGAACGACATCTGCTATTACCACCACCGTTTCGCCGAGGGGGCGTACAAATGCGTTCCCCCCTGCAAGTTCAAAAGTTCAGGAAAACGCCAAAACTGAGAACCGTTAATGGCTGCGGTTCTCGGCGAAAAAATAAACTTCTTTATGTGACTGACGGACACACCGGGAGACAGTTCCTGATCGACACCGGAGCTCAACTGAGCTTTATCACCCCTTCCCACGCAGATTGGGCCATGGGTCCCCGGGGAAATGGGGCGATGGCAGCCAACGGCTCCATCATCGACACTTTCGGTAAAAGGAACCTGCCTCTTTGCATTCACGGCCGCAACTATAGATGGACATTCATTGTAGTGGCGGTGAGTTTTAACTTGTTGGGCGCTGATTTTTTGTGTGCACATAGGTTGTTAGTCGATCTAGCAAATAGGCGCTTGGTTAATGCACTGTCATTCGCTTCTATCCCCTGCTCAGCTCGAGTTTCTCCACCACCCGTGCAGGCCAGCGTCACAACAGCAGGAGGTAAGTTTGACCAACTCCTCACCCAATTTCCAGCACTCACAGTTCCAAAATTTTCAGCAACAGTAGCGAAACACGGGGTTGAACACTTCATCCCCACAACAGGCCCACCCGTGTTTGCCAAAGCTCGGCGCTTAGACGCGACCAAGCTCGCCATAGCACGGGACGAGTTTGCCACCCTGGAAAAATTGGGCATTATTAGACGCTCGAAAAGCCCCTGGGCATTGCCACTCCACATGGTCCCGAAAACCAACGGTTCTTGGAGACCTTGCGGCGATTACCGCAGACTAAACAATGCGACAGCGCATGACCGCTACCCAATTCCTCACATCCAAGATTTTTCACTACATCTGGCGGGTGCGCGCATTTTTTCTGAAATAGACCTGGTCCGCAGCTATCACCAAGTCCCCGTTCGAGCGGAAGACATTCCTAAAACGGCTGTAATAACCCCTTTCAGTCTTTTTGAATTTTTGCGGATGCCGTTTGGCCTCAAAGGCGCTGCTCAAACCTTTCAGCGGATGATGGACGCGGTATTACGCGACCTCCCTTTCGTGTTCGTCTACCTCGACGATATGCTGGTAGCCAGCCCGTCAGAGGAAGAACACGAACAACACCTCACTCCAGTTTTTCAGAGACTAGAAGAGCACGGGTTAATAATCAATCCAGCCAAATGCAAATTCGGCGTGTCACAAATTGATTTTTTGGGACACAGAGTTTCACCAGAGGGGGCAGTCCCATTGCCAGACAAAGTTCGCGCAGTAAAAAATTTTCCACGACCACAAACGGTCAAATCGCTGCAAGAATTTTTGGGAATGGTTAATTTTTACAACCGTTTCCTCCCCCGCGCAGCTCAACTCATGCAGCCCCTGTATGCCGCGCTCAGAAAACAAAAGCCTTCCAACGCGGTCGAATGGACCCCGGAGCGCGAACGCGCCTTCGCGGAAGTAAAAAGTGCTCTAGCGAACGCCACATTGTTGGTTCACCCTGATCCCTCGGCCCGCATCGCGCTAACCACAGACGCTTCAGACCTGGCCATAGGGGCGGTTGTGGAACAACACGTTGGCGGAACCTGGCAACCTTTGGCGTTTTTCAGCAAATCATTAAACCAAACGGAGCGTAAATACAGCACTTTTGACAGGGAGCTGCTAGCGCTTCATTTATCCATCCGCCACTTCCAGTTCTGGTTAGAAGGGCGGCGTTTCACGGCTTTTGTAGACCACAAACCGCTCACCTTTGCGATGGCTAAAATTTCAGAACCATGGTCAGGCAGGCAACAAAGACAGCTAGCTGCAATTTCAGAGTTCACCACAGACATTCGACATGTGGCAGGCAAACTTAACGTGGTAGCAGACTGCCTCTCTCGCGCTGTGACATCGCCAGAGCGCGAGGAGACAGATTATACTACCTCAGCCGCAGAACTCTTCGCCAACGCGGACACGTACGCAGCCCCAATTCACGTAGGGATAGATTACGCAGCCATGGCTGAGGAGCAAAGCAGTGACGCGGACGTGCGCGCACTCCTGTCTGGACCAACAGGGTTAAGGCTGGAGGAAAGGGGTTTACGCGACGGTGTACCCCCCCTAATCTGCGACGTTTCAACCGGCCGACCTCGCCCGGTAGTCCCAGCTGCATGGCGCCGCCGTATTTTCAACTCAATTCACTCCCTCGCGCACCCAGGTGTGCGCGCCTCGGTTAAAATGGTCGCCGAAAAGTTTGTGTGGCCCGGCCTGTGCAAAAATGTAAAGGAATGGGCAAAAACTTGCATGTCTTGTCACCGCGCCAAAATACACAAACACACAAAAGCCCCTCTAGAGCCTTTTCGAATCCCAGCTAGAAGGTTCGACCACGTTCATGTCGACCTTGTGGGACCACTACCTTCGTCTCAGGGTTTCACACACCTGTTAACAATGATAGACCGTACTACGTGCTGGCCTGAGGCGGTCCCTCTGGCGTCAACCACAGCGGCGGAAGTCGCTCGCGTTTTTTTGACAAACTGTGTGGCACGTTTCGGTGTCCCATCGGACATCACGTCCGATAGGGGGCCTCAATTTGTCTCAGAGCTTTGGTCAGCCATGGCCAGCAGCTTAGGGGCAACAATTCACCGCACCACCGCTTATCACCTTCAGGCTAATGGGTTATGCGAGCGCTTTCACAGATCTTTAAAGGCCGCCCTCAGAGCCTCACTAACGGATACAAATTGGGTAAATAAACTCCCCTGGGTTTTATTGGGGTTGCGTGCTGCGCCTAAAGAGGATCTAGACGCCTCCCCAGCAGAATTAGTTTTTGCACAACCTCTCAGACTCCCAGGTGAATTTTTACCAGAGAACCCAGAGCCTGGGCATCTTCCAGCCATGAGGCTTTCAGGCAGCAGCGGACCAGACACTCTCCCCAGACCGGCACACCACTCTTTTCCACGGGTTTTTGTCCCCCAAGCTTTAAAAAACGCTGAATTCGTTTTTGTTAGGCATGAAGCTTTAAAATCTACCCTCCGTCCACCATACGATGAACCATTCAGAGTGCTGGAACCTGGTGATAAGCATTTTGTGCTTGATTTAGGGGACAGAAAAGAAACAGTCAGCATTGACAGACTTAAACCTGCCTTCTCGTTGAGAGACGAACCTGCACGGTTGGCGAGAGCACCTCGGCGGGGTAGACCCCCCAAGAAAAAAGACTCAGCCCCCCTGCAGGGAACAAATAACCACTCTCCTCCCCAAGCTGCAGATTCCTTACAGGAAGGTCCCGCCGGGACGCCCAAGTGGACCCACAGCAGATTCGGGAGAAGACTAAAACCCAGACGGGACAGGGACTGATACAAATTAACCTAAAGTTGTTCACTATTTTATCAGATTGTGCTGTGACAGTTTTAAGACTGATTTGTGATATTACTACGCTGTTATGATTACCACTGAATTCTCTACAGGAGCATAGCTGCTGGAAAGTTTTTTTTTTTTTTTCCTTGTCAAGAGGTTTAACAGTTGGTATGTCATAGAAATTATCTTAAACTGTGGACTTTCTTTTATTGTCCTTTTCTTAGTCGTTTGGGGGGGCTGTGGTTTATATTAATCATATATCCCATAACCTACATATGTATAAGCATGTTAGAATGTTTAGTGATTACATATGTACAACGACCTCACGCCTCAGAACAGGACAAGAGGTCTCAACCGCCAGCGAAGATCAAAGAGCATCCGAGGCGCAGCGGTGGAGACCAGATCGATCGCCCTGACTTCCCAGGGCCAGGTGGAAGAGACAGAGGACAATGGAGGAGATCGATCGCCCTGACCACCCAGGGTCAGGTGGAGGAGTAGTAAGACAAAGGAGGGGGGATTAAGCTAATGCGGGATGTCAGCTTTGATGTGCAATGTCTTTTGTGATGTGTAGGTATAAGTATGTAGGTCTGAATGTGTTCGACCTCTTATTCTGCTTCTGCACTGAGATGAGACTTGTTAGAGGAGCGAAGCTGATAATAAACTTTGGTTTATAAATCACATCGCCTCGTTATTCCAAGCTCTTCTACACAGAGTTCCATTTTCATTCCATTTAGCCACTTCAGGTCAAATTTATGCAGCCACCTTAAGAATAAACATCATTCAATAGGAAGAGAGCCACAAAGCCCGTAGGAAGTTCTCAGCAATAGTGACTTCTTATGCGGGAAACCTGGTTCAACATATAAACCGCCATATCTTAAGATGCACTGTTTGTTGTAATATTTGATACAGAAATGGAAAATCAATTTGAGCTGCTGTTTATATGAACTGAATAAAAAAAGAGTTTTTTATTTTTACTGAATATGTTTAAGGCAAATATCCCATGCTGACCTGTGAAACTATTCTATCAAATAAATTTCAAAAGAAAATTGTATTTGTGTGATATTATTAATATCATTAATGTGAAAATTCACAGAAATATTGTTATATCATTTTTGTGTCATACTGTCCACACATATTACATAGCATTAATCAACAATGGTGTGGTGCTCAGATTGAGCACAGGGCTGGGTGATGCGAAGGCCAATAACATCGGCCGCTGGATAGCCTGGTAAAGGTGAACAGGGAGCAGCTCCAACATAAGTCTCCTCCGCCAGCACATCAGCCTCTCCTCAGTAAAGACTCCTGCTTAACCTCCTAGAGGTACACCATGGGCAACTGGGCACCTTGCGGCCCCAGGCCAACTAGCAGGGGATCTCAGAGTAGCACAGACCCCAGAGGTGTAGCATGCATGCGGCCACGCCTTGGTGCTCACCAACCGTGCCCCAGCTACGGGGTATGCAGCAGGGCAGGCAGAGCTCTTTAGCTTTTTAGCTGTCTGCCTAAGTCTAGACGATCCATTACATTGCCCCCCCCCCCAACCCGCACTGGCCAAGGGTGGAGGTATAGCTAAAAAACCAGCATGAAAAAAAGAGGAAGAAAAGGGCCCCCAGTCCCCAGCGGCATTGACGCCAGAGGTGAAGAAGGTAGCTCGGACCTCAGAAGGCTAAGTGCAGGGGATGTTAAGAATCCCTGGGTCATGAAGAGCCACCAAAGGAGACAATGAGACACCCTGCTACATATAGCTATATATAACATCAGAACACTACTGGGAGAAGGAAGACATCTTGAATTAGAACACGAGTTGGGAAAAAAAGGAATAAAATGGGACATCATTGGGTTATGTGAAACAAGAAGGAAGAATGAGGAATACCAAACCCTTAAAAGCGGAAACATACTACCGGTCTACATATTTATTCCATCTAGCTACATTGCTCCGCACTGTGTGTGTTTATATACTTACATATTTATTCCACCTAGCTGCAATGCTCCGTACTGTGGGTGTTTATATATTTACATATTTATTCCATCTAGCTACAATGCTCTGCACTGTGTGTTTATATATTCATATATTTATTCCATCCAGCTACAATGCTCTGCACTGTGTGTCTGTGTGTATATATATATTTTACAGTAAAATGTACATATGTACAGTATATTAGCTGCTCTTGCTTGCTTGTTTTTTTTCTTGCCTTCTGATTGTTGCTCTGAGTGTTGCTATCCCTGTGCTGTTGCAATCCTGGAATTTCCCCGTTGTGGGACTAATAAAGGCTTATCTTATCTTATCTTACTCTCCACCAGTTCCGCTACCAATGGCCAGGCTGACGTTGGATTTCTCATATGTAAAGAATGTAGTAGCAGAATTATAGAAACAGGAAGCATAGGATATAGAGTAGCTATACTAATTCTTAGAATTAATAAGAGATACAAAATGAAACTCATACAAGCGTGCATGCCAACATCCACACACGAGGACTCTGAAGTTGAGGCCATATATGAAGATGTCAAACGAGCGTTAGCAAGAGATAAGGCCCATTAAAAGATCCTGATGGGTGACTTTAATGACAAAGTTGGGGAAGGTCGGAGAAAGAACAAAGAGACATTTATCAGAAAATGTGCCAAGGTGAGAGGAACGAAAGAGGCTCTATGCTGGTGAACTGGGCAACAGCAAATGGATTCAGAATCATGAACAGCTTATTCAAAAAGAAAAAGAACAGTAGATGGATGTGGAAAAGGCCCAATGACCAAGTCAGAAATGAAATACACTTCATCCTCAAAGACAGAGAATTGTTCGGCATGTTAAATCAGTAAAGTGAACACTGGGAGCGACCACCAGGTGCTGAGAAGCATGGTGTGGCTAGACACAAAGTCTGAGAGGAAGAAGTTGCATGTGAAGAAACATCATCACGCTGACCTGAGACTACTTAAAGGAAGACATGAAGAATTCCAGATAGGACTCAAAAACAGATTTGCAGTTCTAGCAGAAGGGGAAGATCTTGATTTGAAAGAAGGAATAAGAGAACAGATACTATCAAGGGCAGACAAGGTAGCTAAAGCTAAGAAACAAGGGTCTACATTGAAATCGATGACCTGATGAGAAAAAGAACAGACATGAAGTAAAACAGCAACATATTCAAGATAGAATACGCTGAAATATGCAATACCATCAAGAAATGCGTACAAGATGACGTTAGGCACTTTAACGTTGAAACTGTTAAAAAGGCATTAGAAGACTCGAAAAGCCAGAAGAATGCAAGAAGGAGGATGTCACTCAGTCAGTGTCACCTGACGTGCCTGATTGATAAAAACAGAAACAAAGTTGGAAACAAGGAAGATATCTTGAAGAGGGTTGAAGAATTCTACACGGAGCTCTACCACAGCAGGTCTAAGGCAAAAGAAATCCCAGAGGGTGATGCCGAGCCAAAGATCGCTGCCTGGAAAGTTGAAGCAGCCTTAAGAAAAATGAAGAATGGCAAAGCAACAGGGGAGGACGGAGTCAAAGTGGAGGTACTGAAGGAAGATGGTACATTCCTCTAAAAGAAGCTCGCTGAGCTCTACAACAAATGCCTAGAACAAAGAAGAACTCCATCAAGCTGGAAAGAAGCCAAAGTTGTCATTCTTTTCAAAAAAGACGACGGAAGAGACATTAAAAACTACAGACCAATTTGTCTTCTCTCAAATATGTACAAGCTCTTCACAAAAATTCTGACGTTGAGAATCGAGCGCATACTAGATGAAAGCCAACCAAGAGAACAGGTAGGTTTCTGCAGGGGCTATTCCACCATTGATCACATACACACCTTAAACCAACTGCAAGATAAATGCAGAGAATACAGTAAGCCAATATGTGTTGCCTTTATCGATTATGAGCAAGCTTTTGATTCTATTGAGACACCGGCCATAATGAAATCAATTAGCAGATAAGGGGTGTCTCTAGCCTATGTTAAGCTTCACAATAATATCTATTCAGACAGCTGTATCAGTGTCAACCTTGAAAATGTCAGCGAGAAAATTCCCATAAAAAAGGGCATCCACTAAGGTGACACTATATCTCCAAAGCTTTTTACATCAGTACTAGAAGATATACAGACATGGACAAAATTGTTGGTACTCCTCTGTTAATGAAAGAAAAACCCACAATGGTCACAGAAATAACTTGAATCTGACAAAAGTGGTAATAAATAAAAAATTCTATGAAAATTAACCAATGAAAATCAGACAATGCTTTTGAATTGTGGTTCAACAGAATTATTTTAAAAAACAAACTCATGAAACAGGCCTGGACAAAAATGATGGTACCCTTAACTTAGCATTTTGTTGCACAACCTTTTGAGGCAATCACTGCAATCAAACAATTTCTGTAACGGTCAGTGAGGCTTCTGCACTTCTCCACAGGTATTTTGGCCCACTCCTCATGAGCAAACTGCTCCAGTTGTCTCAGGTTTGAAGGGTGCCTTCTCCAGCTGGCATGTTTCAGCTCCTTCCACAGATGTTCAATAGGATTTACTGTAGATCAGGGCTCATAGAAGGCCACTTTAGAATAGTCCAATGTTTCGCTCTTAGCCATTCTTGGGTGTTTATAGCTGTGTGTTTTGGGTCATTATCCTGTTGTAAGACCCATGACTTGTGACTGAGACCAAGCTGTCTGACACTGGGCAGCCCATTTCTCTCTAGAATACCTTGATATTCTTGAGATTTCATTGTACCCTGCACACATTCAAGACACCCTGTGCCAGATGCAGCAAAGCAGCTCCAGAACATAACAGAACCTCCTCCATGTTTCACAGTAGGGACAGTGTTCTTTTCTTGGTATGCTTCATTTTTGCGTCTGTGAACATAGAGCTGATGTGCCTTGCCAAAAAGTTCCAGTTTTGTCTCATCTGTCCATAGGACATTCTCCCAGAAGCTTTGTGGCTTGTCAACATGCAGTTTGGCAAATTCCAGTCTGGCTTTTTTATGATTTGTTTTCAACAGTGCTGTCCTCCTTGGTTGTCTCCCATGAAGTCCACTTTGGCTCAAACAACGACGGATGGTGCAATCTGACACTGATGTACCTTGACCTTGGCGTTCACCATGAATGTGTTTAGAGGTTGTTCTGGGCTCTTTTGTTATCATTCGTATTATCCGTCTCCTCCTGCGGCCACGTCCAGGCGACTGACTGATTACAAGTTTGTAGACACCTGTGATGTTAATTAGAGGACACATCTTGTTTGAACATGTCCCTATGGTCACATTATTTTCAATCTTTTCTAGGGGTACCATCATTTTTGTCCAGGCCTGTTTCATGAGTTTGTTTTTTTTTAAATAATTCTGTTAAACCACAATTCAAAAGCAGTCTGATTTTCATTGGTTAATTTTCATAGAATTTTTATTTATTACCACTTTTGTCAGATTCAAGTTATTTCTGTGACCACTGTGGGTTTTTCTTTCATTAACAGAGGGGTGCCAACAAGATGCAATAACATCCCAGATGAGGCGTGAGAGATTTTAAAGAGTGATTTCAGGAGCCTTCTGTCCACTCTTGTGAACTGTGGCAGACGTGTGTTTATCTCTGGGCCATTGGCACCTCTCAGACGAGGCTGCAATTATTTTAGCAGAACTCT
Organism: Pholidichthys leucotaenia; assembly: GCA_020510985.1. Taxonomy (NCBI): domain Eukaryota; kingdom Metazoa; phylum Chordata; class Actinopteri; order Cichliformes; family Pholidichthyidae; genus Pholidichthys; species Pholidichthys leucotaenia. The sequence continues at coordinate 214,802,243 of CM035848.1, forward strand.
TAGTCTTAATACTTGGCTGTGTTTTACTTGTCCTATTTTTAACATTGGTTTTGTAGACAATTTTAACTTGTTTTGGAACTGCCCATCACTTATGAGGCCTGATGGCATCCACCCAAACAGACCTGGTGCACGTGTTTTAAGAGGCAATCTGTTCTATTCCATTCAGTGTTTTTTGGTACAGTGACTGAAACTTGGTGTGTTTACGCACTCTGAAGCTCCTGGGTCTGCCAATCAGCCCTTTTTTGGTTCCGTTTCTACTTCTCATATTAATCCCATTAATCCATATAATTTGCACTGTTTGGATCAGTCTTCGATTTATAACCCTACAGAGATTGTGTCTGTCTCCCGTTACCCAAAATATCATAACTCAAGACAAATACAACACAACTTGATAAATACACGTCTTTCTGCAGTTCCTCTTCATCCACCACCCCCCAACTTTGCCCCTGTGTTCTCCCTTAGAGAACATTTCTCTGCTCCCCCCAAAGTTAATAAAAAAGTTAATAAAAATAGAATGCATAAACATCCCAAAGTGATTAAACAAAATGTTGGTAAAATTCAAATCAAACCTCAAGTCTCTAAATTTAATAATTTGGCCTCTGTTCCTCCCCAAAATTTTAAAATTAAATGTGGTTTATTAAATATTAGGTCTCTAACTCCCAAGTCTCTGCTTGTCCATGATCTATTAATCGATCATCAGATCGATTTATTATCCTTCACAGAGACTTGGGCAAGACGATTATATTGGTTTGAATGAATCAACTCCCTCTGGTTATTTAAACTGTCATAACCCCAGAGGTTCTGGTCGTGGAGGTGGAGTGGCGGCCATTTTCCATTCTAAATTACTAGTTAATGTCAAGCAAAAATTATCTTTTAATTCCTTTGAGGGCCTGGTCCTCAGTGTGGGGCATGTTGGCTATCTTGGCTTGAACCCAATTCTCTTTGCCATAGTTTATCGTCCTTCCTCGGCCTACTCACAGTTTCTATCTGAATTTTTAGCTGATTTAGTGCTGAAATCAGATAGAATAATTATTGTAGGGGACTTTAACATACATGTTGATGTAGAGAGCGACTGTCTTAATAAGGCATTCAATTCAATTTTAGACTCAATGGGGTTTTCCCAGAAAGTAGAAAATTCTACCCATTATCTCCACCATACATTGGACCTTGTTCTGACTTATGGTATAGATTTAGAAAATCTGGTAGTGTCTCCTCATAATCCTGTACTGTCAGACCATTGTCTGTTAACCTTTGATTTCACTATTTCTGATTATTTGACTCCTAAAGAAAAATACTACTACAGCAGATGTCCTTCAGATGACGTTGTTACCAAATTTTTGCAGATTGTCTCCTCTATACCATGGGTCAACACAACAGAAATAAAAGATGGAGAGCCTGCTCCTTTCGTAATTGACTGCATGGTAGATATTGTTACAGCCTCTCTGCATCAGACTCTAGATTTGGTAGCCCCTTTAAAAAAGAAAAAGTCTAACCAGAGATTTCTAACCCCTTGGTTTAACTCAAAAACTCGTACCTTAAAACAGAAGACTCGTCAATTGGAAAGGAAATGGCGTTCTACTAATTTAGAGGAATTCTATTTAGCGTGGAGAAATCATCTCTTAATTTATAAAAAAATCTCTTAGAAAAGTGAGATCAAGTTATTATTCTGCATTAATAGAAGCGAATAAGAATAACCCCAGGTTTCTTTTCAACACTATAGCCAGGCTGACAAAGTGTCAGGACTCGGTCAATCCTCGCATCCCCCCTGAGCTTTCTAGTCAGGACTTTCTGAACTTTTTCAATCATAAAATTTTATCTATTGGAGATAAAATCAGTCAGATTCTTCCTACCATAAACTTAAGTACATTAACTACTACAACTCCCTCAATTGATATCTGTTTCGATAAGTTTACTCCAATCGACCTCTTAGAGTTGGATAAAATAATTTCCTCATCTAAGCCTTCATCTTGCCTTTTGGACCCTATTCCTACCAGGTTATTTAAAATTGTCTTCCCAATTATTGGTAGCCATATTCCTCATATAATTAATTCTTCTTCAACTCTGGGTTATGTACCACTGGCTTTTAAAACTGCTGTAATTAAACCCTTACTCAAAAAGCCGACGCTCAATCCAGGAGTTTTAGCTAACTATCGACCAATCTCTAATCTGCCTTTCATTTCAAAAATCTTGGAAAGAGTTGTTGCTGCACAATTGTTTGACCACTTGCAGGGAGTTGGTTTGTTTGAGGTGTTTCAATCTGGGTTCAGAGTTCATCACAGCACTGAAACTACCTTCGTGAAGGTCACTAATGACCTCCTTATCGTATCTGATAATGGACTTGTTTCTGTTCTTGTCCTTTTAGATCTTAGTGCAGCCTTTGACACTATCGATCATGCCATTCTACTTGATAGATTAGAACACTATATTGGACTGACCGGAACTCAGCTGCAGTGGTTTAGATCTTATTTGTCTGATAGATTTCAGTTTGTTCACATCAATGATGAATTTTCTTCCAACTCTAAGCTCTGTCACGGAGTGCCACAGGGATCTGTGTTAGGCCCTACTCTTTTTAGTTTATATATGCTTCCATTAGGCAATATCATTAGAAAGCACTGTATACATTTTCATTGTTACGCAGACGACACACAACTATACCTGTCAATGAAGCCCGATGATTGCAATCAATTAGCCAAGTTAAATGCCTGTCTTAAGGATATCAAAGCCTGGATGACTTGTAATTTTCTGCTATTAAACTCAGATAAAACTGAAGTCATTCATGTTGGCCCAAAACACCTTAGAAACTCCTTTCCAAATCATGCTCTTAATTTGGATGTCGCCACTCTCACTCTGAATAGTTCTATGAGGAACCTTGGAGTTATTTTTGATCAAGATCTGTCCTTTAATCCACATATTAAATTTGTTTCTAAGACTGCCTTCCATCATCTGCGCAATATTGTCAAGATTAGGAGCATCTTGTCTCTGAACGATGCTGAGAAACTGATCCACGCCTTTGTCAGCTCTTGATTAGATTATTGCCACTCGTTATTATCAGGTTGTCCTAAAGTATCCTTAAAAAATCTTCAGTTGATCCAAAATGCTGCTGCAAGAGTTTTAACTAGCTCTAGAAAAAGAGATCACATCTCCCCGGTTCTGTCCTCCCTCCATTGGCTTCCCATAGAGTTTAGAATTAAGTTTAAAATCCTTCTTTTCACTTTCAAAGCTCTTAATAATCAGGCCCCCTTATATATAAAAGATCTGATATTACCTTACCATCCTAATACAGCACTATGCTCCCAAAATGCTGGATTACTTGTAATGCCCAGAATCTCCAAAAGTACACTGGGAGGCAGAGCCTTCTGCTATCAAGCTCCTTCTCTATGGAACCAATTACCACTCTGGGTCCGGGAGTCAGACTCGGTCTCTGTTTTTAAGAACAGGGTAAAATCCTTCCTTTTTAATATAGCCTACGATTAGGGAGGGATTTTGTGTCTCTTAACCCCACTTCTGTTCTGCTGTTAATAGATCCATACTGCTGGGTGACCTCCAATAATGTACTTGGCATCTCACTGTTATGTTCTTTATGTCTGTCCTCTTTATCCTCTCTATCCCCTCACCCCCAGCCAGTCGCAGCAGATGACTGCCCCTCCCTGAGCCTGGTTCTGCTAGAGGTTTCTTCCTGTTAAATGGGAGTTTTTCCTCTCCACCGTCACTAAGTGCTTGCTCACAGGGGATCGTCTGATTGCTGGGTCTTTCTGAAATTGTGGAGTTTTCTCTGCATTTTGTAGCGCTATGAGATGACTTCTGTTGTGATGTGGTGCTTTATAAATAAAGCTGAATTGAAATAAACAAATAAAGCTGAATATCAGCCAGATGGGCAGCCTTTGCCCAAAACAAGGATTTATTGAAAGGTAGACTGCCTCTTTGCTTAAAGTGAAAAATATTTGATTCATGCATTACACCTGCATTGACTTATGCGTCAGAAACCTGGACAATGCATAAAAGGATGGAAGAAAAATGGGCTGCCACACAGAGAAGAATGGACAGATGCATCTTAGGTATTACTCTAAGAGATAAAAAGACTAATATCTGGATACGACAGCAAACCAGGGTGAAAGATATAGTACAGATTGTCAAGTCAAGGAAGTGGAAATGGGTCGGACATGTCGCCCGTATGATAATCACTGGACCAGTAGGCTGATGACGTGGAGGCCAAAAGATGGCGTAAGAAACCGGGAACGTCAGCACAAAAGATGGCAAGATGAAATTACTTCATTTTTAGAAAAAGGCAACTGGTAACATCTGGCTAGAAACCACTTGGAATAGAAACAACATGCTGAGGCCTTCGTCCAACAGTGGAATTCACCAGGCTGCTGCTGCTGAATCAACAAGTTCTTGTTTTTGGAGAAAAATAAAAACATTTATTACTGGGGTGTGGCAACAAACTTGCACCAGAACACTTTAATGCTTTTTGGTATTGATTCTTCAAAGTTTTGGAAGTATACAGTACTGAAGGAACACCTTTCTAGAAACCAGATCATCAATGATGGAGTAGCTCATCCCAGCCTTCTGAATACACCCCTGAGGTCACCAGATCACGCCTTCGCTTCTCTCTGTATATATACGCATTTACTATATAGCCGCTGAAAGTAGAAATAACACCCATATCTTGTGACTTCTGACCATGACCTACAGCATCACCTGGATGCAGACCCACCTGATGATCATTGCATGAATTCAGTGACCTTTCGGGAAATTGCTTAGAAGCAATGATTCTTGCAAAATGTGGCTGAATTAATGACAGATGCATTAGCTTACTTCATCTTTGCCTGAATGAGCTTAAACTATTCTTTCATTTGGTGCAAAGATGGTGGTGGATAGCACCTTCCAAACTGTCCCATTTGTGTCTAACTGGGTAGAGATCTTGCCAACTGTAAAAGGTATAAATTTACAGAATGCCAGTAAAATACAACCAACAGTCTAACAAGGCCACCAGAACCCCTCACTGTAAAAGCTGAAATATTCACATTTTTCTTTTAATTTGTCACCCATCTGTATCTGGGCCCGGTTATCATGAAATCAGAGTCATTCCACCTGACAACTCTCTCCCTCTTCTCTCTACTCTGTGTACAGGATGCGTTTCTGACAAATGGCGGTAGGATGGATGGGCTGACAGAGGGCCGGACAATAATGGCTGATCTACAGGACACAAATGCAGCTACTGAGAAGATTTATAGTCCTCTGCTCATCGTAGACTGTCCAGTAACCAATGAAATGACTTCTCAAAGGTCTGGACGGATGGAAGGGAGCGTGAGGAAATGCATTTCCCCTCTTGTCCTCCTTCATTACTTATTCAACAGACTGTTTTACATTGAAGCTACTACAAGAAATGCACTAAAAAAAACAACACTGTGGCTGTAATAATGACAGACGGGCATGTGGGGACACAGGGAACAGAATAGTGCGAGAACATGTGGTTCACTAGAGATCAATTACCACAGATCTTCTTTGTGAAGGTCATCACATGGGATACCTGAAATAATATGTTGCCCCTAATGGTATAAAAAGAATTTTAACATGAATCACAATTACTGATTTAATGCCTGTGATTTACACACTGATCTGAACAAGCAGAGAGGAAAGACTAATTAACACATCTGTGACAGGAGATAGTCCCCCCGTCTATACTTTCAGATTAAAGGTAAATTTCAAGTGATCGACCTTGGCTAAATAAAACCATCAAATCAGACTTTTCCAACATGTTTATAGTTTCTGGAGTATTTTGATGGCATTACCTGACCAAAAACAGTCATTTGGATAATTGCACGAATGGTGAGCAAAATTTTCTGTATACTAAACATTGAGGGCCAAAGGCAGGGTCACAATCATTTCATATTTGGATGATGTATGACATTATAGCGTATATTCAAATTCTGCTAGCACTAAACCTGATAATAAAGGCAACATAAGGCAAGTTTAAAGGTTATAAGCCAGAATGTAAATGTGAAATTTGGTGACTTTGTGACCTAACTTCAGACCCCGTCGATCCTCGAGGTCAAAGCCAAGGTCAAAATCATTTGACATTTGTTATGTGCACAACACATCCTGTTCTAACATGCAAACAAATTTCTTACCCTGAGCTCTAAAGGTGCGTTCAGACCAAATGCAAACAGGCGGCGCAAATACATACAAAGTTAATGGAAAGAGGCAAGCACATGCGAATCTCGCGCAATCGCACGTTCACGTCCAAGGGATGGTGCTAGCTAGTAATGGCCTTGAGATTCTGCCATCACCGGAGTAAAAGTATCAACACTGGAGAGCAAACTAGTTTGAAAAAGAGACTGACACTTGCCTGGAGACAGATGGACCAGGAGCTCTGCAGCTCAGTCGAAGTATCTGAGTTTTTTACCCACAGACTCTTGCCACAGACGTGCTAACAAGGCTAGCAGGTCAGCAATGTAAACAACTCATCATCCAGGTGAAATTTTGGAGACAGAGACAATTTTTTCAGGTGAGACCCTGTCGGATAATGTAAACCTAAGCATGACGATGTTTTGGGAATTTCCACAGCCGATTGAACACAGCTGCAGTAGTTATAAAGGCAACTTCGCCTGTCTGCAACTCACTTAGACGGTGAATTCATGTTTATTTGTGCGTTTACATCAAGTTAAAATGTAATCGTGGAATGCGAAAAATTCACCCATTCATGTTTGGTCTTAACGCACTTTAATAATAAAGTCATTATTGCCCAAAATCGATTCTGACTTTTTGTAAGCCGATGACTATGACCTTGTGACCCCCAAAAACATAGCAACATATGCTAAGTCTGAGGTTTACCCATATACCAAGTTTGGTGATCCTAGCTTCATTCTTTTTCAAGTTACAGTCCGGACAAACAGACAGATGAGGTGACTGCCCCACAAATGCCTCGACTGCTGGCATGGGTAGTAATAGCTCAATCAAAATTAAATTTGCTAACTTCTGGCTCCAAGGGACAAAGATAAAGAGATACTAAACTCAAAGCATTTAAAAAATTAATTTGCGCTAGATCTTTTAATATTATGGATGACATTCTGGATTATTTCTCCCTGATTAACATTTTCTAGACCAAACAATCCATCCATAAACAACAGTATGCAAAAATATAACCCTTAAAACAGCTCATACACACTTCAGAAAAATGTTAGGTGGAGGAACAAGCAGCGGTGTCTTTTTTGTTACTCTGTTTAAACTAGTTTATGGTCATTAATCCTCACTTTGTGTATTCAGCAGTCTGTGCGAATCAATACTAGAGATGAAAACAAGGCAGCAAGCCTCCCCAACAGTTAATGTCTTATCAAAATGGTCCTTTAATTGGGAGCGCTGTTGTATTCATTTCGAAAAGGGGCACTATCAAACAGTGGTTTACAATCCCCTCCTCAAAGCCAAGCTGATGTGCCTGCCAATGCAACTTTCATAGGATCCCTGATTAAAAACTGCTCTGGAGTCCCAAGCCTCCTGACCCTTCACCCTGGCTCCACTCCATCTCAAAGCTTGGGAAATTAATTAAAATTTCACAGAGATGGTATCTCTGATGAAGGTGTGGGGGTGGAGAGGGAGAAAAAAAATCAATCAAAATCATCTCCATCTACTCTGTCCACTCGTTGGCTTGAAGGCAGGAAAAAAGTCATAAGATGGCCACAGAGTTGCTTCCTGTGAGAGAACTGAGCACTTCCTGTGCCAGAGGGCCCAACAAACTTTGCTAAATAACGTCATCAATCATGGCGCCGGCTTACTCTCACTGCCCCGCGAGGCGAATGAGCACACAAATAATTATACGTTGTAATTTTGCCAGAAGGAAAGCCTGTCCCTCGTTTCTCCTTTTCCCTGGTGAGAAGCAGTGGTTGCCTGTACCCCCCCCTCCTCCTCCCCCCTTTTACACAACAATAAAATTACATTTGCATTAGCTGTGAGAGAATTTGGTTGGATGATTTATTGAAGCAATCAACACTATGCTGGCCAATCCCTAGTCCTCTCACTGAAGAAGCGAGCGAGTGTGTGTGTCGGAGCTCAGAGAAGGGGATGAAATAGCTCTGGCTTGGGAGTAAAGGGGGAAGCAGGCATGAGCTGTGCAGCGGAGCGATCGCACAGATTCCGCCTTTGATTAGATTAGCATTAAACAACACCCTGACAGATATGACAAATAGGTGGCATTAGAGCCTGTCATTCTTCTCCCTTTGGTTTTCTGTCTAGCTTTCACTCCTGCTAGTTCCTTAGTCTTGGGACATCATGGGGGCACACACTGCCTCTCTCATTCCCACTTGCTTGAATCTATATTGTGTCCACTAACATCCAAACACCAGTGTAATATGACTATAACCTTTTTTTTTTAGAAAAGAAGAAAATTGAATAATGGGAACTAAACAATAAGCAGAGGTTAAAATGGTCAAGGCAGGTGTTATTTCTTTAGAAAATGAAGCTGAGAGTCATTTGAGTACATATTCTTCTTTGTTGACATTTAAAAATTAGACATTACATATCTAAAAAAGGTACATGCTAAATGTAATCTGAAACTGGTATATATTGACATATACTCTGGAAATGTGATAAAACACAAGCATTTTGGTCTTATATGAAAGATGAAGTGATCCATATCCTTAGTTAGCATAGGACATCAATACAACACTTTATGAGCTGGGCAATAAATTAATTTTAAATTCAAATTCAATTTTTTTTTTGTTTGAACAATGTCAAAAAAATGATTGTCAATGATTTTCACATTCACAAGAGTAAATATGGTAGCCTCCAACTCTAACCACTTCCTCCATGCTTAAAAGTTGATTTTATAAAAGTTAATTTGGCACTTTATTAATCAGAAATGCATGAATTCATCTTTGGTTGATTAAACTTTCATAATAAAATTAATTTGGTTTGGTGAAAGCCACTCAGTTTGCACTTTATTCCCAAAAGGAAATCATGTTTGTTTGGGGTTTCTTTTCTTTTTTTTTTTAATTTGAAAAAATTCCTTGTCTTCAGTCAAAAATATCAAGTAAAAGTTAAAATCAAATTTGGAATGAAAACAAACTGGGGATTTTATTTTTAGGTCATATCACCCCACCCAGGGTTTTTACTGATATAGGGAAACTGGTCCTGGATAACATGGATCCTTTAAATGGGACTTGGTGCTGTACAAAGGGGGGGGGGGGGGGCTAAAATGTTCATAGGCTGACCATGAGGCGGTGGTCAAATTTGACCAAATGTGGTTTATTGTACCCATACTCTTGACATTCTCTCACTCTCAGCTCTGCTCTGCCCTCTTGTTTCTCGGCCACTGAAGCACAAATACTACTGGCTCAGCACCTATGAGCTTAACTCCTTCGTCAGCTTACGAACTTTTCAGCCCCCACCCCCGTAGGTCAATGGTATTTTTTGGCTTTCACTGTGGCTCATCTAAGAACTTGTGACAGCCTGGTGATAAGGGTGGGTGTGGCAGGTGTGGTTTTTCCTTTTGATACCTGCGTCTATTCTCATGTTATTTTATTCTAAAATGCCAATTAAAAAAAAGATAAAAAGAAAATGAAGCTGATAAAAACAGCTGAGTGCAGCAACGAGGGAGGCGTCACTAATCAGTTGCACTATAATTGAGTATTTTTTAGAGGTTCTGTAAATTCAAAGGGAAATTATTATTATCTCTTGTCCTTGGTGCCCACAAGAGCCGCCTTCAGTAAGACAAATATGCCAAAAATGTATATACCCTTACTACAGATAAATGCATCACACTGTATGCAGTTAAGCACCTTCAGCAGCTTTGTGTCTCTTAATGCTAATCAGCCATCCTGGAGGAGTGATCTATTGACAAGTCCGATCATTGATCTGCCCACGCCTGCTTATGATACCTAAATTAGTATTCATGAATCTGGCAGCAGCTAAATAAACTTGGCAACAAAACACCCACAAGACAACAGAGAGGAGAGGGATAATCAATGCAAAGCACCATCAAATCTACATTATCCCTCCTCATCAGTTTGGCCCAGACCACGAGGTTGGCGCTTGGGTCGAAAGGTGAAGTGGACAGGTCTGCCACCCTTGACCCTCAAACCAATATTTGCGGCCAAATATGTCTTTTCTCAGCTTTTTCTGCCCTTCTGGGGGGGGGGGGGGTGACTGCTGCAGAAAAATATACAAAGGTGGGTGGGGGAAAGATAACACTGTGGGGATGTACTGAACTCAAGGTGAGCCTGATAAATCAGACTGCTGGAAAAGACGAGGACAGACGTAAGAATAGATAAAGATGCCAGACTTGCCTGTGAACACAGAAGCATGACGAGCTCCACCACCGAGCTGCTGGACTTCATGCACGCCAGGCCTGCAGAAGTGGAGGTAAAAATATAAACGTTATCAGGTTAAGTGATACTTGTGAAACACATCCACAGGGATCACCCAACCTTGTGCCATCTGCAAGACAGCAGATAGTATTGATGGGCCTAATGAGCCAACATGATGTTACTGTAAACTAATACATATTTGCGCCTTGTATTACAGGCCTAACTAACGCAACATATGTCCCATTGATCCTTAATGGCAGGCCCTGGGCTTTTAGAGGGCAGGGGGCCACTAGAGTGTCCAAAGCCTGCTGCTGGGGCACAAAAATGGAACAGGGAGGGCCCTTTGGTCTTTCATTTGCTGATCATTTGATACACAAACACATGAAGCGTCACATTCAAACAGACACACCTACATGCACATGCACTCCTTCAGCCCTTAGCTCCCTGCAGCTATCAATCAACTTTCCATTTTGTTTAGTGGCAGCAGACATCCAAAACACTGCTATTAGTGGCCTGGCCTCTGACCCGGTACCTTGGAAACCTTAGCGCAGCCACCAGCTCTCAACTCCATGTAGCTCATCGCAATATTGGTTTAACAGTCTACAGATGTTGCATTTGGGCAAAATATGTACAGTGAATTTCCATTTTATTGCACTCACTGGTGCCCTCGATAAGGAGCTCTTGTCCATGGCTACCCAGCAGGGTGCGGGACAGGAACGGGGCAAAGTCCACAAAGATCTCCCTCAGCAGAGGAGCCGCCTTTTCGAGAGCATGCTCAAGGCGCTCCGAGATGCTAAAAATCAAAACAACACACAAGGTGCATCTTAAATAGAATTACACTCACTGCAAGGAAATTTTGACAAGACATTTTAAACTAGTAGACAAGACAAAAACCCATTTTAAATATTTAGGACAAAAACAAAAAGGCAAAAATAACAAATTTTATATGCTTGTGTACATAAACAGTTGAGTGCATGTGCGCGAAAGAGAAAGGGAGAGAAGAAGATGAATCACCTCATATTGGGGGCTGTGTTCTGGGTCACAGGGGAGAGTGGGGGGACAGATGGCAGGCTAGTGCTGCCTGGAACCTGGCCGCCTGCTGCAGAGGGAAACCAAAGAACTCAGTTATTAGTCTGGACGTCAGACAAGGATTTGGTGCACACACAAACTCGCATACACACACACAGCAATATGCTACACAGCCAATGCTGCACCATGAACCTGTGTGGAAACATGCCTTATATGAAAAAATACAATCGTCTCCATTCAGAAGTATAGGATTGTGGGATTTATGGTTAAACAGGGCAAGTGGGGTTACAGGTATATCATTATGGTTAGATAGTGGATGATGTACTACCAGCAAGGTTTGTATTCTTTCTCAATTTATTATTTTTTGTGCTTTCATCTCATGAAAATACTGAATTCAAATTGTATACTGATAAGCTTATAAGATAGTTCCTAATCTTCTTTTGTAAGATGCAAATGTTTCATATTTAAATCTCAAACACACAAATAAGACAAACATTTAGACAGCATTAATTTCAAGTAACATATCAGTGCGGTAAGTGCTGAAAGTTCAGATATGTAATAGATGAGTTTTTCCTCATTAAGTCGTTACATACCACTTCACCCCTTTGGGCTGTTTTTTTCTGACAATTTCATTATACAACTAAAAGGTGCTTTACGACTTCATTCTGTAGACAGAGGCACATGAGGTACAAAGTCTGTGTGTGATTGATCTGGCAGTAAATTCACTTCCCTGTGGCTCATAAATAAGCTAATGCCCGGCTGAATATGGAGGAGGGGGGGATTCCTCTGGTTTTTTCAGCAGTCTTGTTTTTCCAGCCAGGACAGTCTCCATGCAGGGATAACTCTTCAGGAATGACACAATGTAATGTGGGCTGGAATGTGCCTGTGCATATATGTGTGTGGAAGGTGTTAAACAGCGCCATGTGGACCTAGACAGAGTATCTCTCTCCAGCTGAAGTAGCTCCTTCAAACAGAGGAGTAAATGAACGTCCCCATTAGTCCTCCCCCTGCCCCACTAAAACACACACTAAGTCACAAAGCATATTTACTCAACACGGCTGTCTGACCCAAAGTCTCCTGCTATAATCATTTATGAGCTCGCAGAAGGCACACTTACAGAGCTGATTCTGCAGTAAATGTCATACACAAACATACAAAACACATACTTGCGTCAAAGGAAAGAAATATTACACGATAATACACCGTTACATCCTCACATCTGCAGAAAAGTGACAAAACAAACCACTAATGATTAGATTTATTGTCACTTCTAAAAACATTTTAGCCACTTTATCCATCACTGAATATAGTATAATTATGCTTTACCATCAGGCAAATGTAGCTAACAACAATTTAAATGAGTGGGAAAAAAATGCCAAATGTACAGTGTAGGAGTAAGAAACGCTGGTCATTTTCTACTGAGGTCTAATCAGATGTGTTTGAAGATTTCAGAGTGTGGCATATCCAAATATTTTTTTTTCCACAGGACATCCATCCAGAGTATGATTTAGCTGGCCTCGGTTACTACAGTGTGGTTATCCGTGTGCATGCTCACCAGCTGCGGCGTCACCAGAGGCATCACCCGAAGACACCACAGAGACACTGTCGACAGGCGTCCCACCAGACACGGAGGCAGTGGTGGCTGATGGGATAGGGGTGGAATTGAGGGGAAACATGCTTGCCTTCCTGGGTGCAACAATGACACTTCTGGACATGGAGAAAAGAAAGAAATTATTTATTGTTCACTTGACAAAAATATTGTACAAATCCTAATTCCAATGTAAGTTGGTTGTATAAAACCTAAATAAAAACAGAATATAATGATTTACAAATGTTTTACAACCTATGTTCAATTGAATACACTGCAAAGACAAGATATTTAATGTTCAAACTGATAAACTTGTTTTTTACTGCAAATATTCACTCAATGTAAATTTGATGCCTGCAACATGCCCAAAAAAAGCTGAGGCAAGGGCAAGAAAAGATTGGGAAAGTTGAGGAATGTTCAAAAAACACCTTATTGAAACATTACACAGGTGAACAGGTTAATTGGAAACAGGTGAGAGTCATGACTGGGTATAAAAAGAGCATCCCCAAAAGGCTCAGTCATTCACAAGCGAAGAGGTTCACCGCTTTCAGAACAACTGCATTGCCAAATAGTCCCACAGTTTAAGAACAATGTTTCTCAACATACAGTTGCAAGGAATTTATGGATTTTGTCATCTACAGTCCATAATATCTTCAAAAGATTCAGAGAATGTGGAGAAATTTCTGCATGTATGCAGCAAGGCTGAAAACCAGCACTGAATGCCCATGCCCTTTAATCCTTCAGGTGGTACTGCATTAAAACCCATCATTCTGCAAAGGATATAACCACATGGGCTCAAGAACACTTCAGAAAACCACTGCCAGTTAACAAAGTTCATCACTACATCTACAAGTGCAAGTTAAAACGCTACCATGCAAAGAGAAAACAATATATAAACAACACCCAGAAACACCAGCAGTTGCTCTGGGCTCAGGTTCATCTGAGATGGACTGATGCAATGTGGAAAAGTGTGATGTGGTCTGACAAGTCCACATTTCAAATTGTTTTTGCAAATCATGGATATTGTGTCCTCTGGGCTAAAGAGGAAAAGGACCATCCAGATCGTTATCAAGGCAAAGTTCAAAAGCCATCATCTGTGATGGTATGGGGGTGTGTTAGTGCCCATGGCATGAGTAACTTGCACATCTGTGAAGGCGCCATTAATGCTGAGCAGTACATACAGGTTTTGGAGCAGCCTACGCTGCTATCCAAGCAAAGACTTTTTCAGGGACGCCCCTGCTTATTTCAGTAAGACTATGCCAAGCCACATTCTGCATGTGTTACAATAGTTTGGCTTCATAGTAAAAGAGTGGGGGTACTAGACTGGCCTATCTGCAGTCCAGACCCGTCTCTTACTGAAAATGTGTGGTGCCTGATGAAGCGCAAAATATGACAAAGGAGACAGACTGTTGAGCAAATGAAATCATACATCAAGCAAGATTGAGAAAGAATTCCACCTACAAAGCTTCAACATTTAGTGTCCTCAGTTCCGAAATGCTTATCGAGTGTTGTTAAAAGGAAAAGTGATGTAACACAGTGGTAAAAAATACCCTTCATAAGACATGTTCACTCATTACGACCGTAAAATCTAAGTTATAAATCAGCCATCTGTCCCCGATATACTGCACGTGATATGAAAAATACACTGTCAAGAAAACTCTTTTTTTTAAAAAATACAGTAGAGTAATACTTCCAATAAACTCTACGTTGATAACTACTGACATTGCTGTTTAATAGCAGTGGCAACTGCCAGGCCTGAAACTTGCAGCAAAAGTTTAAAAGTGTCAAAATCCAGACCCTCTGGTAACTCTGTGAATCACACCTACTTCCCCATTCTATTACACTGAGCACCACATAGAAGACCGAAAGAACAAATTTTTTTTATGGTATTTGGCATGACTCTGTCAACCCAGCCACAGGGGGTGCAAAATCTAGTGTACTCCTAGTGCCGGTCCCAAGCCTGGGTAAATAGGGAGGGTTGTGTGTTTGCAAAATCAGACATGCGGATCATAATGAATGCAACTTTCATACTGGATTGGTCGAAGCCCAGGTTAACAACGGCCGCCACCGGTGCTGTTAACCAACAGGGTACCGGTGGAAATTGGGCTACTGTTGGTCTAAGATTGAGGAGGAGGAGAGGGGGAAGGCATGTTATGAGGGAGAGAAAGAGAAAAGGAAAGGCAGAAGTGTGGAGGTGAGAGTAGGGACTTTAAATGTAGGGACTATGACTGGTAAAGGCAAAGAGTTGGCTGATATGATGGAGAGAAGAAAGATAGATATACTGTGTGTTCAAGAAACCAGATGGAAAGGAAGCAAGGCTAGGAGCACTGGATGTGGATTTAAACTGTTCTACCATGGTGAAGATAGGAAGAGAAATGGAGTAGGAGTAATCTTGAAGGAAGAGTATGTGAAGAGTGTTCAGAAGGTAAAGAGGGAGTCAGATAGAATCATGAGTTTGAAACTAGAAGTCAAAGATGTGATGTTGAATGTTGTCTGTGTGTATGCCCCAAAAGTTGGATGTCAGGTAGAAGAGAAAGGAAGGTGGATGAAGTGGTAGGGAATGTTCCCAGGGGGGAGAGAGTGGTGATTGGAGTGGGCTTTAATGGGCATGTAGGTGAAGGGAACAGAGGTGATGATGAGGTTCTGGGTAGGTATGGTCTTAAGGAGAGAAATGTGGAACGACAGATGGTCGTGGATTTTGCTACAAGGATGGGAATGGCTATGGTGAACAAATACGTCAAGAAGAGCGAGGAACATAGGGTGCCTTACAAGAGTGGAGGAAGGTGCACACAGGTGGACTACATCTTACGTAGAAGGAGGAATCTGAAAGAGATAGGAGACTGCAAGGTGGTGGCAGGGGAGAATGTAGCTAGACGGCATTGGATGGTAGTCTGTAGGATGACTTTGCAAAGCAAGAAGAGGAAAACTGTGAAGGCAGAGTCAAAGATTAAGTGGGGGAATTACAGAAGGAAGAAGGTCGCACAGTGTTCAGGAAGGAGTTGATACAGGCTCTGGGTGGTAGGGAAGAATTACCAGATGACTGGGAAAGTACAGCTAAAGTATTGAGGGAAACGGATAGAAAGGTATGTGATGTATCCAGTGGACAGAGGAAGGAAGATGAGGAGACCTGGTGGTGGAATGAGGAGGTACAGGAAAGTATTCAAAGGAAGAGGTTAGCGAAGAAAAAGTGGAATAGTCAGGGAGATAAAGCAAGTAAACAGGAGTATTTGGAATCTAGGCGCATGGCAAAGACAGAGGTGGCAAAGGCAAAGGATAAAGCATATAGTGAGTTGTATGAGAGGCCAGACACTAAGGAAGAAGAAAAGGAGCTGTATCAACTGGCTAGAAAGAGAGATCGAGCTGGAAAGGATGTACAGCAGGTTAGGTTGATTAAGGACAGAAATGGTAATGTACTAACAAATGACGAGAGTGTGTTGAAAAGGTGGAAGGAGTTCTTTGAAGAGCTGATGAATGAAGAAAATGAGAGAGAGGGGAGGATAGATGAAGGAAAGATAGTGAACAAGGAAGTCCCGAGGATCAGCAAGGCAAAAGTGAGGGCAGCTTTGAAGAGGATGAAGAATGGAAAGGTGGTTGGTCCAGATGACATACCTGTGGAGGTATGGAGATGTTTAGGAGAGATGGCAGTGGACTTTTTAACCAGATTGTTTAACACAATCTTGGAGAGTGAGAGGATGCCTGAGGAGTGGAGAAGAAGTGTTTTGGTCCCAGTTTTCAAGAGCTAAGGTGATGCTCAGAGCTGTAGTAACTACAGAGGCATAAAGTTGATCAGCCACACTATGAAGATATGGGAAAGAGTCGTTGAAGTCAGGTTAAGGGAGAGGGCGACAATCAGTGAGCAGCAGTACGGTTTCATGCCAAGAAAGAGTACTACAGATGCAATGTTTGCTCGAAGAGTGTTGAGGGAGCAGTATAGAGAAGGTCAGAAGGAGTTGCACTGTGTCTTTGTGGATCTAGAGACAGCATATAATAGGATGCCAAGAGAGGAAATGTGGTACTGTATGAGGAAGTCGGGAGTGGCAGAAAAGTATGTGAGAGTGGTGCAGGACATGTATGAGGACAGCGAGACAGTAGTGAGGTGTGCTGTAGGAGTAATGGATGGATTCAAGGTTTGTCATGGTGATGGACAGGCTGACAGACAAGGTCAGGCAGGAGTCTCCGTGGACCATGATGTTTGCAGACGACATTGTGATCTGCAGTGAGAATAGGGAGCAGGTGGAAGAGAACCTGGAGAGGTGGAGGTATGCTCTGGAGAGAAGAGGAATGAAAGTCAGTAGAAGCAAGACAGAATACATGAGTGTGAATGAGAGGGAGGCAGGTGTAACGGTGAAGATGGAAGGAGTAGCGGTAGTGAAAGTAGGCATTTAAATACCTGGGGTCAACCATCCAAAGCAATGGAAAATGCACAAGAGAAGTGAAGAAGAGAGTGCAGGCAGAGTGGAGTAGGTGGAGACGAATGTCAGGGGTGGTTTGTGACAGAAAGGTAGCAGCAAGAGTGAAAGGGAAGAATTACAAGACAGTAGTGAGACCTGCTATGATGTATGGTTTGGAGACGGTGGTGCTGACAAAAAGACAGGAGGTGGAGCTGTAGGTGGCAGAGTTGAAGATGCTAAGATTTTCATTGGGAGTGACAAGGAGGGACAGGATTAGAAATGAGTATACAAGAGGGACAGCTCAGGTTGAGCGGTTTGGAGACAAACTAAAAGAAGCAAGGCTGATGGTTTGGACATGTGTAGAGGAGGGATAGTGGATATATTGGACAAAGGATGTTGAAGATGGAGCTGCCAGGCAGGAGGAAAAGAAGACCACAGAGAAGACTCATGGATGTTGTGAAAGACGGCACGGAGAGGGTTGGTGTTACAGAGGAAGATGCAAGGGATAGGGTGAGATGGAGGCAGATGATACGCTGTGGCGACCCCTACAGGGAGCACCCAAAAGAAGAAAAAGACCCATGACTCGGTCAGGATTTAAACCCATGACCTCCCAGCTGTAGGTTAGATGTTCTACTACTACACCACCAGTCCAATAAGCCTTCTGGTAGTTCCTGACAAGTCCTAGTTTGTGGTGAATGGGGCTGCAGTACACTTAATGAACACAAGTTGCCTCTAAAACCAGCATTTCAAAAAGTTCCATAAAATAGATCTACTTTTAATCAGAACCAGAAATTCTTAATTGATCCTAATGAGAAACAGAGTAACAACAGCATGCAGTTACTAGGTCTTCTGATTTTGCCAAATAATGAGCATACCTCAATGCATTTTCATTCTTTTAGCAAACTCGACAACCATCTTTTGAATGATTTATAATGCTTATTCATGTTTGTAAAACATTTATAAGCTAAATGACCTATTTGCAAACTGTTTATAAATCATTTCCTAGTGTAGTCCTATTGTAAGGTGGTACCAAAACAATGATAAATGTTTTAAAACCATAGCTTACAGTAATAATTCTAAATAAATGTTATAATGCTGAGGTGTTTGAGCCCTGATATTAGGAACCAAAAGCTCCTCATAGTCAATTTCACCAACAGCCAGATTAAGCTTGTTCATAAAATTTATCTTGAGCAATGTCACCTCTTGAGAGGTCCCTCCTATTGAGCAGCAGGAGGACCTGTGTCGCAGTGATGTGGTACAAGTAAGTGGAGCTCAATTTCCATCCGGCAAATGGCAGATGCGAGGAGAGGGCCATGCAGATAAGCTGTCAGTGTGGACCAGGGCTCTGACAGACCATTGGCCATATCAAAGAGAGCCTGGCCCCCAGTTATCAGTGCTGACACAGGAGAAGCAGGATCTAATCCCTGGCTACTGCTCCCTCTCAGCAACACAAACCAGTGCAGGCTGACTGAAATGTGTAAGAACACATCAGAGTTTAAATATGCATGAGAATGACAGGAGCAAAAAGAGAGAAAAATATTAACATACATTCCTGCGTGTTTACAGATTCTGTGTGTACTTGTGCATACTTTGTTGCACACACTCCCATGCACAAGAACAGCTGAGTACAGCTCTGTTGTACACACAAAATCAGCTGCTGAATCAAAGACAACACTCGGCTGATTAGATTTATTGAAAGCTACAGTGAGTTTTAAAGGCTGCATCACGCTACTATCATCATCATCATCATCATCATCATAGCAGTCTGTCAGGGGCGACAATGACTGTTTCATTTAGGTCTGATCAGATTCCTCCACGCAGCTCTGTCCAGTGGTTCAAAATCTAAATACACAGAGAGAAGGTCTACAGTCAGACAAACTCAAAACAGTGATGGAACAGGATGAAATCAGCATTAACAGCCAAGAAAAAAGCAGAGATAAAAGTATCTGATAAAGGTCTTTCTGCTGAGATAGTGAGTAGACTGGATGGTGGTATCAAAGAGCAAAGGTGGCACTGACATGAAGCACATCGAGTGTCAAAAGGACGGAGAGACAGACGAAGCCTGGTGTGCGAGTGTGTGTTCACAAATATAGAAATGCAGGCATACGAGCGGACAAATGAATGCACAAGTGTACGAGTCCGTGGGAGTCTGCTGGTGAACATGTCCGTGTATGCGTTTGGCCTTCCATCTGTTCGACAGCAAAGGCCCAGTGAATTATTCAGCAGGTCATTAGCCACACTTATCATGAGTGGGCCGCCCTAGTCGATTAATCAGCCGTCAGCGGCCCCACTCAGCCCACAAACAGCAGCCCAGGGCAGGCTGTGTGTACACAGGGCTGAGGCTGAATTATTTAAAAGGCTTTAACCTAGCATGGATAAGTGCAGCTATGATTCCCGTAATCGCTGCTATTTCAGGTCAAACAAGTGAGAATGAATAGCACGCACACACGCACGTGTGTGTGTGTGTGTGTTTGTGTGCATAAAAATACTCCCTATTGCATTTACTTCAGAGTGGGGGGCTTCACACACCCTAACACAGCTTTGATCTCTTCTTTTAACCTCATTTCAAGAAGAGCCATATTTCAGTGTTGTTGTTTCACATAGACACACACATGCATATACACTATTTTTAAAACATCCCAGTAGCCAGTGGTTTACAATACATAACACAGCAGCATGTTGCTCAACACACTGATCCCTGGTTCGATTCCTATCCTTCTTGTCCATCTCTCCCCTTGTTCCTTACCCCATTTCCCATCTCTCTCTTTACTGCATCTGTCCAATAAAAGCAAAAACCTTAAAAAATGTCAATATTTCTCTTCAGGGCATTTGTGTAAAGGCACATAAATATGCTTCATTACATGTGAGTAAACATGGAGAGTGATAGTAATGTCAAGCACTTCTTATACTAAACCAATACCCTAGAAAGCACCTAATAGATCCCAAAATATTTTTGCAAAATATTAGAATGACCTGAAAGGTTCTGCCGGAGGTTTCTTCCTATAAGGGAATTTTTGTTCATAGGGGACTGTTTAATTGTTAGGGTTTTCTCTAAATTACTTACAATTTGTGCTTATGTATCAAGTGCCTTGAGATGACTTTCTGTTGTGATTAGGTGCTGCATAAATAAAGTTGAACTGAACTGAATCATACACTGTTTTCATAAAAGACATCAAGAAGATTTGGCAACAATCAGGTTGAAGAATATTCAGAGTTGCATTCAATGGTCTGCTTCAGGACTTGTTTTACCTCCGACAAATCCCAGGGATCCTATACCCTGTCCCACACCTGGGATGCTGTCCTCCACAGGATACCAGACAGCAGGGGGCGTAGTCGTCCTCTGCTGTCTGGTAAACCTGGGAAAACTGCTGAATGTCACAACATCATGTGACCCTTCTGAAGAAGGCTGCAAGAAGTGGCCAAAATATATCAAGGTAAAAACAACGCTATTCACTGTCTGATAGAAAAGAAATTATTTCTATAATACGACAAATCCCGTTTGTGGTTTAGCTGAGGAAGATACAGAGAGTCGTGGTGAATGGACATAAGGCTGGCTAAATCCCACATTGTGTAGAATTTTGACTAGCAGTTGGGAGTTATGGACCAGCTAATGTGTGTGAATGAGTTGGACTATTTCATTCTTATGTACATGCACCTCTGTCACATGCATGTGTGAAAATAACTATAAACAATATCTTTGATCATGTAGTACAAGTTGTTCAACAGATTAAAGGATCCTACTGATACCCGATCTTAAATAAATGGCATGAGTCAAAAGTAGTAAAAGGAGACGCTGAAACTCACAGTAGTGCAGACGCTGATTTCTGACATGGGAAAACATTTTGTCTTCTCGTTGTTCATCAGTAATTTAATATTCGGTGGTATGCAAAAATGTGGCTGCCCTTAGCAAATAGTATATTCTTTAACTGAAAAGATAGTTTTCTGTATGATATGAAAAAAATGCAATATTACTATACATGTTACATCAAGTTGAAACAATGAAGAAAAATTAACAATAAAAATAAACACAGAATAACAAAAATAAATACACAATTGTAACATGTGCAAAAAAAGTCTGGGCATCCTATACACTTAATTAAGCATGCCAATTAAAAAAATAAAATCACCAAAATATGCTAGTCGACAAAAATAGTCAAATTTTTGCATACCACTCTAAAGGTCATACAGGACTGAACAATTCTGCTTTCAAAATAACAATATTTGCATTTACTTTGTCTGTCCAACACAGAGGCTGTAAAAATTCTGTCATAATGTGTCATTGTCATTTTAATTTTTGCATAAGATGCCAATAGCTTTTGCTTTTGTTCACGTGCTCAAATTTTATCATGAAGCTATACAACCAGCATGGCAATTAAATATATTTATTTACTTTATTTGTTTCTTTATTCATTCATTGAAATGATAAACAGAGACTCATAAGACAATACTAGATAACAGCTATTTGATATGCACTATAAAGTGGACAGGTGGGAATTGCAAATAAAAAAATGCAATAGATCACCCTCAGTGTAATCTGTCAAAATGACAGTCTTCAGATTTTTCTATCACTGCTGAAAAATCTGACTGTCAATGACGGACAATATTCAGTTAATGAAAACCTCTGGTCCAACATTGCCTCAGTTTTTGCTAGAAGATGGTCAAACAAGCCATTTGTTTCAGAATGCATTTTTATCGATTTCTTACTGTTTTAACTGGTTGGTTAGTTGGTTGATTTCTCGGCCCTTTCCCCGACAAGTCTGTCCCCCCTTTTAGTTGACATAACAATGTAATTCTATCTTTACTGTATGATTCATGCAGAAAGTTGAAACAACAGAAATTTAAAAAATACAAAACTATAAATATGTGGAATTATTAACAATTCACAAGCTGTGAATTGAAGAAAATGTATAAAATTAGAAAGATACAAAAACCTGAAAATACAGTCATACAAATTTTAAAACTATAAAAATATTTTTAAAAATGGAAATAAAAATAATTCACAAGTTTTGAATTATAGGAAATGCATAAAAATATTTTAAAAAGATACAGAAAGTTGGAACATGAACATTAAAAATGTAAAATATAATTTTTTATATTTTTATTTTTATGTTTTTTTTTTTTATTTTTGTATCTTTTTTAATTTTTGTATTGTAAATTATATACAATTTAAGAGTTGTGAATTAGTCATCCGTCCATCCATCTTCTACCGCTTTTCCGGAAGTCCGGGTCGCGGAAGCAGCAGTTCAAGCAGAGAAGCCCAGACTTCCCTCTCCCCAGCCACTTGCTCCAGCTCTTCAGAGATGATACCAAGGCGTTCCCAGACCAGTTGGGAGACACAGTCTCTCCAGCGAATCCTGGGTCTGCCCCGGGGTCTCCTCCCAGTGAGACAAGCCCTAAACATCTTAAGTGGGAGGCATCCTGATCAGATGCCCAAACCACCTAAACTGGCTCCTTTCAATGTGGAGGAGCAGCGGTTCTACTCTGAGCCTCTCCCAGACAACTGAGCTCTTCGCCCCATCTCTAAGGGTGAGTCCAGCAATCCGACAAAGAAAGCTCATTTCAGCCACTTGTATCCGCGATCTTGTTCTTTCAGTCATTACCCAAAGCTCATGACCATAGTTGAGGTTAGGAACATAGATTGAACAATAAATCGACAGCTTTGCCTTAGAGTTTAGCTCCCTCTTCACCACAACAGACCGGTACACTGCAGATGCTGCTCCGATCCGTCTGTCCATCTCTTGCTTCATTCTCCCCTCACCCGTGAATAAGACCCTGAGATACTTGAACTCCTCCACTTGGTGCAGGAGCTTGTCCCCAACCCGAAGAGGACAATCCTCCTTTTTTCCAGCTAAGGACCATGGACTTGGACTTGGAGGTGCCAATTCGCATCTCAGCCGCTTCACACTCAGCAGCAAACCATCCCAGTAAGACCTGTAGGTCATTGCTGGATGAAGCCAAAAGGACAACATCATCTGCAAACAACAGAGATGAGATCCTGTGGTCACCAAGCATGACACCCTCCATTCACCGGCTGAGCCTAGAAATCATGTCCATAAAAATTATGAATAGGATCGGTGACAAAGGGCAGCCCTGGCGGAGTCCAACTCTCACTGGGAATGATTCTGACCGAGTGGTGGCAATACGAACCAAACTCTCACAACGGTCGTATAGAGACCGGATAGCTCAAAACAACAAGCCAGATACCCCATACTCCCGAAGCACCCCCCACAAAAAAACATGAGGGATACGGTCGAATGTCTTCTCCAAGTCCACAAAACACATGTAAACTGGTTGGGAACACTCCCATGAACCCTCGAGGATTCTTGAGAGGTTAAAGAGCTGGTCCGATGTATCACGGCCAGGACGAAAACCACATTGCTCCTCCTGAATCCGAGGTTTGACCAGTGGCTGGACTCTCCTCTATAGTACCTTGGCATAGATCTTCCCAGGGAGGCTGAAGAGAGTCATCCCTCTAAAGTTGGAGCACACCCTCTGATCCCCCTCCTTGAAGAGAGGAACCACCACCCCGGTTTGCCATGCCAAAGGCACTGCCCCCAACCTCCATGCAATGTTGCAAAGGCGTGTCAACCATGACAGCCCTACAACATCCAGGGCCTTGAGGTACTCAGGGCGAATCTTGTCCACCCCCAGGGCCCGGCCACCAAAGAGTTTTTTAACCACCTTGGCGACCTCAGCCCTTGTGATGTGTGAGTTGTCCCCCTTGTCCACAAGGCCTGCTTCCTCTGTGGAAGGCGTGTCAGTGGGATTGAGAAGATCCTCAAAGTATTCCTTCCACCGCCCGACAATATCCCCATTCGAAGTCAGCAGCACCCCATCTGCACCATACATAGTGTGGACAGGGAGCTGCTTCCCCCTCCTGAGCCGCCGGACAGTTTGCCAGAATCTCTTCAACGCCGACCGAAAGTCTTGTTCCATGGCTTCACCAAACTCCTCCCCCACCCAAGTTTTTGCTTCAGCAACCACCCGAGCTGCACTCCGCTTGGCCTGCTGGTACACCTCAGCTGCTTCGAGAGTCCCACAAATTAACCGAGCTTGATAGGACACCTTCTTCAGCTTAATGGCCCCCCTCACCAATGGTGTCCACCACTTGGTTCAGGGGTTGCCACCACAAGATGCATTGACAACCTTGCGGCCGTAGCTCTGGACAGCCGCTTCAACAATGGAGGTGCAGAACATGGCCTATTCAGACTCCGTGTCTCCAAACTCCCTCGGAATGTGGTCGAAGTTCTTCCAGAGGTGGGAGTTGAAGACCTCCCGGACAGGGGCCTCAGCCAGACGTTCCCAGCATACCCTCACTATACGTTTGGGTCTACCAGGTCTGAATGGCATTCTCCCCTGCCATCGGATCCAACTCACCACCAAGTGGTTTATCAGTTGACAGCTCTGCACCTCTCTTTACCCGAGTGTCCAAGAAATACGGTTGCAGGTTTGATGACACGATAATGAAATCAACCATCGACCTGTGACCTTGGGTGTCCTGGTGCTAGGTGCACATATGGACACCCTTATGCTTGAACATGGTGTTCGTTATGGACAAACTGTGGTTAGCACAGAAGTCCAATATCTGAACACCATTGGGTTCAGATCAGGCAGGCCGTTCCTCCCAATCACCCCCTCCAGGTTTCACTGTCATTGCCCACGTGCTCATTGAAGTCCCCCAGTAGGACAATGGAGTCTCCAAAACAAAAGCACTCTCCAGGACCCCAGTCAGAGACTCCAAAAAGGGTGGGTACTTTGAACCATCATTTGGTGCATATGCACAAATGACGGTCAGGACCTGTTTCCCAACCCGAAGGTGCACGGAAACAACCCTTTCGTCCACTGGGGAAAACTCCAATATAAAGGCAGCAAGGTGGGGGGGGATACAAGAATGCCCACCCCTGCTCATTGCCTCTTGCCTGGGGCAACTCCAGAGTAGGCCAAGCTCCAGCCCCCTCCAGGAGACTGGTTCCGGAACCGGAGCTGTGTGTTGTGGTGAGGCCGACTATATCTAGCAGGCATCTCTCAACCTCATGCACCAGCTCAGGCTCCTTCCCCACTAGAGAGGTGACATTCCACGTCCCAAAAGCCAGTTTCGGAAGCTTGGGATCAGACCGCCAAGGTCTCCACCTTCGACCGCCACCTGATCCACATAGCACCAGACCCCCATGGTTCCTCCTGCAGATGGTGATCCCACTGGAGGGCAGACCCATGTAACTCCTTCAGACTGAGCCCGGCTGAGTCCTATGGGCAGAAACCGGGCCACAAGACACTAGCCATCGAGCCCCTCCCCCAGGCCTGGCTCCAGGGTGGGGCCCCGGTAACCCCATACCGGGCGGGGTACACTGAATCCTTGTTCTCACGTTCATCATGAGAGTCTGTTGGATCGCTCTTAGTCTAGCCCTTCACTCAGGACCAGTTTATCTTTGGTGACCCTACCAGAGGCAAATTGCCCCAGACAACATAGCTCCTGGGATCACTAGGGCATGCAAACCCCCCACCACGATAAGGTGACGATCCATGAGGGGCGAATCATTCATGCATCCACATTTTTTTGTTAACTTTTATGTCTAGTTTTCAACTTTTGCACATTTTCTACAATTCAGGACTTCTGAATTATTCATGTTTTGACAATTTTAGATTATTTGTAGTTCTATGTGTTTGTAGTTGTGTGTTTTTGTGACCTGCCAGGGGATTACAGATGCAAATTAGCAGCATTGTTAAATCTGGCATACTGACATTTGTATTAACTTGTGCATTGCCCGTAGAATGCAAGTATTCCTGTCTGAAACAGGTATCCCAATTAGGCTTTACAGGCCCAAATGTAGGCTGTGTTTGAAAGTGGAATACAAAGAGGTGTAGGCTATATGTAGGCAATCACATGCTAGACTTTGACAAATATAAAAGGGACTAAATGGCACTAAGATTTATTTGTGTGAATATTAATTACACAATACCTAAATTCACAAAGAACTTAATCATTCTCAAAGAAATGTATCATAATCATGTCTTGCTCTACAAAGACTCCATTGCATCAGCTAAATCTACATACTACTCTGATCTAATCTCCATCAATAAAGGCAATAAACTCAAAGGCACTCTTTTCTCTCCTCAGCAATGCCACAAGGGCCCCGGACTCACTCCCCTCGCATATGCACTCACCCAGGTTTTGCAACTCTCTTGTGTCATTCTTTACTTCCAGAATTTCCAGTATCCATCAGCAGCTTATGTCTGATGGAGCTGTAATTTCTAGAGTGGATTCCCCAATTTCTTTTCCTTCAGTTAATCATTCCTTCTCGAGTTTTACACACCCCTCATTAACAGACATATCCCAGCTAATTCACAAATCCAAATCATCCACTTGTCAGCTTGACCCCCTCCCTACTGTCCTTGTTAAAGCCTGCCTTCCTTCAGTGGCTCCTTTGATTACCACCATTACTCACTCTTCCCTTAACACTAGAATTGTTCCGTCACCACTCAAAACAGCTGCTGTTACACCTTTACTTAAAAAACCTGGTGCAGACTCATCTGATTTTAATAACTTCCAACCAATCTCTAATCTCCCCGTCATCTCTAAGATTCTTGAAAAAGTCATTGCCTCTCAGCTACACAGTCACCTCAGTAATAATAAGCTCTATGAACAATTCCAGTCCGGTTTCCGCCCCCTCCATAGTACAGAAACAGCATTGATCAAAATCACGAACAACCTCCTGATGGCTGCAGATTCTGGCTTACTCACCATACTCATTCTCCTAGATCTCACCATGGCCTTTGACACCATTTCTCATAGCACCCTCCTAAATAGACTGGCTTCCATTGGCATCACCCACACTCCCCTCACTTGGTTCACTTCGTATCTTTCCAGCCGCACTCAGTTCATCCAAATCAAATCCCACACCTCGAGTTTGTTCCCCATTTCTGCAGGTGTTCCCTAGGGCTCTGTCCTGGGGCCCCTTCTCTTCATTATTTACATTTTTCCACTTGCTTACATTTTCCATAAATACAATATTAATTTTCATTGTTATGCAGATGACACCCAACTCTACCTCTCCTCTAAACCCAACTCCACACTGCCACCTACCTCTCTTCCTGATTGTCTTTCTGAAATTAAATCATGGTTTACCTCCAATTTCCTCGAACTCAATGGCAATAAAACAGAAATTTTACTTGATGGTACACCCTCCATCTTAACCAAATCCCCCAGTTTCTCCATTGATATTAATAACTCTCCCATTTGCCTTTCCCCTCAGGTTAAGAGCCTGGGTGTCATCCTCGACAGCACTTTATCATTCCAGTCTCATATTAATAATATTACTCAGTCCGCTTATTTTCATATTCATAACATTAACCGACTGCATCCTTCCTTCACTCCGCACACTGCTGCCATCCTTATCCATAGCCTTGTCACTTCCCACATTGACTACTGCAACTCACTTCTCTTTGGTCTCCCAAATAAATCCCTCCACAAGCTACAGCTCCTTCAGAATGCTGTTGCCCGGATCATCACTCGTACTCCACCCATAGAACACATTACCCCTGTCTTTCAGTATCTTCACTGGCTCCCAATAAAGGACAGAATAAACTTCAAGATACTGCTCCTCACCTTCAAAGCTCTTCATAACCTGGCCCCGCCATACCTGTCTGAACTCCTCCACATCATCACCCCTAGCCGCTCTCTCAGGTCCTCCTCTTCCCTTCACCTCGTCGTTCCTTCTGGCCGCTTCATCACTATGGGGTATAGAGCCTTCAGTCCCTCTGCTCCCTAGCTCTGGAACTCACTCCCACCAGCCACTCGCAACATTGACTCTCTTCCATTATTTAAATCCAGACTCAAAACTTACTTGTTTAAACAGACTTACTCCCTTTGTTAATCTACTTTTAATTCACTGTTTTGGTTTGTTACTTAAGTTTTGTTTTTGCATTTTAAATCCGTTTTTAATGTTTTAATGCTCTTTGTAAGGTGACCTTGGGGGTTGAAAGGTGCCTAGAAATGAAAATTATTATTATTATTATTAAATATTGAAAATGAATGGGACAGCCAATATTAGCAACTGTTTTAGATCCCTTGTTTATTTGTTTGTCAGATCACTTATTTGTGTGATATTTTGTCACTTATATTCAAGATAATAGCATGTCTTGCACTTTGGGGAATGGGAGTTGTTCAGTCATCATTATAATTATTTTAGTTTATCACTGTTCAGTGATGGAATTCAGTGTAATATTGAATTTCTTCTGTGCATCGTCAAATTCATGCAGTACTACAACAGGACACATTTACAAATATCTGAGACCCATTGTAGTGCATCAATTTATATTTTAGTAATATTTTGTTAACAAATTTTTTTTAAACTGTAATCAACCTAATTAACTACAAACACCCAACATTATTATACATAGCAGAAGCACCCGTTTGACTGCAACCGTCACATCAGTGTTGCCCATTTGTCAGTAAATATTTAACTAAAAATGATTTATTTCGTTATTTGGGCATTTTTGTGTCCTGCATTTAGGCCCTGTCACACTTAGACGATTTAGGCAGCATTTGCAAAACGTATGAAAAATTTGGAGAATATGCTGGTGTACGTCCAATCAGTTATGGCTAAGTTTTGTCTAAGTTAAGAGCACGCTGAAGAACGCTGAAGCACCCTGAAACACGCTGGTACACAGCGTAGTTCGCTGAGTTCCACTGAAAATTTTCAGCATGCTGAAAAATTACACAGAAGGACCTGTTTGACTGCAACCGCTGCATCAGTGCTGAAAATTTTCAGTATGCTGAAACGTATCCAGCGGACGGTTGATATGTCCCACATTCGCGGAGCAAAGCTTGTAGGGAAGTTATGCGTTCATTTACACACGTTAACTTGTCAGCGACTCATAGTTACACAAAAGTCGAAATACGTTGAGATTAATGTCTCGGGTACCCAAAAATTGTATTTGCAGTGTTGGTTCACAGGAAAAACCCATACAGAGCTCTGCTCAGCTGCTGCCTGCAGCGTGCACGCGCGCACACACACACACACACACACAGAGCTAAACACATGTATTTGTTCGTATAACGGGACCTGTCGGGGATGTGTCTGAGTACTTTCAAGCTACAGGATAAAGACCCAAATTGCCATTTAGCCCTCGCCCGATGTTTTTACCTTTGACTGCAGTCTATACCATCAGCTGTCCAGTGCTGATCTGATAGATATGCTAAAATGTCAGAACAGAGGTGGATCCAATCAGCTGATCGCCCGAAACACAGAGCTCAGCCGTTTTCCATAATAAATCACAGTCACACTTTGCTGTTGGCTGCAGCTTCCGGCAAAAGCACACTTCATGCATTATCTTGGTATTTTTTTCACTTTTTTGAAAATAAACTTTTTATCACCATCAGTTAGCAAGCCTTTGAGCTAGGTCGCGTTGGGCCACTGCTTCTCCCGGCATGTTGTGTGTTGGATACACCAGTGCTCTTTGTCAAACTCGAGTCCCCGCTGATGCTCCGCCCAGTCTGCTCGTGCCCCTGGTGTTCTTCATATACAGTGGGGCAAAAAAGTATTTAGTCAGCCACCAATTGTGCAAGTTTTCCCACTGTAAAAGATGAGAGAGGTCTCCAATTTTCATCATAGGTATACCTCAGCTATGAGAGACAAAATGAGAAAAAAAAAAAATCCAGAAAATCACATTGTCTGATTTTTAAAGAATTTATTTGCAAATTATGGTGGAAAATAAGTATTTGGTCACCTACAAACAAGCAAGATTTCTGGCTCTCACAGACATGTAACAACTTCTTTAAGAGGCTCCTCTGTCCTCCACTCGTTACCTGTATTAATGGCACCTGTTTGAACTCGTCATCAGTATAAAAGACACCTGTCCACAACCTCAAACAGTCAGACTCCAAACTCTACTATGGCCAAGACCAAAGAGCTGTCAAAGGACACCAGAAACAAAATTGTAGACCTGCACCAGGCTGGGAAGACTGAATCTGCAATAGGTAAGCAGCTTGGTGTGAAGAAATCAACTGTGGGAGCAATTATTAGAAAATGGAAGACATACAAGACCACTGATAATCTCACTCAATCTGGGGCTCCACGCAAGATCTCACCCCGTGGGGTCAAAATGATCACGAGAACGGTGAGCAAAAATCCCAGAACCACACGGGGGGACCTAGTGAATGACCTGCAGAGAGCTGGGACCAAAGTAACAAAGGCTACCATCAGTAACACACTATGCCACCAGGGACTCAAATCCTGCAGTGCCAGACGTGTCCCCCTGCTTAAGCCAGTACATGTCCAGGCCCATCTGAAGTTTGCTAGAGAGCATTTGGATGATCCAGAAGAGGATTGGGAGAATGTCATATGGTCAGATGAAACCAAAATAGAACTTTTTGGTAAAAACTCAACTTGACGTGTTTGGAGGAGAAAGAATGCTGAGTTGCATCCAAAGAACACCGTACCTACTGTGAAGCATGGGGGTGGAAACATCATGCTTTGGGGCTGCTTTTCTGCAAAGGGACCAGGACGACTGATCCATGTAAAGGAAAGAATGAATGGGGCCATGTATCGTGAGATTTTGAGTGAAAACCTCCTTCCATCAGCAAGGGCATTGAAGATTATACGTGGCTGGGTCTTTCAGCATGACAATGATCCCAAACACACCGCCCGGGCAACGAAGGAGTGGCTTTGTAAGAAGCATTTCAAGGTCCTGGAGTGGCCTAGCCAGTCTCCAGATCTCAACCCCATAGAAAATCTTTGGAGGGAATTGAAAGTCCGTGTTGCCCAGCGACAGCCCCAAAACATCACTGCTCTAGAGGAGATCTGCGTGGAGGAATGGGCCAAAATACCAGCAAGAGTGTGTGAAAACCTTGTGAAGACTTACAGAAAACGTTTGCCCTCTGTCATTGCCAACAAAGGGTATATAACAAAGTATTGAGATGAACTTTTGTTATTGACCAAATACTTATTTTCCACCATAATTTGCAAATAAATTCTTTAAAAATCAGACAATGTGATTTTCTGGATTTTTTTTTTCTCATTTTGTCTCTCATAGTTGAGATATACCTATGATGAAAATTGGAGACCTCTCTCATCTTTTACAGTGGGAGAACTTGCACAATTAGTGGCTGACTAAATACTTTTTTTCCCCCACTGTATGCCGACTTATCCTTTAGACCTACACAATCACGGCAACTTTATGGTATAATTTTTTTAAGCATTAAATCTTCAGTATTATCTTTTTCTAGTCAAATTTTTCATTTTTCACTTCCTTGTTTTGTCCAGTGAACACTGCGGTGACTGACAGGTCGTGATGCCATGTATTATCCAATCAGCATGGTCGTGATGCCGTGTATCATCCAATCAGCATGGTCGTGATGCCGTGTATCATCCAGTCAGCATGGCCGTGATGCCGTGTATCATCCAGTCAGCATGGCCGTGATGCCGCGTATCATCCAATCAGCATGGTCATGATGCCGCATATCATCCAATCAGTATGGTCGTGATGCAGTGTATCATCCAATCAGCATGGTCGTGATGCCGTGTATTATTCAATCAGCATGGTCGTGATGCCGTGTATCATCCAGTCAGCATGGTCGTGATGCCGTGTATCGTCCAGTCAGCATGGCCATGATGCCGTGTATCATCCAGTCAGCATGGCCGTGATGCCGCGTATCATCCATTCAGCATAGCTGTGATGCCGCATATCATCCATTCAGCATGGCCGTGATGCCGCATATCATCCAATCAGTATGGTCGTGATGCAGTGTATCATCCAATCAGCATGGTCGTGATGCCGTGTATCATTCAATCAGCATGGTCGTGATGCCGTGTATCGTCCAGTCAGCATGGTCGTGATGCCGTGTATCGTCCAGTCAGCATGGCCGTGATGCCGTGTATCATCCAGTCAGCATGGCCGTGATGCCGCGTATCATCCATTCAGCATAGCTGTGATGCCGCATATCATCCATTCAGCATGGCCATGATGCCGCATATCATCCAATCAGCATGGTCGTGATGCAGTGTATCATCCAATCAGCATGGTCGTGATGTAGTGTATCATCCAATCAGCATGGTCATGATCCTGTGTATCATCCAATCAGCGTGGCCATAATGCCTCGTATTATCCAATCAGCACCGAGTCAATCCGAAACCCTGCCCACACTTCCTGAAGCCAGGGCATGAAAAGAGAGTGTGACAGAGTGGTGGCTAAACTTTTATTGATAAAAATTACATATTTTGACTGAGTGCCTCCATATTCGGGGATGTACACCATCGTAACCTCAGCAAAACACATACTGTATAAAATCTTAGGCCAGTCTGACGAACAGTTTAAGAGATATGCATGGAACAGACACACAAATAGACACACACACACAGAGTCCATCCATTTATAGATAGATGTTCATTAGTATGTAATGTCCCTTTCAAATAAACATTAAACTAAACTATGGGGGGTGGGGGGTGGATACAGATGTCATCCACTTAGATTATCAACAGAATTTTGGGCTAAAGACTTGTTGTTTAAGTTAAAAGGCCCATTTACTTTCCTCTAAACCAGTAAACCAGTGTCAAACTAAATTTAGAGAGTTACTCATCTTACCAGTTTAATGAGTCAACGTTGCTTGAGTTTTATCATAGTACAGGTCCCAATGACAAGTGCTTGACTCAACAGAGCCCATTTTTTTAAACTGCTGTGTAAAACCTAAAAATGGAGACTGTAATGCCATCTTGTCTGACATGCTTAAGTCGAGTAACATTTGATCATCAACATGACTCATTTGTACACCAGCCCTGACACTTGCACAGAGTCTGCTACCAGGAATGCAAACAACAGCACCATGTATATCTCAGTGTCTAACATTCACATATTCTGCTGCACCATGCAGTCTAAATCACAGACTTGTACAATGACACTGTTTAGCTCTGGTTAGTGTCAGCAAATATTTGCAGACTAGCTGTCATAACAGGGGCATGGCTGAGAAAAGCATGAGAGAAATCCAGCACGTCTTCACTAGTAAATAAATCAGTGGGGATACTTCACCCTCTGACCTGCCTCCAGTTTTTATCTGGGAGATCGCTGCTTTTTTCATACGTGGCTCTCATAAATCTAGTCCTCCGAGCAAGCAGAAAGTTGCCATGTTTTGGCAGGAGAATGTCAGCTCTGGTTTGTACTGGTGTCAGTGAAAGACTTAGTGGTTCGTGGGAGATGTTGAGCAGTGATGGAGTCATTGCAACAGATAATAAACACCAATGGAACATATCTACATGTGTCATAACGTAATTGGTTCAGAGACAGCGGGGTGATGTAAAGTGGTAAAAGCAAGAAGTAATACATCCTAAAAACAGCAGATGACAACTTGGGCGGTATTTAGAGAAATCTAAATTTAGTCGGAACCTCAGCCGCGATTCCTGAACAGTGTTTAAACTCACTGGAAACAGGGAACAAATGAGTTCATTGCTTAAACCATCAGGTCATGCTTAAGTAATTGGGAATGGATGTTGGCTTGGATCAATTTTTTTTTAGGTGAGCTGTTTGCAACTCTTCATCTGACATACCCCCACAGTTCCACCAGGACACAAGCGCACCGTCATCAACACCATCACTCATGTTTGAACATGTTCATTTCAACTCATTTCAACCTGACTCTTGTTTAACAAGCAAAAGTGGATTTTGTTGCAATAACTATTTCGCCAAACTAGTGTTGCTGAAATCAGTCTATTATGAATAATAATAATTTCTAAGGCCACATATTGTCTAAAATGGTGCTTTTATGGGCTTTACCATTTAAAAAATACAGCCTTGAGAAGAGAAGTGAAGAGAAGAGAAGAGAGTTTGAGTTTTAAAAAAATCCCTTTATTGTACAATTCAAAAATGTAAGCTCACCAATACCATCATTCCACCAAGTGCCTCACATTTCAAAAGTGCAAACATAACTCATCCCCCTCTCCCACAGAACACAAAATATTCCCTACAGTCCATCTATTGGTGAATACCTCCAAATTGTCCACCATTTTATAGTAAGAGTACTCCACCTGAAGTCTGGCTTTTAACAAAGCCTTGAAAACAAACAGGATCCACATTGCCAGTGTTAGTAGTCCGATTTTTCCTCGTCAGCCAGATGGCAAGTTTAGCAGTACCAGATAGGAAGTTTATCAAAGTGTGCACAGACCTCTTTGCCACTTTATACTTTGGACCGTAAATGAACAAACCAAAAGAGTAACATTCACCCAAATTATGAAACCACACTTTCAGAAGATCAAAAAGGCCAGATAAACGAAAACATTGAACAAACTAGAAAAGCACTCGGACAGCGCAGACCTCCGCCAAGCGCCACAGTTCCCCCCCATACAGTGTTTGTGTGTACGTTTTCAGATTCCTTGACCATGAAAACATATGACTAGCAATTGGATTCACAATGATAGGATTAGTGGTTCAGTAGTAAAAGCATTACCTCCTTGGCGGAGGTAATAAACTTAAGTGTTGGTGTTGTGTCCATCTCCTCCATCTGCAAACTCCCAGGCTGCGGGCGTTGCAATTCACCGCACAACCGCATACAACCCACAGGCCAATGGGTTATGCGAGCGTTTTCATAGATCACTGAAAGCAGCACTCAGGGCTTCACTGACGGATGCAAATTGGGTAGACAGGTTGCCGTGGGTTTTATATTGGGGTTGCGCTCCGCGGCAAAAGAGGATTTGGAAGCTTCCCCGGCAGAGAGCTTGTTTGTGCGCAGCCCCTATGGCTGCCCGGGGAATTTCTGCCAAATAATCCCGCGCCGGACAGCTGCCCGTCTCAGCTTTTGCAGCATAGCGCAAACACAGGCATGCTGCCGGGCCGGCCCACCACTGTTTTCCACGTGCTTTTGTGCCTAAAACTTTGAAGAACGCAGAGTTCGTGTTCGTCAGACACGACGACCAGCGCCCTCCATTGCGCCTGCACACATGTTGAAAATGGCCATATCTGACAATGTTAAAGAATCCTTTAAAAAATTCCTGTATCCAGACGGTGATCCGGATGATCCCCAAAATTTAATCAGTTCTTCCTTGTACCATTTCCAACAACGCCTGAAAGTTTCATCGAAATCCGTCCAAAACTTTGAGTTATCTTGCTAACCAACAGACAGACAAACAAACAGACAGACAAACGCTGGCAAAAACACAACTTCCTGCGGCCTGCGGCCTAGCGGAGGTAACAAATGCTCCAGGGTCTCAACTTGGGAACAAAACAAACATTCCTCCCCCACATTAGGATCCAGGTGTGCTCTGTATTTATTCGTAGCTATTGCCCCATGTACAATCCTCCACTGGAGATCCGCCATCCGTTTCTCAATAGGGAGCTTGTACATGGACCGCCAGCTGCCTTTCGGGAAGAATACCGGCCCCAAAAACCATGCCCACTTCGACTCTTTCACCTCCGTCAGAGAGCGCAGATTCAAAACTTTCACACAGATGTGATACACTGTCTTCTTCCCTACAAACTGGAACTTGCCCAGACGAGGATTTCCGAAGGACAGCAGGTGATCGCCCCCTCCTGCCACTCTCCCACAGCTCGACTTATGGAAAGGACAGGAAAGTTGGACACAGTGCCCTCATCCCATTGAGAGGAAAGAGTGCGGTTTTCCGCAGACGCTCTAAGCGGTCGTGGCAGGGCAGCACACACTTCCTTCACCACCTTATGCACCAGTCTGACAGATGTAATGTTGGCACTCCGCCCCAGCGTTTCTATCGACGTGGTTGACATCTTCATAAGATGACCAAGCTTGGTACAGCCTGCCTCTCTTAAACAAGTTCGCTGACTAACAGATTGCAGCACTTGAGTGTCCATGAATTGATTGAAAAACAGTGGTTCCTCGAACAGCCACATGCCTGGTGTGTCCTCAGGAATGCGGGCTACGGTGAAGGCTTGCCATGCATGCAAGACAGATGTATAAAAAGCAGAAAGTCCAGTAAGGTCCACCTCCCCGGACTTCACGAGGAAAAGCTGCTTATCATAGCCCAAGCGGCCTACTCGCCTCAGAAGCAGTTTTGCAGTGTACATCCAGCAGGGGCCACATCCATAAAGGAGCCGTTGCGCAGTCTGAAGCCTAAAACAGGCGATCTTGGACTGTATGTCCACCAGGCCCTGTCCTCCCTCAGCAACAGGCAGGTAGAGAACAGATGCACGAACCCAGTGTCGACCAGACCAAAAGAAATCCACGATGATCTTCTGAACCTCTTCAACCAGGCTCTTGGGCGGTGTCAAAGCAATAAGCCTATGCCCAAGAGCCGAAGCGACCAGATTATTGGCGACCAGAACCCTCCCCCTATATGACAGCTGTGGTAGCAACCATTTCCATTTAGAAAAGCGAGCACACACCTTCTCCTTAATTCCCTCCCAGTTCTTGCGTTCAAAGTCCTCAGAACCCAAAAATATCCCCAACACTTTGAGACTGGCTTTCCCCCACAGAAGACCTCCAGGCAGCTGAGGAACGTCCTGATGTGACCACTGCCCCACCAATAAACCCTCACTCTTGGCCCAGTTTACCCGTGCAGAAGATGCTCTTTCATAAATAAAGTGTCCACCAGACGCTGTACATCCCTGTGGGATGTGATGAAAATGTTGACGTCATCCGCATAAGCAGACAAGACGATTGGACGACAACTACTGGAAGGCCCCGGCAGAATTAAACCACCCAGCTAAGTGTGCAACCTGCACAGCAAAGGCTCAATAGCCAAGCTATACAGTTGACCCGAGATTGGACAACCCTGCCTTATTCCCCAACGTACAGGGATTGGCCGACTCAGCCCTGCACCCATCTTTACCAAACACTCAGCTCCAGTATATAACAGATTGACCCACCTCAAAAACATATTGCCAAAACCAAACCCCTTCAGTGTGGAAAACAAATAAGAATGGTCAACCCTATCAAAAGCCTTTTCTTGGTCCAAAGACATCATACCGAACTCTAAATCATAACATTTACTGAGATGAAGAACGTCACGTACGAGAAAAATATTGTCCATAATGGTTCGGTCAGGAATACAATATGTTTGATCTCTAGCTATGATTAAATCCAATACATTTTTCAGTCTATTTGACAGGGCTTTAGAAAGCACCTTGTAGTCCATGCAAAGAAGAGCCACAGGCCTCCAGTTTTAAAGCAAGGCCAAGTCCCCTTCCTTAGGCAGCAGAGATAGTACTGCACGCCGGCAAGAGACAGGTAAAGTTCCAGTTCTGTAACAGGCAATTAGGACGTCATAAAAGTCTGATCCGATAATATCCCAAAAATGCTTAAAAAAGTCAGAAGAAAGACCGTCAAGTCCAGGTGCACGTCCCAGAGCCATTTGATTAACTGCTACAGTCAACTCATCCAAAGTCAGTTCACAGTCCAGAGCAGCCCTGTCCTCTGGGCTGAGCTTGGGAAGACCTTCAAAGAGTTGGTTTTGAGATTCTATGCAACATGGTTCTGCACCAAACAGGGCCCCGGAAAAATCCACTGCATGGCTCCTCATCTCAGATGAATTTGTAGTCATTTGACCATGAGGGAGTTTTAAGCAAGTTATCAACTTCTTTTTTGCAGCACACTTCTCCAGATTGAAGAAAAAAGATGTTGGGGCATCCATGTCCTGCAGGCGAGTAAACCGTGACCTAACAAGTGCCCCCTTCACTCTTTCCTGCAGGAAAGAGCTCAGGGCTGATCTCTTCTCCTGCAACAGAGGACCTGCGGCAGAATCCTGATCCCTAACCAAACCATCCTCCAGCCTCTTGACAGCGTCCTCAAGTTCACCGACTTTGGTTTTGATGATGGCAGTCGAGTTCACAGTATACTGTTGACAAAAAATGCAAATTTGCACCTTGCCAACCTCCCACCACTGTTCCAGGGAACTAAAACGAGGCTTTGTAGTCCTCCAGTGTTCCCAGAAACACACAAAATATTGACAAAAAGTGGTGTCCTGAAGGAGCTTGTTATTGAAGTGCCAATAAGATTTAGTTCTTTCCCCTGGTGAGCTAATTAACACAGCAGAGGCCAGATGATAATCCGTAAAACCGACGGGACTTATGTTACTGTGGAGGATTCCCGGGGCAAAAGTTCGAGAAACACATATTCTGTCTAATCTAGCAGCACTGACCATATCATCTGTGACTCTGACCCAGGTATACTGTCTAGTGTTTGCATGTTTAACTCTCCATGTATCCAAGAGGTCGAACTGTACAGTGATATTTTTTAAAACTTGAGAAGACTGCAGATGAGGTTCTGCATAAGTGCGATCCAGATTGAAATCCAAGGTACAGTTGAAATCACCAGCAACAATAAGTTGGTCTTGGTGATAGCTCTGCAATGCTTTTGCCAGTGTATCGAAAAAGGCAACTCTTTCAGAACTGTGATTTGGAGCATAAACGTTGATCAACGGAATTCCCTATTTCGGCCCTAACAAGCAGCCTGCCCTTCACTAACTCCACCACAGATAAAACTGTTGCATTTGCAGATTCCCCAAACAAAATGGCTACTCCTGCACTAAAATTTGTACCATGACTGAGTGAAAAAGGACCCTTCCACTACAAGCCCCAGTCCACTTCATCTGCTGAAGTGGTATGAGTTTCTTGCAAAAACAAAATGTTAAGATTTTTTTTGTCTGAACAGGTCACCAATTAATCCCCTCTTATGACTGGCCCTCCCACCATTGATGTTTAGGGATCCTAATTTTATGTTTTGCATAGACAGATCGATCTAAGGAACACCGTGCTGTGCCCATGTAAGTTATTTCATCTGTCGGCTGCCCTTAACCTTTTGTCCTCCTGCTGATTTACGCAGGGCTGTTAAGTGCTTTTTAAGGTGAAAACGTTTTCTTTAATACAGGTCAAGACCAACCTGCCTTTTTAGCACATTAACCAACCTAATAAATTTATCAGCGTCACTGAAGTAACCAGTGACTTTAACGGCTCTGTTATAGGTTTCATCCAGAAAAACATTTATTTCTTCCAGTAAATACAAACTCGTGTTTATACTGCAAGTTGCTCCAATAGACACAGTGTCAGATTCAGAATCCATTTCCTCGTCAGCACAACTTAGCTGACTGTTTGATACAGCTGTCCCAGCTGATTCATCATGAGCTACATTTTCCTGAACGCAACCTACAACAGCTGACTGGCGTTCTTCCGTTGGCTGCTCTGAAACGGTAGCAGCCACCGGAAACACAGCCGCTGATGTCACAAGCTCTTTCTCACAGCTTGAGTCTGACGCACCATCAGTGACTGTCTGTGCGTCATCACCAGCCACGGTCGTAACCGTAAGCTGGGCTGCGGGCGCCACAGCCGGGCTGTCCACAGACACAGCAGCAGGTTCCGGAGCAGGACCGGCGGAAGGCCCCGCAATGTTGTCTGTAGTAGTGGCGTGAGCGGAGGCCGCACCGCCGGCTTCAGCTGCGGCTTCATCAGAGCCTCCCGCCCGCTGCTTGTGCGTACAAGCGAACCGTTTATGGCCCACGTCTCCACATTCAAAACACTTCATCTGTCCTGAGCTCGCATACACCATGTAGAAGCCGTCCCCATGTTTGACCCGGAAGGACACTTCTAGTGTTTGAGTGGGCGAGTCCAAAAACATGAACACCTGTCGCCTGAGTGATTTTACATGTTTTAATTTGGTACCCTTGCATCCCATACTCACAGTTCTAAACAGGCCCGCAAACTTCCCAAATCTGCGGAGCCCCATCTCCAACTGCTCGTCAGTGATGAAAGGAGGAACACCTGAGACGGTGATACGCGTTGATGGGACAGATAAGAGGGACACCTGTACATACATATCTCCGATAACAACACCGCTTCCAATCAGAGTGTGGATATCCTCCTCAGCAGCCAGAAACACAACTACAGCTTTATTCATTCGGGACGCAAAGCAGATTGCATCATGTCCCACCTTCTCACCCACAGCAAGAAGGACCTCCTCAAGAAGAGAAGAGAAGCCTTTATTAGTCCCACAATGGGGAAATTCCAGGATTACAGTAGCAAAGGGACAGCAGCACTCAGAGCAATAGTTAATAAGATAAAAAGAACTGGTTAGCCAAAGCAGTAAATGAACATACATATGTACACAGATATATACACAGTGCAGGAGCATTGCAGCTAGATGTGATAAACAGCATTATGGTTTGCTAAGTTACCCTGCAGAATATGAATTTGTACCCAGACAGTATACAGTGGTGTGAAAAAGTGTTTGCCCCTTCCGGATTTCTGATTTTTTTTTTTTTAATATGTTTGTCACACTTAAACATTTCAGATCATCAAACAAATTTAAATATTAGACAAAGATAACACAAGTAAACACAAAATGCAGTTTTTAATTGAAGGTGTTTATTATTAAGGGTAAAAAAAAATCCAAACTTACATGGCCCTGTGTGAAAAAGTGATTGGTTTATCACATCTTTGGAAGCTGAGTTCAATTTTCTAGTCATTTCTAAAGCTTTGGGACTCCAGCAAACCACGATGAGAGCCATTATCCACAAATGGCAAAAACATGGAACAGTGCTGAACTTTTCCAGGATTGGCCGACTGACCAAAATTACCCCAACAGCGCAGCGACGACTCATCCAAGAGGTCACAAAAGACCCTACAACAACATCCAAAGAACTGCAGGCCTCACTTGCCTCAATTAAGGTCAGTGTTCATGACTCCACCATAAGAAAGAGACTGGGCAAAAATGGCCTGCATGGCAGAGTTTCAAGATGAAAACCACTGCTGAGCAAAAAGAGCATAAAGGCTCATCTCAGTCTTGCCAGAAAACATCTTGATGATCCCCAAGACTTTTGGGAAAATACTCTGTGGACTGACGAGACAAAAG
This sequence comes from Pholidichthys leucotaenia, assembly GCA_020510985.1. Classification (NCBI taxonomy): domain Eukaryota; kingdom Metazoa; phylum Chordata; class Actinopteri; order Cichliformes; family Pholidichthyidae; genus Pholidichthys; species Pholidichthys leucotaenia. The sequence continues at coordinate 214,843,346 of CM035848.1, forward strand.
TTGAACTTTCTGGAAGGTGTGTGTCCGATTACATCTGCTGTAAAAGTAACAGCATTTCAGAAAAGGAACATCATACCAAGAGTAAAATATGGTGGTGGTAGTGTGATGGTCTTGGGCTGTTTTGCTGCTTCAGGACCTGGAAGACTTGCTGTGGTAAATGGAACCATAGATTCTGCTGTCTACCAAAAAATCCTGAAGGAGAATGTCCGGCCATCTGTTCATGACCTCTAGCTGAAGTGCGCTTGGGTTCTGCAGCAGGACAAAGATGGAAAACAAACCAGCAAGTCCACCTCTGAATGGCTTAAGAAAAACAAAATGAAGACTTTGGAGTGGCCTAGTCAAAGTCCTGACTTGAATCTGATTGAAATGCTGTGGCATGACCTTAAAAAGGCGGTTCATGCTCGAAAATCCTCCAGTGTGGCTGAATTACAACAATTCTGTAAAGATGAGTGGGCCAAAATTCCTCCACAGTGCTGTGAAAGACTCATTCCCAGTTATCGAAAAAGCATGATTGCAGTTGTTGCTGCTAAGGGTGGCCCAACCAGTTATTGGGTTTACAGGGCAATCACTTTTTCACACAGGGCCAGGTAGGTTTGGATTCTTTTTACCCTTAATAATAAACACCTTCATTTAAAATCTGCATTTTGTGTTTACTTGTGTTATCTTTGTCTAATATTTAAATTTGTTTGATGATCTGAAACATTTAAGTGTGACAAACGTACAAAAAAATGAGAAATCAGTAAGGGGGCAAACACTTTTTCACACCATTGCATTTCATATTTGAATCAACAGTGTTGTTGCCACCCTCAGTAATGACTGATATTGTCCTAGATGTATAATGGAGGGGATGATTTATTGTGCAAGGTTGTTATGTTTAGTACATTCAATACAACCTCTACAAGCAGCCCTGGTTAGGTTATAAAGTCTGATAGGCCGTGAGCAGCTGCCACTTTTCGTTCAGTTTCGTGGCACCCAACGGGGAACTAAAATTTTAGTGTTTCTAAATTAAGATTATATTATTGTAAGACAAAATATCAATGTTCCCACTTCCAAAGGTGTGGATAGCTGTATGAAAAATGCGATTGAAGTCAGTCGGTAATAATTGTCTGGCTACCTTAAACATGGCCAGTCCGGGACGTTTTAACCAATCAGCGTCGTCCCTTTGGTCATGTGACAACAAAATGGCAGCGCCCACAGGGGTAGCGTGCGCTGAAAGCCTCTCCTGTGTTATTCACATTTCCGGTAAGTTTTCGGGCAGTATCACTCGTTTAACTGAAGCATCGTGGGCAAAAGTACGTGAGTGTGCCCAAAAATGGCTTGTACTTGACGGACCCCAACAGAAAGTAGCAGAACAACGTCGCGACTTGTTCGAGAAAGGTGAGTGGCAGCCATTGTTTATGGTTGTACTGCGTGTGCCCTGGAGTCGTTTGGCTCTGATTATTTGTAACTCTAAATATGAACTAAAATGGAACCCTAGATGTCTAAAACCTTTGTCAACCGCTCACAGGGTGACCTAGTCCTGGTCTAAGACTCCGAGTAGGCCGATCTGGGGGTATGGAGGCTAATAACCAAGGGACTCTGGGTGCTAGGTAACATAGTCCTAGTATAGATCTAGATGATGCAGATCGACTCACTCTGATGATGCATCTATCCCCAGAACCCACCCTGGGCCTGAATTATAGTCAAAATATACCACTACCACAAAGTAGCTCAAATGGGAAAAGAGTAGCAATCCCAATGAGCTTAACTCTGAGTCTGAGGGTTGGATATACTTCTCAACCCAAGCCCAAGGGGTGCAGTGTACTAGTAGGTAAGGGAGGAACAAGTTTGGGCATACATTTATATAGTTTGCACATAGTCACACCCATACTATCAAGCCTTAGGCGAATGGAAAATGGCCTGTTAAGGAAAGCCCATATGTTTGTGATGAGTCACCCAAGAAAGGTTAAACTCATGGCAGCAGCAGTCCCCTGTATACTTTATGCTCTCAATAAATATGGGCACACGGTCTGTGCTTGCCATTTTGCAAGTTTACATTGAGCAGTGACTAGGTTGCACAAGGTCTCTATTATAAGCTCACTGTTAATGTGAAAATTATCTGCAATCTATTCGTCGTCGGCCTCCGTCGGTCTATGATGACCATGGAAGAGAATCCTAAACGTCTACTCTGCTGGAACAGCACCGCCTGTGGCTGAACAGGCCGATGCGCAAATGACAGTCCCTGTCACACAGGTCACACTTGTGGGTGGTCTCCGTGCTGCTGGGTCTGTGGCGGTTCTTCCTGCGGGTCCTTTTTTCATCTGCTGCAGCAGTCAGTCTCTCTTCACCCGCCTTGAGCTGTCTGGTCAGGGTGCCTCTCCATTTGGAGCGGTCCGTTGCAAGGTCCTCCCAGCGCTCTGTGTTGATATCCAGGGCCTTCATGTCTCTCTTGCAGACGTCTCTAAAGCGCAGCTGTGGGCGGCCAACGTCTCTCCTGCCAGTTGCCAGTTCTCCATAGAGGACGTCTTTGGGGATTCTGCCATCCTCCATACGGTGAACGTGGCCTAGCCAGCGGAGCCTGCGCTGCCTGAGTAGAGTGAAGTGGTCTACAAGGAGACAGTGGTCTACACTCAATCGCTTCAGGACTGGACATGGCCCCTGCTTGGCCAGCCTTTACAGATGGGGCAGTAGCCCTAGCCCTCTGTGCGCATGTGGAGAGGAGCAAACAATGGAACACATCATAGAGGCTTGCCCGCTCCAAAGACTGGAAGGAGGATTACACACCCTCCATACAGCAAACCAGGAGGCAACTGCTTGGCTTAAGGACTTTGCATTCGCTAAATAAATAAAATAGTAGAGTGAACATGGAGGGAAGGCCGGCGCGGGACAGAACTTCTGTGTTGGGCACTTTGTCCTGCCAGGATATGTCCAGGATGTGGCGAATGCAGCGCAAGTGGAAGGAGTTCAGTCTCTTTTCCTGCCGGGCGTATGTTGTCCACGTCTCACTCCCATAGAGCAGTGTGCTGATGACGCAGGCGTTGTACACTGCCATTTTCGTCTTGACAGAGAGTTTGGGATTCTCCCACACTCGTGTGGTGAGGCGAGCGAGTGTGAAGGCTGATTTTCCAATCCTCTTGTTGATCTCTGTATCAAGGGAGAGGTTGTTGCTGATCGTGGACCCCAGGTACGTGAACTGATTCACGACCTCCAGCTTGTAGTCATCAATGGTGATGGTTGGTGGTGCTTCCGTGCCTTGCGCCAAGACGTTAGTCTTCTCCAGGCTGATGGTAAGCCCGAAGTCCTTGCATGCCTGGGAGAAGCGGTCCATCAGGGTCTGAAGCTCCTGCTGTGTGTGGGTTGCGACTGCAGCGTCGTCTGCGAACAGCATGTCTCTGATTAGAGCCTCGCGTACTTTGGTTCTGGCTTTCAGGCAGGCGAGGTTGAAAAGCCTGCCATCTGATCTTGTGTGCAGGTAGATTCCCTCTGTTGCTGTGCTGAAGGCATGCCTCAGGAGCATAGCAAAGAAAATCCCAAAGAGGGTTGGCGCAAGTACACAGCCCTGTTTCACTCCGCTACGTATGTTGAATGGCTCTGAGACGTTGCCATCGTGCTGCACTATCCCCTGCATGTTGGTGTGAAACGATTCGATGAGGCTTTGCAACTTTGGTGGGCATCCTATCTTTGGCAGGATCTTGAAAAGGCCCTCTCTGCTGACCAGATCGAACGCTTTGGTGAGGTCGATGAAGGCGACGTACAGAGGCATGTTCTGTTCTCTGCATTTCTCCTGGAGTTGGCGGATGGAGAATATCATGTCTACCGTCGATCGCTCAGCGCGGAAGCCACACTGAGACTCGGGGTAGACACGTTCTGCAAGCTTCTGTAGACGAACGAGAACAACTCGTGCGTAGACTTTGCCAACAACGCTGAGGAGGGAAATGCCCCTGTAGTTGTTGCAGTCGCTTCTCTCCCCTTTGTTTTTGTAGAGGGTGATGATCTTGGCGTCCCTCATGTCCTGTGGTACGGCACCTTCCTTCCAGCACTGGCAGAGGACGTCATGCAATGGCAGCAGTAGGGCGGTCTTGCAGTGCTTGATCAGGTCAGGGGGTATGCCGTCGTTGCCGGGTGCCTTGCCAGCGGCCAAGCTATCAATGGCCTTACTGAGTTCGTCGATGGTTGGCTCGGCGTCAAGTTCGTCCATGGATGGCAGGCAGTCGATGGCATCAAGGGCTGACGGTGTCACGGTGTTCTGTCTAGAGTAGAGGTCGGAGTAGTGTTCCACCCATCTCTCCATCTGCTTGTTCTTCGCTGTGATCATCTCCCCAGTGGAAGATTTGAGGGGGGCCGTCTTGCTCTGAGCCAGACCAAGTGCTTTCTTGATGCCATCGTACATACCACGGATGTTCCCTGTTATGGCAGCGGTTTGAATGTCTTGGCTGAGCTGAGTCCAGTACTCGTTGGCACAGCGCCGAGCAGTCTGCTGAACTTTGCTTCTCGCAGCCCTGAGAATCTGGAGATTCTTCTCGTTTGGGTACTTCTTGTACTCAGCAAGTGCTGAGCGCTTGGCTTCAATGACGGGGGTCATCTCGGTCAACTTGGCATCAAACCAGTCCTGTGACTTCGAGGTCTTCCTCCCAAAGGTAGCCAAGGCTGTGCGGTAGATGGTGTTTCGCAGCTCTTCCCACTTCTGCTTTGCAGATTCTCCTCCTTGTGGTACACCAAGTTCCTTCTTAAAGGTGGAGGCAAACTGCTCAACAAGTTCTGGTTGGGCCATCTTGCTGATGTCAATCCGTGCCTTTCCAGGTTGTCTAGCACGATGGAATTTCTTCAGCTGCAGCTTGACCTTGCAACACACCAATGAATGGTCTGTGTCGCAATCTGCACTCTGGAACGAACGGGTGATTAGCACGTTCTTCAGTGAGGTGCGCCTGGTCAGGATCAAGTCTAGCTGGTGCCAGTGCTTTGAGCGCGGATGTTGCCAGGAAACCTTGTGTTGGGGCTTGGTCTTGAAGAACGAGTTTGTGATGCACAGATCGTGATATGTGCAGAACTCGAGCAGCCGCTGTCCGTTGTCGTTCATTCTGCCCACGCCAAAAGGTCCAAGACAGGAGGGCCAGGAGTCGTGGTCAGCACCCACTCTGGCATTGAAATCTCCAAGGAGAATGAGTTGTTCAGAGTTGGGGATGATCCTGACAGTTGTTGCGAGATTCTCGTAGAACTCGTCTTTTGCCTCTGGTGTGGCTGTCTGTGTTGGGGCATACACACTGACGAGGGTGACTGGGCCTTGAGTGGTGTTCAGGCGGAGGGTGAGGAGTCGTGCAGAGCCAGTGCTGCTCGGTTCCACCATCTTCAGCAAAGTGTTCTTCACTGCGAAGCCCACTCCGTGTTCCCTGTGTTCGTCACTGCCCTTTCCCTGCCAGTAGAACGTGTAGTCCTTCTCTCTCAGTGTGCCTGCATCAGCTAACCGTGTTTCCTGGAGAGAGGCGATCTCCACTCCCAGTCTCTTCAGCTCATTATTGATGATGGCAGTCTTCCTGGTGTCGTTGATGTCCTTGAGGTTAGCAGCGAGTCCTGTCATCATAGTGCGGACGTTCCAAGTTCCCAGTTTTAGAGTTGGTCTCTTTTGTTTTATTGTCTTGCCTGGTGCGAAGGTTCTCAGCCTGCTGTTTGGATTTCTCCTTATCCCCACGCACCCAATGAGGAAAGCAAGCTGTGGCGGGACAACACCTTATTGGCTGGGGGCTGCCCAGCTTGAGGCGGGTGGTAGCTGTCCAGTGAGATCTGATGATCCCTCCCACCGTCGGGAACAACCCCTGGCGCCACGCTCTACGCCAATTGAGCAGTGGCTTATAACCGGTAACTGTCATTCCCCGTGTTTTGTCTACGCCAAAGGCGAAGAAGCTGGAGTGTCCTCTCCAGTGATCCGGTGTTCTACCTTCCAGTGTTGGGCGTTGGTAGGATTCAAGCCTGGGCAGGAAGATATGGAGGACAAGATGTTGCCCATGCAGCATGTCCCCCCTCTCCACGTCACTGATGAGTCCAAAGGAACAGCAGGGCTGCTACAGTTTGGCACCAGCGCCGTTGCAGGAGCTGCCAGAACGATGTTGAGCACAACATAGAACTGCCTTAGGGGCTCCGACTCTGGATTTTTCCTCAGGATTGACTCCCGAAGCCTTTCCCGTGACCGGGTATGCCGCAAGGCAGCAGAGGTTTGAAATCAGGGTTTACCTTCCCCTAGATGGGCTACCTTCCCAGGTTGACGAGCCACCATCTACCCGAAGCATCTGGTTTTAAGGCGCCAGAGATCCGCCCTCGCCCCTTCTCCTATTAGTAAAAGCAGTTCCACCGGGCTTAGAGACTAAACCACATGGGCAGGCTAGGAGTTGGACTTAGTTGTCAGAGGCTTTTCGAGACGCACGCCATAAGGAGCATTTTATGAGCACTGGGAGCTTAACCCCAGTGCCGCTCCTGGCTATGACAACCTTGGAATGACAACCTATGACAACCTTGGAATGACAACCTATGACAACCTATGGGTACAAGGTAGGCCTAATGTTATAATACCCTATGGTCCATATAATATGTTTTCAGATCTAAACAACCTTGATCCAACATTTGGCTACCATCGTGTGTGCTATAGCCGTTTTACGGACAAAACAAGAGTGGAACGTGCTGAAGCTCGTAAAAAACGACTGGCCGAAGCCCACATTCCTGAGCCTCAGGAGCAAAGCGGACCAGAACTTAGTCCCCCAACACCATCTCCTAAAAAGCGACTGCGATCTCACCATGCTGCAGCAACCATCAGCCAAGCATCTGCAAGGTCAAGCAATGTGTTGCCAAACATCTGCATCATCTGCGATGTCTCAAACGTGATTCTAGTTGTACTGATAAAAAAGTTAGGCCATTCATGGCAACCATCTTGGATTTATGAAAATTAGTGGAGCCCTCAATCACATATCTGACCTCAGAAATCGATTCCTCGGGTCAACATTATCCGAAAAAGACGTCTCAAACGTGATTATAGGTAGAGTGGTTCAAAATATAGTCCATCCACACCCATGGTGGCCATCTTGGATTTATGCAAATTAGCGGGGTTCTTTGACCCTCAGTCACACTAATGACCTCGGAAATCGATTCCTCGGGTTAACATTAGCCAAAAAGGACGTCTCCAACGTGATTCTAGGTAGAATGGCTAAAAAGTTAGTCCATCCATGGCAGCCATCTTGGATTTATGCAAATTAGCGTGGTTCTTTGACTCTCAATCACACAGTCGACCTCAGAAATCGATTTCTCGGCTCAATATTATCCGAAAAAGAGGCCTCAAACGTGTTTCTAGGTAGACTGGTTGAAATGTTAGGCCATTCATTCCCTTGGTTAGTCGTGGCAGCCATCTTAGATTTATGCAAATTTGACATAGCTATCCACACCTTTGACAGTGGGAACATCTATTTTCGGATTCAGCAGGTTTTTTTTACATAGAAATCATCAAAGATCCGGTAGTTCCCAGTTGGGTGCCACGAAAATCATTTTCTAGCCACATTTTGAGGGAGCTGCTCACGGCCTATGACAGCCGTAGGTAGGAAGGACCTGCAGAACCGCTCCGTCGTGCACCTAGGATGACACAACCTACCGCTAAATGAGCTCCTCAGTGCATTCAGTGTGTCCTGCATGGGGTGGGACTCAGACTGCAGCAGAGATGACAGCTTAGTCACCATCCTCCTCTCTCCTATCTCCTCCACTGTGTCAAGGTGCCGCCCCAGAAGAGAGCTGGCTTTTTTGATCTGTCTGTTCAGTCGCTTCCTGTCGGCTGCCATGATGCCGCTGCCCCAGAGACCACTCCAAATGTGATGGTTGATGCCACCACCGAATCATAGAAGGTCTTCAGGAGTTCCCCTTGCACTCCAAAAGACCTGCATCTCCTCAGGAGGAACAGCCTGTGCTGCCCCTTGTAGAGCATGTTGGTGTTGTGTGACCAGTCCAGTTTATTGTTCAGGTGAACACCCAGGTACTTTTAAGATGTCACCATCTCAATGTCTGTTCCCTGGATCTTTACTGGTGCTGTGGGGGGTTGTCCTCGCCTGCGGCAGTCCACCACCAGTTCCTTAGTTTTCCTCGCATTGATCTGAAGGCAGTTCTGTTGGCACCAGTACACAAAGTCCTGAATAAGTCTTCTGTACTCCGCATCATCCCCATCAAAGATGAGTCCGACAAATCGCAGAGTCGTCAGAGAACTTCTGTAGACGGCAGTGTGGTGTGTCGTGTGAAAAGTCAGCAGTGTAGAGGGTAAACAGGAAGGAAGTCAGAATTGTTCCTTGGGGGGCCCTCCGTACTGCAGATGATGGTATCAGACACACAGTATTGGGTTCTCACAAACTGTAGTCGGTTTGTGAGGTAGTCCAATTATCTGAGTCGTAAGTTGACTTGTAGTTGACTCATAAAATATTAAAATGCTCCCTTCACAAAGAAATACACATTGCCTTTAATTTAGTTAAGCTCTTACCTCTCTATCTCATGGAGCGGTGAATGCTGAGGAACGTTCATGCATTTTCAGTTTCATCAGGTTTTGTAAAAGGTTGCCAAACAGGTGACCAACAGTTATTCATGTCGCCAACAATTTGTTGTCACCAAAAAATTTTGAACATGTTTACATTTGTATTTTTCTTAGCGGTGAAAGCCTTAATCGAGTTAATCACAATTAACTCAACACCCAAGTGATCATGATCAATTTTACTGTCCATGATTAATCGTTAGCATTAATGCAGGTTTTTGGCCTCCTTTGCTTTCTATTTTTAAAATGCACAGCCCACCATACGTAACTCAAGAAGTAAAGCAAAGCAACACACACTGGATTTCAATATGGGACAAGAGCTAAAATGGATAAAGACAAAGATTTTTAACAATAAGTTCAGCTTCAAACAACTGCCAGATGTTTGTTTTGACAAGAGCCAAGTAATTTGTGTTTACTGTTGATTTGAATTCAGTTACCCCCCCCCCCCCTTCCCGAGTACGTCTAGCCTTAAATACCACTTACTAACTAAGCAGGTGGCTGATGCAGGCAGTTCACAACAGAGATGCCCGGACAGCTTCACAGCCAACAAACTCCTAACAGCAATCACCAAATGAGCTGCCACCCACCCGAAATAATCTGCACCACAAGAAACCAAGATCCACCCAATGACACAATGCCAACAACAAGCGAACCAGACAACCAGAGACCTCACCGGAGCACCACAGGTAATTTAAAAAAAACAGTGGATACAAGAATAAAGTTGGGCACTGAAATGTGTCGGTATTTTAAGTAATGTTACAATGAGGTCATTATGCAGTGTCCATTGGTTGGTTGTACGTGCAGTATTTCCGCAGTACTTGAGTTTTTTTCTGGAGAATATTCTGGACAGTTTTTGTATTTTTGACATCTTGAAAGCTTGAAATAAACCTACAGTTGAAGAAAGCAAGCATACTTGTCCACTTCCATGTTAATAACAGTACGAAAAACCTGAAAACTTACCAATTTAAGGTACACTGTATAAGGAAAAAAAATTTGCGATTTAAGTGCAATTAATCGAGGTTAGCTAGCAATTTCAAAATATCAGTTCTTAATTCTTAATGGTCTTTCACTACATATTTTTCCATAAACAGCTGCATAACAGTTTTAAGTGTTTGCTAACAGTTTTATCGTGTCGCTAAAGTTATTTTTGGTTTGCCTTGTAGGGAACACTAGCAACTGCTTAGGACCCTTTACAACAAAACTGCTAGCATCCTTAAAAATTGTGCGCCAACTGTTTTGCAACCTTTTATGAACCTTGAAAGAAACCCAAAAAGCGAAGTGTTTGCAAACATTCCTCAGCATTCTCCGCTCCATGAGATACTGGCTTGATTTTCACCAATATTCGCCAGAAAAGCTGGCGAGTCCAAAAATCACCACAATCATCAGCATTCCCCGCTCCATGAGATAGTACCCTTAAAGAAACAAGCAGATTGTACTTCAAGGGTTTTATAACATCCCAAAATCACAAGTCCCACCTTAAATTCTCTCATAAAATAAACACTCTGACTGACTCTGAGTGATGGGATCCACAATTCACCAAAGCACACTGATTCAGTCCCATTCATACGCAAAAAAGGTTCATTCAAAATATCCATTCACTGAATCACTCAGTGCTGTACCGGAGCTCCAACTGCCTACTATTCACTAAACTGAAAAACGCAGCTGAACGGAGTGTACTTGTATGTTCACTGAACTGGGAGGCAGCTGAACAAAGCAGGCCTCACGCCTGGGATGGAACATAAATCTCCTTCAGAGAGTCAGTACAATTATAGTTAGTGATTCATTATAGTATGTTCACCTATAAGAACGAGCACACTTGAACATGCGAACGTGGCATCACTACTGGCTCATCAATTATGATTTGTTCACTCCCAAACCATGTACCTCCCAACTTTTCTGAGTACTTTCTGAGGCACATAAACAAACTAGTGCTTTTGTAATTAATCATCCAAAAGTAAATAATCTGGTTATTTCATTGAACAAATAAATTGTGGCACTTAAGACATCAACGTTAAATGGAAAAAAAGATGCAAACTTATGATTAAATTAGGCTTGGTGATTGCTACTGTGAACAAATTCCATGTTGTTAAGAATGAGAAAAACATCCATAGATAAGTTCTATCATGGTTTTCTGATATTTTCCTTTGTTACGAAGTAGTTTATTTTGATTCATTCTCACACCTGTATACAAATCCATCATTTTTGCCAAAAAAAAGTGTTTAAACAATGCAGCACAAAAAAGAAAATAATGTTATATTTATTGAATTGAATTCCATTTTTGGCATTCTTTTAAATGTATCCAAGTGCTGATCTTTAGCTAAACTGATGAAAAAATATATACATATATATATACATACATATACTGTATATATATATATATATATATATATATATCAAATGAACTTTTTTTTTTCTTCAGCTGGGCAAACGTTTGCTGTCTGTGTTAGCATGCATGAAGAGGCTCCCATAGCCAGCGAGTGAGCTGTTAGCCTACGTTCTCCAGTTCTCCTGACGTCCTCTCTTCCTACCAAGTGTGTTCAGCGGACAGGAGCCAGCCTAATCCCTCTGATATGAGGAGCGCCCTGAGACCTGACAAAGCATTCCTCAGATAAAGACATGCGATCACAGAGATGCAGTGGAATTCCCACAGTCGGGGGCTGGCAGACAGACTGGGTGTGTTTGTGAGTGAGAGCGAGAGAAAAAATGTATAGGTTTTTTTTTTCCTCCAGTATGTGAGAACTTTTACCTGACACTTCTTCATGAAGACCTCTTTCCACCTCTTCAGCCTCAATCATTTCTAAATATCTGCCCGACAATCAAAAGTCTAAATGCAAACCAGACTAGTGCTCATCTTCTCTCACCTGGGCCCGTCTGTGACTTCAGTACCATGTTCTACTTTTGAAGCCTTTTGAGCACCGGTATTAAGCATGAAATTGCCCCTTTTCTACTACAGTATATCCTAGAACAGGCCAAAACCCCATGTAAATATAGAACAGAAAAGATGACAACAGAGGATTGGTGGCAGGGTGAACAGAAATAAAGGAAGTGAGAGTGATTTTGAGTGAGAGCGCGTGGGTTTGTTTCCAAAAGGTTCTTTTTCAGGTAAGTGCTTTTAGAGAGACTAAGACACACAGAGACCAAGATCCCACAGTTCCAAAGGGATCCTGTTACAGAGTGATTTTCAAGATTCACTAAAACCTCCTCTGAGAATATTAAGCAGAGATGTCTTCAAGGTCTGACTTTCAAAAATCTCCCGCAGTTATGCTGGGATAAACGGTACAGACTGTCAAATTCACATCCAGAGAATAACAAGCCTATAAATGCCATATGGGCTTCGTAAGTGTGCGACACCTCTCACCTGTCAAAAGAACGGAACTGCAGTGAGTCTTTGGACGCGTCACCCGCACTTCCTAGAAAGCTCGGTGGCAGGAGACTTGGGTCCACCATGATGTCGTCAGCCGAAGCGTTCACCAGGCTGCGCAGGATGTCCTTCACGTTCTTCCCCTTTGAGTCAGTGGACAAAGTGGGTCTGACCTCCGATGATAATGTAGACAGGGCTTCTGAGATGGCGTCTGGGCCATGAGTTGCACCGGAGGACGACAGATCTGCATCACTTGCAGCAGTCGATGTGTGGTCGTCGCTGATGCCAGAATCATAGCGCCTGAGCGAGAAGCCGTTCTCTGTTTCAGTGCTGCCCGAAACTGCTCCGCTATCTGTGAGAACAAAGATTTTAAAAAAATAAAAAATAAAGAAATATGAACGACAGCCAGACTGTCAATGGTGGAGTAGTTTAACCCAGTCTGGTAAAATCACCCAGAGAGTGCCCATACATCCTGACCTTTGACCCTGACCTTAAGCCCAACCTGGATGCTGACTCACCTGAGGATCACTGTGTGTGAGCAGTGGTGCAATTGCCTCGGAGTAGTAGCAGTTCCTGTGAAATGTGGACAGATGGACAGACAAGACGGCTGGATGGGCGGGCGGACAGATATCGCATTATCTCCATTTGGCTTTGTCAATATGAGCTAAAATCATAGAGATTAATTACAGCCTAGGTGCACATCTATAAAATAAGGTGCTTAATGCAATGATGAATAGGAAAGAAACAGAAAAACTAAGTATTTTATCCATCCATCCATCTTCTACCGCTTAGCCTGGGATCCAGGTCATGGGGGCATCAGTCCAGACAGAGTAGCCCAGACTTCTGCCCAGGTCACATAGCACTGTGATCCCCAAGATCCCTTCTGCAGGTGGTGAGCCCACTGTAGGGCTGACCCATGTGCCTCCTTTGGGTACACTGGATCCTTAATGTAACATTTTTCATGGAGATCCACTGGACTGCTCTTAATCTGGCCCTTCACCCAGGACCAGTTTGCCTTGGAGAAACCCTACAAGGGGCAAGCTGCCCCCGGCAACACAGCTCCTGGGATCATTCGGGCACATAAACCACTCCACCACAATAAGGTGGCAATCCATGGAGGGGAAAGTATTTTATGAGAATTTTAAAATACTTTGTTCTAATTAGCTCTAATTATTAAAGGTAACTAGTTACATTTATTCATGTAGATGCACTCAAGCAACATTTTCACAAAATTTTATTTTTGTAGCTAGTTTTATAGCAGGATAGTTTTTACTCCTACTTCAGTAATCCTGTGTTTTTACTCAGGTACATTTGGTCATATTCTAAGTTACATTTGAATTAATGATTACAAGTCAAGTTTTTCTTTCATTCTTTGTTCAGATCAGATTTGAAATCATTGCTCTTATAGCCTACAATTAGGGAGGGATCATGTGTCTCTGAACCCTCCCTTAGTTATGCTGCTAATAGGTTTAGACAGCCGGGGGACCTCCAATAATGCACTGGGCTTCACTCCTTTTTTCACTTTCAATGAAATATTTTTTTTTGCTGGTCATTAACATCTGTTTTTTCTCTCCCATAGATTGAGTCCCCGTCGTGCTGTTTGCTCTCTACATGCCTGTTCTTTTCATCTTCTCTATCCCCTCACCCCCCAGCCAGTCGCAGCAGATGACTGCCCCTCCCTGAGCATGGTTCTGCTGGAGGCTTCTTCCTGTTAAAAGGGAGTTTTTCCTCTCCACCGTCGCCAAGCACTTGCTCACAGGGCATCGCCTGATTGCTGGGGTCTTTCTGCAATTGTGGGGGTTTCCCCTACAGTTGAAAGTGCTATGAGATGACTGTTATTGTGAAATGACGCTATATAAATAAAGTTGAATTGAATTGAATTGCTCTTCCAAAATTTGGAAATATTTGGTTTATTACAAACTACTGTTTGTTTGGTGGCCCATCTGGTAGAGCATCTGCCCCACAACCAGGACGCTGGGGGTTCAAGTCCTGACCAGGTCATACCAAAGACCATATAAAAATGGTACTTTCCACCTTCTAGCTTGGTGCTCAGCGTAATAGAATGGGGGAAGGAGAAGTTGTTTGTGGCAGCGCATTGCATGGCAGTGACCCCTCTGATTCTAGATGTGATTAACACTGTAGATAGGAGAAACGTTATTTCGTTCCACTGTACATGATTGGCTGTATGAATTGAATGACAACAGAGCTGGCTTCTTCTTCTTAAATGATTTGAATTACATTAGAAGGGACATGTTGATATATGTGATGTTCTTCAGACAAATGCATTTAAAAATAGAAGAAAACTCTCACAAACTGGTAACAGTACAGTTGCAAATTTGCAACAAAATAGTTCAAAATTCATGAGACAAAGATAAAAGTTACAAATGTATGAGTAAAAAAGTTACATTTCTATGGAAAAGTCCATAAATTTATTGCAAAAAGCTGCTTTTTTAAAGTAATTAATATATTAGAAAAAATAGCAAATGTATGAGTGGACAAAAAAGCACTAACCACAAATTTGTTAGAAAAAAAAAAACAGTTCTAAATTCACAAAAATAATGTCAGAAGTTTAAGAAATTTCAAATTTATGAGGAAAAAAGTCCAGAATTTATAAGTAAACCTCAACAAATTGGCAAATTAGTAAGGTCGTTATGACTTAAGTAATTTATAGTTGATAATTTCTTACTCAAGTGATTTCTTTGGAAAATACTTTTACCCACACTTGAGTAATTAATATCAGCAGGCAGTGCTACTTTTGCTTGAGTACAATTCCTAGATACTGGACCCTCTGTTAAAGGATAAATAAGATGCAGATGATTGTTTAATTCCTTTGTCTGTAATGTGTCTATATACCTGTACTTCTTGCAGATTGTGAGCGCCGAGGGTGTTTGCCATTGTGAGGCTCCAGGATGTCGCGGTACTTGGAAACCATGAGGACTGAAACGAAGTAGACCACAGCAAGAGCCAGAAACTGAGCCTGCTTACTGTCCTCCTGAAACAAACAACATACACTAAGCACTCTGCAAATGTTCCATCTTAATGAAAAACAAATAAATACATTTTTAAAAATCTGATCTGACTGGAAAAAGCAGTGTTGTGCTTGGTTACAACTCACAATATCTCTGAAGACTACCGCCCTGAGGCGGTTAATGTCCATGTCCTGAAGCAGCCGGTCCAGATCTCTGACTGGGGATGTGCCACCTGTCACTGCATCAACGGGACTCTGTGCATGCACCAAAACAAATCATTACTGCAAGAAATGCATCATTATCTGCAAATCAAGGGCAAAAGACAACCTTTCTGGATGTTTATTAATTTATGTACACTTGTTGGAGGCAAGGTTTAACAGCGCAGCAATGCTGTCCCTCCTGAGACCTTGTCCTTAACATAATGGCTGTTCTATAGAGCCCCTGCATGATAAATGAGCTTTAACACCCGGTTCAGGGAAGAACAACACGACTTTACTGGAAGTCACTGTATCAAATCAAAGAGGCAATGACAAAGGGCTCAGTCTAGTGTAACAAATAGCAACCAGTGTGGTAATATAATAAGATATGAGCTAATGCAATCACACTTGGTTGCTGCTGGTGAACAGGACAAAGGACAAAGATTTTTTTTTTTTCTGGTTTACCACAGAGGACGGGAAAAGGGCAAAATGAAATGGAGAATAATGCCAGTAATGTGAAAAAATGGCCAGTGCAAGAAAGGGCAATGTCGGAAAAAAAAATACGCAAGTTTAAGTGTTGGTAATATATTGAGTTACAGATGTGGACAAATTTGTTGGTAACCTCCTGTTAAAGAAAGAAAATCCCACAACCAAAATTCAAAAGCAATGTCTGACTTTTATAAGTTAAATTTTAGAAAAAAATTTATTTATTGTCACTTGTCAGTTTCAAGTTATTTTAGTGACCATAGAGGGATTTTCTTTCTTTAACGGAAGGTTACCAACAAATTTGTTCACGTTTGTAAGTGTATGCAGATTACCAAGAGCACCACACCAGGTACATTTTACACCCATCCACAGCAACAACAAAATAAAGTTTGTTGGGGGGAAGGGGGGGGTTTAAGAGAAGTGGGCATTTGGATATTTTTTCGACAATCACATGACCAATAGACACATTTCAGATGGTTAAAACCCATAAAAACACAATTTTTCAGTCAATGACCCCCTTAAAGATTAAGCTGTTAAGATGAATCAATAAATGAATTTGTAAGATTTAACCCACAATCTACAGATATGCCTTTAAAGATCACCTCAACATCATTAATAGTAACTGATTTAAATGTCAGACGTTTCATTACTGGAACTAATGCTCTTGCATGTATAAGCTTAGAAGAGATGCTGCTGTATCATGCAGAGTTCTGATAGTTCTCGAGATTTTGCGTGAATGACTACACACAGTTCACTGATGAAGTGACATATAAACGTGTGATTAAAGTGTTTCCACAATCTTTAGGACCTTGACTTAAAGCTCCCCTATTGTGCCAAATTGTGTTTTGTGGGTTTCAGCCTGAGAAAATACAGCCATGGATCACATGTAAACTATTAAAATATTAAAACGTTCACTTTACCAAGAAATACACACTGCCTTTATTTAAAAAAAAAAAAAAAACTCGAAGGAGCAGATTGCACTTCAAGGGTTTATGATATCACAGACTAACAAGCCCCATCTTCAATTGTCCAAGCTAGCAAAACAAACACACCCTGACTCGATACTAATCCTAATACTGCCCACTCAAAAAAAATCTTTATCCAATCAGATTTGTGACTCATTAATATTAATCAACAGGCTGAAAACTGACTGTTTCAGAAACATCTTCACAGACTTTTGTTTGTTGTTGAGCTGTAAAACAACACTGGAAATATTTTGGGGTCTTTAAAACTGCATATACACCTGCTTGAGGATGTCAAAATGAATCATTAGAAAATGCGTAATATAGGACCATTAATGAGAGTATTTGAGTAACTTGCCTGTGCAGTTGCAGACTTGGCCGTGCCCAGCACAGTGCTGGGCACGGCTGTGTAGCTGAGGGCTGAGCCTTCCGCTCCCTGCTTGAATTGCGCTTGCTGACACTCCAGACAGTTTCTCACAGCCATAGCACACACTGTGAAGGAATGGGGAAAATAGTATGTCAGATCATAATTGAATTATACAGTTGTCAGGGAAATATGTACAATCATGCAATTATTTGCATCGAAAAGCTCCAAGTGAAACAAAAGGGCAAAACGGCAAGAGGGGAGCAGATGCTGAGAGAGAGAAAAACAAAGGAGAAAAAGTGGGGCCGTGACAAGGTCAGCGCTCTGGACAACTCTGGCAGCATCGTTCACTCTTCTCTGCTCCACCTCTCCTCCCAAGGTCATAGTGCAAGGGTGCGCTCTTGAATCACACCCACCGTGTGCAGCTCCCATAACAAATGACACCGCTGGAAGGTGCACATGCTGAGTAGGCAGCAAGACACATCCTTCAAAACAAAAAAATACATATATCTTCTCTTCCAACAACTTTAGCTGGGTTCAGAACTGGCACACTTAACATGTGTAATGTAATGTCCTGCTCGTCTTTTGGCCCCTCCCAACCCCCCACTGCTATGTGCTTGACAACTGACAAATGTTAACTCTGAGGCATTTAGATTACGGAGGAGGGAATTATTCCGTCTGGAAATGGGCTCGCTTTTTCCATTAGGACCACTCTTTCATACGACCATTTATAAAGAGCGAGGGAGAGGGAGGGGTGGAGACGCTAAAACCTTGTTACAGTTTTCCAAAATCAGATTAGGTGCCAGCAATGGGGAGCGCATACCTCATCAAATATTCATTTCATAACGGCTGCTTTCTAAAACCAAACCTGCACTCTGGTGGCATCGTTTTCCCACAGAACACCAGCAGCAGGAGCAAGAGTATCCGGATGGGGGTGGGGTGGGGTGGAGGGGGTGTTCGCGGGATAACAAGTCTGCATTTTGACAGCCGTTTTGTTTCTAACCATCGCCACATGCAAAAGCAAAAACGCATACCTGAATGTGCACCATTAATTCTGCAGAGCAAAACAAGAAAATGATTCAATCAAGTGGAGGCAGCATTGAGCCACTTCCAAACTTACAATATGTATAGTCTGTTGATAAAGTGCACCACACGAAAAAAAAAAACAAAAACAAAGGAAGAATCTAAGAATTTCAGTATATTTTATTCAGTGATTGTGAAGCCAGGCTTTTGATGGTGTCAGGGGAAACTTTAATAGCCTGGAACAGAAGGCTGAAAAAAGCCTAGGGCTATGCAGCAGTTACAGTAAAGCCAAGGCCATTATGAACAACTCACTACATCATGCGTGCAGCCATTTTAGAGTGTTGCCATGCAGTGGGGTTATAATAACACGATAAGAGAGAGGCGATATGAGCAGAGAGAACAAAGCAAAGGGGATGAGAGCAGAAACTGAAGATTGTAGTGGGGAAAAAAGGTGGGGAGCATTGACTGAGACTAGCACGGGGGGGGGGGCGGGGGTACGCCCAGCTGGAAGTTAAAGGAATGGAAAGGAAGCTCAAAAGTGAGCAAAAGCAAAATAACAAATCGGGGAACAAATGGCTAAAAAAGCCCATTAACTGTGTCAGGAATAATGGTAAAGTGCCTACCAAGGCGAAGGCACTGCCGCAGGATTCCCCCTGATGACATGTTTTTCTCAGCCTCGATCTCTGTGAAATTGAGGGAGCTGGCGAAGACGAGGACGTCTACGAGGTTGATGACGCGCTGCAGGAAGGTGACCGAAGCCTCCACCGCCAAACCCTGGGACGGCTCAATGTTCTCAAGTTCGTGCTGTTATAATGACAGGGAAGAAGTAATGGATAATTGCAAACAAAATATTAGGGCATTTTTGTTGTGATCAAGTACTAGTTTACACTGGATGGTTTTTCCTTTGAAAAATAATTTCGTTTTGTATGAAGGGATCGTTATCAAGTGAATAAGGTACTAATGCCAAGTATTGCACAACAGTCATTGTATGTCATCCTGCATGCATTACAAATAAGGAAAATTAAGAATAAAAGTAATTTCATAGACATTTCCATCTGTAATTGGAAGAAATTATTTATACTTTTTAATTAATGAAAAATTTCCCAGGTATTAGATGTATGCATCCTTAAAAATGCAAGAGTATATCAACTCATTTAGCAATAATACACTTAATTCGGAGACGAGTCCACATGTAATGTCTGAAAGTGTGTATTTCTGTGAGCTTGCCAATGTACCGCATCTTCTAAATACTGTAGTTATTCCTACAATAAAAATCAATAAATAGTGAATATGAATACCTCAAAATGCAATAGCACATACAGTATTCATCTTGTCAACAACCATACTTTTTTTCCCATTTGTTAAACAACCTGTCACAATAGTACATCTGTAATATACATGGGATATACTGAGAACGTATCCATACATGTGAAATTTTTTTCCCCATTCAAGTTTAAATTTGGCTACAAGAGGCACAAATAAGCAAAACTAAAAAATGACCACGCTATGAGGAAACTGTTTCTCAGATGGGGTGGTCAGGTCATGGGCAGAGGCAAAGAATCATGTAAGAGTGCTGCTGTCAGTGAGGTCAGACAAGAGTAACGCAAACTAACGTTATTAGGAAGCAGCTAACGGTAGCTTAATGTGATTGGGAAAGGTCAATGTGGATGGATAACTTCCTGTGACCGCAGCCATCAGCCACACACGGGAGTACACACACACACACAAAAAAAAAATCACACACATTGCAAAAGACTTACAGAGGAGGAGGTGGCGGCAGAGAGCAGAGGTAAGATCCCCCCACAGGCCATGATGAGATTGTCCACCACTTGGGAAATGAGGTGTATGCTGTTGTGGACAAACACAACGTTCTCACTGCTGTTCACAAAGTCCAGAATTGTCTTTGTGGAGTGACTGGAGAGGAGAACAAAAATATTGCTTTTGTTAAGAAAATACAGAAGAAAAATCACCTTAAACAGCATCAAAATAGTCAAACACTGTCAAACCTTCAACGAAGGCTATGTGAAATCATGTCAAATTATGGAATATATAGATTAGATCTCGATTATGTGTGATGAATGTATGAACAGTAGGTAGCCTACCGTGTGTTCAAGCATGTAATGTAAAAAAAAAGTTAAAAACAACATGTTTGTACATCTCATCAGCAGCAGAAATTTACGAGCCATCTTCCTGAAAAGGCCTTTCAATCTCCTCAATATCTGTCTCAGGGAGCTTCAGTGGTACTGGGATCTATTTTTAAACTTTGCACTACCAGTGTAAAACATGCTACTATCCAAGTCTTGCCATGTTTTCTCTTAAATGTTGAAAGAATTCTTAATCATATTCTAAAGAAGGCTTTTGTACACACTGTGTGTAGTGTGTAATTAGAAAATGTGCAGAAATAAAGCTCCCATTTTAAACTAGAGGACATCTACTGTTTATAATATGCAAATTTATGACCCAAGGAACAATCGATCAGCAGACTCTCCTTCCTGTTTCCCCTGAGATTTAAAAAGTCTGACACATTTTAATTCCATAAATCGTTACCGTCATCAACTGAATTAGCTAAACCAGACTCAGCGGACTGCTACCCTACCTCCTCCACATCTGGACATCTGTCTCTATAGAGAAGAGCAGATCGGTGAGAAGGCGTTGGTGCATGTGGGACCAGCGGAACTCTGGGATACGAAACATGGTAGAGCGAGGGGCAGAGGAGCTGCTATCTTTTGGCTGGCCAGAAGGATTTGATGATGTTGCTGCAGCTGCTGCCTGACCTTGGCTCGTTTCCTAGGAAAATACAACCAAACACAAAAGACTTCAACACTGGCTGCACCTGAAAGAAAGTGATTCATAAGAATCTTACATTTTCTCTGTTGTCAAAAATTTAAAAATTTGATATTTTTAAACTGATGCATACCACAGTGGAGGTCTCCTTCAGTTCAAGTCTCTTGGTGTCTAAGGCCACGCTGGAAACATCCAGTCTGGCAATTTTGATCTCTTTGGTCTTGCTGACAGAGTTCTCATTCTTACTAGTGTCAGAGGCAGCAGTGCTACTATCAGCTGCACCAGGCAGGGGCTCTCCTCCAGCGGTGCCACTGGTCTCTGAAGGCTGACCAGTTGAGGTGGAGTCTGATGGCACTGCAGCCTCCTGGGCTGTAGAGGGTAGTGTGGTATCTGAGGGCTGCTGGTCTGCAGAAGCATTTTCAGTTGTGGAGGAAGGCTGCTCATCTTCAGCTTTTTCTTTGGGTGGTTCAGGGACATTCTGTTCGGGTGTTTCAAGAGTCCGACTCTCCACAGGAGAAACGTGGGTTGAGGCCTCATCTTTTTCTTCTTTCATTTCATGTTCTTCTGGATCTTTTTCCTTGTCTTTAACTTCATGTTCATCTTCCTTCTTTTTTGATACCTCCCCTTCCTCTCCTGCAGCGGCAGAAGCATGAGAGGACTCTTCTAGGCTATCGTCAGCGTCACTGGGTTGGACCTGGTCACTAACGGACGACAAATCAGCCAGGTCGACGTTAAACATAGAAGCTCCACCCAGGGCGTCGATTTCCTTGTCTGAAGCCACTGGCAGCACCATGTCTGCTTCATTTAAAGAGTCTTCTGTCATGGAGTTTGAAGATTCACCTTTGTGTTCATGCTCAGATTTCTCATCATCTGTGACAGGTGTTTGTGGCTCATCGCTGGCAGACACTGCAGTGACTTGAGCTCCTTCCTCTACTTCTGTATCACCTGCGTCAGGCTGGTTGCTAACTGTAGTGTCAGCAGATGTGCCGGTGCCTGCTTTCTGCTTGTAACATTCATCACTTTGTTTCTCCGTATCAGTCTTTTCTGTCTCCTTCTCTGGCTTCTGCTCCTCTTCTTCTTCTGGCCCGGCCAGGATGTTGGACACAGTAATGGATGCGTGTCCCCTTTCCTCATCAGCCTCCGGCTGGCTGGAGGTAATGGTTGAGCTAGAAGCTGAGTCAGGGGATTTTTGGGACAGCTTGTCCACCGTCAGCTCAATGACAGTAGAGGGAGCGGTCTCCTCTGCAGGTGGCCCATTAACACATTCCATAGTCTCAGAGGATTCGCTGACACCTGAGATGGTGCGGACTGAGCTCAGAGAGCCTGCAGACTCTTGGTGTTGATACTGACGGAACAGACGGGACAGGTTCTCTTTGTGCTGCTCAAAGGCCACCTACAACACAATTAAGTCATAATATTAGAAGAATTATTTGTGTGTGGCATCACTGATCTATGAATTTGCTAGATATGTTAAATTTGTTAAAGGAATAAATCAGACCATCAATGTCATAGTAGCTCATTTCGGCCTGACGAAAATCACCCTGGGAGTGCTCAGATCTCCTGACCATTGACCTTGACCTCAAGCACAACCAAGATACAGACCCATCTAGGATGTGTTGAAAGTCAAGGTCAATGGCTCAGGAAGAATAATGTTTTTAATGAAATCATAAATGACCAGGTCTCCTGACCTTTGCCTTTGACCTCAACCTGGATGCAGACCTACCCGGGGGTCATTGTGAGTGAGTTTGGTGAGCATCAAGCTAATTGCCTTGGAGGAGGAGTGATTTTTCTACCATCATTCAATCGCCCAAGTCTCCTGACCTTTGACCTTGATCACAACTTGGATGAAGACCCACCTGAGGATCACTGTGAGCGAGCTTGGCGAGCATCGAGGCAAATGCCTAGGAGGAGTAGCGATTCCCATGAAATGTGGACGGACGGACGGACTGACCGATGACAGATGGATAGTCACCACATCATCGTAGTAGCTCCTTGCGGCTTTGCCGGAATGAGCTAAAAATACTGGTTAACTACACATCAAAATGCAAGTTTTTGTGGTTGTTACTACACTTTTCAAAAGTAACAAACCAATTTTGACTTCCGGTTATGGCTGCCACGTAGGACGGACGTGTCTCGCTCTGCTCTGCTCCTGGAAAAAAAAAATCGGCAAATAACTCTCTCATTTGGGACAGAACGTATCCCAGCATTTGGGCGAGGATATGTCGGCGAAGCCTAAGGCTGGAAAACCAGGAAAAGGAAAAAGCGAGCCGCCGAAACAGTCCAAATTAACGGACTTTCAGGTCTGTGACGCAGCAAACAAAACTCCATATATGGCGGAGGAGGCTGGCAACGCTGCGATTTCTGCGGGGAATGGCGCAGATGCGCTGATGGCAGCCATGAGTTCAATGAGAGCGGACTTTTCCTCTAGATTTGATGGGATTATGACAGCGTTGGAAGGAATAAGAAAGGAATTGGGTGACTGTGTAGAACGAACGGCGCAGATGGAGCTCCGTCTCGCTAGTGCTGAAGATGACGTCACCCGTCTTCAATTAAAGGTGCGCACTTTGGAAAAAAAAAATAAATCTCTGGAAGATAATATTTTGGATTTGGAATCTCGGTCGAGACAGAATAATTTGAGGCTGGTGGGTCTTCCAGAGGAATCAGAAGGTCGGGACGTATGTTCCTTTCTGGAAAAGTGGATTCCGGAGGTGCTGGGCAGCGAGGAGTTGCAATCAGCAGTGGTTCTGGAAAAAGCACATCGTATTGGCCCACGGAGAGATAAGGGACCGCCGAGGACCTTAATTATGAAGTTTCTTAGCAACAGAGACAGGATGAAGATCTTCAACGCTGCACGTGCTAAAGGAGAGATTAAACACCAGGACCAGCAGGTGCGGTTCTACCCAGATTTGGCCACAGGAATCCAGCAATTGAGGAAGCAGTTTGATCCCGTACGTAAGGAGCTGCGCAACCTTGGGATTCGTCATGGTGTAATCTATCCTGCGAGACTGCTGACCACGTATGAGGGCAGAACCCACATCTTCAAGACCCCAGAGGAGGCGCAGGAGTTCATCAAGAAGATCAAAGAAGAAGAAGAGACTGGTGGGAGCTAAGCATGAACAAAATATAAGGTAGAATAATTAAGCATTTGCACAGGCATCTGACTGACTTGAAGTAAATAGTAAGTTTACAAAATATAGATTGTATTATATATTAAAAAAACAAAACAAAAACAAAACAAACAAACAAAAAAAAAAAACTATGATGTACAAAGTTGTTAAAAATTTTGGAGTTAAGTTGGAAAACTACAGAGGAGAGTTAATGTTACGTCATTAAAAGCAGTAGAGTTAGGGTGATTGGGAGGATGAAGAAGGAGTGGCTTAGGCTGTTCCCCGTGGGTGTGGAACGGTCGATGGCTATATCGGGAGACAGAATTTTTCTTTTGATTTTGGGGGGTTTGCCACAAGTGTGGGAAGGGGAAATTTGTTTGTGTGTAGTTTGTAGGATGAATGTTCAACCACTCATGTTTTTGCTTCTCTGTATGAGCATGTTTACACTGCAAGGTAATCCCAAACTCTCTATTGATCATGGACCAAAGTGTTAATCTTAATTTAACTTCATGGAATTGCAGAGGTCTACAAAATTTAAAAAAACTTAAACAAGTTATGAATAAAATAAAGGACATGGGTTCAAGAATTGTGTTTTTACAAGAAACTCATCTGATAGAGGAGGATGTTAAAAGAATTAGGAGTAGATGGCAGGGAAGTGTATTCACCTCTTCATTTTCATCCCGAGCCAGGGGAGTTATGACTCTCATACATAAATCAGTTCCTTTTCAAGTGAAAAATGTAATTGGAGACAAATTTGGAAGATATGTAATCATTCAAGGTTCTTTGCTATTAGAAAATATAAATCTTGTGAACTTATATGGTCCCAATATAGATGATCAGAAGTTCTTTGCTAATTTATTTCTCATCTTATCATCACTTACAGGGCAACATATAATAGCAGGGGATTTTAATTGTACATTGAATCCAGGTGTGGATAGATCAACAGGACTGGATTGTACGCACATTGGATGTAGGATGACTATTAATCATTTTATGAAAGAATTGAGATTGTTAGATATATGGAGAGAAATGAAACCACAAGTTAAAGCCTATTCTTGTTATTCCAGTACCTACAAGACATTCTCACGTATTGATTATTTTTTGATTTCCACAGAATTAAGGTCCAAGATTCAAAACTGCTTTTATGATAACATCGTGATCTCTGATCATGCACCCTGTTGTCTAATATATGTAGATAAAAAATTGACAAAGGAATCAGGTAGATGGCAATTTCAGCATAAATGGCTTCAGGATGAGGAATTTGTCAAGTATATAGAAAAACAGATAGACGAGTTCTTTGACATCAATACTACACAAACATCAGCATGTGTAAAGTGGGAGGCTTTCAAAGCTTTTATTAGGGGACATATTATTAGTTATACAGGATCAAAATCTAAGAAGACTCGAGAGGAGAGAGCTAAATTGGAACATAAAATAAAAAATCTTCAGGAAAAAGTGTATGCAGGAAGTGACCCAAGGTTGGAGAATGAATTACTGATTTTGAGAGCTGAATACGACAAAAAATCAGCGAATAGAGCTGCCTCGAGTCTTCTAAGATTGAAACAATCTTTTTATGAACAAGGTGAAAAATCAGGAAAATTATTAGCATGGCAGATTAAACAATTGGAAATTAAAACACCAATTACCAGTATTATAAGTAAAGGACAGGTAGTTATAGATCCTTTAGAAATTAATAGAGCCTTTAGAGATTACTATGAAAAATTATATGATACCAAAAATGAACCTGATTTAACAAAACTAAATGGGTTTTTGAACGAACTATCTATACCGTGTATTCCAAATGAAAACAGGGAGATATTGGAGTCTAAAATTAGTCAAGAAGAAGTTGGGCTAGCCATTGATAATATGAAATCAGGAAAAAGTGCAGGACCAGATGGTCTTCCAGTTGACCTTTATAAAAAATTTAAGAATAAATTAATAAAACCTTTTTTGGAAATGGTTTTAGAAGCATTTCAAAATAATAATTTACCATCATACATAAATAATGCCTTAATTATACTGCTGCCAAAACCAGGTAAGCCCTCTAATAAATGTGAAAATATGAGACCAATAAGCCTATTAAACGCCGACCTTAAGATAATCTGTAAAATTTTAGCAAGACGAATACAAGAAATTTTACCAAATATTATTAATCGAGATCAGAATGGCTTTATAAAGGGTAGACAAGGCTTCCATAATGTAAGAAGACTATTTAATATTATTTATTTTAATAAAGAAGCACCGGATACAGCTCTCCTATCATTGGACGCCGAAAAGGCCTTTGATAGAGTTGAATGGCCCTTTCTTTTTGAAGTCCTACAAAGGTTTGGACTTGGAAATAATTTCATAAAATGGGTTCAAATAATATACAATAATGCTACAGCAGAAATCCTAACAAATAACAATATTTCAAAACCAATAAAAATCAATAGAGGATGTCGACAAGGCTGTCCACTTTCACCTTTACTGTTTACTATGGCAATTGAACCTTTAGCGATAGCGATACGTTTACATTCACAAATATATGGAATTAAAGTTGGACCAACAGAACATAAAATCTCCCTGTACGCCGATGATATAATTTTGTTTATGTTGAATCTAAAAAAATCAATTCCAACCTTGTTGAATTTAATAAAGAATTTTGGGGAAATATCAGGATATAAAATAAATAAAACTAAATCTTCAATATTAATGCTAAATGAGACCCAGAGAAATTACCCAGCCCCTGAGGTAAATCAATTCAATGTTGTAAATCAGTTTAAATATTTAGGAATCCAAATTATGCCTAAGCTAGAATCAGTCGCCAGTGTCAACTATGAAGCCTTAATGTCAGATATCAGTGAGTTAACTCAGAGATGGATGTCACTACCAATGTCGATGATCGGGAGAATCAATATACTTAAAAGTAATATTTTACCTAAAATACTTTATTTATTTCAATACATTCCCTTATCACCACCTTTAGATCTATTCTCAAGAATAAAAAAAAAGTTAGTGGAATTTATATGGAACAACAGGAGGGCTAGATTACGTTTGTCTTTATTATATTTACCATTTGATCGTGGAGGTCTGAAATGTCCAAATTTTATGTTGTATTATTGGTCGGCACAACTGAGGTCTATGACATATTATTTTTCATCAAATGATCTCCCTCACTGGACTGAAATGGAATCATACAATTTACCTTTACCTCTTCCCATATTCATATACTCAGATTCGGCAAAAAAATTACAAAAACAAGTTAAAAATCCATTTGTAAAGCATATGATCAAAATATGGTGTGAAGCTAAAAACTATTTAAAAGAACCACAGTTATTGTCACAATTTAGTCCAATATGGGGTAATCAATATTTTAAACCAGGGAGAGCGGACGCTGTATTTAAAGTATGGAATTTAAAAGGGATACAAAAGATTCAGGATTTATATTTGCCATGTGCAGACAACATAATGTCTTTTGAAGAGCTGAGGATCAAATTTAATCTCAATAGAACACATTTTTTTAAATATCTTCAACTTAGAAACTTTATTCGATCAAATCAAAATAAAGCTCTCACTCGACCTATTTATTCATCCTTGGAAAAAATGATGATGAAAGATAGTAAAAGAAAGGGTATTATTTCAGAGTTTTATAACTCATTGACACTATCTTCAAGTGAAAATTCACTGAAAAGATTAAACTACTGGAAAGAAGATCTGCAAATTGAAATTTCGGAGGAACAATGGGAATTGGCTTGTACAGAAGCTCAAACCAAATCAATAAATGCACGCCTTAAATTGATACATTTCAAATGGTTAATGCGGATGTATGTTACACTGGAGGAGTTAAATAGATATAACAAAAATATACCAGATACATGCACAAAATGCATGGAAAGTAAAGGAACCCTATTTCATTGTTTATGGGAATGTAGATTAATAAGAATGTTTTGGGAAGAGGTGAGGGTAACAATTGAAAAAATAATCTCAAAACAAATCATATTGAATCCTAAACTGTTTTTGTTGGGTCTGTACCCAGAAAAGCATAATTTTAATAAAAGTGAAAGAACATTCATAGACCTCAGTTTGCTTAATGCCAAAAAATGTATTGCACTATTATGGAAAAAGACTCATAGACCAGATGTGACTCAGTGGTTAAGACAGATGTTAACAAACCTTCCATTAGAAAGAATAACATATATACTAAAATCAAAGGAAATTGTGTTTGAGAATATATGGAGACCTTTTATTGATTATGTAAAAAATTTAAACATAACTCTTGAAGAAGAAGGTGAATGATGTGTGTGGACCTTGTAAATTCCAAACTGGTGAACATAATATGTATACTTATGTATTGGATTGTCTAGACTAAACAGAGGAGCATTGTTGAAGATTTGATTTTGTTGGTGGTTGTTGGTGTTTTTAGTGCATTTTTTTTTTTTTGTAGTACTTTAGTGTTAGTGTTTGATTGTTTGTATCATGTTTGTTAAAAAAAAAAAAAAAGGTTCAATAAAGATATTGTGGGAAAAAAAACAAACCAATTTTAAGGGAATAGAAGACTGAAAGTAAATGCAACAAACTATGTGCAATAATAAATCAAATATAAAATGTAATCAATATTGGTACTTTATCTAAGAATGAAAGCTTCGTTTTGAGTGCATTGAGCCCACTTAATGCAACAAGGGAGAACAAACACAAGACATCGCTTTTTCTTCACCTAATACCAAAGGGCACTCATTACGTAAACATTTGTTCCTGTAAAAATATAAAATGATAAAGCATTCTTTGAGGTGTGCCT
Source organism: Pholidichthys leucotaenia (assembly GCA_020510985.1). NCBI lineage: Eukaryota > Metazoa > Chordata > Actinopteri > Cichliformes > Pholidichthyidae > Pholidichthys > Pholidichthys leucotaenia. The sequence goes on from CM035848.1 coordinate 214,871,897, forward strand.
AACTTGTATTAAGACCTTTTTGTCTCTCCTGTTTTACCACAATGTAAAGCCGGATTTAAGAGGACTTTCCGAAGTCATGATTAACATTATGAGGTCACCTTACTGTTTTCATAAAGTCTACAGAAAATAATATAATGTTATATATATTTATTGGGACAAATATTATCCATCTGAAAATACTCACCTGAAACTTTAAATTCACAGATGTAAATAAAGAGAAAAATGTTCTCAGATAAAAGAAAAAATAGAGAGATATTGGGAAACACTTTTTTAAAGTCTTCAGTTAACATTTTTTCATGCTCTTAAAGGTTTGGACAGTTAAAAATAAATAAATAACACATGCATTACATGTAGTAAATAAAATGGCAACTGTTGACCAATTTATTTTTCTTAGAAGTAGACTGTTAATATTTGGAAAATTGAAATATTTTTATATTTATTTTATTTATATTATAGTAATTTTTCTATCTCCTGTAATTAAACTCCACCAAGAAGAAGAAGAAGAAGAAGAAGCCATCTCTATTGTCATTCAGTCCATACAGCCAATCATGTACAGTAGAACGAAATTACATTTCTCCTATCTACAATGTTAATCACATGTAGAATCAGAGGAGTCACTGCCATGCAAGGCACCGCCACAAACAACTTCTCCTTCCCCCATTCTATTATGCTGAGCACCAAGCTAGAAGGCAGGAAGTACCATTTTTATATGGTCTTTAGTATGACCCGGTCAGGACTTGAACCCCCAACCTTCCGGTTGTGGGGCGGATGGCTCTATCAACTAGGTCACCACTCCAGTAGTGGCTATGTTGTTGCATGCATTCAATTGTTTATTTAGTTTGTAGCCACACATGTGACTTACTTAATGCCTTACATAATGCCTCACATCTTAGATAAGAACAAGTGCAGAGTTTCCTTGGGGATAACAGGAAGCTGTGAAAGTGTAATCTTTGATATGCGAGAGACGGCTTGGAGGAGCCTTTGTGTGCCAAGAGACTGCTTGGAGGATCCTTTGGGGCCAAAGACTGTGAGGGGGATGCTAAGGGATTTATGAGGAAATGCAATGTGATCTTTTATGTGAATGCATTGTGACCTTTTGATATGCAGAAGGACCTGAGTATATAAGTGAAGAGTTCTGTGTGAGAGGTCCTCTTTTCTACTATGCTCATGAGAGAGAATGTGTAATAAACTGATTGAGACCAACTTGCCTCATCATTTACACATTCTACAACTTATTCATTTGTGTGTTAGTAGCATCACTCATAAAAAGGTTAGAAATGCAAACAAGGACCAAGTTGTCAGATCCTGGACGTTATCTGAAATCCTATCATCCTAAAAAACAAACAAAAAAAAAATTAAGTTTCCAAAGCCAAGAAAGAAATGAAGTTCCCTGTCAGATGTTTTGATGTTCAACAGCAGAAATAAAATTTTTAAGTGGAAAATGTGCTGCCTTGGCAGAGGCTTGTGCTTTCTGGGTGTTTTCTAGTTCCATTTATATACAGTGGTGTGAAAAAGTATTTGCCCCCTTCTCGATTTCTCATTTTTTTTGTGTATTTGTCACACTTACACTACCGTTCAAAAGTTTGGGGTCACTCAGACAATTATTTTGTGTTTTCCATGACAAGTCACACTTATTTACCACCATGAGTTGTAAAATGAATAGAAAATATAGTCAAGACATTGACAGTTAGTTAGTTAATTCCCTTCACGCCATGAAGGCGCATGGGGCGGCGCCCATCTCCGTTTCTCTGACCCCTAGGCCACACAGCTACTGTAAGTAGTGAAAGCTACAGTGGGGGGTCAGTCCTCTGGTAGCCCTGTGCGTAACTTTACTTTCCCCGTTCCATTATGCGGAGCACCACGCTAGAAGGCAGAAAGTACCATTTTTATATGGTCTTTGGTATGACCCGGCCGGGATTTGAACCCCTGCCTCCCGGGTGTGGGGCGGATGCTCTACCAACTGAGCCACCACTCCGGTTCAAGACATTGACAAGGTTAGAAATAATGATTTGTATTTGAAATAATAATTTTTTCCAGATACTCATCCTGCTCAAAGGAAGGTCAGTTTTTTTTTTTTTTTTTTTTTTTTTTTTTGTTACTTATTTGTACCCGTAGGTAGACTTGGTTTGCAGTCTGGTGACAAGCCACTGGCTGCTGGTCGCTGCGTGCGCAAGCGCCCTAAACCTACATGTTTTTGGTATGCGGGAGGAAACCGGAGAAATCCCGGAGTAAACCCGCGCAACACGGGGAGAACATGCAAACTCCACACAGCTCACTGTTGGTCGGGGGCTGGGATCGAACCCACGATCTCATGATCCCCGCGATCCCCCGGCCGAGGGTAAAACTGTGCTGCCACAGTGCTAAACCACTGCGCCACCGTGCAGCCAAGTTTTATAGCTTCTCTAACCAGCTAAACTGTTTTCAGCTGTGCTAACATGATTGCACAAGGGTTTTCTAATCATCCATTAGCCTTCTGATGCAATGAGCAAACACATTGTACCATTAGAACACTGGAGTGATAGTTGCTGGAAATGGGCCTCTATACACCTATGTAGATATTGCACCAAAAACCAGACATTTGCAGCTAGAATAGTCATTTACCACATTAGCAATGTATATTAGATATTAGAGTGTATTTCTGATTAGTTTAAAGTTATCTTCATTGAAAAAAAACAGTGCTTTTCTTTCAAAAATAATGAAATTTCTAAGTGACCCCAAACTTTTGAACGGTAGTGTAAATGTTTCAGATCATCAAACAAATTTAAATATTAAACAAGGATAACACAAGTAAACACAAAATGCAGTTTTTAAATAAAGGTGTTTATTATTAAGGGTAAAAAAAAAAATCCAAACCTACATGGCCCTGTCTGAAAAAGTAACCCCCCCCCCCCCCCATCCCATTAAAACATAAATTAACTGTGGTTTATCACATCTTTGGAAAGCTAAGTTCAATTTCTTTAGCCACACCCAGGCCTGATTACTGCCACACCTGTTCTTAATCAAGAAATCAATTAAATAGACCTGCCTGACAAAGTGAAGTAGACCAAAAGTTCCTCCAAAGCTAGACATCATGCTACGATCCAAAGAAATTCAGGAACAAATGAGAAACAAAGTAACTGAGATCTATCAGTCTGGAAAAGGTTATAAAGCCATTTCTAAAGCTTTGGGACTCCAGTGAACCACAGTGACAGCCATTATCCACAAATGGCGAAAACATGGAACAATGCTGAACCTTCCCAGGAGTGGCCGGCTGACCAAAATCACCCCAAGAGCGCAGCAACGATTCATCCAAGAGGTCACAAAAGACCTTACAACAACATCCAAAGAACTGCAGGCCTCACTTGCCTCAGTTAAGGTCAGTGTTCATGAATCCACTGTAAGAAAGAGACTGGGCAAAAATGGCCTGCATGACAGAGTTCTAAGACGAAAACCACTGCTGAGCAAAAAGAACATAAAGGCTCATCTCAATCTTGCCAGAAAACATCTTGACGATCCCCAAGACTTTGGGAAAATACTCTGTGGGCTGATGAGACAAAAGTTGAACTTTGGGGAAGGTATGTGTCCCATTACATAAGGTGTAAAAGTAACACAGTATTTCAGAAAAGGAACATCATACCAGTAGTAAAATATGGTGGTGGTAGTGTGATGGTCTGGAGCTGTTTTGCTGCTTCAGGACCTGGAAGACTTGCTGTGGTAAACGGAACCATGAATTCTGCCATCTACCAAAAAATCATGAAGGAGAATGTCCGGCCATCTGTTCATGACCTCAAGCTGAAACGCACTTGGGTTCTGCAGCAGGACAATGATCCAAAACACACCAGGAAGTCCACCTCTGAATGGCTTAAGAAAAACAAAATGAAGACTTTGGAGTGGCCTAGTCAACATCCTGCCCTGAATCCAATTGAGATGCTGTGGCATAACCTTAAAAGGGTGGTTCATACTTGAAAACCCTCCAATGTGGCTGAATTACAACAATTCTGTAAAGATGAGTGGGCAAAAATTCCTCCACAGCGCTGTATAAGACTCATTGCCAGTTATCGCAAATGCTTGATCGCAATTGTTGCTGCTAAGGGTGGCCCAACCAGTTATTAGGTTTAGGCAGCAATCACTTTTTCACACAGGCCCATGTAGGTTTGGATTTTTTTCCCCCTAATAATAAACACCTTCATTTAAAAACCATTTTGTGTTTTCTTGTGTTATCTTTGTCTAATATTTAAATTTGTTTGATGATCTGAAACATTTAAGTGTGACAAACATACCAAAAAAAATGAGAAATCAGGAAGGGGCAAACACTTTTTCACACCACTGTACACTAATTTACACATTATGCTTTTCAGCTAGGTGTCACATCATGCCCCAAAATCCTGTTAAAAACATAATGTAAGCAGAAGGTTCTCAAAATGTTAGTTTGGCATTTCTTCAACAACAGAGCAGTGGGACCATTTGAGGCTAAGTGCACCATATTTATACTTTCTCTCGCTTATGTGCAACTGCCCACGGCCTATTAGCCTCTATCAGTCTTCTTACCATCTGATACAGGTATACTAGACTGCTAGTCTATAACAACAATGCTCTGCAGTGGCATTTGAGGAAGAGCCCATCCATGTAAGCAGTCATAGATTAGCAGTAGATACTATTAGTGTGTACCTCCTCACTGTGCTGAGTGCGTGTCCAGCATCGGCAAATCCTCCCACGCCTAATTTAAGACCTTGCATTAATCACTAGGATTGGAGGACAGAAAGTCAAAGATGGGTTGCTGGTGGAGGGGAAGGGGGTGAAACTAGGCCTACTTTGCTGCTTTTTTACCTGAGGCTATTTGGACAGAAGGAAAAAGAGAGAGAGAGAAACAGGGAGAGAGAGTCAGAATAAAACAAAGAAAACAAGAAAGCTGGAAAGAAAAGAAAAAGGGACCTGGAATGAACACTTTGATAGTGGAAGAAAGAAAGGAGGAGAAAGAAGCTGATTATTTGTAATTAATTAGGCGTTATTGTTCTAAATTAGCCTGCTACATGTGTGCTCATTAATCTTCTGTAGTGGGAAGCAGTGATTGGTAATCCATAGCCGTTTTCTGAGTGCACAGCCTGTTCTAAATATGCCAGCGGTCCGTCCCTTTCTCTCTTCCTCCCGCTTTTCCCAGTGATCACACAGCGAGACCTTCATCCCATTAGTTTGAGCTTAATTTGACATTTAGCATTTTTAGCAATTAAAAGGCTGCATTCAGAGTGCGCCGCTACGGAAATTATGCAGGAAAGCGGCGCAGCACATAACGTCATAGACTCAGGATGCAGTCTCTACATTAAGATGATGTATGTTGCCTTAAAGGGAGCTCTGTAACGGATCCAGTTACCATTAGTAGAGGTAGTACATGTCTGTGGTTTTTTGAAAGAGCATTTAGCTTTGCTACAATATACAGAAACTGCCTTGGGTGGCTAAGACATCAGTGCTGATCTAATCTAATTTTCATTCTTCTCCAAGTCTCGGTCTGGCCTTAGTGGGTTGTGGAAAAATGTTATGGTAATGTACAAAAACATGGTGGGCTTTTCTAATGTGACAGGTGACATGGTATTAACGGGGAGCCACACAATCAGATCAGCCGAGAGATTTGAAATGCTTCAGCTAACAAACAAAAAGACAAGGCAGCAAAACCTCACCATGGCAACATTGTAAAAATTTTCTTGCTAAATTCCTCCCGAGGTCAAAATTTCCTGGATGAATCACAGTTTTAGTTATTTATTTATTATATATATGTATATATACTGTATATATATATATATATATATATATATATATACATACACTACCGTTCAAAAGTTTGGGGTCACCCAGACAATTATTTTGTGTTTTCCATGAAAAGTCACACTTACTTACCACCATGAGTTGTAAAATGAATAGAAAATATACAGTAGTCAAGACATTGACAAGGTTAGAAATAATGATTTGTATTTGAAATAATAATTTTTTCCTTCAAACTTTGCTTTCGTCAAAGAATCCTCCATTTGCAGCAATTACAGCATTGCAGACCTAACATGATTGCACAAGGGTTTTCTAATCATCCATTAGCCTTCTGACACAATGAGCAAACACATTGTACCATTAGAACACTGGAGTGATAGTTGCTGGAAATGGGCCTCTATACACCATCCATCCATCCATCCATCTTCTACCGCTTTTCCGGAGGTCCGGGTCGCGGAGGCAGCAGTTCAAGCAGAGAAGCCCAGGCTTCCCTCTCCCCAGCCACCTGCTCCAGCTCTTCAGAGGGGATACCAAGGCGTTCCCAGACTAGCTGGGAGACATAGTCTCTCCACCGAGTCCTGGGTCTGCCCCGGGGTCTCCTCCCAGTGGGACGTGCCTGAAACACCTCAAGTGGGAGGCGTCCAGGAGGCATCCTAATCAGATGCCCATACCACCTCAACTGACTCCTTTCAATGGAATCCCCCTCATGGATCGTCACCTTATCGTGGTGGGGGGGTTTGCGTGCCCCAGTGATCCCAGGAGCTATGTTGTCCGGGGCAATTTGCCTCTGATAGGGTCTCCCAAGACAAACTGGTCCTGGGTGAAGGGCCAGACGAAGAACGATCCAACAGACTCTCATGATAAATTGTATATCAAGGATTCAGTGTACCCCGCCCGGTATGGGGTTACCGGGGCCCCACCCTGGAGCCAGGCCTGGGGGAGGGGCTCGAAGGCTAGCGTCTGGTGGCCGGGTTTCCACCCATGGGACCCGGCCGGGCTCAGCCCGAAGGAGTTACATGGGTCCGCCCTCCAGTAGGTTCACCACCTGCAGGAGGGATCATGGAAGTCCGGTGCTATGTGGATTAGGTGGCAGTCAAAGGCGGAGACCTTGGCGGACTGATCCCAAGCTTTCTAAACTGGCCTCTATACACCTATGTAGATATTGCACCAAAAACCAGACATTTGCAGCTAGAATAGTCATTTACCACATTAGCAATGTATAGAGTGTATTTCTGATTAGTTTAAAGTTATCTTCATTGAAAAAAAGTGCTTTTCTTTCAAAAATAAGGAAATTTCTAAGTGACCCCAAACTTTTGAACGGTAGTATATATATATATATACTGTATATATATATATATATATATATATATATATAGTATATATATATACAGTATATATACGTATATATATACGTATATATATATAGATAGATAGATAGATAGAGAGAGAGAGAGAGAGAGAGAGAGAGGGGATATAAAAAGTCTCACACCCCTGTTCAAATGCCAGGTTTTTATGATGTAAAAATGAGACCAAATAAATCATTTCAAAACTTTTTCCAACATTAATGTGATCTATAACCTGTACAACCCAACTGAAAAACAAACTGAAATCTTTCAAGGGGAAAAATAAAAAACTTAGAATAACCTGGTTGCATAAATATGCACACCCTGTTATAGCTGGCTGTGTTCAGAATTAACCAATCACATTCAAAGTCATGTTAAATGGCAGTCAGCACACACCTACCACCATTTAAAGTGCCCCTGATTAACCCCAAATAAAGTTCAGCTGTTCTAGTAGGTTTTTCCTGACATTTTTGTAGCAACATCTTACAGCACAAGCCATGGTCCGCAAAGAGCTTCCAAAGCATCAAAGGGATCTCACTGTTCAAAGGTATCAGTCAGGAGAAGAGTACAAAAGAATTTCTAAGGCATTAAGTATACCACGGAACCAAGTGAAGACAGTCATCATCAAGTGGAGAAAATATGGCACAATAGTTACATTACCAAGAACTGGACGTTCCTCCAAAATTGATGAAAAGACGAGAAGAAAACTGGTCAGGGAGGCTGCCAAGAGGCAGACAGCAACATTGAAGGAGCTGCAGGAATTGTGGGCAAGCACTGACTGTTTAGTACATATGACAACAATCTCCCGTCTTCTTCATATGTCTGGGCTATGGGGTAGGGTGGCAAGATGAAAGCCTTATCTCATGAAGAAAAACATCCAAGCCTAGCTACATTTTGATTCTTCTGATTCTACTATGGGGTGTGTGTGATTTACACTGTAGATAGGATAAAGTACAATTTCATTCTACTGTACATGATTGGTTGTATGGTTGAATGACACTAAAGGGTGATTTAATTTTTTAATTAATTTAATACTTTGTTGCAGCACCTTTGGCTTTTATTACAGTACTCAGTTTTCTTTTGATCGGAGTCTATCAGCATGGCACATGTTGATGTGGCAATATTGGCCCACTCTTCTTGGCAAAAACACTCCAAATCTGTCAGATTACGAGAGCTTCTCCTTTGCACAGCCCTCTTCTAATCACCCCACAGATGTTCAATTGGATTCAGGTCTGGATCTTAATCTTCTTTTGGTGAAGCCATTCTTTTGTTTATTTGGATGTGCACTTTGGGTCACTGTCGTGCTGAAACATGAAGTTCATCTTCAACTTTCTAGCAGAAGCCTGAAGGTTTTGTGCCAACACTGACTGGTATTTGGAGCTGTTAATAATTCCCTCCACCTTCACTAAGGCCCCACTTCCACCTGAAGAAAAACAGCCCCAAAGCATGATACTGCCACCACCATGCTTCAGTGTAGGTATGGTGTTCTTTTGGTGATGAGCAATGTTGTGTTTGAGCCAAATATACCTTTTGGAAATATGGCCAAAAAGTTCAACTTTGGTTTCATCGGACCAGAACACATTTTCCCACATGCGTGTGGGAGATTTTAAATGTGTTTTTGCCAAATGTCGCTCGGCTTGGATGTTTTTCTTCATCAGATAAGGCTTCCATCTTGCCACCCTATCCCATAGCCCAGACATATGAAGAAGACGGGAGATTGTTGTCACATGTACTAAACAGTCAGTACCTTCCCAAAATTCCTGAAGCTCCTTCAGTGTTGCTGTCGGCCTCTTGGCAGCCTCCCTGACCAGTTTTCTTCTCATCTTCTCATCAATTTTGGAGGGACATCCAGTTCTTGGTGATATAACTGTTGTGCCATATTTTCTTCACTTGATGATGACTGTCTTCACTTGGTTCCATGGTATACTTAATGCCTTGGAAATTCTTTTGCACCCTTCTCCTGACTGATACCCTTTGAACAATGAGATCCCTCCGATGCTTTGGAAGCTCTTTGCGGACCATGGCTTGTGCTGTAAGATGTTACTACAAAAATGTCAGGAAAAGCCTACTAGAACAGCTTAACTTTATTTGGGGTTAATCAGGGGCACTTTAAATGGTGGCAGGTGTGTGCTGACTGCCATTTAACATGAGTTTGAATGTGATTGGTTAATTCTGAACACAGCCACATCCTCAGTTATAAGAGGGTGTGCATATTTATGCAAACAGGTTATTTTAGGTTTTTTATTTTTTTCCCCTTAAAAGATTTCAGTTTGTTTTTCAACTGGGTTGTACAGGTTATAGGTCACATTAATGTTGGAAAAAGTTTTGAAATGATTGATCTTGGTCTCATTTTTTTTTTACATCACAAAAACCTGGCATTTGAACAGAGGTGTGAGACTTTTTATATCCTCTGTGTGTGTGTGTGTGTGTGTGTGTGTGTGTGTGTGTGTGTGTGTGCGTGCATTTGTTTTAATGTTGACTTTGTTTATTCTCATGAATGAACTGTGGAACAGATGCAAAACTGTTACAGTTAGGTGAGGGTCAGGCTGGTGAAGCACTGATCCTCTGAGACCCCCGTAGTAGGAGCATGGGAGTCCCCATTTAGATCACCGATAGATAGATAGCAACCACAAAACAAGGACAAAATGGGGAGGGCAGCGTGGCTCTAATCCGATTAGCTAAATGCAATTCCTCCTGCAAAATCAATGTCATCTGCTACTGCACTTCTACTCCTGCAGTTTCAAATCATTCACAATATCTTCCTTCTTAAAACATTTTTCCTGTTAGTTTACTCCGCTTGCTTGATCCTGTGACATTCATGCATATCTTGTAGCTTTTTGCTTTAATTTTTATCAGAAATGAGGAAGACAAACTGTGAACACCTGAAAATAACACAATCAGATAAACCTGTGAGATTTATGTGAGACTGTAATCTCCCCATTGTGGGATTAATAATGGTTTATCTTATCTTTATTTTTGCAATATAACAATCATACAATTCTCTTTCAATTTTCCATTATATTTTCAATAATAATAATGCATTAGATTTATATGGCAAGATGCTTTACAATGCATACGTTATTCATTCACTCCAAAGACAATCGTAGTGGTAAGCTACTACTGTAGCCACAGTTTCCCTGGGGCTGTGAAAGGCTGGCTTATGTAACATTTCCTCTTATTGGCATCTTTTGTCTCTCTCTCTTGGACTGTACTCTATTTTCAATGTTTTTCAACCCCATACAGGGTTTCCTGGGAAATTGTCTGCTTTCACTTCTTAATTGGTCTACAAAATTGCAAATAATTTGCCATTGTTGCATGTTACCAATGCATGGGTTTGCTTTTTTTTCTTTTGCTATTTTTTGGACCAATTAAAAAGTGAAATTATGACTATTTCCAATGGAACCCTGAATATTCGGGGAAACCCTGGTTGAAAAACACTGCTCTATTTGGCAAGAAATAAAGCTACAGTGTTGTTTATAATACCTACATAATGACCAAAGCTAAAGACTGGAGGGCTAAAATATTCTAAACTCGTAAGATTATAAGGCTCACCATTGCATAATTACTCAAAAGCTTTTAACACTAACTGGTTTAATAGTATAATTTCAATACACATATTTTCTAATCTAGACATATTTGGTCAGAACTGTTGCCAATTTCTTATTTCATTTATTTTAGCTGGAAAATATTCAAAAGGTAGAATATGGGAAGTTATCCTGCAGCAGGAGTGTGAAGGGTACTGGGACCTTCACGCCTTGAGCTCTCCTCTTTTGGAGATCTTTGATTTGTGTGCAGAGATAGACGAGGGGCACCTTGGGTGGAGCGTGTGGGAAGCCTGTTGTGTCAGCATGCCCACCTGCACAAACGTCTGTGTGCTCAGAGAGAGACGCTAACCTGCCATGACTGGCTATGAGACAAGCATTTCAAATTATGAGGAACATTACAACTCTGTTAAGTGCTGACGGTCCTTCTCTTCGACAGCATTCGGGCATCCACATATACTCAAAGAAATCAGCAAAACCCTACACGCAATTAAGAAACTCAAAGGATTTTCTTGTAGCTAAGAGTAAAAGACTTGCCGTAGATCCTGGAAGTTAATAGAAATTGCAGCTTAGGTAATATGAAAAATACTCTCCAGAACACGTGTTCAGCTTTTGGTCAAACTGTCTATGGGCTTCCCAATCGGATGATTCCACAACAGCTGACACAAGGTAAATTCAATCACAAAAGACTTTGTAAATGGAAGGGGAAAAAAATATGTATTTGTGCATGTATATCAGCGCTCATGAAGGTTCCTGGTGGGCTGGTTGTACTTATGAGCCTTTGTTTCTCTGATTGTTCTCGCACGGTTCCGATGAATATTCATTGGGCTTGGAGAGGAGGAGGGCTTGCCAGAGCCCAAGAGAGAAGGAGGGCAAAGAGAAAATAAGCCCGGTAACTTACACACACACACACTAATGCACACAAACACAGCCCTGCAGCAGTGGGAGGAGATAGCAACAGTGACAAACAGCTTTGGTGCTACAAAGGTGGCAGGAAATCTATCAAACGGGACAATAAAATTGCAATTGAGTTTCTTTAGCTTTTTTTTTTTTTATAGTAGATGCATGTATCTTGGTGGCTAGCACCCACTCTAGCTATCCATTTCACAGACGGGTCCTACACTGTGGCAGCATGTTTGTGTGTGCAGACAATTGTACGAGCACGCTTGTTAACACACAATGTATGTGTGAAATTAGAACTGCAAATGTAGCCAAGAAGATAAAAGTAATAATCTTGTGGAAATTATAGATTTAAAAAAAAAAAAAAGGAAATTACAGCCGGTTGTAGAGCGTTCCACACAACACGCCACAGCTTACCTCTTATAGAGTAAGATCTGATTGATAAATAGCGTAACTTACAAAAACAGTAACATTATTCTACAAAATATTTCCGTTTCATGTTATATTTCTATTTGACTCATTAATGATACAATATGCAACACCTCCTGCTGGTCCACAGAATATTAAGCAAATTGTTGCCGTTTTTATCCATGTATAACCTGTTTTGCGTCCTTCAGAGGTGTGGAGAGTTTAAAATCATCCTGCATGAAACACACACTGCCCTGCTCACTGCTGCCTTGAAGCTACTCCTCTCTGGTGCAGTCTCTCTGTGCCCCCTATTGGATGAAAACGCTCATGGCGCCCCTGCGTTTTCAGTGATGCGGCTTGCATCCCCGGCACTTCTTTAACTCAACGCTCAATCTGCCAGGCTTAAAAACCCCCCAGACCACAATCTGACACCAGCCTCAATTACTTCACTGCCCTGGAACAGAAGACAGTAATATGATATCAACACTAAATTTCTTTTCAGCTTTTGGAAATAAGAAGTGCCAACAGTTTATTTTTATCTGTGCAATGTGAAAGAAAGAGACTTTATATATAAACAAAGAGGAAAAGGGACTAAAAGGATTCATTCCAGTGGGTTTATACTGCAACTAGCTTTTAAATTATAATCACTATACAACTTCCATAGCTTATCTGATTGGCACTGTGAGCCAAGGTTGAATTACGATGGTAGCATAGACTGGATCAGAAGATAATATGCTCTAATTTCTTATTTGATGAGTTGTATTGCATCAGATTTAGAAATAAAGACATGGGTTACAGAGTTGGATCTCAGTGAAAGCTGCTGTCAGTTTGAAATCAGTCTGGGGAGTGTTATGGTTATGTAGTTTTAATTTCTAGACTGAGGCATGCCCAACAAAATGTGTGAGGAAAGAAGGAGAAAAAGCAGCTGGGAAAAAAAAAAAAAAAAGGAATTCAGAAAGACAAAAAAGATCCATAGGAAACGTGCACGTCTGCATTTCTGTGTGTGGATATAATGAGCGCCCTGACCTTGGAGTGGGTGATGGACAGTGTGTCCACCCAGACACGCCACCCGCCCCACTCATACTTGATGGCGTGGTAGAGCAAGATGCGGAAGACGGCGTACACCATCTCGGTGATTTTCTGCTCCTCGTTGCTGCGCGGGTTGATGAAGCACAGAGAGAGCATCCACTCCTGCCACACTGAGCATTGCAGCAGGCTCCTGGACAAAGGGGGGGGAAAACGTACACAGCTAAGAGAAGGGGGTGCACAACACTGAATGGGAATCCCACCAGCATGTAAACAAGTGTGAGGTACTCCTTTCTCCTGCAAATTTTTACCTGCGGTTCTCTCGGCTATTATTGAACAGTTTGATCATGTCTGACAGAAACACCCTGCGCACCTCCATGCTCTCTGGAGATGAGGGAGTGTTCTTCAGCAGAGCAGCTATCACCTTCAGAATCTCTGGAATAGGGGAAAAAATTAAATTTTCCACTTATATTATGAGTTTCAAAAACTTAAAATGTTAGTACCTGAAAATATTAAATATGGCATCTGCATTGTTTAATGCTTCGATAATAATGCTTGAATTTAACATCATTTTGTATAGATAACAAAACTACTGGTGACAGCAAAGGTAAACTACACGAATCAACAACTTATTCATACATCGGTTAAAACATGTGCAAATCATTGTGTCACAAACCATCCAAACACACCTGAAACTCTGCCCCTGTGTCGGGAAAAACAGAGCAGGGGAGAATAAAAATGTCCATGGATATTGATCTTTATCACAGCATAATGGTTCTGGTGTTGTTTCAAACAGGAGAACTAGAGTCGTGGGTCCTTCTGGAAGACTTGGCTTTGGTTTAACCAAAGAGACTGACTGTTTAGATGAATTATCTAGACAATGTCAGTGTCCATTTACTCTGAGCACAGAGGCGGTAGGGCTTGGATTTCACTTGTCTCTTCAGACCTTGGCGCTAACCGATGCCCCCTTGCCCCGGCAGACAGTGGTGTTGTTTCTACGCTTTAGTCACTCAAATTATGAGTCGCTGAACCTTTACCGCCAGAAAATTACCCCAGCATGTACCGGGAATGAGGATGGAGGGATGGCATGTTGCCCTCTTTTTTCCATTTGCTCTTGGTTCTTTTCCCTTGAGTTAATTTGAGGGAAACGGTACTTCCTCGGTTTGTTTGATTGGCTCTGACGTTACTAAAGACTGCAATCAGGGGGCCATTTTGGGAGTTTGTCACAGATTAAATCAAGAGAATACATGGCAAAGGAGAAACAGACCACCGGTCTATGCTCCATAGAAAGTGCTCACATGCACAAACCCATACAGGGTTTCTGTGATACATACCGCCTGCCGAGGATGGTTGGGCAGGAGAGTTTTTAACACAATAAAGGCCTAAGATAATCAATGTGTGACTGGAGCAAGACCTTGTCCGATTAAGGCTGGTTGGAAGCAGACCTCGCCTGTGTTTGGATTTCAGGCTGATTAAAGCTGCATGGGTGTGCATAAAGGTGGACGTGTTTATCAAAGCACCAGGGGAAAAAAATGAGGGACAGTTTCTTCTTCTCATAGGGCAAATATTGTAATTACCTCAGAATTCTATAGATATTAAAAATAAAGATTTTTCACGATAATATGAAATTAGACACCACAGTAACAGCCATAATTAGATCACATGAACAATGACTAAAGCCTAAATTTCAGCTAGTTATGTACTTCCTGCTTATTAAAAGTTACATATAGTGGTAGGAATATATGTAGACAGTGGAAGCATTAAAGTATATAACAATGTACCAAAGTATAGTTAAAACAGACATTTAACAACAACAAAAAAAAAAATCAAACATACTTTTTTGGTTTGTCGCACTAGTTTGTGAATTTTTTTTGGTTAAATGTGAATTGCCAAGTACTGCCAGTATCGGCTCCTGAAAATATCTAAAATAACAATAAACCCTTAGAGTACCTTTGAAAAGGTAAAAGGGGAACCTGCAAAGCAGCACACAACACATGTGTGAAGCTATCTTTGCAGAAAATAAGCCGAGGTTTCAGGAAAAACTAAGATGTTTTCATTGCTGCATGAACGTTATCTTTAGTTCAGTAATATCAAAATTAAATATCAAAAAATCAGTAACACTAAAAATGGACAAATGACACCAAAACTAATGAGATGACTAAATAATGCTAATGGATCTCAGTTGAAATACAATTAGAATATAAAGCTAGGTTAAAACAAAATTAAAATCTAACCAGTTATTGCTCACTATACTTCATAATCTAATAATGATTGTTTAATTAGAACCTGCACCCCTATACAGCATTTGATACCCAACTTTCATCCTTCAACCAAGCACATTTTGTACATTAAACAAGTAGCACAGGCAAGTAAAATAGTGCCAGTGAAAAATAACACCGAGGTTCAATAAAACTTGCAGATGAGTATGTATTTGTCAAACAAAGTGTTTGCACCACCCTTGTGTTTAGGTTTACATCTGCGGTTGGGGTGGGGGGGGGCAGCACAATTCCTGCCTTCATTTGTTTGACGGTACACAGCGATCCCACGGTTCCCCGGGGACTATCCTCCTGCAGCACGGAGACGTGGGTATGCAGAGAGGCTGCAGGAGATGATTTAGGGGAGCGGAGTGGCGTGGAGGAGGTACTTACGTGGGTTGAGAATCTTCACAGAGGAGTCGGGGTCCGGATGCTGTTTATGGATCACTTGAGTGCAGATCTGCTCTGTCAGAATCTACCGGGGGACAGAGAAGGGACTCAAGTCATAAATGTCGGCGTGAGTCTCAAAAACAACAAAGAAAGAAAGCCTAACAGAATGTATTGGTTTTACTCTCATATTCAGAAATGAGTTTCTGGAGGGAGGCAGACAATTATTTTATATAAAAATTATATTTTTCATTAGATATAAACAGCAGGCAAACATGTTAACTCATAACTGCACAAAATCAGAATGCCAAAAAAATGAACAAGGCCTGGAGTGCTATTGTGTTTTATTGCTGCTGCCTATGAAGCTTCTGCTCAGCCCTGCGAGTTACCTGGAGTGCAAACGCAGGAATACCAACCTCAAAAAGCACATTGTAGGTCGTCATAGAGAACTGGCTGGAGTGGAGCATCAGGCGTTCGGTGAGCAGCGAAAACAGGCCATGACTTAGCATGACCTCAGCTTTCCTCCTGATCGGGAAGTTAAAGGTCAAAGAGCAGCCGGGAAACATTGATGCTTGCTTGAATCACTTGTGCATTAAAATACACAAAATCATTACTAGAGTATTACCACATTGGAGGGTTTTTTTTGTGTTAAATCATGTTGAGACTGAGAGAAATGACCTTATCAAGGACTGAAAACCCTTTTACAAAATAGCTGAGTACTGACTAGACTAACTGTAACCAGTTCACTGTAAACATTAAAGTCGTCTTTAACTAAGATATTTACATCTATGTCCATACTTTACCAATACCTATAAAGCTAAACTACCCAGCTATGCTAAATGCATTCTACATAACATTTGGATCCTAAGTCAAAAAATGGACATGTGCTATACCAGCACAGTGAATAAACTGAAAATCAATCAGTAAAGACAAAGTAGTAATACTTGTGCCTATTAGAAAGACAGAATCAGGTCAACTGCTGTTCTGTACACAATAGCACTGATCACATTATGGTCACTTAAAAAAAAAGAAGCTGAGTAGAATTAAAAAGAATGTAAAAATAAAATAGATGAAAAGATGGGTGCAAAAGAATTTTGTGCACTGTGACCATGACCTATGCTTTACTACACTTGCACATGTGGAGCTCTAGTCATTAAACCATAAGACTGCTGGAATAAATCTAATTTAAAAACACACATCAAAAGGCAGCACTGCTCTGTCTGAGTTCATTCATTTATTGATGGTGTATTGAGGGATATTCACACCAAGCAAAACCACTTGTAATAAGTGGAAAAAACAAAAGATTTAAGATACTTACTTTGGTGACAAGTGTTTGAGAAAGTAGCCGAGTACTTTAAGAGCCTGAACTCGTATTCCCTCATTTTTTGAGGCCAAAAGCTTATAAATCACACTGTGGGGAGAAAAAAAAAATATTTCTACTTCCAACGCAGAACTTCAATGCTTTGTTAATAATCTAAAAACAATTAAGTATATCATGCTCCAATACAATATGTTTGTTTAAATAACCAGATCACACTTTAACCATTAATACTTTGGACAAAGGCAAATAACAAGAAAAACTGCACATAAACAGTCAATCATTACCGGATCCCATTCCGTTGATCAAAGGCCTGAACCATGGAGCCGGGGTGTTCGGACATCAGAGCAACCAGCAACTGCAGTACATCCATGAGATTGTCATCCTGTGGATCACGGAGAAATGGACATGAGGGTGCTGTGGTATTCAAGGAGATCAACGGTAAGTGAAACTTTTGACTGTGAAGAGTATAGCGTTAGCGTCTGTCAGTTCAAATAAAAGACAAAAGTCCTGATAAGGATAAACCATCTTTGTCATTCAAATCCATACAGCCAATCATGCACAGTAGAACGAAATTATGTTTCTCTTATCTACAATGTTAATCACACATATATACAGAATCAGAGGGGTCGCTGCCACGCAAGGCACCGCCATAAATTTCCCTCCTCTGTTCCATTATTGCTGAGCACCAAGCTAGACGGCAGGAAGTTCCGCTTTTATATGGTAAGTATGACCCGGCCGGGATTTGAACCCCCAGCCTCCCGGGTGTGGGGCGGATGCTCTACCAACTGAGCCACCACTCCGGTTATATGCGGCCTCGTTAAATGCTGGTGATATTCTAGCATTACACAGTAGTGACAGTAGCAGCAGTGGGATGCATCACAGACATTTGAAGTAGAGAATTACTGCATGTAATCTGTTCAGTGACGGTGGCGTTTCCAGGCAGTGTTGTAAACACCCTTTAGGTTCACTGCGATACCGACTGATCTAAATGAGTCATTTGCTACGCATCACCCCACTATAAACAAACTCAATTCTTCCAGGACGTCAAGCTGGCAGACTTAGAAAAATAACAAGAAACAGAAATGCTGCCTGTAGAACAGGATCCGTTTGTCTCCCCACCACCTGATACCACAGCCTAGCACAGTATAGCAGTGTTGTGTTGCCATCTGGTGGAGACTGGATGTCTGTCCTTGTTGCCAACTGCTGCATGAACATAACAACACACCCCTACCTCATGCATGGTGAGGAGGTAGCTGAGGATACTCTGTAGTTCATCTTCCTTCACTCCATAGTCCTGAAATATAAAAGCACAGATCGGTTCAGTATAGACCCATCCGACATAGATTAGAGCTATACAGCTGTTACAAATCCATGGTGTCTGCAGCTATATATTAAAAAAAAATTAAAACTTGTTTAAAGTCACCTGATCAAAATTACAAACTCACACTTAAAAAAAAAAAAGCATGGATCATATTACAGCTAGCCTTATCCAATTGTTTACTGGAACTGAAATTGCTGCTAATTTGAAGACATCAATCCAATCTTGTTAAATTTAGACTTTTCAAGAATCACTGTTGGCAGTGGATAATTAAGTTATGCTGGTAAACTACCTGAAACCAGACATCACCCCTACAACCAAAACTAGTAACTTAACAGGGAAAAGTCACAAATTCATGAAGGATGGGGGGGGGGAATCACAAATTTACAAAAAAAACTAGACTCAAGTTCCCAAGAAAAAAGGCAGGAATTCAGTTTACAGAAAACGACAAATTAACAAAACAAGAAAAAGCAGTACACTTACAAGAAAAAAAAAAAATCAAAAATTTCATGGAAAGGGTTACAATTTTCTGAGCAAAAAGTCACAAAATTATGTGAAAGTCACAAACTTGCATGTAAAAAGTCCTTAAAAAAAAGAAAATTTCCCAAGAACAAAAAAAATCCCACAAAATTTATAAGTCACAATTTTTAAGGAAAATGTTGAAAAATTATGATAAAAGTTGCAAATTTATTAAAGTCATGAAAGCAGCAAATACTAAATGTTACAAATTTGTGACAAAGAGGTTGCAAATTTCCTAAAATCTGACTGTTTGTTCCAATAATTTTATTTTACATTACTTTAAAAGGCAAAAATCATTAACTGCAAATTCTTAAAATTGAATACTAGGATTTCACACCATAATGCAAGAAAACAAAAGGCAGATTTAAGGATTAACTGTACAAACCCCAATTCCAATCAAGTTGTGTGCAAAACAAAAACAGAATACAATGAGAGGCAAATCCTTTTCAACCTATATTCAACTGAATACACAACAAAGACAAGAAATTTAATGTTCCAACTCAAACTGTTTTTTTTGGCAAATATTCACTCATTTTAAATTTGATGTCTGCAACACATTGCAAAAAAAGCTCGGACAGGGGCCAGAAAAACCTGGGAAAGTTGAGGAATGCTCAAAAAACACCTTTTTGGAACATTCCATGGGTGAACAGGTTACACAAACAGGGATGGGGCGAGGTTCACCACTGTGAACAACTGGGTGGGCAAATAGTCCAACAATTTAAGAACAACGTTTCTCAACGTACAATTGCCAAGAATTTAGGGATTTCATCATCTGCAGTCCATAATATCATCAAGATTGGGAGAATCTGGAGACATTTCTATATGTAAGCAGCAAGGCCGAAAACCAACAATGAATGCCCATGACCTTTGATCCCTCAGGCAGAAATGCGTGAATAAAAACTCACATCCTCCTGTGAAGAATATTACCACATGGGCTTGGGGTGGGAGAAAATCATTTTTCTGATGCATCTCGATGCAGACATGAAAGATTCTGAATCGATGCACAAACGGCAAAATTCAGATTCTTAAATATGTATTTATAACGTAATGTTATGTGGCTGGAATGAAGAAAAAAAAAGCAAACCCTTAAACGCGGAAGTTGGCACCTGCCCGGATGGTAATTCGCATGGCGCGCAATACTGAAGAGAGACTCCTTATTTTTTTTTCCACAATATCTTTATTGAACCTTTTTTTTTTTTTTTTTTTTTTTTTTAAAACAAACATGATAGAGACGCCTCCCACTTGAGGTGTTTCAGGCACGTCCCACTGGGAGGAGACCCCGGGGCAGACCCAGGACTCGGTGGAGAGACTATGTCTCCCAGCTAGTCTGGGAACGCCTTGGTATCCCCTCTGAAGAGCTGGAGCAGGTGGCTGGGGAGAGGGAAGTCTGGGCTTCTCTGCTTGAACTGCTGCCTCCGCGACCCGGACCTCCGGAAAAGCGGTAGAAGATGGATGGATGGATGGATGGATGATAGAGACTCCTTATTTGATTTGGGTTGGATTGCTAGGATGTCGGGCGGCGCGGTGGAGGAGTGGTTAGCACTGCGGCAGCACAGCAACTCACCCTTGGCCGGGGGATCCTGGGTTCGATCCCAGCCCCCGACCAACAGTGATCTGTGTGGAGTTTGCATGTTCTCCCCGTGTCTGCGTGGGTTTACTCCGGGATTTCTCCGGTTTCCTCCCACAGGCCAAAAACATGCAAGTTAGGTTAATTGGCATCAAACTGGGGATTCTAAATTGTCCTTAGGTATGACTGTGAGAGTGAATGGTTGTCTGTCTCTCTGTGTTGGCCCTGCGGTGGACTGGCGATCTGTCCAGGGTGTACCCTGCCTCTCGCCCAAAGATGCTGGGATAGGCTCCAGCCCCCCCGCGACCCGAAAAGGATTAAGCGGAAGAAGATGAATGAATGAATGAATGCTAGGGTGTCGCTTTCATGCAGTCTGCATATATGGACCGTAGATTAATAACGTAACTAATTTTAATGGAACAAAAAAAGCAGACTCTTAAATGCGGAAGTTGGCGCCCAGACAGTATTTGTCACGGTATATAAAACTGTTCATATCTGTGGTTGCAACGCTCAACACCGGCACGAAACTTCTCATTTTATTTAATTATGGGCGTTCAGATCAGTTTGGTGGAGCGTCACCGTCATCCTATACAAATATATGGACCATAGATTACAGTCAACACGTGTGTGAAACGCAGCTCTGATAAGCAGGCCGTCCGACTTGCACAGCTGTAGCTAGACCAAAACATGGAGAGACTGAAACCAGCAGGAAAGAATATTGTTATTTTTCCATTACAAGTATATATAATATTTCTTTCACAGAGGACAAGAGTCAGAACACACTGTTAAATTCACAGCCTTAACTGGGATTAAGAATAACAACACTTTAGTGTCTGACTCTGAAGAAGACACAGAGTAGGGCTGGGCGATAAAACTTCTTCTTTTGGCTGCTCCCTGTAGGGGTCGCCACAGCGGACCATCTGCCTCCAGCTCACCCTATCCCTTGCATCTTCCTCTGTGACACCAACCATCTCCATGTCCTCCTTCACTACATCCATGAATCTTCTGTCATGATTCCGAGCGCGGGTCAGAGTTGTGCTCAGGTCTCAAGGTGTTGCTGGTGATTTTCTGTGTATGTATTTGTTCTTGCTGTTCATTCATTATGGTTTGTGCTTTTGTTTTTGTCTGCCACCATTGTTTACTTCTCTGTACTTTTATTTTGACAGCGTTGCGTGCTACTTCCATGTGTCAGATCTGTTCGCAGCCTGTCACAGCTGTTTAGCTGTCTTTGATTACTTTCTCACTCATGTGTCCACACCTGATTCACATTTGGTTTCTCCCCAGCTGCCTATTTAAGGTCGCTTGCTTGATTCATTCCTGGCAGCAACCTTCTCTGTGCTCAGCCAGGAATCTCTGCTTGATTCCTGTTCACTTCTGCTCAGTACTCAGCCTCGCCTGACTATTAGTAAGTTACCCTTTGTGGTTATTTTTTGTGTCTTCTGTAAGATACCCTTCGTTGTCATTATTTGTGTTCATTATTATTAAATGTGCAAACTCACAGCTGGCAATTGGAGCCTTATTTCTGCCCTGAATGGGCCATTTATGACATCTTCTGTGGTCTTCCTCTTTTCCTTCTGCATGGCACCTCCATCTTCAACATCCTTTGTCCAATATAACCACTATCCCTCCTCTGCACATGTCCAAACCATCTCAGCCTCAACTCTCTTACTTTGTCTCCAAACCACTCAACCTAAGCTGTCCCTCTAGTATATTCATTTCTAATCTTGCCCCTTCTAGTCACTCCCAATGAAACTATTAGTATCTTCAATTCTGCCACCTCCAGCTCTGCCTCTTGTCTTTTTGTCAGCGCCACCATGTCGAAACCATACATCACAGCAGGTCTCACTACCATCTTGTAACTCTTCCCTTTCATACTTGCTGCTACTCTTCTGTCACAAATTACCCGACACTCGTCTCCACCCACTCAACCCTGCTTGCACTCTCTTCTTCACCTCTCTTGTGCATTTTCCATTGCTTTGGATGGTTGACCCCAGGTATTTAAACTCATCTACCTTCACTACCTCTACTCCTTCCATCTTCACCATTACACTTGCCTCCCTCTCATTCACACTCATGTATTCTGCCTTGCTTCTATTGACTTTCAGTCCTCTTCTCTCCAGAGGAAACCTCCACCTCTCCAGGTTCTCTTCCACCTGCTTCCTACTCTCACTACAGATCACAATGTCATCTGCAAACATCATGGTCCACGGAGACTCCTGCCTGACCTCGTCTGTCAGCCTGTCCATCACCATAGCAAACAAGAAGGGGCTCAGAGCTGATCCCTGATGTAATCCCACCCCCATCTTGAATCCATCCGTCACTCCTACAGCGCACTTCACCACCGTCTCGCTGTCCTCATACATGTCCTGTACCACCCTCACATACTTCTCTGCCACTCCTGACTTTCTCATACAGTACCACACTTCCTCTCTTGGCACCCTATCATATGCGTTCTCTAGATCCACAAAGACACAGTGCAACTCCTTCTGACCTTCTCTATACTTCTCCATCAGAATTCGTAGAGCAAACATTGCATCTGTAGTACTCTTATGAAACCATACTGCTGCTCACCGATTGTTACCTATCCTCTTAACCTCACTTCAACAACTCTTTCCCATATCTTCATAGTGTGGCTCATCAACTTTATGCCTCTGTAGTTACTACAGCTCTGAGCGTCACCTTTGTTTTTGAAAACTGGTACCAAAACACTCCTCCACTCCTCAGGCATCCTCTCCTTTTCCAAGATTGTGTTAAACAATCTGGTTAAAAAGTCCACTGCCATCTCTCCTAAACATCTCCATACCTCCACAGGTATGTCATCTGGACCAGCTGCCCTTCCATTACGTCATCCTCTTCAAAGCTGCCCTCATTTCCGCCTTGCTAATTCTTGGGACTTCCTTGTTCACCATCTTTCCTTCATCCATCCTCTTCTCTCATTTTCTTTATCAGCTCTTCAAAGTACTCCTTCCGCCTTTTCAACAAACACTCATCATTTGTTAGTACATTACCATTTCTGTCCTCAATCAGCCTAACCTGCTGTACATCCTTTCCAGCTCGATCTCTGTCTAGCCCAGGGGTGGGCAATCATGTGCCATGGAGGGCCATTCTACTGCAGGTTCTCTCTTCCACCCAGTCTCTTCAGCAGGTGTTTTCAATGATTAGCAATCCTTGAAGCTGATCAGAGCACACACCTGCTGAAGAGACTGGGTGGAACAAAAAGCCTGCAGTGGAATGGCCCTCACTGCCCACCCCTGGTCTAGCCAGTCGATACAAGTCCTTTTCTCCTTCCTTAGAGTCCAGCCTTTCATACAACTCACTATATGCCTCTCTTTGCCATGCACCTAGATTCCAAATACTCCTGTCTACTTTCTTCATTTCCTTCACTATCCCACTTTTTCCTTTGCCAACCTCCTCCCTTGGATACTTTTCTGTACCTCCTCATTCCACCACTAAGTCTCCTCGTCTTCCTTCCTCTGTCCACTGGATACACCACATACCTTTCTACCCCTTTCCCTCAATACTTTTGCTGTACTTTCCCAGTCATCTAGTAATTCTTCCCTACCACTCAAAGCCTGTATCACCTACTTCCTGAACTCTGTGCGACCTTCTTCCTTCTGTAACTTCCCCCACTTAATCTTTGGCTCTGATTTCACCATTTTCCTGGGAGGCTGGGTGATAAAACAATAACTATCATGAAATAACTTTTTCTCAGTGGAGACATAATACATTTTTGATAGACCGTTGATAGAAGTCATTCGTTCTGTGTTTTGACAGACAGCACGAAAAGCCAATAAAAATGAGAATATGCCACACCAAACCAATCGTGGCTGGAAATCACATTGGACTGACGCACACAACAGCAAGCGTAGGTGTGTAGGACCAATAGCCGAGGCGTAGCACACCTGCTAATGTTTGGGCTAGCGCAGCCATGTTGAAGTTGGGAGTGTGGTTAAAAAGGAAACGACAGAAAACATTAATGAAAAGTCCAGTGACAACATTACCAAAGAAGACACCAAAACGGACACCGCCCAATGCTCAATAGATGAGGAGATTGTTTAAAAGAAGGGTCCAAGGAATTCAGTAGTGTGAACAGAATGTTGGATTTAAGCGGCTGATTAAAGTCATTGACCCTCATCACCACCTCCCTGGCTGTAAATATTTCTCCCAGATGGGACTTTCCCAGCTGTACACAGAATGTAGAGAAACTGTTGAAAAGGAGCTGCAAAGTCTGCCATACTTCGCTACTACATCAGATTTGTGGTCAAGTCACACATCTGAACCATATACGAGCCTCACTGCCCATTTCATTGATCACGATTGGAATTTGAAAAGCAAATGTCTTCAGACTTTCCTGAAGACCATACAGGTGAAGTCATTGCTTTAGGACTGACCGAAGCACTTGCATCCTGGAGACCGAGTGAAGACAAACAAGTCTGCATCAGGACAGACAGCGGGACAAAGACTGCAATGTTTTGGGCATGTAGTTCACTCAGCTATCGATAAGTTGATGAGCAGAACATTATAAAATATTTATATTTTATGTTTTATAATTATTTGAAATACAGTTGTATCATGTTCTACACTACATTTGTCAAATTCAACTTCTGACAGAAAATAAATATTTAAAATTAATCTTGTTATAGCTTCACATCTCAGGAGTAAAAAGAAACCTTCAGGCTTGACAGAAATAGTAATTTGATTCATATCGTAATATATACACTCACCGGCCACTTTATTAGGTACACCATGCTAGTAACGAGTTGGACCCCCTTTTGCCTTCACAACTGCCTCAATTCTTCGTGGCATAGATTCAACAAGGGAGTTTGGTCCATATTGACATGATGGCATCACACAGTTGGCGCAGATTTGTCGGCTGCACATCCATGATGCGAATCTCCCGTTCCACCACATCCCAAAGATGCTCTATTGGATTGAGATCTGGTGACTGTGGAGGCCATTTGAGTACAGTGAACTCATTGTCATGTTCAAGAAACCAGTCTGAGATGATTCCAGCTTTATGACATGGCGCATTATCCTGCTGAAAGTAGCCATCAGAAGTTGGGTACATTGTGGTCATAAAGGGATGGACATGGTCAGCAACAATACTCAGGTAGGCTGTAGCATTGCAACGATGCTCAATTGGTACCAAGGGGCCCAAAGAGTGCCAAGAAAATATTCCCCACACCATTACACCACCACCACCAGCCTGAACCATTGATACAAGGCAGGATGGATCCATGCTTTCATGTTGTTGACGCCAAATTCTGACCCTACCATCCGAATGTCGCAGCAGAAATCGAGACTCATCAGACCAGGCAACGTTTTTCCAATCTTCTATTGTCCAATTTCGATGAGCTTGTGCAAATTGTAGCCTCAGTTTCCTGTTCTTAGCTGAAAGGAGTGGCACCCGGCGTGGTCTTCTGCTGCTGTAGCCCATCTGCCTCAAAGTTCGACGTACTGTGCGTTCAGAGATGCTCTTCTGCCTACCTTGGTTGTAACGGGTGGTTATTTGAGTCACTGTTGCCTTTCTATCAGCTCGAACCAGTCTGGCCATTCTCCTCTGACCTCTGGCATCAACAAGGCATTTCCGCCCACAGAACTGCCGCTCACTGGATATTTTTTCTTTTTCGGACCATTCTCTGTAAACCCTAGAGATGGTTGTGCGTGAAAATCCCAGTAGATCAGCAGTTTCTGAAATACTCAGACCAGCCCTTCTGGCACCAACAACCATGCCACGTTCAAAGTCACTCAAATCACCTTTCTTCCCCATACTGATGCTCGGTTTGAACTGCAGGAGATTGTCTTGACCATGTCTACATGCCTAAATGCACTGAGTTGCCGCCATGTGATTGGCTGATTAGAAATTAAGTGTTAACGAGCAGTTGGACAGGTGTACCTAATAAAGTGGCCGATACAGTATTGATATCAATCAATATGAAAAAAATTTATCATGACTGGAATTTTTTCATATCGCCCAGCCCAAACACAGACTGTTTGAAACATTATAATTACTATTATTATTATACACTTAATAAATGTATTGGTATCTTCCACTCACTGCCACATGTGAATTCAAACAGTTAAAAAATATATATAGTAAATAAGCTCAGGCATATTCAGTCGTCTATGAGCTAAGACGACTGAAGATGATGTATGTATATTAGTCTTGGCACCAATAAAGGCTGTGAATCTGACAGTGTGCTCCAGACTCTTTTCCTATGATTATGATGTCCTTAAGCTGGCAAGCATCTGCAACAGCTACAGTTTCTTTGGAATGAAGCACAGAAACTCCTTTTTTCTAATATTTACATGTTAGGGGAAAAATGCATCGTAATTAGCTCAAATCCTGAGGTGTCTAAAGATTCCCACCCCCAATACTTATAAATGTATTTAATAAATTAGATAGTTATTTTCAATTTTAAATAATTGACACTTGTTTAATGAAAGAGCTTTTCATTTCCAATTATAAATAATTCATCACACATTTGTGTAATTAATAGTATATTTATTTATTTATTTCGTTTAGTCATTGCTGACCATCAATAGTCACACAGTGGGAGGAAAAAAAATCTAGAATAGAAAAAAAAAAGGAGAAGATGCACCATGAATCATAATCGCCTCATATTGGAGACCCCTGAATCATAATCAGCTCGAATCGTAAGGTGCCTAAAGATTCCCACCACGAACCTGGGCTCAGGAACACTTCAGAAAACCACTGTCAGTTAACACAGTTTGTTACTACATCTCCAAGTACAAGCTGAAACTCTAAAACGCAAAGTGAAAGCCATACACAGCAGGAAAACCTGGGCTCAGGAACACTTCAGAAAACCACTGTCAGTTAACACAGTTTGTTACTACATCTCCAAGTACAAGCTGAAACTCTAAAACGCAAAGTGAAAGCCATACACAGCAGGAAAACCTGGGCTCAGGAACACTTCAGAAAACCACTGTCAGTTAACACAGTTTGTTACTACATCTCCAAGTACAAGCTGAAACTCTAAAACGCAAAGTGAAAGCCATACACAGCAGGAAAACCTGGGCTCAGGAACACTTCAGAAAACCACTGTCAGTTAACACAGTTTGTTACTACATCTCCAAGTACAAGCTGAAACTCTAAAACGCAAAGTGAAAGCCATACACAGCAGGAAAAATAAGTATTCAACATGTCGACATTTTTCTCATTAAACATATTTCTGATGGAGCCATTGACCTGCGATTTTCTCCAGATATCCGTAACAACCCAAGTAATCCATACATACAAAGAAATCAAGGCAACTGTGTTCACAAAACAAATTATATTTAATAAAGTTGAATGACACAGGGAATAAGTATTGAACACGCTTTGTGAAATTCATGTAATATTTTGTAGAAAAGCCTTTGTTGGTAAAAAAAAAAAAAAACAGCTTCCAGACACCTCCTGTATGGAGAAACTAGGTGCAGGCATTGCTCAGGAGTGATTCCAGCCCATTCTTCCACACAAACTGTCTTCAAATCTTGAAGGTTCCGTGGGTGTCTTCTATGAACACTGATCTTCAGTTCTTTCCATAGATTTTCGATTGGATTCAGGTCAGGTGACTGACTGGGCCATTCTAGCAGCTTTATTTTCCTTGTCTGAAGCCAGTTGAGAGTTTCCTTGGCCGTGTGTTTGGGATCATTGTCTTGCTGAAATGTCCACCCTCGTTTCATCTTCAGCATCTTGCCAGATGGCAACACGTTCTTATCAAGGATGTCTCTGTACATTTGTCCATTCATCTTTCCTTCAGTTATATTAAGTCTGTCTGTACCTTGTGCTGAAAAACACCCCCACAGCATGATGGGATGTACAGTGTCATTTCTCCTCCAAACATGCTGTGTGCTGTGGCATCTAAAAAGTTTAATTTTGATCTCACCTGACCAGACTATGTTCTCCCAGTATTTTACTGCTTTGCCCAAATGGTGTGCAGCAAACTTTAAATGAGCTTCAACATGCTTTTCCTTCAACAATGGAGTCTTGCGAGGAGAGCAGGCACAGAGCCCATGTTGGCTGAGTGCATTACTTATTGTTTTCTTTGAAACAGCAGTACCTGCTAACTCCAGGCCTTTCTGGAGCTGTCCAAGAGTGGTCTTTGACTCTTGGATAACTCTTCCAACAATTCTTTTGACTCTTCTGTCAGAAATCTTGAGGAGCTCCTGGTTGTAGCTGGTTTATGGTAAAATTATGTTCTTTCCACTTCCGAATGATGGCTCCAACAGTGCACACTGGAATATTCAGCAGTTTAGAAATGCGCCTGTAACCAATGCCATCATTATGTTTTGCAACAATAAGGTTGCAAAGGTCTAGAGAAAGCTCTTTGTGGTGTGACAATCTGATATTCACAGACCTTTTTAAAGGCCATCAGTCAGGACTTAACCAGCTAAAATTAATTTGCACTGATGAGGGATGGGATGGTTTCCTAAATTCTGATGGATTTCAGCTAGTTTCTTGGCTTTCTATGCCTTTTTGCTCCGTTTTTTCTTCGTGTTCAATACTTATTCCCTGTGTCATTCCACTTTATTAAATATAACTTGTTTTGTGAACACAGTTGCCTTGATTTCTTTGTATGCATGGATTAATTGTTAATGATGTCTGGTGAAAATCTCAGGTCAATGACTCCATCAGAAATATGTTTAATGAGAAAAATGTTGACACGCTAAATACTTATTCTCCCCACTGTATCAACAACACCCAGAAATACCATCAGTTGCTCTGAGCTTGAGCTCACCTGAGATGGACTGATGCAAAGTGGAGAAGTGCGCTGTGGTCTGACAAGTCCACATTTCAAATTGTTTTTGGAAATCAGGGATGTCGTGTCCTCCGGGCTAAAGAGGAAAACGACCATCCAGATTGTTATCAGTGCAAAGGTCAAAAGCCAGCATTTGTGATGGGGGTGTGTTAGTGCCCATGGCATGGGTAACTTGCACATCTGTGAAGATGCCATTAATACTGAACGGTACATACAGGTGTTGGAGCAACATCCATGCAACGTCTTTTTCAGGGATGTCCCTGCTTTTTTCATTAAGACTATGCCAAGCCACATTCTGCCCATGTTACAACTCGGGATGTTAATAATTGACTTTCGATTAACTGTCAATAAGAATTGAGTCAACTAAATTAAATTAGTTGTCAACTGACTGATAACTCAGCAGTTCTTTTCAATGGGAACTTAGTCTATGAAATGTAGTGACATCGCCATCCAGTCGGGGCTGCACGCAGTCACCCACTGCTGTATTTCAACCGAAAAAGAAGAAGACGCCAAGCTCCCAGAGCGCAGTGCACTGTGCAGAGTGAAAAAAAACTCACCCTTCTGGGTTATGCTGAAAAGCCACAACAAGTTCCAATGGCACGCAAGCTTTAAGATCCACCCACCTGCTTCAAATTAACAGGGCCGAGAAACTGACCGAAGCAAGGAAAAAGACTACATCAGGGCAAAAATTCATTCTGCTGCCTTCAACTCACCACTAGACAGGAAAGCAGACCGGACTCAAGTTATAACTGAGGTAACAGACAACAGAGGGAGCCCAGATCGTACTGGGTTTGCCTGGATTGCCAGGGTACTGTGATAATGTTTTACATGCAACAGATGAAGCAGCTCACAATTTATTTTCCTGTTAAAACAGTCTACTAGTGGGGGGGCGCTAGTGAGCCATGCTGGAGTAAAGACGTGTTCCTCAGTGCTCCCGCAGACTTTTGGACATTTTACTTTTAAAAACGAAATTTCTTTGGTAAAGCTCAATACAAACTCGTCACCTATCATTATCGGATTCTCCTGCCCACTTTTATCGTCATGATGGATAAACTTCAGAAGTTTAAATTCGACGCTACCGACAAACCCAATAGGCCTAACACGAGGCTGCAAGCCGAGCTGGAAAAGAATGACGAACCACAGAGCGCAGTGCCAACGCTGACCACGGACAAAGGCTTTAAAACTCAGATTTTGGCATCCTTAAGAGAAGACATCACACAAATTATACAGGAAGAATTTAAGAATGCCTTAGCTAATGATTTTGCCTCTCTCAAAGCCGAAGTCCAGGCTGTACGTTTGGAAATAGCCAGCAACGCCACCTCCGTTAGCGCACGATTTGGCACAATTGAAGCTAACATTCAAGACGTGAAAGATGGCATGTCTACTTGGTCAGATGACATAACTGGGTTTCAGAGCTCGGTGAAAGAGCTCCAAAGTGAAGTGAAGTCACTGCGGAGCAAATGTGAGGATTTGGAGGGGAGAATGAGACGTGGAAATATCCGCATTGTCGGTGTCGATGAGCAAAACCCCTGCAATCCAAACGAGGTGGCTAAAATTATTAAACAAGCCTTATACATGGACCGAGATGTGAAAGTTGATCGATCCCATCGTACACTAGCACCACGGAAAATGGGAGAAGACAGACCCCGAGTGATAATCGCCAAGATGCACTATGATGGAGATGCAGCGGATATTTTGAGAAGAGCCAGGGAAAAGGCACCTTTGATGTATAACGGTAACAGGATCA
The DNA here is from genome assembly GCA_020510985.1 of Pholidichthys leucotaenia. NCBI lineage: Eukaryota > Metazoa > Chordata > Actinopteri > Cichliformes > Pholidichthyidae > Pholidichthys > Pholidichthys leucotaenia. The sequence continues at coordinate 214,902,725 of CM035848.1, forward strand.
GCATCTTCCCTGACTACACGACAGGTGTTGCTAAAGCCCGGGCTGCTTTTTCAGATGCACGGAAGGCGCTACGAGGCCGACGCAATGTGCGCTTTGGTCTTTTTTACCCCGCAAGATTCCGGATCACTTTTGGGAATGAGAGTCTGGACTTTCACGATCCAACAAAGGCCATGGACTACATAAAGAACAATATCCTGCCCGAAGCTGATGATCCTTGAGGTACCATGTTTGGATTATATAGCGTGAGTCCGCAGGTTATGATCACAGTGGGTGCGTAACCTGTTAAAATATGTTTTTTATGGTGACAAGAATAATACATTATTTTTCCTTTTTTTTTTCTTTATCCTGTATTGTTATAGTGTAATGTGTTGAGTATTTTGAAAATTTTTACTTAATGTTGTTCCTTATCATAACTTAGTCTGCAGGGGCCTGAGCTCCTTTAGTAAATTTGTTTTGCCGATTTACTTTTTGCTCCTCTTTTTTGCTGTGGACACAGCCTACCATAGTAGGTTGTGTATTTAGCTGCTAACATACAGTGGCTCGGGACTTAATCCCATCCTTTAGTATTTCGCTTGTTCGATATACATTTTGTTTTTGTGTTTCTTGCGTTCTGATCCCTTTGTTTTCCGGGGATCACATATAATTGAAAAGAGCAACAGAGTCATTATTTGCTACTTACTGGAACCATATTCTCTCAGTCATAAAGTCTTTCCACTTCGATGCAACATTCCTTTGTGAAGTAATATTCCCTATGTTGTTTCTGCTGTACTCTCGATCATAGGCCCGCCTCTGCCTCAAAACAACTTTTATGATGCCCTATACTGTAACTATCCGCACCACAGTACTTAAGTTATGAGTCCATTGACAATTATAAGTTATAATGTGAAGGGTCTAAATAGCCCCATCAAAAAGAAGAAAATATTATTACACCTTAAACGTCTGAAGTGTCAAATAGCACTATTACAAGAAACCCATTTGTCCGATGATCAGCACCTGAAATTAAAGAAATCCTGGGCAGATAAGGTGTATTTCTCATCTCACCGCACAGGTAAAAGAAGAGGGGTAGCAATATTAATACATAGACAAGTTAATTTTGTTGATACATTTGTACATGCAGATGGAGAAGGTAGATTTATTCTGGTAAATGTGCTGCTTGATGGCATACCTGTCTCCCTAATTAATGTGTATGCCCCAAATGAGGACCAACCAGGCTTTATCAAATTACTATTTAACCACTTGCACTCCGGGCAATTTTCCTAAAAATGCCAAAAAATAACGTGCCCAAAGTAAATCGAAAGCTGTTCTTCAACCCTTTGCAGCATCTTCATGGGGTTGGTCTCATTTAAAAGAAAACACTTTGAATTTTTTGGCCAAAAAAACATAATCTCTCTACGTGCTCCGGCCACTGAGTTACAGTCATCTAAACATACTGAACTTGAAGAAAAAAAATTTGGACACAGTGTTTTTTTGGATACAAATGCTTGTAAATAACACACAGCTGTCCGATCTGGCTGGAAAATGCAACAGAAATGTAGAACCAAGTGTTATCCAGCTGAGATCTAAATTTGGTAACAATACCACAAAAAATGAATATTTTACACAGCTTTGTTCTCAGGCTGTTCCCAGGCGTTTTGGAACTGTGCCAAATTGTGCCAAATGGCACAGTTTGGAAAAATGTCTGTAACTTTTGAATGATTCAATGTAGAAGCTTCATTTTAGGCTCAAAGGAAAGGTTACACTCAGGGCTGTGTCTGTGTGTGTGGGGGGGGGGGTGGGGGGTCGTCCCCCCCCCCGCTACCAAGGACAGAGTTCGGCCCTCGCTACATGACAGATTACACTCGTTGCATGTTTCCACAGCAACGCTGTCACAGCGGCTCCCCCCCCCCCTCGCTACTGTGTGTGTGTGGGGGGGGGGGTGTCCCCCCCCCCGCTCGCTACAGAGGATGGACTTTAGCCATCGCTACACAACGGATTAGCCTTATGTGGTGATGTAGGACAGCAGTGCAGTCACCGCGGCTCCCCCCCCACTCGCTGCAGAAGAATAGCGGGGGTGGGGGGGCGTTCACAGCCTGTACACTGCGAGCATCCCCTTGTACCGCGGCGCACGAACTTCAGACTTCGTGAACCGCACAGCTGTAATTTACTGATCGGTCAAAAGTCATTTTGGATTACAATTTTCAGGGATAGAGAATAATTTAGCTTATAACACCTTACCTCTTCACAGCGGAGTCTTGGCGAACTTGTCTTCCTCATTGTCAGACGAACGCGACGCTGGTCCGCTCTGGTTCTGGTCTCGCGACTCAATCAAAACATAATTCCATTATTGCGGTTTTGTGCTTCCATGATTGCGGTTTTTGGCGAACAATTTTTCAAAACAAATAACAGTAGTAATTAAAAAAAGACTGGCGAAGGCGTGTGTGTCACTCAGCCTTCGTCGTCAGCCTCCGTCGGTCTATAATGACCATGGAAGAAATCATAACGTCTACTCTGCTGGAACCAATACAAAATAAGCACCGCCTGTGGCCGAACATGCCGATCCACAAATAGCACTCCCTGTCACACAGGTTGCATTTGTGGATGGTCTCCATGCTGCTGGGTCTGTGGAGCTCTTCCTGTGTCCTTTTTTGATCCACTGCAGCAGCCAGTCTTCACCCAGCCTTAAAAAAAAAAACAGCTCACGAACTTCTCTGCTTCAATTGGCTCACTGCATTCAAAGCGTTGGGAGGCGGGTCCTCCTTCCTAGGTTTTCATTCATTGGTTCTTCAAGGTTTCAGAAACCCAATTCAAGGCTCTTATTAGTCGAATGAGAGGTCAATCAGATGAACTAATCTGTTCGCGGCTGTGTTTGCAGATTTTTTTTTCAGTGGCGCTTGGAGGCCACACCACCTACACCACCACCATCAATATCCTTATCATGCGTCATGCGCACGAGGGCGCACGAGTGCGCTCTCGTGCGCCCTAGGACGCAGAGACTTGCCCGCCCGCGGAACAACGGAGTGCAAGTGGTTAACAGAATCACGGAGTATAGTGTTGGTCTTTTACTTATGGGGGGAGACTTTAATTGTGTAATGTCACAACAAGACAGACAACCTCCACCTAAAGCATCCATATCCAAGATGGGCAAGATGCTTAAATATTTGACTGCTGAAGCAGGAATAGTTGATGTATGGCGATCAAAATTTCCAAAAGAAAGAAATTTTACATTTTACTCTAACAGACATGCATCCTATTTAAGGATTGATTACTTTTTCACTTCTAAAGCTGAACTCCATAGAGTTGAAGACATAACCATCATGCCCATTACAATTTCTGATCATGCCCCAGTGGTTCTTCAGTGGGACATGGGATTGACACCAACTTATAAACAATGGAGATTGAACGCCTCTCTTCTTAATGATAAAGATTTCACTACTCTCATTAAAACAGAGCTCAAGAACTATCTTGATATAAATGATACACCTGGCATGTCTCCTCTTGTACGTTGGGACTGTGCAAAAGCCTATTTAAGAGGTTGTATAATTTCTTATGCTACTGCAAAAAGGAGGCAAAAAATGGCTAAACAAACAGAATTGGAGCATAAAATTAGTGAGCTCGAACATAAGCATAAACGAGGGATGGCGTCTAATCTCTTAACTGAACTCAAAGCAGCCCGTACAGAGCTACAAGAGCTACTATCAGAGAAGATCGAGGGAACTTTACGTTTTGCCAAGCATCAGCATTATGAACATGGAAATAGAGCGAGCAGGCTTCTGGCTTTCAAATTACGTAAACAACAATCTTCTAATATTGTACATAAAATAAAATCTGGACACAAATATATAGTAAAGCCTAAGGAAATAGCTGAAACATTCGCAGAATTTTATAAATCCCTCTACCAAGATACTGATACATGCCCTGATGAGTCCAATATTGCTCAATTCTTACAGGATATTAATATACCTCAGTTATCTGGTGAAATTACTGCAAATTTGGATAAACCAATCCAAGATTGGGAAATAAAACAATGTATTTTATCTCTCAAAAATAATAAATGTCCTGGTCCAGACGGATTTATCAATGAATTTTATAAATGTTTCCATGAAGAACTTATTCCACTCCTCTTAAATGCCTATCACTATTCATTAGAAACAAAAACAATGGCTGTGTCATGGGCAGAAGCTACTATAGTGGTATTACAGAAGGAAGGTAAAGATCCCACTGATTGCAGCTCTTACAGGCCATTGTCTATGTTAAATGGAGATGTTCGTATTCTGACGGGTGTATTAGCACGGCGACTAAATGACATAATAACTAACATTATTCATCCAGACCAGACTGGGTTTATTGTCGGGAGACATTATGCAAATAATTTACGTCGTTTGTTTAATATCTTATCATACCAAAAACAAAGCAAAATCAAGACAGTTGTATTATCACTGGATGCCCAAAAGGCTTTTGATAGAGTGTCATGGAAATATCTTATTCAAACATTAAAAAGATTTAATTTTAGCCCTAAATTTATCGACTGGATTGAAACCATCTACTCTTCACCTCAAGCAGCTGTGAGAGTTAATGGGTTTCGATCTACAAGGTTTAATTTGGAGCGTGGATGCAGACAAGGGTGTCCTTTGTCACCCTTGCTCTTTGCTTTAAGTATAGAGCCATTGGCTCAACTCATTAGAGATGACAATAATATTAAAGGGGTGCTGATTGGCAAAGAAGTACATAAAATATCACTGTACGCGGATGATGTCCTACTGTGCCTGACAGAGCCATCCTGTACAACTCCATGTTTAATGAAAATTATATCAACTTATGGATATTTCTCAGGATATAAAATTAATGTTGATAAAACTGAGGCAATGGACGTTTTGGACAATATTTCACGAGAGTTTAAACAACAAAGTGGCTTTCGTTGGCCTAAAAAAGGTATAAAGTATTTGGGCATTTATGTTCCCCTTTCATTAGACAAGATATTTGATGCAAATTATGGTAGGATAATTAGTACTATAAAAAATGATCTAAACCGTTGGTCATCATTGCCTTTGTCTCTCCTAGGTCGCATAGAAGCCATTTGTATGAATGTTCTGCCCAGGCTTTTATATCTGTTTCAAATGTTACCAATACTAATACCTAAGTCAACATTTGAAGAAATGGACAAAACATTCTCAAAATTTATATGGCAGGGTAAGCGCCCTCGGATAAAATATAAAACACTTCAAAGACTTAAGGAAGAAGGGGGGCTTAACCTGCCAAACTTGACACATTATTTTTGGGCTTCACAATTAAAACCATTGATTTCATGGATGCAGAATGACATTCATACGAGATGGGTGGACATTGAACAAAACCTGAGCCTCAAACCATTACAAGCTTTGCCATTTGCTAATATTCCAGTTGTGGGCTTATCAAGGTGGACTAAAACCACACTTGATATCTGGAAGAGAGTTGGAATTGCCTTTAAGTTACCAACTAGTCTATCTGCCTTGTCTAGTATTGGGCATTTAAAATCCTTTATACCAAGCAGATTGGATACGAGTTTTCTCAAGTGGGCTGATCATGGGCTTATTTACATACATCAGTTAATCGATAAGGATGGTTTTGTATCATTTGAATATTTGAGAAGACACTTCCAACTCCAAAAAAATGATTTTTTCAGATATCTGCAAATACGATCTTTTTTGGTTTCTCATAAAGAGTGGGATAAAGTGCTAGACCCATCACTCATTGAACATTTTTTAATTCAAACTCAAAAACACAAAGAGGATAAAAAAAGTGATCTCAAAGTTATACAAAATATTTGGTTTAATGGCTCAAAATAAACCTATTCTGGCAAAACAAAGATGGGAGGCAGAGGCGGGTCAAATTTTCTCTAATCAAATGTGGGAAGAGGTATGTACAGTGGCGCATAAGACCACAAATTCAAATACATGGAGGGAATTTAAATGGAAGATATTTAGTAGATATTTCAGAACACCAGATATTGTGGCTAAGATGACACCAAATGTTCCAAGCCTGTGTTGGAGAAATTGTGGTACAGAAGTGCCTAATCAGAACTCAGAAAAGATTTATTGCCAAGTACAGTACATTCACAGTACAACTGATAAACATACGAGGGATTTGACTTGACACTGAAAACGACATAGTTGGTATTTCTGGTGACGCGGCAGCGTCGGTAACGCGCCTGTCAGCAGACTAGGGAACAGGAAGCATGAGGGAGGAAAAGGATAAACACAATAGGAGAGAGCAAAAAAGCATTGTTTGTCAGAATACCGGTCATAAATGATCAATATTATGATTACAAGAAAAAAATCTCTCAATGCACAAGTAGCAGACAATAGAATCTATACAAGGACACAAAGAGAGCAGTGAATGAATAATCTTCTCATCAGTTTATTGAGTCAGTGTGAGTGTGGTGTTGAGTGAGGGTGTTTATATCAGTTAAGAACAACAAAGTCTCTTCAGCAAGAGATGTTGTGTCTAGCGTCTGGCGCTTGTGTCCTTGCACAGCAGATGGAAAAGTTGCCAGACAGCTGGCTGTCCATGAGACTCAATGCTGCTCACATGTTTTGAAAACAAAAACTGCAGATAATCTGGAGGACTTGATTGTAAGGGCAGGTCAAATAAGTCGAATAGTACTGACTTCAGAGAAAAAAACTTTATATTCTCTTACAGATTCAGTACTTACACCACCGTTCAAAAGTTTGGGGTCACCCAGACAATTATTTTGTGTCTTCCATGAAAAGTCACACTTATTTACCACCATGACTTGTAAAATGAATAGAAAATATAGTCAAGACATTGACAAAGTTAGAAATAATGATTTGTATTTGAAATAATAATTTTTTCCTTCAAACTTTGCTTTTGTCAAAGAATCCTCCATTTGCAGCAATTACAGCACTGCAGACCTAACATGATTGCACAAGGGTTTTCTAATCATCCATTAGCCTTCTGACTCAATGAGCAAACACATTGTACCATTAGAACACTGGAGTGATAGCTGCTGGAAATGGGCCTCTATACACCTATGTAGATATTGCACCAAAAACCAGACATTTGCAGCTCTAATAGTCATTTACCACATTAGCAATGTATAGAGTGTATTTCTGATTAGTTTAAAGTTATCTTCATTGAAAAAAAGTGCTTTTCTTTCAAAAATAAGGAAATTTCTAAGTGACCCCAAACTTTTGAACGGTAGTGTAAATCCTTCATTGCTGGACGTCACACACACATTTTCTGGTCGTGCCCTAAAATACAAACATTTTGGGATGAGGTGTACAAGGCAATAAATCATATGTTTCAAGTTACAATACCAAGGGACTTGACTGTAGCAGTTCTTGGCACCACCCCTCCGGAAGTGCATGGGAGAGCGTCAATATACCTCCTAAACATACTTTTTGTAGCAGCCTTGAAATGTGTCACTGCCTCTTGGATGAAAACAGACCCACCCTCCTTCAGTGCATGGCTTCAAAAAGTACAAGAACTTTATCACATGGAGAAGGTTACTTACGCACTGAGACTCCAATCACCTACTTTTAAATCAAGATGGCATCCAGTAGAAGTCTCTTTATTGTAGTTGCTCAAGGTGGCTATTAAGCGCCTGGTTCTATTTTTTGACAGATGCTGTTTCTCTTATATTGATGTGGAATTTGTGTATTAAATAATCTTGACTACATATAGTAATTATATCTGTAATGACTCTGTTGTTAAAAATTTTAATAAAATATAAGTTCTAAAAAAAAAAACAGTCTACTAGCACATCTCAGTAAATTAGAATGTGAAAGTTATTTTTTTGTAATATAACTTGAACTTGGTTAGGTTTTTACCCATCCTGAGATAGGTCTGGTAATATTGATGATATCTGGTAATAGTTTTTAAAATAAATTAAAAAGCTTGACATTTGCAATTTACTGAGATGTACCAACACATAGTACAGCTATACATAGCTCTAAAATTTCCTGGCAGATGACTGCGCTGACTTTGGTCTTGATAAAACACAGTGGACCAACACCAGCAGATGACATGGTTCCTCAAATCATCACCGACTGTGGAAACTTCACACTAAACCTCAAGCAACTTAGATTCTGTGCCTCTCCACTCTTTCTGCAGACTCTGGGACTTTGATTTCCAAATGAAATGCAAAATTTACTTTTATCTGAACAGAGGTCATCTGCTGGTGTTGGTCCACTGTGTTTTATCAAGACCAAAGTCAGCGCAGTCGTCAACCAGGAAATTTTAGAGCACTTCATGCTTCCCTCTGCTGACATGCTTTATGGAGAAGCTGATTTCGTTTTCCAGCAGGACTTGGCACCCCGCCCCCCACACTGCCAAAAGTATCAAAACCTGGTTTAATGACCATGGCATCACTGTGTTTGATTGGCCAGCAAACTCTCCTGACCTAAACCCCATAGAGAATCTATGGAGTATTGTCAAGAGGAAGATGAGAGACACCAGACCCAACAATGCAGACGAGCTGAAGGTCACCATCAAAGCAACCTGGACCTTCATAACACCTCAGTAGTGCCACGGGCTGATCACCTCCATGCCACGTCACATTGACACAGTAATTAATCCAAAAGGAGACCCAACCAAGTATTGAGTGTGTACATGGACATACTTTTCAGTCGGCCAACATTTCTATTAAAAAGCTATTTTTTTAAATTAATTTTATGCAATATTCTAATTTTTTGAGAAACTGAATTTGGGGTTTTCATGGGCTGTAAGCCATAATCTAGAAAGTACTAGAAAGAGAGATCATATCTCTCCGGTTCTGGCCTCCCTTCATTGGCTTCCCATAGAGTTTAGAATTAAGTTTAAAATCCTTCTTCCTTCTTCAAAGCTCTAAACAATCAGGCCCCTTTTTATTTAAAAGATCTGATACTACCCTATTATCCTAACAGAGCACTATGCTCCCAAAATGCTGGATTACTTGAAATACCTAGAATCTCCAAAAGTACAATGGGAGGCAGAGCCTTCAGTTATCAAGCTCCTCTCCTGTGGAACCAGCTGCCAATCTGGATTCGGGAGTCAGACTCGATCTCTGTTTTTAAGAATAGGGTTAAAACCTTCCTTTTTGATATAGCCTATAATTAGGGAGGGATCATGTGTCTCTGAACCCTCCCTTAGTTATGCTGTTAATAGGTTTAGACAGCTGGGGGACCTCCAATAATGCACTGGGCTTCACTACTTTCTTCACTCTCAATTATTTGTTTGGGTTTTTTTGCTGGTCATTAACATCTGTTTATTCTCTCCCATAGATTGAGTCCCCATCGTGCTGTTTGCTCTCTACATGTCTGTTCTTTTCATCTTCTCTATCCCCTCACGCCCCAGCCAGTCACAGCAGATGACTGCCCCTCCCTAAGCCTGGTTCTCCTGGAGGTTTCTTCCTGTTAAAAAAGAGTTTTTCCTCTCCACCGTCGCCAAGCGCTTGCTCACAGGGGATCGCCTGATTGCTGGGGTCTTTCTGCAATTGTGGGGATTTCCCCTACAGTTGAAAGTGCTATGAGATGACTGTTGTTGTGAAATGGCACTATATAAATAAAGTTGAATTGAATTGAAAACATCCCAACTTCATTAGAACTGGGGTTTGTAATATTTAAGGACAATTAGGGCCTTAATTTTTGATAAAATTTTTATAAAAGTAATCTAAAAATAACCCTTTCAATACGATTGATAAAATGAGCAAAAGCCAACATCTGCAAGTTATTCTACTATGAAGATAGTGTGGCACATATGTTTGGTTCATATTTCCCACAAGAGTGTGGCACATATGTCTGGTTCATATCTCCCACAAATGTATGGCTTATGTGGATTGGGGCTTCACGTCTGGAGGAACAAGAGTCTGGATCGACGGGGGCCAACAGGAGATGGCGAGGAGGTGTGAAGTCGGGCCCTTGTCTCAGAGAGGAGGCCCTGGGGGTTTTCCCGGAACACCAGAGAATAAGAGACAATGGTGAATCTTCAGAGACTTGCATTGTGATTGAATGTTTGCAGAAGCACCATGTGACTTGAGTTCTTAATCCCCCGGAGGTATAAGAGTGTGCTGTAATATTATTCTGCCTCTTCTTGCTTTTGAGAATGTTGGATGATTGTGTTCTGCAATAAAGCCGAACCTGAGGAATACACTCATGTCTCGTCATTGAACACATCTTCCACACTGGTGACCCACGACAAAGAATGAGCAGGGAGAATTCTCCCGAGCGGAGCTCATCAGAGGCTGGCCTGATGGCTGCCTCCACGCTCCAGCTGCCCGATTTCTGGCAGCACAGCCCACGCTCCTGGTTTAGCGCGGTCGAGGCGCAGTTCAACCTACGGAGAATCCCAAAGGATGAAACGAGGTTCTACCATGTGGTGGCGAAGCTGGACAGTCACACGGTCCAGAGGGTGGAAGATCTGGTTAACCACCCACCGGACACCGACAAGTACGGCGCATTGAAGGAGGCGCTGATCAGCCATTTCACCCCCTCGGTGCAACAGCGAGCAGAGGGGCTCCTAGCGCTGACGGAGTCGGAGAACAACAGACCGGCAGACCTGATGGTGAAGATGCTGAGACTGAAAGACTCCGAGGATGGCGAATTTATTTTCGCCCACCTTTTCCTCCGGACTCTGCCGCCAGCAGTGAGAGTGACCCTGGCAGACTCACCCCGATTGGCCAAGCGGGACTACCATGGCCTCGGCAAGGAGGCGCAGCGACTCATCGACGCCCACAAGCGGAGCGCGTTTTCGGCCGCGGCAGCTGAGCAGAGGACGGCGCCCGGAGATGGTTTGGAGCCAGTGGTGGCGGCGCCAGACGAACCGACGACGGCGGCGACAGGCGTCAGGCGACGCGGAGCTGAAGACGGCCTGTGTTTCTACCACCGCCGTTTTGCGGAGAGGGCGCACAGATGTCTCCCACCGTGCTGCTTCAAGCATCAGGGAATGCCAAGACCGGGCGGCCGGAAGCAGCTGCGTCCCTCGGAGAAGAAAATAAGCTGCTTTACCTGACAGATGCACACTCGGGGAAACAATTCCTCGTGGACACGGGCTCCCAGCTGAGTTTCGTCACGCCTACCTACGCGGAACGGCTGATGCCGTCCAAAGCTCCCTGGGTGTCAGTATCAGCAGCGAATGGCTCAGCGATTAAGACCTTCGGTGAGAGGACCATGCGTCTGTCCTTACAGGGCCGTTCATTCGAGTGGACCTTTATTGTAGCAGCAGTCAGTTTCAACATGTTAGGGGCTGATTTTTTGTGCTCACATGGTTTAAGATAAGATAAGATAAGCCTTTATTAGTCCCACAATGGGGAAATTCCAGGATTGCAACAGCACAGGGATAGCAACACTCAGAGCAACAATCAGAAGGCAAGAAAAAACAACATCTAGTAAACATATGTCCATATTACTATAAATGTATATATATAGACACACAGTGCAGAGCATTATGGTTGGTTGGTGAATGTGCAGCAGAAAGTCTAAGCTCTCTCTCAGCGGATGCGGTGGGCCAGCTGAAAGTCTTTGGGCATGATGGTGACCCCCTTAGCGAAGAAGAGACCCACCAGGTGGGCCTCACTGGTCTCCTGCAGAGCCATGACGGCGAAGCTCAGGAAACGCAGGACGGTCTTGAAGTCCTGAGCGATCTCCCTCACCAGGCGCTGGACGGGCAGCTTACGGATGAGTAGCTCCGTGGATTTCTGGTAGCGACGGATCTCTCTCAGAGCCACGGGCCTGTGACGTTTATTGGTTGATCTTGCTAATAGACGTCTGGTTAATGCACTTTCTTTCCATTCTATCCCCTGCACAGCTCGGGTGGCTCCGCCGACTGCACACGCCAACGTCACAGCTGCGGGTGGTAAGTTTCATGCTCTGCTCACTCACTTTCCAGCACTCACAGTTCCAAAGTTTTCGGCGACAGTGGCCAAACACGGGGTGGAGCATTTTATCACCACCACTGGGCCGCCCGTTTTTGCAAAAGCCCGGCGCTTGGACTCAGCTAAACTGGCAATAGCGCGCGAGGAATTTGCCAACCTGGAAAAACTGGGCATAATTAGACGCTCGAACAGCCCCTGGGCTTCCCCGTTACACATGGTCCCAAAGGCTGATGGCTCATGGCGACCTTGTGGTGATTTCCGCAGGTTGAACAACGTCTCAGCACACGCCCGCGACCCGATTCCGCACATCCAGGATTTCTCAGTTCATTTGGCGGGGGCGCGCATTTTTTCTAAAATAGACATGGTGCGCGGCTACCACCAAGTCCCCGTGCGTGCGCAGGATATTCCCAAAACCGCGGTAATAACTCCGTTTGGGCTTTTTGAGTTTTTGCGCATGCCGTTTGGGTTAAAGGGCACCGCGCAAACTTTCCAACGCATGATGGATGCGGTTTTACGCGACCTGCCTTTCGTGTTCGTCTATTTAGACGACATATTGGTAGCCAGCATGTCCGAGGACGAACATGAAACCCACCTCACAGCGGTTTTTCGGAGACTGGCAGAGCACGGGTTGATAATTAACCCGGCGAAGTGCCAGTTCGGGGTGGCGCAAATTGATTTTTTGGGGCACCGCATTTCGCCACAGGGAGCGATTCCCCTGCCTGAGAAAGTTTGCGCAATAACAGATTTCCCCCGACCTCAAACGATCAAAGCGCTGCAGGAGTTTCTAGGAATGGTTAATTTTTACAACCGGTTCCTTCCGTGCGCAGCGCGGCTTATGCAGCCACTGTACGCGGCACTAAAAAAACAAAAACCCACTAATAAGGTCGAATGGTCTCCGGAGCGGGCTTTCTCCCAGGTCAAATCAGCCCTTGCAAGCGCCGTTTTGTTAGCGCACCCGGTTCCAACAGCCCGTTTGGCGCTCACCACCGACGCTTCGGACCTAGCAGTGGGGGCAGTCATTGAACAGTGTGTGGCAGGGACCTGGCAGCCTCTCGCGTTCTTTAGCAAATCCTTGCGCGATAATGAGCGTAAATACAGCGCGTTTGACAGGGAGCTTTTAGCCCTACACTTGGCCATCCGCCATTTCCAGTTCTGGCTGGAAGGGCGTTGTTTCACCGCTTTCGTGGACCACAAACCGTTAACTTTTGCGATGGCCAAGATCTCAGAACCTTGGACAGGCCGACAACAAAGACAGCTAGCCGCAATATCGGAGTTCACCACTGATATCCAGCATGTAGCAGGCAAACACAATGTAGTGGCGGACTGTCTCTCACGTGCTGTGGCAACGCCAGGCCACATGGGGGCAGACTCGGTGGCTGTGGGCCAGGGCAGTGACGCGGGAGCGCGCGCAGCCCCGGTCCACGTAGGTTTGGATTATGCAGACATGGCTGCGGAGCAGGTTGGTGACGCGGATGTGCGCGCGCTCCAGTCTGGACCAACAGGGTTAAGGCTGGAGCACAGGGTGCAGCAAATAGGTATGCCCCCCTTAATATGCGATGTCTCCACGGGTCGGCCTCGTCCCGTGGTTCCAGCCGCGTGGCGCCGCCGTGTTTTTGACTCGGTCCATTCGCTGGCGCACCCGGGGGTACGCGCATCGGTCAAGATGGTGGGGGAGAAATTTGTCTGGCCGGGGTTGCGCAAACAGGTCAAGGAATGGGCAGCGGCTTGTGTAGCGTGCCAGAGGGCTAAGATACACAAGCACACGAGGGCCCCTTTGGAGCCTTTTCACATCCCGGCTAAGCGGTTCGATCACGTGCATGTTGATCTGGTGGGCCTGCTTCCCTCGTCTCAAGGGCACACACACCTTTTGACGATGGTGGACCGCACCACACGTTGGCCAGAAGCGGTACCTCTCGCGTCAACTACGGCGGAAGAGGTTGCGCGCGCGTTTTTAACAGCTTGGGTCACGCGTTTTGGAGTTCCGTCGGATATAACATCAGACAGAGGCCCTCAATTTGTTTCCGAACTCTGGTCGTCTATGGCCCGCAGCTTAGGGGTGAAGGTACTCCGCACTACCGCGTATAACCCGCAGGCCAACGGTTTATGTGAACGCTTTCATAGGTCATTGAAAGCAGCCCTCAGAGCATCGCTCACGGATACAAATTGGGTGGACAAACTGCCATGGGTTTTATTTGGGTTGCGTTCTGCACCTAAGGAGGATTTGCAAGCCTCCCCAGCGGAGTTAGTGTTCGCACAACCTCTCCGTTTACCGGGGGAATTTCTCCCGGAAAATCCTGCGCCCAATTGCCCCCCCCCCCCGCTCAGCTATTGCAGAGCGGCACAGGATCAAACACGCTGCCTGGCCCAGTGCATCACAGTTTTCCACGCGTTTTTGTGCCAGAGGCCTTGAAAAACGCAGAGTTTGTTTTTGTTAGACATGATGCACAACGCCCAGGGCTGAGACCGCCTTACGATGGACCGTTCAGGGTGCTGAAAAAAAATGAGAAGCATTTTTTGCTAGATTTGGGGGTAGAAAGGAGCTAATTTGCATAACCAGACTCAAGCCCGCTTTTGTCCTGGCTGATGAACGCGTGCAGTTGGCGAAAGCCCCCCGCCGGGGCAGGCCACCAAGAAGGCATGCTCCAGAGCTCCCACAGAGATGTGCTAACAAATCTAATCCCCAGGTGCGAGGAGACGCTGCAGACGCAGCGAAGCCGGCCTACAGCAGATTCGGCAGGAAGCTAAGACCTAAGAGATTGGGGGACTGATTGTTGGTTATGTGGTGATGTCTTTTATGTTATGCATTTATGAGTATGTTTGTCCCATGCAGACGTTTGGGGGGGGTCATGTAGCACATATGTTTGGTTCATATTTCCCACAAGAGTGTGGCACATATGTCTGGTTCATATCTCCCACAAATGTATGGCTTATGTGGATTGGGGCTTCACGTCTGGAGGAACAAGAGTCTGGATCGACGGGGGCCGACAGGAGATGGCGAGGAGGTGTGAAGTCGGGCCCTTGTCTCAGAGAGGAGGCCCTGGGGGGTTTCCCGGAACACCAGAGAATAAGAGACAATGGTGAATCTTCAGAGACTTGCATTGTGATTGAATGTTTGCAGAAGCACCATGTGACTTGAGTTCTTAATCCCCCGGAGGTATAAGAGTGTGCTGTAACATTATTCTGCCTCTTCTTGCTTTTGAGAATGTTGGATGATTGTGTTCTGCAATAAAGCCAGACCTGAGGAATACACTCATGTCTCGTCATTGAACACATCTTCCACAATAGCAATATAAACCTTATAATAAAGAAGTCACCAAAACCAGAAAAAAGAAATTAATCGTTTTCCATGTACAATACAAAAATGATAGATAGAAAGAAAGGAGTAGAAAAAAAGTTGTTTTTCCCCTGTATGTCGACACATCATTAAAGCAAACTTGACAATAACTTTATATTACATATGGGCAAATTTATGATGCTTACAAGCTTTTAACCAGCAACCGACATCTAAAATATATCTTGCTTGAGCTTACCTTCATTATAAGCTGTTTGACAAACAGAAGCAGAAAGGCCCGTAAAGACAAAATCTCCTTCTGGTTTGGCCTTGGTCCATCTGAAAACCCAAACAGGAATGCAATGACCATCAACTGCTGCCAATAACAACTGAGATAAATAAGGCAAATATATACGTATACAGGAAGACATTATACAGCGAGTACATACAAATGTTTTAAGGTGTGAATACATGTGTTTGTGGAAATGTAATATGTCTTTTCAAGTACATTGTTATACAAAATTAGAACATTTTGAGCAAGATGAGGATTTGAAATGCCATAATAACAGAATTGTTCCATAATACACTGTACACAACATAACTTCTCACCAAGTCCTTTGGGGACAATCCCACTGCGATCCTGGGGGTTGACAACCCAGTAGTAGTATTTTAGTGTATGCATGACCTGGAGCACTGTGCCCACCCTGCGAATCGTATTGTAGATGGTCACTGTGCTGATAAACTCTGTCGACAGGTAGGTGTAAAGGGTCAGCTGCACCTGTGCACATCAAAGAAAAACAAAACTAGTGAGCATGAGGGTAGTTTAATTGTTTGAGTGAACTCTAGCTATTTGTTCCTTGGCAAAGAATGTGTGTGTGCTTCTAAACCTCTTTGCATTTAGAAATATTGTTTTAACTTGCAGTGATGATCCTGAACACAAAGCTCAACTCTGAAAGCTGAAAATAAAATGTAGGGCGAAAGGTGTCAGAGTAGAGGGTGCCCATCTGCTAGAGTAGTTGATTCTTGTGTGTTCTATCTTCATGTCAAACTTTGTCCAATTTATAAATCTGCTCAAATGCAAAACATTTTGATTCTGTGTAGTTAGCTACCTTGGCAGGGGCATGGATCCAGATGGCTGGGTTGAACATAATATGGTCACACAGCTGCTTCAGTAGCAGGATGCCATTTTGCAAGTTGCTAAGGTATCTGGAAAAGGCCAGGACAATGTCCAGGATGGGCCGTGTCACATGCACCTTGGAAGACTGCAGCAGAAAAGGGAAAAAGTCAGTAGATTTTAAAACAGGAAGGTACATATAGAAGGTGTCACAGTTCAAATGAGCAACAGGAGACAAGGAGATAAAGCCAAGAGGAGCTCCTCTTCTGCCTGAAAGGGTTAATGGAAAGTTAGAGTGCCATAACAATAATTCTGTAGGCAACCTCCCATTATGCTCTATACTACACAGATTCTATACATATTCTGTTTGCATGCTTATGAACAAATATGTGGTGCTAAACTCTGGTAAACTGGAATTAGGCAAAGCTATAGAGCTCTCTCTCTCCTCTCTCTCTTTTTAGTCAGGTCTTTCACATTAGATACACACCTGGATCCAACATTCAAGTACACTGTTGATTGCATATTCTACAACAGCGACGTGAATAGCGGATGGCCTGTTCTGTAGAGCCTGTTCCTGTAGAGTTAAATTGACCAATCAGACAGTCACGTACAAGCCCATCCTATTGTACGGGGGTTGGCCCAGCCAACCCGAGAAGATAACTGTCACACGCACCCGGAAGTCGTGGTCAGTGTGGCGACGCTCCAGAGGGAGCTGTGTCACACTACACCCAGCGCTGCTTGCTTTACATGTGACTTCTAAATAAATGTTCCATCTTTAAATTGAAGAAATCTCCGGCTTGTTCTTGGATCTTTCAATCAAAGAATTGGGTACTTTTCTAACATGCCTAAACAGCACACAAACTCCAAACCCAGCAAAGGGAAAACAGTCCTAGTGAGTGTCCACCTAGGTGTGTTTTCATGCTAGGAAATTGCACCACTTCCCAGCAACCAGTACATCCATGATAAATGACTGACAGGTAGTATCTTCTTCTTGATCAAAGACAGACTGCACCTCACTGATCGACGCATCTAGCTTTGCAACTTTGCACAATAGAGATCGTCCCCTCCAATACACAACTAGGACAATAATCATTATTGAAGGTGGCAACAACACTCCACCACATACTGGACAGACAGCGGAGCACTTTCTCCAGCAGACTGCTTCAGCTTTGTGGCAGAAAATCTTTCCTGCCACATGCCATTTCACTGTACAATAACTCACTCTGAAGTTGTATTCTGGTCATCACTATCCTGCCACACTGCACCTTACAGTCTAATTGGTACCGCACATCTCACTCTGCTCCTGATAGTCCTGCATACAGTGGGTATGATTCATGTGTTTATACGGGCCACCATCTATTCAGCTATGATGTAGATAAGACTTTTTTTTTTTTTTTAATAGTTGTGTCGAGGGCGTGGAGGGTGAAACTGGGCATCCTGGCAGAACTAAAAACAATATCTGTCACAGGTCTGTGGGGTATCACTCCCAGTTACACGGGGTGAGACTGGACATCCTGGCAGATAAGCACATCTGTCGCAAGGTCTTTGGTGGACTTTTGCCAGTCGGTGCATCGTGACATGCACTACACAAAGAGCGGAGATAAACAAACCTATCATCGGGTCAGTCACTGCACCAGATACTGGAGTCAGTTTGTCTTGGCCTGTCCTTGCCGCTGATAATACCTCTATCTGCCAAGAATGTGCCATTAGTCAAGCAAAAGCTAGCGGTACTCAAATATTTTGCAAGCAGTTTCATGAAATGGTCAATCAGAAAGCAACTCATACCAGCTCGGACGTCGCCCGGGTTAACAAGGTCAGGAGTTCCTGGCAGCAGAAGGTGAAGGACAGAGCTGCGTGGAGGAATCTGATCAGACTTAAATGAAACTGTCACTGTCGCCCCCGACAGACTGCTATGATTATGATGATGAGTTTTACTTTCCATGGGTAATCCCTTTGTCTGTCATGCGTGTGTTTCTGTCATTTAGTTGTCTACTGTCATGCTGCTGTTCCACTGCAATCTCCCAGTTTGGGATCAATAAAGTACATCTATCTATCTATCTATCTATCCATCTATCCAACACTGTTGGCTCAAATGCAAAATATACTGTGTGGGTACATATTCATATTCTGCAGGGTAATTTAACAAACCGTAATGCTGTTTATACCATCTAGCTGCAATGCTCCTGCAGTGTGTATATATGTATATTCATTGACTGCTTTGGCTAAGCAGTTCTTATCTTCTTATCTTATTTACTATTGCTCTAAGTGTTGCTATCCCTTTGAATCCTACCAATGCCCAACGCTGGAAGGTAGAACACCGGATCACTGGAGAGGACACTCCAGCTTCACCTTTGGCGTAGACAAAACACGGGGAATGACGGTTACCGGTTATAAGCCACCGCTCAATTGGCGTAGAGCGTGGCGCCAGGGGTTGTTCCCGACGGTGGGAGGGATCATTAGATCTCACTGGACAGCTACCGCCCGCCTCAAGCTGGGCAGCCCCCAGCCAATAAGGTGTTGTCCCGCCACAGCTTGCTTTCCTCATTGGGTGCATGGGGATGAGGAGAAGTCCGAACAGCAGGCTGAGAACCTTCGCACCAGGCAAGACAAAAAAACAAAAGAGACCAACTCTAAAACTGGGAACTTGGAACGTCTGCACTATGATGACAGGACTCGCTACTAACCTCAAGGACATCAACGACACCAGGAAGACTGCCATCATCAATAATGAGCTGAAGAGACTGGGAGTGGATATCGCCACTCTCCAGGAAACACGGTTGGCTGACGCAGGCACAGAGAGAGAAGGACTACACGTTCTACTGGCAGGGAAAGGGCAGTGACAAACACAGGGAACACGGAGTGGGCTTCGCAGTGAAGAACACCTTGCTGAAGATGGTGGAACCGGGCAGCAATGGCTCTGCACGACTCCTCACCCTCCGCCTCAACACCACTCAAGGCCCAGTCACCCTCGTCAGTGTCTATGCCCCAACACTGACAGTCACACCAGAGGCAAAAGACGAGTTCTACGAGAATCTCGCAACAACTGTCAGGATCATCCCCAACTCTGAACAGTTCATTCTCCTTGGAGACTTCAATGCCAGAATGGGTGCTGACCACGACTCCTGGCCCTCCTGTCTTGGACCATTTGGCGTGGGCAGAATGAACGACAACGGACAGCGGCTGCTTGAGTTCTGCACATATCACGATCTGTGCATCACAAACT
Source organism: Pholidichthys leucotaenia (assembly GCA_020510985.1). Taxonomy (NCBI): domain Eukaryota; kingdom Metazoa; phylum Chordata; class Actinopteri; order Cichliformes; family Pholidichthyidae; genus Pholidichthys; species Pholidichthys leucotaenia. Next base: position 214,922,157 of record CM035848.1, read on the forward strand.
CGTTCTTCAAGACCAAGCCCCAACACAAGGTTTCCTGGCGACATCCGCGCTCAAAGCACTGGCACCAGCTGGACTTGATCCTGACCAGGCGCACCTCACTGAAGAACGTGCTAATCACCCGTTTGTTCCAGAGTGCAGATTGTGACACAGACCATTCATTGGTGTGTTGCAAGGTCAAGCTGCAGCTGAAGAAATTCCATCATGCTAGACAGCCTGGAAAGGCACGGATTGACACCAGCAAGATGGCCCAACCAGAACTTGTTGAGCAGTTTGCCTCCACCTTTGAGAAGGAACTTGGTGTACCACAAGAAGGAGAATCTGCAAAGCAGAAGTGGGAAGAGCTGCGAAACACCATCCACCGCACAGCCTTGGCTACCTTTGGGAGGAAGACCTCAAAGTCACAGGACTGGTTTGATGCCAAGTTGACCGAGATGACCCCCGTCATTGAAGCCAAGCGCTCAGCACTTGCTGAGTACAAGAAGTACCCAAACGAGAAGAATCTCCAGATTCTCAGGGTTGCGAGAAGCAAAGTTCAGCAGACTGCTCGGCGCTGTGCCAATGAGTACTGGACTCAGCTCAGCCAAGACATTCAAACCGCTGCCATAACAGGGAACATCCATGGTATGTACAATGGCATCAAGAAAGCACTTGGTCCGGCTCAGAGCAAGACGGCCCCCCTCAAATCCTCCACTGGGGAGATGATCACAGAAAAGAACAAGCAGATGGAGAGATGGGTGGAACACTACTCCGACCTCTACTCCAGACAGAACACCGTGACACCGTCAGCCCTTGATGCCATCGACTGCCTGCCATCCATGGATGAACTTGACGCTGAGCCAACCATCGACGAACTCAGCAAGGCCATTGATAGCTTGGCCGCTGGCAAGGCACCCGGCAACGACGGCATACCCTCCGACCTGATCAAGCACTGCAAGACCGCCCTACTGCTGCCATTGCATGACGTCCTCTGCCAGTGCTGGAAGGAAGGTGCCGTACCACAGGACATGAGGGACGCCAAGATCATCACCCTCTACAAAAACAAAGGGAAGAGAAGCGACTGCAACAACTACAGGGGCATCTCCCTCCTCAGCGTTGTTGGCAAAGTCTACGCACGAGTTGTTCTCGTTCGTCTACAGAAGCTTGCCGAACGTGTCTACCCCGAGTCTCAATGTGGCTTCCGCGCTGAGCGATCGACAGTAGACATGATATTCTCCATCCACCAACTCCGGGAGAAATGCAGAGAACAGAACATGCCCCTGTACGTCGCCTTCATCGACCTCACCAAAGCGTTCGATCTGGTCAGCAGAGAGGGCCTTTTCAAGATCCTGCCAAAGATAGGATGCCCACCAAAGTTGCAAAGCCTCATCGAATCGTTTCACACCAACATGCAGGGGATAGTGCAGCACGACGGCAATGTCTCAGAGCCATTCAACATATGCAGCGGAGTGAAACAGGGCTGTGTACTTGCGCCAACCCTCTTTGGGATTTTCTTTACTATGCTCCTGAGGCATGCCTTCAGCACAGCAACAGAGGGAATCTACCTGCACACAAGATCTGACGGCAGGCTTTTCAACCTTGCCCGCCTGAAAGCCAGAACCAAAGTAAGTGAGGCTCTAATCAGAGACATGCTGTTCGCAGACGACGCTGCAGTCGCAACCCACACACAGCAGGAGCTTCAGACCCTGATGGACCGCTTCTCCCAGGCATGCAAGGACTTCGGGCTTACCATCAGCCTGAAGAAGACTAATGTCTTGGTGCAAGGCACAAAAGCACCACCAACCATCACCATCAACGACTACGAGCTGGAGGTCGTGAATCAGTTCATGTACCTGGGGTCCACGATCAGCAACAACCTCTCCCTTGATACAGAGATCGACAAGAGGATTGGAAAATCAGCCTTCACACTCGCTTGCCTCACCACACGAGTGTGGGAGAATCCCAAACTCTCCGTCAAGACGAAGATGGCAGTGTACAACGCCTGCGTCATCAGCACACTGATCTATGGGAGTGAGACGTGGACAATATATGCCCGGCAGGAAAAGAGACTTAACTCCTTCCACATGCGCTGCATTCGCCACATCCTGGACATATCCTGGCAGGACAAAGTGCCCAACACAGAAGTTCTGTCCCGCGCTGGCCTTCCCTCCATGTTCACTCTACTCAGGCAGCGCAGGCTCCGCTGGCTAGGCCACGTTCACCGTATGGAGGATGGCAGAATCCCCAAAGACGTCCTCTACGGAGAACTGGCGACTGGCAGGAGAGACGTTGGCCGCCCACAGCTGCGCTTTAGAGACGTCTGCAAGCGAGACATGAAGGCCCTGGAGATCAACACAGAGCGCTGGGAGGACCTTGCAACAGACCGCTCCAAATGGAGAGGCACCCTGACCAGACAGCTCAAGGCGGGTGAAGAGAGACTGACTGCTGCAGCAGATGAAAAAAGGACCCGCAGGAAGAACCGCCACAGACCCAGCAGCACGGAGACCACCCACAAGTGCGTCCTGTGTGACAGGGACTGCCATTCGCGCATCGGCCTGCTCAGCCACAGGCGGTGCTGTTCCAGCAGAGTAGACGTTTAGGATTCACTTCCATGGTCATCATAGACCGACGGAGGCCGACGAAGTGTTGCTATCCCTTTGCTGCTGCAATCCTGGAATTTCCCCACTGTGGGACTAATAAAGGCTTATCTTATCTTAATCAGTGGGTGGTCTATTCAAGTGGACTGCTCACATCCAAGATGGCAGCTGACGGGTATATTTTTAAACTTAAACAGTAAAACATGTTTCTGGAAACATCTGAAATAAGAAATAAATGGCTTAGCTGGGGGCAGCGCGGTGGCGGAATGGTTAGCACTATGGCAGCACAGCAACTCACTCTTGGCCGGGGGATCCTGGGATCGATCCAGGCCCCCAACCAACAATGATCTGTGTGGAGTTTGCATGTTCTCCCCGTGTCTGCGTGGGTTTACTCCGGGATTTCTCCGGTTTCCTCCCACATGCCAAAAACATGCACGTTAGGTTAATTGGCATCAAAACTGGGGATTCTAAATTGTCCTAGGGTATGACTGTGAGAGTGAATGGTTGTCTGTCTCTCTGTGTTGGCCCTGCGATGGACTGGCGATCTGTCCAGGGTGTACCCTGCCTCTCACCCAAAGATGCTGGGATAGGCTCCAGCACCCCCGCGACCCAAAAAGGATTAAGCGGAAGAAGATGAATGAAAATGAATGGCTTAGCTGGTGAATGTGTGTTTACTTTTCACTAACAATGACTAGTTTAGAAGTTCATACCCAATCTTCATTCTTCAGAAGAAAGCCATAAGAATAATAACAAAGTCCACTAACAGGAAACCAATAAATCCACTCATCAAACTGAAAACACTCAAATTCCAGGACCTGATTGACTTTAAAACTGATCAGTTCATGTACAGAGCTGCCAAACAGTATCCAAAGGTTGTTCCAGCAGAGGGAAAGTGCACAAAACCTCAGAGGAATATACAAGTAAAAAAAAAAAAAAAAAAAACAGCCATAAGAACAAATGTCAAACTTAATCGTATTTCATCAGAGGGTGGTGAAATTCAATTCTTCTGAAATACAATTCATTTCTTCACTATCAGATGTAGTGAAACAATGAAAACATCTAAAAAAATTAGTATGTTTTAACAAATGTTTAAAAATAACAAGCTTATAAGATACAGATTGAAGGAAGGTGTGCTTCAAATGATATGTACTTATGTTTCATATCCTGATGTTGCTAAAAGCATTTTAAGACCAGTTGTGTTATTTGGTAATACCCAATCTTTAAAATTATTGACATTATCGACAGAAAAAAGGGGTTAGGACTAAATAAATTCTGTACTTCATCGTCTACCCTTTTTGATCATTGGTCAAGGATTTTCAAATTGTTTGCCTTTTACTGTATGACGTTCAAAATAAAAAAAAAAAATCTGTTAAGTGATCTCTTCAGGAGAATAGAAGGACAAAATAGCTACTTTATTGTCATTCAGAAAATAAACCAGTTAGTGCACATCAGAACGACATTTCAATGCAATAACTAAAGTTATGGACATCAACTTTATGCAGGAGTGGGCAACATGACACCACCACTTGCAATCCAAGATGCAATGCTACAAGAATGCATTACATAGGGATCTGCATAGCCAATGAATGAGAAGCGCAGAAACCCACACCCCGTACCATATATACACGTACCATAGGTGTTGCAGGCCCATGTTAGTGTATTTGCAAAGAAGAAAATAAAGATCAGCCTTATTACTGGACTGGGGTTATTATGAGAACAATGACTGCCTGACAAAGGTGGTTACCCTAGCCTAACACTAAAGCTAACTTGTGTTTGTCTCACCTTTTCCAAAGTGTAGCCAATGACGAGGAAGCCTTTGCAGGCCAAAACCTGCTCTTGCATAGCCACTGAGTTCTTCAAGAGCTCCATCACAAAGGACAGCAAAGTGCAGCTAAGTGCCATGCAGACACACAAACAATAACAGGGAGAGGGAACACAAAGTTAGACAGTGATAATCTATGTAAGCTGCTGACAAAGGCCTGGCTGTCAAAGCCATAACCTTCATGAAATGTTATTGAATGGGGGCGTTATATCCCCACTGTGCCAGCACAACAAATTCTAGTTGCCATCACTTTGAGGGAAGTGCATGCACCACAATATGATTTAGAAAAATATGACCTCTTTATAATAACACTGACAATCCCAATCATCATTTTGGCTTTGAATTATGCAAATATATATAATTACATCTCATTTACCAGTGTCATCACACAATAGTTTGCCTGAGCACACAATAGATTTAGGACAAATGAAGAACCCAAAACAAAAACATCCCTGTGTTTAGTCGCTTTGATCATTCACTATAATTGTGCATAAAAAACCCCCCAATAATAGCTCACTGTTATATGAGCAAAACTTCAACAGCAGGGTGATTTTTAAAAACAACAGATTCATTACCACCTAGTACAAAACCAATTTCTTTACGGTAATTAAACAAGCAGCTCCAATATTACACTATATTTGCTACACAATTAGCATGACTTAGAGACCCAAAGCAAAATCGTCCTGATGGTTCACTGATCAGTCTTTACTGTAGTGTATGTAGGTGGTATTACCAGACAGAAGTGTCCAGCTCTTGACTGGAAGGCTGGAAATAGTCCAGCTGTGCAAAAAGAGGGAAGAGGACCTGCACGCCACCAATAGAGTGTATGCCGCTCTGGACAGAGTGGGTCACCACAGCCTTCACGTCCTATACAAACACATGTCAGATCACAGGAGATCCAATTCATTTACTGTATATATTTTTAAAAACCTGCAAAGTAATAGCGCAACAGGGCATAATAAGTTATTACCAGCTATTATTTGTAATAGTCAAGCTGAAGTGTTTCAATAGGTGGAGTGTGGATAGAAGCAGTGGCTAAGTGCAATTAAAAAAAAAAAAAAAAACAGAATGTGCAAGACAAAGTCTAAAAATACCCTTCGAGTATTCTGTCAAATGGGATAGCATTAGTGCTACTGTATGTTGTGATGCCAGATATAGCTTAGAAGAAAAAAAAAAACAAAACTTTTCCACCTCTGTAGAACTGTCATTTTTGAGCCTGGCAAAGAAAAGCTGCAAATATAGGTCACATATTCATTCATACTTCACACTAAGCATGTGTGATGGAGGGGGAATATGTTTATGTGTCAGGAAGCATACACCCACAAAGGAAACAAAGGGTTTTCCTTCATGGGAGGGCATGAGAGAACACTCAGTTAGTGCTTGAGAGGGGGAAAACTCAACATGAGTGAAAAGTTGTGTGGTGAGCTCGAGTGTGTGTGTGTGTGTGTGTGTGTGTGTGTGTGTGTGTGTGTGTGTGTGTGTGTGTGTGTGTGTGTGTGTGTGTGTGTGTGTGTGTGTGTGTGTGAAATATGTATATATTTGTAGGAAGCATTATGGAAGGCTCCTAAAAGTTTACTATGTAGTGCCAAAAAGAAACTCCCTGAGAGAGCCAATTTTATAATTAGCGCAGCAGGATGGTATTTTTCAGCAGCTGCAGGAGTCTGGCTGGCTCAACACATTTGCTTCTCTGCCCTAACAAGGCTATTAAAATGAAAAGGTGCCAAGTGGGCCACTTTAGTTATTGTGCAAGAAGGCGGCGTAAAGAGAGATACATATCGAGCAGTGGGGGGGAGGGTGCAGGTGTACTGGTACTACATTAATCTGAGGTGATGCTGCGCCAATGTCGTGCTGCACGGCGACTTCAGGTTAAAGAAAAAAAAAAAAAACAATGGCTAATCAGTTAGGATCAACTCAGAGGGCTTTGCAAAGAGGATATAATTACCTGCAGCATGAGTGCATGTGGTGAGTGGACAAAAATGGAGGCGTTGTCCTTGGGAGAGGACTCGAGGCAGAGCTGTGCATCTGTAGCGCGAGGGTTGTAAGTGAAGGCAATACTGGAAGACAGCTTGCCATCATACAGTAAGGTCTTATGATGTTCTGCAAACAGCAAGTCACTCTCTGCCTTGTACTTGAATGTGCCCTGGGCAAAATGGCAAAGAAAAGACAAAAAGAGTGACAGACTAAACACACGGAACAAGAAGTAGGCACACTCATTCAAGACACTTTTCCATTTGATTTGAATTATATGCATGTAAAGTTTAAAATGTTCAAAGACAAAACAAAAGCTGAATTGAAATTTGAGAATATATAGGCAAGGTCAAAAATGATATATGTTGTGTAATGCAGTTTTTTTCCAACAGTTTGGGTAATTTGTCACCAGAATGATGAGGAAATAAAAGTATCTTCCACAAGGCTTTTGCTTATGTTTTACATTCACTGGCATCAGAGGGTGAAACTCGCCGTGCTGATGCTGTGCTACATCAATAAGGAAACGGCACCAACACCTTTTGTTGGGGCCTGTTTGGCCAACAGGCCTCGAGTTAAGTGTCACACTCTGGTCACTGCTACACAAACACCACAACTCTGGTCTCAGCCTCATTCAAGACAGACTGAGGTGGCGAACTGCAGTCCGACCAAACAAAATTCTCAGTCTGTGAGGAAAATCATGTTAAAGATCATTCAAGTTGATGGTACCCAAATGATAATCAGCATACATTCAAAGGGGGAGAAAAACATTACAATTTTTGCCCCTGAACAATTTGAGGGAACAGACATATTTTGATAAAATATTCTGTGAATATTACAACAAGTCTTTTCATCAGCAACTGCAATAAATGTGTCATATTTATGGTTTTCAGAATGCTCAAATATGCTAAAAACAAGCAATGGTAAATCAAGTGTATCAAGTGTGCTACTATAAAACAATATAATCTAGAGTATTTTAAATAACATAAGACATTGTTCCATAACCATATCAGTCTTTATGTTTTCCAACCTGGTAGCCTGGACCCAGCTGATAGATGGCCAGAATCTGAGCAGCACTCAGAGCTTCTCCAAACAGGTAAACTGCCCCCATCTGTCCACAGAACACACGGTTGGCATCTGCCGTCTCTGACGATCCCAGGAAACACTTATCAAATGTCTGCAGCAGGAGGACGCAGAGAGAACAGAATTACAAAAACAAAAAAAAAACAAAAAAAAACAAATGAAGAAAAAAATAGAGGGAAAGATGGAGGGGGAAAAAGGTCATTCATTGCTCTCTTCATATAACAGGATGGCAGATGGGTAAACAAAAACCAAGAACAGCAAGAAATACCTGAAGTAAAAGGCATATTCAATTAAATATCAGCTGTAGAGCAGCAATGAGAATGATGAAACTGGTTGTCAGGTAAGAACTGATTTGCTTTCCGACACATCAGTCAGATTACACGTTGATGCATGTAATTCAAAACTAAATTACACTTAAAATATCTCAGCATGGAAGGAAGCAATCCTCTGAACTGTGACAGAGTTCAAAAGTTCATGCTTGAGTGGCACTGGCTGCTTTCTTTGACACAAGAATCTGACACACCTTCTCACTAGAGTGAGAGAGAGTTTAACTGCATCAGAGACCTAGACAGGGATGAAATAGTTCTGACTGAATGCTATGGCACAATTTGGCAGAACTGCTATTCCTCCTCGACAACTGCCCGGCTGCTCATCAACCTCACACACAATGATCCTCAATGTGTCCATACTCGGGTCGCCAAAGTCAGCTCTAGGCTATACACGCGTATGTATATTATGGAGAGAAGTGAAGGCTCTTGGTGAGCTCAGGGTGTGTTCGGCAAGCCAGAATGAGCTACTCCACCACAATCTGGTTAATAGATAACCGATATCATACAATGAAACCATGCTGTATCAGGACACATTTACATGTCCTATTTCAAGAAAAATGTTTAGCGCCTGGTTAAAAAAAAACACCAACAGCTACAAAAATGATAATGGTGTTTTGAACCATACATTTGAAACTACAGCCACCAGGCTAAAATGTTAACAGGAGTAGACATTTGGCCACAATCTCTGAGGTAACAAATTCTGCCTACCCACATTTTTAAAGCACACTAATTAAGAAATTTTAGAAGATAAGCACACTAAAGGAGCCAGAAAAGCAGCCCTTTCTTGTATCTAGTCTTTACAGTAACCCACATTAACCACCTGCTGGCCGTGGCTTTATTATATAAAGGGCACACCACGTCTTCTAAATATTCTAAGATTTCCAGGCTTTTGTGGTTTTCTTGCACCTTCTTCCATTATTTATACATAACATTTTTCACAGATATGAAAAAAATATTAAAGAAACATGTGGCAGCAACAGAACATTTCCAAATAACAAACTAATCTTGAGCCGTTGCTACTTACGTCACTTGTGTTGACAAACCAGGCAATGTCCCCAAAGGACGCCAGTTCTCCGTTCACAAAGCAGCTGATCTCACTGTTTTTCCAGCGGTTGTAGACGTGAACAAGAGTCACCATGTACCACTGCAACAATAAAAAGCAGCACGCTCTTTCACTGGAATTCTTATTCCAAGATATTTAGGAACTAGTGGTAACAAACCAAAAAATATCCATCAGTTGCCATAATGTAAGAGAACCATTGGGCCTCAAACTTCAAGAATGACTTCCATTAAGCTATGATACAAAAAAAAAAAATGCTAACTGCTTTGTTTTACTCTTCCTCCCTCAACTTTGCAACCAGCAAGTTAATAACAGGCCATTACGCTTTTGAACTGGCATAAAAATATGCATGCATTAAAATAGAGGACAAATCAGCTAAAATAAGGTTTCCGAGGCCCCGTTAGGTTTGTGTTGGTGCTCAGAAGAAGAAACTGAAAGTCTGAAGACAGTAATGGTCTTGTCTAGAAGGGACTGCGAATGCTGGCTAATCCTCTTCTCCCATTGCCCTCATTCCTCCGTCTTCTCGTCTCGTTTCTCCCCAGAGTAAGGTAAGATGTGGCAGCTCATTCTTACAGCGGGGTTTAGATTTATTGTGCGAGCACGTGTATTTCTCCGTGTGTGTGTGTGTGTGTGATTGATTATGTGAGCACTAACATTTCTGTGATCTATTTACAGGGATTTGTCTTTTTTATGCATATGAATACATTCTGCTCCTTTTTTGTTCCATTTTTTTGTACCTTCTGCGGTTTGAAGTCGTACTTTACGCAGTGCTGGAATCCTTTCCCCTTCGATTTTAATGAGGTCACGATCAAACAGCTGCCCACAAAGTGTGCAGAGTAACCTAGGCCTTTACTGGTGCGGAAGCTGAAAAAAAAAAAAATGAAGGAGGAAAGCACACACATCGGGCTTCAGTTTCAGAGTTAAGATTGTGCACGTGCGCGCGTGCGCACACACAAACACACACAGTGATTACAATGATGGACAACAAGCTCACAGCACTTGATAAATCATACAAACACTTCTCCCAAGCATTAACACAGTCGGCAAACATTTCTCAACTTCACAGACCCTCCCCATCTTTCTCAGTATGCCAGTGTGACTGAGCCCCTCCTTGTGATTAATTGAGGATCTCTCTGTTCAAAGGGCACAGTATTAAAGACAAACTTTTATCACTGATTCTCTCAAGAACATTGCTGGCTGGCTGGTTTTATTATTGAAGCCAAGGCTAAACATATTGCGACTGAATGAATTAAGAGTTTGGCAGAGATTAATTACTGGCTGAAAATAAGACGATCACAATGCCTGCTCAACTTGCTTCTCAAACGGTTCCACAGCCTCTACGGGGCTGGAGGCTGCACTTCCCCAGGAATGTGTAGGAATGTGTGTCCTGTTGTTAGAATGTGTTACTATACATATAAATTTGGGGTCTTCAACTTGCAGCTCTGCAGCTACATTTGTTTCTTGTGCCCATAACCACTGGCTTTATGTAGGTTTGGAGGAAGGGAAATCGTGCAAATTCTGAGAAAATCCTGACAAAGATAAGAGTAAAAAGATGCAAAATTATGACAAAAAGTAACAAAATTATCAGAGTAAATGGGTTAATTTATATGTGAAAAGCTGTACTCACTCCTGATCAAAATCTTAAGCCCGGGGGAAAAATTACAAGTATTCACGTTTCGCACTAGTGGATTGTAACCAGGCTGTAACTAGAAGCTCAAAATGCAAAAAGAAGAAACTGGAACAAAAGGCAAAAAACAGTGAGGAGGTAATTTATAGAAAATTGCATTTAAACTCAAACAGGCTGTAAATCAGCGGATCAAAAGTTTAAAAGCATAGCCAAAAATGACCCAAAACAGAACTAAAAGTGTCAAAAAAAGGACTCGGTTGTGAGTAGCCCCACCGTTCTTGTTGATCACTTCAAAAATTTATTTAGGCATGCTTGATATGAGTGTTTGCAGGAGGCTGGTGGGAACGTTGCTCCATGTGGTAAAGATGCCTGTCAAGACACAGGCCCATCCTTAACCCAGATTAAGGCCCTTACTGATGCTGACTGCAGCCCAACAACCATAACACACCGTCTTTTTCTCTGACAAGAACAAATTTCACCTGGATGATCCTGATGACTTCCAGTACTACAGGCATGTAGGCATGTCTCACTGGAGATGTTTTCTATGTGACACAGTGAAGGAGGCTCCATCATGACATGTGGTGCTTTTTCCTTCAATGGAACAATGGCATTGCAAGTGGTGCAGGGGCCTCATCTGTGCAGTAATGGCTGGGTCTTTCAACAGGACAACGCTGCAGTTCACAAAGGTGGGCGTTGTGGCCACTGAGCAGCTCCACTGGAGCGGTTGGGGTTAAAGGCCTTGCTCAAGGGCACCACAGTGGGGTTAAGGAGGGTGGGGCAAACACTGCTACGTGATCTGTCCCTGCCAGTCCAGGAATGGAACCGGCAACCTTCCGCTCACCAGTCCACATCCCTAACCAGTCTTTGGGCCATCTTGTGTGTTCCCCTGATCTAAATCCCACTGGGAACATTTGGGGATGGATGGCAAGGGAAGTTTACAAAAATGGACATCCCTTCATGAAGCCACCAGCCTCTTGGAAACACTCGCATGTCTAAACAAGTTTTTGAAGTGATCAACAAGAACGGTGGGCTACTCCCTACTGAATCCGTTCTGACACTTTTTTTGTTTTGTTTTGTTTTAAAGGCTATGGTCTTAAACTTCTGATCAGCTGATGAACAGACTGAGTTTAAAGGAAGTTTTCAATAAACTGCCTACTCTGTTTTTTGTCTCTTTTTTCCCCCAATTTTCTTCTCTTTGCATTTTGAAGCTCTGCTTACAACATGGTTACAATTCACCAGCGGGAAATGGAAATACTTGCAATTTTTGCCCCAGTCTTAAGATTTTGATCAGGGGTGTATTTTTAAGAATAAATTCACAAATATATTAGAAAAGTCACAAAGTAATTACGTAGCAAACTCACATGAAACGTCTGGAACTTATGAAGAAAATCACTCAAAGTCACAAGAACGACTGTAAAATTGCAAGTACAAAAAAAACGGTCCATGACTGGAAAAGATGCCAATTTCATGAGAAAAGTTTCAAATTTAAGAGTGATGAGGAACAAGTTAATGAGAAACACTGCTAATTTATGAGACTACATTTGCAAATTTATAAGTAAAATACGATGAATTTATAACAAAAAAATGTCAGAAATTTAAGAAATGAGAAAAGTCAGATTTATAAGAGAAATGTTATATATTCAATAACTTGCTTATTTTTATAGCAGGCCAGTTTATTATCATAATTCAGCTGTTTTTTTCTTCATTGTAAGGTTGAATTCAGTCGGATCCTTAAGATTTTTTTATTTTGGGGCTTTTTGCCTTGGACACATACAGTGAAGCTGGAGATGGGAAATGGGGTGAAGAGTAGAGAAAGACATGAAGGAAAGATCAATCTGCCTGGGAATTGAACCAGAAATCACTGTGGTTGAGCAATATGCTCGTGTGGAATTCATGGTAACCATTAGCCGAGCGAGACAACCCTCGCATTTTTTTTTTGTCGTTTTGGGTTGTTGTTCTTTTTTGGACAAACACCACTCTGTTAACCATTTCTCTCTTTAAATGCGTCACACTTAAATGACATTATATCCCATCCTTAAGCATATTTAACGATTTCTACATTCCATTTGCATTAAGCTCAAACAACTAAAAGGCACACAAAGTGTAAAGATCCATGCTCACAGGCCAAAGTACAGAATTATTCTGACGTCACCTACCAGTACAGGTAAGGCTTGTCTTTGTCAACGTTGATGTTGTTGAGGGGGTCCATGCGGAGCCATGTGTGGAATGTAAATCCATTCTGATATGGCCATTTTGCTATGGGGGGCAGAGCTATTGCCTGTTAGCAGAAGAAAATAGTATGTTATTGTGATATACTGTAAGTCCTAGTAGTAGTAAGGAGAATGAATAAAATGATGCATTATATAGCCTTTAAAAATAAGCAATGCTGATTACCAAACACAAGAAAAGAAAACGATATGACATGAAACCATAGTTCCTGAAGAAAAATTGGGAAACTTTTGCTCTAAATAATATTTCTGTGTGTGCCTGCGTGTGTGCTCTCAAGCTTTCGTATTTCATTAGCTGGAAATGCTGGGAGAGGAAGGTACATGCACACTCTTCAAACCCGCTGCTGACAAGCACAGAAGAGTAACTAATAAATATATTCAGATCAACCAAATGAAACCCAAGCCCACAAGGCAGTATTCTAAATTCATGAATGCACCATCGCCATCTCAGTGGAAGGTCACATGCAGAAACAGTACACACACGCGTTACATAAAAACCCTCCTGATCATAACACCCCCGACACACACACACAGCATGTGGGACACCATGTAGTGCATGGGGCGGCGCCTATCTCCGTTTCACTGACCCGAGGCCACACAGCTACTGATAAAGTAGTGAAAGCTATAGTGGCGGGTCAGTCCTCTGGTAGCGCTGTGCATGAGCTTTCCTTTCCCCATTCTATTATGCTGAGCACCAAGCTACAAGGTGGAAAGTACAATTTTTATATGGTCTTTGGTATGACTCAGCCGGGATATGAACCCATGACCTCCCGGTTGTGGGGCGGATGCTCTACCAACCAGACCACCACTCCGGTCCTGATCATAACAGCACACCACAATTTAACACAAGCTTCCTTGTAATCTACAACAAAAAGATAATCCATTGTCAAGTTCCAGTGGTCCTCTTATCCCTATTCACACCCATTTCATAATCTTGACAATTAATAGCATTAATTAAATGACGTTCAAAAGTTTTTTCAATATTATTAAGAAATAATTATTGATCAAATAATAAGTGAAGTATTGTGATGACAAAAGCATGCCAACATGATCACACTGTCAATTTGAGCCACACATACATGTAGCATAAATTTTGATATTTGTAAGATTTACAGTTTTTTCAAGACAAAATTGTAAATCATAGATTAATAGATATGTTATGTCTTTTGTCAAATTAATTAAGGTAGCCACTGAAACTGTCTGAACCACAGCTGAAAAAAAAAAAAGCCCACAAATACTAGAGACATGACATAAGAGCTCTCCAAAGATAAAGGCTGTGCATCCCATAAGGCTGGGTGATTAACCGAAATACAACCAAAACCAACAGTCAGGACAAAAAACCAATGCAATCTTGCTCATGTCTGGTTTTTCGGTTCTTCCCTCCTCCCTGTTGTGTGTGTATGTATATGAGAGCTTTTATCTACTGCCCCTTTAAAACGTCTCCTGCCCGTGCAGTTGCATGATTCCGCAACCTGGAAGCAGCGCAGTCAACGTTGTTTGGAAGCAGCAGAACACGGTGGAAAAAGTAAAAAGGCTTGTCCCAAAAAGAAATGCAGCGTCCATCCACATAGTATGAAGTGACTGACTCTTCGTTTCATCTGAGGAGGCCAGAAGTGGGCGAGCGGGGTGTGGAGGCTGGCACGGGTTGCGCCGAGGCTGGGTCGCTGTTGACCTCTGACTGCTGTCCGCAGTACTGACCATTTAGCAGTAGGGGTGGACAAGCTAATAAAGTTTAATTTTTTGAAAAGTTATTCTTTATTACATTATGCTCATTTACTTTCGAATCACTGCAATGATATACAGTGCATCCGGAAAGTATTTACAGCGCTTCACTTTTTCCACATTTTGTTATGTTATAGCCTTATTCCAAAAGGGATTAAATTCTTTTTTTTTTTCATCAAAATTCTACACATAATAATACCCCATAATGACAAATGAAAAAAAAATTGAGATTTTTGCCAATTTATTAAAAATAAAAAAACTAAGAAATCACATGTACATAAGTATTCAGAGCCTTTGCTCAATACTTTGTTGATGCACCTTTGGCAGCAATTACAGCCTCAGGTCTTTTTGAATATGATGCCACCAGCTTGGCACACATATCTTTGGGCAGTTTCGCCTATTCCTCTTTGCAGCACCTCTCAAGCTCCATCAGGTTGGATGGAAAGCGTCGGTGCACAGCCATTTTCAGATCTCTCCAGAAATGTTCAATTGGATTCAAGTCTGGGCTCTGGCTGGGCCACTCAAGGACATTCACAGAGTTGTCCTGAAGTCACTCCTTTGATATCTTGGCTGTGTGCTTAGGGTTGTTGTCCTGCTGAAAGATGAACCGTCACCTCAGTCTGAGGTCAAGAGCGCCCTGGGACAGGTTTTCATCCAGGATGTCTCTGTACATTGCTGCATTCATCTTTCCTTCTATCCTGACTTGTCTCCCAGTTCCTGCCACTGAAAAACATCCCCACAGCATGATGCTGCCACCACCATTGGTGTGGTTATGAACAGTGCCTGGTTTCCTCCAAACATGGCACCTGGCAGTGATGCCAAAGAGTTCAATCTTTGTCTCATCAGACCAGAGAATTTTGTTTCTCATGGTGTGAGAGTCCTTCAGGTGCCTTTTGACAAACTCCAGGTGGGCTGCCATGTTCCTTTTACAAAGGAGTGGCTTCTGTCTGGCCACTCTACCATACAGGTCTGATTGGTGGATTGCTGCAGAGATGGTTGTCCTTCTGGAAGGTTCTCCTCTCTCCACAGAGGAACGCTGGAGCTCTGACAGAGTGACTATCGGGTTCTTGGTCACCTCCCTGACTAAGGCCCTTCTCTCCCGATCGCTCAGTTTAGACGGCCGGACAGCTCGAGGAAGAGTCCTGGTGGTTCCGAACTTCTTCCATTTATGGATGATGGAGGTCACTGTGTTCATTTGGACCTTCAAAGCAGCAGAAATGTTTCTGTAACCTTCTCCAGATTTGGGTCTCGAGACAATCCTGCCTTGGAGGTCTACAGACAATTCCTTTGACTTCATACTTGGTTTGTGTTCTGACACGCACTGTCAACTATGGGACCTTATATAGAGAGATGTGTGCTTTTCCAAATCATGTCCAGTCAACTGAATTTACCACAGGTGGACTCCAATTAAGCTGTAGAAACATCTCAAGGATGATCAGTGGAAACAGGATGCACCTGAGTTTAGTTTTGAGTTTCATGGCAAAGGCTGTGAATACTTATATACATGTGATTTCTTAGTTTTTGATTTTTAATACACTTGCAAAAATATATTAAAAAAAAATTTTCATGTTGTCATTATGGGGTATTGTGTGCAGAATTTTGAGGAAAAAAATGAATTTAATCCCTTTTGGAATTAGGCTGTAACATAAAATGTGGAAAAAGTGAAGCACTGTGAATACTTTCCGGATGCACTGTATTTATTGATGGTGCATTCTCGTGGCTTAATTACAGGTCTCATCAGTTAACTATAAGGGAGAAGAAAGGAGGGAGGGGAAAAAAAACCCCAAATACACAAAACCGACTTGAACGCTTCAAAAAACTGTGATGCTGATTTAAGGTCAAACTGCCTAACTCGAGCACCTCGATCCCTCTCTTTTGGCTGGCTGCAGTAATATTGTGTATTGTGTGCTGCAATTGGCCAAACTCAAAACTGATAATACTTTCAATAATACATTTTTCCAAAAGACAGTAGTTTCTGTCCTTGCAGGTTAAGGGGGCAGTAGTGGGACTGATGACAATACCTAAAATCCAGGAAGTACAACTTAACTTTTGTACAATGAATGGAATTTTAATAACAAGCAAAGAGAAGCCTTTATTGTTACAACAACCACAAAAATAACAAGAAATGCTTTATGCATGTCATTTAGGGAAATCTTACATGGAACACTGAATATCTGGCTTAGTGGAAAACATTATAAAAGGGATTCTATGATCAGACATGCTCCATTTCCCTCCAGCATTATTGTGAAATATTAAAACAAATAAAAATATTGAAATGACACAGTGGTTCCTAACTTCAAGTGATTCACTGCAGATGCTTCTTTACTATAGTATGGGGTGACATTAATATTAATTATACAATCAAACCATCAAAAGCACAATTCAACTTTAAAACTAACATAAATTTAAACATTAAGTTTACAGTTATGGAACTATGTTATACTCACTGCTGCATTTTTCCCAGGAAAGCTGAAAAAGGAGTCAGGGCCATGTCTGTGAGCCATGTACTTCAGCACTGACAAAAGCTTTACTGCATGACGAGGCTGAGGGAGAAAAAAGCAAACAAACACACAGGGATCATTTCAGGCATACAAGTCCCTGAGTCTCCTCACTTTCCTCATATTTTATCAGAATAAGATTCAAAGTGGAGCAATAGTAAATGCCATTTGACACTCGGGGAGTGAAATTTAGAGGCATAAAATCAACTTGGCCTATTTTCTTGACTTGATTAGCGTCAGTGATCAATGGGTTACACTTTCCTTTTGCCTGCTTCATCTGTCATCTTTTCTGTGCCACTGGTTCTGTCTGGATGTACCAACTTATCTTCTGTACATGCATCATAAATCTCAGTTTCATTGCGACTACACCAGAATACAGCAGCTGCATTCAGTACGAGCAAGCCCAAGTTAGAAAACCAGATAGCTATTGTGTATCATCTTTAGAAAACAAACACACAACACAGCAAGCCAAGTTCAGAATTTGCACGTTAACTCATGAACCACTTAATATGACTAAAGCAAAACTGTTAAGGGAAACCAAGAGTCTTCTGGTTTCATATGATTTATTTCATCTACGGCAGCAGCTGAAGTGTTGCCAGCACATTCCTCATGCCGGTCCCAGACAACCAAGACAGATCCTCATGGTCTGACTCTGACTCACCCACTGGCCTCCCTTCCCTTGCAGTTTGCTGAAGAAAAGCTTCAACTCCTTGACTGTGATGTTGTAGCTGGCGAGCACCCCAAGCATGTCCACCAGCAGATCTGTAGAGAGAAAAATCCATGTGTCAACTATGATATGATAAACAAGAGATGGTGGAAAAGCATACCGTGCCTCATTTGGGTCTGTAACAACTTTAACCTGGATTTCAACATTTAAAAAAAATGACCCTAGGTGTGGATGTGTGAAGGTTTAAGGATGTTTCTTAATCTCCTGCTTCATTAATTAAAGATAAAACAACAACAACAACAATAATAATAATAATAATAATAATAACACCGACAATGTCAGGGCGAATGCACAACCTCATCTCTGGGACTTGACCTAGGTGAGCTAAAAAAGACAGTGATACGGTAATATTGTAAATTTCAATCATCTCCTTTTCTTTGCTCTTTTAAGGGGTCGCCACAGCGGATCATCTGCCTCCATCTCACCCTATCCCTTGCATCCTCTTCTCTCATACCAACCCTCTCCATGTCTCCATGTCCAGACTGCTCAACCCGAGTTGTCCCTCTGATATACTCATTTCTAATCCTGTCCCTCCTAGTCACTCCTCCCAGTGAGAATCTTAGCATCTTGAACTCTGCCACTTCCAGCGCCACCTCCTGTCTTTTCGACTGAGCCACTGTCTCCAAACCATACATCACAGCAGGTTTTATTACCGTCTTATAAATCTTCCCTTTCACTCTAGCTGCTATGCTTCGGTCACAAATCACCCAACACTTGTCTCCACTCACTCCACCCCACTTGCACCCTCTTCTTCACCTGTCTTGTGCACTGAACATTGCTTTAGATGGTTGACCCCAAGTATTTAAACTCATCTTCCTCACTACCTCTACTCCAGGCAGCACACACCTATTCTGTCTTGCTTCTACAGACCTTCATTTCTCTTCTCTCCAGCACATGCCTCCATTTTTCCAGGTTCTCTTCCACCTGGTCTCTACTCTCATTACAAATCACAATGTTGTCCACAAACACAGCCGATGGAGACTCCTGCCTGACCTTGTCTGCCAGCTTGCCCATCACTAATGCAAACAAGAAGGGGCTCAGAGCCAGTGTAATCCTACTCCCACCTTGAATCCATCTGTCACTCCCATGGTACGCCTCAATACCGTTTCACTGTCATATCAAGCACAAACAACCCTCACATACTTCTCTGTAACTCCTGACTTCCTCATGCAATACCATAATTCCTCTCTTGGCACTCTATCAAATGCTTTCTCTAGAAGACATACCGCTACTCCTTCTGACTCTCTCTATACTTTTCTATCAACACTCTTAAAGCAAATATTGCATCCGCTGTGCTTCTTGGCATGAAACCATACTGCTGCTCGCTGATGGTGATCTCTCTTCTTAACAACTTTTTCCCATATCTTCATAGTGTGGCTCATCAATGACAGGGATATGTGGTATGTATATTATCACAGACACATTTTCTGTTGCGAATTTCAAGAAAAGCATTTCAAGTACCATAATGGAACTTAAGAGGTTTTCAAGAAAGGAGGAATTTTATTTCAAGAATTTCACTTTTACCTATTCCCACTGTAGATGTTATAACCACTGTCACTTTTAGCTGGCTAGTTACTGTTGAACAGCTCCATCTTTTGCTTGACTGCACAAAGGCTCCAGGCCAGTGCTGCTCTCGCTGGCAAAAGTGCAGTGAGGTGAAAACTGTAAGATTAATATAGACTAATTTGCAGATGGGTAACAGACACTACACTGAGACTTGGGGGTGGGGGAAGCGTGTAAAGGATGACTAAGCTCTCACTTATTACAATGTATAAAATGCTGGAAAATGAAAATGTGAGGTTTTTGAATGGACAAACAAAACATCACTCTTCTGGATGTGATAGAGATTTATTGTCTGTTAAGTGCTATTCAGCAGAATTTGCTGTAAAGAGGGTTTGCAGGTGGACAGCCTTTTGAGCTGTTGCAAAAGCCACTCAGTTTTAACAAAAAAAAAAAAGGATATAATCATGTCGCTAGTGGACGCAAAAATAAACATTTTATCCATACGTGACTGTTTGTACCTGCAATCATGCTGTCAATGGTGGATATGCGCTCCAGCACCAGCTGAATGAGACCCACATCGGTGCACACCTGCAAGTTGCGCACACTCTTCTTTAGGATAGCCGTAAAGATACTCCAGATCTCTGCTTGACACGTGGGCTCACACTTGTCTAACAGCTCCACCATGCACACTATGCTCTCAGGCTCCTGGATGATGAAGTTCATCTCCAGGTCAAACTGGCCCCCAACAAGCTGGAAGACACAGACAAAGACATTTACAGCCAAATACAACCAGGTGCATTAAAAATGCATCAGTAAAGCATTACATGTGTCCACGTGATGCTTTAGAGATACTGCATGGGGATTAATAGTCAAGAGTCATTATCTGTACATCTTTGTCAAATAGATTATATTATTTACAAAATACATTATGTACAAATAACCCCAGAGCAAAAAGTATCACACAAAAGGCAGCACCAGTGAAAACAGAAAGGTAGGAAACCATGAAGACATACAATGAGAAGTGTATGAAGAGGTCTTTTGTTTCTGTAGGAAGCCCTCAAAAACAGCAACATGTGATATAGCCTGGTGAAAATATTTTTTCCTTCAAATAATACAAATAATTTAATAATAAAGGATTCCTGCCACCACTGAGCCAGGTTCATTATTCTAAGATAAGAACATAACATTATATTTCATGAAATAAATAAAGCAAATGAAATACAAGTCAGATTCTCCAAAGATCCCCAGCTAAATCTTTTTCAGGGGGAGGTGAGGTGGACTGCTCAGTCTTGTTGCAAACAAATAATGTTCTTTGTATCTGGGGGAAAGACATACGAGCCATAAATGTCATAATTTGTCACCTCTTAATAGTTCTGATGACACTTTTATTATTGAACACTGCCTAAAAGGAAAAGATAAAGAAAATAACACTGGTGTCAAATCAATTTTGTGTGAAAGCTGTCATGTTTAAAATCCAAGAGGTGTGACTGGAAAACAGAGGAAAAAAAAAACAATGTGCCACCACTAAACCAGCCTGATGTAAAAACAGAATGATTTGGAGCAAGGATTGGAAAGTGTTCCATTAAAATGAGTAAGGAAAGACTAACTCCTTATGCGAGAGAATACATGGTGGGGAAAAGGGGAAAACGAGGAAAGGACTGGTGTGCATCATCTTTAAAGACGGGATCAAGTGATAACACTGGCACACAAACCTACACCGTCCTTTTCACCTCTCCTCTTAGAAAAGCTATGTCAAGCATCAATGTATAATCAATGATATGCTTTACCTTTAAACAGAATCACATGCACAAGGTACTCTTTCGCCATCGTTTTTACTGCAGCATTATATTGTCTGTGGTATGACTAATTCACCCACACGGAAACACATATGTGATGTCTTGGCCATATGAGGATGAAATGGGATGTCGACAGTAGGTGGCAGTAGAGGCCCCTACACATCTATTTTGAGTGAGTCACCCAAGAACGAAAAAAGGCTCATTCTAGGCTACTGCCGAACCATACTAACAGAGACACAGTTGAGACAGTACGGTGAACCAACATTAATGCCTAGACATTCAGTGTACTCTTTGTTCTTTCAATATTTTATTTCTGAAATTAAAATGACCCGCAATATTGGTTTGTATAGTTTTGGCCTTGTCAAAATAAAATTGGAACTGAGCCAAAAATGGGATAACTGTTCTAATTTTGTGAGGGTTTTTTTGTTTGTTTGATTGTTTTGGTCACAGTCGGAAGGGCATTTATCTTTTTTCATATTTAGACCTACTTATCCGTTTTTGTTTTATCTTTTTTAAAGTATCCACTTTAGTTGTTGCTTTTGCCAGTAATGTTTGTTTTGTAGAAATTATCACATCACAAAACAAATTTTGGGGTAACTTCCGGCTCCTACTTCTGGCTGTGACCAAAACAATATAAAATGAAAAAAACAACTAACAAAATCAGATTCGTTATCTTGTTTTGGCTCAATTCTGATTTTATTTTGACAAGGCCAAAATCATACAATGCCTGTTTCCAGTTGCCCTGTTTTTGTTTCAGAAACAAAATATTGAAAGAACAAAGAGCACGCAGATTCCTTTTCCCAGCTGAAGAGATTATTATTTCTCTTCTAATGTTTTAATCATCTAAACAACAGCTGTTTGTGCAAGAGTCTAATGGCATCCAGAGCTAAACTGTCATCAGGGCAAGCCATGAGAAAGACCACAGAAGGCAGCAGCCTTTACAAATCAGTGGCAATTTAACATAAAGGAAGAACTTAAAGGTCTGTGCAAGACTTGCAGTGAAGGATAAAGTTTGTCTTCTTCATTATAAACATTTGAGATGGCCATAGCTCAATGCTAAAATATCCCCTAGACCAGAAAACACAGAAGAGTGGCCAATACAGCGGGTAAAATAAGTATTAAACATGTCAACATTTTTCTCATTAAACTTATTTCTGATGGAGCCATTGACCTGAGATTTTCACCAAATATCAGTAACAACCCAAGTAACCAATACATACAAAGAAACCAAGGCAACTGTGTTCACGAAACAAGTTATTTTTTAAAAAGTGGAATAGCACAGGGAATAAGTATTGAACACACCACAAAGAACTCATGATGGGTAGAAGCAAAGAGCTCTCTCTAGACCTTTGCAACCTTCTTGTTGCAAAACATAATGATGATATTGGTTACAGGCGGAGTTCTAAACTGCTGAATGTTCCAGTGACCACTGTTGGAGTCATCATTCAGAAGTGGAAAAAATAATTTTACTATAGACTGGCCAAGACCAGGAGCTCCTTGCAAGATTTCTGACAGAGAAAGTCAAAAGAATTATCAGAAGAGTTATTCAAGAGCCAAAAACCACTTGTGCAGAGCTCCAGAGAGCTCTCGAGTTAGCAGGTACTGCTGTTTCAACGAAAACAACAAGTAATGCACTCAACCGACATGGGCTCTATGCCCGCTTACCTCGCAAGACTAAATTGCTGAAGAAAAAGCATGTTGAAGCTCATTTAAAGTTTGATGCACAACATTTGGGCAAGCCAGTAAAATACTGAGAGAATAGAGTCTGGTCAGATGAGACAAAAAGAACTTTTTGGATGCCAAAACACACAGCATGTTTGGAGGAGAAATGGCACTGCACATCAGCCCCAAAACACCCTACCAACTTTGAAGTTTGGAGGTGGAAGCATCATGCTGTGGGGGTGTTTTTTTTTCAGCACATGGTACAGGCAGACTTCATATAATTGAAAGAAAGATGAATGGACAAATGTACAAAGACATCCTTGATAAGAACCTGTTGCCATCTGGCAAGATGCTGAAGATGAAACGAGGGTGGACATTTCAGCAAGATAATGACCCCAAACACACAGCCAAGGAAACTCTCAACTGGCTTCAAAGAAGGAAAATAAAGCTACTAGAATGGCCCAGTCAGTCACCTGACCTCCAATCAAAAATCTATGGAACAAACTGAAGATCAGAGTTCACAGAAGACACCCAAGGAACCTTCAAGATTTGAAGACAGTTTGCGTGGAAGAATGGGCTAAAATCACTTCTGAGCAATGCCTGTGCCTAGTCTCTCCATACAGGAGGCGTCTAGAAACTGTTATTACCAACAAAGGTTTTTCTACGAAATATTAAATGAATTTCACCAAGCATGTTCAATACTTATTCCCTGTGTCATTCCCCTTTATTAAATATAACTTGTTTTGTGAACACAGTTGCCTTGATTTCTTTGTATATATGGATTACTTGGGTTGTTACAGATATCTGGTGAAAATTTCAGGTCACTGGCTCCATCAGAAATATGTTTAATGAAAAAAATGTTGACATGTTTAATACTTATTTTCCCCGCTGTATATACATATATACAGTCAAGTGAAATAATTAGGACACCTGTATAAGTATAAGCCTGTGTATAAGCCTGTGTGTTTTTTTTAACATATTTGGACATATGGATATTTAATATCAATGTTAAAAATACTGGGAGATTCATGTAATACAACTAAACAATTAAAAATGAATTTAAGACTTTTTTCAGATTTTCTGTAAAATAGTGAGGAAATAACTAAACAAATAGTGAGGAATAAATTAGGACACCCCCCATATTTTCTAGGACAACCCCACATTCATTCCCACTTAAAATGCCTAAAATAAATGTTAAAAAATGCAAATAAAAACAAAAACAGGGTTAGCCATAGATACGGGAACATTTATTAATAAAGAACTGAATATTTAATTGGGTGTCCTAATTTGTTCCCATGACTGTATATACAGGGGTGCACATAAGTGGTACTCAAGTGGTGCAAAGCTTAACGGGGCCTCAACCAGGGAGGTTCATCATCATCTACACTGCATGAAGTGGAAATGGATGACTGAGGGAGACACTGGGGGTGGCAGCGGCTCAGGAGGTAGAGCAGGTCGTCCAATAACCGGATGGTTGGCGGTTCGAATCCCGCTCTCCCCAGATATCCTGCCGTTGTGTCCCTGGGCAAGACACTTTACCCCAATTGCTCCTGGTGGGTCTGGACAGAGCCATGTTGGGCAGCTATGCCGCCACCAGTGTGTGACTGTGTCTGTGAATGGGTGGATAGCAGGATCTGTAAAGCGCTTTGGTCATCTAGAGATGAGAATAAAAGTGCTATGTAAGTGAATGCCATTTACCACTTTACCATTTACTCAGGAAGACAGCAAGGAAGTCTGCAGTAATTAAGACCTTGCTACATATGGGGTGAGTACCACTTATGTGCAGCCCGGTGTGTGTGTGTGTGTATTAGTGGTGTTGGACGATTAAAATTGTTAATCGCAATTAATCTTTCGGAATGTTGAGTTAATCGCAATTAATAAAGCATTAATTGCGGGTTTTTTTCATACAGATACAGTGTACCTTAGGTCTGTAATTTTTCAAGTTTTTCATACTGTGATGAACATGGGAGTGTACAAATATACTTGCTGTCTTCACCTACACATTTATTAAAGCTCTCAACATATCTAAAATGACAAAAACTATCCAGAACATTCTCCAGAAGATTCTCAAAAGTAGACAACATGTGCAAACAACGGAATGCCAGGGCTCATCAACGTCACTGCAACACAACTCAGCATCTAACCAGCCAGCAGCCACAAATGGCGCTTGTTCTTTCTCCCATAGCAAACATCCACAACTTTTAAGCAGATCAACACAAAACAATGGACCTCGTGTGTCACAACAGACACAATTTCCCTTTTAGCCAAAAACTGCAAACAAACAAATAACTATCTCGCCCATGATGACACCCCACCGTGTGGCAAAAATGGCAGGGGAGTGAATGGACATTATGAACACAGAATGAGAATTTTTTTAGACTGGTACTCACCAACAGTTGGACTCAAAGCTATGAGGATGAAAACAGGTGAATTTCTGTCAGTATCAGCTGCTGGAGGTCACCTACAACCTAGCATGTAGCTACTAGCCAGCTAGCCAGCTTCCACAAAAGAAGAACAACCCAATATCCAGGCGAGGTTTTGGAGGAGGCTCTAACAATTATCCAGGTGAGAGCTCTGACAGATAACGTTGTAAACTTAAACATGGCAGCACTTTGGCAATTTCCATGGCTGTAATCCAGCTTGTTTGACTTCGCAATGTCTGCATGGTGCGCACAGAGTCTGTGGCCAGAGCAGTTTTGGTACGGTGAGCCACTAGGCCAAAAAGTACTGTTTGCGCTTTCTGCCATTAACTGCGATCAAAAAATTTGTCGCCATTAACGGGGGCAAAGCATTAACGGGCGATTAATGCGATAACGCCAACACTACTAATAAATGAATGTGTGTGTGTGTGTGTGTGTGTGTGCGCATGCGCGTGCACACACACACACACACACACTACTGGCAAGATGGGTAAGGCACTAAATGAACTCTATAAGGCTCTAAGTGAGGAATGAACAGCGCATCCAAACAGATTCCTCATCACAGCAGGAGACGTCAACCATGCAGATTTAAAGGCTCTCCTACCAAAACTACACCAACATGTGGACTTTCCAACAAGAGGAGACAACTTGCTGGACCTGGTGTACACAACTCACAAGACAGCATACAGAGCCCCTTTCCTCCCCCACCTGGGTCTCTCGGATCACATCACCATCTTGCTAAGGTCTGCATACAGGCCCAGAGTGAGAGTCATCAGACCAACAAAAAAGCAGGTACGTGTGTGACCAGAGGGGGCCTCCAGTGCTCTGAAAGACTGCTTTAGCACTACAGACTGGGACATTTTCAAGCATGCAGCCACTCACAATGAACACACAAATATAGAGTACACTGAGGTTGTTGTAGCATACAGTGCATCCGAAAAGTATTCACAGCGCTTCACTTTTTCCACATTTTGTTATGTTACAGCCTGATTCCAAAGTGGAATAAATTCATTTTTTCCTCAAAATTCTATACATGACACATGAAAAAAGTTTTGAGATTTTTACAAATTCATTAAAAATAAAAAACTAAGAAATCACATATACATATGTAAGTATTCACAGCCTTGCTCAATACTTTGTTGATGCGCCTTTGGTAGAAGTTAGAGTCTCAAGTCTTTTTGAATATGATGCCACAAGCTTGGCATACCCATCTTTGGCCAATTTTGCCCATTCCTCTTTGCAGCGCCTCTCACGCTCCATCAGGTTGGATGGGAAGTGTCAGTGCACAGCCATTTTCAGGTCTCTCCAGAGATGTTCAATTGGATTCAAGTCTGGGCTCTGGCTGGACCACTCAAGGACATTCACAGAGTTGTCCTGAAGCCACTCCTTTGACATCTTGGCTGTGTGCTTTGGGTCATTGTCCTGCTAAAAGATGAACCGTCACCCCAGTCTGAGGTCAAGAGTGCTCTGGAGCAGGTTTTCATCCAGGATGTCTCTGTACATTACTGCATTAATCTTTCCCTCTATCCTGACTAGTCTCCCAGTTCCTGCTGCTGAAAAACATCCCGTCAGATGCTGCCACCACCATGCTTCACTGTAAAGATGACACTGGTAGACAGATTTGTGGAGTGGATCAAGAAAAATCACCTTAGGCTGAACATCAGCAAGATCAGAGAGATGGTGATTGACTTCAGGAAGAAGAGTACGCCTTCACAGCCATTGCGGATTAGGGAGGAGGATGTGGAGGTAGTGGAGGACTACAAATACCTGGGTGTCATGATCAGCAATGGACTGGACTGGAAATCTAACACCGGTGCTGCATACAAGAAGGAGATGAGCAAACTCTTACTTCCTGAGGAAGCAGAGATCCTTCAACGTGTGCAACAGGATGCTGGAGCTTTTCTCCCAGGCCGTTGTTTCCAGCGCCATCTTCTTTGCTATTGTCTGTTGGGGTAGCAGTATCAGAGCCAGCAACACCAACTGACTTGACAAGATTATCAAGAGGGCTGGCTCTGTGATTGGTCTCAGGCCAGAGACCTTTGAGACTGTGGCGGAGAGGAGGACACTGAACAAACTGCGATCCATCATGGACAATCCTGATCACCCCCTCCACCACACACTGGGCAGACAGCGGAGCACTTTCTCCAGCAGACTGCTACAGCTTCTCTGCCGAACGGAAAGGTACAGGAAATCTTTCCTGCCACACGCCATGTCACTGTACAATAACTCACTCTGATGTTGAATTCTGGTCATAACTATGCTGCCATACTGCACCTTGCAGTCTAATTCGTACCTCACATTTCACCCTGCACCTGATAATCCTGCATTGTAAGGTGGGTATGATTCATGTATCTATATGGGTCATCATCTGTTCATCTATGATGTATACAAGTTATTTAGGCAGTTTTACTTTCCATGGGTAATCACTTTGTCTATTATGCTGTGTGTGTTTCTGTCGTTTTGGTTGTCTACTATCATACTATTGTTACACTGTAATTTCCCAGTTTGGGATCAATAAAGTATATCTATATCTATCTATCTATCTATTGGCCTGGTGATCAGCAGTGCCTGGTTTCCTCCAAACATGACGCCTGGCATTCATGCCAAAGAGTTCAATCTTTGTCTCATCAGACCAGAGAATTTTGTTTCTCATGGTCTGAAAGTCCTTCAGGTGCCTTTTGGAAAACTCCAGGTGGGCTGCCATGTGCCTTTTACTAAGGAGTGGCTTCCGTCTGGCCACTCTACCATACAGGCCTGATTGGTAGATTGCTGCAGAGATGGTTGTCCTTCTGGAAGGTCCTCCTCTCTCCACAGAGGAACGCTGGAGCTCTGACAGAGTGGCCATCGGGTTCTTGGTCACCTCCCTGACTAAGGCCCTTCTTCCCCGATCACTCAGTTTAGACGGCTGGCCAGCTCTAGGAAGAGTCCTGGTGGTTCTGAACTTCTTCCATTTATGGATGATCGAGGCCACTGAGCTCATTTGGACCTTCAAAGCAGCAGAAATTTTTCTGTACCCTTCTCTAGATTTGTCCCTCAAGACAATCCTGTCTTGGAGGTCTACAGACAATTCCTTTAACTTCATGCTTGGTTTGTGCTCTGACATGCACTGTCAACTGTGGGACCTTCTATTGACAGGTGTGTGCCTTTCCAAATCATGTCCAATCAACTAAATTTACCAGCGGTGGACTCCAATTATGCTGTAGAAACATCTCAAGGATGATCAGTGGAAACAGGATGCACCTGAGCTCAGTTTTGAGCTTCATGGCAAAGGCTGTGAATACTTATATACATGTGATTTCTTAGTTTTTTATTTTTAATAAATTTGCAAAATTCTCAAACTTTTTTCACATTGTCATTATGGGGTATTGTATGTAGAGTTTTGAGGGAAAAAAATGAATTTAATCCCTTTTGGAATAAGGCTGTAACATAACAAAATGTGGAAAAAGTGAAGCACTATGAATACTTTCCAGATGCACTGTATGCTTCCGCTAGGCAATATTATTATAAAGCACTGTATGCATTTTCATTGTTATGCAGATGAAACACAATTATACTTTTCAGTGAAGCCACATGACAGTAATCATTTAGCCAAATTAGAGACATGTCTTCAGGAAATCACACCTTGGATGACTTGTAATTTCTTGCTATTAAATTCAGATTAGACTGAAGTCATTCTTGTTGGTCCAAAAAAACCTTAGAAATGCCTTTCCAAATCAAACTCTTTGTTTGGATGGGGTTACTCTTAATAGTTCTGTGAGGAATCTTTGAGTTATTTTTTTTTAAAAGTTCTGTTCTTTAATTCACATATTAAATTTGTTTCTAAGACTGCCTTCTGTCATTTGCGTAATATTGCCAAGATTAGGAGCATCTTGTCTCAGAGTGATGCTGAGAAACTAATCCACACTTTTGTTAGCTCTAGATTAGATTACTGTAACTATTATCAGACTGCCCTAAAACATCTTTAAAAAGTCTTCAGCTCATCCAAAATGCTGCAGCAAGAGTTTTAACAGGTACTAGAAAGACAGATCACATCTCTCCGGTTTTGGCCTCCCTTCGTTGGCTTCCCATAAAATTTAGAATTAAGTTTAAAATCCTTCTTCTCACTTACAAAGCTCGAAATAATCAGGCCCCTTTTTATTTAAAAGATCTGATAGTACCTTATCATCCTAACAGAACACTACACTCCCAAAATGCTGGATTACTTGTAATACCTAGAACCTCCAAAAGTACAACGGGAGACAGAGCTTTCAGTTGTCAGGCTCCTCTCCTTTGGAACCAGCTGCCAATCTGGATTTGGGAGTTAGACTCGATCTGTTTTCAAGCATAAGGTTAAAACCTTCCTTTTCGACATAGCCTATACTTAGGGTGGGATCAGGTGACCCTGAACCCTCCCTTAGTTATGCTGCTAATAGATTTAGACAGCCAGGGGACCTCCAACAATGCAGTGGGCTTCCCTCCTTCACTCTCAATGAAGTGAAGAAAAGAACATGTCTGTTCTTTTCTTCTTCTCTATCCACTCACCCCCAGCCAGTCACAGCAGATAACTGCACCTCCCTGAGCCTGGTTCTGCTGGAGGATTCTTCCTGTTAAAAGGGAGTTTTTCCTCTCTACCATCACCAAGTGCTTGCTCACAGGGGATCGCCTGATTGCTGGGGCCTTTCTGCAATTGTGGGCTTTTCCCCTACAGTTGAAAGTGCTCTGAGATGACTGTTGTTGTGAAATGGCACTAGATAAACAAAGCTGAATTGAATTGAACTACCTGAGCTGTTTGCACAAAAAGACTTTGTACACCAACAGTAATAAATCTGCTGCTGTATGTCTGTGCACCTTACTGCAACAATTTGCACAAATGCCATACCTGCTGCTGTCTGTTATTGCAATATTGATCATGTGCATTCCAGTCCGTCACTGTCTGCACCTACACTACCGCATTGAACTTGCAATTATGGGTATTATGACTCCACTTTTTTTCTGTACATAGGATTGCTGCGTTTTACCTTTATTTGCACTACGGGTAGCATTACTCTACACGGACTGCTGTTTTTCCTCTTCATTTCTTCTTTTCTTATATATTGTGCACACCACTAAGAAAGAGAGAAAATTTCAATTCTCCTCTATGTCCTGTACACATAGAAATACTGACAAATAAAAATCTCTGAATCTTTGAATCTGTGTTCAATACTTAGTTTCCCCGCTTTAAGTGAACTACCCAAGTATACATTGTACTCTTGTCAATGAAAATCCATTTAGCAAAAAACAATTAGGTTATTGCAACTCTAACACTATTTGTTTGTCTTTATAAAAGGTATTTCTGCATCTTTAGTATGTCACCTGTCAGAAAAAAATATTTTGACAAGGGGGGTATTGAAAGATATAATCTCCAAATCACAAAAGAATGTCCCAGTAATATTCAAGTGTTTTTTTTTCAAAGCCATCACCGCTACAAAGAAAAAGTTAGAGAATTTAGCTTACAGCACTGACAGGAAAATCTCAGATAAAGACATCTTAAATCTATTACACAATGAGTAAAAACAATATTACAAATGGTTACATTCTGTTATAAATCAGAGTGGTGGCCTAGTGGCAAAGCATCCGCCCCAACAATCAGGAGGTTGTGGGTTCAAGCCCTGGCCATGTTCTACCAGCAACCATATAAATAAAAAAATGATACTTCCTGCCTTCTCACTTGGTGCTCAGTGAAACAGAATGGGGGGAGGAAAGTTGGTTACCCAGCCACAGGGGGAGCACAAGTCAGTGCACTCCCTGTAGCACTACAGACCTGTAGCGCTCACCTCTGTAGTCATGAAGTCCTTTGAGCGCCTGGTCCTGTCCCACCTCAAGTCCATCACCACCCCTCTCCTGGACCCGCTGCAGTTTGCCTACCGAGCCAACAGGTCTGTAGACGACACAGTCAACCTGGCCCTCCACTCCATCCTGCAGCACCTGGACTCCCCGGGAACCTACGCCAGGATCCTGTTTGTGGACTTCAGCTCCGCATTCAACACCATCTGCCCCGCTCTGCTCCGGGACAAGCTGTCCCTGCTCAACGTGCCTGACTCCCTCTGCAGGTGGATCATCGACTTCCTGACGAACCGGAGGCAGCATGTGCGGCTGGGAAAGACTGTCTCAGACTATACTAGCATCAGCACCGGATCACCCCAGGGCTGTGTACTTTCCCCCCTACTCTTCTCCCTTTACACCAACTCCTGCACCTCCAGCCACCAGTCTGTCAAGTTGATCAAGTTTGCGGACGACACCACCCTCATCGGGCTCATCTCCAACGGCGACGAGTCCGCCTACAGGAGAGAGGTGGCCCAGCTGGCGTTCTGGTGCAGCAATAACAACCTGCAGCTGAACGCTCTGAAGACAGTGGAGATGATTGTAGACTTCAGGAAAGTCACTACTCCTCTGCCCCCCCTCACCCTCTCAGGCTCTCCCATCACCACTGCTGATTCCTTCCGCTTCCTAGGCACTACCATCACCAGGGACCTCAAATGGGAGCCGACCATCAGCTCACTCATCAAAAAAGCCCAGCAGAGGATGTTCTTCCTGCGGCAGCTGAGGAAGCTCAAGCTACCCACCAAGATGTTAGTGCAGTTCTACACAGCCATCATCGAGTCCATCCTCACCACCTCCATAACCGTGTGGTACGCAGGAGCCACTGCCAGGGACAGACTAAGGCTGCAGCGCGTCGTGCGCACTGCTGAGAAGGTGATCGGCTGCAAGCTCCCATCTCTCCTGGATCTGTACATCTCCAGGACCCGGAGGCGTGCTGGCCGGATCATAGCCGATCCCTCACACCCTGGTCACGTACTGTTTGCCCCCCTCCCCTCTGGTAGAAGACTTCGGTCCATCCAGACTAAAACCTCCCGTCACATGAACAGCTTCTTCCCCTCTGCCATCAGACTGCTGAACACTAAGTGACTCTCGTGCACCATGTACAGCAGCTCAACCAGATAATGTTGCAGCATTGTACCGAGACAAATTCCTAGTTTGTGTACTACATGAACAATGGCAATAAACCTGATTCTGATTCTGATTCTGTACCGGTTTCAAGCCTGGATAAATGGGCAGGGTTGCGTCAGGAAGGGGATCCAGCGTAAAAATCCTGGCAAAAATCAAAATGCAGATCATCGCAATATCAGGTAAATGATACGCTGCGACGACCCCAAAAGGGAGCAGCCGAAAGAAGTTACATTTTGTTATAATACCATGAATGATTCAACAATCTAATCATTGCAGAGTTTGACAAGAAGGTTAAAAATATGATAGTAGTTCTTCAAAACTTTTAAAAACACTTCAGTCAGTAATGGCAGGAATCACATGTCCTCTTTGTTTATCCTCATGCCAAGTAATTGATAGATTACTCATCTCTTGTAGTAACCTGGTGGTCGATGCTTTGGATTGAAGTCAGGGTCACTTTTGGAGGATGCCAGGTCCCCTTTTGTCACAATGGCAACTGATTTATGAGCCTGACACTCTGTAATAGTCACCCATCCATCATTCAGTTGGCCAAGGAAGGCCACAACAAGCAAACACAATAGCATAAACCTGTTCCACACTATGAGATAACGAGGCTGAGTTCGGACTCCATGTTTCACTTCCTACATTCAAGAAGACTGAAAGATTGAACCATCACCTTACCACAATGTCATGGTGCGAGGTAACCCCAATGTCTCTCCACCATCATTGTAACATTTGAGAAAATGTGAAAACGTTTAAATCATGAAATGAGCAAATGAAGAACATCTCATGCAGCTTACAGCTGAAAGTTAATTAATTAAAGTTATACTTTATTTAAAGATGAGTTTTTGGCCATTAAACTATAAATGGTATATCTGAATTTTGCAGAACTCATGGCAATGTTCGTGGCATTTCGAACAGCCCCAGAAACAACTGACACCTTTACCATCAGCTTTACTAAAGATACATGAATTGTAACACCAAACTGCCATCATGGAAGCTTACAGGAGGTAAGTGTCCCCGTTTTTGTTGCGTACAAGCAAGAAAGACAAAAACTTTTGTATTATAAAAGAATATAATTGTGCATCAAATTATCAGGTGAGATTCATTGAACAGTTATGAGAAAAGCAATATTCCCTGCAGGCTTATAAGAAGAAAAAAACAGAAAATGGATTTAGAATATGCAAACAGGCTAACTCCTTCAAATGTATAATCATTGAATATTTCACAAATGGGTAAAGAGGTTGCCAGCTCCGACCTCCACTACAGCCAAAACAGAGTTTTTCCACATAAAGCCACCATAAATGCCAGTGTCTGTATGGCAGTTCGACACTGGATCCCTGGCTGGGTAACCCAGCCTGGCCTTTTTCCCAGGAGGCCCAGTTGAATTAATCATGGCTGAGCAGCCAAGCAGCCACTGGGCTGTAACAAAAAGCACAAACAGGCATCTCTGGTCCCCATGGAAGACAAAACTGGAAGATGACAATAACAAATGGTATCCCAGAACTAGTATCAATATCTCAGCAGACAAAGCAAAACCATTTTTAGGTAGATACCCCAAAAACAAAACAACATTGGTAAAGTTAAAGAAATTAATTACAAATCTCTGGAGTTTCCAACATACTGTTTTCTGATTGGAAATAATAAAAAATGAAAAATGTTCTTGCATTTGGCTGAGGCAGAAAAGTTATATCGTATTTAGAGGGAAATAGATTAGTCAGTTACACATTAATGTCACAGTACTTGTTTTTGGTCATTCTGCTGCAGACTAAGAAGTTATTGATGAAAGTCACTGTTTAACTATTTACCTTTTATTATTATTAAAAGAAACATGTTAAGAAGTTAAAGACATCTCCTTTCTATTTTTTGTCTTTAATAATAATAAAAGGTAAATAATTAAAAGAAGACAAAATGAACCTACTTGAGCGGTCACTGTTTAACACCATAATTTAAATGTCACTGTAAAGAATACAAACAGAGGAGGATCACAAGATGCAGCCAACATTCATGGGATGGTGTCGGGGTGGGGGTAACATAGATGTGTTCCCTGTAGAGTTGTTTACATCCTCTTTCCGTGGTAAACGCATAATAGAAAAAAATTCAAGATTATAAAAAAAATACCATTTAAAATGAAAGCATCAAGGTGCTGATGCCTCGGTGCCTGTGGCATGGTAGCATGGGGAGGGGGGGAACTGTAAAAAAGTCACACTGCCACTTCTAGTGGCCCGGCATAGTTATTAAAATACCTTTTTACCTCCGCCAAGGCGGTTATGTAATCGCATCCATCCATCCGTCTGTTAGTGAAATGTAGTGGCATCACCGTCCAGGCGGGGGCGCATGCGGTCATCCGTCCATCTGTCCGTCCGTGAGCAGGATTAACCAAAAACTACTGGATGATTAGGATGAAATTTTCACCAGATGTAGCCCTTGGGCCAAGGATGAACCCATTAAATTTTGGTGATGATCTGAGAGTACATACCTCCACCAAGGAGGTATGTAAGCATGTATGTTAGCAAGAATACTCCAAAACTACTGGATGGATTTGGATGAAATGTTCACCAGAGATGGTCCTTGGGATAGAGAGGAATCCATAATATTTTGGAGATGATCCCAGAATGCATACCTCCACCAAGGCTCTTATCTTCTCACAGTGTATTAGCAAGAATATTCCTAAACTACTGGAATGGAAAAATGTTGATGTGTTCAATATTTATTTTTCCCACTGTATACAAAAAAATACAGATATCATGTTTCTCCTCAGCTTAATAAATTGCTTGGTTTAGTGGGTGAATCATTTTAAAGTGAGTGAATGAAGCATGTCATACCATGGTGTTTTTATATTACTAAGACTTATTATTAAGACTATTAAGATACAGTGGGGCAAAAAAGTATTTAGTCAGCCACCAATTGTGCAAGTTCTCTCACTTAAAAGATGAGAGGTCTCCAATTTTCATCATAGGTATACCTCAACTATGAGAGACAAAATGAGAAAAAAAAAATCCAGAAAATCACAATGAAGCATTTTTAATGAATTAATTGGTAAATTCCTCGGTAAAATAAGTATTTGGTCAATCCCAAAAGTTCATCTCAATACTTTGTTATATACCCTTTGTTGGCAATGACAGAGGTCAAACGTTTTCTGTAAGTCTTCACAAGGTTTTCACACACTGTTGCTGGTATTTTGGCCCATTCCTCCATGCAGATCTTCTCTAGCACACTGATGTTTTGGGGCTGTTGCTGGGCAACACGGACTTTCAACTCCCACCAAAGACTTTCTATGCGGTTGAGATCTGGAGACTGGCTAGGCCACTCCAGGACCTTGAAATACTTCTTACGAAGCCACTCCTTCGTTGCCCGGGCGGTGTGTTTGGGATCATTGTCATGCTGAAAGACCCAGCCACGTTTCATCTTCAATGCCCTTGCTGATGGAAGGAGGTTTTCACTCAAAATCTCACGATACATGGTCCCATTCATTCTTTCCTTTACACGGATCAGTCGTCCTGGTCCCTTTGCAGAAAAACAGCCCCAAAGTATGATGTTTCCACCCCCATGCTTCACAGTAGGTATGGTGTTCTTTCTCCTCCAAACACGACAAGTTGAGTTTTCATCAAAAAGTTCTATTTTGGTTTCATCTGACCATATGACATTCTCCCAATCCTCTTCTGGATCATCCAAATGCTCTCTAGCAAACTTCAGACGGGCCTGGACATGTACTGGCTTAAGCAGGGGGACACATCTGGCACTGCAGGATTTGAGTCCCTGGCGGCGTAGTGTGTTACTGGTGTAGTCTTTGTTACTTTGGTCCCAGCTCTCTGCAGGTCATTCACTAGGTCCCCCCGTGTGGTTCTGGGATTTTTGCTCACCGTTCTCGTGATCATTTTGACCCCACGGGGTGAGATCTTGCGTGGAGCCCCAAATCGAGGGAGATTATCAGTGGTCTTCCATTTTCTAATAATTGCTCCCACAGTTGATTTCTTCACACCAAGCTGCTTACCTATTGCAGATCCAGTCTTCCCAGCCTGGTGCAGGTCTACAATTTTGTTTCTGGTGTCCTTTGACAGTTCTTTGGTCTTGGCCATAGTGGAGTTTGGAGTCTGACTGTTTGAGGTTGTGGACAGGTGTCTTTTATACTGATAACGAGTTCAAACAGGTGCCATTAATACAGGTAACGAGTGGAGGACAGAGGAGCCTCTCAAAGAAGTTGTTACAGGTCTGTGAGAGCCAGAAATCTTGCTTGTTTGTAGGTGACCAAATACTTATTTTACCGAGGAATTTACCAATTAATTCATTAAAAATCCTTCAATGTGATTTTCTGGATTTTTTTTTTCTGATTTTGTCTCTCATAGTTGAGGTATACCTATGATGAAAATTGGAGACCTCTCTCATCTTTTAAGTGGGAGAGCTTGCACAATTGGTGGCTGACTAAATACTTTTTTGCCCCACTGTAATTAAGACTTAAAAAAAATCAGCTGAACTTTAGAGAAAACTATTTAACAGGTTAAATTAACGTAACCAAGCAGTCCCCATACAGAAAAAAAAATCAGACATTAGAAAAAAAAAAAAGAGACGTAACATAAGTATTAAGAATCAAATATGGCGGGGACTTCCGGTTATGGCGGCCGCCTAGAAGGACACGTATCACTCTGCTCTGCCCTTGGAAATAAAAATTCGGCAAATAACTCTCTCATTTGGAACAGAACTTTTCCCAGCGTTTGGGTGAGGATATGCCGGTGAAGACTAAGGCTGGGAAATCAGGAGGGGGAAAAATTGAATCGCCGAAGCAGTCCAAATTAACGGACTTTAAAGTTTGTGGCGCAGTAGAAAAAGCTGCGGATATGGCGGATGAAACTAGCGGTGGTGCGGTAACTGCTGCTGCTGACGATGGCGGCACAGGTGCAGTGCTGGCTGCCATTAGCTCAATGAGAGCAGACTTTTCCGCTAAACTTGATGGGATTATGGCAGCGTTGGATGCAATGAGAAAGGAGTTGGGTGACTGCGTGGAGCGAGTGACGCAGGCGGAGCTTCGTGTTTCAAGTGCGGAGGATGAAATTAGCGGACTTCAAATAAAGGTGCGCACTTTGGAAAAAAAAAATAAAGATCTGGAAAATAGCGTTCTGGACTTGGAATCTCGGTCCAGAAGGAACAACCTGAGGCTGGTGGGTTTACCGGAGGGAGCCGAAGGTCGTGATTCATGCTCCTTTTTGGAGGGGTGGATCCCGGAGGCGCTGAACAACGCGGAGCTAAAATCATCAGTCGTCTTGGAAAGCTCCCACCGAATTGGCCCACCGAGAGGTAACAAGGCAGCACCGAGGACGCTAATTATGAAGTTTCTCAGCTACAGAGACAGGATGACGATCTCCAACGCGGTGCGGGCCAAAGGAGAAATTAAATACCAAGATCAGCAGGTGCGGTTCTACCCAGATCTGGCCTCAGGAATCCAACAATTAAGGAAGCAGTTTGACCCCATCCGCAAAGAACTGCGCAACCTTGAGATTCGTCATGGAGTGATTCACCCTGCAAGACTTCTGGTCACATATGAGGGCAGAACACGCATCTTCAAGACCCCCGAGGAGGCGCAGGAGCTCATCAAGAAGATCCAGGAAGAGACTGGTGGGAGCTAAGCATGAACAGAATATAGGGTAGAATATTTGAGCATTTAACTGATTAGAAGCATATAACAAGATTACAAAATATAGAATGTATTACATATTAAAAAAAAAAAAAAAGTACAAAATTGCTAAAAAAAATTTGGAGTTAAATTGGAAAATTACAGAAGAGAGTTAATGTTACGTTATTAAAAGCAGTAGAGTTAGGGTGATTGGGAGGATGAAGAAGGAGTGGCTTTGGCTGTTCCTCGTGGGTGTGGAACGGTCGATGGCTATATCGGGAGACGGAATTTTTCTTTTGCTTTTGGGGGGATTGCCACAAATGTGGGAAGGGGGAATTTGTTTGTGTGTAGTTTGTAGGGTGAATGTTCAACCACTCATTTTTTTGCTTTTCTGTTTGAGCATGTTTACACTGCAAGGTAATCCCAAACTCCCTATTGATTATAAATCAAAGCGTTAATCTTAATTTAACTTCATGGAATTGCAGAGGTCTACAAAATTTAAAAAAACTTAAACAAGTTATGAATAAAATAAAAGACATGGGTTCAAAAATTGTGTTTTTACAAGAAACTCATCTAATAGAGCAAGATGTAAAAAGAATTAGGAGTAGATGGCAAGGAAATGTTTTCACCTCATCATTTTCATCCCGAGCCAGGGGAGTTATGACTCTCATACATAAATCAGTCCCATTTCAAGTGAAAAATGTAATTGGAGACAAATTTGGAAGATATGTAATCATTCAAGGATCTTTGCTATTAGAAAACATAAATTTGGTGAACTTATATGGTCCCAATATAGATGATCAAAAGTTCTTTGCCAATTTATTTCTTATCTTATCATCACTTACAGGGCAACATATAATAGCAGGGGATTTTAATTGTACATTGAATCCCAGTATAGATAGATCAACAGGACTGGACTGTACGCACAATGGATGTAGGATGACCATTAATCATTTTATGAAAGAATTGAAATTGATAGATATATGGAGAGAAATGAAACCACAAGTTAAAGCATACTCTTGTTATTCCAATACCTACAAGACATTCTCACGTATAGATTATTTTTTGATCTCCACAGAATTAAGGTCCAAGATTCAAAACTGTTTTTATGATAACATCGTGATCTCTGATCATGCACCCTGCTGTCTAATGTATGTAGATAAGAAATTGACAAAGGAACCAGGTAGATGGCAATTTCAGCATAAATGGCTTCAGGATGAGGAATTTGTTAAGTATATAGAAAAACAGATAGATGAGTTCTTTGATATCAATACTACACAAACATCAGCATGTGTAAAGTGGGAGGCTTTCAAAGCTTTTATTAGGGGACATATTATTAGTTATACAGGTTCAAAATCTAAGAAGACTCGAGAGGAGAGAGTCCAATTGGAACATAAAATAAAAATTCTTCAAGAAAGAGTATATGAAGGAAGAGACCCAAGGTTGGAGAACGAATTACTGATTTTGAGAGCTGAATATGACAAAAAATCAGCGAATAGAGCTGCCTCGAGTCTTCTAAGATTGAAACAATCTTTTTATGAACAAGGTGAAAAATCAGGAAAGTTATTGGCATGGCAGATTAAACAATTAGAATCTAAAACACCAATTACCAGTATTATAAGTAACGGACAGGTAGTTATAGATCCTTCAGAAATTAATAGAGCCTTTAGAGATTACTATGAAAAATTATATGATACCAAAAATGAATCTGACTTAACAAAACTACATGGGTTTTTGAATGAACTATTTATACCGTGTATTCCAAATGAAAATAGGGAGATACTGGAGTCTAAAATTAGTCAAGAAGAAGTTGGACTAGCCATTGATAATATGAAATCAGGAAAAAGTGCAGGACCAGATGGTCTTCCAGTTGACCTTTATAAAAAATTTAAGAATAAATTAACAAAACCTTTTTTGGAAATGGTTTTAGAAGCATTTCAAAATAGTAATTTACCATCATATATGAATAATGCCTTAATTATACTGTTGCCAAAACCAGGTAAGCCCTCTAATAAATGTGAAAATATGAGACCAATAAGCCTATTAAATGCCGACCTTAAGATAATTTGTAAAATTTTAGCAAGACGAATACAAGAAATTTTACCAAATATTATTAATCGAGATCAGAATGGCTTTATAAAGGGAAGACAAGGCTTCCATAATGTAAGAAGACTATTTAATATTATTTATTCTAATAAAGAAGCACCGGATACAGCTCTCTTATCACTGGATGCCGAAAAAGCCTTTGATAGAGTTGAATGGCCCTTTCTTTTTGAAGTCTTACAAAGGTTTGGACTTGGAAATAATTTTATAAAATGGGTTCAGATAATATATAATAATGCTACTGCAGAAATTCTAACAAATAACAATATTTCAAAATCAATAAAAATCAATAGAGGATGTCGACAAGGCTGTCCACTTTCACCTTTACTGTTTACTATGGCAATTGAACCTTTAGCGATGGCGATACGTCTACAGTCACAAATATATGGAATTAAAGTTGGACCAACAGAACATAAAATCTCCCTGTATGCCGATGACATAATTTTGTTTATGTCGAATCTTAAAAAATCAATTCCGACCTTGTTGAATTTAATAAAGAATTTCGGGGAAATATCAGGATATAAAATAAATAAAACTAAATCTTCAATATTAATGCTAAATGAGACCCAGAGAAATTACCCAGCCCCTGAGGTAAATCAATTCAATGTTGTAAATCAGTTCAAATATTTAGGAATCCAAATTGTGCCTAAGCTAGAATCAGTCGCCAGTGTCAATTATGAAGCCTTAATGACAGATATTGATGAGTTACTTCAGAGATGGATGTCACTACCAATGTCGATGATCGGGAGAATTAATATACTTAAAAGTAATATCTTACCTAAAATACTTTATTTATTTCAATACATTCCCTTACCACCACCTTTAGATTTATTCTCAAGAATTAAAAAAAAGTTAGTGGAATTTATATGGAACAACAGGAGGGCTAGATTACGTCTGTCTTTATTATATTTACCATTTGATCGT
The DNA here is from genome assembly GCA_020510985.1 of Pholidichthys leucotaenia. Lineage (NCBI taxonomy): Eukaryota > Metazoa > Chordata > Actinopteri > Cichliformes > Pholidichthyidae > Pholidichthys > Pholidichthys leucotaenia. Next base: position 214,962,770 of record CM035848.1, read on the forward strand.
GGAGGTCTGAAATGTCCAAATTTTATGTTGTATTATTGGTCGGCACAACTGAGGTCTATGACATATTATTTTTCATCAAATGATCTCCCTCACTGGACTGAAATGGAATCATACAATTTACCTTTACCTCTTCCCATATTCATATACTCAGATTCGGCAAAAAAATTACAAAAACAAGTTAAAAATCCATTTGTAAAGCATATGATCAAAATATGCTTTACAAATGACCAAATGATGTTTCAGAGTACCCACCCTTTTTGGAGTCTGTGACTGGGGTGCTGGAGGGTGCTCCTCCTGGAGACTCCATTGTCCTACTGGGGGACTTCAATGCGCACGTGGGCAACGACAGTGAAACTTGGAGGGGGGTGATTGGGAGGAACGGCCTGCCCGATCTGAACCCGAGTGGTGTTCAGTTATTGGACTTCTGTGCTAACCACAGTCTGTCCATAACGAACACCATGTTCAAGCATAAGGGTGTCCATATGTGCACCTGGCACCAGGACACCCTAGGCCGCAGGTCGATGATCGATTTTGTTATCGTATCATCAGACCTGCGACCGTATGTCTTGGACACCCGAGTAAAGAGAGGTGCAGAGCTGTCAACTGATCACCACCTGGTGGTGAGTTGGATCCGATGGCAGGGGAGGAAGCCATTCAGACCTGGTAGACCCAAACGTATAGTGAGGGTGTGCTGGGAGCGTCTGGCTGAGGCCCCTGTCCGGGAGGTCTTCAACTCCCACCTCCGGAAGAACTTCAACCACATTCCGAGGGAGTCTGGAGACATGGAGTCTGAATGGGCCATGTTCTCCACCTCTGTTGTCGAAGCGGCGGCCCAGAGCTGCGGCCGCAAGGTGGTCGGTGCATCTCGTGGTGGCAACCCCCGAACCAAGTGGTGGACACCAGTGGTGAGGGGGGCCATTAAGCTGAAGAAGGAGTCCTATCAAGCTTGGTTGGCTTGTGGGACTCCCGAAGCAGCTGAGGTGTACCGGCAGGCCAAGCGGAGTGCAGCTCGGGTGGTTGCTGAAGCAAAAACCCGGGTATGGGAGGAGTTCGGTGAGGCCATGGAACAAGACTTTCGGTCGGCTTCAAAGAGATTCTGGCAAACTGTTCGGCGGCTCAGGAGGGGAAAGCAGCTCCCCGTCCACACTGTGTATGGTGCGGATGGGACACTGTTGACTTCAACTGGGGATATCGTCGGGCGGTGGAAGGAATACTTCGAGGATCTCCTCAATCCCACTGATACGCCTTCCACAGAGGAAGCAGGGTTTGGGGACAAGGGGGATGACTCGCCTATCACAGGGGCTGAGGTCGCCAAGGTGGTTAAAAATCTCCTTGGTGGCCGGGCCCCAGGGGTGGACGAGATTCGCCCCGAGTACCTCAAGGCCCTGGATGTTGTTGGGTTGTCATGGTTGACACGCCTCTGCAACATTGCGTGGAGGTCGGGGGCAGTGCCTTTGGCATGGCAAACCGGGGTGGTGGTTCCTCTCTTCAAAAAAGGGGACCGGAGGGTGTGCTCCAACTTTAGAGGGATCACACTCCTCAGCCTCCCTGGGAAGGTCTATGCCAAGGTACTGGAGAGGAGAGTCCGGCCGTTGGTCGAACCTCGGATTCAGGAGGAGCAATGTGGTTTTCGTCCTGGCCGTGGCACATCGGACCAGCTCTTTACCCTCTCGAGAATTCTTGAGGGTTCGTGGGAGTTTGCCCAACCAGTTTACATGTGTTTTGTGGACTTGGAGAAGGCATTTGACCGCGTCCCTCGTGGATTTTTGTGGGGGGTGCTTCAGGAGTATGGGGTATCGGGCTTGTTGTTACGAGCTATTCGGTCTCTGTACGACCGTTGTGAGAGTTTAGTTCGTATCGCCAACACTCGGTCGGAGTCATTCCCAGTGAGAGTTGGACTCCGCCAGGGCTGCCCTTTGTCACCGGTCCTGTTCATAATTTTTATGGACAGGATTTCTAGGCGCAGCCAGGGAATGGAGGGTGTCATGCTTGGTGACCACAGGATCTCATCTCTGTTGTTTGCAGATGATGTTGTCCTGTTGGCTTCATCCAGCAATGACCTACAGCTCTTGCTGGGACGGTTTGCCGCTGAGTGTGAAGCGGCTGGGATGAGAATCAGCACCTCCAAGTCCGAGTCCATGGTCCTCAGCCGGAAAAAGGTGGATTGTCCTCTCCGGGTTGGGGACAGGCTCCTGCCCCAAGTGGAGGAGTTTAAGTATCTTGGGGTCTTGTTCACGAGTGAGGGGAAAATGGAGCGAGAGATCGACAGACGGATTGGAGCAGCATCTGCAGTGATGCGGACGTTGTACCGGTCTGTTGTGGTGAAGAGGGAGCTTAGTTCTAAGGCAAAGCTGTCAATTTACCAGTCAATCTACGTTCCTACTCTCACCTATGGTCACGAGCTTTGGGTAATGACCGAAAGAACGAGATCGCGGATACAAGCGGCTGAAATGAGCTTTCTCCGTAGGATTGCTGGACTCACCCTCAGAGATAGGGTGAGGAGCTCAGTCATCCGGGAGAGGCTCAGAGTAGAACCGCTGCTCCTCCACATTGAAAGGAGTCAGTTGAGGTGGTATGGGCATCTGATTAGGATGCCTCCTGGACGCCTCCCACTTGAGGTGTTTCAGGCACGTCCCACTGGGAGGAGACCCCGGGGCAGACCCAGGACTCGGTGGAGAGACTATGTCTCCCAGCTAGTCTGGGAACGCCTTGGTGTCCCCTCTGAAGAGCTGGAGCAGGTGGCTGGGGAGAGGGAAGTCTGGGCTTCTCTGCTTGAACTGCTGCCTCCGCGACCCGGACCTCCGGAAAAGCGGTAGAAGATGGATGGATGGATGGATGGATGGATGGATGGATGATCAAAATATGGTGTGAAGCTAAAAACTATTTAAAAGAACCACAGTTATTGTCACAATTTAGTCCAATATGGGGTAATCAATATTTTAAACCAGGGAGAGCGGACGCTGTATTTAAAGTATGGAATTTAAAAGGGATACAAAAGATTCAGGATTTATATTTGCCATGTGCAGAAAACAATGTCTTTTGAAGAGTTGAGGATCAAATTTAATCTCAATAGAACACATTTTTTTAAATATCTTCAACTTAGAAACTTTATTCTTTCAAATCAAAATAAAGCTCTCACTCGACCTATCTATTCATCCTTGGAAAAAATGTTGATGAAAGATAGTAAAAGAAAGGGTATTATTTCAGAGTTTTATAACTCATTGACACTATTTTCAAGTGAAAATTCACTGAAAAGATTAAACTACTGGAAAGAAGATCTGCAAACTGAAATTCCAGAGGAACAATGGGAATTGGCTTGTACAGAAGCTCAAACCAAATCAATAAATGTACGCCTTAAATTGATACACTTCAAATGGTTAATGCGGATGTATGTTACACCGGAGGAGTTAAATAGATATAACAAAAATATACCAGATACGTGCACAAAATGTATGGAAAGTAAAGGAACTCTATTTCATTGTGTATGGGAATGTAGATTAATAAGAATGTTTTGGGAAGAGGTGAGGGTAACAATTGAAAAAATAATCTCAAAACAAATCATATTGAATCCTAAACTGTTTTTGTTGGGTCTGTACCCAGAAAAGCATAATTTTAATAAAAGTGAAAGAACATTCATAGACCTCAGTTTGCTTAATGCCAAAAAATGTATTGCACTATTATGGAAAAAGACTTATAGACCAGATGTGACTCAGTGGTTAAGACAGATGTTAACAAACCTTCCATTAGAAAGAATAACACATATACTGAAATCAAAGGAAATTGTGTTTGAGAATATATGGAGACCTTTTATTGATTATGTAAAAAATTTAAACATAACTCTTGAAGAAGAAGGTGAATGATATGTGCGGACCTTGTAAATTCCAAACTGGTGAATATAATATGTATACTTATGTGTTGGATTGTCTAGACTAAACAGAGGAGCATTGTTGAAGATTTGATTTTGTTGGTGGTTGTTGGTGTTTTTTAGTGCATTTTTTTTTTTTTTTGTAGTACTTTAGTGTTAGTGTTTGATTGTTTGTATCATGTTTGTTTAAAAAAAAAAAAAGGTTCAATAAAGATATTGTGGAAAAAAAAAAGAATCAAATATGGCAGTTGTAGGTGTTATTGGTGTTTTAATATTGAAATTGGTGCAAAATTTAAGCACAAGACTTACTCCGCACAGGCGTCTGCTGCAATGGTCTGCTGTGGTCCACCATGTTTTTGAGGCGAGGAATGTTGGGACTTGTAATTTTTAATGATGAACTGAGAATTCCAGGAAGAAAATACCTCATCCTTCCTCTGAAAACTAAACAGCGAAACCAGTGTGAAAACAATCGATGTGATGAATACATGGTGCAGTTGCTGAATATATTTTTTTTTCCAGTAACCATTATTTGATAACTGCTAATTATCTCTCAGCTAGAGATCAACTGTGACAGGAAGTCATCTATGTGCTGTAAAAAAGCTGCACTGCTGCCTCTAGTGGCCCGGCATAGTTATTACAATACATTTTTTCCCGGCTCAATTGACGGTAAAGGTGAGATAAATTTGTGTTTATTTTAAAAACAAAGCCTTATCTCGAAATTCTGGCAAATTAAAAGTCAAGAAAATATGGCCATAAAAAGATACAAGCCTTTAGTTGCACTTGATTTTGACTGAGCAAGCTGAAATAGACAGGCAGACAGATACAACCACACACACACATTTTCACAGAGGCATAAAAATACAGCAAAATAAGAATACTGTAGCTGTTAAATCATATACAGTATACATATTTCAAAGAGTATATCATTAAACAGTCTCAATCATTTCACTACTTATGACAAACAATTAGCAAGACAATAGCCCAGGTCGGGTGTATGACTTCAAAGCAGAGAAATCCGTAATGATTTGAAAATCTGTTATGCTCAGCTTTGACCACAGATAGCCATGAGGTGCTGAAGGTGAGAAGGGAACCAATGAACAAATGATGACCATTTATGACCAAGGGGGAGAATTATCCGGCTAAAAGTAATGGGAAGTAACAGTGATGCTGCCAAAGCAGTGGCTGCCGGATGACCAGCTCCTCTATTGTGAGTGTGCGTGTGTTTATGTTGGTGCTCATCCTTCATTTCACTACATAATGAAAGCATCAAGGTGCTGATGACTCTGTGCCAGAGCCTTGGTGTAGGTATGCATTCTTGGATCATCACCAAAATGTTATGGGTTCCTCTCTAGCCCAAGGACCACCGCTGGTAAAAAATTTCATCCAAATCCATCCAGTAGTTTTGGAGTATTCTTGCTAACACACTGTGAGAAGATAAGAGCCTTGGTGGAGGTATGCGTTCTCAGCTCACCACCAAAATGTTATGGGTTCCTCTCTAGCCTCAGGACCACCTCTGGTGAAAATTTCATCCAAATCCATCCAGTAGTTTTGGAGTACACGCACGTGCAATGAAAATAATCTGCAGTTCACATGCCCGTACTGTAGGTAGCAGCCAAGAGCCATCAAACTGATTTGAACAGCTGCAATCCAAACGCAAAGAAGAGCACAGTAGCAGATGTTTTAAATGGCGGAAGCGATGAAGGTACGTGAATACAATGACAATCAGGAGCTTTTGCTGTTTAGTGGCAGAGGAAGAAAGCAGGCGGGCAAAAAGACGGATATTTGTTAACCCAGTATTGGCGAATTGCTCAGTACTTCCCTCTGGTGGGAGTTTCCGGGTGCATGCCCGGTTCACTGAATATTGGGACTTGTAGTTTTTAGTGAGTTTTTAACAAGTTTTACCTCATCCTTCCTCTGCAAAACTAAACAGCAAAACCAGTGTAAAAACAATCGATGTGATGAATAAACTGTGTAGTTGCTGAATACGTGGGTTGTTTTTTTTTCCAGTAACCGCTATTTTAAAACAGTTCAGCTCGACATGCTATAAAAAAACGTGCTGTGTTGTGCTGTAAAAAAGTCGCACTGCCACCTCTAGTGGCCCGGCATAGTTATTACAATACCTTTTCCATTGGCTCCATTGACATTAAAGGTGAGTTAAATTTGTGTTTATTTCGAAAACAAAGCCTTATCTCAAAATTCTAGCAAATTAAAAGTCAAGAAAATATGGTCATACAATGATACAAGCCTTGAGTTGCACTTAATTTCGACTGGGCGAGCTGAAAAGCTGGTAACACACATGCACACACATATGCACAGACACATTCACCGATTACGGTATGCCTCCTTCACCGAGGCATAATGAAACTGCAATTAACTCTATTGGTGAAATCAGCTAAAAGCATTTCGAACAATGACAACAAAGCTGAAAATGGACAACAAATTGACATCTGTTCATAGCATGTCTGGTTTGTCAATTGTCTTAACCAGGATCTGTATTACTCTGATCTGTCAAAATGGGCTCCATCTATCACTTGATATATCTGTCAGTTTTGGTGCAAAAAGAAAGCTATAAATGGTGAAACATCTGATTGATTCCACTGTAAGGCCAGCAGTAAAAATAGTTCTCCAAAATCTGATGTAATGGATAAAAAAAGCAAATGTTTAAAGGTCAAGTTCAATTTGGATTCTACAAGATGTCGAAATGCCAGCTTGTGTAACTAATTTTCAAACCATATTAATGTAAATTAAGTCAACAAAATACTCCAATGTGCCATCAGAGCAACAATGATTTTGCCTGGTCTGCTTTTCAACAATCCTCTGAAGTGGATCAGTTTTAATAAGTCATCTTGGCATCCCAAATGCAGATTGGCTCATTCTTCTAAGAGAGCGACTCTCACCGTGGCCTAAACCAAATCATCAATCACATGACCCAAAGTACAATTTGTGATATGACAGCCTCTTTTTAATCCGGCTGATAAATGGTCATATTTCATACAGATGTGAGATGTTGAAATAGCTCCAGCAGATAGGGCGGTCAACCAAATAATCTGTCCTACTCAAATCCCTCCAGTGCCAACAGTGATACGGTGGGATAAGCATCTGATGGGGAGAAAAGAGAGAAAGCCAAAAGCTGGAGCCTTTACTTGATGGACAATTGTGATATATTCTGAAATGAAATCACCACAAAATGCATTTATATCAGATGTTTACATAACCAAAAAAACATTACATCTTTGTTACTTACAACATGTAAAGAATAAATAAATGCTCAATTTCAATACTTTGGATAAAATAGCACAAATGAGCATTTCATGACCCATCTTCAAACATTTGATAAGACATTTGCCTATATAGTTTTGCATACATAAATGCATTTAGGTTTTAATTGTTTGTTTATTTTTGTCACATGAAAACCTGGAGCTATTCTCCAAGCTAACCCTGGATTTACACTGACTCCGGATGCAGTCCGTTGCGGATGCAGTGCAGACATAGCCGTGCATCTACCCCTACCAGCGCCGTTTGTGTTTTGTAGCTGGATGGAAAGAACACAGTTCGAGATACAAGATCATCCGAGAATTATATAAAATAACGCAAGATCTCGAGAAAGACTGGAGAGGGACCGATTGCAATCACGAGATAACAACAAGGAAGGGTGATGTACCGGCTCTCCACCTGGATTTCTGTGATCTAATAATACACATTTAGACCATTAATTTTAATTCTATGATGTGTTTGCATGTTATGTCAAAGTTTTTATTTTTTCTGACACAGTGGTGGAGGAGTAGACCTCAGAAAATAACGGATGATCCTGAAATAGCTTTTCCTTGTGAACTGGATCTGGCATCCGGCAAAAATACCTAGATGTGTTGCACTTCATTAGTGATCCAAATCCGCAGTGGTCTGGACCAGATGGGGATTAGAACATTAATTAGAATGGGAACTATTTGCTGCAGAGACCGAATGGCAACCATAACGGATCAGATCCAGAGTCAGTGGAAATCCTGGGTAATGTTTGATGTACATTTCTGCAAAATGGTTACTGTTCTATGAAATATTTATTTCCATCTGATCAACATTACAGAAAATACTCACAAAAGGATCAAATTTTAAAAATGTTATTCAAGTAATATGAAACACAACTGGTTTTAAATAGAAGGTCTCAACAGTCAAATGTAGTAAACAGGAAAATGTCCACCATCCTAAACCACAATCAATTCATAAAATTTTTTAAAATATTGCGTGAAACATTTAGGAATTGCAGCCGTTTTAATAAAGGACACTGTCCCATATTTTCAGAGGTAATATCATATACACTACAGAGTTGATTAAGAATAAATGCAAACAAATACATCAAACACCAGGTCTCCCGCAACAATCATAAGTACCAACAAATTTGTTCGTAAATGTAACGTCCCATCAATTTACGTGAACTTGCAATCTGTTAGTATCTTGAAATTTAGTACCGATACTAACAAAATTTGCAAGTGGTCCAGATCAGTTGTAAGAGTTTTGTGTAAATAGTTTGCCATTTTTCTAACCTTAGTTTTCATTAAATGGTTCTATATTTTATTTGTCTGAATCAAGTATAAGAGTGTAAACCCTCTAAACTTAATAATTAGTTGAAAAGATTTTCTACTTTGATTCAAGTTATAATCAAAATTAAAATAATTAAAAACAAAAGCAGCATCATTCCATCAACATCCAAATCACATCAAAATATAAGATCACAAAAGTCACTGCCAGGGCAGACGGCTCTGTTATACTGGAGAACGGCGCAGTGGGGACATGTCTCACACAAGGTGATGGTGATGGCTAGCTGATCGGAAAGTGACTTATCAACTGTCTCAATGCAAACCACATAGGATCACATGGATATCATTTTGATTTTTACCACTTTAATGTGAAGTGTGCTTCACCTCTAGGTTAGGGCTCACAGTATTTTGATAGGTGGTTTTGAGGAAAGAATAAGCTGTATTTTCATATAAACTAACATCATACTGTGAATGTTTTACAAAAGTCAACTGTTTCTCCCTTTAAAAAAAAAACAAAACACACACACACACACATTTTAAGCCCAAATTACTGAAGCACGTCATACTGCTCGGCAAAGTGGGACACAGTTTTAGCACATCTGACCGTGCGCTGTGCTCACCTGTCTTCATGTAGGTCACTGTTAGGAGGAACATCTGTAGCAACACCACACACTAAAATATTTCCTATAATCTGATGGATTCTTTCATTTTTGCTGGTCCTTTGATTCAGGTGCAGATGCGACTTAAATTACATTTTTTTTCCTTTTTGGAGTACTTCAGTTTTCCTTGAGAAGTTTGGGGTTTGTTCGTTTGTTTTTTCCTTTCCTTACACTTTCAGCAACTTTTGTGAATAAAACTTCTGGTCACACTAAGGAAAGTGTGACCTGAAATGGTAGTTTTACAGTGTCAATTATGCACATCTTCAATGCTCTTCAACATCCACTCACTAAAGCTATGGTCACAAAGATTCTTAATTCGTAAGAACCTCCCAGTTCCTACGAATTCTGGAGTTCACAGAGATTCATGGAGGGGAGCATATTTTTACGCTTGCCACTGAATTCACAAGAACAACTTGAGGCATTCTTGAGAAATTAGGTGCTTTTCTGTTGTATGATGGCCCTACAGTTCTTAAATTCTTCATAAGGGTGTCTTGGGATCTTCCAACAGCAAACTTACTGCCATCTTATGAAATTTTTTTGTGCAACTTGTGTCGTGGATCGCCCCTTCGGGGCAGAGAGGACACACCCAGGCACTGGACTGCTAGTTGTGTGATTTATTAAGGAAAACAAAGTCCAAACAGTGAGCAAAAATAAACTTACAACTGAGGAATGCAGGAAAACCACAAGATGAAAAAACACGACAGTGCACGTCGGAACAGGGAAGGGGTTCTGACGGGGTAGAAGATAAAATGTAGACAACCATGAGGCACTGACAAGTGAGAAAACGGAAAAGCGGTCTTAAATAAGGCAAGCAATCAAACACAGCAAGTGCCATCAGGTGTGGATCACATGAGGGGGCAGGTTGACCTAATTACTAGGCATGAACAACTGAGCAACACATACAAGATGATCACAAGGTGGGAGTGTCTGGAAGAAGAGGTTGAGAGCTCATGTCACAAAGAAACAAAATATAGATTTGCCCCCCCATATTAAAACATAAATTAACTGTGCTTTAAATAAATTAACTGTGCTTTTTAAAAAAAAAAAAAAAAAGATGGCGGCACGCCTAGACGCAGCGGCCCCTCTTGGTATCAGCGAGTGTGAGAGTTTTATTCATCCCAGACGTACATTCTGTAAAACTTACAACCGTGAGACCTTATTAAATATCAAGGTACTGCACGCTGCAAGAATCGCGGCGATCGGTTGTGATTTGGACATTCTACGCCAGCATGGAATTTTGGCGGAGTCCCCGCTGGAAGCTACCCGGGAGAGGAGGAAGCGGAAGCGGTGCGAGCGCAAGCAAAAGCGAGGAAAAAGGGCCGGGATCCATGCTAGGCTAAAGGCTAACCCCTCCAGACCAGCGGTACCGTCGCTTCTTCTATCAAACGTCCACGCCCTCGAAAACAAGGCAGACGAGCTGCGTTTGCTGAAAGAAACCCGGAGAGAATGGAGGGACTGCTGTGTGTTTGTTTTCACCGAGACATGGCTCCACGACAACATTCCTGACGAGGCCATTCAGTTGGAAGATATGGCGATGTTCCGGGCCGACAGGGAAACGGCGAGCTCCAGTAAGAGCCGGGGGGGTGGGCTATGCATCTATGTTAACAAGAACTGGTGCGTTAATGCCACGTTAGTGTCTAAACACTGCTCTCCGTTGGCGGAGTTCCTTATTGTTAATTGTCGGCCTTTTTATCTGCCGAGGGAATTCAGCAACGTGTTTGTAGTTGGTGTTTACATAGCGCTGAGCGCTAACGCTAAAGCTAATGCTAAGAAGGCACTCGGGGAACTGCACAATGCAATCAGTAAAATCCAAACGTCACACCCGGACAGTTTTGTGGTGGTTGCGGGGGATTTTAACCACACCAGCTTAAAGACTGTGCTCCCCAAGTTTAAACAATGTGTAGACTTTAAGACCAGAGGAGAGAATATGTTGGACTTAGTGTACACAAACACAGATGCATATAAAGCGTTACCCCGCCCCCATTTCGGCCGTTCTGATCACATGTCCGTGATGCTGGTTCCTGCCTACAAACCTTTATTGAAGCGCAGCAGGCCAGCAGTGAAACAAATCAGGATTTTGCCAGAGAGTGCAACCTCTGCACTGCAAGACTGTTTTCATCACACAGACTGGAGGATCTTCAAAATAGCAGCCTCCCAGGAAGACAGGACAGATGTGGAGGAGTATGCTGATTCGGTCACCAGCTACATCGCGAAGTGCACAGAGGATGTCACTACAGTGAAGACCATCACTGTGCGGGGTAATCATAAGCCCTGGATGACTGCAGAGGTGCGCTCGCTGCTTAAAGCCAGAGATGCAGTGTTCAGAGCGAAGGACAGGACTGCCCTCCGCTCAGCCAGGTCTGCGCTTTCAAAGGGAATTAAGGTGGCAAAGCGCGCCTATGCGGAGAAAATCCAGGGACACCTCTGTGACACTAGGAACACCAAGCAGATGTGGCAGGGAGTTCGGACACTGACGGGCTTTAAGTCTAGGCAGGGGGTCGATGATGACGACGCTTCGCTTCCAGACAGGCTTAACGACTTCTTTGCACGTTTTGAACCATCAAACTCGACAATCAGTGGGAGGGCCGGCCCACTCCCACCATCGGTCGGACCAGCTTTTACCATTAACACAGCGGACACACGGAGGACCCTATCCAGAATCAACCCACGCAAAGCTGCAGGTCCAGACAACATTCCGGGACGTGTGCTCCGAGACTGCGAGAGCGAGTTGGCGGATGTCCTGACTGACATTTATAACATCTCCCTGAGTCAGGCCATCGTTCCCAGATGCTTCAAGACCTCTATCATTGTACCGGTGGCAAAGAAACCAGTGGTGTCATGTTTGAATGACTATCGTCCTGTTGCACTTACACCAATTGTGATGAAGTGTTTTGAACGGCTTGTCAAACCACACATCACAGCCTGCCTCCCTGCATCACACGACCCGCTCCAGTTTGCATATCGTTCAAACCGCTCCACGGAGGATGCTATAGTCACCACCCTACACTCTGTCATCACCCACCTGGACCAGAAAGACACCTACGCCAGACTCCTGTACATTGATTTCAGTTCAGCATTCAACACCATTATTCCCCAGAGACTGATAGAGAAATTACTCCTTCTCGGTCTGAACACCGCCACATGTCTCTGGATCCTTGATTTCCTGACTGAGAGACCTCAGTCTGTCCGGGTTGGAAACAACATCTCCAACTCTGTCACGCTGAGTACCGGAACCCCTCAAGGCTGTGTACTCAGTCCACTGTTGTTTACACTTCTAACACATGACTGTGTATCCAAACACGAGGGGAACCAGATTATTAAGTTTGCAGATGACACCACGGTGGTGGGACTTATTCAGAGGGATGAGGAATCAATGTACAGGGAAGAAGTGAGAGACCTGGAGGGCTGGTGCAGGGAGAACAATCTGGTGCTCAACGTGGACAAAACAAAGGAGATGATTATCAACTTCCGGCGGTCACAGCCTGAGCACGTCCCCCTCAGCATCGGCGGCCGTTTAGTGGAGAGAGTAGAGAACATCAAGTTCCTCGGAGTGCAGATCTCGCAGGACCTGACCTGGAGCAAGAATTCCTTGGAGATCAGGAAGCGAGCTCAGCAGAGACTACACTTCTTGAGGAAACTCAAACAGGCCTCTCTCCCCATCTGCATCCTCAGGACCTTCTACAGAGGTGTGGTGGAGTGTGTTCTGACGTACTGCATTGCTACATGGTACTCCAGCTGCAGTATGTCAGACAAAAAAGCCCTGCAGAGGATAGTCAAGGGGGCGGAGAGGGTAATTGGAGTCTCCCTCCCCTCTGTCCAAGAACTTTTTCAGAACCGTTGTAGGAGCAGGGCACTGAACATTGTCAAGGACCATTCTCACCCTCTGCATAAACACTTTGAACTTCTTCCATCTGGTAAACGATTCCGGAGCATCAGAGGCAGAACCACCAGACTGATCAACAGCTTCCTCCCACAAGCTGTCAGGATGCTGAACAGCTGACCCGGAATCTCACATACACACTACTGCACCTATGGACATTTTGTATATTATAGTTAGTTATTCTTTTTCCCCAAGTATGTCTCAGGGATGTGTGAATGGATGGGGGGGTGGGAGCTATGTGGGAGTGTGTCTTAATCATGCTGCTTCTTATATGGATGCCGAGAGAAACGCAATTTCATCTTGCCTGCACTACAGTTGTATGTACAGCAATATGACAATAAAGTTCGATTTGATTTGATTTGATTTGATTTATCACATCTTTGGAAAGCTGAGTTCAATTTCACAAACCACATCCAGGCCTGATTATTGCCACACCTGTTCTCAATTAAGAAATCACTTAAATAGGACCTGCCTGACAAAGTGAAGTAGACCAAAAGATCCTCAAAAGCTGGACATCAGGCTGTGATCCAAAGAAATTCAGGAACAAATGAGAAACAAAGTAATTGAGCTCTATCAGTCTGGAAAAGGTTATAAAGCCACTTCTAAAGCTTTGGGACTCCAGCGAATCACAATGAGAGCCATTATCCACAAATGGTGAAAACATGGAACAGTGGAGAACCTTCCCAGGAGTGGCCAGCTGACCAAAATTACCCCAAGAGCGCAGCAACGACTCATCAAAGAGGTCACAAAAGACCCCACAACAACACCCAAAGAACTGCAGGCCTCACTTGCCTCAGTTAAGGTCAGTGTTCATGACTCCACCATAAGAATTGTCCATCATTGTCCATGTCAATGATGGATTTTCTTCCAGCTCTAAGCTCACTCATGGAGTTCCACAGGGATCTGTGTTGGGCCCTACTCTTTATAGTCTATATATGCTCCCGCTGGGCAATATCATCAGAAAGCTCTGTATACATTTTCATTGTTACGCTGATGACACTCAACTATACCTGCCAATAAAGCCCGATGATTGTGATCAGTTGGCCAAGCTAGATGCCTGTCTTAAGGACATCAAAGCTTGGATGACTTGTAATTTTTTACTATTGAACTCTGATAAGACTGAAGTCATTGTTGTTGGCCCAAAACATCTTAGAAATTCCTTTTCAGATTATGCCCTTAATTTAGATGCTGCCACTCTCACTCTGAACAGTTGTGTGAGGAACCTTGGAGTGATTTTTGACCAGGATTTGTCCTTTAATTCACATATTAAAACTGTTTCTAGGACCGCCTTATATCATCTGCGCAATATTGCTAAGATCAGGAGCATCTTGTCTCTGGGTGATGCTGAGAAACTGATTCACGCCTGTGTCAGTTCGCGATTAGATTATTGTAATTCGCTATTATCTGGTTGTCCTAGAGTATCTTTAAAAAGTCTTCAATTGATTCAAAATGCTGCTGCTAGAGTTTTAACTGGTTCTAGAAAAAGAGATCATATTTCCCCGGTTCTGTCCTCTCTCCATTGGCTTCCCATTGAATTCAGAATCAAGTTTAAAATCCTTCTTCTGACTTTCAAAGCTCTTAACAATCTGCCCCCCCCAATATATAAAAGAGCCGATATTATCTTACCATCCTAACAGAGCATTACGCTCCCAAAATGCTGGCTTACTTGTGGTGCCCAGAATCTCCAAAAGTACGGTGGGAGGCAGAGCCTTCTGCTACCAAGCCCCTTCTCTCTGGAACCAGTTACCACTCTGGGTCCGGGAGTCAGACTCGGTCTCTGTCTTTAACAACAGGGTAAAATCCTTCCTTTTTAATATAGCTTTCGTTTAAGGAGGGTACTTGTGTCTTTTAACCCCACTCTTGTTCTATTGTTATCTGATCCATACTGCTGGTTGATCTCCAATATTGTACTTGGCATCTTACTGCTATGTTCTTTATGTCTGTCCTTTCCATCCTCCCTATCCCCTCATCCCCAGCCAGTCGCAGCAGATGACTGCCCCTCCCTGAGCCTGGTTCTGCTAGAGGTTTCTTCCTTCCAAATGGGAGTTTTTCCTCTCCACTGTCGCCTAGTGCTTGCTCATAGGGGATCGTCTGATTGCTGGGTCTTTCTGTGACTGTGTGATTTATTTATTTTTTTATCTGCACTGCGGCGCCACGAGACGGCTTTTGTTGTGATGTTGCGCATTATAAATAAAGCTGAATTGAATTGAAGAAAGAGACTGGGCAAAAATCACCTGCCTGGCAGAGTTCTAAGACAAAAACCACTGCTGAGCAAAAAGGGCATAAAGGCTCATCTCAATCTTGCCAGAAAACCTCTTGATGATCTCCAAGACTTTTGGGAAAATACTCTGTGGACTGACAAGGCAAAAGCTGAACTTTTTGGAAGGTGTGTGTCCCATTACATCCGGCATAAAAGTAACAGCATTTCAGAAAAGGAACATCATACCAACAGTAAAATATGGTGGTGGTAGTGTGATGGTCTGGGGCTGTTTTGCTGCTTCAGGACCTGGAAGACTTGCTGTGGTAAATGGAACCATGAATTCTGCTGTTTACCAAAAAATCCTGAAGGAGAATGTCCGGCCATCTGTTCGTGACCTCAAGCTGAAGCACACTTGGGTTCTGCAGCAGGACAATAATGCAAAACATACCAGCAAGCCCACCTCTGAATGGCTTAAGAAAAACAAAATGAAGGCTTTGGAGTGGCCTAGTCAAAGTCCTGACCTGAATCCGATTGAGATGCTGTGGCATGACCTTAAAAAAGCGTTCATGCTCGAAAACCCTCCAGTGTGGTTAAATTACAATTCTGCAAAGATGACTGGGCAACAGTTCCTCCACAGCGCTGTAAAAGACATTGCCAGTTATCGCAAACGCCTGATTGCAGTTGCTGCTGCTAAGGGTGGCCCAACCAGTTATTAGGTTTAGGGGGAAATCACTTTTTCACACAGGGCCATGTAGGTTTGGATTTTTTTTTTCCCTTAATAATAAGCACCTTCATTTAAAAACTGCATTTTGTGTTTACTTGTGTTATCTTTGTCTAATATTTAAAATTTTTTTTGATGATCTGAAACATTTAAGTGTGACAAACATACAAAAAATGAGAAATCAGGAAGGGGGCAAACACTTTTTCACACCACTGTATATTTTAAATTATTAAACGGCACTACTTGCACAGTGGTAGAGGGGTTAACACTGTTGCCTAACAGCTAGAAGGTTCCAGTTTTTAATTCCCAGGCTGGCAGGAGTGGGAACCCTTCTGTGTGGAGTTTGCATGTCCTCCCTCTGCTGTGTGGGTTTACTCCAGATGTTCTGGTTTCCTCCCTCAATCCAAAGACATGCATGTTAGGTTAATTGGTGATTCTAAATGGTCCCTAGGTATCCATCTCCGATTGGCTCTTAGAATAGAGGGTTAGTACTAGTGAAGTGCTTTGAGTGGTCTTTGAGACTAGAAAAGCACTATACAAGTACAGGTTCTTATCCTTGCAGTCAGTTTTAGAGAAGTAAAAGATGTTTTTATCATGCTACAAGTTTTTGTCTTGTGCTACATGACTATAAACCTCTGTAGCACCAGTGCTATGAGCAGAAAAAGTTAAATGTACAGCCCTGTGGGGCATTTGTAGAAATCTTAGACAAGACCATCGATCTGGCCACAAACCAACGAATGGTTTATCGGTGGATTCTCCTTCAGCCGCCTTAAGAAGGCTATACGAAATGGCCCAAAAATCATTCGGACGGTGTTTGCAACCACTCGTAAAGGTATTGGTGACCATAGCTTAATACACAGGTAGAATTCAGCGTTTTTGCAGGAACTGTTTTCACTGTTTTGTAGGACATACGAGCATTTATTGAATCTGGTGTAGCTGGCTCATACTATTGCAGCTTACTAACAAAATGTGGGATTTACACATTTTTACACAAAAATTTCCGGTTCCGGCTCTGCCGGACCGGCGGCGCCACACGAGTCGGCTGCCTGTTGCAACAGCCTTTTTTTTTTTTATCTTCCTTCTTCTTTCTACACCTTTCACTCTGTATATATATCACGGACGCACGGATCGCCCCGGGGGTCTCCCGGGTCGGCGGACGGAGCCACGGTTTGCAGCGGGAGACGTTACAGCGGGGAGGAGCTAGTGCTAGCTAGCACTTGGCCGCCGCCCGGTGCTAATGGGAAACTCGACATACCGGGAGCTGTAGCGAAAACGAAGCGGGTGCCGGGCTGGAGTTTAGGCGGCGTGAAAGAAATATAAGACAGAATAATAAAGAGCAATGGCAAGAACCAAGCAGACCGCCCGTAAAATCTACTGGAGGAAGAAGCCCCCCAGGAGACAGCTAGCCACCAGGGCTGCTCGGAGAGGCGCTCTGGCCACCGGCAGAGTGAAGAGGCCTCGCCGTCACAGGTCCGTGGCTCTGAGAGAGATCCGTCGCTACCAGAAATCCACGGAGCTGCTCATCCGTAAGCTGCCCGTCCAGCGCCTGGTGAGGGAGATCGCTCAGGACTTCAAGACCGTCCTGCGTTTCCTGAGTTTCGCCGTCATGGCTCTGCAGGAGACCAGCGAGACCCACCTGGTGGTCTCTTCTTCGCTAAGGGGGTCACCATCATGCCCAAAGACTTCCAGCTGGCCCGCTGCATCCGCGGAGAGAGAGCTTAGACTTTCTGCTGCACATCCACCAGCCATAATGCTCTGCACTGTGTGTCTATATATATACATTTATAGTAATATGGACATATGTTTGCTAGATGTTGTTTTTTCTTGCCTTCTGATTGTTGCTCTGAGTGTTGCTGTCCCTGTGCTGTTGCAATCCTGGAATTTCCCCATTGTGGGACTAATAAAGGCTTATCTTATCTTATCTAACACGTTCTTACATGAGGCCCAATGTTTCACTTAAGTATTGGTTAATGTTATTGTGCTCAAATAACCCTTCCAGAAACTTTTCATAAATAATTACAGTATGCTCTAACAGCAAGGCTTTTAGCAAGAATTAAAAAAACCTCTATGCTATGTGAGGTTCTCTCATTAAATTTAGACAATCAAGTACAAGTTCTGACTATAGTCCCACCATGCTTTATGAAAAAAATAAACACAAGCCATACAAAAAGCACTAAATAGATTTTTTTTTTTTAATTTTACCACAACTTTTGTTGACACATTAACAGAACACACAATCAGCATGCTTCCTGTTGCATAAGGCTGTCCCTCACCATTTTCCAAAGCAGTTATGAAAAGGTAAAGTGGCTACAATTATGCATGCAGTGACCATGGAAAACATTGGTTCAATGATGCCAGCTCAGAAATACCCTTTAAATGACTCATTCACTCACAATTTGTTGCTACAAGCACATGCTATGAATGTTTGGTAGAAGAGACACTGAATAATATGTTTCTTTTGAAAAACACATTTCATCTTAATAAATACATTTTGATTAGTATATGGTTTTTAAATGATTAATGCAAAGTTATATTAACATAATGTTCAGAAGCCCAGTTTTGCCATTAGTGTGCATTTTCTCTCCAAACCAGTCCTTACACTACGAAACAAGCAGGACAAGAGGACAGGAAAAGGAAAGATATATTCATAGCAGAGTTTCTAAAAATATCTTCAGAAGGGAAATAAGCCAGCTCTTCATTTAAAAGAAAGACTTACATTCATTGTTTTTACGCTACATTAACTATTGTGATTCTTTTGCAGTACTTTGGTTATTTTTAAATCAACCATTCCTTAATCCGAGAACACAAACACAACATGCAGAAAACAGTAGATAACATACAAGCAACACCTGAAAAGTGTCCTTTTAGATTCATTTCTTTCATCTAATCACACATCATTTATTCTATATTAAGCCATCTGCTCTGTGTGAATAAATGAAGCAGAAAGGGAAACTAACTATGTAATTAGGACCCATACATACCAGCCAACAGATTACAGATGAAACCATCAATCCTTCTACACCCATGCTGTTCCGTCCTATTCTACTTGGATGACCATATTAAAGCACATGTACTTGGTATGGAACAATTCTATATATAATAGTTAATTGGTTGGAACAACATCCATGGGCTAATGCTTGCTTTTGAACTGTGGTATTTCAGTTATGTGTATAACTAGCTTCCATGCATTACATTTCTTTCCAGAATTACTCTGAGCATACTTGTTAGTTCACACATTAGGATGAGGAAATGCCTCCCTGTGAGTACTATGTGTAAAAGTTGGAGGAAGTTTTGCTGACAATATTGTTTGCAGATTTCACCCATTACTTTAACATAACCAGCAGTGAAGAAATGCAGGGATAAAGAACCACTCTCTCACTGGACTGGGATACTTAACATATTAATGTTTGCAGTTAATGTGGACTGATTAATACATCAAAAAGAAATTAACAGAAAGCACTGGCTACATCATGCAAATCCCAGGCTTGTACATTGGCTCTAGCGCTTCAAAGAAGGGAGGAGGAAGAACAGATGTGACAGTGAACAGATCAAACTCTGTTGTCAGATAAATTAAATGAGGTCAATAATCTCTTGGATTTGATGACTGTCTCTGTTATCCTCAGCCCCACTTCTGAATTACTTTTGGTGCTGAAACCCAATAAAGCATTCACCTTTCAATTAGTTTTCATTAGAGCATTGTGGATCAGTGAAAATTATCTACAGTAGGAGTGACCAACTTCTACAACTTTCAAAATCAAATGGGAACACGCATAAGGCATTAATCCCTGCTTGTTCATTGCCACCTTATGTCCACTCTGATGAAGGCCTTGTAAACCGAAAGCTAATGGCAGTTTTTCTTTCAAGGTGTCAGTTTGCATTCCAAAAAGGTAAAAAAAAAAAAAAAAAATCAAAGTAAAGATAGAAACAAAACCAAGTTTGCTTTGAAACCTATGTTTTGGCAATTTGATGTGAAAATTCCACAAAGTATCCTCAAATAGTATTCAAGTTATAGCATTTGAGTAAATGTAGGTACCCCAGCACATAAAAATTCAGGGCTATGGAGAATACACAGACATCACACCATGCTTTGAATGTGAACAGTGGGGTATTCCAGAAAGCAGGTTTAGTGGCTTACTTGGGTAAGTTAACTCAATTTGTGGTAACTCTGAGTTTTCAGTTCCAAAAAGTCAGAGTATGTTTGTAACTATGGTAACAAAGGCTGTGAACATAACCTGCTCCTTACTAGGTTATGTTCAGGTTACGTTCGGGGTACGTTTACAATATTTAAACTTAAGAGGAACCACATTCACAAATGGAAGTGTGATGGCAGAGAATAGGAGAACTAATCACTCAGAATCATAATAAAAGACACCATCACTAATTTGTTTTTAACACACCTTCTTTATTTCCTGAACAAACATCATTTTCCCTCCATCTTTACATGCAGATATTTAATCTCCAAATCTATTTTCTGATTTTTTTTTTTAATCTATTGAGATACATTTTGTACAGATCCTTTGCTAGTAACGACAATGGAATTCTCAGAATTAGTGATGCTAAAAGTAAAATATTCATTTCTGTTCAGCAGTAATTTGTCTCACATTAAGATCAATAAAATCAGTTTCTTACATTGTCAAATTGCTGCATAGATTTTGGAGGAGGATCCTCGACGCTGACCCGTTCGGTCTCTTATGGAACAGAAATAAGTTCTGCTGCACATTCTCCGTCTTCAAACACCACAGTCACATTTTGGATGCTTGGCACATCTTTTCCATATAGTTTAGTGGACCCGCTGGACCCTCTATGTCCACTTCTGTCACAGCTGATGCAGTCTCTTCCTCTTCAGCCTTTTAATTGTATTAACAATCTTACAGCCTTTGGCCTAATGAAGGATAATTTGTCAAAAAGGGAAAAAAATATATATTTAGATTACAAGACAAGGACACCATCTTGGACTGTGATGGTGATAAAATTGTAAAAAAGTTAAAATAAAAAGCCCACATTCATGCAATGAAAAAAGATGGGCTTGTGAGGGAAATTGGTTGACTAGAAAATCTCCTTAAAAGGTTTGTATAAATTAACACTACGACAAGGCTTGCATAGTGATGTCGTTATATAACTACAATATGGGAAAAAATTAAAATCCATACTGTATAAATCTGATTAACTAGGTATGTGGGAAAGTTAAAAAGCCTTAACAGAGCTTCACAAAATAAATAATGAAGTGTAGAATCATCAGACTTTATTACATTTTACCAGCGCAAAACCTAAATATTCATTCATCTGGATATCTGTTAATGACAGTGGGATTCATTTTTTAAATTTGGTGTTTTGATATTTGCTCCACCCAAATTGCTCAATTTTTACTATGCTAATTCTGTTTTATTAATTTAAAAAAAAAAGGTCACAAAATTGCATGAATAAATTTAGAAATATGTAAAGAAAAAAACCCTTCAAATTCATGTGACAAAAATTGCAAATTTATGAACAACAAATTTACATTTACAAAGAAATCTGCAAAAAAAAAAAATCTTTGGCAAAATGATTTCAAATTACATGGAAAAATTGCATACTATAAAAAATTACGATAAAAATAGCAAAATTACAAGAAAAACAGGCTCTCAAATTTACACGAAAAGCTGCAAATTTATGAAAAAAGCAGTACAAATTTCTATGATAAAGGTTGTAAAATAGCCTACTGCCTTGCAATGCACTCGATTTATCACATTATTCTAAATACTTATTTTTTTTAAATGGAAAATAAATTTGACCCAAAGGATGTCCAAGTGAGGGCTCGAACCACAGCCTCTCACACCAGAGTCCGGCACTCTACTTGTGTCATGAAGAGGCTTGAGCACTTTGCAAATCAAATAGAAATACTTGTATAAACTTATACAGATTGTCCATTGGTGAAGAATCAAAAAAACTCACTTCATGCAGCAGCAGTTCTTTGCAGTTCAGCTCCTTGTATCTTTGGCTGATGATGTTTTTTCTTGTTGATTGTGATTTTTTTTTTTTTCACTCCTCATATGCCTCCAAGAGTGCTTGTAACTTTTTCTCAGAGGAAGAATTATCTCTCTTTTCCTCCACTGCTCGTGGTCTCTGTGTTCAACACATGCTGTTTTAGTAGGTTTGTCGTGAACACGCACATCTCAAGGTCAGTCAACTTTGAGTTCATCACACAGAGTCATAACCAGAGTTCTGGAACCAGAAACTCAGAGTAAGTTCTGGCAGGTTCATTTAACCCTGAGTTCGAGGGTTTATTTCAGGCTAGGTTAACCCTGTTTTCTGGAATAACCCCTGGAGTAACAAAAACAACCCTTTAAACCATCCTACTGAGTTTATTCTACAGTTAAACTATAAATCTGGGTAACAGGTGGTGAACAGGTCAATCAAGGTACCTGTGTAGTAATCATTATTGGAACCAGTATATTATAGGGCCTACAGAGAATGTATTAGAGTCTCGAGGGCTACAGTTCCTAGTCATAATGAATTCTAATATTTCTATTATGATGGGTCATGACAGCTGCTCTGCTGCACATCAATCATATTAATAGTACGTAACTTTAATTAGCTGCTGATTTCTTAGCTATACAATAGAGGCTATGGAGAATACAATATATCTGGAAGAACTATTTTGTGCAGTTCCACATTTCATTATTTATATCTACGATGCAATATCACAGCAAAGTACTGTATCATTGCATAGCCTACTCATATGTGTGAAATTGAGTTTATAGATATGTCATATCATTATTATGGGTGAATAGAGGGGGAACGCAATGCAATAGTTGAAAAAAAAATCATGGATTCACATAAGAACACATCTTTTGAAGAAGCTGACTGATTTGTGCAATCTGGTCATCCCAATGCATCTTCACCTGAAAATATCAAGATAAAAATTTTAATTCATGAAAATGTCTCATCAGTTGTGAACATTCACATTTATTCAATGAATGTATAAATGGTACAGTTACAGTAAAGTGAAACAGAAACAAAGTTGATTTTGATGTACAGTTACCTCCCAGTTCCACCATTCAGCCAAAAATGGACACATCCTTTCGAAAAAATTTTTTTGCCTATTTACATCACCAAGGGCAGAAAATATTTTTGATTGACTAAAATATTCACATAATTCTTCTTAAATGTTTGCACATTATAAATATGTTAACTGACACCTTGAAAGAAAAATTATTAGTAGTATAGTAGTGAGCAAAAGTAAAAATCGCATTAAGTGTGTGAATACCCTTATTTGCGTGTGAACTTTATTGATTATCCAGCAGCTCACAAAGTTTTGAGCTGGGTGAGCACCATTTTCCTTCTACATACCATAGAATACACCAAGAAATGTGTATACAGTGGTGTGAAAAAGTGTTTGTCCAGTTCCTGATTTCTCTCTTTTTTTTTTTTTTGTATGTTTGTCACACTTAAATGTATCAGATCATCAAACAAATTTAAATATTAGACAAAGATAACACAAGTAAACACAAAATGCAGTTTTTAAATGAAGGCGTTTATTATTAAGGGGAAAAAAATCCAAACCTACATGGGCCTGTGTGAAAAAGTGATTGCCCCCCCCCCCATGTTAAAACATAAAATAACTGTGCTTCATCACATCTTTGGAAAACTGAGTTCAATTTCTCTAGCCACACCCAGGCCTGATTACTGCCACACCTGCTCTCAATCAAGAAATCACTTAAATAGGACCTGCCTGACAAAGTGAAGTAGACCAAAAGATCCTCAAAAGCTAGACATCATCTGCGATCCAAAGAGATTCAGGAACAAATGAGCCACAAAGGAATTGAGATCTATCGGTCTGGAAAAGGTTATAAAGCCATTTCTAAAGCTTTGGGACTCCAGCGAACCACAATGAGAGCCATTATCCACAAATGGTGAAAACATGGAACAGTGGTGAACCTCCCCCGGAGTGGCCAGCTGACCAAAATTACCCCAAGAGCGCAGCAACGACTCATCCAAGAGGTCACAAAAGACCCCACAACAACATCCAAAGAACTGCAGGCCTCACTTCAGACTCTATCATAAGAAAGAGACTAGGCAAAAACAGCCTGCATGGCAGAGTTCCAAGATGAGAACCACTGCTGAGCAAAAAGAGCATAAAGGCTCGTCTCAGTTTTGCCAGAAAACATCTTGATGATCTCCAAGACTTTTGGGAAAATACTCTGTGGACTGACGAGGCAAAAGTTGAACTTGTTGGAAGGTGTGTGTCCCATTACATCTGGCATAAAAGTAACAGCACTTCGGACTTCCGGGAAGATGGCGGAGAGACATAACACTTAAACAAAGAGCTCTCCCTAGCCGGATTAAAAATCATCGGTAAATGGCCAACTCGACATAAACGAATCAATAAACTAAGGGATGAAAACACGAAGGAACCGGGCACAAGGACAAAAACAGGGTAAAATTGAAGAATTCCTCTCCAACAACGCAGGAAAAACCGCTGTACGCAAAGCCCAAAAAAACGAGATGTCCACAGCAGAGAAAATGGAGGACACCAGACTCGACAACATGAACGCTGGCATCGCCAGTTTGGGTGAAGAGTTGAGAGAATTCAAGCGACAGCTACAACAGGATTTAGCGGCTCTTAAGGAGGAACTGAAAAAAGAAATTAAGGAGGAAATCATGGACCTCCGAAGAGAAATGGAGCGTAAATTAACGGAAAACATGGAGGAGCTGCGCTCCCAGCGGGCGTGTATGACAGAAGCGCAGACCCGAATTTCGGAACTAGAAGATTGGAAAAGCGAGGCAAACGAACAACTACAGACCCTGACGACGCAAACGCAGAGGATGCAGGAGAAAATAAACGACTTGGAGAGCAGATCCCGACGAAGCAATATGCGCATCTTTGGAATTCCGGAGGGCATTGAAGGCAACTCGATGACAAAATTCATGGATCAGTTCTTAAAAAAAGAACTGGAAATACCCGGAGAAACGGATCTGCAGATTCAACGGGCGCACAGAACACCGGCACAGAACCCGAAAACAAACTCTCCACCCAGGTCAGTTGTGGTAAACTTTGTGAAATATGACATAAAGGA
This sequence comes from Pholidichthys leucotaenia, assembly GCA_020510985.1. Taxonomy (NCBI): domain Eukaryota; kingdom Metazoa; phylum Chordata; class Actinopteri; order Cichliformes; family Pholidichthyidae; genus Pholidichthys; species Pholidichthys leucotaenia. The sequence goes on from CM035848.1 coordinate 214,987,683, forward strand.
AAGAATCCTGACGCAAGCATGGAAAAAAAAGATACGAATCGGCGACAAACAGGTATTTTTTGACCATGACTACCCGACAGAAATCGTGCAGCAGCGGAAGAAATATGCCAATATTAAAAAAACGCTGAAAGAGAAAAAAATTAAATTCCAAACGCCGCGAACGAAAATGAGGATTCATTGGGAGGAAGGCACAAGAACCTACAACACGGCCGAAGAGGCAGCGCGGGATATGATGGAGCGGGGCCTTGAGGTGAGCGTGCCGAAGGAGACGGCTGGAGCAGCGGCGGCCCTGAACGCACCACGACAGACGGAGTGGAGACGAGTGAACGGCGGAAGAAGGGGGAGAGACGTAGAGCAGCGGGCCCAGGACAAGCTACAAGGCTTTCAACTGAAAGCCTAGATCATAACAAAGATTAAGAAAGGCACAGAAGAAATGAAGGCCAAGAAGACAAGGTAAAAGAGAAACAGATGGCTAGGAGAGGTTTAAGTGATATTTGTTGGACATTTCTAGACTTATGACTATTACTTTGATAGTAATTAGAAGTCTAGGGAGGGCCCTTCACTCTGTGAAGACAAACCCCCCACCCACCAACAGGGACCAGTGGGCAGAAGAAAGGCCCAAAGTACGGAGGTCGAGTTTTTTTAATGTGTTTTTATATAAATATGTGTTATTTTTGTTGTTAAAGGGGTTAGGAGCACAAGTTAAAAAAATGGAAAAACATGAATATGGGTAAAAATCTTAAGATAATGACACTAAACGTGAATGGTCTGAACTCACCTGTTAAAAGGGAAAGAATAATAAGAAAATTCAAGAAGGAAAAAGCTGAAATTATATTTATGCAAGAGACACATTTGAGCAAGGCAGAACATGTGAAACTAAAGAGATTTGGCTATAAGAACTCCTACTACAGTTCATTTAAGGGAGGAGCAAAAAGGGGGGTTATGATACTAATCTCAAACAAAATACAATTTGAAAGTGAACAGGAAATCCAGGATAAAGAAGGCAGGTATGTAATAATAAAGGGAAGAATAGATGGTATGCAGATCACATTAGTGAACATCTATGCCCCACCAGAAAGTGACAAGGGTTTTTTTCAACATCTGTTTGATCTCATAGCAACACACAGTGAAGGAGTCCTAATTTGTGGAGGAGACTTAAATGCTGTCATGGATCATGAAGTTGACACAACAAGTGTTAAGAAGACAAAAAAACATGTAACAAAGTTCATAAGAACCTCACTGGCAGAAATGGGTATGGTAGACATATGGAGGGACCTACACCCACTCGAAAAAGACTATACACATTATTCAGCAGCCCATAAAGTACACTCTAGAATAGATTACTTCCTTATGAATGAAGGTGACAGACACAGGGTGAGAAATTGTTGGATTGGAGGGGCAGAAATATCAGATCATAATCCTATATACATGGAAATATATTTAAACAATAGAAAACGACAAACAACATGGAAACTTAACGTAGGACTGTTAAATGATGAGAAAATGAAAGAAAGAATAAAAATAAACAAACGAATATATCCAAGAGAATGACAATGAAGAAGTGGACCCAACAATACTATGGGACGCACTAAAAGCCGTGTTAAGGGGTAAATTAATTGTTGAAACAGGAAAAGCAAATAAGACTAAACTGGAAGCGTATGAACAAAGATGTGAGAGACTGAGGGAATTAGAACGTAAACATCAAAGCACAAATGATCCAAAAATATATCAAGAAATTAAAGAAGAAAAAACAAAGATAAAAGAAACACAAATGGATGAAACTGAAAGGAAAAATAGATATCTAAAGCAAAAATATTATGAAACGGGGCCAAAAGCCACAAAACTGCTGGCAAAACGGTTAAGAAAACAACAAACAATGAATAATGTATACAAGATTAAAGACCCCACCACAAATAAAACCACAGTTAACCCAGAAAACATCGAAGAAATTTTCCATAATTTCTACCAAGAACTATACTCGCAACCTGAAGAAACAAATACTAAAGATATCAAAAAATTTCTAGACACATTGGACTTGCCATCAATAGGAAATCAACAAAATGAAAAACTAACAGCAGAAATAACAACACAAGAGATCAGAGATGTGATTAAGTCACTTAAAAATGGTAAATCACCAGGTAGTGATGGATACCCATCTGAGTTTTATAAACTGTTTATAGAAGAACTCACACCACAACTCCTAAAGTCATTTAATTGGATGCTGAACAACAACAAAATACCTCCAACATGGAACGAAGCAATCATTTCAGTTATTTTAAAACCAGGGAAAGATAAAGAACAATGCGGAAACTATAGACCAATCTCTTTATTAAATGTAGATTATAAAATATACACAACAATTATATGTAAACGAATAAAGACATTCTTGACGGAATTGATAGAAGATGATCAAACTGGATTCATAGAGGGACGCCAAACACATGACAATATCAGGAGAACAATACATATAATTAACCAAATACATAAAGAAAAGAAAAGCGCAGTAATAATGAGTTTAGACGCAGAAAAAGCATTTGACAGGGTTAACTGGAAATTCCTATATAGTGTACTGGAGCGCTTTGGATTTAACGAAAAATCAGTACAATGCATAAGGACGCTATATCAAGAACCTGTGGCAAGAATCAAGATAAACGGTAGCTTAACAGACAAAGTAAATATACAAAGATCAACTAGGCAGGGATGCTGCTTATCGCCCACCTTGTTTGCTCTGTTCATAGAACCATTGGCTCAAGCAATACGACAAAATAAGAAATTAAAAGGTGTAACAATAAAGGGGGCGGAACACAAGATTGGGCTATTTGCAGACGATATTATAGTTTACCTTGAACAACCAGATAAATCAATAATGGAAATGATGAACTTGATAGGAAATTTTGGAAAATTATCAGGATACAAGATAAACATAACAAAAACACAAATACTGACATTCCACTATAACCCTCTAAACCAGATAACTGATAAGATCAAACTAAACTGGAAGCAAAAAGAAATAAAATACCTTGGAGTGAACATACCTAAAGACCTAAGCAAAATATATAAAGCAAACTATGATAGGTTGGAACAAGAAATAAAAAAAGATATTGATAGATGGTCAATCTTAAATATGGATCTGAATTCAAAAATTGAGAGTCAAAATCAGCATACAACCTAGATTACTTTACCTCTTCCAGGCTATACCAACAGAGATTCCAGATGCCCAATTCTCAAAGTGGGACAGGATTATATCGAGATTTGTTTGGGGAGGTAAAAAACCAAGAGTGAAATATAAAACCCTCCAATTACCAAAAGAGAAAGGAGGCATGGGCCTACCGAGTCTAAAGGAATATTACTACTCAGCACAAATAAGATATATCATATGTTGGTGCGACGAGGGATATGAGGCAAAATGGAAAGAAATGGAAAAGGAAATTGAGGGACTCCCAGTACAAAGCATAATAGGGGATAAAGATGCATATAAGCAAATCAAACAAATAGACCCAATCACTAAATTTACTTTAGAACTGTGGTATAAAATAGTACAAAAATATAATATAAGGGAAGACATAAAACTATTGAAATGGGTAGCATTTGACAGTCAGTTTGAACCGGCAAAACAAGATAGGGGATACAAAAATCTGGTGAACAAGGGAATCACAGCATGGGGCAATATCGGAAAAAAAGATCTCGGGAGCTTTGTAAATATCAGGAGAAAATTTAAATTAGAAAGATCGGAATTTTTCAGATATCTGCAGATGAGAGATTACTATATGAAGAAGATTAGGCATAACCTCCAAACAGATGTGAACGAGATTATACAACTTATTTTAAGCTCATATGCAGGAAATAAAATAAGAATTATTTCAAAACTATATCAGAAACTTATGACAAACAATCATACAAGTAACTATATAAAGGAGAAATGGGAGAAAGAGCTCAATTTAAACATAACAGAAGAAAGCTGGCAGGAAATATGGAAAACACAACACACATCAACAAATTCAAGGGCATGGAGGGAATTTGGATGGAAAAACCTGATTCGCTTTTTCATTACACCACAGATTCAAGGAAAATATACAAATACCCAATCTTTATGCTGGAGGGGATGTGGGGCTCAAAATGCAGACCACTCACATATGTTTTGGAAATGCTACAAAATATCATCATTTTGGAAATCTATGCATGTGACAATACAGAGGATATTAGGATATAATATACCAATGAACTGTAACCTGATGTACTTATGTGATCTTAAAAATGTTGTTATACAGGCTGAGGACAGATATCTAGTTAAAATCTTGTTGATTGCATGTAAAAAAACTATCACAAAAAAATGGCGATCAGAAGTTCTTCCTGACCAAGAACAATGGACTGACATTGTTGAGGACATACGTATGATGGAAAAACTAACATATCGACGAAGAATGCAAGAAGGAATATGGGAGAAAAAATGGCGGAAATGGACACACTACAAAGTGCAACAACGAGGCAGAAATTGAAAGAATAACCAAAGACACTGAAAAAACCAGAAGAATTAAGAGATGGAAACTAAAAACTTGATGCTCCAACATTTGTCCCCCCCCCCTTTTATTTTTTATTTTTTTTTATTTTTTATTTTTATTTTGTTTATTTTTTTTATTTTTCCCTACCCTAACCCCTTTGTTTTTTAAATGTAGAATGTGATCTGAATGCATTATATATGATGAAAAATGAATAAAAATCTAAGTTACAAAAAAAAAAAAAAGTAACAGCACTTCAGAAAAGGAACGTCATACCTGCAGTAAAATATGGTGGTGGTAGTGTGATGGTCTGGGGCTGTTTTGCTGCTTCCGGACCTGGAAGACTTGCTGTGGTAAATGGAACCATGAATTCTGCTGTCTACCAAGCCAAGGACAATGATCCAAAACAAATCAGCAAGTCCACCTCTGAATGGTTTAAGAAAAACAAAATGAAGACTTTGGAGTGGCCTACAGTCAAAGTCCTGACCTGAATCTGATTGAGATGCTGTAGCATGACCTTAAAAAAGCGGTTCATGCTCAACAACCCTCCAATGTGGCTGAATTACAACAATTCTGCAAAGATGAGTGGGCCAAAATTCCTCCACAGCACTGTAAAAGACTCATTGTCAATTATTACAAACACTTGATTGTTGTTGCTGCTGCTAAGGGTGGCCCAACCAGTTGTGAGGTTTAGGGGGCAATCACTTTTTCACACAGGGCCATGTAGGTTTGGATTTTTTTACCCTTAATAATAAACACTGTGGAGGAAGAAAGCAGATGAGGCAGCAAGCCTGGACAACACACAAACTTAATTCCTCCTCCAACATCAAGTACAGTACAACTCTCACTGGGTCTCTGAGCACCTTCTTTTTATAACCTTTAATTCCGTGCCTTGAGACCCAGGGATCCCAACAACAATACATTCAGTGGAACAAAGACATGCGTGGCACATTAACATCACATAACGCTAGTACCGCTTCTCACACCCTCTCTTCTTCCAGCGGTTCTGGCGTCACCTGAACTCCCCAGGAGGTGAATAGTCCTTTCTGTCCCGAGACCCCCCGGTACCACTTCCTCCTTCACTCCATTATTCCCTCTTCCCCCCACCTCCCGACTCTGGGTGGAGAATCCCCCACACCGTGCCACCACACAGTCCCCCCCCCAATCACCCAGAAAGGGCACTAACCCCCCCGTCCTTTGGGCTTGAGCCGGTGCCCATAGAAGCTGGAGTGGGGGGTTGCCGATCTGGTCGAAACACCCTGCTGGCGAGGTGTACAGGAGGGCACGTCAGTCTGTGGAGGGAAAAACATATTAGCTTCGTGAGCGCAGGTCTCTACTAAGGGAACACCAACTTGCGGAGCCACCAGCGGTGAGCGTCCGCGCCGGGAAGCTTGGGCCAACACCACCTGCTCATCTGCAAACACAAAAGCGGGCTTCAGCCTGTCGATGCAGACGGTCTCCCTATGCCCCCCCCCCCAAGTCTAACACAAAATGCTTTGCCCCAGTTTCCAGCACCCTGAATGGTCCGTTGTACGGCGGGTGCAGCGGGGTCCAGTGCGCATCGTGCCTGACAAAAACAAAACTGGTGTTCTGTAAGCTTTTCGGGACGAAGGTGCGGGGAAAACAATGGTGGACCGGGCCTGGCACGTTAAAACCCTCCGTACTGTGCAAAAATTGCACAGGCGGATTGGCCCCGGGCGCGGCGTTTTCCTGGTAAAAACTCCCCAGGGATCCGCAACAGCTGTGAAAAAACGAGTTCTGCCAGGGAGGCTGCCACATCCTCCGTAGGCGCTAAGAGCAACCCTAAAAGAACCCAGGGCAGGCGGTCGACCAGATTTGCATCCGGGAGCGAAGCTCTGAGTGCTGCCTTAAGCGACCTATGAAAACGCCCGCATAACCCCTTAGCCTGGGTATTGTATGCGGTAGTGCAGTGAATTTTGACCCCCAGGCTCTGGGTCATCGGAGAACAGGGTTCCAAAACGAATTGTGGACCCCTGTCGGAAGTTATGTCCGAGGGGGATCCGAGCTGTGCAACCCAAGCCGACAAAAAAGCGCGAGCCATGTCCACAGACGTGGTGGAAGCCAGCGGGACCACTTCAGGCCAGTGTGTGGTGCAGTCCACGATTGTCAAAAGGTGCATGAAACCTTGCGACGGCAGGAGGGGTCCCACAAAGTCCACGTGGACGTGGTCAAACCTCCTGCGGGATTTGGAACGGCTCGAGGGGGGCTCTGGTGTGCTTGTGCACTTGGGCCCACTGGCACACAACACATGCTGCAGCCCACTCTTTCACATCCTTGAGCAAGCACGGCCACACAAATTTTGCCCCCACCAATTTCACAGAAGCACGCACGCCTGGATGCAAAAGGGAGTGAACTGACTCAAAAATGCGGCAGTGCCAAGAGCTTGGAACCACCAGGCGCGGGTGACTGGTGGAGACGTCGCAGAGCAAAGGAGGGCACCCTGCTTGCACCACCCTGCTCTCCAGTTTTAACCCAGTAGGCACAGACTATAGCGCGCAAATGTCTGCGTGACAGGCAATCGGCCACGACGTTGAGCTTACCGGCACCGTGTTGAATGTTGGTCGTAAACTCTGAGATCATGGCCAAATGCCACTGTTGCCGGGCCAACCACAGTTCCAAGACCTTGGACATTGCATACGTCAGCGGCTTATGGTCAACAAATGCGGTGAACTCGTGCCCCTCTAGCCAAAGCTGGAAATGGTGCGTCGCCAGGTGGAGAGCTAACAATTCTGTCAAACATGCTGTATTTGCGTTCGTTGTCGCGCAAAGTTCAACTGAAAAATGCAAGCAGCTGCCACAAACTGGAGACATACTGCTCCACCACTGCCCCTATGGCAATGTCAGATGCGTCCGTGGTAAGCGCTATCCGCACCGACGGGTCAGGGTGGGCAATCAAAGCGGCATCAGTGAGCACTGTTTTGGCGTCTGCGAAAGCCTGGACTTGCTCAGGGGTACAGTCGATGTTTTCTGTGGGCTTCTTTTTTTAAGCACAGCGTACAACAGCTGCATCAGCTGGGCTGCCCAGGGTAGGAAACGGTTATTAAAGTTGACCACTCCCAAAAACTCCTGTAGGTCCCTCATGGTCTGCAGATGCGGAAAGTCCAACACGGCGCACACCTTATCTGGTAGCGGAATCGCACCCTCCGGCGAAATGCGGTGGCCCAAAATATCAATCACTGGCACCCCAAACTGGCACTTAGCCAGGTTAACCTCTTGCACTCTGGTGTACCGCGGGCGGGCACGTCTCTGCGTCCTAGAGCGCACGAGTGCGCACGAGGGCACTGCGTGCTAGAGCGCACTGAAAAAAAAAAAAAAAGCTGCATTTCCGTTCTTCCACTACAGACACAGCCGCGAACAGATTAGATATGATTGACCTCTCATTCGACTAATAAGAGCCTTGAATTGGGTTTCTGAAACCTTGAAGAACCAATGACTGAAAACCTAGCAAGAAGGACCCGCCTACCAACGGCTGCGAATGCAGCAAGCCAATTGAAGCACAGAAGTTCGAAAGCTGTTTTGTGTAAGGCTGGGTGAAGAGAGACTGACTGCTGCAGCAGATGAAAAAAGGACCCACAGGAAGAACCACCACAGACCCAGCAGCACGGAGACCACCCACAAGTGTGACCTGTGTGACAGGGACTGCCATTCGCGCATCGGCCTGTTCAGCCACAGGCGGTGCTGTCCCAGCAGAGTAGACGTTTAGGATTCTCTTCCATGGTCATCATAGACCGACGGAGGCCGACGACGAAGGCTGGGTGAAACACACGCGTTCGCCAGTCTTTTTTTTATTACTACTGTTATTTGCTTTGAAAAATCGTTCGCCAAAACCGCAATCATGGAAGCGCAAAACCGCAATAATGGAATTATGTTTTGACCGGGTTGCGTGACCAGAACCACGAGTCCGTAATAAGCGGACCAGCTTCATGTTCGTCTGACAATGAGGAAGAGAAGTTCGTCAGCTACGCTGCTGTTGTGAACAGGTAAGTGTTATAAGCTAAATTATTCTTTATCCCTGAAAATTGTAATCAAAAATGACTTTTGACCGATCGGTAAATTACAACTGTGCGGCGCACGAAGTCCAAAGTCTGTGCGCCGCGGTACATGGTTCGTGCGCCATGTCCGGACCGTGAACGCCCCTCTACTCTTTTGTAGTGAGGGGGGGGCGCGGGGACTGTGTGCCGCGGTCACCACATCGCCACATGACGGAACAGTCATGTAGCGATGGCCGATGTCCGTCCTCTGTAGCGGGGGGGTGGGGGGGGAGTTGTTATCTTCTACATTACAAATATTTTAGAATAATTTTTAGTGCACTGTAGGTTATTTTTTCTTGTAAAAAAAAGCCACACATTTTTTACGTGGCATGCTTCTTTGTGTGTGGGGGCTTGTTTGTTCATTCATTCATGAATGAATGAATAAACAACCCCCCCCCCACACACACACACACAGCCCTCAGTGTCACCTTTCATTAGAGCCCAAGATGAAGCTTCTATATTGAATCATTCAAAAGTCAGACGTTTTTACAAACTGTGCCATTTGGCACAATTTGGCACAGTTCAAAAACGCCTGGGAACAGCCTGAGAACAAAGCTGTGTAATATATTCATTTTTTGTGGTATTGTTACAAAATGTTGACCTCAGCTGGATAACACTTGGTTCTACATTTCTGTTGCATTTTCCAGCCCGGATCTGAAGCTGTGTGTTATTTGCAAGCATTTGTATCCAAAAAAAAAACACCCAGGCGAAATTTATTTTCTTCAAGTTCACTACGTTTAGATGACTGTTACTCAGTGGCCGGAGCACTTAGAGAGATTATGACTGTTTTGCCAAAAAATTCAAAGTGTTTTCTTTTAAATAAGACCAACCCCATGAAGATGCTGCAAAGGGTTGAAGAACAGCTTTTGATTTACTTTGGGCACGTTATTTTTTGGCGTTTTTAGGGAAATTGACCAGAGTGCAAGGGGTCAACTATAAGCCTGTGCACTTCCAACTTCTGGAAAACCATCTTGAGATGGGCAAGGTGCTCCTCCTCGGATGCGCTAGACACCAGAATGTCACCTAAGTAGACAAAAACGAAGGACAAATCACAGAGCACTGCGTCCATCATTCTCTGAAAGGTTTGTGCTGCGCCCTTTAATCCGAATGACGTGTAAAAACTCGAAAAGGCTGAAAGAAGTTACTACAGCTGTCTTAGGAAAGTCTTCTTCGCGTACCGGGACCTGGTGGTAACCGCGGACCAAATCCACTTTCGAAAAAACACGTGTCCCAGCCAGGTGCATGGAAAAATCCTGGATGTGCAGGATGGGACACCGATCGTGTTCCATGGCGTTGTTCAAGCGCCAGAAATCGCTGCATGGTCGCCATGACCTGTCGGCCTTAGGCACCATTGGAGCACCTGAATATGCCCAGCTGCTCCAAGTTGCCAAATTCCTCACGCGTGCTGGCCAGTTTAGCCGCATCCAAGCACCGATGATGCGCGAACACCAGCAGGCCTTTTGTGGTTATAAAATGCCCGACCCCATGTTTGGTTACAGTTGCCAAAAAAATTGGGACCGTGAGTGCTGGGAACTGTGCAAGTAAATGCTGGTACTTACTCCCTGGAGCTATAACGTTGGCCAGTGTTGTTGACCCAGCTCCCCGAGCTGTGCAAGGTAGGGAGGTGAAAGAAACAGCGTCCACTAAACGTCTGTTGGCCACATCGACTAATAACCCATAAGCACCTAAAAAAATCTGCACCTAAAATGGGGGGCAGAACATGCAGCTACCACAAAGTCCCACTGGAAATTGCGTCCGTGCAAGCATATTGTCAGTGTCCGTTCACCAAACGTCCTGATGGTGGATCTGATGGCAGCCGTGAGCTTGGACCGCTGCCTCCTGCCAACCTGTCTGCGATGACCGGCAGGGTGAGGCTCTTCTGAGAGCTGGAGTCCACCAAAAACCGTCCCTCCAAACGTGTGTCCGTGATATAAAGCAGCTTGTTCCTGTCGCCAGCGGTTGCAGCTGCTACTGACTGCTGGTTGTGCCGTCTTCTCGGCTTCTTGAACTGGTATGGCCGCAGGCAGCGTTGGGCATTCGAGCCAAAGTGGCAATGACAGAAACAGATCACTCCGTTCCTGCGTCTCTTGGTGTCTATCCTGGCTCCCAACCACAGCTCTTCGACCTCGCTGGAGCCCCTCATGGATGCCGGTGCCGCTGTCTGCGTGCTGAGAGCTCTGGTTGCTAAAATGATGCGGTCTATTTCATGCACCAGGACGCAATAGTCCTTGCTCATCAGCCGCGGCGAGTTGGCCAGGATTGCCCTCGCTGTGGCAGGTAGGTTCCTGAGGAACAGGTGGGCGAACAGGAAAGATTCGTCGTTCCTCCCCCTCAGCGCCAACATGCTCTTCATAAGCTCCACGGCTGATCTGTCACCTAACTCTGAACATGTTAGGAGTCTGCCCTCTCACTGTTAGACAGGGTATAGTGCTGGAGTAGCATCTGCTTGAGCGCTTCATATTTCCCTTGGGCCGGCGGCTCCTGGAGCAGGCTCATCATCTGTTGTGTGGCGTGCGCATCCAGAGCAGTGACCACATAGTAATATTTTGTGTCGTCCATTGTTATCCCGCGGAGTGGAAACTGGGCTTCTATATGCAGGAACCATGCGGTCGGGTTGTGAAGCCAGAAGTCTGGGAGCTTGACTAAGACAGTGCACATGGCGCTGGTGCTCTCCCTCCAGGTAGTCTCCGGGGTGGTGCTCGGCTCATTCTCCATGGCACATCTAGGGTCACCAATGTGGAGGAAGGAAGCAGACGAGGCAGTGAGCTTGGATGACACACAAACTTTATTCCTCCTCCAACATCAAGTACAGTACAACTCTCACTGGGTCTCTGAGAACCTTCTTTTTATAACCTTTAATTCCGTGCCTTGAGACCCAGGGAGCCCAACAACAATACATTCAGTGGAACAAAGATATGCGTGGCACATTAACATCACATAACGCCAGTACCGCTTCTCCCACCCTCTCTTCTTCCAGCGGTTCTGGCATCTCCTGAACTCCCCAGGGTGCGAATAGTCCTTTCTGTCCCGTCTGAGACTCCCCGGTACCACTTCCTCCTTCAGTCCATTATTCCCTCTTTCCCCCCGGCTCCCGACTCTGGGTGGAGAATCCCCCACACCATGCCACCACAACACCCTTCATTTAAAAACTGCATTTTGTGTTTACTTGTGTTATCTTTGTCTAATATTTACCTCCGCCAAAGGGGGAGGTTATGTGATCATCGGCGTTGGTTTGTCTGTTTGTTTGTCTGTTTGTTAGCAAGATAACTCAAAAAGTTATGGACGGATTTTCAAGAAATTTTCACAGATTGTCAGAAATGGGGTATCCTACAGATGATTAGATTTTGGTGGTGATCCGGATCACCGTCCACAAGAAAACCGCCATTACGCAAAATGCCATTTTCGTGAATAACTACTAAACCACTAATCCTATCATTGTCAATCCAATTGTTGTCAATCCAATTGCTAGCCATATGTTTCCATGGTCAAGGAATCTGAAAACGTACACACAAACACTGTATGGGGGGAATTGTGGCGCTAAACCGCCATTACGGAAAATGCCATTTTCGTCAATAACTACTGAACCACTAATCCTATCATTGTGAATCCAATTGCTTGTCATGTTTTTATGGTCAAGGAATCTGAAAACGTACACAAAAACACTGTATGGGGGGAACTGTGGCCGCCATTACGGAAAATGCCATTTTCATGAATAACTACTGAACAACTGCTTGTCATATGTTTTCATGGTCAAGGAATCTGAAGACTGTATGGGGGGAACTGTGGCGCTTGGCGGAGGTCTGCGCTCTCCGAGTGCTTTTCTAGTTAAATCTGTTTGAGAAATCAGGAAGGGGGCAAACACTTTTTCACACCACTGTAAATGGGAATGATTTTTGCTTATGAGTTTAAAAAAAAAAAACTGTTTTGGAAAAAAACTGCATTTTTTTACTTTAAAGATGCACTCCGGTGGCTATAAATCCCCTATAAAAACAAATCTACATTGTCTAAAAAGATATCTTATGCCTGTTTTTCTACAAACAAAACCTTTCATTGTTTTACAGTTTTGTGTCAAAATCTTTTCACTCCCCCCACCACCAAACGCCAGAATCTGTGACTAGGCCCAACCCACATACCACAAGGCTAACAGTGGCTAGTGCTACATTAAACAGCATAAATCCTGTGATAAAAACACTGGTTGAAGGACATGCCCAGTTGTATGTACAGTGACCCAGGATAATGACTGAAACTGTTTTAGCCCTTAAAAGCAGTGGTATTTATTCCATCTAGCTACAATGCTCCGCACTGTGTGTGTTTATATATTTATATTGTGACGTTTGCAGGGTTCACACAAAGACAATGGAGCAGATGGCTGTGATCAACCTGATTTATTTTTCACACACCCCAACCCCCAACCTGCCTCTGTGCTACAGAGTGGAGGGGAGGTCATTCTCCCAGACCCCTGTTTCAATCATGGTTACACACACAGATACATCTTGCCCTAATCCTGCTAAACACTGCTGGGTCATCATAATGCAGTTATGACACAGCAGTATAACTCAGAAATAACACATTTAACACACACATAACGTTTTCATCTGGCAAAGCATGCTGGGAAATTCACTTAACATGGCCCCAACGTTACACTGCCCCCCCCCCCCCCCCCCCCCTGGACTGGTTTCTGTCCCCAGAAACCGGCTCCTGGCTCCCGGGGGTGGTGTCTCGGTCCCATCGTCCATCATCAGCTGAGCAATGAACTGCTCCAGCTGCTGGATCTCCATTCTGATCCTGGCATCCATCTGCTCCATCCCACTCCTGACACCAGTGTAACGTGCTGCTCGACATGGCGACGTCCCACCGGGAGATTTGAACTCACGCCTCCCGCTCCGGAGTCCCGCACCCTACCTGTGTCGCCAATAGGGTCAACCCACTTGGCAAGCCAAGTAGGGTGCTCATATTGAGTTCGCTACACTATGTACATATGTATATTCGCTGCTCTTGTTTTTTTTTCTTGTCTTCTGATTGTTGCTCTGAGTGTTGCTATCCCTGTGCTGTTGCAATCCTGGAATTTCACCATTGTGGGACTAATAAAGGCTTATCTTATCTTAAAACCATCTTAATCTGGGTCAAGCTTTCAAAGCAGCTAGCTCAAAAATGCTAACTGGTTGGAGACCAACGTCAGTTAGGTCAGAGAATCCCAAATGGCTCAACACTACTCCTGTGTCAGCATCATACATACTGTAGTTACGTCACCAAAACATTCCATCTCAACTTGGCTTTTTGCAGGGGGGCAGGGCTTCAGTGAAATTTTAAAGCAAATAAACAGAGACATGAAACATTTGAGTGAGTTTGCTCTTGATATGTCTTCTAAGTCATAAAAACATGTCACAGACATGCTAACAACAACAACAAAAAAAACTTCATCTTTGGCAGTGTCACTTAACCCCTTCCTATTCCTGTAAAATTAGATAAACTCCCCAATAATAGAATAACAAACAAACACTGATGGCGCAGGTGTTTGAACCAAACAAAAAACAGAGACTCTAGGCTAACGTACTTAGTATATATGTAAACAATTCCATATAAACTTTCTCCTTAATACAGCCCTTACTACCATTCCTCAAATTAACTTCGTGTCACAGGAAGTGTAGTGAATTCTTATAACAATATATTACCCCGACCATGACATAACCTCACATACAACCTTCACCAGTTTCTATAATACTTTTACCACTATCTGACAATCTCGTTTAAGTTGCACACTGGCTGCTATTGTCAACAAAAGGAAAAGGCTTGTCAGGAAATGGTCTTCATTTGACATCAGAGTCCCTGCTTCAGGGCAACTTTAAACTCCTCTGGACAACTCTGACCGACTTTAGTCATTTGCCTCAGAAATGAGTTGTTCATAATTAAAACCAAACTAAAACATGATTTAACAACTTGACAGGTATTGCCAAAGAAAATCTTTATGTAGCATCTGCCCAGAGTTAGTTGCTCAGCATTAATAAAATTGATAGCAGATGTGCCCCCCCCCACCCCCACCCCTCGAATGTGAAATGACTTGAGCAGTCCTGGAAAGGTGAATTGATCAAACAACAAGTTCGCATCATATCAGAGCAGCATTTTAAAAATAGTAGCTGGATCAAGAAGGTGAAGAAGGGAAGAGAGAAACATTAGTCATTAGTGAGAAATTCCAGCCTGCCTTACATGGAGGAGGGGAATAAGAATTTAAACATGAAGAAACCTCTCTTGGTTAGTCGGTGTTAAAAAGTAGCCTGTCAAATTTTCATTATAAACAGGCTATGAATGCCTGAAATCATGGCATGAAGAAAACCTCTTAAAGGGGTCAATGACTGAAAAATGGTGAGTTTGTAGGTTTTAACTAGGGATGAGCCAATACCAATTTTTCAAGTCCGATACTGATACTGTGGCTTTGACTATCAGCCAATACCAATCCAAACCCAATACATCTCTCTTATTTAACACAACAAAAGTACAGAACATACTTTTGTAATGACTGGTTGCATTTTCCACACGTATAAAAACATAAATCTAAAAGCCAAAGAATATATTCAAAATTTGACTCAGTTCAGCAACGCTGCTTTTTTTATATTTTAAACTTTGCAACATTGGCAGCATTTCACTGGTCAGCACTATGTAAACATGCATTCTGAAGTTTAAAGTGCAAGTTTATGCAAAAGTTTTAAAGCTGAGTATTTAAGTAAACATTTAGATGAAATTCAAAGTGACACTTTATGCATGAGGTAAAAAAAATGCTGTATATCTGAAAATAAAGGAACTAATCCTAACTAATTTAAGTTGTATTTTTATCATCCATTATTATTATCATAAGTATTCTCCTGGTCCTTGGTTTATTTAGTAGTGTGTCTAATATTATTCTCTGTCCATTCTTAGTTTTTAGGTTTGCTCTTATTTTGAAGTCATACCTGTTCTATTTCCTGTAGCCTTGTTGTTGTAGTCCTGCTTTCTAGTTTACCGTTATAATTTGCAATTTAGGTTACTGTTACCAAATAATCATCAGCTGTAACTTGTTCTCCTCTGAAAGGTAAACCCATGTTATGTCTTCATTTCTGTCATTTTCCATGCTCCATTCTGATTTGTACTTCAAGTTTCACTCTTTTGTTTACATTTCACTTTTAGCGTATTCCAGCCTCCGAGCTGGAAAAGCACCAGCTACTGATGTGCAACACACTTTCTTCTCCTTGGTTCTTGACAGAATTCAGCATACTCCTTTACTGTGATACTTTTGCAAGTGTTTTATCAAGTTGGTGGTGTTAAAATTGTAAATGCTGGTACTGTGGGACACATATGTGGGTTTCATATGCTTCACATGTATATTACTGTATGCTTATTGTATGCTTCACATCTCAGATGAACAAAAGGACTGAGCCTCCTAGGAGATAATAGGAGGATGTAAAATGTGGCCTTTTTTATGCAAAGAGATGGCCTTGGGGGATTTCCTGGCCACCAGTGACTTTAGGTGGAGGTGAGAAGACCTGGAAGAAGACGCATTGTGACTTGGGATTAAATACAATGTGACTGTGTGCTTTGATGTCCTGGGGTATAAAGGGACGAATGTCTGGGGGTTTCTTTCTCTTTCTGTTTTTGATGATGTTGGAGAATGTGAATAAACCTGACTCGTGAGATAAACTCAGCCTCGTCATTTCCACATTCTCCACACTGGTGACCCTAAGACGTATCATGAGTGAAAGAAATTCTCCCGAGCCAGACTCGTCAGGAGCCAGCCCAACGAATGCAGCCACAGTTCAGCTACCGGACTTCTGGCAGAACAATCCGCGCTCCTGGTTTAACGCGGTCGAGGCGCAGTTCAACCTCCGGAGGATTTCGGTAGACGCCACAAAGTTCTACCATGTGGTTGCAAAACTGGACAACCACGCAGCCCAGCATGTGGAGAGCCTGATCAACCAGCCACCGGACAGCGACAAGTACGGCACGTTGAAGGCTGCACTCATCCGGTACTTCACCCCCTCGGTGGAGGAGCGAGCAGAGGGGCTCCTGGCGCTGACTGAATTTGAAAGCGACAGGCCTGCGGACCTGATGGAGAAGCTGTTGAAGTTGAAAGACTCTGACGATGATCACTTCATCTTCGCCCACCTTTTCCTCAGGACCCTACCGTCAGCGGTGAGAGTGACCCTGGCCAGTTCGCCACTGTTGGCCTGACGAGACTACCGCGAGCTGAGCCAGGAGGCGCAACGACTCGTCAACGCCACCAAACGGCGCGCGGCCACGGCCGCGGCAGCAGAGCTCAACACAACGTCCGGAGATGGCAGGGGGCCAGAGGCAGCAGTACCAGACTCACCGACGACGGCAGCAGCAGGGGCCAAGAAACACGGAGCAGACAACATCCTTTGTTTCTACCATCGCCGCTTCGCAGAGAGGGCACGCAAATGTATACCACCATGCCATTTCAAGCGCTCGGGAAACGCCAAGACCGGGGGTCGGTAGCAGCTGCGGCCCTCGGGGAGGAGAACAAGCTGCTCTACTTGAAGGATGCGCGCTCGGGGAGGCATTTCCTCGTGGACACAGGCTCCCAGCTGAGTTTCATCACACCTTCCTCCGCTGACCGGCTGGCGCCTTCCAGTGGTCCCGGGGTGTCAGCAGCGAATGGCTCGGCGATTAAGACCTTTGGTGAGAGGACTCTGCTTCTGTCCCTACACGGCCGTACATTTGAGTGGACTTTCGTCATAGCTGCAGTCAATTTCAATATGTTAGGGGCTGATTTTCTGTGCTCACATGGTTTGTTGGTTGATCTTGCTAACAGCCGCCTGGTTAATGCACTCTCTTTTTATTCTATTCCCTGTACAGCTCGAGTGGCCCCGCCAACAGCACAAGCCAACGTCACAGCTGCAAGTGGTAAGTTCCACACACTGCTCACTCAGTTCCCAGCACTCACGATCCCAACATTTTCGGCGACCGTGGCTAAACACGGGGTGGAACATTTTATTACTACCACCGGACCGCCCATTTTTGCAAAAGCTAGGCGCTTGGATTCAGCTACACTGACCATAGCGCGCGAGTAGTTCGCCAACCTGGAAAAGTTGGGCATCATCAGGCGTTTGAAAAGCCCATGGGCTTCACCGCTTCACATGGTCCCGAAAGCTGATGGCTCGTGGTGACCTTGCGGAGATTTCCGCAGGTTGAACAACGCTACAGCGCACGACCGCTACCCAATCCCGCATATCCAAGATTTTTCAGTTCATTTGGCGGGGGCGCGCGTTTTTTCTAAGATAGACTTGGTACGCGGTTACCACCAGGTCCCAGTGCGCGCTGAAGACATACTCAAAACAGCGGTAATAACTCCGTTTGGGCTATTCGCGTTTTTGCGCATGCCGTTTGGACTTAAAGGTGCGGCGCAGACGTTCCAACGCATGATGGACGTGGTGTTGCGCGATCTCCCTTTCGTGTTCGTCTACCTGGACGACATATTGGTAGCCAGTGCGTCCGAAGACGAACACGAAAACCACCTCACGGCAGTTTTCCAGAGGTTGGGAGAGCACAGGTTAATAATCAACCCAGCGAAGTGTCAGTTCGGGGTGACGCAGATTGATTTTTTGGGGCATCGCGTCACTCCAGAAGGAGCAGTTCATCTGCCTGACAAAGTGCGCACAGTAACAAATTTTCCCCAGCCACAAACGGTCAAAGCGTTACAGGAGTTTTTGGGAATGGTGAATTTTTATAACCGTTTCCTCCCCCGCGCAGCGCAGCTCATGCAACCATTGTATGCTGCACTAAAAAAAACAAAAACCCACAAATAAAATCGAATGGTCTCCGGAGCAAGAGCGCACATGCTCGGAAGTTAAAACAGCCCTAGCAAATGCGGCATTGTTAGCACATCCAGTCCCAACGGCCCGCATAGCGCTCACTACTGACGCGTCAGATGTGGCCATAGGGGCGTTCGTGGAGCAGTATGTAGCCGGAGCTTGGCAACCACTCGCCTTTTTCAGCAGGACCTTGCGCGATAGTGAACGAAAATACAGCGCATTCGACAGGGAGTTGTTAGCTCTCCACTTGGCCATTCGCCACTTCCAGTTCTGGCTGGAAGGACGCCGTTTCACCGCATTCATGGACCACAAGCCGCTGACTTTCGCGATGGCCAAGGTTTCAGAATCATGGTCGGGCCGGCAGCAGAGACAGCCGGCCGCGATCTCAGAGTTTACTACCGATATCCAGCATGTGGCGGGTAAACTTAATGTAGTGGCAGACTGCCTCTCGCGCGCCGTGGCAGCTCCAGCCCGCGTAGGGGTAGATTTTGCAGCCATGGCCGCGGATCGGGTTAGCGACGCAGAAGTGTGCGCGGCCCCAGTCCGCGTAGGGATAGATTATGCAGCCATGGCCGCGGATCAGGTTAGCGACGCGGACGTGTGCGCGCTCCAGTCTGGACCAACAGGGTTAAGGCTGGAGAACAGGGTGCTGCAAGACGATATGCCCCCCCTAATCTGCGATGTCTCCACTGGGCGACCGCGTCCTGTGGTACCGGCCGCGTGGCGCCGCCGCGTTTTTGACTCAATCCATTCTCTGGCGCACCCGGGAGTGTGCGCGTCGGTCAAAATGGTGGGAGAGAAATTTGTATGGCCGAACCTGCGCAAACAAGTTAGAGTGGGCGGCAGCCTGCATGGCTTGTCAACGAGCCAAGGTACACAGACACACGAGAGCTCCCTTGGAGCCGTTTCACATGCCAGCTAAGAGGTTTGATTATGTTCACGTGGACCTCGTAGGCCCCCTCCCGCCCTCACAGGGGTACACACATCTTCTGACAATGGTTGACCGCAACACGCGCTGGCCGGAAGTGGTCCCACTGTCGTCAACCACAGCCGAGGAGGTGGCGCGCGCGTTTTTAACGGCATGGGTAGCGCGTTTTGGAGTCCCGTCGGACATTACGTCCGACAGAGGCCAGCAATTTGTTTCCGAACTTTTGTCAGCGATGGCCCGCAGCCTGGGGGCAACGATCCACCGCACGACCGCGTACAATCCGCAGGCTAACGGGTTATGCGAACGTTTTCACAGGTCATTGAAGGCGGCCCTCAGAGCGTCGCTTACGGATGCAAATTGGGTGGACAAGCTACCATGGGTTTTATTGGGGTTGCGTTCTGCATCTAAAGAGGATTTAGAAGCCTCCCCGGCTGAGCTAGTTTTCGCACAGCCACTTCGGCTGCCCGGGGAATTTCTCCCAGATAATCCGGCGCCAGAGTGCTCCCCAGCTCAGCGGTTGCAGAGTAGCACGGAATCGAGCACGCTGCCTGGCCCCGTTCACCACAGTTTTCCGCGCGTTTTTGTGCCTAAGGCTTTAAAAAATGCGGAGTTTGTTTTTGTCAGACACGATGCCCATCGCCCACCGTTGCGACCACCTTATGATGGACCATTTAGAGTGCTGGAGACAGGAGATAAGCATTTTTTGCTAGATTTGGGAGGCAGAAAAGAAATGATTGGCATAAACAGGCTCAAACCCGCTTTTGTGGTGGCTGACGAAAGTGTGCAGTTGGCCAGGGCTCCTCGGCGCGGCAGACCCGCTAGGGAGCATTCCCCAGACCACCCACAGGGATTGACTAACAGTTCTCATCCTCAGACAGCAGCTCCCCAGCAGGAGGGTACCGCGGAGGTGGTAAAGCCCGCTTATAGCAGATACGGGAGAAGACTGAGGTCCAAGCAGCACGTGGACTGATGTGTGTGATTTTATCATAACATGCAGACTGTTATTACGTTGTTCCATCTTAGACGTTTGGGGGGGGGGGTCATGTGGGACACATATGTGGGTTTCATATGCTTCACATGTATATTACTGTATGCTTACTGTATGCTTCATGTCTCAGATGAACAAAAGGACTGAGCCTCCTAGGAGATAATAGGAGGATGTGAAATGTGGCCTTTTGTATGCAAAGAGATGGCCTTGGGGGATTTCCTGGCCACCAGTGACTTTAGGTGGAGGTGAGAAGACCTGGAAGAAGACGCATTGTGACTTGGGATTATAAAGGAACGAATGTCTGGGAGTTTCTTTCTCTTTCTGTTTTTGATGATGTTGGAGAATGTGAATAAACCCGACTCGTGAGATAAACTCAGCCTCGTCATTTCCACATTCTCCACAGTACCACACAGAAAAGATACCGAGGCAAGTCCCACAGACAGGCCCCAGTGACATGTGACACTCATTGTTTCTGTTTACAGAAGCCATGCGCAGCATGACTGAGAACGTGATCATGCCTTCATTTTAAAATTGTTAATGTATCGGATCGGTAAATTACTTTTATTCCTTACCAATACCGATCCAGCCATTTTGCCTGGATCAAACCCTATACCGATATGGTGGATCAGATTGGCTCATCCCCAGTTTTAACTGTTTAACTAATTCTCTTTAATAAAAAAAAACAAAAAAAAAACCCACAGCCTTCATCTTGTTTTCTGGCACGTGATGCTGGCGAGCTGCCGTGGAGTCACGGCGAGGTTGTTGGGGGATGGGCCGAGGTGGTCCGCAATGCATTATCAACTGTGGATCGGTGAACCAGCACCACTCATCCAAGCTAGGAGGTTAAAAGCTTGTCAGCAAACGGCTAAGTGACATAAGAGGGAGGGCAGAGTTGAATAGGTGAAGGATGTTTCTTCAAATAATAGGCTTTAAATCAGAGTTTTTAAAGAAAGCCAGGAAAATATACACAGATTTGCTTCAATAATTATCAAGAAATAAAGAAAACGTGAATAAAATATGTCAAACATTTCATTAAAACATACACACGTGGACAAAATTGTTGGTACTCCTCTGTTAATGAAAGAAAAACCCACAATGGTCACAGAAATAACTTGAATCTGACAAAAGTGTTAATAAATAAAAATTTTATGAAAATTAACCAATGAAAATCAGACAATACTGTAACGTCGGGGCCATTTTAAGGGAGCCAGGGATTTCCCAGCATGCTTTGCCAGTTTGAAACGTTACTGTGTGTGTGTTAAATGTGTTATTTCTGAGTTATACTGCTGTGTCATTATAACTGCATTATAATGACCCAGCAGTGTTTAGCAGGATTAGGGCAAGATGTATCATGTGTGTGTAACCATGATTGAAACGGAGGTCTGGGAGAATGACCGCCACTCCTCTGTGTGTTCAGAAGGAGGTTGGGGGTCGGGGTGTGAAAAATAAATCAGGTTGATCACAGCCATCTGCTCCATTGTCTTTTTGTGTGAACCCTGCAAACGTCACAATACTTTTGAATTGTGGTTCAACAGAATTACTTTAAAAAAAAACAAACTTATGACATGAGTTCAACTGAACATGCACGGCTCATCGGTAGTTGCAGTTATGTTGTTCAGGGGTAAGTCTGCCTCTGTCCGAAAAGGGTTTCATCAGCCACATGGGGTCGGCTGGGTGATAAAATCCGGTGTTGTGCCAAAAAGTGATCACCATCTACAAGAGCCAGGAGCGCCCACTTGTTAAAGGTGGACTGCCTGGTCTCAGGCCACCTATAATGTGTCTAAATGCTTTGAGGTTTTATCATATCTGAAAAATTATAGTGTTGGCCAAAGTGTTGCAGTTTGGAAAACAACGTATAGAATTTATCTGATTGCAATATTTATATGCAAAAATATCGTTGTTTGGAGGTACATAGAATACAGTGGGGCAAAAAAGTATTTAGTCAGCCACCAATTGTGCAAGTTCTCCCACTTAAAACATTAAGGTAGAAGCCAATGCAATTTCAGCCTGTTATGCTCTACCGAAGAAAGATAACAAAACAAAGAAATCAATTGTGATGCGCTCTGTGAACAGAAGGGTAAAGAATGACATACTGAGGCAGGCCAAAAAGCTAAAGGAAACTCAAGTTTACCTAAATGAACACCTGACAAAAAAAACCGCTGAATTAGCACGGCAGGCACGGATGCTGAAAAAACAAAATAAGATACAGGCAACCTGGACAAGAAATTGTAGAATTTGGATTAAACTAAATGGATCACCTGAGCAAGCAAGGAGTATAATGATCAGAGATGCTACTGACTTAAATAAATACAGATGAACACCAATTAAAAAAATTATGAGTCAATGATAATCCATATTCATACACACGATAAGAATAGTTCTTTTGATACACCATGCCAAAGTACTTTAAAAAGAATAAGCAAAATAAACAAAAACCTATGATCGACTCGAGTAGACATCAATTATCCCCAGCTGGAAGAAGTCATCTGACACAGAGTGAGGAAACTCAAACTCTGAAAATATGCCACTATGCTGAACATAAACCACAAGAGATGGAGAATGATATTGATCCTGATAACCACTTTTTCAATAATATTCATAACCACTGTGAATATTACACTGAAAAGCAATTCAAAAGTCAAGTGCAATTAGATGGTAAACTGTCAATAATACACTTCAATAGCAGAAGTCTTAAAAACTTTCCACAGATTCAGGACTATTTAAAACAGCTAGACAGAAAATTCACAGCTATTGCAGTCTCTGAAACCTGGCTTAATGAAGAACAGGCTCCCCTGATGGCAATAGAGGGATATCAGATGTTTTATATTAACAGAACTCAAAAAAAGGGTGGAGGTGTTGCACTGTATATTGATGACCTGTATAGGTGTAAGCTTGTAAATGAAATGTCCTCTGCACTACCAGGGATTTTGGAATGTGTTACTGTTGAGATTGACCTAGACAAAACAAAAAATCTAATCATAAGCTGCATATATAGAACGCCGGGAACTTGCATTGAGACATTCAGAGATAAATTAGTCGAGCTGTACAATAATATTACTAGTAAGAAAATGGTAGCAATTTGTGGAGATTTCAATATTGATTTACTGAATCCACATCAACAAAATGTAGATACAGAGTTCATGAACTCTATGTACAGCATGAGTCTATATCCCGCAATAACACATCCCAGTAGAATCACAGTTCACTCTGCTACACTTATTGACAACCTGTTTGTCAATGTTATCGACAAGAAAATAGAAAGTGGATTATTGATAAATGATATAAGTGACCACTTGCCAACCTTTGCACTTATCCATGGCCACACGGGGCCCAACGCAGAAAAAATTTCAAAATCGTTCAGACACAAATCACCAAATGCAATCATTTCTCTTAAAGAGGACTTGCTGAAGCAAGACTGGACAGAAGTCTATGTATCAGATGTAAATGAAGCCTATGACACATTTATAAACATTGTAACCACTCTTTATGAAAAAAACTGCCCTTTAGTAAAAAAAAAGCTTAAACACAAATTTGCTGATAAGCCATGGTTAACCAAAGGACTACAAAAGGCGTGTAAAAAGAAAAATTTATTATATAAAGCTTTCCTAAAGAAAAGGACAAAAGAAGCAGAGCAGCGGTATAAAACATACAAAAATAAGTTAACATACATAATAAGATGTAGTAAAAGAGACTATTACAGTAAAGAACTGGAGAAAAACAAAGACAATATTAAAAATACATGGACAATACTCAACAGTATCCTTGGAAATAAAAGCAGAAATACAAGCTACCCAACTAATATTCCAAAAAATAATAAAACGACTCAGAGTGTGAATATAGCTTCACCTGCAGATGAATTTAATAATTTTTTTGTTAACATTGGACCTAAACTGGCCCGAGAAATACCCACTACGGTGCCTACAGGTGATACAATATGCAATAACACTGCTGTAAAAGACTCCATCTTCATAAAGAACACAGACGAAAGAGAGGTCATTGAAATTGTTAAATCGTTCAAAAGTAAAACATCTACTGACTGCGATGGTATTGATATGCTACTAGTCACAACTGTTATTGAATGCCTAGTAAAACCACTGACGTATATCTGTAACCTGTCTCTCCAATCAGGTATATTTCCCAATGCAATGAAAATAGCTAAAGTAATTCCGATATACAAGACGGGCGACAGAGGGGAACTCTCAAACTATAGACCAATTTCACTATTACCGCAATTTTCCAAGATACTTGAAAAAATATTCTATGAGAGAATTGACAACTTCATACTGAAGAATGATTTATTGTGTGAGCAGCAATATGGGTTCAGACACAAGAGGACAACTGCATATGCCCTAATGGAATTTACAGAAAAAATATCAACAGCCATTGAAAATAAAGAGTATTCAGTTGGAGTATTCCTAGATCTTAAAAAAGCATTTGATACAGTAGATCACAATTTATTAATAAAGAAACTACAAAATTGTGGTATTAGAGGGGTAGCACTGTCCTGGTTAAGTAGTTACTTAAAGAATAGATATCAGTATGTATGTGTTAGCAACAAAAACTCAGAGTTACTGAAGGTCACCTGTGGAGTCCCACAGGGTTCAGTTTTGGGACCATTATTATTCAATATGTATATAAACGATATATGTAAAGTTTCAGAAAAAATGGACTTAATATTGTTTGCCGATGACACTAATCTGCTATGCAGTGGAAACAATTTGGAACAACTTCTGGATACACTCGGAAAGGAATTAGGAAAGCTTAAACTGTGGTTTGATTCAAACAAATTAACGCTCAATTTAAGTAAGACAAAATTTATAGTCTTTAACAACCATCACAACAACCCAGTACCCAAACTCAGTGTAAATGGTGTAGAGATTGAAAGGGTATCTGAAACTAAATTCCTTGGAGTAATAATTGATAACAAACTGTGTTGGAAGTCACATATTAATTATATTAAAGGTAAAGTATCCAAATCAATTGCAATATTACACAGAGTGAAATATTTGCTGAATCAACCCACACTATACACTTTGTATCATTCATTAATACTCCCATACATGACATATTGTAATGAAGTATGGGGAAATACATATAAAACAAACATATATCCACTCTTTATGCTTCAAAAGAGAGCTATTAGAATAATAAACAAAGCAGCTTACAGGGAACCAACAAACCCACTTTTTCTTAAACAAAAAACTCTCAAGTTGAAAGATCTGGTTGACTTTAAAACCGCAATAATAACGTTCAAAGTGAAGAATTTATCATTGCCCGCAAATATCCAAAAGTTGTTCCAAACAAGGGAGAAACGATATCACTTCAGAGGAACATGTATATTTCAAAAGCCTACAGTGAGAACAACCACCAAGCAAACACTGTATTTCAGTGCAAGGAGTCAGATTATGGAACGATTTTGGACCCGAATTAAAATCATGTACAACGCTTGGACAATTTAAACAAAAACTAAAGGAAGAAATACTCCAAACATATTTACAAGACGACATGTAAACTCACATAAGGATTGACATATCCAGCCTGTGTTATGTTGTAACTTAGTTTTTTTTTTTTTTCTTTTTTTCTTTTTTTTTTTTTCTCTGTGACATTTTGTCTTAGATTTGTTTTTGAATAGTAACCGCTTAACTTAGCCTAGCTTAGTTTTCTTTTTTCTCTCAGTCACATTTTGTCTTAGCTTTGTTTTAAATTGTAATCGCTCTTGTCTTGTTTTCTCTTTTTTCTCTTTTGAATTCTTGGATGGAATATGGGTGGGCAATATAAGCTGCGGCTTCAGCCATCACCCATTTCGGATAACTTATGTGGAATTGTATAGTAGGAGGAGTCTTTGTCTAATTTGACCTTGTTGTTATATTATACTGTTTCTTTTAACCTGTACTCTACTATCCGAAAAATAAAATTCATTCATTCATAAAAGATGAGAGAGGTCTCCAATTTTCATCATAGGTATACCTCAACTATAAGAGACAAAATAAGAAAAAAAAAATCCAGAAAATCACATTGAAGGATTTTTAATGAATTAATTGGTAAATTCCATGGTAAAATAAGTATTTGGTCAAAAACAAAAGTTCATCTCAATACTTTGTTATATACCCTTTGTTGGCAATGACAGAGGTCAAACGTTTTCTGTAAATCTTCACAAGGTTTTCACACACTGTTGCTGGTATTTTGGCCCATTCCTCCATGCAGATCTCCTCTAGAGCAGTGATGTTTTGGGGCTGTCGCTGGGCAACACGGACTTTCAACTCCCTCCAAAGATTTTCTATGGGGTTGAGATCTGGAGACTGGCTAGGCCACTCCAGGACCTTGAAATGCTTCTTACGAAGCCACTCCTTTGTTGCCCGGGCGGTGTGTTTGGGATCATTGTCATGCTGAAAGACCCAGCCACGTTTCATCTTCAATGCCCTTGCTGATGGAAGGTTTTCACTCAAAATCTCACGATACATGGTCCCATTCATTTTTTCCTTTACACGGATCAGTCGTCCTGGTCCCTTTGCAGAAAAACAGCCCCAAAGCATGATGTTTCCACACCCATGCTTCACAGTAGGTTTGGTGTTCTTTCTCCTCCAGAAACGACAAGTTGAGTTTTTACAATAAAGTTCTATTTTGGTTTCATCTGACCATATGACATTCTCCCAATCCTCTTCTGGATCATCCAAATGCTCTCTAGCAAACTTCAGACGGGCCTGGACATGTACTGGCTTAAGCAGGGAGACACGTCTGGCACTGCAGTATTTGAGTCCCTGGCGGCGTAGTGTGTTACTGATGGTAGCCTTTGTTACTTTGGTCCCAGCTCTCTGCAGGTCATTCACTAGGTCCCCCCATGTGGTTCTGGGATTTTTGCTCACCGTTCTTGTGATCATTTTGACCCCACAGGGTGAGCTCTTGCGTGGAGCCCCAGATCGAGGGAGATTATCAGTGGTCTTGTATGTCTTCAGTTTTCTAATAATTGCTCCCACAGTTGATTTCTTCACACCAAGCTGCTTACCTATTGCAGATTCAGTCTTCCCAGCCTGGTGCAGGTCTACAATTTTGTTTCTGGTGTCCTTTGACAGCTCTTTGGTCTTGGCCATAGTGGAGTTTGGAGTCTGACTGTTTGAGGTTGTGGACAGGTGTCTTTTATACTGATAACGAGTTCAAACAGGTGCCATTAATACAGGTAAGGAGTGGAGGACAGAGGAGCCTCTTAAAGAAGAAGTTACAGGTCTGTGAGAGCCTTGCTTCAATGTGATTTTCTGGATTTTTTTTTCTCATTTTGTCTCTCATAGTTGAGGTATACCTATGATGAAAACTGGAGACCTCTCTCATCTTTTAAGTGGGAGAACTTGCACAATTGGTGGCTGACTAAATACTTTTTTGCCCCACTGTATGTATTTATACAGTATCTTCATATACTCACGTGGACAAAATTGTTGGTACCCCTCTGTTAATGAAAGAAAAACCCACAGAAATAACTTGAATCTGACAAAAGTGGTAATAAATAAAAATTCTATGAAAATTAACCAGTGAAAATCAGACAATGCTTTTGAATTGTGGTTCCACAGAATTATTTTAAAAAACTAACTCATGAAACAGGCCTGGACAAAAATGATGGTACCCTTAACTTAATATTTTGTTGCACAACCTTTTGAGGCAGTCACTGCAATCAAACGATTTCTTTAACTGTCAATGAGATTTCTGCACCTCTCCGCAGGTATTTTGGCCCACTCCTCATGAGCAAACTGCTCCAGTTGTCTCAGGTCTGAAGGGTGCCTTCTCCAGATGGCATGTTTCAGTTCCTTCCACAGATGTTCAATAGGATTTAGATCAGGGCTCATAGAAGGCCACTTTAGAAGAGTCCAATGTTTCGCTCTTAGCCATTCTTGGGTGTTTTTAGCTGTGTGTTTTGGGTCATTATCCTGTTGCAAGACCCATGACCTGCGACTGAGACCAAGCTGTCTGACACTGGGCAGCACATTTCTCTCTAGAATACCTTGATAGTCTTAACATTTCATTGTACCCTGCACAGATTTAAGACACCCTGTGCCAGATGCAGCAAAGCAGCCCCAGAACATAACAGAACCTCCTCCATGTTTCATAGTGGGGACAGTGTTCTTTTCTTGGTATGCTTCATTTTTGTGTCTGTGAACATAGAGCTGATGTGCCTTGCCAAAAAGTTCCAGTTTTGTCTCGTCTGTCCATAGGACATTCTCCCAGAAGCTTTGTGGCTTGTCAACATGCAGTTTGGCAAATTCCAGTCTGGCTTTTTTATGATTTATTTTCAACAGTGCTGTCCTCCTTGGTCGTCTCCCATGAAGTCCACTTTGGCTCAAACAATGACGAATGGTGCGATCCGACACTGATGTACCTTGACCTTGGAGTTCACCTTGAATGTGTTTAGAGGTTGTTCTGGGCTCTTTTGTTGCCATTCATATTATCCGTCTCTTCCATTTTTCATCAAGTTTACTCCTGCGGCCACGTCCAGGGAGGTTGGCTACAGTCCTGTGGATCTTAAATTTCTGAATAATATGTGCAACTGTAGTCACAGGAACATCAAGCTGCTTGGAGATGGTCTTATAGCCTTTACCTTTAGCATGCTTGTCTATAATTTTCTTTCTAATCTCCTGAGACAACTCTCTCCTTTGCTTCCTCTGGTCCATGTTTAGTGTGGTACACACCATGTCACCAAACAGCACAGTGGCTACTTGTCACCCTTTAAATAGGCCGACTGACTGATTACAAGTTTGTAGACACCTGTGATATTAAATAGAGGACACATCTTGGTTGAACATGTCCCTATGGTCACATTATTTTCAATCTTTTCTAGGGGTACCATCATTTTTGTCCAGGCCTGTTTCATGAGTTTGTTTTTTCAAGTAATTCTGTTGAACCACAATTCAAAAGCATTGTCTGATTTTCACTGGTTAATTTTCATAGAATTTTTATTTATTACCACTTTTGTCAGATTCAAGTTATTTCTGTGACCATTGTGGGTTTTTCTTTCATTCACAGAGGGGTACCAACAATTTTGTCCACGTGTGTATGTGAGCTGGTAAACTGTGAAAAAAGTAAAGTCAGCGACCCCTTTAAAATACACCATTTATCCTTCGGTTTAATGGAAGAAGCTTAAAACTTAAAATATTTTTTACCTTCAACACTTAAATAAATGTGCAAATTGTATATAACTAAACAAACACATTCTTTATAAACTGCACAACTGTGAGCATTGCTGAACCTAAATGGACACTGTCAACAGCTCACATTTTTTTCCAACCCATGACTCTGTTTTATGAACATGGCACCCAAGGGAAATCTAGCATTTAAAAGCAAATATAATTTCTTATATATATTTGGTAATTTTATAAACACTTGAAAGCTTTTGGAGCAGTTTAAACAATACCTGGATGCACAGCTTAGCTTTGCAGTTTACAAATCATTAAGTAAAAATTAAAAAATAAAATATCTTTCTAAGCTTATACCATCTATTGTTGTTCTATAGGATGGTTTCAGTTTTATTGCTCGTATGCTGCATGAGCAAATATTAACCCACTCTTGTACAAATGTACGAACTATAAAGTAATCACCTATCAGTTCCACTGTTAAAAAATTCTTATGTTAAGATAGATAAAGACTGTGCTCATCCAGGCCATGATTTCTTTCACTTGCTCCCCTCGGGAAAGCGGTACAGATCCCATAAAACCCGGACTACCAGGTTTAATCATAGTTTTTTCCCAGCAGCAGTACGTATTTTGAACGGATTTATGCAACACGCACAGACTGCTGATATTATTTTGTTATTTTAGGTTATTTTGTGGCAATAACCCTGTGCGTATAAGCTGGTCTTTTATATTTATCGCTCAGTATGTTTTCATTATTGCTACGTACATACTATATTCAACTTTTAGGTAATATTGTTTCAAGCATTATTTATTGTTGTAATTTTAAGAATGTTAAATGCATGAGAGAACTGGGTGTGATAGTTTGTTTTTAGGGAGCAGCATCTCAATTTCGTTGCATTGTTTATTAACAATGGAATGACAATAAAGGCACTTGGACTTTGAATTTGATAGGAGGTCAAAGTTAACAGCATCTCCTCAATGTGAGAACAAAATCTGCTGATCTAAGAAAAATGAATACAGTCACAACAAGAGGTAATAACAGTTCAAACTCGAGACTGTTGGCCATGGACTGCTGCTGTATTCATTACATGAAAGAATTATATATGCAATTTCAATACAAATGCAATGGATTTCTAGCTGCATTACAGTTAAATCTAGCAAAGCTATCATTGAATTTCCAAAAGCTGATAAAAATGATCAATAAATACTGTGCGTCATCAGTGAAATAGAAGGAAAACTTTATTGTATGTATTGATTGACTGAAGGGGTAAAACTTGAAAAAAAAATACCTGCTTTTCAAAGGAAGAAAAACAGACACACATTTTTCTATTCTTCATAGTGACATTTTCCTTATGGAACCAAAACTAACTGCTCAACCTTAATGACTTGGGCATAATTCAATGAAACATGTCTGATTTGACATGCCAAATTGATAACCTAAGTCATGTACCTGCATGACAAGAGGCAACCTTTAACATTTCCCTTTTTGCTGCCTGTCTGATGGTCCCATATGATCGCTTGTCTCAACAATCACTGTTCATGGGTTACTGCACCATTCTTTTTACATCTAAAGTAAGCCTCTTGGATGTTTGTTTAAAGGCAGAACGAGTTACCTCATACTCAGTATAATGTGATGCAATCTGTTGTGATAGCATGCCAGTGAACACTTGAGGACAGAATTATGAGCCCCCCTTTGCTGTAGTTTTCAAAAAGTCTCACACATATCTCCTGAGCAGTCCCAGCCCATTGTCCTTTGGCAAATCTCTCCAACTCCTCCAGATTTGATGGTCTTCTGGCATGGACCTTCATCTTCAGTTCACAGATTTTCAGTGGGACTCAAGTCAGCACTTTGCTTAGGCCAGTCAATAACATTCACTTTGGTCTTCTGCAGGTAGTTCTTGCATATTTTGGGTCATTGTTGTGTTGGAAAACAAAGCGATGACCAAAGACCCAGTTTTGCTGCTGAATGCTTGAGGTTTTCTTTCAAAATTTCAACATATCCTTCTTTCTTCTTTTTCCATGATTCCTCCCACCTTGATGAGATTGCAAGTTCCAGACACACAGAAGCATCTCCACAGCATAATACTCCCACCATTGTGTTTCACCGTGGGGATGGTGTTCTTCGAGTTGTACGCCTCTCCCTTCTTTCTCCAAAAATCAGCAGTGTCTCTATGGCCAAAGAGCTCTAGTTTTGTCTCACTCGACCAAAGGACACACTTCCAGTATGCATAATCTTTCTCCAGGTTGTCCTTAGCATACTTCAGTTTGACGTGAAGGTGTCTCTTCTGAAGAAGTGGATTTTTTTTTCTTGGTCTGCAACCTTGCAGTCCATTCTGGTGCAGGGTTACAGTGGTTGTCATCTTTGAGACTCCAATTCTCGACTTGGCGAAGTCATTCCGTAGTGTCTTGGCAGTTGTTCTGGGGTCTTTACATACATGTCTCACTAGTGTTCTTTCCAGAGTCTTTGAAGTCTTTCACTTCCTACCTCTGCCAGGCTTGTTCTGCACTGTGTGGCTCTCTTTGAATTTCTTGATACTTCTCACTCCAGTCCTTGACACTTGGAAAAGCAGCGATAACTTTACCATCTCCTGCTTTGTGACCATCAAAAATTGTTTTTCTCAAGTCTCAACTGATTTCTTTTGTTTTGGGGATGATGCCTTCTCAAGTTATAGCTCAAACCCTTGCCAAAGTTTTTATATTGTGTGTAAATTTGAAGATAACCCTCAGTTTTAACTTGATTTTACAAACTTTGAGCATTAAAAAGTTAAAACATCATTGCACAGCAGTGGTTTGTGTTATGGCAAAAAAAAGGTCAAGATTTCAGGGAGCTTGTAATTTTGACTCTGGCAGTTTTTGGTTTTTGTTAAATAGTTTTGTTTCTGTGTGCAAAGTAAAATAACTTTTGCTTCATAAAGAAAGCTAGTATGTTTGGAAAAAGCTGCGTTAAATATTTGCTCTGTTTAACAGCACTTGGGCAATATTTTTTAAAAAGGAAATTTTCATGGGGGGCTCATAGTTCTATCAACACTATAAAGAAATAAACGTGCCTGTTCACTAGAGCTGCAACTAACAATTATTTTTGTTATCAGTTAATCTGCCAATTATTTTTCCATTTAGTTGACTAACCATTTGGTCTATGAAATATTTTAAAAAACAGTGAAAAATGTTGATCATAATATCCCAGAGCTTAATGTGACCTCATCAAATGTCTTTGTTTGCCAAACATTACACACACACACACACACACACACAAATAACTTGTAGTTCAAAAACAAGAAAAGTGTTTTATGTTTCAGAACCCGAAAATCATTTTCTTTAGAATTTTTTCTGGAAAAAGGTACATGGCTGATGAGTCAACTATTAAATTAGTTGATTAATTTTATGACAATCGACTAGTTAAATAGTCGACTTATTGTTGCAAAATTTAATGATTTTGATGCATTTTTATATTAAAACACCTTTAAAACGATTTCAGCAGATAATGTGTCAGAATTTAAAAAAAAAACAAAAAAAAACACCTAAATGACTGTCATGGGGGACATGTTCTCCAAACATGTCCCCCAGGATTGGAGGGTGTCATGCTCGGTGACCACAGGATTTCATCTCTGCTGTTTGTGGATGATGTTGTCCTGTTGGCGTCATCAAGCAATGACCTACAGGCCTTGCTGGAATGGCTTGCTGCCAAGTGTGAAGTGGTTGGGATGAGAATCAGCACCTCCAAGTCCGAGTCCATGGTCCTCAGCCAGAAAAAGGTGGATTGTCCTCTCCGGGTTGGAGACAAGCTCCTGCCCCAAGTGGAGGAGTTTAAGTATCTTGGGGTCTCACTCACAAGTGAGGGGAGAATGGAGTGAGAGACTGACAGATGGATCACAGCAGCCTTTGCAATGATGTGGAACGTTGTACCAGTCTGTTGTGGTGAAGAGGAAGCTGAGCTCTAAGGCAAAGCTGTCGATTAATCGGTCAATCTACATTCCTACCCTCACCTATGGTCATGAGCTTTGGGTAATGACCAAAAGAATGAGATCGCAGATACAAGCGACTGAAATGAGCTTTCTCCGTAGGATTGCTGGACTCGCCCTCAGAGATGGGGTGAGGAGCTCAGTCATCCAGGAGAGGCTCAGAGTACAACTGCTGCTCCTCCACATCAAAAAGAGCCAGTTGAGGTGGTTTGGACATCTGATCAGGATGCCTCCTGGATGCCTCCCACTTCAGGTGTTTTGGGCACATCCAACTGGGAGGACACCCTGGGGCTGACCCAGGACACGCTGGAGAGATTAAGTCTCCCAGCTGGCCTGGGGACGTCATGGTATCTTTTCTGAAGAGCTGGAGCAGGTGGCCAGGGAGAGGGAAGTTTGGCCTTCTCTGCTTGAGCTGCTGCCTCCATGACCCAGACCTCCGGAAAAGTGGTAGAAAATGGATGGATGGATAGATGGTGAAGGATTTTTTTTTTTTTTTAATTGATCGCAATTAATCTTCAGAAATTGCTAGGGGGGGGGGGGGTAAATACAATGTTCCCCACAATGGTAATTTTTTATGTTTCTTATACTCTTTTTTACATGGGAGTTGACAAATATGCTTGTTTCTTCACCTGCAGGTTTATTAAAGCTCTCAACATGTCAAAAATGATAAAAACTATCCAGAATATTCTCCAGAAAATCCTCAAACGTATTGAAATACTGCATGTGCAAAACACAGAATGGCAGGGCCTCATGATGTCACTGTAACATTACTTACACTGACACAATTCAGTGTCAAATTTTATTTCTATAGTAAACATCCACCGTTTTTAAGCAGCTGAACACAAAACAATGGACCTCAGGTGTCACAACAGACACAATTTCCCTTTTAGTAGAAATACTGTAAACATCAACAAAGTGGCGGTGCATATGACAAGTATAATTTAGAAAAAGTCAAATTTAATAGAAAAAAGTTGCAAATTTATGAGAAAAGCTGCCAAATTTAAAGCAAGAAAATGCATTTAATTGATTACCCACAGACGTCCAGTGGTCTCCAGTCGGTGTGGCAAGGTGGGTCTTTCTCGGCACCTCCTCAGTTTTAGCTTTCTCTTCTTCGCGCAGGTTGAGTGTCTTGTCTACCGTGGCGCATCTTGGGGGAAGCCTGTCAACATCATCACTGGATGTGGTGCCGGCTGTATCGCGCGGGCCCTCGTCCTCCACGTTGCTGGTCAGCCTGCAAGCAGCGACGATCCATTTGACAATCGCTGTGTTGAGTTTGTTGGCTGTGCAGTTGTTCGTTGTCCAGTGTTGTTTGTTTTTTGTTGTCGTTGTTAGGTGGATTGCCGTTGTTGCCGGGTGCTTGGCTGGCAGGTGGTGCTTGGGATTAGCTGTGCTCCTGTAGTGGCAGGGTTTGCGCTGGCAGTGCACACGTCGCTGTGTTCTTGCCGAGAGAGCTATTTGGGGTTTCTTTGGGGCTGGACTTGCCATTCGGGGGTCTTCCTGTCTTTGTCCATTTCGGGTCATGGAGGGGTTTGTCCCACATTGCGATCGTGGACTGGGCTTCTGAGTGTCTGTATGGCGGGCGGAGCGGCTTTGGTACGGAGTGGAGCGAGGCCAAAACTGCTGTTCATACTGGTGATTATTCTCAACTAAAGGTGATTTTAAAAAATTGTCAGCGTTAACGTGAGTGTTGAGTTAACCAGCAATTAACGCATTAACTCCTTCATCACTATTAAAAACAAATCTAAATAAACACAATTATGGTTACATCTATCCCAATCATGCTTCATTTTAAGCATACACTTGTCTTCATCTATACT
This sequence comes from Pholidichthys leucotaenia, assembly GCA_020510985.1. Lineage (NCBI taxonomy): Eukaryota > Metazoa > Chordata > Actinopteri > Cichliformes > Pholidichthyidae > Pholidichthys > Pholidichthys leucotaenia. The sequence goes on from CM035848.1 coordinate 215,022,836, forward strand.
CTATATTCACATACCACGCAAATCCCATCTCCATAATAGAAAATGAAAAGAGAAACAGTTCACAACGATTCAGTGATTCAACGCCATAACCAAGACAGATAATATTCATTGAGATATGAGAACTGCTCATTAAAGATTCCCCCTAACCCACTTCTGGTTATTGTAGGAGGCTGAAAATGCACATACAGTATATAATAATACATCTCTCTAGGTTTCGTGGTAATTTGCAGTTATGAACTCTGAAGAGTTTCTCTTTTCCAGGTGCTAAGGTGGAGTAAGGTGTGATAACAGATCCAGCTGAATGCAGAGCGGTCATGAAGTTTTTGCACTTAAGAGGTCGCACACCACGGGAGACATACGATGAGATGAAAGAGGCTTATGGGAAAGATGCCCCATCATCGATTGACGTAGTCAAGCACTGGCATCAGCTGTTCAAGTGAGGTCAGACATCAGTGGAAACGGCACCCATTCCTGGGCAACTATAGTGCGCCATTGATTAAGACATCCTCCAGTAAGTGGAGGCCACCATTTTGAAGGATCGCAGCATAACCATTCACCAACTAGCCAAAGATGTCATGATCAATGTGGGTTATGTAGAAAAAAAAAAAAAAAAAAATCACTCATGACCGTTTGCATGCGCGGAAGTTGTCTGTGGATTCCACAGTTGCTTACATTTTTTCCAGAAGCAGGAACAGGTCATGTGCTCTCAGGCTCTTTTGGCCATGTGCCAACAAAACCTAGAGGACTTCTTCAACAGACTAAACAGACAGGAAAAAAACATGGGTCCATCACTATGATCCAGAGACTAAAACCCCATCAAAGCAATGGAAGCATTATGACTCAACACCTACGAAAAAGGCACGTGTCCAACCCTCGGCAGGCAAGGTCATGCTCACGGTCCTCTGGAACCAGTCTTAAGTATTGATGATGGATTTCCTAGCAAAGGGTACCACAGTTATTGGGACTTAGTATGCTTCACTGCAGCTGAAATTGCAGAAGATCATCAAAAGATCATCCACCACCGGAGTGGTGGCTCAGTTGATAGAGCATCCGCCCCACACCCGGGAGGCAGGGGTTCAAATCCCGGCCGGGTCATGCCAAAGACCATATAAAAGTGGAACTTCCTGCCATCCAGCTTGGTGCTCAGCAATAACGGAATGGAGGAGGGAAATCTGTGGCGGCGCCTTGCATGGCAGCGGCCCTCTGATTCTGCACTGGGGTGTGTGTGATTTGACACTGTAGATAGGTAAAGCACAATCTCGTTCTACTGTACATGACTGGTTGTACGGTTGAATGACAATAAGGGTGATTTAATTTAATTTAAAAAACCAAGAGATGTGGTATGCTAACCAAAGGTGTACACCTCCTGCAAGACAACACCCCAGTTCACAACTTGCATGTTGTCCAGACAGAAGCATGTTACTGTGGTTATGAAATCCTTCCTCACCCCCCTTATTCTCCAAACTTACACAATCTGACTTCTACCTCTTTCCAACCATGAAGTCATTTTTGAAGGGCAAGGACTTCCAAGACAATGAAACACTGATTCCAGAGGTCAAGTTGTGGCTTCTGATACAACCTGCAGACTTCTACAGGTGAGGTCTCTACATCTGCTTAAAGTTATGGGAGAAGTGTATGAGTGTGACCCTTGGTGGCACCTATGCAGAGAAAGACTAATAACTGTGCCAAGTTTCATTCCACTCAGTCCACAGGAAATGAGTCAGGGGAAATCTTTAATAAACAGCCCTCTTGTATTATTTTCTGCATCTCACCACCAACTTGTGATACAGATGGTTAACGTTTTTTTTTTTGTTTTTTTTTTGCTATAAGAGCTCTGAAGCAGATAAGTGACATTTATCATTAATTAAAAACAAATCACTTTGCTATTAGAAAAACTAGATGTTGTAAAAATGTCTTCCTCTAAGTAAAGAAACTAAGCTGTGGGTCTGGGCAAATGGTCAGATAACATCTGGGTGTGAACTGCATGGCCTCAGTACAGCCAATGGGTTCTCTACCATCCACAAGTATTTAACTCTTTCCTCCTTCAGACACTGGTTTCAAAAGGGCAACCAAAGCTTAACTCTAAATACACTTCAAAAATATTGTTTTAATAATAGCTTGTTATAGTATACTTTATATTCACTAGTCTTATCAAATCCCATTATCACACAAGAATGGGGAAAAATATTGCTTTTAAAATGGTGCTCTCACTTCCCAAACAACATTTTACACAGCATTCCAACAGCAGATGTCCTAAAACTGTACTGCAGCCTCATCTTAGATAAATACATTTCTTGCAAACAAAAGGGTGGGGCTTCTCTGACAATGCAGATCTTATTCAATACAACCCAATTTCAACATTTAACAAACACTGTAATGCCATGAAAAACAAAATAATTTATGACTAGAGGAAAGCAGATAATCCTTTATAAAAGGTAGAATCATGCAATCAGTTTGATGACCAATATTCAAGCCCTTGATCCAAGATGGACTGCAATGAAATATGATTAGAAGGGAAAGGGTGTGTGGGGTGTGTGTAAGATTGTTTAAAGCAACAATCTTACACAAAAGTTGATCTGACTGAAGTGATAGACAAATATCATTACGAACAATTAATTCTTGACAATTTATCAATCCAGCAACGACTGTAAAACTGGAATAGTCCGAGACAGAACTAGACTATTTTGTGAGGATCCAAAGGGGTAATGGCAATATCCACATGTCTCTAACTCCTGAAACCTGGTGGGTGGAGTTCAGTTGGTAGAGGGATTTAGTTCACTAGATCTAAGTGCAACACATAAGCTTTGGGATTTACTTAAAAAAAAAAAAACACCTTAATTTCTTTAAGCCAACCATCCTTGAGCTGCCATAGAGTGCTAAATCTCTATTCATTAAGCCAGTCACATAAGCTCAGTGATTTTTCTAGTACAAGGAAACTGCAGATTTCTGTAAAGTTGTGATAAATATTAAAAAATATAGAACTAGTACATTGTCAACTTACCTCAGATAACTGATGTTAAATTAATTTAATTAAACCTGACTATGCAGTAACAAGAGCACACTGAGGTGAGTGCAGTATCACCCACCTTTGGGGTTTTTTTGTACAGCTGCTTGTTACTGAAGGAAAGCAGTTTTCAACATTTCCATGGAATTACTGGAGCAGAACCAAATTATGATAGGCCTATCTTCCATGAATATACAACAAAAACAGTAATATATACAACCCATAGTTGTTAGTCAGGATCCCAAGGTGAACTTGTGCAGCAAATTTGGTGACTCTCGCTTTCTTTGTTGTTGTGATATAATTTATAAGCCATTTTGATGTTGGCCTTTGACCTTGCAATCCCAAAAACATTGTCACACTTCAGGGTCACAGGGTGAACCTGTGTACCAAGTATGGTGACCCTAACTTTACTCGTTGTTCAGTCAAAAGGCATCGGGAATGTTAACCTTGACCCATAGTCAGAGGTCAGCATCCCAGGGTGAACCTATGTACTAGGTTTGATGGCCCTAGCTTTTACTTGTTGTACTGTAATGAGGCATAGGGAATGTTACCCTTGACCTTTGACCTTTTGACCCCAAACCCATAGTCAGAGGTCAGGATCCCAAGGTGAACCCGAGTAGCAAGTTTGGTGACTCTAGCTTTCTTTGTTGTTGAGATAGTTTATAGAGGGAATGCATTGGAACAGAACTCTTAGCAGCTACAGGGCAGTTACCATAGTTACCTCCGCCAGGCCGCAGGCCAGGAGGTTATGTTTTTGCCAGCGTTTGTCTGTTTGTCTGTCTGTTGGTTAGCAAGATAACTCAAAAAGTTTTGGATGGATTTCGATGAAACTTTCAGGCATTGTTGGAAATGGTACAAGGAAGAACTGATTAAATTTTGGGGATGATCCGGATCACCGTCTGGATACAGGAATTTTTTAAAAGATTCTTTAACACTGTGAGATACGGCCATTTTCAACATGTGTGCAGGGGCAATAGAGGGCGCTGCTCGTCGCGTCTGACGAACATAAACTCCGCGTTCTTCAAAGTTTTAGGCACACAAGCACGCGGAAAACAGTGGTGGGCAGGGCCCAGCAGCGTGCCTGTGTTTGCGCTAAGCTGCAAAAGCTGAGACGGGCAGCTGTCCGGTGCCGGATTATTTGGCAGAAATTCCCCGGCCAGCCATAATGGCTGCGCAAAAAACAGCTCTCTGCCGGGGAAGCTTCCAAATCCTCTTTTGCCGCGGAGCGCAAACCCAATCAAACCCACGGCAACCTGTCTACCCAATTTGCATCCGTCAGTGAAGCCCTCAGTGCTGGTTTCAGTGATCTATGAAAACGCTCGCAGCCTGGCACTTTGCAGATGGAGGACACGGACACAACACCAACACTTCAGTTTATTACCTCCGCCAAGGAGGTAATGCTTTTACTACTGAACCACTAATCCTATAATTGTGATTCCAATTGCTAGTCATATGTTTTCATGGTCAAGGAATCTGAAAACGTACACACAAACACTGTATGGGGGAGAACTGTGGCGCTTGGCGGAGGTCTGCGCTCTCCGAGTGCTCTTCTAGTTACACAAGTTGCCACATGTGTTTGAGTGGCAAACACATGCTGCAGCTTGAGTTTGTATGCAGAAAAACATAAAAATTACACAAAATAGTTTGCCACAGCAGTACAAAGAGTGCCTTTTTACTTTAGATGTCAATATCACGGAATTTAATTTGTGAAAAAGTGTTTGCCCCTTCCTGATTTATCACCTTTTTGTATGTTTGTCACACTTAAATGTTTCAGATCATCAAACAAATTTAAATATTAGACAAAGATAACACAAGTAAACACAAAATGCAGTTTTTAAATGAAGGTGTTTATTATTAAGGGAAAAAATCCAAACCTACATGGCCATGTGTGAAAAAGTGATTGCTCCCTAAACCTAGTAACTGGTTGGGTCACCCTTAGCAGCAACAACTGCAATCAAGCGTTTGCGATAACTGGCAATGAGTCTTTTACAGAGCTGTGGAGGAATTTTGGCCCACTCATCTTTGCAGAATTGTTGTAATTCAGCCACACTGAACGATTTTCGAGCATGAACCGCATTTTTAAGGTCATGCCACAGCATCTCAATCGGATTCCGGTCAGGACTTTTAGACTAGGTCACTCCAAAGCCTTCATTTTGCTTTCTTAAGCCATTCAGAGGTGGACTTCCTGGTGTGTTTTGGATCACTGTCCTGCTGTAGAACCCAAGTGTGCTTCAGCTTGAGGTCACGAACAGATGGCCGGACATTCTCCTTTAGGACGTTTTGGTAGACAGCAGAATTTGTGGTTCCATTTACCACAGCAAGTCTTCCAGGTCCTGAAACAACAAAACAGCCCAAGACCATCACACTACCACCACCATATTTTACTGTTGGTATGATGTTCCTTTTCTGAAATGATGTGTTACTTTTATATCAGAGTAATGGGACACAAACCATCCAAAAAGTTCAACTTTTTTCTCGTCAGTCCACAGAGTATTTTCCCAAAAGTCTTGGAGATCATCAAGATGTTTTCTGGCAAAACTGAGACGAGCCTTTATGTTCTTTTTGCCTTGGAACTCTGCCATGAAGGCCATTTTTGCCCAGTCTCTTTCTTACGGCAGAGTCATGAACACTGACCTTAACTGAGGCAAGTGAGGCCTGCAGTTCTTTGGATGTTGTTGTGGGGTCTTTTGTGACCTCTTGGATGAGTTGTTGCTGCGCTCTTGGGGTAATTTTGGTTGGCCGGCCACTCCTGGGAAGGTTCACCACTGTTCCATGTTTTTGCCATTTGTGGATAATGGCTCTCACTGTAGTTCACTGGAGTCCCAAAGCTTCAGAAATGGCTTTATAACCTTTTACAGACCAATAGATCTGAATTACATTGTTTCTCATTTGTTCCTGAATTTCTTTGGATCGCAGCATGACGTCTAGCTTTTGAGGATCTTTTGGTCTACTTCACTTTGTCAGGCAGGTCCTATTTAAGTGACTTCTTGATTAAGAACAGATGTGGCAGTAATCAGGCCTGGGTGTGGCTAGAGAAATTGAACTCAGCTTTCCAAAGATGTGATAAACTACAGTTAATTTATGTTTTAACGGGGGGGGGGGGGCAACCACTTTTTCCACAAAGGACCATGTAGGTTTGAATTTTTTTTCCCCTTAATAATAAACGCCTTCATTTAAAAACTGCATTTTGTGTTTACTTGTGTTATCTTTGTCTAATATTTAAATTTGTTTGATGATCTGAAACATTTAAGTGTGACAAACATACAAAAAAAATGAGAAATCAGTAAGGGAGCAAACACTTTTTCACACCACTGTACTTGACTGTAATGATGTGTGGGTAAGAGCACACATAAGTGAAAAACTGGTTCTTGGTCTGTAATTATTTTTTCTGTTTTTTTGTCAATTATACAAGGTGGAATGACAAGATTAGCTCTCCACAATGCAAGCAGGTACTCCTGTGACTGAATACTGTGTTTTTTTGTATTTTACTACTTCCACCCTATTGCTGCTACTCATTTTTGCCACTCAGTGTTTTGTAACTGCCATGAGTTCTGTTCAGTGACATCATACGCATACCCTCCATAAGCTATTTTGATGGTGACCTTTGACCTTGCAATCCCAAAACCATAGTCACACTTCAGGGTCACAGGGTGAACCTGTGTACCAAATATGGTGACCCTAACTTTACTCGTTGTACAGTAAAAAGGCATAGGGAATGGTAACTTTAACCTTTGACCCCCAAACTCATAGTCTGAGGTTGCAATCCCAAGGTGAAACTTTGTACCAGGTTTGATGGCCCTAGCGCTACTCATTTTATAGTAATAGTAAATTTAGCATTTACCATTTACCACAGTGCAACTGGAATGTTAACTTTGACCTTTGACTCCTTGACCCCAAACCCATAGTTAGGTCAGGGTGTAAGTCATCCAAGATGTGCATTAGACACAATTACTGTATCAATTTGAAAAGTCTACATAATTTGGCTGGACGGTGGCGCAGTGGTTAGCACTGTGGCAGCACAGTTTACCCTCGGCCGGGGGATCGCGGGGATCGTGAGATCGTGGGTTCGTGGGTTCGATCCCTGCCCCCGGCCAACAGTGATCTGTGTGGAGTTTGCATGTTCTCCCCGTGTTGCGTGGGTTTACTCCGGGATTTCTCCGGTTTCCTCCCACATGCCAAAAACATGCAGGTTAAGGATAAGGGGCGCTTGCGCACGCAGCGACCGGCAGCTGGTGGCTTGTCACCAGACTGCAAAACAAATCTACCTACGGGTACAAAATAAGTAATAAAAAAAAAAAATAAAAAAAATAAAATAATAATTTCTTTCAGTAGTTATTGTGTTTAGAAGATTTAGAGAAAATCTGACCTCTGATCCTTGACCTTAAGGTCATCCGATGATAGTGAAATTGCAATATGCGCATCATCAGAGTATATCAAACCATGGTACCAAGTTTCAAAACATTTGGAACAAAACTGTAGGAGGAGTTGATTTAAAAAGACAGTTACTATCTATGAAGTGATATGAAACAGGAGGTCATAGGTCAGGGGCTACAACTCCTGCAAAAAACTCCGATCAAAACCAAATTACAATATGCGCATCATAATTGTATATCAAACCCTGGTACCAATTTTCAAAACAATCAGAGTAAAACTGTAGGAGGAGTGGAGTTGATTTCACAAAAGATGGACGGATGGACTGACCCATAACATAATCCCCCTTCGGTCTTCGCCCAAAGAGCTCTTTGACACCTTTGGGCTTTCACCAGCAGGGATAACAAAACTGTAGGAGGAGGTGATTTCACAAGACAGTTACTGTCTATTAAATGAGGTGAAATAGGAGATCATAAGTCAGGGGCTGCAACTCCTGCAAAAATCATCTGTATCAGAGCCAAATTGCAATATGAGCATTATCAGTGTATATCAAACCATGGCACCAAGTTTCAAAACAAGCGGAACAAAACTGTAGGAGGAGTTGATTTCACACAAGTGGGACAGACGGACGGACGGACAGCCCCATAACATAATCCCCCATTGGTCTTCAACCAGCAGGGGATAAAAAAAATAATTTTAGCCATTTGTATTTATATTAGAGGGTCCAGAGTTCAGCTGTATACTGTGAGAAAAGTGTAGCTTAAATCATATAGGTACTAAAAACAAAATTGTTAAAACAAGAAAAAAGTGAGCAGTCTCGACTTGGTCTCAGTCTGACTTGATCTCTGTCTTGACTTGGTCTCAACCCCAAAAGTCTTGGGTCTTTCTCTGGTCATGGTCTGGCCTCAACTAAAACACTAACCCCACCTCTCGTGTCCAGAGCAGCTAAATAATTTCAAACAAAGATAAATGTTCTAAAATATTAAAAAATACAAAAAAAAATACTAAAATGTATTGAAACATTCATTGTAAACTGCAGATTTGGATGAACAAACAAAATATGTACAGACTATCTTCATACACACGTGGACAAAATTGTTGGTACCCCTCTGTTAATGAAAGAAAAACCCACAATGGTCACAGAAATAACTTGAATCTGACAAAAGTGGTAATAAATAAAAATTCTATGAAAATTAACCAATGAAAATCAGACAATGCTTTTGAATTGTGGTTCAACAGAATTATTTTAAAAAACAAACTCATGAAACAGGCCTGGACAAAAATGATGGTACCCCTAGAAAAGATTGAAAATAATGTGACTATAGGGACATATTCAACCAAGATGTGTTCTCTAATTAACATCACAGGTGTCTACAAACTTGTAATCAGTCAGTCGGCCTATTTAAAGGGTGACAAGTAGCCACTGTGCTGTTTGGTGACATGGTGTGTACCACATTAAACATGGACCAGAGGAAGCAAAGAAGACAGTTGTCTCAGGAGATTAGAAAGAAAATTATAGACAAGCATGTTAAAGGTAAAGGCTATAAGACCATCTCCAAGCAGCTTGATGTTCCTGTGACTACAGCTGCACATATTATTCAGAAATTTAAGATCCATGGGACTGTAGCCAACCTCCCTGGACGTGGCCGCAGGAGTAAACTTGATGAAAAATGGAAGAGACGGATAATATGAATGGTAACAAAAGAGCCCAGAACAACCTCTAAACACATTCATGGTGAACTCCAAGGTCAAGGTACATCAGTGTCAGATCACACCATCCGTCGTTGTTTGAGCCAAAGTGGACTTCATGAGAGACGACCAAGGAGGACACCACTGTTGAAAACAAATCATAAAAAAGCCAGACTGGAATTTGCCAAACTGCATGTTGACAAGCTACAAAGCTTCTGGGAGAATGTCCTATGGACAGACGAGACAAAACTGGAACTTTTTGGCAAGGCACATCAGCTCTATGTTCACAGACACAAAAATGAACCATACCAAGAAAAGAACACCTGTCCCTACTGTGAAACATGGAGGAGGTTCTGTTATGTTCTGGGGCTGCTTTGCTGCATCTGGCACAGGGTGTCTTAAATCTGTGCAGGGTACAATGAAATCTCAAGACTATCAAGGTATTCTAGAGAGAAATGTGTTGCCCAGTGTCAGACAGCTTGGTCTCAGTCGCAGGTCATGGGTCTTGCAACAGGATAATGACCCAAAACACACAGCTAAAAACACCCAAGAATGGCTAAGAGCAAAACATTGGAGTATTCTAAAGTGGCCTTCTATGAGCCCTGATCTAAATTCTATTGAACATCTGTGGAAGGAGCTGAAACATGCCGTCTGGAGAAGGCACCCTTCAAACCTGAGACAACTGGAGCAGTTTGCTCATGAGGAGTGGGCCAAAATACCTGCGGAGAGGTGCAGAAATCTCATTGACAGTTACAGAAATCGTTTGATTGCAGTGACTGCCTCAAAAGGTTGTGCAACAAAATATTAAGTTAAGGGTACCATCATTTTTGTCCAGGTCTGTTTCATGAGTTTGTTTTTTAAAATAATTCTTTTGAACCACAATTCAAAAGCATTTTCTGATTTTCATTGGTTAATTTTCATAGACTTTATTTATTACCACTTTTGTCAGATTCAAGTTATTTCTGTGACCATTGTGGGTTTTTCTTTCATTAACAGAGGGGTACCAACAATTTTGTCCACGTGTGTATATGGAGTGCGATTTGCACTGTGTATATCAATGTTATTTAGCTCTTATTGGTATTGCTGATACAAAATCTAAACTATATTCAACAAACTTTGGTGAAATTTTAATTCAAGTACCTTTCTATCATGATTACAAAAAAGCAAGGCACCCTTCAAGAAAAAATAAACTTCACAATCAAGTACCCTAATCTTGCCTAAAGCGCCAAAATGGTGAAGGCTGACCCTGACAGCTCATAAGTTACAAGCCTACAAGTGCTAAGATTGATCCATCCATCTATTTTCTACTTCTTTTCTGGGGATCCGGGTTGCAGAGGCAGCAACCTAAGCAGAGAAGCCCAGATGTCCCTCTCTCCAGCCACCTCCAGCAACCCTATGGAGAAAGCTCATTTCGGTCATTACCCAAAGTTCATGACCATACTGTAGGTGAGGGTAGGAACATAAGACTGACCGGTAAATTGACAGCTTTGCTTTAGAGCTCAGCTCCCGCTCCACCACAACAAACCAGTACAACATCTGCATCACTGCAGATGCTGCTCCGATCCATCTGTCAATCTCCCACTGCATTTTCCTATCACTCATGAATAAGATCCCGAGATACTTCAACTCTTCCACTTGGAACAGGACTCTGTCCCCAACCCAGAGGGGACAATCCATTTTTTCTGGCTGAGCACCATGGACTCGGACATTGAGGTACTGATTCTCATCCCAGTCGCTTCACGCTACACAGTAAGCCAACAGGATAACATCATCTGCAAACAGCAGAGATGAGAGCTTGTGGTCACCAAACATGACACCCTCTATTCCTTGGCTGCACCTAGAAATCCTGTCCATAAATATTATGAACAGGATTGTTGACAAAGGGCAGCCCTGGTAGAGTCCAACTCTCACTGAGAACGAGTTTGACTGATTGTTAGCAATACAAACCAAACTCTTGTAACGGTCATGTAGAGACCAGACAGCTCGTAGTAACGAGCCCAATGACCCATACTCCTGAAGCACCCTCCGCAAGAAACCACGAGGGACACAGTGGAATGCTTTCTTCAAGTCCACAAAACACATGTAGACTGGTTGGGCAAACTTTTACAAACCCTCGAGGATCCTTGAGAGGTTGAAGGGTTGGTCCGATATGCCACAACCAGGATGAAAGCCACATTGTTCCTCCTGAATCCGAGACTCAAGCAATGACTGAACTCTTCTCTTCAGCACCTTGGTATAGACCTTTCCGGAAAGGCTGACGAGTATGATCCCTCTAAAATTAGAACACACCCTCTAGTCCCCCTTCTTGAAGAGGGAACCACCGCCCAAGTTCGCCATGCCAAAGGCACTCTTCCCAACTTCCATGCGATGTTGCAGAGGCATCTCAACCAAGACAAGCCCACAACATCCAGAGCCTTGAGGGGGCAAATCTCATCCACCCCTGGGGGCCCTGCCATCCAAGAATTTTTTTTAACCACTTTGGCGACCTCGGCCCCTGTGACAGGTGAGTCATCCCCCTCGTCCTCAGGCTCTTCTTCCACTATGGAAGAAGTGTCAGTGGGATTGAGGAGATCCTCGAAGTATTCCTTCAACCGTCCAACAATATCCCCAGTTGAAGTCAGCAGCTCTCCATTTGCACCACACACAATGTGGACAGGGAGCCGTTTCCCCCCTTCTGAGTTGCCGGACAGTTTGCCAGAATCTCCTCAAAGCCAATTGAAAGTCCCACACCCGAGTTTTAGCCTCAGTCACCACTCGAGCTGCACTCCGCTTGGCCTGCCCGCATGACTCTGATGCTTCGGGAGTCCTAAAAGCCAACCAAGCTCAGTAGGACTCCTTTAGTTCAACGCCCCCCCCCCCCCCAACCTCTGGTGTCCACCATTTAGTTCGGGGGTTACTACCACGTGAAGCACCAATAACCTTTCAGCCACAGCTCTGAGCAGCCACTTCAACAATGGAGGTGGAGAACATGGCCCATTCAGATTCCATGTCTCCAGTCTCCTTGGGGATGTGGTTGAAGTTCTTCCAGAGGTGAGAGTTGAAGACTTCTCAGACAGGGGCTTCAGCCAGACATTCCCATTATACCCTCAATATACGTTTGGGTCTGCCGGGTCTGAATGGCATCCTCCCCTGCCGTCGGATCCAATTCACCACCAGGTGGTCATCAGTTGACAGCTCTGCACCTCTCTTCACCCGAGTGTCCAAGACATATGGTCACAGATCTGATGACACAATAACAAAATCAACCATCAACCTGCGACCTAGGGTGTCCTGGTGCCAAGTGCACATATGGACACCCTTATGCTTAAACATGGTGTTCGTTATGGGCAAACTGTGGTTGGCACAGAAGTCCAACAACTGAACACCACTCGGGTTCAGATCAGGCAGGCAACTCCTCCCAATCAGACCCCTCCAGGCTTTGCCGTCATTGCGTCATTGCATCACTCAACCTCATGCTCCTTCCCTGCCAGACAGGTAACGTTCCACACTCCAAAAGCAAGTTTAGTAAGATGGGGATCGGACTGTCAAGGTTTCAGCCTTTGACTGCCATGGGAGGGAGTGACAAGTCTCAATTAAAATACTTTTATATCTTATATATACACTCACCGGCCACTTTATTAGGTACACCATGCTAGTAACGGGTTGGACCCCCTTTTGCCTTCAGAACTGCCTCAATTCTTCGTGGCATAGATTCAACAAGGTGCTGGAAGCATTCCTCAGAGAGTTTGGTCCATATTGACATGATGGCATCACACAGTTGGCGCAGATTTGTCGGCTGCACATCCATGATGCCAATCTCCCGTTCCACCACATCCCAAAGATGCTCTATTGGATTGAGATCTGGTGACTGTGGAGGCCATTTGAGTACAGTGAACTCATTGTCATGTTCAAGAAACCAGTCTGAGATGATTCCAGCTTTATGACATGGCGCATTATCCTGCTGAAAGTAGCCATCAGAAGTTGGGTACATTGTGGTCATAAAGGGATGGACATGGTCAGCAACAATACTCAGGTAGGCTGTAGCGTTGCAACGATGCTCAATTGGTACCAAGGGGCCCAAAGAGTGCCAAGAAAATATTCCCCACACCATTACACCACCACCACCAGCCTGAACCATTGATACAAGGCAGGATGGATCCATGCTTTCATGTTGTTGACGCCAAATTCTGACCCTACCATCCGAATGTCGCAGCAGAAATCGAGACTCATCAGACCAGGCAACGTTTTTCCAATCTTCTATTGTCCAATTTCGATGAGCTTGTGCAAATTGTAGCCTCAGTTTCCTGTTCTTAGCTGAAAGGAGTGGCACCCGGCGTGGTCTTCTGCTGCTGTAGCCCATCTGCCTCAAAGTTCGACGTACTGTGCGTTCAGAGATGCTCTTCTGCCTACCTTGGTTGTAACGGGTGGTTATTTGAGTCACTGTTGCCTTTCTATCAGCTCGAACCAGTCTGGCCATTCTCCTCTGACCTCTGGCATCAACAAGGCATTTCCGCCCACAGAACTGCCGCTCACTGGATATTTTTTCTTTTTCGGACCATTCTCTGTAAACCCTAGAGATGGTTGTGCATGAAAATCCCAGTAGATCAGCAGTTTCTGAAATACTCAGACCAGCCCTTCTGGCACCAACAACCATGCCACGTTCAAAGTCACTCAAATCACCTTTCTTCCCCATACTGATGCTCGGTTTGAACTGCAGGAGATTGTCTTGACCATGTCTACATGCCTAAATGCACTGAGTTGCCGCCATGTGATTGGCTGATTAGAAATTAAGTGTTAACGAGCAGTTGGACAGGTGTACCTAATAAAGTGGCCGTGTATATATATATATATATATATATATATATATATATATATACACACACACACACACACACACACACACACACACATATACATACATACACACACACACACACACACACACATATATATACTACCGTTCAAAAGTTTGGGGTCACCCAGACAATTATTTTGTGTTTTCCATGAAAAGTCACACTTATTTACCACCATGAGTTGTAAAATGAATAGAAAATATAGTCAAGACATTGACAAGGTTAGAAATAATGATTTGTATTTGAAATAATTTTTTCCTTCAAACTTTGCTTTTGTCAAAGAATCCTCCATTTGCAGCAATTACAGCATTGCAGACCTAACATGATTGCACAAGGGTTTTCTAATCATCCATTAGCCTTCTGACTCAATGAGCAAACACATTGTACCATTAGAACACTGGAGTGATAGTTGCTGGAAATGGGCCTCTATACACCTATGTAGATATTGCACCAAAAACCAGACATTTGCAGCTAGAATAGTCATTTACCACATTAGCAATGTATAGAGTGTATTTCTGATTAGTTTAAAGTTATCTTCATTGGAAAAAAAGTGCTTTTCTTTCAAAAATAAGGAAATTTCTAAGTGACCCCAAACTTTTGAACGGTAGTGTATATATATATATATATATATATATATATATATATATATATATATACACTGTATATACACACACACACACACACACACATATACTGTATATATATATTTCTGCTGTCTCCACTACATTTCCTTTTCCCTTCAAAGTTTATTAAATGGATGAGATTCTCAGTTTTTATTTTGTGGACCCATTTCTGGCCACTCGTCTTCTCTTAATACCATTATCTTGGCTTATAGTAGAAATGTAAAGAAGTGAAATGCAGGTAAGAAATGTAACGAAGGAATGCAGTCATTTCTGATCAGTTTCTGATAAACGGATACTTTTACTTGCGCACACATACAGTAAAACAAGGAAAAAGACTGCTTCTTTTAACTTGCTCAACATTTTCAAAGACCTGTCTAGGAGCAATGCAGAAAAAGCACCTCTTTGTCAGAATATTGTAATACTTCTCTACTTCCAACTGATCCACAAAAACTGCACCAAGTCTAAACTCTAAAGCAAGTCTAAAGCAAGTCTAATACTTGAAATACCAAGAAAGATCATCTTGAGCTATAATTAGCATTTCAGCATGAGCTATGTGTATCAAAAAATATAATTTAAAACTATTAATGACTAAGGTTAAAAGCCATCTTATGAATTCATAAAATCAGGACGGGTCACTAAAGTCCCTCAAGAGGTAACGAAACAATGTTTGTCTAGTTAATGATTTGCTCTGCCTTTAACTGCTCAGTAAACTTTGAGAATGGTATGTGCAACAAAAACAGCCTTACAATGTAAAAAAAAATATGTATATGTATATAGACCTAAGAAATACCAAACAAATGATTATAGGATAAGAAAATAAAACAACAGCATGTTCTTCTTACTCCTTCAAACAGTGTACATCACTGAACTTCAAAAACAAACAAGCAAAAAAAAATAGAGGGAACTCAATAGACATGCAGACCCATGCCGATAAAACTAATACCAATTTTGACATTTTTTGACCACAAAAGCAGAGGGTTTCCAGAGTATGTCTAGGTCTCCCCTATACCAAGTTTGGTGACTGTATCCTCAGCAGTTTCTATTTTATTAGACAGACTTAACATTTGTTTGACCTTGTAAACTTTGCCTTTGACCTTTTGATTTCAAAAGCAATGGGTTTCCAGAGTCCATCTAGGTCTACCCCTTTACTAAGTTCGGTGATTGTATCTTCAGCCATTACCATTGTATTGCAAGGAGAAACATACATACACACACACATACATACATACAGTGGTGTGAAAAAGTGTTTGCCCCTTCCTGATTTCTCATTTTTTTGTATGTTTGTCCCACTTAAATGTTTCAGATCGTCAAACCAATTCAAATAACACAAAATGCAGTTTTTAAATGAAGGGGTTTATTATTACGGGAAAAACAAAATCCAAACCTACATGGCCCTGAGTGAAAAAGTGACCACCCCCCCCCCCCCCGTTAAAATATAAATTAACTGTAGGTTATCACATCTTTGGAAAGTTGAGTTCAATTTTTCTAGCCACACCCAGGCCTGATTACTGCCACACCTGTTCTTAATCAAGAAATCATTAGACCAAAAGATCCTCAAAAGCTAGACATCATGCTGCGATCCAAAGAAATTCAGGAACAAATGAGAAACAAAGTAATTGAGATCTATCAGTCTGGAAAAGGTTATAAAGCCACTTGTAAAGCTTTGTAAACTTTGGGACTCCAGCAAACCACAGTGAGAGGCATTATCCACAAATGGTGAAAACATGGAAGAGTGCTGAACCTTCCCAGGAGTGGCCAGCCGACCAAAATTACCCCAAGAGCGCAGCAACAACTCATCAAAGAGGTTGTAAAAGACCCCACAACAACATCCAAAGAACTGCAGGCCTCACTTGCCTCAGTTAAGGTCAGTGTTCATGACTTCGCCATAAGAAAGACTGGGCAAAAATGACCTGCATGGCAGAGTTCCAAGACGAAAACTACTGCTGAGCAAAAAGAACATAAAGACTCGTCTCAGTTTTGTCAGAAAACATCTTGATGATCCCCAAGACTTTGGGGAAAGTACTCTCTGGACTGACGAGACAAAAGTTGAACTTTTTGGATGGTGTGTGTCCCATTACATCCAGCGTAAACGTAATACAGCATTTTAGAAAAGGAACATCATACCAACAGTAAAATGTGGTGGTAGTGTGATGGTCTGGAGCTGTTTTGCTGCTTCAGGACCTGGAAGACTTGCTGTGGTAAATGGAACCATGAATTCTGCTATCTACCAAAAAATCCTGAAGGAGAATGTTCGGCCATCTGTTCGTGACCTCAAGCTGAAGTGCACTTGGGTTCTGCAGCAGGACAATGATCCAAAACACACCAGCAAGTCCACCTCTGAATGGCTTAAGAAAAACAAAATGAAGGCTCTGGAGTAGCCTAGTCAAAGTCCTCACCTGAATCCGATTGATATATTGTGGCATGACCTTATAAAGGCGGTTCATGCTCGAAAACCCTCCAATGTGGCTGAATTACAACAATTCTGCAAAGATGAGTGGGCCAAAATTTCTCCACAGCTCTGCAAAAGACTCATTGCCAGTTATCGCAAATGCTTGATTGCAGTTGTTGCTGCTAAGGGTGGCCCAACCAGTTATTAGGTTTAGGGGGCAATCACTTTTTCACACAGGGCCACAAAGGTTTGGATTTTTTTTCCCTTAATAAAAAACACCTTCATTTAAAAACTACATTTTGTGTTTACTTGTGTTACCTTTGTCTAATATTTAAATTTGTTTGATGATCTGAAACATTTAAGTGTGACAAACATACAAAAAAATGAGAAATCAGGGTAGGGGCAAACACTTTTTCACACCACTGTACATACAGATGCACAACAACACTCTATCCACACACCAACTATCATCGGGGTGGGCAATAAAACCAATTTTATTCATAAAACAGGTTCATATACTCTACAAAATTAACCATTGGAAGGGACCTGAAAGTTACCATCCCAGATATATTTTTTCTATGGCAACCAAGTTTATAGCAATCTTTAATTTTGCGTGATGTAAGCAATTCAAATCTTTTTGCTGTCACAATGCTCTCAAACAATCCTGAGGCTACCTGGCTGTTTGTCAACAAACGGCAGACAATAAGGCTGGGATGGGTGCATTATCCAATCTCCTTGGGGGCAAATAATACCGCGCTGTATTAGCAAGCAGAAAACTGACATTCCAGTTTGGCCATTTAAGAATCAATTGCAGCTATAACTTATGCTGACTGGTCAAACCTGAGTGTTTAAACTTGAGACCTTAACTGACTCCACAATTGTTTGTATGAAAGAAAGCAAAACTGTAGCCCAAACACTGCAATGCCTCCAAAAATTTGGTCTTTTGTTTATGTAAATAAAGAGGTCATTTACAGATACAAATGCCACTGAATCCATTATCAAAAGTAATACAAGTCATGCACTTAGTACTATAAACAGACTCAAGTCATGCTTGTTTAGACAACAGCCCCTACAGTTTGTGCTTTACATTGCCTTCAGCTACAGTTGTGAAAGAGGAGGGCAAAAAAAGTGTGACTCTGGAATTGGGCTGATGCGACAGACAACAGAGAGCAGTAGATAGAATTTCATTCATGTGTCAGATTAGAGGGCTCTTTGTTGCCGCCAGAGAAGGCGAAGCACGCCTGGAGACGGAACAAGGACTGGCCTTATGACTATTAAGCTAGACTGTTGCAACTAGATGGAGGATTTGTATGTTTGTTATATCGCTGTTGACATTGTAAGTACACAGACACAGAATTGAAACTTTTAAAATGATGCTTTTCCTTATTTCCTGACATCCGAACATTGTCACCTACAGTACGTATGAAGGTACTTGCCCCATAATAAACATGGCTTATGTATAAAATATTAAAGTCAGTGCATGTAGAAGTTAGGGTTTGGTAAATTCCCCTTACACAGTATATGAGAGACCATGTGGTGTACAGGGGCAGTGCCTGTCTCCCCTTTTAATGACCCCAGGCAACACAGTTACTCTAAGTAATGGAAGCTACAGCAGGAAAGGGTGATCTTCTGATTAATCTATGCGTAAAGTTTCCATTACTCTTTCTACTTGCACTGAAAGCCAAATGACAAAAAAACAAAACCGACTTGAAATTTTCAAATAACTGGGATGCTGACTTTACCTGCTAGACTTAGACTTTATTTATTGTTCATATCAATAGACCGATTAGCAGACCAACACAATTATGTTTTTCCACATTTCCCAACCATCTGTGTATTTTAAAACTGATTTAAAAAAACAGGACAAATAACACTGCATAAACAATACAACTTGAATATCTGTAGCCCAGGTAGGCTGATGAATGGTGTTTTATGCTCTTCAAAGATTTTGTCACCAATATGTTTTTATTTGAATGAATGAATTTATTTATTTCGGATAGTACATTACAGGTTAAAAGAAACTGTATAATATAACAAGGTCAAATTAGACAAAGACTCCTTCTACTATACAATTCCACGTGAGTTATCCGAAATGGGTGATGGCTGAAGCCGCAGCTTATATTGCCCACCCATATTCCATCCAAGAATTCAAAGGAGAAAAAAGAGAAAACAAGACAAGAGCGATTACAATTTAAAACAAGGCTAAGACAAAATATGACTGAGAGAAAAAGAAAACTGAGCTAGTCTAAGTTAAGCGGTTACTATTCAAAAACAAATCTAAGACATAGTGTCACAGAGAAAAAAGAAAAACTAAGCTATAACACAACACAGGCTGGAAATGTCAATCCTTATGTGAGTTTACATGTCGTCTTGTAAATATGTTTGGAGTATTTCTTCCTTTATTGACAGCAAAATAAGCATTAGTCCCATAGTATATCTCTTGATGTGGTTGATCCCTTGTATGCATACAGCACAATGATAAATCACAATCACTTTTCCTTTTGGCAATATATTGAATCCACCCTGATTTTTTCAAAAATGATTTTTTTGCCAGTCAGTGCTAGCAACCAACCTTTTGACCTTGCATTCAGGTAGAGCCAGAGTTGCACTCCACATCATGAACTCACCCATCTAAAGTGTCGGCTTACAGAGCAGCCAAGAGTACGGCTCAGGTCTGCTCTTCTTCACCAAATGTTACGTTAGACAGTTTGCAGGCCTAGAAGACTCTCAGACCCACTCTATGTAAGGTAAGACTGTATTAATCATGCTTCCTCTTTTATTATAACTTCATAGTTAAAGAAATAAATGGGCCTCAAAGTACATCTGTTCTTCTGGTAGCTTTCCATATTTTACAGCTTCTGATATAAACTCATAAATTATTTAAAAAAAAAACTTCAAATGGGATATTGATGTTGCTTTGTGGGAAGTCTCATCACGGTTTTCTCTATATAAAAATGTGATTATGTATTGAACCAATAGCACTCCCTTGACACAAGCATGTATTTCCACTATGCTTTGCCAACTACTAACCAATAACCAATAATAATAACCAAACTTGTCTTTGTGGCAACCAAACATTACATTAGCAAAAGGATGTATCACTCAGCAACACTTGCAAACTCCTCAACAAAGAATTAACATCCCAATCTGCAGCTCCTTGCAGTTTTCACCATATTGTTTCAGTCACCCACACACACACAATATCAAAACACTGCTGCTTCCTGTAAAACTGTGGGCAGCCACTTACACCTTATTGCCTTTCGCAGACTGACTGTACCCTACATACTTGAGAAATCTAGTAACTAACTCCAAATGTCAAACATTTCCCAAGCCCAAGAAAACTAGGTATAATTCTCAAGCTTAGGCATGGCACTCTGGTGATCATTAGGCTTATCATTTACCAGGGTGCCGGCTTCCGTCGTTTTCTCTAGCTTGCACAATGTTAAACTTTGTACCATGATAGTATTTTTGTGTGGTTAAATAGCCACTGAGAGTAATCTGTTTTTGTAATCTTGTGGGCTTGGAGATGTAGCACAGTTTTGTTTTGTTTTTTCCAAACCAGTAATCTAAGTGGGGTTTTAAAGCCACAACCCAACAATGACAAAGTAGATAGCAATGTGAAGTCAGACAATGACCCTGAGAAGAACTGGCAGGAGACCTTTTACACTGTAGTTGTTAATCATTTGATCTATAATAAAATACAATGATTATTAGAAGTTCAAAGTTAAAAATAAAAAGAATGGGAGAGTGTGAAATCTGTGCAGTCTTATGTTATTTTGAGCTTTATTTCAATTAATTTTCATTTATCCAAAATGGGATGAAATAAACATTAAAAACAACAAAATCATAATGATTACTATTCGCTAACTGGTTTAAAGGTGATAGAGACAACATTCTGACCTCCTGGCCAACAGGAGTCGCACTTACTTTTGCCCCAACTGGTTGGTAGAGACAAACATCAACACGCAGCGCAGACTATTCTACAATGGGTTTCCTCTGGGAACATTTCTCAGTGGCGGCCCGCCGCACCAGAAATTTTACCGCCACCCCAAGGTGATATGAATTTATTAAGAAAAATATATGAAGCAATGACTTTCCGCAAGCGCGCACACGAACAATGCACGTGGCTGTCATCCGCGCCGAGTTTAGAAGCGCCCCGCTCACAGGAGTTTTCCAGTCAGTCAGCAGTGTCTCGCCAAGCGTGACTGTCCGACAGAAACATGAGTTTATGAAAGTACTTTACACGTGGAAAAAAAAATCATAAGAGGTATGTAAGCACTGGCGTTTCTAGCGTTTTAAACCGCTAGAAACAGGAGTAATAATGGAAGAGTCGCTTAGCTAAGAGATGTGATTAGAATTCATATGCAGCCGGCTTCATATGAAGGGAAAGGCAAGGGGGAGTGATGAATTGCTGAGGATATATTTCACCAGCCACTACAATATTAAGTTATGTTCTGTAGGAATTGCAAGAATGAAGAGACTGGCAATTTCTCTCTTTTCTCGCACGAGCAGGCGTGCCATTTTTTTTTTTTCCTCCAGCGGCAGTGACAAAAAGCAACAGCTAAAAACCCTAGCTCTAAACTGAGGTCCTTCAGCGGCTGCCTAGAGAGGTGCCTGATGAGAAAGCCTGAGTGCACAACTATAACTGCCTAAGCAGATCATTCTGTACATGAACACATATTGTGGTGAATTATGTCTTTAGAGTCTGCTACAGTTCCCTATTATGTACCTGGCAGGTTAAGATGACCGAAATTCACAAAGTCAATGACTTTAATCTGTCAGCAGCCTTCAGACAAACTAAACGTGTCAACATTTGATTTCAAAATAAGGGAGGTTTTTCCTGCTGTCTGGGTGGTGAGATTTCTAAAAAAAAACAAAAAAAAAAAAAACAAAAAAACCCCCCAACTATAAATATAAAGAAATATTATAACAGAAACAACGGCATCCTTGGTCATTTAATTTAATTTATTTCATTAAATACAATTTTATTAATTTTTTTCTTTGTAATCAGAGTTAAATTGTTGTTCTGTTCTGACTGCAAAATTCTGGTCAAAAATGTAAACTGTTATAAGGAAAAAGTAAAAAAAATTACCACAGCCTGTTTCAAATTTATCTAAAAAAAACAAAACAAAAAAAACAGTAATTTTATTTTAAAAAACAGACAAAAATTAGTCATAAAATAATCCACAAATTTATAATAAAGTTTCAAATGTACAAGAAAAGTCATTTTTACAACAGGAAATGACAAATTTGAGGAACATGGTTTCAACTTTAGATTTACAGAGAAAAGTAGAAAACTATAAGAAAATTGTTATAAATTTTTGAGAAAAACCTCAAACCTTCAAGACTGAAGTCATTACTCAAGTTTTTAAGTGGGTGCTCTTTGTACCCTTAACTCAATTAGAAATTTTTGGTTGCCTACTCTTAATTATTAATTTCAAAGCACTGCTTTTACATGAGTAGAATTTCTGGTTACTAGACCCACCTGATCATATAATTTAAGTATGCACAAGTACATTACTATTATGAATTTCTTTCCGTTCCCTACTCTCTCAATGGAAAAAAAGAAACACTAGAATAAAAATACAAAAAATACACAGATTTTTGTCATTTATGTAAACCAAGACAAAAAAGTCCTGCAGGACAAAACATGACACTTGATATTTTCTAACCTGTTTGTATACCACCATAGACAGAGAGAGAACCTGAATTAGACAGAGCTCAGAGAGGGCAAGATGAGACAGAAGAGAGGAGCCAAGGAGAGGAAAGTGTTCAGGCAGAGGAAGGAGAGAAGGATAACACTGTGGTGCACATATGTGGTTTCATATGCTTCACGTGTATTACTGTATGCTTATTATATGCTTCACGTCTCAGAGGAACAAAAGGTCTGAACCTCCTAGGGGTAACAGGAGGATGTGAAGTCTGGCCTTTTGTATGCAAGAGATGACCTTGAGGGATTTCCTCACCACCAGGACTTTGGGTGGAGACGAGAAGACCTGGAGGGGGATGCATTGTGATTTGGGATTAAAAGACAATGTGACTGTATGCTTTGATGTCCTGGGGTATTAAAGGGACAGATGTTGGGGGATTCCTTTCTCTTTCTATTTTTGGATGTTGGAGAATGTGAATGTGAATAAAACTGGTCTTGAGAAATAAACTCAGCCTCGTCCTTCCACACATCTCCACAACACCACTATAAAGTCTAAACACAGGATGTCTGGGTGGGACCCCAACTGGCCCAATATTCAAGCCTTGGTTGTACAATACTTCAAATGGTAAGCTCCATATGCAACGTTACTGTGTAAAATTTTAAAAAGAAATAAACAGTATAAAATTAACATATTCCGGTATGTTGGGGGGGAAATATGTTGCCGCCGTGCCAAGGTCTTTAAGCCAGAGGAAACACTGTGACAATCTCAGTTCTTTGTTGATTACAAGTCAGATACAGTGTGTCAAGCAAGGACTCTTGTGGTATGAACTTAATATGATTTGAGACATCAAATGCTATTGGCTGTGACATCCTTACTGGCCACTGTATTCTTGCAATCCAACTGCTCAGATGTAATAAATACTTTGTTGGTTTTGGACCCATAAAAAAATTTTCTAAAGTATCTTTTTCATCAGTACGTATATTACTTTTTTGAAGAATATATTGTGTGTGTGTGTGTGTGTGTGTGTGTGTGTGTGTGTGTGTGTGTGTGTGTGTGTGTGTGTGCACGCGCATGCACACACACACACATTTGTTTTTATTAAAATACTATCGAGTTCACCTTTAAAGAACGAAAAATCAAAGACTGGAAGATATACAAAACTCCTGTGCATGTGGTATAAATTTCATTTCTTCAGATGCACTAGTTCTGCTTTAAACATACTGAGATTAACATGAATTATCATCATGCATAATAAATATGAGCCATGACACAATAAACCTTCACAGAATATCTGAGACTAACTACAGAGAGCACGCAGCTGTACGTGACAGAGGCTAAGCTACCAAATATATTAACAGATTTTAATTAAAAACAATAAATACTGATGCTAGATTAAATATTATTAATTAAAGGGGGCTGAGAGGAATCCAGTATATTATTCTCTGAGTTATTAATGTTTAGTTTGACTTATCTGATAATGATACCTACATTCAGAAAGCAAGGGTAAGTTTAGAGATAGCACTGTTAAGTACTGCCACTTTCACTTTCTCAGACATGTTCTTTTCATCTTATTTTAGCTCATTTCTCCCGATTCCAGGAAAAAGATAGCCAGAATAAGAAACTACATTTTTTTCAACCAATCGAGAATCCTGATTTAACCCCAGTCAACTTGTCATAAGTCAAGTCTGCTGCTATGATGGACTGTGGGAGAATTACTATGTAATGATGAAACAATGCTGCATTTAACAAAAATTCATGGAGACTGCAGACAGTGAGAAGGCAGCAAAAGAAATTCCTCGTCGGAGAAAATCATGGATGTTGTAATAAGTCAGGTTATTAACTGGCTAGAAAGTGACCTAAAGAAGTGAGGAGCAGGGGAGGGAGTGTGTAGTATGTGTTGAGCATAATGAAACACACAGCACTAAGTCTAAAAAATAAAAGACAAGCTATACCAACAGAATTGCAGTCAGATGCCAAATAGCTCTCAAATCAGTTTGTGGATTTTCAAATTAGCTTTTATGGTTTAAAAAAACCCACTGTAGAGCCTATACTTACTGTAAACCTTTTTGTTAGACTGTGAAGCTGATAATGGTACTTCCCTTGCATTCATACTAAAAAGTCTGATTTCACTATACAACTACATCCATCTTTCTCTAATAAATACTGTACAAACAGACAAACATCCCTGTTTTTAATCTATATGAGCAAAGAAAAAAACTGCTGTCTCCATTTTCTTAAATGTGACCTACTGCCTTTTAGGCCAAGCCATCGCTTGGTGCTAGGCTAAGCTTCTTCAGTTCATTTGCCTCCGCAACTATGGGGGCTGGTACTTGGCGTGAACTATATGACCACAGCCATGGAGGACGAGTCTCCCTACCGAAGGGACTCATTGTTTTGCCATGGTGACAAAGCAGTTTTGCAGGTTCTACTTTACCTCTCCTTCTGACCCCTCCCTTCCCAACTCATGAGTAAAAACTCCAGTTGAGCATGCTCCCTCGCCTTGAATTTCAGTGCCGGCACTTTCATTCATTCTCCTGCAGGTGCTGTAAAATCACTCTGTAAAAGCCCACCAACTTTCCTGGATGGTCAACAGGTTAACAGTCGGATAGGGCACCTCTGTGACGGACCTGCATATGTCACAAAAGGCACAGTGATTTGCTGCACCAGCTTTTCTGCCATTATGATTTTTTGCACTGGCCATCACGTCAAATTCACTTAAAAAAAAAAAAAAAAAAAAACCCTCACAGACCACTGTGTGTGTTTGGGGCCCAATGAGACACTCAACAATACAATGCAGACAGAACAAATGCAGAACAAGTATCCTAGAGTTAAACAAGGATAGGCTGCACAGAAGCTTTTCGGAGCCCAGTCACCCAGTGGAAGTGTCTAATTCCCAACAAGACAAAGACAACATAGGGTTTCAGAAGGGCAGCAAGGTTAACAGTGATAGCCAGACAGACTCAGTGCAGTTTCCAAAGTAGGCTGCAACAGTGATATCAGATCAGTCCATACGCTGCTGGTGCTGTTAGTGTTACCAGGCTTTTGCCAGGGTGTCACAGCCAGAAACCCGCAGGGTGACACAGCGTCTATCCACCTATTCTGAGCTCCATAATCAGCTTACCAGGTTGAACACCGTCTCCACGATGTCTCGGCTGGAAACTTCCCCAACTTCCACCAGCCCCGTGAGCACGGCGAATTTCATCCTGATCCCCCTGATCGGCACCCCGGGGTTGAGCGCCATGGCGCCCTGCAGCCCGTCCTTGCCATCTGCCGGCGGCGCGGCGCCCGCCGCCTCCTCGTTGGTAGCCATGGGTGCTAAGGAAGAGGACAGGTGGCGTTCACAGGTAAGGCACCTGTTCACCGACAGTGGAGACGCCGACGGGAGAGGGGAGAGACGACGTCGGTGGTCTGCCTCTCCTTCAGCTAAGTTGTTGACGGTCTTTGGCCACGCAAGCGAAAGGTTTTCCTCCCCATCCAAAAACTGACCCTTGGAAGTAGGGGAAAAGGGCGCAGGGACGACGTGCCGACCGTGGAAATGTCACCGCTTCTTCCCACAGTGAACTACTCCTCCACACCGGTCCGTAACTTGATATCACACACAGGGGTCCATGTTGTAAAGAAAATGCGCTCCAGGTAACACGGTGAGAAGCAGATAAAACAGAGTTCCCCTCCTCCCGAGTCGCCCGCTGTGCATACGGTGACTTTAATATCTCCCAACAGCCGCTGAAGTTGCTATTGTCACCGCGTCCTCTCACACTTGACAGGTAGTGACAGAGAAACTCACTAACTGCAACACAGCGAGTCCGTCAACAGCTCCCGTGGACGTCGAGAAAGGGACGGATGTATGCTCGGTGTCCACCCCCCCGGGACGCTCCACACAATCGGGTTAAAATTACAGCACTGACCCAGCTGCGCCGCTTCTGCTTCCTGATCTACCCCGGTAGCTCCAAGCTCGTCAGCGCCATGACAGTAGCCCCGGAGTGAGTGACGCATGCGCAGTAGGCGGCCGAGCGCGTCCGGCTGTTGACGCAGGTGAGCGGCTCAGGTAGATTTGCGGCTCGTTCACGGGGTGTCGCCGAAAAAAACTGCTTATGTTTTGAACCAACAGCACTGCCTTGACACGGCTGACTCCAAGGGGAAGCTGGTGAGAAGTTGTTCCTTTAAAGTGCAGCTTTAGGATGGATTATCAGCTTTTTGTCCTTGTAAGCAAAAACCATAGAAAAACATGTAAAACTGTGTGCGGGGTTATGCTGCTGAGTCCACTGAAACACTAATGACACTAACAACACCAACAGAACAATAAATAAATGAGTGGAAATCTGCTTTTAAAGACCAAAAACCAGTAGTGTGCTGTTTTACAGCTAAGGATCTGCTAGAAACAGTTTAATATTAATGAGTTCCTAATCTGATTGGGTAGATGTTTTTTGAGTGGGCCAATCACAAGTGAGGACACTTGTTGGTTTGTGATGTCACAAAATCCAGCACAATCCCACTGATTCTTTAAAGGTGTGATAGATAGTCATGAAAACAAATATTTAACAAGAATAATACATCAACAAAATGTTTCTAAAGGTGTAGCATTAAAGTCTTTAAATTCTTCAAAGAATAATATATTGATGAAAAAATATTTTAACATTTTTTTACAGGTCCAGAGTAACGATCACATTTACCTCTGAGCAGCTGGATGATGAAAACTACCGTGGTCGGTAACATATACAGTGGATATAAAAAGTCTACACACTCCTGTTCAAACGCCAGGTTTTTGTGATGTTAAAAAATGAGACCAAGATAAATTATTTCAAAACTTTTTCCACCATTAATGTGACCTATAACCTGCACAACCCAGTTGAAAAGCAAACTGAAATCTTTTAAGGGGAAAAATAAAAAACTTACAATAACCTGGTTGCATAAATATGCACACCTTTAAACTAATACTTTGTTGCAGCACTTTTACTGTAGCTTTTAATACATCACTCAGTCTTGATGTGTCAATATTTGCCCACTCTTCTTTGCAAAAACGCTCCAAATCTGTCCGATTGCAAGGGCGTCTCCTGTGTACAGCCCTCTTCAGATCAACCCACAGATGTTCAATCGGATTCAGGTCTGGACTCTGACTGGGCCATTCCAAAACCTTAATTTTCTTCTGGTGAAGCCATTCTTTGGTTGATTTGGATGTGTGCTTTGGGTCATTGTCATGCTGAAAGATGAGGTTCCTCTTCATCTTTAGCTTTCTAGCAGAAGCCTGAAAGTTTTGTGCCAACACAGACTGGTATTTGGAAGTGTTCATAATTCCCTCCACCTTTACTAAGGCCCCAGTTCCAGCTGAAGAAAAACAGCCCCAAAGCATGATGTTGCCACCACCATGCTTCACTGTAGGTATAGTGTTCTTTTGGTGATGAGCAGTGTTGTGTTTGCGCCATATATACCTTTTGGAATTATGGCCAAAAAGTTCAACCTTGGTTGCATTGGATCATAACACATTTTCCCACATGCGTTTGGGAGATTTCAAATGTGTTTTTACAAAATGTAGCCGGGCCTGGATGTTTTTCTTCATAAGATAAGGCTTCCGTCTTGCCACCCTAGATGGGAGATTGTTGTCACATGTACTAAACAGCCAGTACTTGCAAGAAATTCCTGCAGCTCCTTCAGTGTTACTGTAGGCCGCTTGGCAGCCTCCCTGACCAGTTTTCTTCTCGTCTTTTCATCAGTTTTGGAGGGACGTCCAGTTCTTGGTAATGTCACTGTTGTGCCATATTCTCTCCACTTGATGATGACTGTTTTCACTGTCTTCCATGGTATATTTAATGCCTTGGAAATTCTTTTGTCCCCTCCTCCTAACTGATACTTTGAACAATGAGATCCCTCTGATGCTTTGGAAGCTCTCTGTGGGCCATGGCTTATGCTGTAAGACAGCATAAGGTGAAGGACAAAGCTGTGTGGAGGAATCTGATCAGACCTAAATGAAACAGTCATTGTTACCCCTGACAGACTGCTATGATGATGATGATGATGATGAGGTGTGTGCTGACTCTCATTTAACATGAGTTTGAATGTGATTGGTTAATTCTGAATACAACCACATCCCCAGTTATAAGAGGGTGTGCATATTTATGGAAACAGGTTATTGTAAGGTTTTTTTTTTATTTTTCCGCTTAAAAGATTTCAGTTTTTCAATTGGGTTGTACAGGTTATAGGTCACATTAATGGTGGGAAAAGTTTTGAAATGATTTATCTTGGTCTCATTTTTTTACATCACATAAACTTGGCATTTGAACAGGGGTGTGTATATATAGTAGTGTGTGTGTGTGTGTGTGTGTGTGTGTGTGTGTGTGTACACTAGTCACAAGAAGTTAGGGATATTTGGCTTTTGGGTGAAATTTCAGGATGTACCTAAAATGCACTATAACCTTTACAAGTGAACTTAATTTGACCTTCTCTAACCTTTTGAACGCACATGTCCAAATATTCAGTGTTTCAGCACTTTTTGCATAACTTGCTGTTCTCTAACAAGGTGCTTAATGGCAAAATTCACACCAGGTGTTTGATCCATGAATCGACCAATACATTTTATGGTTCCATTAGAACTGGTATTTAAACTGTCCTCTTCATCATGCCGTTCACATTTTGACATCATAAAACCAAGATGCCAGGTTTGCAAGGCTTCAAACAGGATGTTCTCAGAGGAAAGTGGCCACTGAGCTTAGAGAGTCACAGAGTGTCATCAGCAGGTTGCAACAGAGATACAGAGAGACTGGAAGAGTCACTGAAAGGCATAGAAGTGGACGTCCTTCGGCCACATCCCATGCTGATGACCACTTCATTGTGAACAGTGCCCTTCAGAACCGGATGATGAATGCTACTCAACTCCAGGCATATTTAAGGGAGGTGAGAGGCACCCAAGTGTCACGTCAGACCATTCAAAACATTTACATCAGCATGGTCTGCATGCTAGACGACCTGCAAGAGTACCTGACCACACCATCAGCCACAGGCGTCATTGTTTGCATGGGTCAGGGAGCATTTACACTGAACAAAGGACCAGTGGGCTTCAGTGCTGTTCTCTGATGAAAATCAGTTCACACTGAGCAGAAATGATGGCTGCCAACAATGTTGGAGATGTCAAGGAGAGCGCTATGCATCAGCCGCTGTTGTCACCATGTTACAGTCTGGGCAGAGAATCAGAATCAGAATCAGAATCAGGTTTATTGCCATTGTTCATGTGATACACAAACTAGGAATTTGTCTCGGTGCCATGCTGCAACATTAAAAACATAATGAGAAAAAGGGATAAACTAAAAAACTAAAGGACTAGAAACGTGCAATAAGTGTAGAAAAATAAGTAATAATAAGTAATAATAATAATAATACTAGTAATAATGAGTAGTACTAGTCAAGGCAGTTTTAAAAAATTAGCATGTAGCAGATAATGTGAAGTACCACATAGTGCAGTCAATAATGCAACAGAAAAACAGTGATGAATGACATGAGTCTGGTTGAGCTGCTGTACATAGTGCACGAGAGTCAAAAGTCACTTGGTGTTCAGCAGTCTAATGGCAGAGGGGAAAAAGCTGTTCATGTGCCGGGAGGTTTTAGTCCGAATGGACCGAAGCCTTCTACCTGAGGGGAGGGGGGCAAACAGCACGTGACCAGGATGTGAAGGATCGGCTATGATCCGGCCAGCACGCCTCCGGGTCCTGGAGATGTACAGGTCCTGGAGAGATGGGAGCTTGCAGCCTATCACCTTCTCAGCAGTGCACACGACGCGCTGCAGCCTTAGTCTGTCCCTGGCAGTGGCTCCTGCGTACCACACAGTTATGGAGGAGGTGAGGATGGACTCGATGATGGCCGTGTAGAACTGCACTAACATCTTGGTGGGTAGCTTGAGCTTCCTCAGCTGCCGCAGAAAGAACATCCTCTGCTGGGCCTTTTTGATGAGGGAGCTGATGGTTGGCTCCCATTTGAGGTCTCGGGTGATGGTGGTGCCCAAGAAGCGGAAGGAATCTGCAAAGGTGATGGGAGAGCCTGTGATGGTGAGGGGGGGCAGGGGGGATGTGACAGGTGTGTGGCAGGTGTGGCAGGTGTGTCTAGTCAATACAGAACTGCCCTACACCTTGTGAATGGTACTTGTGAACTAAAGGAAACTCAAGTTTACCTAAATGAACACCTGACAAAAAAAAACGCTGAATTAGCACGGCAGGCACGGATGCTAAAGAAACATAATAAGATACAGACAACCTGGACAAGAAATTGTAGAATTTGGATTAAACTAAATGGAACACCTGAGCAAGCAAAAAGTATAATGATCAGAGATGCTACTGACTTAGATAAATACAGATGAACACTGACTATGAAACACAGAGTGAGGAAACTCAACTCTAAAAATATGCCACTATGCTGAACATAAACCACAAGAGATGGAGAATGATATTGATCCTGATAACCACTTTTTCAATAATATTCATAACCACTGTGAATATTACACTGAAAAGCAATTCAAAAGTCAAGTGCAATTAGATGGTAAACTGTCAATAATACACTTCAATAGCAGAAGTCTTAACAAAAACTTCTCACAGATTCAGGACTATTTAAAACAGCTAAACAGAAAATTCACAGCTATAGCAGTCTCTGAAACCTGGCATAATGCAGACCAGGCTCCCCTGATGGCAATAGAGGGATATCAGATGTTTAACATTAACAGATCTCAAAAAAAGGGTGGTGGTGTTGCACTGTATATTGATGACCTATATAGATGTAAGCTTGTAAATGAAATGTCCTCAGCACTACCAGGGATTCTGGAATGTGTTACTGTTGAGATTGACCTAGACAAAACAAAAAATCTAATCATAAGCTGCATATACAGAACGCCGGGAACTTGCATTGAGACATTCAGAGATAAATTAGTTGAGCTGTACAATAATATTACTAGTAAGAAAATGGTAGCAATTTGTGGAGATTTCAATATTGATCTACTTAATCCACATCAACAAAATGTAGTTACAGAGTTCATGAACTCTATGTACAGCATGAGTCTATATCCCACAATAACACATCCCAGTAGAATCACAGCTCACTCTGCTACACTTATTGACAACCTGTTTGTCAATGTTCTCGACAAGAAAATAGAAAGTGGATTATTGATAAATGATATAAGTGACCACTTGCCAATCTTTGCACTTATCCATGGCCACACGGGGCCCAACCCAGAAAAAATCTCAAAATCGTTCAGACACAAATCACCAAACGCAATCAGTTCTTTTAAAGAGGACTTGCTGAAGCAAGACTGGACAGAAGTCTATGTATCAGATGTAAATGAAGCCTATGACACATTTACAAACATTGTAACCACTCTTTATGAAAAAAACTGCCCATTAGTTAAAAAAAAGCTTAAACACAAATTTACTGACAAACCATGGCTAACCAAAGGACTACAAAAGGCGTGTAAAAAGAAAAATTTATTATATAAAGCTTTCATAAAGAAAAGGACAAAAGAAGCAGAGCAGCGGTATAAAACATACAAAAATAAGTTAACATATATAATAAGATGTAGTAAAAGAGACTATTACAGTAAAGAACTGGAAAAAAACAAAGACAATATTAAAAATACATGGACAATAATCAACAGTATCCTTGGAAATAAAAGCAGAAATACCAGCTACCCAACTAACATTCCAAAAAATAATAAATCGACTCCGAATGTGAATATAGCTTCACCTGCAGATGAATTTAATAATTTTTTTGTTAACATTGGACCTAAACTGGCCCGAGAAATACCCACTACGGTGCCAACAGGTGATTCAATATGCAATAACACTGCTGTAAAAGACTCCATCTTCATAAAGAACACAGACGAAAGAGAGGTCATTGAAATTGTTAAATCGTTCAAAAGTAAAACATCTACTGACTGCGATGGTATTGATATGCTACTAGTCAAAACTGTTATCGAATGCATAGTGAAACCACTGACGTATATCTGTAACCTGTCTCTCCAATCAGGTATATTTCCCAATGCAATGAAAATAGCTAAAGTAATTCTGATTTACAAGACAGGCGACAGAGGGGAACTCTCAAACTATAGACCAATTTCACTATTACTGCAATTTTCCAAGATACTTGAAAAAATATTCTATGAGAGAATTGACAACTTCATACTGAAGAATGATTTATTGTGTGAGCAGCAATATGGGTTCAGACACAAAAGGACAACAGCATATGCCTTAATGGAATTTACAGAAAAAATATCAACAGCCATTGAAAATAAAGAGTATTCAGTTGGAGTATTCCTGGATCTTAAAAAAGCATTTGATACAGTAGATCACAATCTATTATTAAAGAAACTACAAAATTGTGGTATCAGAGGGGTAGCACTGTCCTGGTTAAGAAGTTACTTAAAGAATAGATATCAGTTTGTATGTGTTAACAACAAAAACTCAGAGCTACTGAAGGTCACCTGTGGAGTCCCACAGGGTTCAGTTTTGGGACCATTATTATTCAATATGTATATAAATGATATATGTAAAGTTTCAGAAAAAATGGACTTAATATTGTTTGCTGATGACACTAACCTGCTATGCAGTGGAAACAATTTGGAACAACTTCTGGATACACTCGGAAAGGAATTAGGAAAGCTGAAACTGTGGTTTGATTCAAACAAATTAACGCTCAATTTAAGCAAGACAAAATTTATAGTCTTTAACAACCATCACAACTACCCAGTACCCAAACTCAGTGTAAATGGTGTAGAGATTGAAAGGGTATCCGAAACTAAATTCCTTGGAGTAATAATTGATAACAAACTGTGTTGGAAGCCACATATTAATTATATAAAAGGTAAAGTATCCAAATCAATTGCAATATTACACAGAGTGAAAAATTTGCTGAATCAACCCACACTATACACCTTGTATCATTCATTAATACTCCCATACATGACATATTGTAATGAAGTATGGGGAAATACATATAAAACAAACATATATCCACTCTTTATGCTTCAAAAGAGAGCTATTAGAATAATCAACAAAGCAGCTTACAGGGAAACAACAAACCCACTTTTTCTTAAACAAAAAACTCTCAAGTTGAAAGATCTGATCGACTTTAAAACCGCAATAATAATGTTCAAAGTGAAGAATCTATCACTGCCCACAAATATCCAAAAGTTGTTCCAAACAAGGGAGAAACGATATCACTTCAGAGGAACATGTATATTTCAAAAGCCTACAGTGAGAACAACCACCAAGCAACACTGTATTTCAGTGCAAGGAGTCAGATTATGGAACGATTTTGGACCTGAATTAAAATCATGTACAAAGCTTGGACAATTTAAACAAAAACTAAAGGAAGAAATACTCCAAACATATTTACAAGACGACATGTAAACTCACATAAGGATTGACATTTCCAGCCTGTGTTGTGTTATAGCTTAGTTTTTCTTTTTTCTCTGTGACACTATGTCTTAGATTTGTTTTTGAATAGTAACCGCTTAACTTAGACTAGCTCAGTTTTCTTTTTCTCTCAGTCATATTTTGTCTTAGCCTTGTTTTAAATTGTAATCGCTTTTGTCTTGTTTTCTCTTTTTTCTCCTTTGAATTCTTGGATGGAATATGGGTGGGCAATATAAGCTGCGGCTTCAGCCATCACCCATTTCGGATAACTCACGTGGAATTGTATAGTAGAAGGAGTCTTTGTCTAATTTGACCTTGTTGTTATATTATACAGTTTCTTTTAACCTGTAATGTACTATCCGAAATAAATAAATTCATTCATTCATTCATTCATTCATTCATTCAAATGGTACAGTGACAAGCTGATACTACCTGAATAACATCATTAATCCAGTCACTGTGCCCTTGCATGAACAACACAGGCCTAATTTCATCTTCATGGGCGACAGTGCTCCAGCTCATCAAGGTTGCACCATTTGGGAATGGCTGGTGGAGGCTGGGGTACCTCACATGTCGTGGCCTGCACTTTCTCCAGACCTGAATCCCATAGAAAACCTATGGGATCACTGAGTCGCTGTGTAGAGGCTCGTAACCCTGCACCCCACAACCTCAATGACCTGAGGGCCGCCCTTCAAGAAGAGTGGAATGCCATGCCTCAGCAGACAATAAGTTGACTTGTGACCAGCATGAGACTTTGCTGTCAAGCTGTAATTGATGCTGAAGGGCACATGACAAGTTATTGAGACAATGACATTTTTTGTTGTGGTATACCCACCACTGTTCTTGGCTTTTGTTTCAATAAATTGTCTGAGATGAGGAAATCACCATTGCATGTTTCTACTTAAATGCCCTACTTTCATGATATAATATCACTGTAGCGTGAACTTTTTACATTTTCCATAAATTTCACCCGAAAGCCAAATACATCTAACTTTTTGTGAGTAGTGTGTGTGTATATATAAACACTAGATAGGACATGGCTATCCACCAGGCTAGTCACAGTTGGCCAAGTGGCCACCATATTGACCAGGTAAAGAAACAAACAAGTCACTGTGCCACATTGGTATGAACTGCATTTTCTTCATTCTAATTAATTAATTACCTCCAGAATATGGTACCTCTGTTTGCCATGAAAATGTTCGCAATGTTCTATCTAGTGTTTATATTTACAGTATGGTCGGTAATGACATCACAGCCGGTCACAACCAATAGCATAACTGGGTTGATGTCATGTCTACCAACCAGTTAGGGCAGTACAGCATCTCCTGGTCAGGTCAGAATGTTGTCTCTGTCACCTTTAACTAATAGCTTAAATTAAAAAAAATCTCTGTGTATTTGTCTGTCAAATATTTTGTTATTTTAAATCATTATGGGCCCATGGTTGTGTTTTATAACATTAAAACCCATGGATATGCCATTTTGCACAGTGTCAAATCGCTTTATATATAGACTACCCATATAAACTGTACATGTGATTTTGTAATTTTGAGTGTATGTTTATATATGCTAGATTCAGCAAACAAAAATATAAACTGAACATTTATTTTTGCTCATATTTTTCAACTAGTTAGAATGTCCGTGGAATTTTCTTTGAAAAAAAAGACATATTTCTGTCATATTTTGGGCAATTTTAGGTGTGTATTACTGCACATTTATCCTTTTGCCAACATAATCCAGCCACCTGACACTATATCAAGGTGCTAATTGTTGGGCTGGGTTACCTTGGGCTGGTCACAATGCATCCCCCACTAAAATCTGCAGTTTTATCACACAAAGCCACAAAAGATTACATTTTTAAGGAACATTCCATTTGCATTATAGCGGTAGGAATGGCCACCAGATTATCAGTTCAACACCTTATATGACAAATCTGTGCTCACATTTAATAGAATGCAGGTTTACATTGGGCAGAACTGTGATGTTTTACTTCAGTTTGTACAATAATAATAATAATGAAGACACAGCAGCAGTGAGTATAATAGGGTCCTAGAAGACTATACAGGATCTGTACTAAAACAAGTCTGATAATGTAATTGGATTTTATTCCAGTATCTAAATTTAGAATGGCTTCATACTAATGTTTAATGAAAAACGGTACGTCTGCTGCACTGAACGTCTCTGAATACAAAAATAGAGAATTTGAATTTTAAAAATATAATGTCACAAATAACCTCCACTGTTCTGAACATAAAATGATAGCGGGTAAAATTAAGTATGTTAGTCAAGTACTGTACATAGTAGATTAGATGAGCAAAAACAGCAAAATATGGGGGGGGGGGGGGGGCTGAAAAGTTCATAGTGGTCAAATTTGACTAAATATGGTTTATTTTTCAACATAGTCTTCCCTTCGGCCCACACACTTCTTCCATCGGTGCTGCCGCGCTTAAATCCCTGTGGTTGAAAAATAAACTACATTTGATCAAATTTGACCATTATGAATTTTTCAACCTATGAAATTTTCATCCCCCCATACGCTATATTAAGATACAATAAAGCAAAAATACAGTTTACTTGAAAAATTTAAACTATGAGAGTAGTCAAATACTGCCCTGTCCAACACAAACATTAAAAAGTACATTATGACAAATGAACTTTTCAAATTTAAGATTTAACATTAACTTTATACAGTTTTATTGAATTAATGTTTTCCAATGTATGCGATTTTATTGCTTTGGAATACAATCAGCTAATATAGCTGTAAGGACTCGTCCACAGTCTGCATAATCACAATCTTTTGCAGAGTGAAAGAAAAGAGTTTAGAACTTAGTTTTTCTAGGGCAAAACGGCACATTGACAGATGCCTGCATCCTGAGGCATTGGAAACCAAACATTAAAGCAAGCTGACAGCTCTGCTTTGCTTGCCTTTTCACATCACTGCCATCACCATAACCCCTGACATGTGAGATGTTGGCACAGCTGTGCTGCTTTGGTGGATATTTTTTTATGTACACTATTTATATTTTTGCTCCATGCTTTTTTTTTTAGAACTGAAACCATTAAAAATAAAGACATTTTCATATTTATACTTGATAAGTAACATCCCCCTCTTTCTCTGTTAATTGGGGTGACTTCATATTTGCTCCGCAGATGGATGAGCAGCCGTGAGTGTTGCCACAGAGGCAGCTGGCGTCACTGTTCCCTCTGACCTCCCAGTAAAATGTAGCTGAGCCCTCGGGGACAAGAGGAGTCATGGAAGCCAGCAGCACCACCCATGAGATGCAGGACTTGTCTCTGATTTAATGACCTGAAATCAGCGCACTTGTTCACTGGGCTCAAAGACTCTCAGATAATGCTCTGGCAAATCTTTTGCTAACCTTTTTAAAATGAACACGAATGGTGCGCTCTTATGCTTCCATTTGGGCTTTATCCAGATAACGAGAAGCCAAGTTTGTGACATTCAGTGGCACTGGTCATCTTTCGCTTTCTTCTTCCCTCATGGAAACATTCATTATCTGAAAAGAAGATTATAGTTTATGCAAAACGCTGAGCGTCAAAGGCAAAAAAATTAAATCCTAACCAAATAAAAACTTAACGGAAATCCAAATTCATTAAATATATCACTGAAGCCAGAAGTTTAACCAGTATGAATCAATATAAAAGTACTATTTAAGTACAGGTATTATATAATACAGGTTCTTGACCAGCACTGTAGATTAAATCAATGCAAAACAGCAAATTCAGATGAAATTAAAAATAAGAAATGAAAGCACCAAGGTGCTGTGCCTCGGTGCCTGTGGCATGGTAGCATGGGTGGCTGTAAAAAAAGTGGCACTCTGACTTCTACTGGCCTGGGATAGTTATTACAATACCTTTTATCACTGCAGCATTAACAGAAATAGTGAGTTAAATTTGTGTTTATTTCAAAAACAAAGAGTTATTTCAAAATTCTAGCAAATTAAAAGTTAAGAAAATATGGTGATACAATGATACAAGCCTTTAGTTCCATTTAATTTTGTCCAGGTGAGCTGAAACAGAGAGAGAGAGAGACAGACAGACAGACAGATCCACACAGCCACAAACAGATGCACTAACCGATTACTGTATGCCTCTGTTTCACCAAGGCATCATAACACAGAAAAAAGCTCTTATATAAATAAATCCAAAAAGCGTTTAGATGATCATTAAATGCACCATCACGTCATTTGAATTTTCATTTGCCCTTGTAATGCAATGAGGAAAAAAATAATCAATATGAACTTATTCTAATGCACTGAGGAACAATACAGCCATAAGAACTATTTGAGGTGCATTAATCTGGATCAAAAATCACTGTACAAATAAAGATTTATTTTGTTTTACGTGAATTTTTTTGTCCATCCCAAATATCAGTAAGGGAAACACAATAAAGCACCACGCTGCTAAAGTCATATCCAGTATGTGTGCAGCTCCAGCAGAGTGTGGCATCACTTCTCACAATAAAGGGAACACAGAACTACATAAAGTAAAACTGATTGTAAAGCTGTAAGGTGAAACATAATTATCCGCTGAGCCAATAATGGCAACCACAATTTCTCAGTTTTGCTCTGACAAAAAACTGGATACACAACAGTAAATTAAATTTGGTAAAGAAAAAAAAAGCGGCTGTGTGCAATAAGCACTTGCACTTGTCTAAATTTTATTTATTTATTGTGCAATCCCTAGATGCATTGTTTTAAGTTGTATAAATGGACAGCTGAGAAGTATCCAACAGGCAAAATTCTCTCCTTGTTAAAGTAACAGCATGGATAAAATGCTACACGCCTGTCTGAACACACCTTGGGACTCCTGCTTTGGGATCAGGAAGAACAAGTCTTGAGGTTTTCCATGATCTAAGTTATAGCTTTGTTACCAATTACTTTGATTTTAAAAAAGAAATATGGTGTATGTGAACCCCAACAATGTAAGCAAATAAATACTATCCTTTTACAAAAAATAATGCTGTAGCTATGTGTAAACATTATTAAATAGATAATTATAGGAAATTAAAACTATATACTTTACCATGAGATCATTTGGTCTAACTGCAGCCTATTTAATTTCAATTTCATTTGAAACTGGCAATTGGTGACTTTGTTTTGGTGGGCAAACATGAAAAGCAATTATGCTGGTATAGATTTAATGTTCTCTGGCATTTTCCAATAAAGTTTATATTGCTGACTGAACTTATGCTTTGCTACTTTGTTTGGCCTTTGTACAAACCATGGAATTTTATACACACATTATAGACACAATACGCATCAGTATATAATGTAACATCAAAAGCATACTATTCATCCATATAGTTTACAATAATGTTATTGATTAAATATGTAGCTCTTTCAGTTGACGTCTAATTCCCATGTTTAACTATTATCAATTCAGCAAAGATTGCACTGTTGGATAAATTAAATTCATATTTTTATGTGACTTAATAATATCTCATGAGGTTCAGCTTTTTACCAACAGAGGGAGCTCAATAAATAACTCGCGAGATAAAACCAAATATTGCGACCTCTTTAATTCTCGCGGGATTTTCTGTTTCTTCCTCTTTCACTCCCTGTAGCCAACATGGCAGTCGGTAAGAATAAGAGACTGACCAAAGGCGGTAAAAAGGGTGCCAAAAAGAAGATGTAAGTAGGAAATTTATCCCTAGATAAACTGTACAAGTGTTGCATTTCGCATTCGCGTTATTATGTGGTATTAAGTGTGAAGGATGAAGATGATTTTAGGTGGATGTTACGGGGCCGCTGTTAGGCTCGTCGTCGCCGGATTGTATGGCGCTTCACTTGTATGAGACATGTTGTTTCCTCGTTTAAATACAACATTATCCTCACTAAGAATGATTTAGCCACTCGTGAGAATGTCTTCCAGAGGACTTTGGTTATGCTGAAGGGTTTATATATGTACTGAAGGCTGGACATGTAAACTGGTAGCTTCCATCTACTAGCTACTTATTGTTAGCATGAACTAGGTCGTGTTAACCCCACAACATAGGAGCTTACAGTGCTTAATGTCATAATAAAATGTAATCTGTGATGTTACCCGAGGCTAAGTCTGAGTATTTTACTTGTTTTGTGCTAAATCGGGCTGTTCATATTAACGTCTGCCGGAACTGGAGCTCACATCGTCGAGAGGTACCATAGCATTACCATCTGGATCATGAGATTGCTTCTCGTTTCAGTGTGGACCCTTTCTCCAAAAAGGATTGGTATGATGTCAAGGCACCAGCCATGTTCAATATCCGCAATATTGGCAAAACCTTGGTCACCAGGACTCAGGGAACCAGTAAGTATTGCCCTCTACATGGACTCAGCATACAGGTTCTAATGAAGCTGGCTTTTGTATTCGTTTTTAAGGAAAACAAATATTTTATATTGGTACTCTTCTCACTATAGTACAAGCAGTTAATAGGAGATTGTTTATCTTTGATGGAAAGCTATATTGTAGGTTATGACTTTCAATGGGAATGTATAATGATAAACCTTGGTCACAAAT
Organism: Pholidichthys leucotaenia; assembly: GCA_020510985.1. NCBI lineage: Eukaryota > Metazoa > Chordata > Actinopteri > Cichliformes > Pholidichthyidae > Pholidichthys > Pholidichthys leucotaenia. The sequence goes on from CM035848.1 coordinate 215,063,289, forward strand.
GATGGTTGCTGATTCCTGCAAAGGCTTATCTGATTTTCCTATTCTTGTTTTCCTGCCTGTGATGTTGCTTAACCCTTCATAACTATTGCTTGATTTTTACCTCCGCCAGGCCGAAAAGGCCAGGAGGAGGTTATGTTTTTGCCAGGGTTTGTGTGTCTGTCTGTTTGTCTGTTGGTTAGCAAGATAACTCTAAAAGTCTTGGACGGATTTCCATGAAACTTTCAGGCGTTGTTGGAAATGGTACAAGGAAGAACTGATTAAATTTTGGGGATGATCCGCATCACCGTCTGCATACAGGAATTTTTTAAAGCATTTTTCCACACTGTGACATACGGCCATTTTCAACATGTGCGCAGGCGCAATGGACGGCGCTGGGCGTCGTGTCTGACCAACACAAACTCCGCCTTCTTCAACGTTTTAGCCACAAAAGCATGCGGAAAACACTGGTGGCCTGGGCCCGCCAGCCATAGGCGCTGCGCACATTGCGCTGGTCGTCGTGTCTGACCAACACAAACTCCGCGTTCTTCAACATTTTAGGCACAAAAGCACGCGGAAAACACTGCTGGCCTGGACCCGCCAGCGTGCGTGTTTTTGCGCCACGCTGCAAAACCTGACACGGCCACCTGTCCGCCGCCCGATTATTTGCCACAAATTCCCCGCCCAGCTATAGGCGCTGCGTAAAAACCACCTCTCTGCCGGGGAAAATTCTAAATTCTGTTTTGCCGCGGAGCGCAACCCCAATATAATATAAAACCCACGGCAACCTGTCTAACCAATCTGCATCCGTCAGTGGAGGAGATGGACACACCAACACTTCAGTTTATTACCTCTGCCAAGGAGGCAATGCTTTTACAACCGTAAAACGGGGCTATAAGGGACGGCGGGGTAATATGGGACACTTTTCTAAATGTAATTCTGCTTTTTCAATTTTGCTTCCGCCTAGATTTGATGAAGGATTCATGATATTTGACAATAACAACACAACTCAGCGTCCTGCTCAAAATAAAAAAAGCAGAATTACATTTAAAACATTTCCCAGAAAAGTGTCCCTTATCAACCCGCCGTCCCTTATAGCCCCGTTTTACACTACTGAACCACTAATCCTATCACTATCTCATTAATTGTCTGTTTATTGCACTGTCCATGTCAAATAAACAAATAATCATTGTGAATCCAATTGCTAGTCATATCTTTTCATGCTCAGGGAATCTGAAAACGTACACACAAACACTGTATGGGGGGGAACTGTGCCGCTTGGCAGAGGTCTGCGCTCTCCGAGTGCTTTTCTAGTTTTATTTATTTGTTTTTTTTTAATCACCTAGGAATCGCCTCCGATGGCCTCAAAGGGCGCGTGTTTGAGGTGAGCCTTGCTGATCTGCAGAATGATGAGGTGGCCTTCCGCAAATTCAAGCTCATCACGGAGGACGTTCAGGGCAAGAACTGCCTCACCAACTTCCACGGCATGGACCTGACCCGTGACAAAATGTGCTCCATGGTCAAGAAGTGGCAGGTATTTGTTTTGCTTTGATATTGTCTGCTGAGTTTAGGCCACTGCACTGCATTATGAGTCTTTCTGGTACAGATGGTGTAGTGTGTTCACAAGTAATGGGAAAATTACTAATATAAATGCAAAAATTTTGAGCACAGCTTTTTTTTTCCCCCTTTGTTTTTAATTGTATAAAAATTTTCTAAGCTGTATAAGAAATATTGTCTGTACCTAGTTTGAACACATAATTTTGTCTGATTTAAGGGTTTTAGCACAAATTTTTGTAGTACTGAGTGATTGTTTTGTTTTTTTGGGGGGGGGCATCATTGAGATAAACACTAATATGTTATCGTAGTGTATATTCAGTCATTTAGTACTTAAACCAAATTATACAGGTCAATTTAACAGGCCTCACTGCTGTTATCCATCTATGTTAATGAAAACACAGATTGAATGAATATCTTGTAATGGATGGGGAAAGGGTTAATGAAGCAGGGTTGCACATAAGTGGTGTGCAGGATCCAAATAAGCAATGCACACCAGCTCAAATGTAACGTGCATTTGCATACCTAGGGACAAAAAAATTCTAGACATTAGACTGTAGTGCAGAGTATGAGCAACTGCTTTTAGAATTTTTTTTTCCTTTCATTAAAATGTAGAAGACGCAAGCTCTGTTAAGCAATTGTTTTGGTGTTCCTCCACCTCCAAAGAAACGCCAGACTGAACCTGAACCACAACAGAAGTGTGCATTCTTGGGAAAAGTGGCTGTAGGAGGTCAGCTGGCTTTCAACAAATGATGCCCGCACCGAGATGTGGTGCAAACTATGCCGTGAAGATCCCGCTCTGGCAGATACAGTAAAAACGGCGCTTTTTATACAGGTACTAAAAACTGTAATCCAGTTTTTGATAAGCATGCAAATAGCAGAGGGCACCGGAAAGTAATGGTAAAATGGCACTCACTTACATAGCGCTTTTATTCTCATCTCTTGATGACCAAAGCGCTTTACAGATCCTGCTATTGACCCATTCACACACACATTCACACACTGATGGTGGCATGCTGCCTAACATGGCGCTTCCAGACCCACCAGGAGCAATTGGGGTGAAGTGTCTTGCCCAGGGACACAACGGCAGGATATCTGGGGAGAGTGGGATTCGAACCGCCAACCATGTGGTTATTGGACGACCTGCTCTACCTCCTGAGCCACTGCCGTCCCCAAGCTATTGATATTGCTAGCGGGCGCAGCCAGGGGCAGAGGCCCTCAACAGATAGCAAAATGATCTGAATGAAGAACAGCATCAAGCACTGAGTAATGTTTTTTGTTTTTTTTTCTGTTGGCCTTTCACAAAGCGAATCATGCACATCCTATGCGTTCATATGAGGATATTCCGCTTCTCAAAAGGCTTGGAGTTGATGTTGGGACCGCTTATCATTCTAAAGAATCATTCCGTGCTTTTAAATAGCAATAATTTGTCAGTGCTTAAAAAGCTGTCATTTCATGTGGTTTTCATTGTTTGAAAATTAGACATTTGTACATTTAGTTTTCAGTGCTTGAAGCGTAGTCATTTTATTAGAAAGTTACGTACTATGGAGCTTTAAAGAACAGACATTTTATTGTAATGCTTTCATTAAGCTTCAGTTGAAATTAAAATGTGTGTTACGTTATCCACATAATTCCTCTTTTGTGAGGTGGGTTGGGGGGGGGGGAGACCGAGCAACAACCTCAGGTTCTTCCCAGAGAACAAGACCAAAAACGTTATGTACACCCCTGGTTAATAGCTAAGACGTCATGTAAATTTGTGTTTACAGAAGAAAAACAATAGCTTACGAACTAGTGGTCTGCCATATTGTATTGTTGATGATAATGCCAGCATAAATTTTGATATGGTATAAAAATGAGTATCGTGATATCGATAGATGTACTTTGATCCCAAACTGGGAAATTACAGTTTGGGTTACAGTACAAAGTGCAGGGTTACAGTACAGATTACAGATATTTAGGGTCTTTTACCATAGAAATTGCAAAACAAACATGGCGCAGGAAGCGATACTCCGTATTTGGAACGTTTATCTTATTGTGAGGAAGTGATGTAGTTTTAAGGCCGTTTCAGACTGCGGACATCTTAAAACGGGGCAGCGATATGGATAACTTGCTCACATTTTTTTTTTATGCACGTCAACAACGCCGCTTCAGGGAAAGTTTTACTTTGCCCTGAAGCAATATTGTTGACATCTGAAGTGTCCAGAGGTTTATTTTCATTCCGTTGTGGCTGCTCCAACTTGATTTATTCAACCAACCAAAAGGAAAAAAAATCTGTTAACAGCCCCAGAAATTGTCTGTGCAATGGAGATTTCATACCAGAATGTTAATTTTATACTTTTTTTTTCTTATTTAAATTTTACACAGTAACGTTGTATGTGGAACTTACCATTTGAAGTATTGTACAACCGAGGCTTGAATATTGGGCCAGTTGGGGGTCCCACCCAGACGTCCTGTGTTTAGACTTTTTAGTGGTGTTATCCTTCTCTCCTTCCTCTGCCTGAACACTTTACTCTCCTTGGCTCCTGTCTTCTGTCTCATCTTGCCGTCTCTGAGCTCTTATGTCTAATTCAGGTTCTCTGTCTGTCTATGGTGGTATTCAAACAGGTTAGAAAATATCAAGTGTCTTATTTTGTCCTGCAGGATATTTTTGTCATTGTTTAGGTTAATTGGCATCAAAAACTGGGGATTCTAAATTGTCCTTAGGTATGACTGAGAGTGAATGGTTGTGTGTGTCTCTGTGTTGGCCCTGCGATGGACTGGTGATCTGTCCGGGGTTTACCCTGCCTCTCACCCAAAGATGCTGAGATAGGCTCCAGCCCCCCCCCCCCCCCCCGACCCAAAAAGGATTAAGCGGAAGAAGATGGATGGATGGTTTGCATAAATGACAAAAATATGTGTATTTTTTGTATTTTTATTCTAAGTGTTCTTTTTCCATTGAGAGAGTAGGGAAGGGAAAGAAATGTACAGTGATCCCTCACTTATCGCGGTTAATGGGGTCCAGAACCGACCGCGAAAAGTGAAAAACCGCGAAGTAGCGTCCCCCCCCCCCCCATTTTTTACATACATTTTTTTGTGTATATATAATATCAATAAGTGTATATTAACCCTATAAATGCATATGTTATCATTAGAACATTAAAGAATAGTTTGAAACATGTAAATAAAATATTAATGTAAATAATATACATAAAATGTATAAATAATATAAATAATACGTACGTTCATTCTCTCTCTCTCTCTCGACGGGAAGGCGTAGAGGCAGCAGGAGGAGGCGTAGAGGCAGCAGCGACGTCTCGGCCAATCAGCTTGCGAGATTCCCGAGCCGAGCCAACACGAGAACAAAATCTCTTAGGGGCGGGGGGGATGCTGGCCAGCGAATCAGAGAGGTGGATTTTGAGTTGTGCCGGCTCTCCGTGTAGTCTCCCTGCCTTCTGCTAGCGCCCGGGCAACTTTTTTCTCAATTTTGAATTTTTGATGAATATTTTTGAAAAATCCGCGATGCACTGAGGGCGCGAAAGGTGAGGCGCGAAGTAGCGAGGGATCACTGTACTCATGCATACTTAAATTATATGATCAGGAGGGTAGAATAATCAGAAATTCTACTCATGTAAAAGCAATGCTTTAAAATTAATAATTAAAAGTAGACAACCAAAAATTTCTGCTTGAGTTAAGGGTACAAAGAGCACCCACTTAAAAACTTGAGTAATGACTTCAGTCTTGAAGGTTTGAGGTTTTTCTCAAAAATTTATAACAGTTTTCTTATAGTTTTCTACTTACATCCATCCATCCATCCATCGTTTTCTACTTTCCTCTGTAAATCTATCTAAAGTTGAAACCATGTTCCTCAAATTTGTAATTTCCTCTTGTAAAATTGACTTTTCTTGCACATTTGAAACTTTATTATAAATTTGTGGATTATTTTATGACTAATTTTTGTCTTTTTTAAAAAATAAAATTATTTTATTATTTTTTTTTAGATAAATTTGAAAGAGTGGTAATTTTTTTACTTTTTCCTTATAAAAATTTACATTTTTGACCATAATTTTGCAGTCAGAACAGAACAATAATTAACTCAATTACGAAGAAAAAATATGAATAAAAATAAATTAACTTAAATGACCAAGGATGCCATTATTTCTGTTATATTTCTTTATATTTATAGTTTTTTAGAAATATCACCACCCAGACAGCAGGAAAAACCTCCCTTATTTTGAAATCAAATGTTGACACGTTTAGTTTGTCTGAAGGCTGCTGACTGATTAAAGTCATTGACTTCGTGAATTTCGGTCATCTTAACCTGCCAGGTACATAATAGCATACCTGCCAACTACTCCGGTTTTGCCGTAATGGTTCCGGTTTTCAAGACCCCATTCCGGGTTACGGCTTTATTAATCAAAATTATGGTTTTTCACTAAAAATTCAGTCAAAAATTTTAAATCGTAAAAAAAACACGAAAACAATTCCAAACACGAGATCGCTAGGAATCGTATCTAAATTTAGAACATAGTAGCGTCAGTAGCGTTTCTTTTCGTGGTTCGCTGCTACGATTTACCTGAAGCGTTTGCTAAGCTAACGCTATCGGTATTGAGGTTTCTATTCTCGCGCGAAATCCCAGAGAGGCGTGCGTACATGGCGAGATGTAAACACGATGTAAACTGCTGCAGACGTTCGCACGACTGCACTTAAACCCTGGCAAATGGACCACGAATTCGACATCTAAAGGGAGAATGCATTTTATATAATGCCTAAGATTCTGAAGAACATGTGCTGTGTAATTGCAAGCCTTGTCATGCTTGGTGTATCATGTAAACACATAAAATATCAGCTATTTTGCCGTCTTTTACGCGCGTGTCTGTTAAACAGTGCTAGTATACCCTGCTGATATTTCTAGTCTTCTAGTTACCTCCGCCAAGGAGGTTATGTGACCATCAGCGTTGGTTTGTTCGTTAGCAAGATAACTCAAAAAGTTATGGACGGATTTTTATGAAATTTTCACAGATTGTCAGAAATGGGGTATCCAATAGATGATTAGATTTTGGTGGTGATCCGGATCACCGTCTGGATCCAGGAATTTTTTAAAGGATTCTTTTGTTTGTTTTTTTTAATTTAACATTGCGAGATAGGGCCATTTTCAGTATTTTATTTATGATGTTAAACACTGTATGGGGGAACTGTGGTGCTTGGCGGAGGTCTGCGCTGTCCGAGTGCTTTTCTAGTATTCATAATACATCACATCTGGCCTATTCAAAGTTCTATGCAGTGCTAAGATAGTCTTTTGAATGCAAATTTAATGAATGAATGAATCTTTATTTCGGATAGATTAAAAGTAAAGATTAAAAAGAAACAGAATAATATAACGAAGGTGAAAAAAATCCAACAAGGTCAAGTTAAACAATAACTCCTGATTATACAGTTCAACATAAGTTATCTGAAATGGGTGATGGCTGAAGCCGCAGCTTATATTGCCCACCCATATTCCATCCAAGAATTCAAAAGAAAAACAAAACAAGAGCGATTACAATTCAGAACAAAGCTAAGACAAAATGTGACAAAAAAAAACTAAGTAACAACACAGACTGGATTTGACAATCCTTATGTGATTTTACATGTCATCTTGTATATATGTTTGGAGTATTTCTTCCTTTAGTTTTTGTTTAAATTGTCCAAGCGTTGTACATGGTTTTAATTCAGGTCCAAAATCGTTACATAATCTGACTCCTTGCACTGAAACACAGTGCTGCTTGGTGGTAGTTCTCACTGAAGGTTTTTGAAATATACACGTTCCTCTGAAATGATATTGTTTCTCCCTTATTTGGAACAGCTTTTGGATATTTGCGGGCAGTGATAGATTCTTAGCTTTAAACATTATTACTGCAGTTTTAAAGTCAACCAGATCTTTCAACTTGAGAGCTTTTAATTTAAGAAAAAGTGGGTTTGTTGGTTCCCTGTAAGCAGCTTTGTTTGTTATTCCAATAGCTCTCTTCTGAAGCATAAAGACTGGATATGTTTGTTTTATATGTATTTCCCCATACTTCAGTACAATATGTCATGTATGGTAGTATTAATGAATGATACAAAGTATATAATGTGGGTTTTTGATTCAGCAAATATTTTGCTCTGTGTAGTATTGCAATTGATTTAGATATTTTACCTTTAATATAATTAATATGTGACTTCTATGTCAAATGCTTATATTTGTTTGACACTGCGGCCCCTGGACCCCGGCTAGCTACTAGGCTTTTCAGGTTTGAAAGTTGAAGAAATATGAGGTTGTTAGCTACATTCTAACTTGATTTAATGCTAATATTTGTTTGGCGTCGGGGGGCTTCGCCCCCCCTGAACCCCCCACCAGGACTTTGTCCTGGACCTACCGGGGCCTGCAGCCCCTGGACCCTGGCTAGCTACTAGGCTTTTCAGGTTTGAAAGTTGAAGAAATATGAGGTTGTTAGCTACATTTAACTAGATTTAATGCTAATATTTGTTTGGCAAATATTAGCATTAGCATTATTAGCATTGGCATCGGCCCCTGGACCCCAGCTAGCTACTAGGCTTTTCAGGTTTGAAAAGTTGGCAGGTATGTAATAGGGAACTGTAGCGGACTCTAAAGACATAATTCACCACAATATGTGTTCATGTACAGAATGATCTGCTTAGGCAGTTATAGGTTGTGCTCTCAGGCTTTCTCAATCAGGCACCTCTCTAGGCAGCCGCTGAAGGACCTCAGTTTAGTGTGAAAAGAGAGGTAGCATTTTTAGCTGTTTCTTTTTGTCACTGCTGCTGGAGAATAAAAACAGCACGCCTGCTCGTGCGAGAAAAGAGAAATTGCCAGTCTCTTCTTTCTTGCAATTCCTACAGAACATAGCTTAATATTATAGTGGCTGGTGAAATATATCCTCAGCAATTCATCAGTCCCCCTTGCCTTTCCCTTCATATGAAGCCGGTTGCATATGAATTCTAACCACATCTCTTAGCTAAGCGACTCTTCCATTATTGCTCCCGTTTCCAGTGGGTTAAAACCATGATAAACGCCTCCAGTGCTTACATAGCTCTTGTGATTTTTTTTTTTTTCCGCGTTTAAAGTACTTTAACAAACTCATGTCTCTGTTGGACAGTCGTGCTTAGCGAGACACTGCCTGCTGACTGACTGGAAAACTTGTGTGAGCGGGGCGCTTCTAAACTCTGTGCGGGTGACAGCCACGCGCGTTGTTTGTGTGCGCGCTTGCAGAAAGTCATTGCATCATATATTTTTCTTAATAAATTCATATCTCCTTGGCAAGGTGGCCTGCCACGGAGAAATGTTACCAGAGGAAACCCCGTTATAATTACATATACAGTATAACTAGTTTGATATCTGTTGGTGGCCTACTAAAACGGGTGGTTTCTGGTTTCCAACAACAGGGTGGCCTAGGATGAAGTCAAATTCCCATCCTGAACTTTTGTCCCAGTCCACCCCTCAGTGCACTTGAGATGTGGTGCTTTATAATATTTTCTGGTAATATTTGATAAAGAATTTTTAAAAAATAAAGTTTGAAACTCATTCTAAGCGGCTCTTTATAAACTGGAGTTTTTTTTTTTTTACTGAATATGTTGAACAAAATTAACACTGGCCTGTGAAACTGTCCTCTATAAATTTAAAAGAAAATGTATTCCGTGATACTGTGAAGAATACAGTGGTACCTCTACTTACGAAATTAATTCGTTCCGGAAGTATTTTCGTAACGTGAAAATTCCGTAAGTAGAGACGCGTTTTACATGTAAATGCCCTAATCCGTTCCAAGCCCCCCAAAATTCGGACATAAATTTTTTATAAATCATAAAAATGCATCAAAACATGTAACAAATACATGTTACAATTAGATTACTGCACAATTAACATAAAATGAGAGTTGTACATAATTTAAAAAAACAAAGAATAAAGTAAAGAATAATAAATTATGTTCATTTACCGTTTAACTGCTATCGTCGTCACCTTTTGCCTTCTTTGGTTCATGTTCTCTCTCATCAGTAGTTTTTGCCTGACGTTTTGTGAAGAACCGATCCAAGGACGTTTGCTTTTGTCGGCTTTTAACAATCCTTCAGCTTCCTTTTGTTTTAATACCGTGCCGATCGTAGATGTCTTACGGCCATATTCTTTGGCGAGATCAACCAAACGCATCCCTTTTTCATACCTTTCTGTTATCTCTTGCTTTGTTTGTATGGACAAAAAAACTCTCTTCTTCTTCTTTTCTCCTTTTCCACTTATCTCCATCACTTTCTTGGGGCCCATAGTGAATAAAAGTTAATACTGTATTGTACACACACGTAAAACTGCCCGGACTTCCCGAACACTTGGTGGCCAATGGGATACCAGGAAGATGCTAGGCGATAGCCAATGGCAGAGCAGCTACAAGTATGTTTACGTTCGGTAAACTACGGGAGCTGCGAGGAGCGCGTATTTTTTTGCCTTTCGTATCCTGAAATTTCTTTCGTAACAAGAGGCAATATTTTCCCGTTGAGGTGTGTCGTAACCTGAAAATTCCGTATGTAGAGATGTTCGTAAGTAGAGGTACCACTGTACTGTTATCATGAAAATTCACAGAAATATTGTGATAACGTTTTTAGATTTGCAAATAATTTGCCATTGTTCTGCCTGTGTTCTGTAGGCACCCTTGCACCCATGCAAATTATTTGCAAATCTTTGGACCAGTTAAGAAGTGAAATTAGCATATTTCCCACAGAAACTTGAACGTTCCAGGAGACCCAGGTTGGAGACCCCTGATCTAGATTGATGTGAAGTTGTCAGTGCACATATACAGTTGGATTGACATGGGAGGGTTACTGGGGTGGTGATGGTGGTGGTTCTTTGTTTGAAGGGGGGGGTTTCAGCTTTAGGGGGATCATACTTCTCAGCCTCCCTGGGACGGGCTATGCCAGGGTAAGGAAGAGGAGAGTTTGACTGCCGGTCGAACCTCAGATTCAGGAGGCAACGGACCGTTGCCAGTTTGGTTAGTATTGCTAACGCCCAGTCAAACTCGTTTCCAGTGAGAGTTGGACTCTGCCAAGGCTGTCCTTTGTCACCGATCCTGTTCATAATTTTTATGGACAGGATACCTAGCTGTAGCGAAGGATTGGAGGGTGTCATGTTTGGTGACCACAGGATCTCGTCTCTGCTGTTTGCGGATGATGTTGTCCTGTTGGCTTCATCAAGCAATGACCTGCAGGCCTTGCTGGAATGGTTTGCTACCGAGTGTAAAGCGGCTGGGATGAGAATCGGTACCTCCAAGTCAGAGTCCATGGTCCTCAGCCGGAAAAAGGTGCATTATCCTCTCAGGGTTGGAGACAAGCTCCTCCTCCAAGTGGAGGAGTTCAAGTATCTCGGGGTCTCATTCATGAGTGAGGGGAGATTGGAGCAGCCTCTGCAGTGATGCGGATGTTGTACCTGTCTGTTGTAGTGAAGAGGGAGCTGAGCTCTAAAGCAAAGCTGTCAATTTACTGGTCAATCTACGTTCCTACCCTCACCTATGGTCATTAGCTTTGAGTAATGACTGAAAGAATGAGATCATGGATACAAGCAGCTGAAATGAGCCTTCTCCGTAGGATTGCTGGACTCAACCTTAGAGATAGAGTGAGGAGCTCAGTCATCCGGGAGAGGCTCAGAGTGGAACCATTGCTCCTGCATATCGAAAGGAGCCAGTTGAGGTGGTTTGGGCATCTGTTTAGGATACCTCCTGGACGCCTCCCACTTCAGGTGTTTCGGCCATGTCTAACTGGGAGGAGACCCTGGGGCAAACCCAGGACACGCTTGAGAAACTAAGTCTCCCAGCTGGCCTGGGAATGTTTATGTATCCTCTCTGAAGAGCTGGAGAGGGAAGTTTGGGCTTCTTTGCTTGAGCTGCTGCCTCCGCGACCTGGACCTCCAGAAAAGCGGTAGAAGATGGATGCATGGTTCATGGCTTCAAGTACTTGTACTGCCTTTTAAAACCATGCTGACATTAAAGTGAATCAGGGATGGCAATTTTCCGCCGATCCGCGGATTTCCGCCGATTTTATAATCATCTATGTCATAATTTTGTACCTTTACCTTGTTCTCAACAAAGTTTGGAAGAAAAAAAAACATACGCGCTCGGCGCTTCCCCGAAGTCTCGCGATAACCCGGATGTACTCAAGCTACTGCTGTATTGTAAACAGCCCTGCGATTGGATAGTTGCAAACGATTGGACCAATCAAATGGCTCGTATGCTTTGTCAAAAATTCATTTCGGCTTGTTCTCAGGGATGTGATTTTTCCGGTAATTCACCGAATTCCGCTTTATTTTTATATTATATGTACGTTAAGTACGTTAGCGGCTTGTGGTCCATGAACGCACTTAAAGTGTGCCCTTTCAGCCAGAACCGGAAGTGGCGTATGCCAGGTAGAGAGCCATTAACTCTTTGTCGAACACGCTGTATTTACGCTCACTGTCGTGCAAAGACCTGCTTAAAAAAAAGGTGAGCGGCTTACTAAGCATAAGCAGCCGTTAATGTTGTAGCTCCCAGGTATCGTCGTTTCAGATGCTCATGCATCACTGTAGTGCTGCCATGATGGGAAAGGTCTGCCTTGCAAAGTCTGCATTTTACCTGTTTTGGTTTTTGGTTTTCTGTGAAATGTTCCCATACTACAGAGAGTTTGTTGACTTGTTTATTATCTTTGCCATGCTGTGCTCCTCTTCTTCGCTGGAAATTGTTCACGCATGCCAGACAACAGGTGCTACTGCTCGCAGCAGTTCCGGTTGTGCATTGCAGTTATAACTGAACATTTCTGCATATTTAAACGATTAGTCAACAATAAAAATCTTTGTCAACAAATTTTTGTTGACGTTATCGACAACATTATCTAATCGTTTCAGCCTTATGTAATCATTTTAACTTAAGGGTACTTATTTTAACTTTGAGTACACTTAAGCCACATTTCCACTATATAGTTCTGCGCTACTCTTTTCTTTTCTTTTTTACTTGTTTCTCCCGCGGCTGCGCCTCCATCACAACCGCGGAAAGCCGAGAATTGCTGGGGGTGGGCGGGATCGAGGTGGCGCTACACTGCTGACGTATAAAGGACGAGACTGACTCCTCAACAACACAGAAAAAAATAGCGGATTACGAGCGGAGGATTTCCACGGTTTTTAACACAATGAATGTCTTTAACGAGACAAGAGAATTTTACAGGAGAAGACGACGTGGATTGAGACAACACACGTTGGAGCAGGAGAGGAGAATAGCGGTTGCCCAGGAGGAATCTGAAGCAGCTGCATATGAAGCAGAGATCATTCAGAGATCATTTCATTTGTTCATTGTTCATGTGCATACATATGTCAAACGTGTTTTTTAAATAAAATGTTGTGCACTTTTAAACTACGTCGCCTCTGTTGTTCAAAACGGTTAAATGTTAACAGACGGTTAATTAAATGCTGAAACACCAGGGTAATTTAAAATTATGCAGAAGCTTAATCCTAAACCCCTTTAACTTACCAAATAATTTATAATATTATAAAAAAAAGCCAATCCAAATCTAGACCCATTTTGTATATTGTGTAATAATGATACACTGATGATAAACTGACTTCCCAAAAAAAGCAGCAGCTAGACAACGCACTTTTGGTTTGATGGAATTGCCAATTGACCTTGGAATTATATGTGGAAACTTGTTATACTTCCAGTTAACTTTAACTTACAAAATAATTAAAAATATTATAAAAAAGCCAATCCAAATCTAGGCCCATTTTTTGTATTGTGTATCATTTGAGTATCATTGTACAATCTATTGTTATTTATAAGGGTTATCTGTTCAGTGGTGGCTAATTACACACTAAAAGAACGTAGAAAATGACTGCAAAGAAAATGCTGCAGCTAGACAACTCACTTTTGATTTGATGGAATTGCCAATTGACCTTGAAATTATATGTGGAAACTTGTTATACTTCCAGTTAACTTTAACTTACCAAATAATTGATATTATAAAAAAAAGCCAATCCAAATCTAGGCCCATTGTGTATCATTTTTCCAATCTATTGTTATTTATAAGGGTTATCTGTTCAGTGGTGGCTAATTACACACGTAGAAATGACAAAAAAAAATATGCTGCAGCTAGACAACTCACTTTTGGTTTGATGGAATTGCCAATGAACCTAGAAATTTTATGATGAAACTTTTTTTAATCCTACTAAATACACTGACATTGTCACACTGCCAACACCAAATTATAATTTTCTTTTTCAAACCAAAGATCACTATGGATCTATTGAATCACAATCGCATAGGTTTATCATATACATGTCAACGTTTACAACATCGAAAATGTTATATTTGGGTTTACATGTATGGGTATTTTCGCTTTATATTATACTAGACTGCTTATAATTTATTGGAATTCTCAGAATTTGGAATGCCGATATAACATTCAATTCACATGTACTTACCTTTTACCCAATTCGACTTTCACCTTTATCAGTGTCTACTGCTGAATGTAAATTACACCTGTGCAACTGCTTACAATTTTACTTAAAAACTGTACCCAATGTAGAGCAATGGATACAGCAGTGGTAATATTTATTAAATTTAACAATAACAATTACATTACCATTAAAAATCTTGACACCTTTATGGCTGAACAGCAGGATTAGGGTCATATGAGGCAATGGAATGTGTATGTAATTATTCGCCTTTATCATCCAGTGTTATAATATACAAACCACACTTTTATCCAAAAGACTAACATTTTATTACATTACAAATATTCCCAAAACATGTTAACAAATGGGGAGCTTTCAGTACTTCGACCAGACTGCCAAAATGGTTTCGGAAGGCTCCGTGGAAGGAAGCCGTCTCTGTCAGCTCATCCCTTCTTAATGCGGCTAACTGCAGGTGTCTTTCACGCTGTTCGAGCATCCTTTCATGGATCCGCATCTCCTCAGCATGATTCTGGGCCATCAGTGATGCAAGGTCTGCAATGTTGCTGGACCTCTTCAGCTTGCCTATATGAAAGACAGAAGTCATTGTATTTAGATAACACCGGATCAAAACATGTCAGAAAAAATATTATGGAATTAAACTGTTGAAAGCCTGTGGTGGGATGCTTCGTTACTGTATTTAAGCTCCACTGTCATGTTGTTGCCCCGCAGTAGAGAAACTTCTGTGGTGATGTGGTTAGGCCCCCCCTTCATTTCAAAAAGGATTTCAGTCAAGCATTTTGATTTGAAGTCTGTACATGTGCTCCTTTTTTTTTGTGAAAATACAACAGTATTTCACCACCAACACACCTATAACACTGGGCCACTGTGGCTATGAACACCCCTGAATCTAGTATTTTTATAAACGTAGAAAGACATTTTAAATTCCTTGTTATGCGTCTATAGAAAACAATCACATATAAAAACAACCGGGTGGTAATTTTCAGTTTGTTGTGCCTTACCAGCACTTGACCGGGAGATGCCGGGGCAGTCCAGTGAGGCGGACCCAAGGGATTTGAAAACTGTGTATAGAAGGAAAAAAACACACAATAACGCTCACAAAGTGCAACATGTACCGCAAACACAAAACTTTTTAACCAGAATACAATAAGCTTACGTCAGCGTTTTGTTCACGTGAATACTGAAATAAAAGCGCGATTCTGCAGCTTGATGCCAGGTAGCAGCAAGGTACAGAGGTAGCTAGCTATTAGCGGGCTAGCCATCACCACAATTGCCCACAATCAAACAACTTTCTTTATTGCTAAAATAAAGTGCGCTTTTGACCGAAAGGCAAGAAGACGGACAATAACAAAACAACACTCACCGTCACCGTTTTCCAATTCCGTGGCCGTGTCGAGTCCAAATAGCAGGCCGGACACTTCCTGGTATATTTTTTCATTGCAAGTTGCCCCACCAACTCGCTCTGGATGTAGTCATCGGCTACGAGGGACAGAAAAGTCCGCACCTCCTCGTTTGTTCATGGAATAAACTTGCGCGTGGACATCGTTATATGAAAACACAATTTTGAATCCAGTCACCGCGGTTACTCGCTGAAATTACAAATGGCGGACGTGTAGCTTCAACAGAAAACTAACGGACGCGTTTGGTGACGTTACGCCCTGACCAATCAGCGTTTAGCAGTCGATTGACGTCAATTCACACCTCGCTTTTCGCTCGCTTGTACCCTGCCTCTGAAAAGACACGAAAATCGTAACGGTTAAACCGTGAGGACTTGGGTGGAAATGGCGAAAAACCGAAACAAGTAAAAAAAAGTAAAGCCCAGGCGATACTGGTGGAAATGGGGCTTTAGGCGGTTTAGTTTAATCTTTATTTGAAAGGGACATTACATACTAATGAACATTAATAGAAATGTAAGTGTGCCAGATTTAGCAGTACTGCTAATTTGCATCTGTAGTCCCCCGGCGAGTCACAAAAACACACAATCATACACGAAAAGAATATCTGCAATAAATTGTACAAAGTGGATATGCAAAAGTGCAAGAGTTAAGGTGCTACAAAACATTGAAATGTCACACAAGTGAAGTGCTGTGTATGCATACACACAAGCATGCACCCAAGCACCTCACAGCAACAACAAACAAGAGGTGGGGCATATGAGTGAGTATGCTGCAGAGCAACTACTAGTTATGCTCACCACTAGTTATACACCCAGATGCTCTTCTCCTCATCTCAGGCGATTTCAACCATGTTTCACTATCTCCCATTCTACCCACGTTCACCCAGTATGTCACATGCCACACTAGAGACAATAAAACACTGGATTTATTCTACGCAAACACTAAGGAGGCGTACACCTCATCACAACTCCCCCCACTCGGGAGATCGGATCACAACTTGGTTCATCTCCGGCCGGTGTACAAACCCCTAGTGCACAGACAACCTCCGGCCATGCACACTGTGGAGTTATGGTCTGAGGAGACAATGGACACTCTAAAG
Source organism: Pholidichthys leucotaenia (assembly GCA_020510985.1). NCBI lineage: Eukaryota > Metazoa > Chordata > Actinopteri > Cichliformes > Pholidichthyidae > Pholidichthys > Pholidichthys leucotaenia. The sequence continues at coordinate 215,079,736 of CM035848.1, forward strand.
GACTGTTCTGAAGCCACCGCCTGGAAGCAGCTCTGCGATCCACATGGTGAGGACATCGATGGCCTCATTCACACCTTCACGGGCTACCTCAGCTTCTGTGTGGACAAATCCGTTCCCACCAAGACCATACGGCGTCACTCAAACAACAAACCCTGGATCAACCCTGAGATAAAAACACTTCTGAGAGAGAAGAGGAAGATCTTCAGGTCGGGGAACAGGGAGATGCTGAAGTCCGTACAGAGGGAGCTGAGGAGAAAGATCAGAGAAGGCAAGGACAGCTTCAGGAAGAAGATGGAGGACAAGCTGCAACAGAGCGACATCAGCGGGGTCTGGAGAAACCTCAAAACCATCTCGGGGCTCCAGAATACCTCCCCCCAGGCCACGGGGGGCAGGGAGTGGGCGAACAACCTGAATCTGTTTTTCAATAGATTTGACCAACCGCCCTCCCCCCTGTCTGCACAACAACCACTGCTGCCTCTAAAGAAATCAAGTCCTGCTGCCCACTCCCCACTCCACCAACACCCCCTCACTCCCAACACACAGCCCCCCATCCTGACCCTGACCGAGACCCAGGTGAGGACGGAGCTGAGGAAGATCAAAGCGAGGAAGGCGCCGGGACCGGACGGCATCAGCGCAAAGCTCCTCAAGTCCTGTGCAGACCAGCTGTGTGGGATTGTGACGTATATCTTAAACATGAGCCTGAAACTGGGGAGGGTACCACAGCTGTGGAAAACATCTTGTGTGGTACCTGTACCAAAAACTTCCCACCCCAAAGACCTGAACAGCTACAGACCGGTGGCCTTGACGTCCCACTTGATGAAGACCCTGAAGAGACTGCTCCTTGCTCACCTCCGCCCCCTGGTGGAACCAGCGATGGATCCACTCCAGTTCGCCTACCAGCATGGCATTGGGGTGGAGGATGCGGTGATCTTCCTCCTTCACCGTTCTCTGTCCCACCTGGAGAAGCCCGGGAATGTGGTGAGGATCATGTTCTTTGACTTCTCCAGTGCTTTCAACACCATCCAACCGATGATCCTGAAGGACAAGCTGCTGCGAGCAGGGGTGGACCAGCACCTGTCATCATGGATCCTGGACTACCTCACGAACCGGCCTCAGTTTGTGAGAACCCGGGACTGTGTGTCCGACACGATCATCAGTAGCACGGGGGCCCCCCAGGGAACGGTGCTGGCTCCCTTCCTGTTCGCTCTTTATACTGCAGACTTCTCACAACACAACACACTGCCATCTACAGAAGTTCTCTGATGACTCTGCGATCGTTGGCCTCATCTCCAATGGAGATGAAGCTGAGTACAGAGGGCTTATCCAGGACTTTGTGGACTGGTGCCATCGGAACTGCCTCCAGATCAACGCGAGGAAAACTAAGGAGCTGGTGGTGGACTGCCGCAGGCATGGGCAGCCCCTCACAGCACCAGTAAATATACAGGGAACAGACATCGAGATGGTGACATCCTATAAGTACCTGGGTGTTCATCTGAACAATAAACTAGACTGGTCACACAATACTGACGCACTCTACAAGAAGGGACAGCGCAGGCTGTTCCTGCTGAGGAGACTCAGGTCTTTTGGTGTACAAGGGGCGCTGCTGAAGTCATTCTATGACACGGTGGTGGCATCAGCCATCACTTTTGGAGTGGTCTGCTGGGGCAGTGGCATTACTGCAGCCGATAGGAAGAGACTGAACAAACTGATTAAGAAAGCTAGCTCTGTCCTGGGGCAGCGCCTTGATCCGATGGAGGAGATAGGAGAGAGAAGGACGGTGGCTAAACTGTCATCTCTGCTGGAGTCCGAGTTCCACCCTATGCAGGACATACTGGATGCACTGAGGAGCTCATTTAGCAGCAGACTACATCATCCCAGGTGCACAACCGAGAGGTTTCGTAGGTCCTTCCTACCAACGGCTGTCAGACTGTACAACCTAAGCAGGGCTGCTCGCAGAGATAGCAAAAAGACATAACAAACTAATAGTTTTTTGAATGCAAAAGATGCAATAGACTTACACAATGGTCCCCTCCGGCATACAACTAGGAACATACCGGTCGCTATGGAGGGTGAGAATATGTATGGGCACATAATCATACCATGTAGGATAACTAAGTAGACGGTTATGCTGTTTCATCCCATCTAGCAACAATGCTCTGCACTGTGTGTGTTTATATATTTACATATTTATTCCATCTAGCTACAATGCTCCGCACTGTTTTTATATATCTACATATTATTCCATCTAGCTACATTGCTCCGCACTGTGTGTGTTTATATACTTGCATATTTATTCCACCTAGCTGCAATGCTCCGTACTGTGGGTGTTTATATATTTACATATTTATTCCATCTAGCTACAATGCTCTGCACTGTGTGTTCATATACTCATATATTTATTCCATCCAGCTACAATGCTCTGCACTGTGTGTCTGTGTGTGTGTGTGTGTATATATTTATTTTATAGTAATATGTACATATGTATATTAGCCGCTCTTGCTTGCTTGTTTTTTTTCTTGCCTTCTGATTGTTGCTCTGAGTGTTGCTATCCCTGTGCTGTTGCAATCCTGGAATTTCCCCGTTGTGGGACTAATAAAGGCTTATCTTATCTTATCTTATGGGTACAGTTTTAGTTGTTTCAAAGCCAATGTTTACAATGAGTCTTAAGTGTTTAGTGTGGTACGTTCTCTGATTGCAAGTGGTATATTATTCCAGGTCTTGGTGCCCCTCACAGATAGCACAAATGTGGTGCATCTATGGGGAACCTCAATCTCCTCTAGTGATTGCTCTTGTGGTTGTACCAGTGACAGTCTTCATTTTAACATTTTCCTGGGAAAGGGGGTGAATAGCTATTTGATATTTTATAAATTGAACAGACAACTTTGAGAGTTTAATTTTCGAAAGACAGAAAATTGTATGTGGGATCTTTATCAAAGATTTGTATGGCTTTTTTGTATAACGATTCAATGGGTTTGATTATTGTTACACCAGTGAGAGACTAGTTTGTAAAACAGTAATGGATGTGTGAAAAGATCATCTTAGGCTGTAAGGCTCTCAGGATGGGTTTATAGTGTTCCTCATTACCAAAGAGAATTTACTTCCACTTTGGAAAGCTGTGAATTTGTTTTTGCATGATTATTAAATTTAATATTTTTTGTTGTTGTTGTTCTTTTGTGTGGATGATACCAGTAGAACTGAGTACGAATGCACCTTGACGGATGGCTTTTTTTTTTTTTCCCCCAAAGCTTTCTGCTAAAGCTCAGGATCTAATGCCACAAGATGACATTCATGCCATTTTATGAAATCTTTTTTTTCCCTTCAAGTCTATTGCCTTGTTTTATCACACACAGGCCACAGATTGGTATTAAGTTGTTTGTCAGTGACAGTTTGGTTGATGTGTAATGGACAGCATTGACATTTCTATTGGAATCTAATAGAGATGTAATCTCTAATTTCGTTTTACTGTACATGATTGGTTGTACGGTTGAATGACAATAAGGGTGAAAGAGAAAGAGAATTGGGGCGTGAATCTTTAGACGCCCCCCAATTCGCTTCAGAATCAATTCATATCTGAATCAGTTCTTGATACATTTTTTCCCCCTCCTACAGCGTAGCCCTTTAAGTCACTATTATACAAATGTTAGACTTCTAATGAAAAATAGAAGTAGTTCCACCTGCTGTCTTTGATGGTTCAGTGCTTTGGTTTAGTCGCAGCTGTGCAGGTCGGGCATCCCCCTTCACCATCAGCCTGGATTCATGGTAGCCGAACAAAAAAAACATGCAGGCTGTGCACTGCGGTTGCGTACGCAGGGCTGTAGGCTTCAGGCACTGAAGCTGTCTACCACACAGTCAAGTTTCATGCACATGCATTTGAATGTAATCTATGGTCCATATGTCCACATAGTATGACAGCAATGCTCCAGCAAACTAAAATGAGAAGTTTTTGTGTGTCGCCATAGACTGGCCAGCTGGTACAGTTCTGTGTTTGAGTTCCACTTTTTTTGTTCTGTCGTTTAAGAATCGAAATATTGACATTTGTGCATTAATTTGGAATCTTTCACATCTGCATTGCGATGCATTGTAAAAATTTTCCCCACCCTTAATTGAAATGCAATATATTTGCGAAACTATGAAATTGAGTAGAGATGTTTTAAATGAGCAAGACACAGACACTACTACATAGACATACACATGTATATCTTTCTATATGTTGGGACAGCATGTTTGAGTAAAAAAGGGAAATGCTGAGGAGCAAATGTTGGACCTTAGTTTAAAAGATGTCGAGGTTAATCAGATCATGATCTGCTCTTTCCACTCAGACTATGATTGAAGCCCATGTGGATGTGAAGACCACAGATGGGTATCTCCTGCGTCTTTTTTGTGTGGGTTTCACAAAGAAGCGCACCAACCAGGTCAGAAAGACTTCATACGCCCAGCACCAGCAGGTCCGGCAGATTCGCAAGAAGATGATGGAGATTATGACCCGTGAGGTTCAGACCAATGACCTGAAGGAGGTGGTCAATAAGCTGTAAGTCACGCACTTGCTTCTGTTTGTGAATAAAGATTGATTAGTTCAAAGAAGACAAGTATTGAAATGGAATATAATACACTACTCACAAAAAAGTTACGGATATTCAGCTTGCGGATGAAATTTCAGGATGCACCTAAAATGCACTATAACCATTGCAGATGAACTTAGTTTGACCTCCTCTAACCTTTTGAATGCACATGTCCAACTGTTCAATGTTTCAGTACTTTTTGCATAAATTGCTGTTCTTCAACAAGGTACTTAACGCCAAAATTCACAACAGATGTTTGATCCATGAATTGACCAATAAATTTTCTGGTTCAATTAGAATTGGTATTTAAGCAGTCCTCTTCATCATGCTGTTCACATTTTGACATCATGAGACCAAGACTACACCTAACAATTGATGAACAGTACTTCACCTTTGTGAGACTTCAAACAGGATGTTCTCAGAGGGAAGTGGCCACTGAGCATAGAGTGTCGGTGTCATCAGCAGGTTGCAACAGATAGACTGGAAGAGTCACTGAAAGGCATAGAAGTGGATGTCCTTTGGCCACATACCATGCTGATGACTGCTTCATTGTGAACAGTGCTCTGCAGAACCGGATGCACATTTAAGGGAGGTGAGAGGCACCCAAGTGTCAAGTCAGACCATTTGAAACCATTTACATCAGTGTGATCTGCGTGCTAGATGACCTGCAAGGGTATTTGACCACACCATCAGGCACAAGCATCATCGTCTTGAATGGGCCAGAGAGCATTTACGCTGGACAAGGGACCAGTGGGCCTCAGTGCTGTTCTGATGAAAATCGACTCATGTTGAGCAGAAATGATGGCCGCCAACGCTGTTGGAGACGTCAAGGAGAGCGCTATGCGTCAGCCACTGTTGTCACCAGACGAGCCTTTGGTGGTGGTGCAGTCTGGGCAGGTGTGTCTAGTCAATACAGAACTGCCCTACACCTTGTGAATCGTACAGTGACAAGCTGATACAACCTGAATAACATCATTAATCCGTCATTGTACTCCTGCATGAACAACACAGGCCTAATTTAATTTTCATGGACTACAATGCTCCAGCTTATTGAGGTCACATCATTAGGGGACAGCTGCTCAAGGCTGGGGTACCTCAAATGTAGTGGCCTGCACGTACTTCAGACCTAGCTGAGTTGCTGTGTAGAGGCTCGTAACCCTGCACCCCACAACCTCAATGACCTGAGAGCCGCCCTTCAAGAAGAGTGGAATGCCATGCCTCAGCAGACAATAAGTTCATTCGTGAACAGCAGGAGACGTCGTTGTCAAGCTGTAATTGATGCTGAAGGGCACATGAGAAGTTATTGAGACATTGACATTTTTTTGTTGTGGTATACCCACCACTGTTGCTGGCTTTTGTTTCAATAAATTCTTTGAGATGAGGAAATCACCATTGCATGCTTCTACTTAAATGCCCTACTTTCATGTTATAATAGCTCTGTAGCTTGAACTTCTTACATTTTCCATAAATTTCACCCGAAAGCCAAATACCCCTAACTTTTTGAGTAGTGTGTATTGGGTTCTTGATTGTGTTCATTGTGCTAATGGTGTCAGTATTGGTGAATCTTGGCACATTAATTCAGTTTAGTCCATGTGTTTTATGTTGCCCATTTTTTTTAGCCCAGCATTGTGCTTACCCTATACCTTAATTTGTTCTACTTGTAATTTATTTCAGGATCCCTGACAGTGTTGGCAAGGACATTGAGAAGGCCTGCCAGTCCATCTACCCTCTTCACGATGTCTACGTTCGCAAGGTCAAGATGCTTAAGAAGCCCAAGTTTGAGTGTAAGTTAATAAGCAGTATTGTTGTGCATATTGGTTACAATATTTCTATTCCTGGGAACACATGATGAAAAACTGTTTCGGTCCCATATGATCTCCTGATTACTTTAATTTGATGAGCTGATGTTCCCTTAATTGGCAGTTTGTGTGTAAAAAGTCAACATATGAACTTGGTGAGCTGTTACTACTATATGCATTTAAGCCTAAAGGGCTTTAACTCATCTTTTTAAAATCATACTAAGTAAAGTTTCTGCTGTGTTGCAGTGGGCAAACTGATGGAGCTCCACGGTGAGGGTGGTGCCAGCAGTGCTACAAAGGCAGCTGGTGATGACACTGGAGCCAAGGTGGAGCGGGCTGATGGCTATGAGCCCCCCATTCAGGAGACTGTGTAAAACCATCTTTGTTGAATAAAAACTGTAAATGGCCAAGAATGTGTACCATTTTCTTTCAGTGGGATAATAAATTCTCTGTACAGTGATGGGCAAAGTGGCATCTTACATCAACCATTAAAACAAACCCAATAGCCTTGCAGAAATTAACATGGGTTTAGTGTAATTTAAGACTAGAGGCCTGTATTGGTTTAATAACTTCAGATCTTACTGGACTTTAGTAATGGTCAAAAGCTTCAATCTGCTGAGATTATCAACATTCCAATAACAGAATTGAACTAAGGCATGTTTATTGGGAAGCCTATTAACTTGAACAGGGCTGCTTTTTGGTTTCACTTGGATAATATTGAAAATTTGTGATTCTGAGTTGAAAAATGTTGCTGGTGTAAGCATGGTGGCGTTTGTTAGGTTTGGTTTACATGGATATTTATCCCTCAAGTGCACTTACTACTGGAATACCACCAAAATCAAATCTTAGTGAATGAGTGTCAACCCAACATAGAAGTAATTTTCCAGTGGACTGTCTTTAAAAAAAAAAAAAAAAAAAATCCCACAAGTGATATTTTGCAGTAAAATACATCAATAATGATATTGTGATTAAAGAAACATGAAAACTTTTACTTTAAAGGACTAAGCGGTTAAGATGGATGTTTCCCCAAATCATCAGTTTTTGACAAGATGAATGTCAATGCCTGAGTGGCCCTAGTTCACCTGCAACAGCACCATTAGGGCGTCTCAATATCATGATTCAGTAATTCAAAGAGGGAAGTCATGAAATTTATAGTCATTGAAATGGTTCACTCTGTGATATAAAAAATGTGAAACATCAACTTTTTTTTTAATTAACTTGAAAATATTTAGATGCAGTAATATGCTAGCCAGCATGTCCATGGGGGCCCCACTCTAGGTTAAATCTGGGCTGTCTTATGGGTCCCATGTGGGTTTGTCCATGTTGGGCCCCATCTGTGTTTGCCCACATAGACTTTACCTGTGGTGCAGGTGAGCGGGTAATCTGCTTACCTGCTTTAAACCCATCTGGGCCCACATGGGTTTAATGCAGGTGAGCAAGTTTCAGTAACACTTGCACCATAGCCAGAATTGCAAATTTATGAGAAAAAATTTAGGAGGAAAAAAGTTAAAAACAAGAAAAATTTTGCAAATTTAAGAGTCACCAATTTGAGGGAAAAAATGGAAAGTTGCAAATGAGTAAATAATGTGAAAATTTACCAGAAAGTTACAAATTTGAGGGAAAAAAGTGCAAATTTACAGTAAAGTTGGAACGTTTTAGAAAGTTCCAAATTTACAAGGAAAAAATTTAGAGGATTGCAGTAAGTGACAAATTAACGGAAGTCAAATTACAAGAAAAGATAAGATAAGCCTTTATTAGTCCCACAATGGGGAAATTCCAGGATTGCAACAGCACAGGGACAGCAACACTCAGAGCAACAATCAGAAGGCAAGAAAAAACAACATCTAGCAAACATATGTCCATATTACTATAAATGTATATATATAGACACACAGTGCAGAGCATTATGGCTGGTGGATGTGCAGCAGAAAGTCTAAGCTCTCTCTCCGCGGATGCAGCGGGCCAGCTGGAAGTCTTTGGGCATGATGGTGACCCCCTTAGCGAAGAAGAGACCACCAGGTGGGTCTCGCTGGTCTCCTGCAGAGCCATGACGGCGAAACTCAGGAAACGCAGGACGGTCTTGAAGTCCTGAGCGATCTCCCTCACCAGGCGCTGGACGGGCAGCTTACGGATGAGCAGCTCCGTGGATTTCTGGTAGCGACGGATCTCTCTGAGCCACGGACCTGTGACGGCGAGGAGAAAAGCCAGCAAATTTACAAGAAAAACATGAAAGTTGCAAATTTACAAGGAAAAAAAATTGAGAAAGTTGTACATTTACAGTAAAAAAAAGTTGCAAATTTATGAGTTTAAATTTTTAAATGTTATCAAATTTATGAGAAATTGAAATTGGGCGTAGTCCATGGAGGCAAACGGCCAACGTGGAGCCCGTGGGCAAACTCACATGGGACGCATGAGACAGCCCAGCTTCAACCTTTGATGGGGTGCACGTGGACATTCTAGCTGGGATGTAGCTTTACTATTCCTGGTAGGAACATTGGAAATAGAACTGTTTTAAGCTGGGTTCACACTATAACGTTTGGACCGACTTTCTGACATTTTGAGAAATCAGTCCAAACACTGGTGAAATTACATTAGTGAGCGCACACCAACTTTTACGAACTTTTGTTTGCATTTGCCAGCGTTGTCAAACTTTAACCAATTTAGGCTAGCGTATGTGTAGCAGTTGCCAACTTAGGTTAACTTAAGCTAATACTCAGTACAGTTCAGTTGACAGCGTCAGGCAGCGCTCATATAAAGATCAGCGTTTGTGGAGGCTTCCTGCCATCCTGGACCTACTTTTTTGGGATGGATTCATACTGGACCAACTTTTACTAGCATTTTGGCAAACGTCTGGCTCTGCTGGCAAAAGTTGGTGTTTGTTGGCAAACACTGGCGAAAGTTGTATTGAAAATTTTCAGCATGCTGAAAATTTGCTGATTGGAAATAAATGTTGGTGAAAGTTGCGCTTAATTTGTAATAGTTCCTGAGCGCTGGGCTAAATTATGCAGAGTTTGCCTAAGTCAGCCTAAGATAAGCTTCACTGGCAAACGCTGACTGAAATGCTGGTGAAAACAATGGTTTTAGATCGAAACCTGGTTCAGACATGCAGAAATAAAAGAAACAGAAGGGGGAGTAAAAAAAACTTGACAATGTAGAGTATTTGGTGATAATATGGTGTATGACAATTTTTTTTAAATATGCGATATTATGGACATTTGTGGGTTTGTTTGCAGGTGATGGGTGTGGTTTGGTGGGTGGTTACGTGTCTTTGCAGTGTTATTTTTCTACTGCCAGGCTGTGCTGTTGCACAAACGTCTTACCAGTAAGGATTATGGTTGCCTTGGAAACAGCCGGTGTTTTTTTTTTTTTTTTTTGCTATCTGAAAAAACATTTCCTTGGTCCATAGAATAAAGGTTTTTCGTGAAATTTTCAGTCAGTCTGTCTACTCTCTGCCTGCTACATACATATCCACCTTGTTCCTAGCCTGCATGATGCCTTGTGTGAATTATGGACGCAACTTCCAGTACTAGTTTAGAACGTTTGGCTGTCACTGAAATGGGACACTTTCCCTTGTTTAAAAAACAATGACTTTGGCATCAAAAATGCAGGAACATGGCCTTTTGCACCTCAAAAAGAGTATTCATATCAATTCCCACGACTATTGAGGGATAGGAAGATGACTTTAAAAAGTGGCCTCGAAGACAGTAGCTTCGTTAGTTAGCTCTGCTGCTAAGATGCTAACACTAAACAAAAACGCTGAGATATATCAATGTCTTCACTGCAATAAAGTCAGATGCATTTTGTTAAAAGATGCTGGTCATAATCAGATTTACTTTAGAGTAGACGTAGACTCCAGTCAGAGCTACAAAGAACCACAACACCGTGCTTGGGTGTTTCAGTGTCGGGGTAAATACAGCAGGGATGGCAACAGGAAATTCTGATTTCAGCTGAAATCTAATTTGGTCGATTGACTTATGGGGGGGCTGGGGGACACATCCCCCCTGAAGCTGAGAGGTTTTCAGTAAAACAAGTAATTTAGACTGGAAAAAATGATAAAAAAAAAAAATGAAATACTAGACTTGGATAAATCATTAAATTTAATGAAAAGTTAACTTACTTTTTCTTCAATGTTGTCTCACTGTCTTTAGTCCAACATATTTAACAGTTCTGTAAGAGTTTATTACACTATTTACACTGGTCACCAAGTCACTTCTAATGTGAAACTTTCTTCCTTTTGGCAGCAAGCTGTGTCAGTCTCTGAACTTTGAACTTCATCTCCTTTTCTGGTTTCTTCAGAAACTGTCCGAGTGTTTCTGTTACCTCGTCGAACTTTGAGCCAATTTTCACCTTTACCATCACTTTTCTCTCAAGCCAATTCCATCGGAACTTATTTTTGACACTTTTGTCTATTTCTAGCACTGATGACTCCTGATCCTTCGATAAAAATCTCATAATTCCACTTGGAATTCTGAGCTTTCGTATTGCTTTCAACACGAACCAGGATGTGATTTAGGGTTGGGGAAATTATCTGAAAATTTAGTAGGGGGTCTGGAGGACACAGTCCCCCAGCGGGGTCCGGGGCAGAGCCCCGGTGGGGGGGGGACAAAGCCCCCCGAAGCGCCTGGGTTTTTCTGATTTTTAAGTACCAGAACTGTGCTTAAATGACATAAAACAAACAGCTGAATGCCACTTATTACTGTATAATATTGACTTATGTTCCAAGAAGATAGCATTCCTAAAATATTCCAACAAGCATTATCCATCACATGCTTTAACACTTGATCAAATCAAAATCAGTTAATTTTATCTATTCCATAATAGAAATAAAATTCATTCATACCATTACTTTTTATAATTTCAGCATTCATTTCAGCTCACCAGTTTCAATCTCCATTGAGTCTTGAGCAGTTCATTTTGCACAATCACTGATGTAGCCAAGTCTTAGAAATATTCAAAAGTTGAGTCAATGTCCACTGTGCACTGTCAATTTCCAACTGTTTGGAATCATAAAAGTAATGTAACTAAATTGTTTTGCTATTTTTTTCTCCTCAACATCAATGTCAGGGCGCTGCGGGAGTTTTGGGGGATGGTTAACTTTTATAACCTTTTTCTCCCCCGCGCAGCCCAGCTCATATAACCGTTGTACACCGCCAGTAACAGAGAGTTAATGGCGCTCCACCTGGCCATACGCCACTTCCAGTTCTGGCTGAAAGGGCGCACCTTCACTGCATTCGTGGACCACAAGCCGTTAACGTACTTAACGTACTTTACCTTCCTGGAAGATAAAAAAAAAAAAAAAAAAAAAAGCGGAATTAGGCGAATTAGCGGAAAAATCACATCCCTGAGAACACGCCGCCATGAATTTTTGACAAAGCATACAACGAGCCATTTGATTGGTTGAATCGTTTGCAACTATCCAATCGCAGGGCTGTTTACAATACAGCAGTAGCTTCAGTACAAAACATCTGGGTTATCCTGGGAGACTTGACCCGGGGAAGCGCCGGGCGCTTATGTAATCGTGTTGATTTTCGCTAAAATCGGTAACAATAAGGTACCTTACCCCCCCTAAAATTTTCTCAACGGATTTAGACGATTCACAGAAATGATCAATTTGAAGATAAATCGGCGGAAATCCGCGGATCGGCGGAAAATTGCCATCCCTGATACAGACAGCTGTTGCTGTTTGTATTACCCCCAAATTAAAATGCTCATGCTGCTGTCATGCCATGAATGCTTGTTATTTAACTTTGTGGAGGATTTAAGCAGACGAGATACAAGCTGATGACACAGAAGTTTATTTCTCCAACACAGAACAGACTGACTCTGAGTGCCAAAGGAATCTGCTTTATACATTTTCTTCCCGCCACTGGCACTTAAGGTAAACACATTAACATACCAGTTACAAAGTGTGAACACACATCAACGTACACATGAACATACACATCACAGAGCAAGCCTTAGTACAATACAATGCTCCTGCATCCTCAGGTGTGAGCCTGGCACAGTGGGGGCGAAAGGCACAACTTTATTTACTTCATACCCGTTATGTATGGAAATGACATGCTGCTGGAACCCTCGTCCAAGGTGCTGCACTGCCTCTGCGCCAAACTGTTGCTGTCTCCCGGGACTCCCAGCGTCGCTCACCGACCCAGGCACTTTGCTGCTGCAGCCAGCACCCTCGTCCAAGGCACTCCGCTGCTCTGCCTCTGCTCCCGGCTGTCGCTGCTGCTTCCCGGAACTTCCAGCTTGCTTGCTCCTGCTGCCCGGACTCCAGCTTCAGGGAAGACTCCGTTCGCTGCTCTCCCTCTGCTGTTGCTGCTCACTGCGCCGTCAACACCAGCGCTACAGTCACACACCGTGCTGAGCTCTTCGGCTGGCTCGCCGTCTTCGGTAACCAGGTGCTCCCCAACTCGTAGCGCCGGTTCTGTGTCGAAGTCCAGCTTGTAGCTTGATTTTGGCGTGCACTTAGCTTCGTGGCTAACTTCCCCATAGTCACTGACTGAGCTGCTAGCTTCTCCAAGCTAGCTAGCTTCTTTTGGCACCAACAGCTCTTCTACCCACAGCTGCGTGGTCCTTGTATTTTTGGCGAAATATTCAGCCAGCTGCCCGACAGCATCCACATAGGACCCCGTCTCTCCCAACGTGCAGAGAATTCTCCGACCTTCCACACCGAAATGATGGGCTAGAAGTGCTCGTCTTCGTACTCCGTCGAATCTACTTAAGCCCAGCACTGCGATGTCACTGTCCAACATGGCCACCCATTTCGGCCACAGGATCGCTGGCTCTCCCGGGTACTCCAGAAACGGTAATAAGGGTGGAGGTAGCCTGTACATCCCCATAGTTTTCTCTAGTCACCAAAATGTTATGTTGTGGAGAATGTGGAAATGACGAGGCTGAGTTTATCTCACAAGTCAGGTTTATTCCATTCTCCAACATCAAAAACAGAAAGAGAAATAAACCCCCAGACATTCGTCACTTTATACCCCAGGACATCAAAGCACACAGTCACATTGTATTTTAATCCCAAGTCACAATGCGTCTTCTTCCAGGTCTTCTCGCCTCCACCTAAAGTCACTGGTGGTCAGGAAATCCCTCAAGGCCATCTCTTTGCATACAAAAGGCCACATTTCACATCCTCCTGTTATCTCCTAGGAGGCTCAGTCCTTTTGTTCCTCTGAGACGTGAAGCATACAGTAAGCATACAGTAATATACATGTGAAGCATATGAAACTAACTAACTAACTAACTAACCTGCACTTATATAGCGCTTTTCTAGTCACAAAGACCACTCAAAGCGCTTTCATTAATACTAACCCTCTATTCTAAGGGCCTATAGGAAACAGATATCTAGGGACAATTTAGAACAGCCAATTAACCTAACATGCATGTTTTTGGCATGTGGGAGGAAACCGGAGAAATCCCGGAGTAAACCCACGCAACACGGGGAGAACATGCAAACTCCACACAGATCACTGTTGGTCGGGGGCTGGGATCGAACCCACGATCCCACGATCCCCACAATCCCCCGGCCAAGGGTAAACTGTGCTGCCGCAGTGCTAACCACTGCGCCACCGTGCAGCCGTGCACCGTGCAACATCAACAAGTAGTCCATAGCACACACAAAATCAGCACCCAAGATGGGGACTGAACATGCAACTCCCACAAAATCCCACTGGTAATTGCGTCCATGTAAACATACGGTCATCGTCCTTTATCCAAACGTCCTGGTGCGGGATCCGTTTGCAGCCGTTAAAGACGGGCCACAGCCTTCTGCCAGCCTGTCTGTGCTGACTGGCAAAATGAGGCTCTTCTGGGAGCCAGAGTCTACCAAAAAACGTCTCCCTGAACGTGTGTCCTTGATGAAAAGCAGCTTCTCCCTGTCACCAGCGGTCACAGCTGCTACTGACCGCTGGCTGTCCCGTTTCCTGGCTTCTTGAAGTGGCACAGCAGCAGACAACGTTGTACTTCCTTGCCAAAACGGCGGTGATAAAAACACAGTGTCCTGGTCCTTTTTCTCCGGGTGGCGGTCCCGGCTATGACCATTGGCTCCTTGACCTCGCTGGACTCTGCCGGAGATCCCAGTCTCACTGTCTGAACGCTGAAAGCCTTGTTTGCCAGGATGATGCGATTTGCCTCCCCTGCCAGCGCGCAGTAGTTCCTGGCCGCCAGCAGCGGTAAATTATCAAGAATCGCTCTCGTAGAAGCCAGTAGGTTTCTGAGGAAGAAGTGTGCGAAAAGGAAAGCTCTGCTGTCCATGCCCATCAATGCAAGCATGCTCTCTATCAGGTCCACAGCCGATCTGTCTCCTAGCTTCGAGTGGGTGAGGAGTTTTTCTGCCCTTTCTGCATCTGAAAGAGTATAACAGCGCAGCAGCAGTCGCTTGAGAGTGCCGTATTTTCGTTGGGCTGGCGGGGCTCGGAGTAGACTCATAGCGCGCTGCATGGCGCATGCGTTCAGCAATGCCACCACGTGATGGTACTTTGTGTCATCTGCCATGACTCCGCAAAAGGCGAACTTGGCTTCCACATGAATAAACCAAGTGGCTGGGTTGTGAAGCCAAATGTCTGGGAGTCTGACTGCAATGGCGCATGCAGTGGTGGGAGACTCCAGTGGGAGGGCCTCCGTGGTGGTGCTCGGTCCTTTTTCCATTTCACGTCTCTAGGTCACCAATGTGGAGGATGTAAGCAGACGAGACACGAACTGATGACAGAAGTTTATTTCTCCTCCAACATGGAACGGACTCTGTGAGTGCCAAAGCGATCTGCTTTATACATTTTCTTCCCGCCACTGGCACTCAGGGTAAACACATTAACATACCAGTTTCAAAGCGTGAACACACATCAACATACACGTTACAGAGCAAGGCTTAGTACAGTACATTTGCGCCCCTGCATCCTCAGGTGTGAGCCTGGGACAGAGGGGGTGAAAGGCACATCTTTATTTACTTCATACCCCCCCAGTGCTCTGGCGCCCTTGGCTGGCACCCCCAACACCCAAAGTACTGGGTGGAGGGTCATCTCCTTTGTGTCACCACAACTTAACACATACAGACCTTTTCTGACAATTGTTCAAAATTTTATTGAGCTATATTTTGTGATAATTTAAAAATTAATGCATGCTGAAACTGCTAAATATCAAGCCCATATTGTTCCAAGGCAGTGCAACGAATGCAAGAAAACCCCAAAAAACTATTTGATATCTTTCTTAAATCATTAAGCCTTGGGAAGCAAACTTACTATTTTTACCTCTGCCAAGGAGGTAATGTTTTTACCGGGGTTTGCCTGTCTGTCTGTTACCAACATAACTCGAAAAGTTATGAACGGATTTTGATGAAATTTTCAGGAAAGGTGTGTAATGCCACGGGGAGCAGATGATTAGATTTTGTTGATGATCTGAGAGTGCATACCTCCACCAAGGGCTTTGTTTGTATTTGTACAGCAGGATTACACAAAAACTTCTGGATGGATTTGGATGAAATTTTCACCAGAGGTGGTTCTTGGGCTAGAGAGGAACCCATTATATTTTGGTGATGATCTGAGAATGCATACCTCAGCTAAGGCTCTTATCTTCTCACAGTGTGTTAGCAACAATACTCCAAAACTGATGGACAGACTTTGATGCCATTTTCACCACAAGTGGCTATAGGCCTACACACAAACCCATTACATTTTGAAGGTGATCCATGACAAACGGAAGGAGCCTTGGCGGAGGTATGCGCTCTGAGTGCTTTTCTAGTTTATTATTTTACTTCATGCAGCCTTGCATCTGGTGACATACACTACCGTTCAAAAGTTTGGGGTCACCCAGACAATTATTTTGTGTTTTCCATGAAAAGTCACACTTATTTACCACCATGAGTTGTAAAATGAATAGAAAATATAGTCAAGACATTGACAAGGTTAGAAATAATGATTTGTATTTGAAATAATAATTTTTTCCTTCAAACTTTGCTTTCGTCAAAGAATCCTCCATTTGCAGCAATTACAGCATTGCAGACCTAACATGATTTCACAAGGGTTTTCTAATCATCCATTAGCCTTCTGACGCAATGAGCAAACACATTGTACCATTAGAACACTGGAGTGATAGTTGCTGGAAATGGGCCTCTATGCACCTATCTAGATATTGCACCAAAAACCAGACATTTGCAGCTATAATAGTCATTTACCACATTAGCAATGTATAGAGTGTATTTCTGATTAGTTTAAAGTTATCTTCATTGGAAAAAAAGTGCTTTTCTTTCAAAAATAAGGAAATTTCTAAGTGACCCCAAACTTTTGAACGGTAGTGTATATGACGCATATACATTTGTGTTCAAAATAATAGCAGTGTGTTGAAAAATGTGAATAAATGTCAAAATTCTTCAAATAAATTGTATTTTAATGAACACAAATGCATTGGGGACACTGCACATTCTATTTCAAAGCAAGAAAATTGGAAAAAGTAATTGAATTTGATAATATTTTACAGAAAGTCAAGAAATATAATGTTCAAAAAAATAGCAGTGTTGACATCTGTCTTTAGTGTGTTTGGGGTCATTGTCTTGTTGAAACACCCATTTCAAAGGCATTTCCTCTTCAGCATACGGCAACATGACTTCTTCCAGTATTCTGATGTACTCAAACTGATCCATGATCCCTGGTATGCGATAAATAGGACCACCACCATCGTACGAGAAACATCCCCATATCATGATGCTTGCACCACCATGCTTCACTGTCTTCACTGTGTACTGTGGCTGGAATTCAGTGTTTGCAGGACGTCTGACAAACTGTCTGCGGCCCTTAGACCCAAAAAGAACAATCTTACTCTCATCAGTCCACAAAATATTATGCCATTTCTTTTTAGGCCAGTCAACGCAAATTGTAACCGCTTCAGCACGTCTTTTTTTTTAACGATGGGACTTTGCAGGGGCTTCTTGCTGGTAGCTTGGCTTCACATAGACGTCGTCTGATTGTTACAGTACTCATAGGCAACCTTAGATCTTCTTTGATCCTCCTGGAGCTGATCATTGGCTGAGCCTTTGCCAGTTTGGTTATTCTCCGATCCATTCGAATAGTCGTTTTTCTTCCTTGCCTTTCTGGTTTTGGCTGCCATTTTAAAGTGTTTGATATCATTTTAGCTGAACAGCCTATCATTTTCTGCACTTCTTTATAGGTTTTCCCCTCTTTTATTAATTTCTTAATCAAAGAACGCTCTTCTTCTGAACAGTGTCTTGAACGACCCATTTTACTGTTTTTCAAGGACAAATGCACAGCCAGTATATGCAGCGTCAGTTGCCTTGATCCTTAAATAAGGGCCACCTGTTTAACACCTATTTTTTTTCACAGAATCAATGACCTCACTAAGTGAACTCAGCACTGCTATTTTTTTGAACACACCCCTTTCAGTTAATGATTCAGTTTCACAGAATCAGCAGCATGCACGTCATGCCTGTTGGGTCTGTTGGTTTTCTATACCTTTACTAAACCTTCTAGAAACTTACTTGCAGTGTAGAAGTTGAAATTCTAACAAAAACAGTGATTTATCTTGCTAGTGATGTGGGACTGCTGTTATTTTGAACACAACTGTATGTCAGATCTGTGACATTCATACAAGTGAAAACATACCTGGTGCTCTTGTGTCTGTACCACCGATCACACTAACGGTCCTCTTTAGTTTTCAGTGCATGGTCTACCCATCACCGGTGAGAAGCCTCCATTTATAGTCTATGGCACAACCATGAACACCAGCAACAAGTACCAGAACTACGCCAAAACATTCAAAAAAATACAAAAACTACAAGTGCTGAAATTAGCTGCCACTTGAATGCAAAACACGTATGTGGACTATACATTAAAATGAATTTGAAAAACGTTTAAAAATGCTATTTTAAATGCCCCTCCACGCCACTCTTGCTGACTGATTTAACACTACTTCAGCCAAAAGATCCACCCATAATTGTTTCTACAGCAGCACCCCCAGGAATAAGGTGGATATATAATCTCCCCAAAAATGTGACAGCCAAAAAGAGAAAAAAAAAAAACTCATTGAAAAATTTACTGTTCCTAATTTTCTGTTCCGTGCTTAAATGACATTTAACGGAATTTTGTTATTTTAATGGAGAGAGTTGTAACAGTGAAAATATAACACTGGTCAACACCAAATTTATTGTCTAAGTTTTTTTTTTTTTTAGCTGATTTAGGACAATTTTGATCTGCTGAATCCAAAAATCACATTGGTTTTGCTCAATCAGGTCAACTTTTTGAATTATGGCCACATGTTGTTTTATACATTTTTGTTTACATGTACGGGCGTTTTCGCTTTATATGATGCAAAATTCTTTTTATGTCTTGAAATTCTCTGAATTTTGAACAATGATGATGTAACATTCAATTTACATGTACTTACCTTTATATAAAAGTAAGTACATGTACAGTACTAAGTAAGTACAGGTTTTTCCTTAGCACCTGATCGAAACAGATGTCATTTTTTGATTCAGCGGTGCAAAATTGTCTTAAATCAGCTGAAAAAACTGACAGCTTACAAAAAAATTATTTTTGTAACCCTGTGTAATCACCCGTCATTTTATTTATATTGTGGAGAGTGCAAATAAAGGAACCAGACTTGCACGGCAGACAAACTTTATTTCTCTCTCTCACTTCATTCATACACAGAAAATGACTCCCTCAATACACCAGGGTCTCTCCTTTTATATCACTCCATTCCTTCCCCCTGCTGCCTGAAATCTTGCATCACAATACATTCAACACATCCACCCCTTACTGTCCCCGCAGCTCCTCCTTCCTGCTGCATTACCATAACTTCTCCCATTACAATACGTATTGTCCTCCTCTGCTTAATCCCCCACGCTCTACCGGCAGAGGGACTAATTATCTCCCCTCTGCTTCCAGTCTGAGATGAATATCCCAGCGTGGGTTCCCTACAATATGATTCTTCATTAATAGTTTTTTTTTTTTATTCCATCCACATTCACATTATAATTGCGGACTTAGTATTGGAGTTTATTTTTGTTTTTAGATAAATGAACAGGGAGGAAAGGGGTATGCAGAAGTAACTACATAGGAATATAAAACGAAAATACTGAAAGTATGCCCAAGGGAGATGTGTTCACTCCAGAAACAGGTCCAGAACAGCAGGAAGCCTCCACAAACACTGATCTTTATATGAGCGTCACCTGACGCTGATGTCAGCTGAATTGCACTGAGTATTTCTCTCATTTTTCAAAACATCTGTAAAAGTTGGTCCAAACAATTTTGAGTGAACCGAGGTAAATTCTGCATAACTTAGCTCAGCACTCAGGAACTTGTACAAAATGAGCACAGTGTTCACCAACGTGTATTTCCCAACATCAGTAAATTTTCAGCAGGCTGAAAATTTTCGAAGAATACAACTTTCGCCAGCGTTTGCCAACAAACACCAGCAATCACTAACTTTTGCCAGCAGAGCCAGACGTTTGCCACAATGTCAGTAAAAGTCAGTCCAAAGGTTGTAGTGTGAATCCACCTTTCCACCCCGAGTCCCATTTGCCAACCATAGGGTATGGCGTCAGTCACCAACAAAGGCTATTTGGGTCTTGGGTATGGACATGCCAGTTGTAGTGTTCCTATCATGAACAGGGAAGTTATAGTGCCGCTTTAAAAAAAAAATTGACTTCAATGACGTTAAAATAAAAACAAACCATTAGATGGTGCCAGTGCACAACTGAAAAAAATCCTAAGGCAAATCCAAATGAGTCAACACTGCCTTGTTTAATGTTTGATAAATATCTTGGGAAACATTTCAAATCAATATAAAGTTTCTTTATTTAAATATAAAATACTGCATTCCATTCAAAAGCAGTGAAGGTTTCTGCTGAAGTGGGAGTTTCAGGTCATCACTGTCCTTTGACATGCAGCTCCATTATAGTTCTTGAACGTAGTTCTTGGGAACCATGGCCCGTTTTCCCCTCAAATCACCCAAAAACCATTCATCATCAATAGACTCTATATTGGTAATAATATCCCCAATCTGAAAAAGAGGGGGAAAAATGAGAGGGTGTGAGATGTAGTTTATACAGTTGATTGTCTGAGCTTTAAAGAGCTAAATCGATACAACACCTGCAGACAGAGTTCCTCCTCACAGTCTGAGGTGAAGTTATAGAGCGCTTGGGCTCTTCCCCCACCAACAGCTCCATTCTGGGGGTTAGTGGACATCTGATGGCCTGGGAATAGTTGAGAGATAAGTGTCATAAAAATATGCCAGTGTGGAGTGTGTCAAATAAGAGGCAGATTCATGGACAGACGGTTTATTACACACTTCACATCTCACAAGCACAGAACAGAATGAATGATTTCAACAAGCTCTCCTCTCTTCACTGAACTCTCTTCACACGTTTCATGGCATTACTCATCACACAGCATGACATTTACATTACACTGCATTCAACTCCCTATGTCCCTAACTCCTTCCTGCTATCTCGCCAAGAACTCCCTGGGCATTGTTCTCCCATGTTTATTCACTGTCTCTTCCTGAGATGCTGCATAACCCGACTCCCTATACCGCCCCCCCCCAGCATCTTAGATAGAACATCAGTCCACACGATCTCTTGGCTTCAGTCTCCTCCCATATCTGCTGTAACTGGGGTTTACCGCCTCCGTGGCGCTGCTGTGCTGGTGGGGGGCTGCTGGGAGTGTGTCTGACTGCGGGTGGGCCGTGGCGAGGGGGGGGAAACTTTGATCTGTCCGTGTGGCTGCTCTGGTGGATCACTTCCCTGGGGAGCTCTCCGTGGGGGTCTTCCACGCCGAGGGGCCCTAGCCAATAACACTTGCTCGTCCGCTGCTACGAAGGCAGGTTTGAGTCTGTCTATGCCAATTTTCTCCCGCCGACCTCCCAAGTCTAGCAAAAAATGCTTATCCCCTGTTTCCAACACTCTGAACGGGCCATCATAGGGCGGGCGCAATGGCGGGCGGTGGGCGTTGTGTCTGACGAACACGAACTCTGCGTTCTTCAAAGTTTTAGGCACGAAAGCATGCGGAAAACAGTGGTGGGTCGGGCCCGGCAGCGTGCCTGTGTTTGCGCTCCGCTGAAAAGCTGAGACGGGGAGCTGTCCGGTGCGGGATTATCTGGCAGAAATTCCCCGGGCAGCCGTAGGGGCTGCGCAAAAACAAGCTCTGTCGGGGAAGCTTCCAAATCCTCTTTTGGCGTGGAGCGCAACCCCAATAAAACCCACGGCAACCTGTCCACCCTATTTGCATCCGTCAGTGAAGCCCTGAGTACTGCTTTCAGTGATCTATGAAAACGCTCGCATAACCCATTGGCCTGTGGGTTGTACGCGGTTGTGCGATGAATTGCAGCACCCAGGCTGCGGCAGGCCATCGCAGACCAGAGGTCGGAAACAAACTGAGGGCCCTGTCGGACGTAATGTCTGACGGGACTCCAAAATGCACCACCCATGCTGTTAAAAAAGCATGTGCCACGTCCACGGAGGTGGTTGCCACCAGCGGGACTGCTTCTGGCCAGCGCGTGGTGCGGTCCACCACTGTCAGGAGGTGCGTGCACCCCTGTGATGGCAGGAGGGGGCCCACGAGGTCCACGTGAACATGGTCAAACCTCTTAGCCGGTACCCGAAACGGCTCCAAGGGAGCCTTTGTGTGTCTGTGTACCTTGGCTTGTTGGCACGCCACACAGGCCGCAGCCCACTCTTTTACTTGTTTGCGTAGGCTTGGCCACACGAACTTCTCTCCCACCATCTTGACCGACGTGCGCACTCCTGGGTGCGCCAGAGTGTGAACCGACTCAAACACGCGGCGGCACCACGCGACCGGGTCCACAGGACGCTGGCGTCCCGTGGAGACATCGCAGATTAGGGGGGGCATGCCGTCTCGCAGTACCCTGCTCTCCAGCCTTAACCCTGTTGGTCCAGACTGGAGCGCGCGCACGTCTGCATCGCTAATCTGCTCCGCGGCCATGGCTGCGTAATCTATCCCCACGTAGACTGGGGCCACCACGGCGCGTGAGAGGCAGTCCGCCAACACATTCAGTTTACCCGACACATGCTGAATATTGGTAGTAAACTCTGAGATCGCGGCCAGCTGTCTCTGCTGCCGGCCTGACCACGGTTCTGAAACCTTGGCCATCGCGAACGTTAGTGGCTTGTGGTCTACGGACGCGGTGAAGTTGCGCCCTTCCAGCCAGAACTGGAAGTGGCATATGGCCAGGTGGAGGGCCAGCAACTCCCTGTCGAACGCGCTGTATTTACGTTCATTGTCGCACAAAGTTCTGCTGAAAAAGGCGAGCGGCTGCCAAGCCCCGGCGACACGCTGCTCCACGACGGCCCCTATAGCCACGTCTGAAGCGTCAGTGGTGAGCGCTATCCGGGCCGCCGGGTCCGGATGCGCCAGCAGTGCGGCGTTTTCCAAGGCTGTTTTAACCTCCGAGAACGCTCACTCTCACTCCGGGGTCCATTCGACCCCATCCGCGGGTTTCTGTCTCTTGAGCGCGGCGTACAATGGTTGCATGAGCCGCGCCGCGCGGGGAAGGAAACGGTTATAAAAGTTCACCATCCCCAAAAATTCTTGCAGCGCCCTGACCGTCTGAAGCCGGGGAAAATCCGCTACGGTGTGCACTTTGTTGGGCATTGGGATCGCTCCTTCCGGAGAGACGCGGTGCCCCAAAAAATCAATCTCCGTCACGCCGAACTGGCATTTCGCCGGGTTGATTATTAACCCATGCTTCTCCAGCCTCCGGAAAACCGTCCTGAGGTGGGTTTCGTGTTCGTCTTCGGATGCACTGGCTACCAGGATATCGTCCAGGTAGACGAACACGAACGGGAGATCGCGCAGCACTGCATCCATCATGTGCTGGAACGTCTGTGCCGCGCCTTTTAACCCCAATGGCATGCGCAGGAACTCAAATAAACCGAACGGAGTTATTATCGCTGTTTTGGGTACATCCTCTGCGCACACTGGGACCTGGTGATAACCGCGGACCAGGTCTATTTTGGAAAAATTGCGTGCTCCGGCGAGGTGAACGGAAAAATCCTGTATGTGGAGAATCGGGTAACAGTCATGTGCTGTGGCGTTGTTCAACCTGCGGAAATCACCGCACGGTCGCCACGAGCCCTCAGCCTTAGGGACCATGTGTAGCGGGGATGCCCATGGGCTGTTCGAACGCCTGATGATGCCCAACCTTTCCAGGTTGACAAACTCCTCGCGCGCTATGGCCAGTTTAGCTGTGTCCAAGCGCCGAGGTCTTGTGAAAATGGGCAGCCCGGTGGTGGTGATAAAGTGCTCCACCCCATGCTTAGCGATGGCCGCCGAAAACGTCGGGACCGTGAGTGCTGGGAACTGAGTGAGCAGTGCGTGGAACGTACCGCCTGGAGCTGTGACGTTGGCTTGTGCTGTTGGCCGGGTCCCTCGAGCTATACAGGGGAGAGATTCAAAGGACAGTGCATTAACCAGGCGTCTGTTAGCAACATCCACAAGTAAACCATGCGCACACAGAAAATCAGCGCCCAGGATCGGGCAACACAGTGCTGCTATGATAAAAGTCCACTCATACGAGCGGCCATGTAGAGATAAGGCCAGTGTTCTCTCACCAAACGTCTTAATCTCCGAGCCGTTTACTGCCACAAGTCCGGGGCAGCTAGGTCCTGCCAGCCGGTGAGCATAGGACGGCAGGATGACGCTCTTCTGGGCTCCGGTGTCGACGAGGAAGCGTCTCCCCGAGCGCGAGTCCGTCACGTAGAGCAGCTTGTTCTCTTCACCGGCGGTTGCAGCTGCTACCAACTGCCGGCCTTGGCGTTTCCCAAGCGCTTGAACTGGCACGGTGGCGCGCATCTGCGCGCGTTCTCTCCGAAGTGGCGGTGGTAGAAGCAGAGCGTGTCTCTCTGGCGCTCCTTGGCCCCCGCTGCCACCACCGTCGGTGGCTCCTCACCTCCTCTGGTCGTCTCACTGGGCTCCGCCGCCGCCGCGTTGACAGTGATCGCCCTGGTGGTGAGGATGATCCAGTCTGCCTCCTGGGCTAGCGCACGGTAGTCATGCACGGTAGTCACGCGCGGCCAGCAACGGCGAATTGGCCAGAACCGCTCTCGCCTCCGTTGGAAGGTTCCGGAGGAAAAGGTGGGCAAACAGAAAGTGCCCGTCGTCTGTGCCCATTAACGCCAGCATCTTCTCCATCAGGTCGACGACCGAACCATCTCCTAACTCGGTCTGCCCCAGGAGCCTTTCCGCTCTCTCACAGTCCGAGAGCATGTAGCGCCAGGTCAGTACAGCCTTGAGCGCCTCGTATTTGCTGTGGGCTGGAGGCTGATCGAGCAGGCTCGCTACCTGCTGGGCTGTGCGGGCGTCCAGCGCTGCTACCACATGGTAGAACTTGGTGTCGTCTGCCGTTACTCCCCGGAGGGCGAACTGGGCCTCAGTGTGGTGGAACCAAGAGCGCGGGTTGTGCTGCCAAAAGTCCGGTAGCTTGACTGAAACCGCACACGCGTTGCTGGGGGCTCCAGTCCGGGCTGTCTGTGGGATGGCTGCTGCGTCGCTGGGGTTTCCTGACCGGACCGGCTCTGGGGTTCTTGCCTTGTGTTCCATAATTCGTCTGGGGTCACCAGTGTGGAGTGTGTCAAATAAGAGGCAGATTCATGGACAGATGGTTTATTACACACTTCACATCTCACAAGCACAGAACAGAATGAATGATTTCAACAAGCTCTCCTCTCTTCACTGAACTCTCTCTTCACATGTTTCATGGCATTACTCATCACACAGCATGACATTTACATTACACTGCATTCAACCCCCTATGTCCCTAACTCCTTCCTGCTATCTCGCCAGGAACTCCCTGGGCATTGTTCTCCCATGTTTATTCACTGTCTCTTCCTGAGATGCTGCATAACCTGACTCCCTATACCAGTACTTGTAAAAATAATAGTTTTGCACACTTTTTTCTGGTTCCGGTTCCGCCGGACCGGTGGCGCCACACGAGTAGGCTGCCCGTTGCAACAGCCCTTTTTTATCTTCCTTCTTCTTTCTACACCTTTCACTCTGTATATATATCACGGATGCACGGATCGCCCCGGGGATCTCCCGGGTCGGCGGACGGAGCCACTGTTTACAGCGGGAGACGTTACAGCGGGGAGGAGCTAGTGCTAGCTAGCACTTGGCCGCCGCCCGGTGCTAATGGGAAACTCGACATACCGGGAGCTGTAGCGAAAACGACGCGGGTGCCGGGCTGGAGTTTAGGCAGCGTGCAAGAAATATAAGACAGAATAATAAAGAGCGATGGCAAGAACCAAGCAGACCGCCCGTAACATCTACTGGAGGAAGAAGCCCCCCAGGAGACAGCTAGCCACCAGGGCTGCTCGGAGAGGCGCTCCGGCCACCGGCGGAGTGAAGAGGCCTCGCCGTTACAGGCCCGTGGCTCTGAGAGAGATCCGTCATTACCAGAAATCCACGGAGCTGCTCATCCGTAAACTGCCCGTCCAGCGCCTGGTGAGGGAGATCGCTCAGGACTTCAAGACCCACCTGCGCTTCCTGAGCTTCGCCGTCATGGCTCTGCAGGAGACCAGAGAGGCCCACCTGGTGGGTCTCTTCTTCGCCAAGAGGGTCACCATCATGCCCAAAGACTTCCAACTGGCCCGCCGCATCCGCGGAGAGAGAACTTAGACTTTCTGCTGCACATTCACCAACCATAATGCTCCGCACTGTGTGTCTATATATATACATTTATAGTAATATGTACATATGTTTACTAGATGTTCTTGGTTTTTTTTTTCTTGCCTTCTGATTATTGCTCTGAGTGTTGCTATCCCTGTGCTGTTGCAATCCTGGAATTTCCCCATTGTGGGACTAATAAAGGCTTATCTTATCTTATCTTAATGGAAAGCACAAGGTTCCAAGGTTGTCATAACCAGGAGCGGCACTGGGGTTAATTAAGCTCCCAGTGCTCATAAAATGCTCCTTACGGCGTGCGTCTCGAAAAGCCTCTGACAACTAAGTCCAACTCCTAGCCTGCCCGTGTGGTTTAGTCTCTAAGCCCGGTGGAACTGCTTTTACTAATAGGAGAAGGGGCGAGGGCGGATCTCTGGCGCCTTAAAACCAGATGCTTCGGGTAGATGGTGGCTCGTCAGCGTGGGAAGGTAGCCCATCTAGGGGAAGGTAAACCCTGATTTCAAACCTCCGCTGCCTTGTGGCACACCCGGTCACGGGAAAGGCTTCGGGAGTCAACCCTGAGAAAAAATCCAGAGTCGGAGCCCCTAAGGCAGTTCTCTGTTGTGCTCAACATCGTTCTGGCAGCTCCTGCGACGGCGCTGGTGCCAAACTATAGCAGCCCTGCTGTTCCTTTGGATTCATCAGTGACGTGGAGAGGGGGGACATGCTGCATGGGTAACATCTTGTCCTCCATATCTTCCTGCCCAGGCTTGAATCCTACCAACGCCCAACGCTGGAAGGTAGAACACCGGTGCGCATCGGCCTGTTCAGCCACAGGCGGTGCTGTTCCAGCAGAGTAGACGTTTAGGATTCTCTTCCATGGTCATCATAGACCGACGGAGGGCGACGATACGGAAAGCACAAAATCACTTAAATTTGTGTGAATACTCATCAATTCAAACTACTGCAAAGCCCTATAGCCTGTCACTTTGCTGTGAAATTTTACAGTCAGGAAACTTTATTTCATAAATGGTTTGGTTGACTGACCACTATAATGTATGAAAAACTATTTAACCATCAAGTTTGTGTTTAATAATGCTTAATTTGCCAAAACAATTTAATGTTGTAAGAAAATGGTTGCTAAAATTTTAACCACCTGCACCAGAACTGCAGTTTATGGTCATTCATTACTAATGTGTGTAATAATTCAACTGCAAAATTATAATTTTTAGGTAATTATATAGTTGAGATCAAAATTAGAGAACAACCTATAATTTCCTACATTTTAAAGTCAATGTATATTATTTTAAGTAATGTTAACATGAATCTAAAGCAGATTTGAACATATTTCAGAATTATCTATTCTCAAGCATAAAATCCTCAAGTTGCGGCGGCATGAAATAAAGCGGCGTTGTTGGAGGTTTTAAGTAGAGTTTTATTATCATACCACCGTCACGGGATCCCCTCTCCAGCCCAAGTGTGTGCAGGCTGGAGCGGGATCCTCTGGCTCTCAGAGAAGAAGACACAGAGTGCGTGTCTGCAGCAGCAGTTGAAGTGAGAGTGAGAGAATGTGTTACAGAACCTGTACAGTATTTATACCCAACTCAAACAACACATCAAAGCAGATTCACAGCAGCTGGTCTGATCAAAAGGACTGCAGAACAGGCATGAGATATTTGCATTTGTGAGACATACATCACAATAGGCAGATTTGCTAGACTCTGCTCCAGCTGCAGAACAAAGAGGTCAAAAGGCACATCTACATATTGATCTGAGTCTCTAGGTCACAGTAAGGACAGGACGCATGAACACAATGCATGAAAGGTAACATTATCACAGTAGTGTAGCGGAAAAAACCAGGAGTAGCGAGCTGTCTGTCCTTAGTCTGTTTGTGGGGGTTTTCCCAAACCGCCACAGCTCCCCCCCAGAGGGCTCGGCAGGTGGTCGAGACCTCGATAGTGCAGCTTGGGCAGTGAGCAGGGAAAAGCTCAGTGCAGGAGGGGGTGGAGGGGGGTGGGGGTAGTAAAAGCCGGCCGGAGACGATGAAAACGTCTGGGCCGCGCAAAAATTGCTTGCTGCTCCGCGACGTCGAGGGGTTGTCCCATTGCGCGTGCGGAGATCACAAGAAGAAAAATTAGTCTCTGACTCCTCTCGTGGCCATGAAGAAAAGCAGGAGCGGCTGTAAGAAAAACATAAAAGCAGAGGGACTGGCATGTTGACCTTAGGTGCGGGCGCAGCCCGAAAGTCCTCGGGGATCGCAAAACCGCTGAATTCCCCATGTCTGCCGTGGCTGAGACCATTAACAAATCCTTTGAGCATACTGCGTGCGTGCCTCCAGGTGTGAGAGCAGCCCTGAAGGCTCTGTGTGTAGCGGCGAAGGATGATGGGGGTCTGTAGAGCCGTATGCGTCCCGTGCGTGGTGCGCCGTCTTCGTAACTCCCGGTGCGTGCGCCGGGGTTCCGTGATGGGTGGGCCAGCTGGAGAGGAGAACCAGGGTCAGGGAGCTTGATCATCCCTGTTCAGTGTGTTGGAGCGGTGAAGGGAAGTAGACGCTCTGTCACTCGCTCGGTCATGGTGCATTCAGGTCCACGTGTGCTCCGTCGGCCATGGGGATCGCCGTCGTGGAGAGGGGACGAGGTGCATGCGCTCACGTGTGGAGGAGCTGTGAGCGCGGCCGGTCCAGCGTGGATGTGCCGATCTAGGCGTGCAGATCTCACCATGAAACGTTGCTCAGCTTTCCCGGTCGTGGGTGTTCTCCGGGGAGTTTCGCCTGGAAGCTCCGCGTCGTGGTCTCCCTGAAGCAGAAGGGAGGGCAGATCAGTCAGGCTGCCGCGTTCGCTTGTCGTCGGAGAATCACCGCCGGGTGTTGCGTTCGCTGGCAGTGTGTTCGTTTCAGCGTCGGGTCACCAGTGCGGCGGCATGAAATAAAGCGGCGTTGTTGGAGGTTTTAAGTAGAGTTTATTATCATACCGCCGTCACGGGATCCCCTCTCCAGCCCAAGTGTGTGCAGGCTGGAGCGGGATCCTCTGGCTCTCAGAGAAGAAGACACAGAGTGCGTGTCTGCAGCAGCAGTTGAAGTGAGAGTGAGAGAATGTGTTACAGAACCTGTGCAGTATTTATACCCAACTCAAACAACACATCAAAGCAGATTCACAGCAGTTGGTCTGATCAAAGGGACTGCAGAACAGGCATGAGATATTTGCATTTGTGAGACATACATCACAATAGGCAGATTTGCTAGACTCTGCTCCAGCTGCAGAACAAAGAGGTCAAAAGGCACATCTACATATTGATCTGAGTCTCTAGGTCACAGTAAGGACAGGACGCATGAACACAATGCATGAAAGGTAACATTATCACAGTAGTGTAGCGGAAAAAACCAGGAGTAGCGAGCTGTCTGTCCTTAGTCTGTTTGTGGGGGTTTTCCCAAACCGCCACAAAGTGAGAAATCTTCAGAACAGCACTGATCAAATTGGAGAACACTTTCAGATAACCTTCCAGTTATTGGTATTAATTTGGCACCTGCTGACAATTTACTTCATTGTTGAACACACCCTATTTATCTGGCAGGTCTTCTAGTTACTTTGCAAGATGGCAAACTGCTCTAAGGTGACTGAAACCCTCTGAAAGCAGATTATCCAGATGAAGGCCAAAGGGTTGGCCCGCTCAACCATTGCAAGAGAGGTTGGGCATTCAGTCTGATTTTAAGAATACTGAAACTACATGGACACAGATTCATTTAAATCCCCCCCAAAAAGGCTGGTCATCCATATAAAACAAGTGCACGAGAGGATGGGATTATACGAAGACTCAATGGGGAATCAGTTCAACACTGCAGCTGGGACTGCTCGCCAGTTCACTGCTGAACAGGGCAAGGATCTGTCTCAGCACAGTTTCTCACCGTTTAAGACAATTTGGACTTCAAGCTCACTCTGCAGTGACCAAACCTCTCAGCAGAAAGAATAAAAAGGCTAGACTTTCATCATTACTTGATGAGTAAGTGCATTTTATTTGGGTCTGATGGGAAACAATATGTTCGGTGTTAAACTGGGCAAAGACTGAACTGAAAAAGTGTGTAAAGAAGTCAGTTAAATTTGGAGGAGGAAGTGTCATAGTTTAGGGGATGTTTTCTGCAGCAGGAGTTGGACCTCTTGTACAGGTACAGTACGTGGCAGTGTGGATGCAAATGTTTGTGAACCTCCTTTGGCAGCATCCAGCTCTTTCACTGCCACCGTCTCCCAATCAACCCGCAATTTTCATGCAAGGAAATGACCCCTGTCACATTGAGAAATGGGTTAATAGTTCCTTGAATCTAACAATATTGAAACAATTAAAGTGCCAGCCCAGAGTCCAGATCTAAACCCCATAGATAATCTCTGGAAAATCCTTCGTATGCAAAGTAATGGCTAAGAAACCCACTACAGTTACTGAATTGTGGAAGAGACTGCAAGACTGGTCCAAGATCAAACCAGAGCAGTGTGAGAAACTAGTGATGTCCTGTGGGCGCAGATGTGCTGAAGTCATTCAAAGCAAGGGCTCTACACTTCCTATTAATTTTTGAATCCTATAGCCCTAAAAAAAAAGTTTAAATCTTCTCTTCTGACACAGTGGTCACTGTTCTCTAAGTCTGCTCAGTTTTTAACAAAATAAATGCTTATATTGAAGTGCCTTGGTTATTTAAAAAAAACATGCTAGTACAGCAGTAATATAGCCACCACTGATATTCAAATTCTGAACAATGAGGAATAACATTTTAGAATAAAGCCAGTATTAATACATTGTTCTGATTTTGAGCTCCACTCTGTGTGTTCATTTTACAACCTTGAGTTTAAATACCTGGAGTCACTCATCCAAAGCAATATAAACTAACTAACTAACTAACCTGCACTTATATAGCGCACAAGAGAGGTGAAGAAGAGGGTGGAGTGGGTGGAGATGAGTGTCAGGGGTGATTTGTGACAGAAGAGTAGCAGCAATAGTGAAAGGGAAGATTTACCAGACAGTAGTGAGACCTGCTATGATGTATGGTTTGGAGACTGTGGCGCTGACAAGACAGGAGGTGGAACTGGAGGTGGCAGAGTTGAAGATGCTAAGATTTTCATTGGGAGTGACTAGGAGGGACAGGATTAAAAATGAGTATATCAGAAGGACAACGGGTAGAGTGGTTTGGAGATGAAGTAAGAAAGGCAAGGCTGGACTTCCGGTTATGGCTGCCACGTAGGACGGACGTGTCTCGCTCTGCTCTGCTCCTGGAAAAAAAAAATCGGCAAATAACTCTCTCATTTGGGACAGAACGTATCCCAGCATTTGGGCGAGGATATGTCGGCGAAGCCTAAGGCTGGAAAACCAGGAAAAGGAAAAAGCGAGCCGCCGAAACAGTCCAAATTAACGGACTTTCAGGTCTGTGACGCAGCAAACAAAACTCCATATATGGCGAAGGAGGCTGGCAACGCTGCGATTTCCGCGGGGAATGGCGCAGATGCGCTGATGGCAGCCATGAGTTCAATGAGAGCGGACTTTTCCTCTAGATTTGATGGGATTATGACAGCGTTGGAAGGAATAAGAAAGGAATTGGGTGACTGTGTAGAACGAACGGCGCAGATGGAGCTCCGTCTCGCTAGTGCTGAAGATGACGTCACCCGTCTTCAATTAAAGGTGCGCACTTTGGAAAAAAAAAATAAATCTCTGGAAGATAATATTTTGGATTTGGAATCTCGGTCGAGACAGAATAATTTGAGGCTGGTGGGTCTTCCAGAGGAATCAGAAGGTCGGGACGTATGTTCCTTTCTGGAAAAGTGGATTCCGGAGGTGCTGGGCAGCGAGGAGTTGCAATCAGCAGTGGTTCTGGAAAAAGCACATCGTATTGGCCCACGGAGAGATAAGGGACCGCCGAGGACCTTAATTATGAAGTTTCTTAGCAACAGAGACAGGATGAAGATCTTCAACGCTGCACGAGCTAAAAAAGGAGAGATTAAACACCAGGACCAGCAGGTGCGGTTCTACCCAGATTTGGCCACAGGAATCCAGCAATTGAGGAAGCAGTTTGATCCCGTACGTAAGGAGCTGCGCAACCTTGGGATTCGTCATGGTGTAATCTATCCTGCGAGACTGCTGACCACGTATGAGGGCAGAACCCACATCTTCAAGACCCCAGAGGAGGCGCAGGAGTTCATCAAGAAGATCAAAGAAGAAGAAGAGACTGGTGGGAGCTAAGCATGAACAAAATACCGTATAAGGTAGAATAATTAAGCAATTGCACAGGCATCTGACTGACTTGAAGTAAATAGTAAGTTTACAAAATATAGATTGTATTATATATTAAAAAACAAAACAAAAACAAAACAAACAAACAAACAAAAAAAACTATGATGTACAAAGTTGTTAAAAATTTTGGAGTTAAGTTGGAAAACTACAGAGGAGAGTTAATGTTACGTCATTAAAAGCAGTAGAGTTAGGGTGATTGGGAGGATGAAGAAGGAGTGGCTTAGGCTGTTCCCCGTGGGTGTGGAACGGTCGATGGCTATATCGGGAGACAGAATTTTTCTTTTGATTTTGGGGGGTTTGCCACAAGTGTGGGAAGGGGAAATTTGTTTGTGTGTAGTTTGTAGGATGAATGTTCAACCACTCATGTTTTTGCTTCTCTGTATGAGCATGTTTACACTGCAAGGTAATCCCAAACTCTCTATTGATCATGGACCAAAGTGTTAATCTTAATTTAACTTCATGGAATTGCAGAGGTCTACAAAATTTAAAAAAACTTAAACAAGTTATGAATAAAATAAAGGACATGGGTTCAAGAATTGTGTTTTTACAAGAAACTCATCTGATAGAGGAGGATGTTAAAAGAATTAGGAGTAGATGGCAGGGAAGTGTATTCACCTCTACATTTTCATCCCGAGCCAGGGGAGTTATGACTCTCATACATAAATCAGTTCCTTTTCAAGTGAAAAATGTAATTGGAGACAAATTTGGAAGATATGTAATCATTCAAGGTTCTTTGCTATTAGAAAATATAAATCTTGTGAACTTATATGGTCCCAATATAGATGATCAGAAGTTCTTTGCTAATTTATTTCTCATCTTATCATCACTTACAGGGCAACATATAATAGCAGGGGATTTTAATTGTACATTGAATCCAGGTGTGGATAGATCAACAGGACTGGATTGTACGCACATTGGATGTAGGATGACTATTAATCATTTTATGAAAGAATTGAGATTGTTAGATATATGGAGAGAAATGAAACCACAAGTTAAAGCCTATTCTTGTTATTCCAGTACCTACAAGACATTCTCACGTATTGATTATTTTTTGATTTCCACAGAATTAAGGTCCAAGATTCAAAACTGCTTTTATGATAACATCGTGATCTCTGATCATGCACCCTGTTGTCTAATATATGTAGATAAAAAATTGACAAAGGAATCAGGTAGATGGCAATTTCAGCATAAATGGCTTCAGGATGAGGAATTTGTCAAGTATATAGAAAAACAGATAGACGAGTTCTTTGACATCAATACTACACAAACATCAGCATGTGTAAAGTGGGAGGCTTTCAAAGCTTTTATTAGGGGACATATTATTAGTTATACAGGATCAAAATCTAAGAAGACTCGAGAGGAGAGAGCTAAATTGGAACATAAAATAAAAAATCTTCAGGAAAAAGTGTATGCAGGAAGTGACCCAAGGTTGGAGAATGAATTACTGATTTTGAGAGCTGAATACGACAAAAAATCAGCGAATAGAGCTGCCTCGAGTCTTCTAAGATTGAAACAATCTTTTTATGAACAAGGTGAAAAATCAGGAAAATTATTAGCATGGCAGATTAAACAATTGGAAATTAAAATACCAATTACCAGTATTATAAGTAAGGGACAGGTAGTTATAGATCCTTTAGAAATTAATAGAGCCTTTAGAGATTACTATGAAAAATTATATGATACCAAAAATGAACCTGATTTAACAAAACTAAATGGGTTTTTGAACGAACTATCTATACCGTGTATTCCAAATGAAAACAGGGAGATATTGGAGTCTAAAATTAGTCAAGAAGAAGTTGGGCTAGCCATTGATAATATGAAATCAGGAAAAAGTGCAGGACCAGATGGTCTTCCAGTTGACCTTTATAAAAAATTTAAGAATAAATTAATAAAACCTTTTTTGGAAATGGTTTTAGAAGCATTTCAAAATAATAATTTACCATCATACATAAATAATGCCTTAATTATACTGCTGCCAAAACCAGGTAAGCCCTCTAATAAATGTGAAAATATGAGACCAATAAGCCTATTAAACGCCGACCTTAAGATAATCTGTAAAATTTTAGCAAGACGAATACAAGAAATTTTACCAAATATTATTAATCGAGATCAGAATGGCTTTATAAAGGGTAGACAAGGCTTCCATAATGTAAGAAGACTATTTAATATTATTTATTTTAATAAAGAAGCACCGGATACAGCTCTCCTATCATTGGACGCCGAAAAGGCCTTTGATAGAGTTGAATGGCCCTTTCTTTTTGAAGTCCTACAAAGGTTTGGACTTGGAAATAATTTCATAAAATGGGTTCAAATAATATACAATAATGCTACAGCAGAAATCCTAACAAATAACAATATTTCAAAACCAATAAAAATCAATAGAGGATGTCGACAAGGCTGTCCACTTTCACCTTTACTGTTTACTATGGCAATTGAACCTTTAGCGATAGCGATACGTTTACATTCACAAATATATGGAATTAAAGTTGGACCAACAGAACATAAAATCTCCCTGTACGCCGATGATATAATTTTGTTTATGTCGAATCTAAAAAAATCAATTCCAACCTTGTTGAATTTAATAAAGAATTTTGGGGAAATATCAGGATATAAAATAAATAAAACTAAATCTTCAATATTAATGCTAAATGAGACCCAGAGAAATTACCCAGCCCCTGAGGTAAATCAATTCAATGTTGTAAATCAGTTTAAATATTTAGGAATCCAAATTATGCCTAAGCTAGAATCAGTCGCCAGTGTCAACTATGAAGCCTTAATGTCAGATATCAGTGAGTTAACTCAGAGATGGATGTCACTACCAATGTCGATGATCGGGAGAATCAATATACTTAAAAGTAATATTTTACCTAAAATACTTTATTTATTTCAATACATTCCCTTATCACCACCTTTAGATCTATTCTCAAGAATAAAAAAAAAGTTAGTGGAATTTATATGGAACAACAGGAGGGCTAGATTACGTTTGTCTTTATTATATTTACCATTTGATCGTGGAGGTCTGAAATGTCCAAATTTTATGTTGTATTATTGGTCGGCACAACTGAGGTCTATGACATATTATTTTTCATCAAATGATCTCCCTCACTGGACTGAAATGGAATCATACAATTTACCTTTACCTCTTCCCATATTCATATACTCAGATTCGGCAAAAAAATTACAAAAACAAGTTAAAAATCCATTTGTAAAGCATATGATCAAAATATGGTGTGAAGCTAAAAACTATTTAAAAGAACCACAGTTATTGTCACAATTTAGTCCAATATGGGGTAATCAATATTTTAAACCAGGGAGAGCGGACGCTGTATTTAAAGTATGGAATTTAAAAGGGATACAAAAGATTCAGGATTTATATTTGCCATGTGCAGACAACATAATGTCATTTGAAGAGCTGAGGATCAAATTTAATCTCAATAGAACACATTTTTTTAAATATCTTCAACTTAGAAACTTTATTCGATCAAATCAAAATAAAGCTCTCACTCGACCTATTTATTCATCCTTGGAAAAAATGATGATGAAAG
The DNA here is from genome assembly GCA_020510985.1 of Pholidichthys leucotaenia. Lineage (NCBI taxonomy): Eukaryota > Metazoa > Chordata > Actinopteri > Cichliformes > Pholidichthyidae > Pholidichthys > Pholidichthys leucotaenia. Next base: position 215,115,528 of record CM035848.1, read on the forward strand.
ATAGTAAAAGAAAGGGTATTATTTCAGAGTTTTATAACTCATTGACACTATCTTCAAGTGAAAATTCACTGAAAAGATTAAACTACTGGAAAGAAGATCTGCAAATTGAAATTTCAGAGGAACAATGGGAATTGGCTTGTACAGAAGCTCAAACCAAATCAATAAATGCACGCCTTAAATTGATACATTTCAAATGGTTAATGCGGATGTATGTTACACCGGAGGAGTTAAATAGATATAACAAAAATATACCAGATACATGCACAAAATGCATGGAAAGTAAAGGAACCCTATTTCATTGTTTATGGGAATGTAGATTAATAAGAATGTTTTGGGAAGAGGTGAGGGTAACAATTGAAAAAATAATCTCAAAACAAATCATATTGAATCCTAAACTGTTTTTGTTGGGTCTGTACCCAGAAAAGCATAATTTTAATAAAAGTGAAAGAACATTCATAGACCTCAGTTTGCTTAATGCCAAAAAATGTATTGCACTATTATGGAAAAAGACTCATAGACCAGATGTGACTCAGTGGTTAAGACAGATGTTAACAAACCTTCCATTAGAAAGAATAACATATATACTGAAATCAAAGGAAATTGTGTTTGAGAATATATGGAGACCTTTTATTGATTATGTAAAAAATTTAAACATAACTCTTGAAGAAGAAGGTGAATGATGTGTGTGGACCTTGTAAATTCCAAACTGGTGAACATAATATGTATACTTATGTATTGGATTGTCTAGACTAAACAGAGGAGCATTGTTGAAGATTTGATTTTGTTGGTGGTTGTTGGTGTTTTTAGTGCATTTTTTTTTTTTTTTGTAGTACTTTAGTGTTAGTGTTTGATTGTTTGTATCATGTTTGTTAAAAAAAAAAAAAAGGTTCAATAAAGATATTGTGGAAAAAAAAAGAAAGGCAAGGCTGAGATGGTTTGGACATGTGCAGAGGAGGGATAGTGGATATATTGGACAAAGGATGTTGAAGATGAAGCTGCCAGGCAGAAGGAAAAGAGGAGATGTTACAGAGGAAGATGCAAGGGATAGGGTAAGATGGAGGCAGATGATCCGCTGTGGCAACCCCTAAAAGGAGCAGCCAAATAAAGAAGATTCATTTTACAACTTATAACTCAAGTCTTTTTTCAAAAGAGCAAAATCACGATTTATTGTGGAGGCCTATACACAAATGTGCATGTCCTTATGGGGCAAAAAGTGCATATTAATCTCACACACACCTTAGAACAGAGGTGCCTAACTGTGTGCCACAGAGGGGCAACTCTTCAACAGGTGTTTTTACTGATCAGTCCATGGAAAGAAAAAAAAAAACTTGCATGTCTTCTAATAAAAATCAACATAACTACCTTAAAAAAACAACATTCCAAACATCAGACTGGAAGGATCCTCATCACAAGTCAAAAATATTTTCAACCCCTTTGTATAGACTCAAGTGAATGATTGCTGAATTTTCTGTAAGCAAATCTAATTCTTGCAGTTTACCATTAAGATAATTAAATATTTGTCAAGTAAGGATCTGTCTCCATGTCCACCCTCACACAATCATGGATTTTGAGGAGAGTTCCTGTCAAGACTCAGAAGCTGGACCTGTCTTCCTGTTATTATCAGGTCCCAAGGGTTCTAACTGTGCAGTGGTGAACTAGAGGTAGAGCATCTGCCCCACAACTGGGAGGTTGGGGCTCAAATCCCGACCAGGTCACGCCAAAGACCATATAAAAATGGAACTTCCTGCCCTCTAGCTTGGTACTCAGCAAAAATGGAACGGACGAGGGAAATGTGGGCGGCAGTGGCTCAGGAGGTAGAGCGGGTTGTCAAATAACCAGAGGGTTGGCGGTTCGACTCCCGCTCTCCCCAGCCATCCTGCCGTTGTGCCCCTGGGTAAGACACTTTACCCACCTTGCCTCCAGTGTCCATGACACTCGGTATGAATGCGTATAAATGGTTGGTAGTGGTCGGAAAGGCCATTGACGCAGATTGGCAGTCATGTTTCTGTCAGTCTGCCTTAGGGCAGCTGTGGCTACAGTAGTAGCTTACCACTATCAATGTCTGTCTGGAGTGAATGAATAATGGACTCACCGTAAGCGCTTTGAGATGTCACGACATATAAATCTAATCCATTATCATCATTATTACTTTCTGGAAGTCCACAGTTCTTTTCCTGAGGACATTCCCCACAGTTCATAGCCGTGTGGTGTTAAATATGGCCAAACTACACTAATGATTTCCAAATCAAAGCCTCCATAAAAACAAAAAGACTGCAAGCATACAGTGATTTACATTTAATTTCTTTTCATTTTTGCTTAATGATAAAAAAATCCATCCTCAGCACATTCAAATCGGGCTGTTGACCTCTGAAGTGCCTTTTGCACTGATGAATGTAATAAGTGTAAAGTAAAAATAATCAGCCTCATGTTTTGGTGTGCCAAGTGGAGGACCAGGGGAGATGGCAGTCTACCCAGGTCAAAACTGATCCGTCAACTGCTATATGAGAAAATAGAAACCTGATTGATGAAGATTATTGTTTTACATTAGTGAAGTCAAGGTAACTTCATTAATACCCAAGGGTATATTTAGTTTGCAACGGATTTGGCTTCCTCCATAACACACAGACAACATCATACATGTATCACATGATTAAAGTGACAGGAAAATATAAAGTGACATCAGTGCTGTTGGACTAAAAACACAGGGATGAAAAGAGCAGTGCAAATAAAATAAGTAAAAACAGTACATGTAAAAGACCATCAAAACAAGAAAAAGATTAAAGCTATACAATCAAATAGGTTATCTTTAAAAACCATAACTAATCACTGCAGTTTGTTGATCATTCTGATGGCTGCAGGAACAAAGCTATCTTTGTATCACTTGAGGTGTTTCGGGCATGTCCCACTGGGAGGAGACCCCGGTGCAGACCCAGGACTCGGTGGAGAGACTATGTCTCCCAGCTGGTCTGGGAACGCCTTGGTATCCTCTCTGAAGAGCTGGAGCAGGTGGCTGGGGAGAGGGAAGTCTGGGCTTCTCTGCTTGAACTGTTGCCTCCGCGACCCGGACCTCCGGAAAAGCGGTAGAAGATGGATGGTTGGATGTATCACTTGGTTTTGCAGGTTGACAGTTTGTACCTGCGGCCTGATGGGAGAAGCTGGAATTCATTATGTAGTGGGTGGGAGCCATCTTTCAATAAAAAAACAGCTATCCTCTGTACCTGTCTGGTGTGCAGGGATTCTGGGGTAAGCGGTGGCTCTCCAGTCAGATTACTAGCCCACCTCACAATTTGGTTCAGACAGGTTTTGTTTTTGAGAGAAAGATTGCTGAACCAACACACCAAGATAAAATCGACTCAATAAAACAACAATAAAAAATGGTCAACAGTGTTTTATCAATGTGGAGAGGGAACTGTTAATAGTTTCCTTAACCAGTATAAACTCTGGTTCCCCGTTTTATACACTGCTTCCTAGACATGCCTCAAAGAATTCAAGCCAGAGGAGGTGCAACTAAGTCTTAATTGTGATATTTTTGGTTAATTAGATCCATCCATCCATCCATCTTCTTCCGCTTAATCCTTTTCGGGTCGCGGGGGGCTGGAGCCTATCCCAGCATCTTTGGGCGACAGGCAGGGTACACCCTGGACAGATCACCAGTCCATCACAGGGCCAACACAGAGAGACAGACAACCATTCACTCTCACAGTCATACCTAAGGACAATTTAGAATCCCCAGTTTGATGCCAATTGACCTAACTTGCATGTTTTGGCATGTGGGAGGAAACCGGAGAAATCCCGGAGTAAACCCACGCAGACACGGGGAGAACATGCAAACTCCACACAGATCACTGTTGGTTGGAGGCTGGGATCGAACCCAGAATTCCCCAGCCAAGGGTGAGTTGCTGTGCTGCCGCAGTGCTAACCACTCCGCCACCGCGCTGCCCTGATTATTAGATGTTTTTGTAATAAGCTGAGTGATTCCATAATTTTTTTTCTCCAATTGATCTGGCAAACAAATTGCAATCAATTACAGCCATTTTATTGAAAAAAAATTAAAACAGCTTAATATACGTCTTTGAAGACTGCTGATTGTGTCATTTTTGCCAGGGTTAATTTTTCTCAAGGGCTCTTTAGCGTCGATATTTTCTCATTTAATCAAATATGAACTACCTGTGGTAGCCTCTACATAGCTCCAGGGGAACAGGCCCTCTCTGCCGTTGAGCCTGCCAGTGCCCCAGTTGTCGTCAGTATGCTTGACGACGAGGATGTGGTCGCCCTGTTGAAAGAACAGCTCGTCCTGTGTCTTCCCAGTGTAGTCATACAGAGCCACCACCCACTCCACACTGGACTGTTGGAATACATGTGATAATCAGGTAACTTCAAAATGTCTGGCTGTAGTTGTGTTTTGCACCCAATATTCCTGCATGGTTACCTGAGCTGGTTCGGCAACTTCTGGGTGTGTGTTGGAGGAAGCAGCGTCCATGCCTGTGAAAACACAATGTAATCAAAACACAAAATGAAGGACAAAATTGTGAGCTAAATTGCAATGGTCATTGGTAATGTTTAAATTATTCATTATTATAGAAGATATTCAAAAGAGTTCAGTCAACTTTTTTTTTTTTTTAATTCTGTAAATTTCTATTCATTGATTGGATTTGGCCAGAAGAGCCAGCAGCACTGCCACAGATCCAACCCACCCGGGTTACAGACTGACTGTCCCCCTGCTTTCAGGATGGAAATTTCATTCTATAAAAACTCAGACTAGCAGAGTGAGGAACAACAGCTGTAGCCTCCATCACCCTCCCTGCACAAACATACCTCAACCCCGAGAACTCGCTTCAGCACTTTGTTTATACTTTAACCTTGTGGCTGCTAGTTTTGACTGAATGCTTTTAACTCTTTATGTCTGTTACAGTTGATTTTTTAATCTTGAGAAGTGTCAACAGAATTTCATTGTACAAGACAAAGCCAAATCGTTTAGAAACCGTATCGAAGTGTTGAGCAAAACTGCTAGAAAGGTATGTGGTGTATCCTCTGGATAAAGTACATGGAGACTTGGTTGTGGAATGAGGAGTTACAGGAAAGTATTCAAAGGAAGAGGGTGGCAAAGAAAAAGTGGGATAGTCAGGGAGTTGAAGAAAGACAGGAGTATCTGGAGTCTAGGCACATGGCAAAGAGTGAAGTAGTGAAATCATATAGTGAGTTTTATGACAGGGTGGACACTAAGGAAGGAGAAAAGGACTTGTATGGATTGGCTAGACAGATCGATCGAGCTGGAAAGGATGTGCAACAGGTTAGGCTGATTAAGGACAGAGACAGTAATGTACTAACGTGTAAAGAGACTTGAGAAGGTCCAAGGACTACTTTGAGGAGCTGATGACTGAAGAAAATGAAAGACAGAGTAGGATGGATGAAGGAAAGATAGTGAACCAGGAAGTGGAGAGGAATAGCAAGGCTCCATGGGAGCGAGGACAGCTATGAAGAGGATGAAGAGTGGAAAGGCGGTTGGTCCAGATGACATACCTGTGGAGATATGGAGATGTTTAAGAGAGATGGCAATGGACCTTTTTTAAACCAGATTGTATAGCACAATCTTGGAGAGTGAGAGGATGCCTGAGGAGTGGAGAAGAAGTGTTGTGGTATTGATTTTCAAGAACAAGGGTGATGCTCAGAGCTGTAGTAGCTACAGAGGCATAAAGTTGATCAGCCAAAATATGAAAATATGAGAAAGAGTTGTTGAAGCCAGGTTAAGAAGAGAGGTCACAATCGGTGAACAGCACTATGGTTCATGCCAATAAAGAGTACTACAGATGGAATGCTTACTTTAAGAGTATTAATGGAGAAGTATAGAGAAGGTCATAAGGAGTTGAAAATGTAGAGAAAGTATATGATAGGGTGTCAAGAGAGTAAGTCAGGAGTGGCAGAAGTATGTGAGGGTGGTTCAGGACATGTATGAAGACGGTGAGATGTGTTGTAGAAGTAATGCATGGATTCAAGGTGGAGGTGGGATTATATCAGGGATCAGCTCTGAGCCCCATCTTGTTTGCCATGGTTATGGACAGGCTGACAGATGAGGTCAGGTAGGAGTCTCCATGGACCATGATGTTCGCAGACAACATTGATATATGTAGTCAAAGTAGGGAGCATGTGGAAGAGAACCTGGAGAGGTGAAGGTATACTCTGGAGAAAAGAAGAATGAAAGTCAGTAGAAGCAAGACAGAATACATGTGTGAATGAGAGGGAGGCACAAGGAGTGAAGGTAGTGAAGGTAGATTAGTTTAAATACCTGAGGTCAGCCATCCAAAGCAATGGACATTGCACAAGAGAGTGCAAGCGGGGTGGAATGGGTGGAGACGAGTGTCAGGGGTGATCTGTGACAGGATGGTGGCTAGAGTGTAAGGGAACATTTACAAGACAGTGGAGAGACCCACTCTGATGCATGGTTTGGAGACAGTGGCACTGACAAAAGACAGGAGGCAGAGCTGGAGGCGGCAGAGTTGAAGATTCTCTTTGGGAGTGACAGGATTAGAAATGAGTATATCAGAGGGACAGCTCAGGTTGAGCAGTTTGAAGACAAAGTAAGAGAGGCAAGGCTGAGATGGTTTGGACATGTGCAGAGGAGGGATAGTGGATATATTGGACAAAGGATGTTGAAGATGGAGCTGCCAGGCAGGAGGAAAAGAGGAAGACAACAGAGAATATTCATGGATGTGGTGGAGGAGGACATGGAGAGGGTTGGTGTTACAGAGGAAGATGTAAGGGAAAGGGTGAGATGGAGGCAGATGATCAGCTGTGGCGACCCCTAAAGGGAGCAGCTGAAAGGAGAAGAAGATGATTCAAATACACCATAGGTGTCAAACTCATTCCACGGAGGGCCAAGACCCTGCAGGTTTTACCACCACCCAGTGTCTTCAACAGGTGATTTCACTGAATTTCTTCTCACTGATTGCTGATCAGTGAAAACACCTGCTGAAGACACTGGATGGAAGTAAAACATGCAGGGTCTTGGCCCTCCATGGAATGAGTTTGACACCCCTGAAATACACCATCAGGGTATGCAACTTGTATCTCTGGAAAGACCTGCTGATCTTTTGCCCTAAGAACTTAGATTATAAATAGCAAATTTATAAGGAAAATGTGGTACAGTTAAGAGAAATGGAAGGAAGACGAAAAAGTTGCAAATAAAAAGTGGAATAAATAATTATAAGAAAAATATGCAGTTTTACCAGTTACAAGTTACAAATTTAGGGGGAAAGGGTTGCAAACTTCAAAGTATTTTAAATGCTAACTTGCAAGGAAAAAAGAAAAACATTGCAACTTCATGAGAAACATAAATTAACAAGTGATCTTGCGATTGGAAAAATTTATGCTTATAACTGCTATTTTACCTTAATTTTAAGGCCCAAACATTTTCCTCGAAATGGCTCTTCCCACCTTTTATAAGTTGCCAACTCCTAGTATAACATTTAATGCTTTACTTGAGCAACTATTTCCTCCCATTTATCTGTGTGTTAAGGTCACAGGTACAGCAGTTTCAGGTCACAACAACAGCATTTTAAGCAGTGCAAATAATGTAAATTCATAAATTAAAGTATTTATAGTTAATTTAAGGCATTTGTACCAAAACTTATAGTATTGAAAATCATAAAATTCAGGAAAAAAAATGCAAATACTATTTAAAGCTAATATTAAGAGGGTATTAGAGGGGAGTTGTGCAAATTTGGGATGTCTGTAGTTCTGAACTCCTACTCATGACTGGGCTTTTGTCAACAATTGTTTAATGAAACACAGACAGACACACATTTTTGACATGCCACATAGAGGATTACAGGCCAGCATAAAGGAGAAGAGTGACCAGACACTTTTTCCACAGTGTCATACAGGTGTCAAAATTAAAAGGGACAGTGTGTAATATTTTTTTGTGTAATCTGAATTCTGAAATTTATTACAACATAAAATCTTAACTTTGTTTTCATTGCTATGTAACCAGTCAGAAGTAAGTTATTGCATTTTCCATACCTTACATTTTTTATACACAGAAGAGGGTCTTTCTCCATGTAAATTGCCATGCTGGACCACCGTAATGTCTTTCCAAGTTTTTATGTCCAACTTTAATTCACAACTGGCTTCTGCAGATTCTACTTTGGAAGAGGCTGATGGCTGATAAAATGTGAACTGGTTGCATTTATAAATCTATTAGAGTCTACTGAATATTGCACACTGCACCTTTAACAATGTGAAACAATTCCAACTTTTCATCCAAGTCCCCCAAAGCTAAACAAAGCTTGCAGTCTGGGTGTCGTCAGACAGTCTTACCCGGCAGTGAGAACTTGGTGCTCTGTTGCTGATTAGGGGCTGGAGGCAGGTCTTCAATGACTTCCACAAAGCTAAGGGGAAAAATGCCGATGAAATTGCCAATCTGTCCCCGTGCCCAGTCCTGGCCCACATACTCTTTCAGCTGGATCATATCTCCCTCAGAGAAGGACAGTTCATCACTGTGCTCCCCTTCAAAGTCAAACCGGGCCACACATCTTGGACCACTTTAAAAAGACATTTCAAATATCCAGTTAGCACTTGAGGCTTGTTTGTGAGAGCCTATGCAAGTATTTTATGATGTTAAAAACACTACCTGACAGTTGTAGGTGGTGGCTTTGGTTTCGTTACAGGGAGGGGTTTTGGAGAACTTGACTAATCACAGAAGAAAATTACATTGTGAACCAACAGATTTTTCTTTGTGTTTTGCATATTTGTCACTGAACTGTTGAGAGTTGCACTGAAGACCTACCAGGACTTTGACATAATTAACAGGAAAGAAGCCAGTAGATCCCCTGCAGGAGCCTCTGTACCACTCATCGTTCACCTCCTCCACCATGGTCACTACATCTCCAGTTCTCAGGCTCAGCTCTCCTGGACCCTCTGTATGAAGGTCAACCCAGTATTTAGTTAGATTAATACAAAAAACAAGCTTTCCAATCAGCTGCATATGGACATACTTAAAAAAATAAGAAATATTAAAATCAAAATGAAAAATTGTCAGAGTTTGGTCATTTTTTATATAAGGGATAAGGACCTGCACTTATATAGCACTTTTCTAGTCTCAAAGACCACTCAAAGCGCTTCACTAGTACTAACCCTCTATTCCAAGGGCCTATAGGAGACAGATATCTAGGGACAATTTAGAACAACCAATTAACCTATCATGCATGTCTTTGGACTGTGGGAGGAAACCGGAGCCCCCAGAGTAAACCCATGCAGCACAGGGAGAACATGCAAACTCCACACAGAAAAGGTCCTACCCCTGCAAGCCTGGGGATTTGAACCTGGAACCTTCTAGCGGTTAGGCAACAGTGCTAACTGCTGCACCACCATATATGTAATCATCTGGCTGAGCAAAACAGAGTAAAGACATAGGGCTCTATTACTAAGATCTAAAGCTGACATTTGCACTTATGCGTCTTGCACCTATGGAGTCTGTTTTCCCAACCCTGCATTCTAAATAGCTGCTGACTTTGCATGCAGTTTGAACTCATGGGAGGGGACTCATTTAAAGTAGGTGAGGATTGGTGCCAAGTTACATGCATTGCTATTATGTTGCATTTTCCATCAATGTGCCTTTGATCAACAAAAAGCAGTTCTAAAGTCAGTGGCACATTATCATTTACAATGTAAGCACTGTGTTTAAAAGGCGTGAGCATGTACATATTGACACGGGCACACAAGTAAACACAGCAGTGCGCTGGGATTTTCCGTTATTTTAATGAACAGAGTTGTAAAAGTTATAATCTAATCAACGTATTGTTACCAGTCATTTTATAATTTTCACATGATAAGACACTGAATAGTTTTTTCTTCAATCCACATTTTCATTTTAATCATAAATTTACTGGAGTGGGGTATAGAATAGAATAGAATAAACTTTGTCCCCGAAGGGAAATTTGTCTTGGGCTCAGTGCCACATCCCATTGCCATATAAAAACATTCAGACATGATACATAAAACACAACATCAGCTACATCTTAAAAATTCTATGGATACACAACCATATAACATTTACAAACAAATCAAGCCAGTGCAATTAGGTCAGACAGTTCAAAGTGCCAATGTGCAATGAGTACTGTACTGTACTTTCTGGGAGTTCAACAGCTTAATACATGCTGGGATAAAGGATTGTTTCAACCAGTTAGAATTGCACTTTGGCACTCTAATGCTCCTCCCTGATGGCAGCAATTCATATTAAGAGAAGAGGGGATGATGGCAATCTGCTGTAATCTTTGTTGCTTGTCTCAAAACTCACACATACTCTGAATAGGATCGTAATTTTTCTTCCCTATTATTTTCATAGCAGTTTTATGCATGCTCAAGAGTTTGTTTTATCATTGTGCCATTAGATTGCAAACCAGGCTGTAATTCCATAATGGAGGATACTCTCTATTACCGTGCTATGTGAGTGCTCACTCCGTACAACCTCAACCATCTCAAAAATACAGTCTTTGCTGCAGTCTGGTGCACAGGTTGTCAACATGGCTCTTCCAGCAAAGAAGACCGTCTTTCGTGAATCCCCAGGTATCTATATGAAATCACTTGCATTATTGTTTGTTCTTTAATGATCACTGGCTCATGTTCAAATACCTGTCTTGGGTCAAACACCTTTTCCTGTGTTTTTGTCGTGTTTAACACTAAGTGAATTCTATCACACCATTTGATAAATGAATCTATTTCCAAGTGGTACAAAGATGGATTCATGTCCTTATTTAAGAGACTCAAAATCACAGTGTCATCTGCAAATTTTATAATATAATTATTTGGATGAATACTCCTACAATCATTAGTGTACAAAGTAAATAGTACAGGAGATGTTACACAGCCTTGTGGGACTCCTGTGCTACTGTATTTTGTGTCTGACAGTGTCCCATTAACTCTGAATAGCTGTGTTCTATTGTTTAAAAAAGAATAAAACCATTGAATCAAATTAGCATTAATGTAGAGGATAAAGCAGGCGAGACTCAAGCAGCTGCAGCACACAATTTTATTTCCTCTCTCAAGCAGAACAGACTGACTCGGGCGCCAAAGTGGATTTCTTTTATACAGTTTCACTCCCTTCTTTGGTGCCTGTAGTACACACATTAACATACACACAAAAGAGCATCACACCACACAATACTTCCACACCTGGCATTTGAGGTGTGGAGGCGCGTCTTCACTTCACATAATACATTCACGCCTGGCATTGCCAGGTATGAAGGCGCATCTTAATTTGGTTTTCTAAACCCTGGTGCTCTAGCGCCTACTGTTGCCCCCTCTCCTTTTCTTCTCCTCATTTCTATCCCTCACCTCTTTCCTCCCATTCCCCAAAGACCCTGGGTGGAGTATGACCACCCATTGTGCCGCCACACAGCACAGGGGCTTTAATCCTCCGGTCCTTTGGGGTTGAGCAAGTGCCCGTAGCGGCCTGTAACGTGGAGCCGCCGGGCCAGTCAAAGTGCCTTCCTGTCAAGGTGGGCCAGAGAAAAACAGTTCCTTGTGGACAGTCCTCTGGAGGGGGAAAGGATGGGGAGGGGAAAGATTTAGTTTCCTGAAAACAGTTCTCTGAAGGGGGAACACCAACCTGCGGGCCTGGGCCAGCACTACCTATTTCTCTGCCAAAACACAAGCGGGCTTGTGCCTGTCTATGCTTATAGTTTCCTTACCCCCCCCCCCCACCCCAAGTCTAACACAAAATGTTTCGCCTCTGTTTCCAAAACCCTGAACGGGCCATCGTAAGGCGGGCACAGCGGGGTTCTGTGTGTGTCGTGCCTGACAAAAACAAATTTGGCGTTCTCCAAACTCTTTGAAACAAAAATGCGGGGAAAACAATGGTGCATGGGTCCCGGAACGTGGCCAGCTTCAGCCCCGGAAAAAAGGCACATGTATGAGTTGGTACCGGGTGCGGGGCTCTCCGGCAAAAATTCACCCGGGACCCGCAACGACTGAAAAAAAAATGAGCTCCGCTGGGAAAGCTGCCAAATCTTCTTTAGGTGCGAAGCGCAACACCAGTAGTACCCAAGGCAAGCGGTCAACCCAATTTGCATCTGTTAACGAGGCTCTGAGCGCTGCTTTAAGTGACCTGTGAAACCTCTCGCACAAACCGTTAGCCTGGGGGTTGTACGCGGTGGTTTTTGACCCCCAGGTTCTCAGCCACTGTGGACCAGAGTTCCGAAACGAACTGTGGACCTCTGTCAGACGTGATGTCCAACGGGGATCCGAACCGTGTGACCCAGGATGACAAAAACGCGCGGGGCACATTCGCAGATGTGGTGGCAGCTAGTGGAATTGCCTCTATTGTCAAAAGGTGGGTGAACCCCTACGACGGTGGAAGGGGACCCACTAAATCCACGTGTACGTGGCCGAACCTCCTGCTTGGAATTTGGAAAAGCTCGAGGGGCGCTTTGGTGTGCCTCTGAACCTTAGCCCATTGGCACGCGATGCACGCTGCAGCCCACAACTTCACATCCCTGTGTAAGCAAGGCCAGACAAATTTGGACCCCACCAGCTTAACCGAAGCCCGTACGCCAGGATGTGAAAGGGAGTGGATGGACTCAAAGATGTGGTGGCACCAAGAGCTCAGGACCACTGGGCAGGGATGGCCAGTGGAGACGTCGCAGAGCAAGGGGGGCACCCTTCTTGAACCGTCCTGCTCTCCAACTTTAGTGCGGTACCTGCAGATTGGAGTGTGCGAATGTCCACATCCCTGGTTTGGTCAGCAGCCATGGCGGAAAAATCAATACACACGTAAACCGGACAGACTAGCGCACGCGATAGGCAGTCAGCCACAACGTTAAGTTTACCGGCTACATGTTGAATGTTGGTCGTGAATTCCAAAATTGAGGCCAAGTGCCGTTGCTGCTGAGCTGACCACAGTTCCGAGACTTTGGCCATTGCGTAAGTTAGTGGTTTGTGATCGACAAACACGGTGAACTCCCACCCTTCGAGCCAGAACTGAAAATGACGCGTAGCCAGGTGGAGAGCCAACAGCTCTCTGTCAAAGATGCTATACTTATGCTCATTGTCGGACAAAGTACAGCTAAAAAAGGTGATGGGTTGCCATGAACCGGAGACATACTGCTCCACCATAGCTCCTATTGCTATGTCAGACCCATCCATGGTGAGCGCTATCCGCACTGACGGAGCTGGGTGGGCCAGCAAAGCCATGTTGGCGAGCGACATTTTGGCACCTGTGAACGCCTGGACCCACTCGGGGGTTCAGTCAGTGCTTTCCACCAGTTTCTTTTTCCTGACCACGCCGTACAGCGGTTGAAGCAGCTGGGCTGCCCGGGGGAGGAAACTGTTGTAAAAATTGACCATCCCCCAAAATTCCTGCAGCGCCCTCACAGTCTGACACTGCACGTACCTTATCCGGCAGCGGAATCGCGCCCTCCGGCGAAATGCAGTGACCTAAGAAATCGATCACTGGCAGCCGGAACTGACAGACACTTCGCCGGATTGACAATCAACCCGTGTTCTTCCAACCATCGGAAAAATTGTTTGAGATGGGCAAAGTGCTCCTCCTCTGACGCGTTAGCCAACAAAATGTCATCTAAGTAGACAAAAACGAACTGCAAATCACGGAGCACCACATCCATCATTCTTTGAAAAGTCTGGGCTGCGCCCTTTAACCCGAACAGCATGCATAAAAATTCGAAAAGACTGAAAGGGGTTATCACCGCCATTTTTGGGACGTCCTTGACATGCACTGGGACCTAGTGGTAACCGCGGATCAGGTCCACTTTTGAAAAAATGCGTGTCCCAGCCAGGTGCATGGAAAAATCCTGGATGTGCAGGATGGGGTGACAGTCGTGTTCGGTGATGTTGTTCAGGCGCCGGAAATCACCACATGGCCGCCACGAACCATCGGACTTGGGCACCATGTGCAGCGGGGACGCCCACGGACTATTGCAGCGCCTAATGATCCCTAAGCATTCTAAGTTAGCGAACTCTTTGTGTGCGATGGCTAGCTTAGCTGTGTCCAGGTGGCGCGGATGCACGAAAACTGGCGGGCCCTTCATGATGATAAAATGCTCGACCCCATGCTTGGTTACAGTAGCGGAAAAGGTGGGGACCGTGAGTGCGGGAAACTCAGAAAGCAAACGTTGGCACTTATCCCCCGAAGCTACAACATTTGCATGTGTTAGTGGCTCAGCTCCCCGAACCATGCAGGGCAATGAGGAAAAAGACAGTGTCCACTAAACGTCTGTTAGCAACATCAACCAGGAGACCATAAGCACATAGAAAATCAGCATCCAAGTTAGGAACCAAACAGGCAGCTACTACAAAGTCCCACTTGTAATTGCGTCCATGCAAACATACAGTCACCATCCTGTCTCTGAATGTTTTGACGGGGGATCCGTTGGCGGGCGTCAATGACGGACCGCAGCCTTCTGCCAGCCTATCCGTGCTGACTGGCAAAATGAGGCTCTTCTGGGAGTCCACCAAGAACCATCTCCCAGAACGCGTGTCCATGATGAAAAGCAGCTTTTCCCTGCTGTTAACGGTCGTAGCTGCCACTGACCACTGGTTGGTCCATTTCTCTGCCCTCTGGAAATGACACGGCGGCAGACAACGTTGCGCGTTGGCGTCAAAATGCTGGTGGTAAAAGTACGCCTGTTCCATTCCTGTGTTTCCGAGTGGCCATCCTGGCCACTACCTGCGGCTCCTCGACTTCGTTGGACTCCGCCAATGATCCTAGTCTCACTGGCTGGACGCCGAAGCTCCTGCTCGCCAGGATAATGTGGTCTGCTTCCTCTGCCAACGTGCGGTAGTCCCTGGCCGCCAGCAGTGGCGAGTTTGCCAGGATAGCTAGTGCTGAAATTGGTAGGTTTCTGAGGAAGAGGTGGATGAAGAACAAAGATCTGTCATCCGTGCCCATCAACGCCAGCATGTTCTCCATCAACTCCACAGCTGAACTGTCTCCTCACCCCGAGTGGGAGAGGAGCTTCTCTGCCCTCTTTCCGTCAGAAAGGGTGTAACGTCGCAGCAGCAGCCGCTTGAGAGCGTCATATTTTCCTTGGGCTGGAGGATCTCAGAGTAGACTCACAGTGCGTTGCGTGGCACGCTGGTCCAGTGAAGCTACCACATGATGGTATTTTGTGTCGTCTGCTGAGACCATTCTCACATCTCAAGGTCACCAGTGTAGAAGATGAAGCAGGTGAGACACAAGCAGCTGCAGCACACAACTTAATTTCCTCTCTCAAGCAGAACAGACTGACTCGGGCACCAAAGTGGATTTCTTTTATACAGTTTCACTCCCTTCTTTGGCGCCTGTAGTACACACATTAACATACACACAAAAGAGCATCACACCACACAATACTTCCATTTGAGGTGTGGCATTTGAGGTGTGGAGGCACATCTTCACTTCACATAATACATTTACGCCTGGCATTGCCAAGTATGAAGGCGCATCTTAATATGGTTTTCTAAACCCTGGTGCTCTGGCGCCTACTGTCACCCCTCTCCTTTTCTTCTCCTCATTTCTATCTCTCAGCTCTTTCCCCCCATTCCCCAAAGACCCTGGGTGAAGTATGACCACCCGTTGTGGTCCACTCGCTGTGCTGCCACATTAACACCTACTGTATGTTCTTCAGTTTCTCTAAAAGCAAATTGTGTTAAAAGCAGAGCTAAAATCCACAAATAAAATTCTGGCATAGGCTTTAGTGCTCTAAATAGCCTCTCCCGGATGACTGAGCTCCTCACCCTAGTGCTAGTCCTGACATTCTGCCATCACCAGAGTAAAAGTATCAACACTGGAGAGTAAACCAGTTTGAAAATGAGACTAACACTAACCTGGAGACAGAAGGACAGGGAGCTCGCCTCTTTCCACTGACTTTATATGCATTCATGCCACCCATTCGTGTTTGGTCTGAAGGCACCTTTAGAGATAAGGTGAGGAGCTCAGTAATCTGGGAGAGGCTCAGAACTAGAGCCACTGCTCCTCTGCATCTAATTAGGATATCTCCTGGATGCCTCCCACTTGAGGTGTTTTGGGCACGTGCCACTGGGAGGAGACCCCGGGGCAGACCCAGGACACACTGGAGAGACTATGTCTCCCAGCTGGCATGGGAACACCTTGGAATCCTCTCTGAAGAGCTGGAGGAAGTGGCTGGGGAGAGGGAAGTCTGGGCTTCTCTGCTTGGACTGCTGCCTCCATGACCTGGATCCCCAGAAAAGCGGTAGAAGATGGATGGATGCCCTAGTAATTCAGTTATTTTTTTGCATTGACTAGAAAACAAAATATCAAAGCTGCTAAAGTGACTAATAAGACTGAATGAGCTACAGACCACTGCAGAATTCTACTAGCATTTGACTGGTGGGGCAGTGCTAGTGCTAGCCCTGCTTCTAATGTCCACTTGTGATCTAACTGCCCAAACCTGAAAGCTACAGGCAGTTGAAAATAATGAGGCTGCACCATTTGGAACTGAAAGACATCAAACTCTAAAGTATTCTGCTAAAGCACAGACATGATATGGAATGTCATTTTCAAACTCAAAGTATAGAATATCTGAAACATGCTGTTCTGCTCTAAAAATTGTCTGGCTTGTAGAAACTGTTGCATCACCTGGAGTGAAGTCAAAGACAGCCTGCACCTTCAGCCCATGATCTTCTCCACCTGAAGCAGCAGCACCCTGCACAGACAGAGCAAACATATCATATCTGGTCCAACCAAGTAAGTGAGGCTCAGGCAACGATCGTTTCACTGAGGAAGGAGAAGTTAGTATACCTGTGGTGGGGATGTGTCTGAGTCAAGAGGAGTTATGACCTTCATGTGAGACCTGTGGACTATGCCGGTATTTTCTCCAACTTGGCACTCAAATTCATCATAGTTGATCTCTTTTAACAGCAGAAGCACTTCATTTTTCTGTGGAAAAGGTTGGTAAAAGTATTAGGTCAGACTGTTTAAAGTCAAGTGTGGAACTGAGACTTCATAATGTCGCTCATTTTTTTTCTTCAAACTTACCTGAAATGACAGTTCTCCTGAATTACTCCCACTGGAGTCAAAGGCGGCAATCCCGTGGGGAAGCGGAAGCTGGTGGGAGAAAGCAAAATGTAAACAGATGCTCACGAAGCTGCGTGAAATACAAGCTTATAGCACTCAGCTGTGCAGAGGGTTCTCCCTCACAGTGTATTTGTTGTAGAGTCGGTGGCCTGGTCTGGGCCTTGGCGGCAAGTCCAGTCCTTTCCCTTGGGGTTTCTGTGCCTGGGATTTGGGTGATGTCTCCCATGTGGCTGAATGAGATCTACCTGTGGCCTGAAAGCTTGGTGGGGAAGGTCTTCCAGGGCCTGGTTTTGCTGGTGGTGGGCGGGGTGGGAAGGATTTGTTTACACTGGGCTTCCTGAAATCCATAACCATTAACAACTTCAGTGCGATATTGCCCTTACCACAGTTCACTGCCAAAAAGTTTGCTTTCCCTCACTTACCGAGGTGGTAGTGATGGCTGCGGCCCACTACTGAAAGAGCTCTGCAAAATCAATTTTACAATTTATTATTATAACATATTAATGAAAGAGAAAGCCATAATAAGTAACAGCAGGAGGTAAACTGTTTCTCTCTGGTAGTCAGGTCAGCTGTACAGAAGAGAGACGTGAGAATTCACACAAAGGTGCTTTCCAAAATGAACGGTCTCTTCATCGTGCCTTAAGCAGGAATGGCCCCTTTGTGGAAAGGAGGATTATTTGAACTGATATGAGGGTACCTGGAAGGAGAGACTGTGTCTGTGATTCAATGGAGAATTCAGAGAGCCCACGGGCTTCTGAGCAGGGAGAGGGGGAGGATCGTCCTGGAGACACACTGAGAAAGAAAAAAAAATCATTGAGATTTAATGAAACATGCTCAATTATAATCTATGAGGTAAAAAGATATAGTAAAGGCAGCTGCAACGTGTGTGAAATTTTAAACAAATTCTAAAATACCTGTGCAGAGTTTCCACATAAAATTTAAGTCAAAAATAGACTAGGACCTACGTGAATTTGTTTTGCTGGGAACCCGGATGGTGGTTGGTCTTCGTGTGTGCACACTTTGCCTGCCAAGTGAGCCTCCATTAGCACTCCCATTATGCTGAGGTTTGAATGGGTTGGAATCTGAGTGAAGAGACAATTGATTGTACAGCTGTGCATTAATGTCACATCAACCGAGTGTAGGACCTCAAGGGTATTTTAACACTAAACTGGACCAGTCACAACAGTGGTAGTCAGCTGGAATCCCCAAAAAAGCGGGACATCAAGTTATACAGCTTTGGCCCCGATTAGTCAGTTAAATTGAAATAAAATTAGTTCTGGGAAGTCCAAAGTCAAGATCCACCACAGTCCTGGCAGCCCTCAACATCTAATGGCTTAACTGATCCACTTCTGCCCTTTTCATTCCTGATCCATTTGAGAAATCTCATACTGTACAGTAGGCAACACCATTTGACTAAATTTTTTCTGCTTGCAACTCAATTCTGTCACAACTCCCAACTTTAAAACCAGTTCAGCCAATCCCATAGGATATCCTTGATGCTTGTGGTGGAGTTTTACTGCTCTTATTTGTCTTTACGCAAAGTTCAGAGGCTTCTCATAACAGATTGAAGCTTCCAGATAAAAACTTCTACAGTGGGGTAAAAAAGTATTTAGTCAGCCACCAATTGTGCAAGTTCTCCCACTTAAAAGATGAGAGAGGTCTCCAATTTTCATCATAGGTATACCTCAACTATGAGAGACAAAATAAGAAAAAAAAAATCCAGAAAATCACATTGAAGGATTTTTTTTTTTCCACAATATCTTTATTGAACCTTTTTTTTTTTTTAACAAACATGATACAAACAATCAAACACTAACACTAAAGTACTACAAAAAAAAAAAAATGCACTAAAAACACCAACAACCACCAACAAAATCAAGTCTTCAACAATGCTCCTCTGTTTAGTCTAGACAATCCAATACATAAGTATACATATTATGTTCACCAGTTTGGAATTTACAAGGTCCACACACATCATTCACCTTCTTCTTCAAGAGTTATGTTTAAATTTTTTACATAATCAATAAAAGGTCTCCATATATTCTCAAACACAATTTCCTTTGATTTCAGTATATATGTTATTCTTTCTAATGGAAGGTTTGTTAACATCTGTCTTAACCACTGAGTCACATCTGGTCTATGAGTCTTTTTCCATAATAGTGCAATACATTTTTTGGCATTAAGCAAACTGAGGTCTATGAATGTTCTTTCACTTTTATTAAAATTATGCTTTTCTGGGTACAGACCCAACAAAAACAGTTTAGGATTCAATATGATTTGTTTTGAGATTATTTTTTCAATTGTTACCCTCACCTCTTCCCAAAACATTCTTATTAATCTACATTCCCATAAACAATGAAATAGGGTTCCTTTACTTTCCATGCATTTTGTGCATGTATCTGGTATATTTTTGTTGTATCTATTTAACTCCTCCGGTGTAACATACATCCGCATTAACCATTTGAAATGTATCAATTTAAGGCGTGCATTTATTGATTTGGTTTGAGCTTCTGTACAAGCCAATTCCCATTGTTCCTCTGAAATTTCAATTTGCAGATCTTCTTTCCAGTAGTTTAATCTTTTCAGTGAATTTTCACTTGAAGATAGTGTCAATGAGTTATAAAACTCTGAAATAATACCCTTTCTTTTACTATCTTTCATCATCATTTTTTCCAAGGATGAATAAATAGGTCGAGTGAGAGCTTTATTTTGATTTGATCGAATAAAGTTTCTAAGTTGAAGATATTTAAAAAAATGTGTTCTATTGAGATTAAATTTGATCCTCAGCTCTTCAAAAGACATTATGTTGTCTGCACATGGCAAATATAAATCCTGAATCTTTTGTATCCCTTTTAAATTCCATACTTTAAATACAGCGTCCGCTCTCCCTGGTTTAAAATATTGATTACCCCATATTGGACTAAATTGTGACAATAACTGTGGTTCTTTTAAATAGTTTTTAGCTTCACACCATATTTTGATCATATGCTTTACAAATGGATTTTTAACTTGTTTTTGTAATTTTTTTGCCGAATCTGAGTATATGAATATGGGAAGAGGTAAAGGTAAATTGTATGATTCCATTTCAGTCCAGTGAGGGAGATCATTTGATGAAAAATAATATGTCATAGACCTCAGTTGTGCCGACCAATAATACAACATAAAATTTGGACATTTCAGACCTCCACGATCAAATGGTAAATATAATAAAGACAAACGTAATCTAGCCCTCCTGTTGTTCCATATAAATTCCACTAACTTTTTTTTTATTCTTGAGAATAGATCTAAAGGTGGTGATAAGGGAATGTATTGAAATAAATAAAGTATTTTAGGTAAAATATTACTTTTAAATATATTGATTCTCCCGATCATCGACATTGGTAGTGACATCCATCTCTGAGTTAACTCATTGATATCTGACATTAAGGCTTCATAGTTGACACTGGCGACTGATTCTAGCTTAGGCACAATTTGGATTCCTAAATATTTAAACTGATTTACAACATTGAATTGATTTACCTCAGGGGCTGGGTAATTTCTCTGGGTCTCATTTAGCATTAATATTGAAGATTTAGTTTTATTTATTTTATATCCTGATATTTCCCCAAAATTCTTTATTAAATTCAACAAGGTTGGAATTGATTTTTTTAGATTCGACATAAACAAAATTATATCATCGGCGTACAGGGAGATTTTATGTTCTGTTGGTCCAACTTTAATTCCATATATTTGTGAATGTAAACGTATCGCTATCGCTAAAGGTTCAATTGCCATAGTAAACAGTAAAGGTGAAAGTGGACAGCCTTGTCGACATCCTCTATTGATTTTTATTGGTTTTGAAATATTGTTATTTGTTAGGATTTCTGCTGTAGCATTATTGTATATTATTTGAACCCATTTTATGAAATTATTTCCAAGTCCAAACCTTTGTAGGACTTCAAAAAGAAAGGGCCATTCAACTCTATCAAAGGCCTTTTCGGCGTCCAATGATAGGAGAGCTGTATCCGGTGCTTCTTTATTAAAATAAATAATATTAAATAGTCTTCTTACATTATGGAAGCCTTGTCTACCCTTTATAAAGCCATTCTGATCTCGATTAATAATATTTGGTAAAATTTCTTGTATTCGTCTTGCTAAAATTTTACAGATTATCTTAAGGTCGGCGTTTAATAGGCTTATTGGTCTCATATTTTCACATTTATTAGAGGGCTTACCTGGTTTTGGCAGCAGTATAATTAAGGCATTATTTATGTATGATGGTAAATTATTATTTTGAAATGCTTCTAAAACCATTTCCAAAAAAGGTTTTATTAATTTATTCTTAAATTTTTTATAAAGGTCAACTGGAAGACCATCTGGTCCTGCACTTTTTCCTGATTTCATATTATCAATGGCTAGCCCAACTTCTTCTTGACTAATTTTAGACTCCAATATCTCCCTATTTTCATTTGGAATACACGGTATAGATAGTTTGTTCAAAAACCCATTTAGTTTTGTTAAATCAGGTTCATTTTTGGTATCATATAATTTTTCATAGTAATCTCTAAAGGCTCTATTAATTTCTAAAGGATCTATAACTACCTGTCCGTTACTTATAATACTGGTTATTGGTGTTTTAATTTCCAATTGTTTAATCTGCCATGCTAATAATTTTCCTGATTTTTCACCTTGTTCATAAAAAGATTGTTTCAATCTTAGAAGACTCGAGGCAGCTCTATTCGCTGATTTTTTGTCGTATTCAGCTCTCAAAATCAGTAATTCATTCTCCAACCTTGGATCACTTCCTGCATACACTTTTTCCTGAAGACTTTTTATTTTATGTTCCAATTTAGCTCTCTCCTCTCGAGTCTTCTTAGATTTTGATCCTGTATAACTAATAATATGTCCCCTAATAAAAGCTTTGAAAGCCTCCCACTTTACACATGCTGATGTTTGTGTAGTATTGATGTCAAAGAACTCGTCTATCTGTTTTTCTATATACTTGACAAATTCCTCATCCTGAAGCCATTTATGCTGAAATTGCCATCTGCCTGATTCCTTTGTCAATTTTTTATCTACATATATTAGACAACAGGGTGCATGATCAGAGATCACGATGTTATCATAAAAGCAGTTTTGAATCTTGGACCTTAATTCTGTGGAAATCAAAAAATAATCAATACGTGAGAATGTCTTGTAGGTACTGGAATAACAAGAATAGGCTTTAACTTGTGGTTTCATTTCTCTCTATATATCTAACAATCTCAATTCTTTCATAAAATGATTAATAGTCATCCTACATCCAATGTGCGTACAATCCAGTCCTGTTGATCTATCCACACCTGGATTCAATGTACAATTAAAATCCCCTGCTATTATATGTTGCCCTGTAAGTGATGATAAGATGAGAAATAAATTAGCAAAGAACTTCTGATCATCTATATTGGGACCATATAAGTTCACAAGATTTATATTTTCTAATAGCAAAGAACCTTGAATGATTACATATCTTCCAAATTTGTCTCCAATTACATTTTTCACTTGAAAAGGAACTGATTTATGTATGAGAGTCATAACTCCCCTGGCTCGGGATGAAAATGAAGAGGTGAATACACTTCCCTGCCATCTACTCCTAATTCTTTTAACATCCTCCTCTATCAGATGAGTTTCTTGTAAAAACACAATTCTTGAACCCATGTCCTTTATTTTATTCATAACTTGTTTAAGTTTTTTTAAATTTTGTAGACCTCTGCAATTCCATGAAGTTAAATTAAGATTAACACTTTGGTCCATGATCAATAGAGAGTTTGGGATTACCTTGCAGTGTAAACATGCTCATACAGAGAAGCAAAAACATGAGTGGTTGAACATTCATCCTACAAACTACACACAAACAAATTTCCCCTTCCCACACTTGTGGCAAACCCCCCAAAATCAAAAGAAAAATTCTGTCTCCCGATATAGCCATCGACCGTTCCACACCCACGGGGAACAGCCTAAGCCACTCCTCCTTCATCCTCCCAATCACCCTAACTCTACTGCTTTTAATGACGTAACATTAACTCTCCTCTGTAGTTTTCCAACTTAACTCCAAAATTTTTAACAACTTTGTACATCATAGTTTTTTTTTTTGTTTGTTTTGTTTTTGTTTTGTTTTTTTAATATATAATACAATCTATATTTTGTAAACTTACTATTTACTTCAAGTCAGTCAGATGCCTGTGCAAATGCTTAATTATTCTACCTTATATTTTGTTCATGCTTAGCTCCCACCAGTCTCTTCTTCTTCTTTGATCTTCTTGATGAACTCCTGCGCCTCCTCTGGGGTCTTGAAGATGTGGGTTCTGCCCTCATACGTGGTCAGCAGTCTCGCAGGATAGATTACACCATGACGAATCCCAAGGTTGCGCAGCTCCTTACGTACGGGATCAAACTGCTTCCTCAATTGCTGGATTCCTGTGGCCAAATCTGGGTAGAACCGCACCTGCTGGTCCTGGTGTTTAATCTCTCCTTTAGCACGTGCAGCGTTGAAGATCTTCATCCTGTCTCTGTTGCTAAGAAACTTCATAATTAAGGTCCTCGGCGGTCCCTTATCTCTCCGTGGGCCAATACGATGTGCTTTTTCCAGAATCACTGCTGATTGCAACTCCTCGCTGCCCAGCACCTCCGGAATCCACTTTTCCAGAAAGGAACATACGTCCCGACCTTCTGATTCCTCTGGAAGACCCACCAGCCTCAAATTATTCTGTCTCGACCGAGATTCCAAATCCAAAATATTATCTTCCAGAGATTTTTTTTTTTTTTCCAAAGTGCGCACCTTTAATTGAAGACGGGTGACGTCATCTTCAGCACTAGCGAGACGGAGCTCCATCTGCGCCGTTCGTTCTACACAGTCACCCAATTCCTTTCTTATTCCTTCCAACGCTGTCATAATCCCATCAAATCTAGAGGAAAAGTCCGCTCTCATTGAACTCATGGCAGCCATCAGCGCATCTGCGCCTCCCCGCGCAGACATCGCACCGTTGCCAGCCTCCTCCGCCATATATGGAGTTTTGTTTGCTGCGTCACAGACCTGAAAGTCCGTTAATTTGGACTGTTTCGGCGGCTCGCTTTTTCCTTTTCCTGGTTTTCCAGCCTTAGGCTTCGCCGACATATCCTCGCCCAAATGCTGAGATACGTTCTGTCCCAAATGAGAGAGTTATTTGCCGATTTTTTTTCTCCAGGAGCAGAGCAGAGCGAGACACGTCCGTCCTACGTGGCAGCCATAACCGGAAGTGACATTGAAGGATTTTTAATGAATTAATTGGTAAATTCCTCGGTAAAATGAGTATTTGGTCAATAACAAAAGTTCATCTCAATACTTTGTTATATACCCTTTGTTGGCAATGACAGAGGTCAAACGTTTTCTGTAAGTTTTCACAAGGTTTTCACACACTGTAGCTGGTATTTTGGCCCATTCCTCCATGCAGATCTCCTCTAGAGCAGTGATGTTTTGGGGCTGTAGCTGGGCAACACAGACTTTCAACTCCCTCCAAAGATTTTCTATGGGGTTGAGATCTGGAGACTGGCTAGGCCACTCCAGGACCTTGAAATGCTTCTTACGAAGCCACTCCTTCGTTGCCCGGGCGGTGTGTTTGGGATCATTGTCATGCTGAAAGACCCAGCCACGTTTCATCTTCAATGCCCTTGCTGGTGGAAGGAGGTTTTCACTCAAAATCTCACGATACATGGCCCCATTCATTCTTTCCTTTACACGGATCAGTCGTCCTGGTCCCTTTGCAGAAAAACAGCCCCAAAGTATGATGTTTCCACTCCCATGCTTCACAGTAGGTATGGTGTTCTTTCTCCTCCAAACACGACAAGTTGAGTTTTTACCAAAAAGTTCTATTTTGGTTTCATCTGACCATATGACATTCTCCCAATCCTCTTCTGGATCATCCAAATGCTCTCTAGCAAACTTCAGACAGGCCTGGACATGTACTGGCTTAAGCAGGGGGACACGTCTGGCACTGCAGGATTAGAGTCCCTGGCGGCGTAGTGTGTTTCTGATGGTAGCCTTTGTTACTTTGGTCCCAGCTCTCTGCAGGTCATTCACTAGGTCCCCCATGTGGTTCTGGGATTTTTGCTCACTGTTCTCGTGATAATTTGACCCCATGGGATGAGATCTTGCGTGGAGCCCCAGATCGAGGGAGATTATCAGTGGTCTTGTATGTCTTCCATTTTCTAATAATTGCTCCCACAGTTGATTTCTTCACACCAAGCTGCTTACCTATTGCAGATTCAGTCTTCCCAGCCTGGTGCAGGTCTACAATTTTGTTTCTGGTGTCCTTTGACAGCTCTTTGGTCTTGGCCATAGTGGAGTTTGGAGTCTGACTGTTTGAGGTTGTGGACAGGTGTCTTTTATACTGATAACGATTTCAAACAGGTGCCATTAATACAGGTAACGAGTGGAGGACAGAGGAGCCTCTTAAAGAAGAAGTTACAGGTCTGTGAGAGCCAGAAATCTTGCTTGTTTGTAGATGACCAAATACTTATATTACTGAGGAATTTACCAGTTAATTCATAAAAAATCCTTCAATGTGATTTTCTGGATTTTTTTTTCTCATTTTGTCTCTCATAGTTGAGGTATACCTACTGTATGATGAAAATTGGAGACCTCTCTCATCTTTTAAGTGGGAGAACTTGCACAATTGGTGGCTGACTAAATACTTTTTTGCCCCACTGTATATGCCTTAATATAACTACGCAAGATCAGGTTTTTTGACTAAAGTGGTCCTGAGAGAAACATCTGTTTATTGACCTGTCCCTTGTGCCAGATATAATTTTATAACTGCTTATTTTATAATTGGCCAAATATTAGGATCAAGGGTACAGCTGTGCAGCTTATATGTCTATCATTACCATTTTGTGGCCTTATTGTTTTGGTGATTTGGCTGCTACTCAAAATACAAAATATTTGCCTGTGTGGGCTATATTAATCATATATTCCATAACCTACATATGTTGAAGCATGTGGAAATGTTTGGTAATTACATATGTAAAGCAACTTCACACCTCTGAAAGGACAAAGACTCCCAACCGCCAAGTGAAGAACAAAGACGTTCCCAGACACTGCGGTGGAGACCGGAGGAGCTACCCTCACCCCCCTAGGGCAAAGAGAGGAAGTACCAAGACAATGGGGGGATTAAGATAATGAGGGATGTCAGCCTTTGTTATGCATGTCTTTTGTTATGTGCAAGTATAAAGTCAGTGAGCCGGAGATATTCGGTCTCTTTTTCCTTCTGCTACCTCTGCACTAAATGAGACTTGTTAGGAGAGCTGATAAATAAACTTTGGTTTATATATCAAATCGCCTCATCATTTCAAGCTCTTCTACACTGGTGACCCCTGACGCGAGTATGGACCTGAGGCGTTCCCCCGCAATCGACTCATCCGTGGCGACCCAGGCAGACGCCAGCGCCCACGCAGACAGGGGAACAGATGGACGTCTTTCCCCCCCGGCAGAAGGGATTGAGAGGGCTCAACCGAGCACCAGCACCGCTGTGAGAGCCGAAGCAAGACACTCTCACCCTGCGGACACAGCAGTGATGGTATACACGAATGCCGTCGCTGTCAAGCTGCCAGACTTCTGGCAAGAAGACCCCGCCTCGTGGTTTCAGCAAGCTGAAGCCCAGTTTACACTGGCGGGCATCACGGCTGACGATACCAAATTCTATCATATCGTCTCCAAACTCGACGCCGCCACTTCGAGGTGTGTGCAGAGCATGATCCGGCGGCCGCCTGCCCAAGACAAATATGAAACGCTGAAAGCAACCATCGTGGTAAATTACGTCCCCTCAGCTGAAGAGAGAGCCGAGAAGATCCTGGTGGTCTACGGCCACAGAGAGTGCAAACCTAAAGCCCTCATGGAGGATTTGCTGCAGCTTAAAGAAGAAGATAATGACAACTTCCTCCTCCAATTCATATTCCTCAGCACGCTGCCGCCACACATGAGAGGGACACTCGCCAACATGAGATGCAGCACCCAGCAAGACTTCCGCATGCTCGCCAACGAAGCTCAACGGCTCGTCAACGCCTGCAAGGAGCAGACACCCACAGCAGCATCCGTAGACCTCAACGCTGATGCCCAGAACCACGAAGAACCACAACCCACTGAGCAGATCCAGCCCGCGGTGACAGCGACACGGCCAAAACGTAACAGACAGAACGACGTCTGTTATTATCACCACCGCTTCGCCGAGAAGGCCCACAAATGCGTTCCCCCCTGCAAATTTACGATTTCGGGAAAACGCCAAAGCCGAGAGCCGTTAACGGCAGCGGTTCTCGGCGAGGAGAGTAAGCTGTTATATGTGACGGATGGACACACCGGCAAGCAGTTCCTCATTGACACAGGAGCTCAGCTGAGTTTCGTCATGCCCTCCCAAGCAGATCGAGCCATGGGCACCCGGGGCAACGGAGCGGTGGCAGCCAACGGCTCCAACATCGACACTTTCGGCGAAAAGAGCCTGCACCTCCACATCCACGGCCGCAACTACAGATGGACATTTGTTGTAGCGCCGGTGAGCTTTAACTTGTTAGGCGCAGATTTTTTGTGTGCACATGGGTTATTAGTGGATCTAGCGAATAGACGCTTGGTTAATGCACTGTCTTTTGCTTCTATTCCCTGCTCAGCCCGAGTTTCTCCACCACCTGTGCAGGCTAGCGTCACCACGGCAGGAGGTAAGTTTGAGCAACTCCTCACCCAATTTCCAGCACTCACAATTCCCAAATTCTCAGCTACAGTGGCTAAACACGGGGTTGAACACTTTATTCCCACAACGGGCCCACCCGTATTTGCCAAAGCTCGCCGCTTAGACGCGGCCAAGCTCAACATAGCTCGGGACGAGTTTACTACCCTTGAAAAATTAGGCATTGTTAGACGCTCGAAGAGCCCTTGGGCCTCACCACTTCACATGGTTCCGAAATCCGACGGTTCTTGGAGACCGTGCGGAGATTACCGCAGATTAAACAATGCGACAGCGCATGACCGCTACCCAATTCCTCACATTCAGGATTTTTCACTACATCTGGCGGGTGCACGCATTTTTTCAAAAATAGACCTGGTCCGCGGTTATCATCAAGTCCCAGTTCGAGCAGAGGACATTCCTAAAACAGCTGTAATAACCCCTTTCGGCCTTTTTGAATTTCTGCGAATGCCTTTCGGCCTCAAAGGCGCTGCTCAAACTTTTCAGCGGATGATGGACGCGGTATTACGCGACCTTCCTTTTGTTTTCGTCTACCTCGACGACATGCTGGTAGCCAGCTCGTCTGAGGAAGAACACGAGCAGCACCTCACTACGGTTTTTCAGAGACTAGAAGAGCACGGGTTAATAATCAATCCAGCCAAATGCAAATTCGGCGTGTCACAAATTGATTTTTTAGGACACAAAGTCTCTCCGAAAGGGGCAATCCCACTTCCAGACAAAGTTCACGCGATAAAAAGTTTCCCACGGCCACAAACGGTCAAATCACTGCAAGAATTTTTAGGAATGGTTAATTTTTACAACCGTTTCCTCCCCCACGCAGCTCAGCTCATGCAGCCCCTATATGACGCGCTCAGAAAAAAGAAAGCTTCCAACGCGGTCGAATGGACCCCGGAGCGCGAACGCGCCTTCACGGAAGTAAAGAGCGCTCTAGCTAACGCCACATTGTTA
Organism: Pholidichthys leucotaenia; assembly: GCA_020510985.1. Taxonomy (NCBI): domain Eukaryota; kingdom Metazoa; phylum Chordata; class Actinopteri; order Cichliformes; family Pholidichthyidae; genus Pholidichthys; species Pholidichthys leucotaenia. The sequence continues at coordinate 215,144,226 of CM035848.1, forward strand.
GTTCACCCCGATCCCTCGGCCCGCATTGCGCTAACCACAGACGCTTCGGACCTGGCTATAGGGGCAGTTGTAGAACAACATGTCAGCGGGATCTGGCAACCTTTAGCATTCTTCAGCAAGTCGCTAAACCAAACTAAGCGTAAGTACAGCACTTTTGACAGGGAGCTGCTAGCGCTTCATTTATCCATCCGCCACTTCCAGTTCTGGTTAGAAGGGCGGAGTTTCACGGCTTTTGTAGACCATAAACTGCTCACCTTTGCTATGGCTAAAATTTCAGAACCATGGTCAGGCAGGCAACAAAGACAGCTGGCTGCGATTTCAGAGTTCACCACAGACATTCGACATGTGGCAGGCAAACTTAACATGGTAGCAGACTGCCTCTCTCGCGCTGTGACATCACCAGAGCGCGAGGAGACATATTATACTGCCTCAGCCGCAGAACTTTTCACTAACGCGGACACATACGCAGCACCTATCCATGCAGGGATAGATTATGCAGCCATGGCAGAGGAACAAAGCAGTGACGCGGACGTGCGCGCACTCCTGTCTGGACCAACAGGGTTAAGGCTGGAGGAAAAGGGTTTACGCGACGGCGTGCCCCCCCCTAATATGCGATATTTCAACCAGCCGACCTCGCCCGTTAGTCCCAGCCACATGGCGCCGCCGTATTTTCGACTCAATTCACTCCCTCGCGCACCCAGGTGTGCGCGCCTCGGTTAAAATGGTCGCCGAAAAGTTTGTGTGGCCAGGCCTGCGCAAAAACGTAAAAGAATGGGCAAAAACTTGCATTTCTTGTCAGCGCGCCAAAATACACAAACACACAAAAGCCCCTCTGGAGCCTTTTCCGATCCCGGCTAGAAGGTTCGACCACGTTCATGTCGACCTCGTGGGGCCACTACCTTCCTCCCAAGGTTTCACACACCTGTTAACAATGATAGACCGCACCACGCGCTGGCCAGAAGCAGTCCCTCTGGCGTCAACTACAGCGGAGGAAGTCGCTCGCGTTTTTTTGACAAACTGGGTGGCACGTTTCGGCGTCCCATCGGACATCACGTCCGATAGAGGGCCTCAATTTGTCTCAGAGCTTTGGTCAGCCATGTCCAGCAGCTTAGGGGCAACGATTCATCGCACTACCGCTTATCACCCTCAGGCTAATGGGTTATGCGAGCGTTTTCACAGGTCTTTAAAAGCCGCCCTCAGAGCCTCACTAACGGATACAAATTGGGTAAATAAACTTCCCTGGGTTTTATTGGGGTTGCGTGCTGCGCCTAAAGAGGATCTAGACGCCTCTCCGGAAGAATTAGTTTTTGCACAACCTCTCAGGCTCCCAGGTGAATTTTTACCAGAGAATCCAGAGCCAGGGCATCTTCCAGTCCCAAGGTTTTTAGGCAGCAACGGACCAGACTCTCTCCCCGGTCCAGCTCATCACTCCTTTCCACGGGTTTTTGTCCCTCAAGCTCTAAAGAACGCTGAATTCGTTTTTGTCAGACATGAAGCTTTAAAACCAACTTTCCGCCCAGCATACGATGGGCCATTCAGAGTGCTGGAACATGGTGATAAACACTTTGTGCTTGATTTTGGGGATAGAAAAGAAACAGTCAGCATTGACAGACTTAAACCTGCCTTCTTGTTGAAAGACGAGCCTGCACAATTGGCGAGAGCACCTCGGCGGGGTAGACCCCCCAAGAGAAAAGACTCAGCCCCCCTGCAGGGAACAATTAACCACTCTCCTTCCCACGCTGCAGATTCCTCACAAGAAGGTCCCAGCAGGACGCCTAAACGAACCCACAGCAGTTTTGGGAGAAGATTAAAACCCAGACAGCACAGGGACTGATGCAAACTACTCCACAATTGTTCACTAATTGTGCTGCAACAGTTTAGGACTGACTTATGATTTTACTATGCTGTTATGATTACCACTGAACTCTCTTAGGGGCATGGCTGCTGGAAAGTTTCTTCTGTGGCAAGAGATGTAACACTTAGTATGTCATAGTAATTATCTTAGACTGTGAATTTTTCTATTGTCCTTTCTTAGTCGTTTGGGGGAGCTGTGGGCTATATTAATCATATATTCCATAACCTACATATGTTGAAGCATGTGGAAATGTTTGGTAATTACATATGTAAAGCAACTTCACACCTCTGAAAGGACAAAGACTCTCAACCGCCAAGTGAAGAACAAAGACGTTCCCAGACACTGCGGTGGAGACCGGAGGAGCTACCCTCACCCCCCTAGGGCGAAGAGAGGAAGTACCAAGACAATGGGGGGATTAAGATAATGAGGGATGTCAGCCTTTGTTATGCATGTCTTTTGTTATGTGCAAGTATAAAGTCAGTGAGCCGGAGATATTCGGTCTCTTTTTCCTTCTGCTACCTCTGCACTAGATAAGACTTGTTAGGAGAGCTGATAAATAAACTTTGGTTTATATATCAAATCGCCTCATCATTTCAAGCTCTTCTACAGCCTGGTACATTATACTTTTGCCTCTGAATACAAGCAAATGTGCCATTATTCTTTTGAATTTTTTATGTTTCTTCTTCAGACATTTTACAGTTCGTTTTTGTTCCCTTACTGCTTGAATAAAACAGTGACGTAAAGATCATATTTTGAATCAAGAAACAGAAATGCATTTATATGTCTGCGGATGTAACAGAACATTTGACCTCAGAGAATCATCATTTATGCTACTCACTGAAAAGGCTGTCCACATATTCGTTCTCGTTAACCACGGAGGCCGAGTTGTGGTTGTTTATGTTCAGGTTAGGTTTGAGCGGTTTCTTCACAGGCTTCTCTTGGGGCTCTGGTGGAAGTGGAAATGGGATTTCCTCGTAAATGTTCTCGGTTCTGGTGAGTACAGGACGCGATTTTGCTGACGTCTTGGCATGTATGGCCTCTAGCTCCTCCTTCACAGACAGTCCCACTGGTTTCTGTGGGAACTGAGGCTTGAAGTCTGGTGTTTCATTTTGAGGCAAAGCTGGTATGTTTTGGTTACCAACATCCCCTCTGAGGGAGAACTGAGGTCTGAGAGTGGCCGAAGGTTTAGCAGCAACAGGGGGTGGTATGCTGAGGGCTTTCTTGAGTGGAGGTGCTGGTTTAGTGGATTGGCTTGTGCTTCCCTCTTCGATGGCAGCCTGGCTTTCAAAAGCCTGGATTCTGGCCCGAAAACTATTTTGATTCTGATTGCCGTTCATCTCCTCAGCAGCATCTTCGCTCAGCAAGGACAGATCCGATTGGTCTAAGACGTTACTGCTCGCCCTAAACTCGATATCTGTGTAAAAGACTTCCAATAAATCTTTTAGGTATTTATTCGACGAGATGTTTTTTAGATTAGATTGAGTGTCCTCAGAAGTTTCACTGATCTTGACTAGTTTCTGAACTTCGATCTCCTTTTCGACAACCTGCTTTCGTGATTTTGTACGTGGACGTGGAATGGGGCGTTGACTGGGGTCAGAGTTTGCAGAAGATGGAGTAGACTCAGTAGGGACAGGGAGAGACTTTGTGGAAATATCCCAGTGTACGGTGACAGATCCAGTGCGTCTACGACTGGAGACAGTGTTTACATTTGACTCAGAATCACTTTGTTTCTCAGTGTTTGCAAAAACTGTATTATTTGAAACTTCCTTGTCTAGTTTAGTCACAAATTTTCCATCTGTTCGTTTTGACAGTGAGGGTCTTGGTGGTTTTTGAGGCTTTTTTCCTGGAAACAAAAAGAATTAATATTTAAAGCCAAAACTGCTTTGATTTTTTAATCAAACATTTTCCAGTGTGACCCCGTTATGCCTCACCGGCAGATCTCTTTTCAGCAGGCGGTGGCGCTGCACCACGCAGCACGACAGTGGGAGCAGCTTCTTCCCTCTCAGGGTCGGTCTGCGTGCCACTTGTGGTTGTGCAGGTGGACCGACGGGGGGCTGCAGTAGGCTTAGCGGTATGTTCCTCCTGGGTCTTCTCTTTTATCACCTGGTCATAGGATGGTGGAGGCTAAGTCATGAAAAGAGAGAGGCATTTGCCATACAAACAGTCATTATTTACTAAATATAACTGGTTGATGCCAGTATTTTGAGACGTCATGGCTGAATGTTCATTGAAGGAAATCATGATTTGCACCAAGCTTTTTCTGCTCAGTTTAGGTTTATAGGAAAAAATACCTATTTATTTAGAGAATCCAACAGTTATGTTTAATCAGACAAAGCCTACCTGGGAGGCGGCCTGGATGCCTGCAGACCAGCCTGACTGTGGAGGCGGGAAAATCACAGACCTTCCTGGGAACCAGTTATTACTAACCAGAGGTTCTGCTGAGAAAATGGTGATCTCTGATCGCCTTAAAACAAACCAAAAATTGCAAAATTAAAGAGAAAACAAATGAAAACAATATCCACTTCAAACAGGATTCATCTGACACATTAAAGTCACAATAATCGTAAACTATGACTGGTTTGATAAGAAATAATCAAATTGAAGTTTAAACATTAACAGGGAATAAACATTACCGTCTATCTCTGATGTCACTCTGAGAACTTGCCCTTGCTAAAATAACACACAAGGGATATAAGCTTTAAAGTAATTTGTAAATATCACATGTAGAATGTTATGTTCAGCAAACTTACTTCGTTTGATAGCAGCTCGTATCGAAGAAAGAGGTCCCAAACTGAACAGAGAGACAAAAAGTTCAGCTCTGAGTTTACATTTTTGTTACATCTGTGTGCCCATTTTATAACAAGTACAGATGTGGACAAATTTGTTGGTAACCTTCCATTAAAGAAAGAAAATTCCACAGTAATCACTGACATAACTTTAAACTGACAAAAGTAATAATAAATAAACATTTTCTGAAAATTAACTAATAAAACTCAGACTTTGCTTTCAAATTGTGTATCATCAGAATCCTTTTCAAAAACAAACTCATGAAACTGCCCTGGACAAAAATGATACCCTTAACTTAATATTTTGCTGCACAACCTTTTGATGCAATCACTGCATTAAAGCAATGAGACGTCTATACCTGTCAACAGGTATTTTGTCCCACTCCTCCTGAGCAAACTGCTCCAACTGTCTCAGGTTTGAAGGGTTCCTTCTCCATACTGCATGTTTCAGCTCCTTCCACAGATATTCAATAAGATTTAGATCAGGGTTCATAGAAGGCCACTTCCTAATAGTCCAATGTTTTGTTCTTAGCCATTCTTGGGTGTTTTTAGCTGTGTGTTCTGGGTCATTATCCTGTTGGCGGACCCATGACCTGTGACTCAGACCAAGCTTTCTGACACTGGGCAGTACATTTCACTCCAGAATACCATGATTGTCTTGAGATTTCATTGTACTCTCCACAGATCCAAGACACCCCGTGCCAGAACATAACTGAGCCTCCTCCATGTTTCACAGTGGGTACAATGTTCTTTACTTTGTATGCTTAATTTTTCCTTCTGTAAACAAAGAGCTGATGTGACTGGCCCAAAAGCTCCAGTTTTGTCTCATCAGTTCAAAGGACAACCTCCCAGAAACTTTGTGGCTTGTTACCATAGATTTTGGCTGGCTTTTTTTAAATGTTTTTCTGTCAGTAGTGGAGCCCTCCTGGTCTTCTTCCATGGAGTACATTATCATTCAAAATGCGACCCATGGTGCAATTAGAAAGAGATGTACCTTCACATTGGAGTTCAGCTTGAATGATTCTGGATGGTTTTCAAGGCTCTTATTTTACAATACGAAGTGTTCTTCTGGTCAATCTCTGGTTGCATTTCGTCTGGTGTCCACGTCCTGGCAGGTTGGCTACAGTCCCATGAACCTTATACTTTTTAATAATGTTGGCAACTGTGGTCACAGGAAGATCAAGCTGCTTGGAGATGGCCCTATGGCCTTTACCTTTAATATGCTTTTCTATAATTTTCTTTATAACCTCCTGAGACAACTCTCTTCTTAGCTTTCTGTGGTCCGTGTTCAGTATGGTACACACCATGATACCCAACAGCACAGTGACTACTTTTCACCCTTAAAGAATGCAGACTGACTGATTACAAGTTTAAAGACACCTGTGATACCCACCTTAGTTTAATATCTCCCTATGGTCAAATTATTTTCAATTTTTTCTAGGGGTATCACCATTTTTGTCTTGGCCAGTTTCATTAGTGTGTTTTTTTAAAATGATTCTGTTGAACCAAAATTCAAAAGCATTGTCTGATTTTCATTAGTTAATTTTCAGATTTTTTAAAAAAAAATTATTATTACTTTTGTCAGTTTCAAGTGATTTCAGTAACCACTGTTTGATTTTCTTTAACAGGTTACCAACAAATTTGTCCATGTCTGTAGAAGTTAAGATTTCAGTGATCCAACTTTCAACTAAAAAAAAACAAAGGAAACAACACACAACACGGGAATAAAGTAATGCAATATAAAAAAATTAAAAGTTCAATTTATTTTTTATAAATATGGTCTCTAATGTACTTTAAATTATACACGGTGAGGTTTCATTCATTTGACTATGTATTTTTTTTTAACATTAAACAGAATAATTATTTCAGCCAAGGGGTTATATTTTCCTGTGTGCGTTTATTTGTTCATTTGTGTGCCTCTGTGTGTGTTATACTAGAACGCAATAATTTATTTACAGATTTTGAAGAAAGTTTCAGGAAAGGTTGAATCCCCCCCACCCCCCACCCCTCCCCCCAACAAGTTAGATTTTTGAGGTGATCCAAATCACTGCGAGCCCACAAAGATTTTTCAAAGATTCCAAATAGGTAAAGGTTTGTCAAGATGTTTTGATGGTCACCATCAAAGGGTGCTGTCTGTTGACAGACAGCCAACAGCCTGTACCAGAAATTAAAATATGAGGAAGAAAATTAGCTGCCTTGGTGGAGGTTTGCACTCTCTAGGCGCTTTCTCATTGTTGCTTACTGAGAGTTGGAACATGAGAACAGAAGCATAATGGTTGAACAGTAACAAGCAGTGCACAAATGTTAACATTTTATAGGGTGAAAATTATAGAATTAAATAGATGGTAGATATGATAGACTAAATCAGATATTTACTGCCATCATCATCATGTTTGTGATTCTCTAGTTGAAAGGCATAAAGAAGGCTGTAGCAGACTGTTGAGGTTAAACTAGACCAATGGGAAAATCCCCGTTGAGGACACAGGCTCATGCTCTGTTCATCATGACCTGAAAACAGGAGGTGGGTGTAAACTATCTGAAGGGAATGGACAACAATCCTCCCCTCCCTCTTCTGCCAGTTTCTTGATTTAACTGACTGCACAAGCTGTGAACATGAGCACCTAAAGCTTACAAATGAACCCAGTGTTATCCAAGAGAGTTCTGTGAGGTATGCACAGACCGATGAGCTTCTTAATATCTGCAAACGGCAGCATGGTGTGTTTGTCATTGTGTCCGGTCTGCCAGTGAGAACAGATCACCGCATTGTTTGGTCCATTCACAACCTCACTATCAGCAGATCTGACTGTTTAAAAAAACAGAGGCCTGCTCACAGATACATGTGTAGTTTGGTAGATGGGGACACTTTCTGCTGGGGGCATTGCAATTTAAGAAAAAACTCAACATGGCAGTGACATACCTGGAATGTGAATGTTCTGGCTTGGTTCTTTCAAGATGATCTGTAGATGAAAACAGAGTGCTTTCAGCTTCCAAATTATGTGTAGAGAAACGCTTCAAAACTTACGAGGGCTACTCAATAAAGATTTCTTCTGACTTACTTCCAGTTACTATAGAAGGCTTAAATTGCACATGTATAATAATGCATACAATGGACATAAAAAGTCTACAAACCCCTGTTCAAATGCCAGGTTTTTGTGATGTAAAAAAATAAGACCAAGATAAAACATTTCAAAACTTTTTCCACTATTAATGTGACCTATAACTTGTACAACCCAATTAAAAAACAAAAATCTTTTTAAGGAGAAAAATAAAAAATAAAAAGCTTACAATAACCTGGTTGCATAAATATGCAGACCCTCTTATAACTGGGGGTGTGGCTGTGTTCAGAATTAACCAGTCACATTCAAACTCATTAAATGGGAGTCAGCACACACCTGCCACCATTTAAAGTGCCTCTGATTAACCCCAAATAAAGTTCAACTGTTCTAGTAGGCTTTTCCTGACATTTTTGTAGTCACAGCTTACCGCACAAGACATAGTCCACAGAGAGCTTCCAAAGCATCAGAGGGATCTCATTGTTCAAAGGTATCAGTCAGGAGAAGGGCACAAAAAAATTCCAAGGCATTAAATATACTATGGAACCAAGTGAAGACAGTCATCATCAAGTAGAGAAAATATGACACAGTGACATTATCAAGAACTGGACGTCCCTCCAAAATTGATGAAATGACGAGAAGAAAACTGGTCAGGGAGGCTGCCAAGAGGCCGACAGCAACACTGAAGGAGTTGCAGGGATTTCTGGCAAGTACTGGCTGTTAAGTACATGTGACAATAATCTCCTGTCTTCTTCATTTGTCTGGGCTATGGGGTAGGGTGGCAAGACGGAAGTCTTATCTTACGAAGAAAAACATCCAAGCCCGGCTACATTTTACAGAAACACATTTGAAATCTCCCAAACGCATGTGGGAAAATATGTTATGGTCTGATGAAACCAAGGTTGAACTTTTTGGCCATAATTTCAAAAGGTATATTTGGAGCAAACACAACACTGCTCACCACCAAAAGAACACTATACCTACAGTGAAGCATGGTGGTGGCAGCATCATGCTTTGGGGCTGTTTTTCTTCAGGTGGAAGTGGGGCCTTAGTCAAGGTGGAGGGAATTATGAACAGTTCCAAATACCAGTCAGTGTTGGCATAACACCTTCAGGCTTCTGCTAGAAAGCTGAAGACAAAGAGGAACTTCATCTTTCAGCACAACAATGACCCAAAGCACACATCCAAATCAACAAAAGAATGGCTTCACCAGAAGAAGATTAAGGTTTTGGAATGGCACAGCCAGAGTCCAGACCTGAATCTGATCAAACATCTGTGGGTTGATCTAAAGAGGGCTGTGCACAGGAGATGCTCTCGCAATCTGACAGATTTGGAGTGCTTTTGCAAAGAAAAGTGGGCAAATATTGCCACATCAAGATGTGCCATGCTAGACTCCTACCCAAAAAGATTGAGTGCTGTAATAAAAGCCAAAGGTGCAGCAACAAAGTATCAGTTTAAGGGTGTGCATATTTATGCAACCAGGTTTTTGTAAGTTTTTTTTATTTTTCCCCTTAAAAGATTTCAATGTCTTTCAATTGGGCTGTACAAGTTATAGGTCAAATTAATGGTGGAAAAAGTTTTGAAATCATTTATCTTCGTCTCATTTTTACATCACAAAAACCTGGCATTTGAACAGGGGTGTGTAGACTTTTTATATCCACTGTATCTCTATAGGTCACATGGTAATTTGCAGCTCTGAACACCTAAGAGATTCTCTTTTACAGGTGATAAGGTATGATAATCAGTTAGTTGAATACAGAGCAGTCATGAAGTTCCTGCACTTAAGAGGCCGCACACCACAGAAGAGGTTCATTGAGATGAAAGCGACTTCTGGGGAGGATTCTCCATTGTATGACATAGTCAAGCACTGGCATCAAATGTTCAAGTGTGATTCAACATAGCTGGAAACGGCACCCATTCCTGGGTGACCATAGTGTGCCACTGATAAAGACACCATCTAGCAAATTCAGGCCACCATTTTGGAGGATCCCCACATAACCATCGCCAACTAGCTCAAGATGTCAAGATCAGTGTGGGGTCTATGGAAGAAAAATCATCCATGTCCATTTGCACATGTGGTAATTGTCTGCATGATGAATTTCCTGGTTGCTCGCACCTTTACAGAAGCAAGGAGTCATGTGCTCCCAGGCTTTTTTAGCCATTAACCAAAAAAACCAGGAGGACTTCTTCAACAGACTAATCACGCAGGATGAAACAGGTCCATCACTATGACCCAGAGACTAAAGCGTTATGACTCATCACCTCAAAAGAAGGCATCTATCCAACCTCCAGCTGTCAAGTCCATGCTCTCCGTCTTTTGGGACCAGCACGAAGTATTGATGACGGGTTTCCTAGCAAAGGGTACAATTACCAGGACGTGCTACACTTTAATGCTGCAGAAATTGTCAAAGGCCATTAAACTGAGAGGCGTGGTATGCTGACCAAAGGTGTTTGCCTCAACAATGCCCCAGTTCCCAACTTCCATGTTGCCCAGACGGAAGCACCTCGCACCATCTGACTTCCACCTCTTTCCAACCATGAAGTCATTTTTGAAGATCAAGCACTTCCAAGATGATGAAACACTGATTTCTGAGGTCAGGTCATGGCTGCTGACGTAACTTCTGCAGCTGAGGTCTCCACAGCCTTATAAAGTTATGAGAGAAGTGTGTGACCCTTGGTGGTACCTATGTAGAGAAATACTAATAACTGTACCAAGTTTTGTTCCTCTCAGTCCATGGGAAACGAGTCAGGGGAACTCTTTAATGAACAGCCCTCGTACAAGCAAAGTGGGTCACTGAAGCATCACAGTAGGTTTTATTAAGATACAGGAAGTCTTTAGGAATATCAATAGAGAAACGGTTTGTAGATGGATCAATAAAATTGCCAACAACAGATTACCTCATTGCAATCTTGAACACAACCTGGATGAGCTAAAAATTAGATGATAAGAACTAGATCATTAAAACTAAATAGAAAACTACACTTTAACATCATTGTGGAAATCACACAACAGTCCATTATACAATAAAATATATGGGTAGACAAGTAGGAAAAACAGAGTGAAGTACAGGGGGAAAAAATCTGTCAGAAAAATTACTGTCTCGATATAAGCATTTCCACAGACGAGGGACTTAAGATGGTTGCTATGAATTTAAAGAAACAACTTCTGTTCTCTCTGAATTAACACAGATTAGTACAGTTTTCACACATTTGACACAGTTTCATTTAAGAGCCTGCCAGCTGATAACTCCCTAATATATAAAACAGCCTTTTTCCCAGTACAATCGCTGATAACATGAACTGTTGATTAAAAATAAAATGGAAGTTTAAAGACTCCAAAAGAAGCAAAGAAGTGAAAATCCAAGGCAAAGGAATGATAACGATGAACTCTGCTCTCCCCCCAAAACTAATTAAAGTGTACATCTGGTATTTCCTAGGATTACATTTAATATCCAACTGTTTGTGACACAAACTTCAAGAGGTTTTTTTAGTCAGGAAGGTGAAAACTAGAAATTCAAGAACAGGAGTCGACCAGCTGAAGCAGCAGTTACAGCCTGATGAACCAGTTAATCTAAATTAAGCACATACTTCCCAAACCATGACAAATATCTAGGTTCTGTTATTTTCCTGTACTATCTGGAAGTTACTTGGTACCATATCTTTAAAAATTAAAAAAAAAGATGAAATGTAGATTTCTAATACTGACAAACAGTATTTGTAGTTTGATAATGTTTTCTCTTACATGCTAGGAATAAACTATTATTATCATTATTATTAATAGCAGAAAGGCTACAGAGCAGAACCAAACACACACAAAAAAAATCAATAGGGATCATTTGTCTTTGGATGAAAACTGAAGTGAATAACTGAGGCAGAGGCTGAGCCAGGCTTCATTGTTAGTGATCAAATACAAAAACATGACCTGGTTGCACCTGACCTCACCTGTCTGTCACACCTGTTACCGGTTATCGGTCACCACCTCAGAGCTGCTGCCTTGACTTACATTTTAACAGCATGAGAGAAAAGAGCTTTTCCACTTTCACTAAAAGACAAAGCGGTCGAAGCAACTACTGTTTTAACAACCATATAACTTCCACGATGCATCATCCTCACTTCCTTGATGATAAACCAAATCAACAACAGAACAGTTGTTTGCTCATCTGTGGCCTTATAAGTGAAGGTGAATTAACCTTGAACATGCACTGTATTGTATTCCGAGACCCCTACCTGTGAGGTTTAAAGGAATAAATCAAAAATCTTCAGCATCAAAGGTGTGTTTCTCATTTAGATGTTTCTCTCCTGGCCTGGTGAGTGTCTCTGTACGTGTCAGAGCTAACAATCACACACACACCCCCACAGACAACAGACCAGGGAAGGACGGCCCAGTAATATCTGAGAGCTCCCTTGTGTACCTGGCCAATCTCATGAACTGGAATGTGGTCATTCAGGAAGTGGCGGTTTGCCACACAGCACGGCACTGTCACGTCTTTTCCCAGTAACGCATCAAACCTTTTCCTGTACCATTCAGAGCTGTCAGCAGTCAAGAGATGTTTTAATAATCAGCTTTAGTGCCTCTGACTCTGAGTGCACTTGTTGAATTTTAAAAAAAAAAGCATTCATGCATGAGGACAGAAAGGAAAAATAAACAGGAAACACGTACACATACAATATGAATCAGGGGAGTTTCTTAAGCATTTAAAAATGCAAAGTGTACACACCCCTATCAAAATGGCAGTTTTTTTTGAGAAATGAGACCACAATAAATCATTTCCAAACTTTTCCAACTTTAATGTGATCAATAACCTGCACAATTCAATTACAAAAACAAATCAGTTTGGAGAAAAGAAAATATGAACATGATAAAATGTACAATAAGCTGGTTGCACAAGATCACACATCCTTAAATACTTTGTTGAAGCCACTTTTGAGTTGCAGTTTAACAGACGTGTGTACACTTTTATATCTACTCTATCATGTACTATACTCAGTTACAATGGCCAGGTAGTTTCTTCTTATTAGTTTTGATTTGGGAGACAGACACTTTTGCTACTTTTAAGAATGGGCTGACGGATTATTTTTAAATTAAAGTGAGAGCTGGATCAGGTGACAGTGAATCATGCCTTTAGTTATGCTGAATTTTCCTGGAAGAAATGAGTACTTCTCCTCCACTCCTGATATATGCTGAAATGCCATCTTTGCACATCCCATACTCCACTTCTTGTATCATGCACTTCATGTTTTGTTGTACTCTTTTCTTTTGGTCCAGCAACTGCAGAGCATTCTACACCCTAGCACGGTTTCACCTGAGAGTTCTCATCACTGCTGTCAAGTGCTTGGTAAAGTATTGTCAAGCTTTAGCACTGGCCTAATGGTACAGCATCTAGCATCTACCCCACAGCTGGGAGGTTGTGGGTTCAAGCCCCAGCCGAGTCATACCAAAAACCACAAAAATGGTACTTTCCACCTTCTAGCTTGGTGCTCAACATAAACAGACTGGAGAAAAGAAAGTTGGTTACCTAGCCACAGGGGGAGCTTAAAACCAGTGTACTCCTTGTGCCGGTCCCAAGCCCGGGTAAATGGGTAGGTAGGGTTGTGTCAGGAAAGGCATCTGGTGTAAAAATCTTTGCCAAATCAAATATGCAGAGCCATGATTGACTGTGCCCGAACAGGGAGCAGCTGAAAGTGTGTATACTGGTAATATTTTGTAATTGAGGGAAGTATCAAATTGATTGAAACATCTCCTGAGAGGAATATTTCAACATTGTATCAGGGCTATCTGAGCAGTTAAAAAAAAGTAAAATGGGGGTAGTAGATTTACTGAAAACATGTAAAAATTACAAAAAGGCAAATAAATAGGACAAATTTAGCAAATTTAGAAGAAAATAAATGACCAATTTATGGCAAAAATGTGGCAAAATTACAATTTCAAAAATCTAAAATAAAAAAAAAAAAAAAAAAATCAAACTTTAAAAACAATTTAAAAACACCAGTACTTCCTCGTAGGGTTGTAGTTGAGACCTCATCAAGACCAGTCTCATAAGATCACGACTGAGACCAAGACAAAGACCAAGACCTACGGTACATACACAGTGGTCTTGGTCTTGACTTGGTCATGGTCTGGTCTAGACTACAACACTACCTCCTTGTTGTTAGAGCCAACAGAAAAGTATAAACTAATTAGGTTATCTACTGCAGACATACATTGCCGATAAAAAGTATTCACCCCCCCCCCACCACCACCACCACCAGGATGTTTCAACCCTTTCTTTTTTTTCCACAATATCTTTATTGAACCCTTTTTTTTTTTTTTAACAAACATGATACAAACAATCAAACACTAACACTAAAGTACTACAAAAAAAAAAAAAATGCACTAAAAACACCAACAACCACCAACAAAATCAAGTCTTCAACAATGCTCCTCTGTTTAGTCTAGACAATCCAATACATAAGTATACATATTATGTTCACCAGTTTGGAATTTACAAGGTCCACACACATCATTCACCTTCTTCTTCAAGAGTTATGTTTAAATTTTTTACATAATCAATAAAAGGTCTCCATATATTCTCAAACACAATTTCCTTTGATTTCAGTATATATGTTATTCTTTCTAATGGAAGGTTTGTTAACATCTGTCTTAACCACTGAGTCACATCTGGTCTATGAGTCTTTTTCCATAATAGTGCAATACATTTTTTGGCATTAAGCAAACTGAGGTCTATGAATGTTCTTTCACTTTTATTAAAATTATGCTTTTCTGGGTACAGACCCAACAAAAACAGTTTAGGATTCAATATGATTTGTTTTGAGATTATTTTTTCAATTGTTACCCTCACCTCTTCCCAAAACATTCTTATTAATCTACATTCCCATAAACAATGAAATAGGGTTCCTTTACTTTCCATGCATTTTGTGCATGTATCTGGTATATTTTTGTTATATCTATTTAACTCCTCCGGTGTAACATACATCCGCATTAACCATTTGAAATGTATCAATTTAAGGCGTGCATTTATTGATTTGGTTTGAGCTTCTGTACAAGCCAATTCCCATTGTTCCTCTGAAATTTCAATTTGCAGATCTTCTTTCCAGTAGTTTAATCTTTTCAGTGAATTTTCACTTGAAGATAGTGTCAATGAGTTATAAAACTCTGAAATAATACCCTTTCTTTTACTATCTTTCATCATCATTTTTTCCAAGGATGAATAAATAGGTCGAGTGAGAGCTTTATTTTGATTTGATCGAATAAAGTTTCTAAGTTGAAGATATTTAAAAAAATGTGTTCTATTGAGATTAAATTTGATCCTCAGCTCTTCAAAAGACATTATGTTGTCTGCACATGGCAAATATAAATCCTGAATCTTTTGTATCCCTTTTAAATTCCATACTTTAAATACAGCGTCCGCTCTCCCTGGTTTAAAATATTGATTACCCCATATTGGACTAAATTGTGACAATAACTGTGGTTCTTTTAAATAGTTTTTAGCTTCACACCATATTTTGATCATATGCTTTACAAATGGATTTTTAACTTGTTTTTGTAATTTTTTTGCCGAATCTGAGTATATGAATATGGGAAGAGGTAAAGGTAAATTGTATGATTCCATTTCAGTCCAGTGAGGGAGATCATTTGATGAAAAATAATATGTCATAGACCTCAGTTGTGCCGACCAATAATACAACATAAAATTTGGACATTTCAGACCTCCACGATCAAATGGTAAATATAATAAAGACAAACGTAATCTAGCCCTCCTGTTGTTCCATATAAATTCCACTAACTTTTTTTTTATTCTTGAGAATAGATCTAAAGGTGGTGATAAGGGAATGTATTGAAATAAATAAAGTATTTTAGGTAAAATATTACTTTTAAGTATATTGATTCTCCCGATCATCGACATTGGTAGTGACATCCATCTCTGAGTTAACTCATTGATATCTGACATTAAGGCTTCATAGTTGACACTGGCGACTGATTCTAGCTTAGGCATAATTTGGATTCCTAAATATTTAAACTGATTTACAACATTGAATTGATTTACCTCAGGGGCTGGGTAATTTCTCTGGGTCTCATTTAGCATTAATATTGAAGATTTAGTTTTATTTATTTTATATCCTGATATTTCCCCAAAATTCTTTATTAAATTCAACAAGGTTGGAATTGATTTTTTTAGATTCGACATAAACAAAATTATATCATCGGCGTACAGGGAGATTTTATGTTCTGTTGGTCCAACTTTAATTCCATATATTTGTGAATGTAAACGTATCGCTATCGCTAAAGGTTCAATTGCCATAGTAAACAGTAAAGGTGAAAGTGGACAGCCTTGTCGACATCCTCTATTGATTTTTATTGGTTTTGAAATATTATTATTTGTTAGGATTTCTGCTGTAGCATTATTGTATATTATTTGAACCCATTTTATGAAATTATTTCCAAGTCCAAACCTTTGTAGGACTTCAAAAAGAAAGGGCCATTCAACTCTATCAAAGGCCTTTTCGGCGTCCAATGATAGGAGAGCTGTATCCGGTGCTTCTTTATTAAAATAAATAATATTAAATAGTCTTCTTACATTATGGAAGCCTTGTCTACCCTTTATAAAGCCATTCTGATCTCGATTAATAATATTTGGTAAAATTTCTTGTATTCGTCTTGCTAAAATTTTACAGATTATCTTAAGGTCGGCGTTTAATAGGCTTATTGGTCTCATATTTTCACATTTATTAGAGGGCTTACCTGGTTTTGGCAGTAGTATAATTAAGGCATTATTTATGTATGATGGTAAATTATTATTTTGAAATGCTTCTAAAACCATTTCCAAAAAAGGTTTTATTAATTTATTCTTAAATTTTTTATAAAGGTCAACTGGAAGACCATCTGGTCCTGCACTTTTTCCTGATTTCATATTATCAATGGCTAGCCCAACTTCTTCTTGACTAATTTTAGACTCCAATATCTCCCTGTTTTCATTTGGTATACACGGTATAGATAGTTCGTTCAAAAACCCATTTAGTTTTGTTAAATCAGGTTCATTTTTGGTATCATATAATTTTTCATAGTAATCTCTAAAGGCTCTATTAATTTCTAAAGGATCTATAACTACCTGTCCCTTACTTATAATACTGGTAATTGGTGTTTTAATTTCCAATTGTTTAATCTGCCATGCTAATAATTTTCCTGATTTTTCACCTTGTTCATAAAAAGATTGTTTCAATCTTAGAAGACTCGAGGCAGCTCTATTCGCTGATTTTTTGTCGTATTCAGCTCTCAAAATCAGTAATTCATTCTCCAACCTTGGGTCACTTCCTGCATACACTTTTTCCTGAAGACTTTTTATTTTATGTTCCAATTTAGCTCTCTCCTCTCGAGTCTTCTTAGATTTTGATCCTGTATAACTAATAATATGTCCCCTAATAAAAGCTTTGAAAGCCTCCCACTTTACACATGCTGATGTTTGTGTAGTATTGATGTCAAAGAACTCGTCTATCTGTTTTTCTATATACTTGACAAATTCCTCATCCTGAAGCCATTTATGCTGAAATTGCCATCTACCTGATTCCTTTGTCAATTTTTTATCTACATATATTAGACAACAGGGTGCATGATCAGAGATCACGATGTTATCATAAAAGCAGTTTTGAATCTTGGACCTTAATTCTGTGGAAATCAAAAAATAATCAATACGTGAGAATGTCTTGTAGGTACTGGAATAACAAGAATAGGCTTTAACTTGTGGTTTCATTTCTCTCCATATATCTAACAATCTCAATTCTTTCATAAAATGATTAATAGTCATCCTACATCCAATGTGCGTACAATCCAGTCCTGTTGATCTATCCACACCTGGATTCAATGTACAATTAAAATCCCCTGCTATTATATGTTGCCCTGTAAGTGATGATAAGATGAGAAATAAATTAGCAAAGAACTTCTGATCATCTATATTGGGACCATATAAGTTCACAAGATTTATATTTTCTAATAGCAAAGAACCTTGAATGATTACATATCTTCCAAATTTGTCTCCAATTACATTTTTCACTTGAAAAGGAACTGATTTATGTATGAGAGTCATAACTCCCCTGGCTCGGGATGAAAATGAAGAGGTGAATACACTTCCCTGCCATCTACTCCTAATTCTTTTAACATCCTCCTCTATCAGATGAGTTTCTTGTAAAAACACAATTCTTGAACCCATGTCCTTTATTTTATTCATAACTTGTTTAAGTTTTTTTAAATTTTGTAGACCTCTGCAATTCCATGAAGTTAAATTAAGATTAACACTTTGGTCCATGATCAATAGAGAGTTTGGGATTACCTTGCAGTGTAAACATGCTCATACAGAGAAGCAAAAACATGAGTGGTTGAACATTCATCCTACAAACTACACACAAACAAATTTCCCCTTCCCACACTTGTGGCAAACCCCCCAAAATCAAAAGAAAAATTCTGTCTCCCGATATAGCCATCGACCGTTCCACACCCACGGGGAACAGCCTAAGCCACTCCTTCTTCATCCTCCCAATCACCCTAACTCTACTGCTTTTAATGACGTAACATTAACTCTCCTCTGTAGTTTTCCAACTTAACTCCAAAATTTTTAACAACTTTGTACATCATAGTTTTTTTTTTGTTGTTTGTTTTGTTTTTGTTTTGTTTTTTTAATATATAATACAATCTATATTTTGTAAACTTACTATTTACTTCAAGTCAGTCAGATGCCTGTGCAAATGCTTAATTATTCTACCTTATATTTTGTTCATGCTTAGCTCCCACCAGTCTCTTCTTCTTCTTTGATCTTCTTGATGAACTCCTGCGCCTCCTCTGGGGTCTTGAAGATGTGGGTTCTGCCCTCATACGTGGTCAGCAGTCTCGCAGGATAGATTACACCATGACGAATCCCAAGGTTGCGCAGCTCCTTACGTACGGGATCAAACTGCTTCCTCAATTGCTGGATTCCTGTGGCCAAATCTGGGTAGAACCGCACCTGCTGGTCCTGGTGTTTAATCTCTCCTTTAGCACGTGCAGCGTTGAAGATCTTCATCCTGTCTCTGTTGCTAAGAAACTTCATAATTAAGGTCCTCGGCGGTCCCTTATCTCTCCGTGGGCCAATACGATGTGCTTTTTCCAGAACCACTGCTGATTGCAACTCCTCGCTGCCCAGCACCTCCGGAATCCACTTTTCCAGAAAGGAACATACGTCCCGACCTTCTGATTCCTCTGGAAGACCCACCAGCCTCAAATTATTCTGTCTCGACCGAGATTCCAAATCCAAAATATTATCTTCCAGAGATTTATTTTTTTTTCCCAAAGTGCGCACCTTTAATTGAAGACGGGTGACGTCATCTTCAGCACTAGCGAGACGGAGCTCCATCTGCGCCGTTCGTTCTACACAGTCACCCAATTCCTTTCTTATTCCTTCCAACGCTGTCATAATCCCATCAAATCTAGAGGAAAAGTCCGCTCTCATTGAACTCATGGCAGCCATCAGCGCATCTGCGCCATTCCCCGCATTTATCGCACCGCTGCCAGCCTCCTCCGCCATATATGGAGTTTTGTTTGCTGCGTCACAGACCTGAAAGTCCGTTAATTTGGACTGTTTCGGCGGCTCGCTTTTTCCTTTTCCTGGTTTTCCAGCCTTAGGCTTCGCCGACATATCCTCGCCCAAATGCTGGGATACGTTCTGTCCCAAATGAGAGAGTTATTTGCCGATTTTTTTTCTCCAGGAGCAGAGCAGAGCGAGACACGTCCGTCCTACGTGGCAGCCATAACCGGAAGTCCCGTTTCAACCCTTTCTTGCTTAAAAAAAAAACTAAAATGAAATCATGGTCCAAATAATTTGGCCTTTTTGACAAAAAATTGCAAGAAAAAAAAAGCTTCTTTCATATCAAAGTCAAAACAGATTTTTACAAACTACTGTCAAATAATTAAAATTATATAAGTTAAAGTAAATTATTGCATAAGTATTCACCCCCTTTAAAGTGACTGACCTAATTCAGCAGAGGTCCAGTCTCACAGTTAGTGAAATGGACATCACCTGAATACAGTTAATGTGTGTCAAGTGATTGTAGTATAAAGACACCTGTGTCTGGGAAGTCCAGTCTGGTTCATCAGTATTCCTGCTACACCTGCAACATGAAGACAAAAGAACACTCCAAACAACTCAGAGAAAAGATCACTGAAAAGTATAAGACAGGAGATGGCTACAAGAAGCTTTCCAACTCACAGGGCAGCCCACGGAGTTCAGTTAAATCCATCATTAAGAAATGGAAACAGTATGGCACTTGTCTAAATTGTAAATTGCAGTTTTTAAGGACAGTGCAGGTTGATGAACATTGATATCAATCAATGTAAAGTTGCCAGATTGTAGCCAGTGGCTTATTTCCATCTGGTGTCTGCTGAGAACCTGGGTATTTAAACTCATCTAGCCCATCCAGCTCTGCCTAGAGCTGGCTGTCTTCGCAAACTGAGTGATCGAGCAAGAACACTGGTGAGGGAGGCCACCAAGACACCTACAACCACTCTGAAGAAGTTGAGAGCTTCAGTGGCCCAGATGGGAGAGGCTGTATATGCAACAACTGTTGCCCAGGTTCTTCACCAGTCCAAGCTGTATGGAGAGTGGCAAAGAGAAAGCCACTGTTGAAAAAGCTCACATGAAATCTCACCTGGAATTTGCCCAAAGGCATGTGGGAGACTCCAAGGTCAACTGGAAGAAGGTTCTTTGGTCTGATGAGACAGAAATTGAGCTTTTTGGCCATCAGACTAGACACTATGTTTGGCGACCACCAAACACTGCACATCGCCACAAACATGCCATCTCTACCATGAAGCATGGTGGTGGCAACATCATGCTCTGGGGATGCTTCTCAGCAGCAGGTCCTGGAAGGCTAGTAAAGGTAGAGGGGGACATGAATGTAGAAAAATATCACCAAATCCTGGAGGATAATCTGATTCAATCTGCAAGAGAACTATGACTTGGGAGAAGATTTATTTTCCAGCAAGACAATGACCCCAAGCATACAGCAAAAGCTACACAGAAATTGTTCAAAGACAACAAGGTAAATGTTCTGGAGTGGCCAAGTCAAAGCCCAGATCTCAAATTTGTGGCTGGACTTGAAAAGAGCTGTTCACGCCCGATCCCCAAGCAACCTGACAGAGCTTGAGCTGTGTTGCAAGGAAGAATGGAGAAAAATTGCAGCGTCCAGATGTGCCAGCCTGGTTGAGACAAATCCACACAGACTCAGTGCTGTGATTGCAGCCAAAGGTGCATCTACTAAATACTGACCTGAAGGGGGTAAATACTTATGCAATCAAATACTTTACCTTATATAATTTTAATTAACTGACAGTAGTTTGTAAAAATCTGTTTTCACTTTGACATGAAAGAAGCTTTTTTTTTTTGCATTTTTTTGTCAAAAACCCCCCAGAATATTTTGACCATGATTTCATTTTATAAAGCAATAAAAGACTGAAACGTCCAAAGGGAGTGAATACTTTTTATAGGCAGTGGACCAGAGAGCAAACTTATATTCATTCATTGCAAAGTAGAAGCCAAGTGGAACATAGTTTCCCAAGTAATTTATTCTAAACCTCTGTTTCTTTTCAGCCTTTTTCTTAATAAATGTCTTTAATAAATTTACCACTTTTTCTTAACAATGCCCCCCCCATCCACATTTTTTAAACTTCTCAAGTGGCCCTAATATGCTGTTGTTGAGAATAAATATCCAAAGTAATTCATCAAATAATTAGTAGTGAAGGTAGATGAGTTTAAATTCCAAGGGTCAACCATCCAAAGCAATGGACAATGCACAAGAGAGGTGAAGAAGAGAGTGCAGACAGAGTGGAGTGGGTGGAGACGAGTTTCAAGGGTGATTTGTGATAGAACGATAGCAGCTAAAGTGAATGGGAAGATTTACAAGACGGTAGTGAGACCTGCTATCATGTATGATGTATGGTTTGGAGACTGTGGCACTGACGAAAAGATGGCAGAGTTGGAGATGCTAAGATTCTCACTGGGAATGATAAGGAGGGACAGGATTAGACATTAGTATATCAGAGGGACAGCTCGGGTTGAGCGGTTTGAAGACAAAGTAAGAGAAGCAAGGCTGAGATGGTTTGGACATGTGCAGAGGAGGGATAGTGGATATGTTGGACAAAGGATGTTGAAGATGGAGCTGCCAGACAGGAGGAAAAGAGGACCACAGAGAAGATTCATGGATGTGCTAAAGTGGGACATGGGGAGGGTTGGTGTTATAGAGGAAAATGCAAGGAATAATGTGAGATGGAGACAGATGATCCACTGTGGCGACCCCTAAAGGGAGCAGCCGAAAGAAGAAGAATTCATCAAATAATTATTGAAAAATCGCTGAATGAGAAAAGAAGCAGCATTGAAAATCAGAAACAGATATTGGAAATGTTCAAAATATGCCAAAAGCAACAGACACATAACACAAACACTGGACAAATACTAAAAAAATTAAAAGAAAAAATAAAACCTGCAAGCCTAGTGTGCCACAGAGGGATTACCACCATATTCTAGATTAGCAGATACCTGTGGGTGACACCAGAAAGGACAGCACAAATAGAGCAGAAAGAAGCTTCAGTCAGCAGGAAAGGTTTCACTGCACAGACAAACTCTCACTTGAACACATGCCGTCATTACTCAGCACTGCAGCAGCAGGCACGTAGCAGCTGGTCATACTGGTAACAAATGGTGCAAAAGGAAAACAGTCTGCCTCACACCACGCCAGCTCGAACTCCACTGGTGTTGCTGAAGCAGGTCCTATCAGAATGAGACTTGCCATTTACAGTTTATCTACAACATGCTGAGACTTTAATGGAAACAGGGTTTGATTCAAGTCATAATTAAAACTGCAAATATAATCCAGGGAACCATTTTAATATTAAGTGCTCACTGATTTTCCCTCACTTTAAAAACCAGCTCTCAGGCTATGGCATCATGATGGAAAAATACCATGTCATCTTCAAAGAGGATCACATGGTGCGAATGTAAATGAGTGATTCTGCCTTATATAGTGTGGATCCCAATATATGCCATTATTTGAAAGGGTTAAAACCTGTATCATTTACAGACAACAGCAGCCTGTCCAAACACTGAGGGGAACTCTCATTCAGACAGCTGGAGGGGTCAGGGTGTGGTGTGGGCATGGCAGAGCACAGGGAGGCAGAGAAACAGGAATTTTGTTGTTCAGGACCATATTTTGACATTAAATAAAGAGAAATGTTGCCAAAAATATGTAGGGCAGCTCTTCTCCATGTAGCTAATACTGAAAAGACAGGGGCTGATGTTTATTGAATCAAGGGGTTGGTGCTGAATGTAAGGTGAGCTAAAAACAAGACTAAGAGATTTGATATCAAATCAAAATCAAATTAAATCAACCTTTATTGTCATGTTGCTGTACATACAACTGTAGTGCAGGCAAGATGAAATTGTGTTTCTCTCGGCATCCATACAAGTAAAAAGAACATAATTTAAGACACACTCACACACACCCCTCACACCCCCACACCAACACAGCCATTCACACATCCCTGAGACATACTTGAAAACTAACAAAACTATAATATACAAATAATATACATAATGTCCATAAGGTGCAGTAGTATATATATACTGTATGATATCTGTAATAAATGAATGTGTCTTAATGTGAGCATTTTGACATGATCAGGTGACACACCAAAATCTTTTAACTCTATTTTAAAGTGTTTAAAAGTACTCTTCAGGTTTTTCTTCTTTATGGAAAATCCACAATATGTTATTAACTTCCATTTAGGAGATCAAATATGACTATTTTTTTTAAACTTTATTTATACAAGGAAGGTCTACTGAGAGGCAACCTCTCTTTTTCAAGGGTACCCTGTTCACACACAGTTACACATTCCCACCTGGAAGCAGCCCAGTACAACCACAGACTGACCTGTAGCCACTGAGCAGCTTGACTGGAACAGTTGGGGTTACGCGCCTTGCTCAAGGGCACCACAGTAGGGTTAAGAAGGGTGGGGCAAGCACTGCTTTGTCATCTGACCCACCCAGATCTGATCCTGTAAGTCCAGGGATTGAACCGGTGACCCTTCAGTCGCCAAGCCACATCCCTAACCATTAGTCCACCACTCCCCAAAAGCCTACTACTCCTAGAAAATCAGTATTTCGATTAAATGAATACAGTTACTGAATCACAACTCTTTCACACCTAGCAATTTGGAAAGGTAATCTAAGGTTTAAACATGATCAAAGATATTTATTGATGGACTAGGAGATGTGGTTTTAAACAGGATTTTGGAATCTTAACAAAAAGGGACACACTCTTTAATGATAACATTTCTGTTTATTTCCAAGTATGTCTAACAGGCCTACAGTAATGTAACCTAGGCCTTTTGAACTCAGGTGACATCAGTGTCACAATACCCAACATTAGCAATAATGGCAATAAATGACCTTGGTTACATGGTCACAATAAACTGATTACTAGGAATAAACCAATAATGGCAATAAATGGATTATTGGCGGGTAAACACTTGAGTTAATGAAAGAACCAAGGTGCTGATGCCTTGGTGCCAGAGCCTAGGTGGAGGTATGCGTTCTCGGATCATCACCAAAATGTTATGGGTTCCTCTCTAGCCCAAGTACAACCTCTGGTAAAAACTTTCATCCAAATCCATCCAGTAGTTTTAGAGTACATGTATGCACAGTGAAAATAATCTGCAGGTCATATGCCCATACTGTCGGCGGAAGCCAAGAGCCACCAAACTGATTTTAACAGCTGCAATCCAAACACAAAAGAAGAGCATGGTGGTAGACGTTTTAAATGGCGAAAGTGATAGAGGTATGTGAATGCAATGACAATCAAGATGAACAGGAGCATTTGCTGTTTAGTGGCAGAGGAAAAAAACAGATGGGCAAAAAGACGGAGATTTGTTCACTCAGTATTGGCAAATTGCTCAGTACTTCCCTCTGGTGAAAGTTTCCAGGCACATGCGCAATTCATTGTGACCATTTCCGGGCAAGGAATGTTGGGACATGTAGTTTTTAGTGATGAACTGCAAACTCCAGGAAGAAAATACCTCATCCTTCCTCTGCAAAACTAAACAGCAAAACCAGTGTGAAAACAATTGATGTGATGAATAAATGGTGTAGTTGCTGAATACATTTTTTTTTCCAGTAACCGCTATTTTGTAACAGTTCAGCTCCATGTGCTGTAAAAAAAAACGTGCTGTGTTGTGCTGTAAAAAAGGTGCACTGCTGCCTCTAGTGGCCCGGCATAGTTATTACAATACCTTTTTTCCTGGCTCCATTGATGGTAAAGGTGAGTTAAATTTGTGTTTATTTTGAAAACAAAGTCTTATCTTGGAATTCTGGCAAATTAAAAGTTGAGAAAATATGGCGATACTGTGGAGGAACAAAATAAGTTCAGGCGAGATGCGACAAGCTGAAGGTTTCAGAGTTTTATTCCTCCATCATCATGAGACACACTGTAGCACTGTGCTGTGTGTGTGTGTGTGCTCTGTCTGTGCTGTGTGTAGCAAGCTCTTTTATACAGACAAGAGAGAATGCATGGTACATTTGCATATTGATATACATATCAGTCAATACATATCAATCGTGTGATTAACTGGCGCCGAACTTCCTCTCCTTAATCCGGGGATGTATAACAATAGTCATTGTTCTGATTGTCTCCTAGGGGCTCTCTGCCCGTATGCAAATTGTTCTGCTTGTCCCCCCAGGGATTCTCTGTTCGTATGCAATCCCTGCTGAGCGTGAATATTATCAGTCTGCATTGTGCTGGGTGCCCACACGGCTCCCCCAGAACGCTCGGAAGGGACTGTGACCCCACCCCCACCCCCTCTTTGTTTGGCTCCAGCTCCGGTAGAACTGTCGGAGGGCATGTCAGTCCGCTCCGAGTTCCAGCACGTTGAACGGCCATGGATCGTGGGTGCACGGGCCGGTGTGCAGTTGTGCGTAATGGAACCAGACAGCGATCAGCCGGCTTAGGGAGCGAGGTGAGGGAAAAGCTCTGTGCAGGAGGAGGGGGAGGGGGTGGGAGTAAGCGAGTGCCGGTCCGGGACGTTAAAGGTGTCTGGGCAGCGCAAAAATTGCGTGTGGATCCGCGATGGTGAGGGACTTTCCCGGTAAACGTGGCAGAGATCCACAGCGGCTGTGAAAAAACATTTTGTCTGACTCCTCCCGCGTCTCGATCCAACGAGGATGTGGGGAAAGCAAGCGGCCAAATTCCCTGAGGATGCACAGTGGCTGTGATAAACTGAAGCTGTGTCAGGGACTCGGCAGTTTGGCTTTAGGTGCGGGAAGCAGCCCTAGAGTCATGGGGGAAAGCAATCGGCTAAATTCCTGTTGTGAGCCGCGGCTAAGAAACCCATACAAAGTCCTGTGTGCGGGCTGCACGTCCACTCCAGGTGCGCGAGCAGCACTGAAGGTTCCAAGGGCGGTGATCAGCCGTTTTTCTCGGGCATGAGCAGTGGTGGAGGACGGTGTATCAGTCTGTGGAGCCAGTTTGTCCCTGCTGCGTGGCACGTGCCTGGCGCAGTGACCACATAGCTGGCAGTTGCGCTGTCCTTGTAGTCCTGCGGAGTGCGTGCAGGGCTTCTGTGCGCAGGAGGTCCGCTGTCCGGAGTTTAGTCAGAGTTGGGGAGCTCGGTGGAAATCAGCCCAGTCGGCGTCAATGACTGTCCCCGTTCAGGCTGCTTCCTTTGTTTGCTCGTGTTGTTCATGGTGCGTTTTGGTCCAAGCGCTGAGCTCCGGAATGCGCTCCGGTGAGGACTAAGAGGTTGCAGGTGTTCTCTGGTCCTCTGGGATCCACAGCGCGGTGAGAGGGAGGAGACGGTCATTCTCCTTCGTCAGGTCACCAGTGTGGAGGTAAAAGATCAGGCGAGGGGCGCACCATGACGCGTGCTGGGGCTTCCTGTCCGGGTCGTCTCCGGGGTGTTCGCCTCGTGTTCCATTCTTCGTCAAGGGTCACCAGTGTGGAGGAACAAATTAAGTTCAGGTGAGATGCGACGAGCTGAAGGTTTCAGAGTTTTATTCCTCCATCATCATGAGACACACTGTAGCGCTGTGCGCTGTGCTGTGTGTCTTCTGTCTGTGCTGTGTGTAGCAAGCTCTTTTATACAGACAAGAGAGAATGCATGGCACATTTGCATACTGATATACATATCAGTATATCGGGCTGCACGGTGGCGCAGTGGTTAGCACTGTGGCAGCACAGTTTTACCCTCGGCCGGGGGGATCGCGGGGATCATGGGTTCAATCCCTGCCCCCGGCCAGCAGTGATCTGTGTGGAGTTTGCATGTTCTCCCCGTGTTTGCGTGGGTTTCCTCCGGGATTTCTCCGGTTTCCTCCCACATGCCAAAAACATGCAGGTTAGATAGATAGATAGATAGTTTATTTCGAACACAAAAATATAACAAATACAAGCAAATGGCAAATGCAATAAAGTAACATTATACACTGTTCGAAAGGGAGAAGGAAGAAGTGAACACTTATTAATTCCATCTCCTCTTTTCCATAGATATACCCATGTGAATTTTATACAAATTACCACCTTTAAGACCCCAAGTAAACAATTTACTGTATTTTTTTACAAATCAACATTAACACCCATCCATTCTAACATACAATGATGTCCATACAACAAAACCAGCCTCAAACAACACAGATATACACAGTGCTGTCCTACCCACCATTCCATAGTGTCCCATAATATCCCAGAGTGAACATAATGTGTACATATAACTACTACCCTTCTAACATATACCCTTTCAGCAAATGGTGCTTATACCTCTTTTTGAATTGATTTCTGTTTGTACATAGTTTCAGTTCCGGTTCCAGACTGTTCCACAAATCCACCCCACAGACAGATATGCACATACTTTTCTTGGTAGTATGTATCTTGGGTTTTGTAAAGTTTAAGTCTCCCCTCAAATTATGATCATTGTCTCTTTTTTTTTAAATATTTTTTGTATATTAGTTGGTAGTTGATTATTAATTGCTCTGTACATTACTTGTGCTGTCTTAAATTTAACTAAATCGATGAACTTTATGACGTGTGACTTTAAGAACAACGAATTGGTATGGTCTCTATATCCTGCATTGTTTATTATCCTTATAGCTCTTTTTTGTAATGTGCATATTGACTGTAGGTTGGTCTTGTAGGTGTTTCCACAGACTTCTACACAGTAGTTAAGATAAGGTAAAAACAGTGAATTGTACAATAAGACCAATGATTTATAGTCCAAGAAGTGTCTTGTCTTCCCCAGTATGCCTATACATTTTGCTAACTTGGCCCGGATGTGACTGATGTGAGGTTTCCAGCAGATTTTATTGTCAAGCGTCACCCCCAGAAACTTATTTTCCTGTACTGTTTCTATTCTGGTATCATCTATCGTTACCATTATTTCATGATTTATTTTATAATTTCCAAACAACATAATCTTTGTTTTTTTTAGATTTAGAGATAATTTATTTTTGTTGAACCACTGCGTTAATTTTTCCATTTCAGTTGTGACCACCTCTAAAACCTGCTGCAAATTCTCACCAGTGCAGAGGATATTTGTGTCATCCGCAAACAAAATAAATTTCAGAATTTTTGATACTTGGCATATGTCATTTATATATAAAATAAAGAGTTTGGGTCCCAAAACTGACCCCTGGGGCACACCACAAGTGATGTCTATGAAGGGTGATTTGTGCTCTCCAATTTGTACAAATTGTTGTCTGTTACTTAAATAACTTTACACCCAACTCAGTCCGACCCCTCTTATCCCATACCTTTCCAGTTTCCTTAGTAGTATTCTGTGGTCAATGGTGTCAAAAGCTTTCTTTAAATCTATAAATACTCCTACAGCAACATTTTTTTTATCTATACAACTAGTAATTTCTTCTATAAGTTCGATCAGTGACAAAGATGTAGATTTATCTGCTCTAAAACCATACTGGCTATCTGTAAGGAGGTTGTGTTTTTCAGTGAAATCATCCAGTCTCTTAGTGAAGATTTTTTCAAGTATTTTGGAGAATTGTGAGAGTAAAGAGACTGGCCTGTAATTTGTGAAGCGATGACTGTCTCCTGTTTTGCATAGAGGTATTACTTTTGCTATTTTCATTTTGTCTGGAAATGTACCAGTTTGAAATGACAGGTTACAGATGTGGGTGAGTGGCTTAACAATTCCCTCAATTACTTTTTTCACTATTGTCATGTCAATTTCATTCCAGTCCGTTGATTTTTTGTTCTTAAATTTACTCACAGTCTCGATAATTTCCTTTTCAGTAACTGCACCCAAAAAGATTGTGTTTGGATTTCTATCTTCTATTTCATTCACAGAACCACTGTAGTTTGTTTCTGGTGTCACTATTGATTTTGCTAATTCAGGACCAACGTTTACAAAAAATTTATTGAAACCACTGACCACATCTTCCATATTATTTATCAAATTGCCATTTTCGATAAAATATTCTGGATAATTTGCATTCTTAGGACGATTACTAATAATCCCATTGAGTACTTGCCATATTCCTTTTATGTTATTTTTGTTATCCTCTAGTATTCTGTTGTAATATTCTTTCTTACAGGTCCTCATTATAGTAGTAAGCTTATTTTTGTATCTTTTATATTTGATCTCAGCTTCCAATATGTTATCTATTAGTGTGGCACTGTGTGACGTGATTCTGCTAGGTCCGGTAATTGTTGGATGTAAGCCCATACTGTACATTGTGTTGATAAATTCTTCTGTCAAACTATGTTGTTTTGAGTTCATCAGATCTATATTGAATTCCCCACAGATGAACATAACTTTATGAGTTAGTTTTGCATACATTTTTTCCATCCAGTCCTTAAATAAGTCATTGTTTGATCCAGGTGTTCTATTTACACAGCTCACTACTACATTCTTCACATTGTCCAGACAGATTTCTATTGTAATACATTCAAATAAATCATCCACAGTTACTGACAGATTTTCAACAACCTTGTATTTCAAGCTCTTGTCAACAAAAATTGCAACTCCTCCTCCTTTTTTCACTTTTCTATTTATATAATTTAGTTCATAGCCATCCATGGTAAAATCCACTCCTTTCTCTTCACTGAGCCACGTCTCTGATATTGCCACAATATTGAAGGGCTCTTTAAACTGGTGTAAATAATCTTTAATGTTATTAAAGTTTGCATAGAGACTCCTGCTGTTGAAGTGGATCATAGAAATATTGAAATCAGATGTGACCATTGTGTTAACCTGTTCATTGGTGTAGTAATTACAGTCATTATTGATGGAGCTAAATAAATTATTATCAGGGTCTATGTCATATTCTATGTCCTGTGGGTTGTGATCTGTGTATTCAAAAACTTTCAGTTCCTGTTGTCCCTGTTTGTTGATTTTTTGATTCATGTTGTTGAATGTTTTTTGGTTAGGAGGTTAGGGAGTTAAGGGGCGCTTGTGCACGCAGCGACCGGCAGCTGGTGGTTTGTCACCAGACTGCAAAACAAATCTACCTACGGGTACAAAATAAGTAATTAAAAAAAAAATATCAGTCAATACATATCAATCGCGTGATTAACTGGCGCCGGACTTCCTCTCCTTAATCCGGGGATGTATAACAATAGTCATTTGTTCTGATTGTCTCCTAGGGGCTCTCTGCCCGTATGCAAATTGTTCTGCTTGTCCCCCCAGGGATTCTCTGTTCGTATGCAATCCCTGCTGAGCGTGAATATTATCAGTCTGTATTGTGCTGGGTGTCCACAATACAATGATACTAGCCTTTAGTTACACTTAATTTTGACTGGGTGAGCTGAAACAGAGAGGCGGAAGGACAGATACACACACACACACACACACACACACACACACGCATTAAGTGATTACCATATGCCTCTGTTTTCACCAAGGCATAATGACCCTGGTTACATGGCCTTTTATCAGATTATTCTGTTTACATGGCCACTTGAACAATCAGATAACTCTAAAAATCTAATAACTGGTTTATTCGTATACATGTAAACATGGTCAATATTTAAAATTGCAGTGATTGATGTGTTAATGATACACAATAACTCATTAAGAGTAATTGTTCTTTTGGTGCATTTTTGAACAGTTATGCAAACTGTATTTACAAAAAACAAAGGACGTTAAATATCAATTATGATCAAAATTATTTTTTTATCGTTGTTGTTTTGTTCTAGATGATGCACCTTTGCATGCTGCAAAATCAGATAAGTATTTTGAGGGAAATTGGATAAACTGTCAAAACTACAGGAAAATTATCATAAAAAGCACAAAACTGTTGTTTTTTCAACCCATATTAGACTGACAATCTGAAATATTTCTGTAGTTTCACCAATAAAGTGATGAATGTAAAAGTGAGATGAACGATGTTATGGCGAGAATTGCTCGCTTGCTGAGAATTGCATCTCATCGTTGCAAGCAGGAGTTTAGTGTAAGTCAAAGTCAATACAACTATTTAGTCAGCCACCAATTGTGCAAGTTCTCCCACTTAGAAGATGAGAGAGGTCTCCAATTTTCATCATAGGTATACCTCAACTATGAGAGACAAAATGAGAAAAAAAAATCCAGAAAATCACAATGAAGGATTTTTAATTAATTAATTGGTAAATTCCTCAGTAAAATAAGTATTTGGTCGCTTACAAACAAGCAAAATTTCTGGCTCTCACAGACCTGTAACTTCTTCTTTAAGAGGCTCCTCTGTCCTCCACTCGTTACCTATATTAATGGCACCTGTTTGAACTCGTTATCAGTATAAAAGACACCTGTCCACAACCTCAAACAGTCAGACTCCAAACTCCACTATGGCCAAGACCAAAGAGCTGTCAAAGGACACCAGAAACAAAATTGTAGACCTGCACCAGGCTGGGAAGACTGAATCTGCAATAGGTAAGCAGCTTGGTGTGAAGAAATCAACTGTGGGAGCAATTATTAGAAAATGGAAGACATACAAGACCACTGATAATCTCCCTCCATCTGGGGCTCCATGCAAGATCTCACCCTGTGGGGTCAAAATTATCACGAGAACGGTGAGCAAAAATCCCAGAACCACATGGGGGGACCTAGTGAATGACCTGCAGAGAGCTGGGACCAAAGTAACAAAGGCTACATCAGAAACACACTACGCCGCCAGGGACTCAAATCCTGCAGTGCCAGACGTGTCCCCCTGCTTAAGCCAGTACATGTCCAGGCCCGTCTGAAGTTTGCTAGAGAGCATTTGGATGATCCAGAAGAGGATTGGGAGAATGTCATATGGTCAGATGAAACCAAAATAGAACTTTTTGGTAAAAACTCAACTTGTCGTGTTTGGAGGAGAAAGAACACCATACCTACTGTGAAGCAAGGGAGTGGAAACATCATACTTTGGGGCTGTTTTTCTGCAAAGGGACCAGGACGACTGATCCAAGTAAAGGAAAGAATGAATGGGGCCATGTATCGTGAGATTTTGAGTGAAAACCTCCTTCCACCAGCAAGGGCATTGAAGATGAAACGTGGCTTGAGTCTTTCAGCATGACAATGATCCCAAACACACCGCCCGAGCAATGAAGGAGTGGCTTCGTAAGAAGCATTTCAAGGTCCTGGAGTGGCCTAGCCAGTCTCCAGATCTCAACCCCATAGAAAATCTTTGGAGGGAGTTGAAAGTCTGTGTTGCCCAGCGACAGCCCCAAAACATCACTGCTCTAGAGGAGATCTGCATGGAGGAATGGGCCAAAATACCAGCAACAGTGTGTGAAAACCTTGTGAAAACTTACAGAAAATGTTTGACCTCTGTCATTGCCAACAAAGGGTATATAACAAAGTATTGAGATGAACTTTTGTTATTGACCAAATACTTATTTTACTGAGGAATTTACCAATTAATTCATTAAAAATCCTTCAATGTGGACTTCCGGTTATGGCTGCCACGTAGGACGGACGTGTCTCGCTCTGCTCTGCTCCTGGAAAAAAAAAATCGGCAAATAACTCTCTCATTTGGGACAGAACGTATCCCAGCATTTGGGCGAGGATATGTCGGCGAAGCCTAAGGCTGGAAAACCAGGAAAAGGAAAAAGCGAGCCGCCGAAACAGTCCAAATTAACGGACTTTCAGGTCTGTGACGCAGCAAACAAGGCTCCATATATGGCGGAGGAAGCTGGCGGCGGTGCGATTTCTGCGGGGAATGGCGCAGATGCGCTGATGGCTGCCATGAGTTCAATGAGAGCGGACTTTTCCTCTAGATTTGATGGGATTATGACAGCGCTGGAAGGAATAAGAAAGGAATTGGGTGACTGTGTAGAACGAACGGCGCAGATGGAGCTCCGTCTCGCTAGTGCTGAAGATGACGTCACCCGTCTTCAATTAAAGGTGCGCACTTTGGAAAAAAAAAAAATAAATCTCTGGAAGATAATATTTTGGATTTGGAATCTCGGTCGAGACAGAATAACTTGAGGCTGGTGGGTCTTCCAGAGGAATCAGAAGGTCGGGACGTATGTTCCTTTCTGGAAAAGTGGATTCCGGAGGTGCTGGGCAGCGAGGAGTTGCAATCAGCAGTGGTTCTGGAAAAAGCACATCGTATTGGCCCACGGAGAGATGAGGGACCGCCGAGGACCTTAATTATGAAGTTTCTAAGCAACAGAGACAGGATGAAGATCTTCAACGCTGCACGTGCTAAAGGAGAGATTAAACACCAGGACCAGCAGGTGCGGTTCTACCCAGATTTGGCCACAGGAATCCAGCAATTGAGGAAGCAGTTTGATCCCGTACGTAAGGAGCTGCGCAACCTTGGGATTCGTCATGGTGTAATCTATCCTGCGAGACTGCTGACCACGTATGAGGGCAGAACCCACATCTTCAAGACCCCAGAGGAGGCGCAGGAGTTCATCAAGAAGATCAAAGAAGAAGAAGAGACTGGTGGGAGCTAAGCATGAACAAAATATAAGGTAGAATAACTAAGCATTTGCACAGGCATCTGACTGACTTGAAGTAAATAGTAAGTTTACAAAATATAGATTGTATTATATATTAAAAAAAAACAAAACAAAAACAAAACAAACAAAAAAAAAAAACTAGGATGTACAAAGTTGGTAAAAATTTTGGAGTTAAGTTGGAAAACTACAGAGGAGAGTTAATGTTACGTCATTAAAAGCAGTAGAGTTAGGGTGATTGGGAGGATGAAGAAGGAGTGGCTTAGGCTGTTCCCCGTGGATGTGGAACAGTCGATGGCTATATCGGGAGACAGAATTTTTCTTTTGATTTTGGGGGGTTTGCCACAAGTGTGGGAAGGGGGAATTTGTTTGTGTGTAGTTTGTAGGATGAATGTTCAACCACTCATGTTTTTGCTTCTCTGTATGAGCATGTTTACACTGCAAGGTAATCCCAAACTCTCTATTGATCATGGACCAAAGTGTTAATCTTAATTTAACTTCATGGAATTGCAGAGGTCTACAAAATTTAAAAAAACTTAAACAAGTTATGAATAAAATAAAGGACATGGGTTCAAGAATTGTGTTTTTACAAGAAACTCATCTGATAGAGGAGGATGTTAAAAGAATTAGGAGTAGATGGCAGGGAAGTGTATTCACCTCTTCATTTTCATCCCGAGCCAGGGGAGTTATGATTCTCATACATAAATCAGTTCCTTTTCAAGTGAAAAATGTAATTGGAGACAAATTTGGAAGATATGTAATCATTCAAGGTTCTTTGCTATTAGAAAATATAAATCTTGTGAACTTATATGGTCCCAATATAGATGACCAGAAGTTCTTTGCTAATTTATTTCTCATCTTATCATCACTTACAGGGCAACATATAATAGCAGGGGATTTTAATTGTACATTGAATCCAGGTGTGGATAGATCAACAGGACTGGATTGTACGCACATTGGATGTAGGATGACTATTAATCATTTTATGAAAGAATTGAGATTGTTAGATATATGGAGAGAAATGAAACCACAAGTTAAAGCCTATTCTTGTTATTCCAGTACCTACAAGACATTCTCACGTATTGATTATTTTTTGATTTCCACAGAATTAAGGTCCAAGATTCAAAACTGCTTTTATGATAACATCGTGATCTCTGACCATGCACCCTGTTGTCTAATATATGTAGATAAAAAATTGATAAAGGAATCAGGTAGATGGCAATTTCAGCATAAATGGCTTCAGGATGAGGAATTTGTCAAGTATATAGAAAAACAGATAGACGAGTTCTTTGACATCAATACTACACAAACATCAGCATGTGTAAAGTGGGAGGCTTTCAAAGCTTTTATTAGGGGACATATTATTAGTTATACAGGATCAAAATCTAAGAAGACTCGAGAGGAGAGAGCTAAATTGGAACATAAAATAAAAAATCTTCAGGAAAAAGTGTATGCAGGAAGTGACCCAAGGTTGGAGAATGAATTACTGATTTTGAGAGCTGAATACGACAAAAAATCAGCGAATAGAGCTGCCTCGAGTCTTCTAAGATTGAAACAATCTTTTTATGAACAAGGTGAAAAATCAGGAAAATTATTAGCATGGCAGATTAAACAATTGGAAATTAAAACACCAATTACCAGTATTATAAGTAATGGACAGGTAGTTATAGATCCTTTAGAAATTAATAGAGCCTTTAGAGATTACTATGAAAAATTATATGATACCAAAAATGAACCTGAATTAACAAAACTAAATGGGTTTTTGAACGAACTATCTATACCGTGTATTCCAAATGAAAACAGGGAGATATTGGAGTCTAAAATTAGTCAAGAAGAAGTTGGGCTAGCCATTGATAATATGAAATCAGGAAAAAGTGCAGGACCAGATGGTCTTCCAGTTGACCTTTATAAAAAATTTAAGAATAAATTAATAAAACCTTTTTTGGAAATGGTTTTAGAAGCATTTCAAAATAATAATTTACCATCATACATAAATAATGCCTTAATTATACTGCTGCCAAAACCAGGTAAGCCCTCTAATAAATGTGAAAATATGAGACCAATAAGCCTATTAAACGCTGACCTTAAGATAATCTGTAAAATTTTAGCAAGACGAATACAAGAAATTTTACCAAATATTATTAATCGAGATCAGAATGGCTTTATAAAGGGTAGACAAGGCTTCCATAATGTAAGAAGACTATTTAATATTATTTATTTTAATAAAGAAGCACCGGATACAGCTCTCCTATCATTGGACGCCGAAAAGGCCTTTGATAGAGTTGAATGGCCCTTTCTTTTTGAAGTACTACAAAGGTTTGGACTTGGAAATAATTTCATAAAATGGGTTCAAATAATATACAATAATGCTACAGCAGAAATCCTAACAAATAACAATATTTCAAAACCAATAAAAATCAATAGAGGATGTCGACAAGGCTGTCCACTTTCACCTTTACTGTTTACTATGGCAATTGAACCTTTAGCGATAGCGATACGTTTACATTCACAAATATATGGAATTAAAGTTGGACCAACAGAACATAAAATCTCCCTGTACGCCGATGACATAATTTTGTTTATGTCGAATCTAAAAAAATCAATTCCAACCTTGTTGAATTTAATAAAGAATTTTGGGGAAATATCAGGATATAAAATAAATAAAACTAAATCTTCAATATTAATGCTAAATGAGACCCAGAGAAATTACCCAGCCCCTGAGGTAAATCAATTCAATGTTGTAAATCAGTTTAAATATTTAGGAATCCAAATTATGCCTAAGCTAGAATCAGTCGTCAGTGTCAACTATGAAGCCTTAATGTCAGATATCAGTGAGTTAACTCAGAGATGGATGTCACTACCAATGTCGATGATCGGGAGAATCAATATACTTAAAAGTAATATTTTACCTAAAATACTTTATTTATTTCAATACATTCCCTTATCACCACCTTTAGATCTATTCTCAAGAATAAAAAAAAGTTAGTGGAATTTATATGGAACAACAGGAGGGCTAGATTACGTTTGTCTTTATTATATTTACCATTTGATCGTGGAGGTCTGAAATGTCCAAATTTTATGTTGTATTATTGGTCGGCACAACTGAGGTCTATGACATATTATTTTTCATCAAATGATCTCCCTCACTGGACTGAAATGGAATCATACAATTTACCTTTACCTCTTCCCATATTCATATACTCAGATTCGGCAAAAAAATTACAAAAACAAGTTAAAAATCCATTTGTAAAGCATATGATCAAAATATGGTGTGAAGCTAAAAACTATTTAAAAGAACCACAGTTATTGTCACAATTTAGTCCAATATGGGGTAATCAATATTTTAAACCAGGGAGAGCGGACGCTGTATTTAAAGTATGGAATTTAAAAGGGATACAAAAGATTCAGGATTTATATTTGCCAGGTGCAGACAACATAATGTCTTTTGAAGAGCTGAGGATCAAATTTAATCTCAATAGAACACATTTTTTTAAATATCTTCAACTTAGAAACTTTATTCGATCAAATCAAAATAAAGCTCTCACTCGACCTATTTATTCATCCTTGGAAAAAATGATGATGAAAGATAGTAAAAGAAAGGGTATTATTTCAGAGTTTTATAACTCATTGACACTATCTTCAAGTGAAAATTCACTGAAAAGATTAAACTACTGGAAAGAAGATCTGCAAATTGAAATTTCAGAGGAACAATGGGAATTGGCTTGTACAGAAGCTCAAACCAAATCAATAAATGCACGCCTTAAATTGATACATTTCAAATGGTTAATGCGGATGTATGTTACACCGGAGGAGTTAAATAGATATAACAAAAATATACCAGATACATGCACAAAATGCATGGAAAGTAAAGGAACCCTATTTCATTGTTTATGGGAATGTAGATTAATAAGAATGTTTTGGGAAGAGGTGAGGGTAACAATTGAAAAAATAATCTCAAAACAAATCATATTGAATCCTAAACTGTTTTTGTTGGGTCTGTACCCAGAAAAGCATAATTTTAATAAAAGTGAAAGAACATTCATAGACCTCAGTTTGCTTAATGCCAAAAAATGTATTGCACTATTATGGAAAAAGACTCATAGACCAGATGTGACTCAGTGGTTAAGACAGATGTTAACAAACCTTCCATTAGAAAGAATAACATATATACTAAAATCAAAGGAAATTGTGTTTGAGAATATATGGAGACCTTTTATTGATTATGTAAAAAATTTAAACATAACTCTTGAAGAAGAAGGTGAATGATGTGTGTGGACCTTGTAAATTCCAAACTGGTGAACATAATATGTATACTTATGTATTGGATTGTCTAGACTAAACAGAGGAGCATTGTTGAAGACTTGATTTTGTTGGTGGTTGTTGGTGTTTTTAGTGCATTTTTTTTTTGTAGTACTTTAGTGTTAGTGTTTGATTGTTTGTATCATGTTTGTTAAAAAAAAAAAAGAAAAGGTTCAATAAAGATATTGTGGAAGAACTGGAATTACTTTAAATTTTAGGTAATCAGTCCAGCTCACATTAAATTTGCTCTTCCCCACGATTTGCACGAGACAATTACGTTATTTGTGTAATTTAAATTGACATTTTACATTAATTAATGCGTACTGTCCATTTCCAATAAACCTTAAGGGAATGAGTAAAATACATGAAACTCGCTTTCCCAAAAGTTACAACTTAATACGAAAAAGTCTCAAATTTACTTGAAAAAGTCACAATTGTACAAAGGATAAAAAGTAAGAAAATGTACAAGGAAAATATGACAAATTCAACAAGAGTGGCATTTTTACAAGAATAAAAGAAGACAAAAATTTACAAGAAAAATGTGACAAATTTACAGAAAAAAATGTAAATTTTATAAGAAAAAAAGTCAAAATTGTAATAAATTAAAATTGTGAAAAATAAATTTGTGATAAATTTAGACAAATGACAAATTTTACATAAAAAAGCAATTTTAACAAGAAAAAAGTGACATTTAATGAGAAAAAAGTGGCAAATGTTACGAGAAAAAAAATGACAAATTTTACAGGAAAAAAGTGACATTTAACAAAAAATTTGACAAGCTTACAAGAAAAAAAAACTTGTAAATTTTATAAGAAAAAAAGGCAAAAGTGTACAAGAAAAAGTGATAATTTTAATAACAAAATAATGACCAACTTAAGAGAAAAAAGTTGTAAATTTTATCAGAAAAAAGTCAAAATTGTAATAAATTAATATTGCGATATAAATAAAATTGTGATAAATGACAGAAAAGTTTAATATTGTGTTTCATATATGTGATTTTCTTTGTCTCAGAGTCTGTGTAAAAGTGTCAAGGATGCAGCTGTAATAGTTATCTTGTTTTTAGTTCATGTTGTGCAGCTCCCGTGTGACTGGTACTGAGTGAGCGTCATGGTTCCTGAGAAAAAGATAATCTGTACACCAAGTTTTGACCAGCTGTACTGGACCAATCATGATGGACAAATTGCTCCTCCTCCTCTCAGATAACGGAGGGCTTAAAGAACTGACTGGTGCATGTTTGAGTCAGAATGGTATGCGAATAGGCTCAGACTATTTTTGTATTGTTCTCCATTGGCCAGTGTAATTAAATTTGCTGAAACTCTAAAAAAAAAAAAAAAAAAAAAAAAAAAAAAAAAAAAAAATCCTTCAATGTGATTTTCTGGATTTTTTTTTCTTATTTTGTCTCTCATAGCTGAGGTATACCTATGATGAAAATTGGAGACCTCTCTCATCTTTTAAGTGGGAGAACTTGCACAATTGGTGGCTGACTAAATACTTTTTTACCCCACTGTATACTCTGAAAATACTTTGAAAATGTGATTACCCTTTGTAGTGTTGTACTTAGGACATATGGTGTGACATGGGTGGTGGCTTCACTTTCCAGTTCCGCTGTCACCCGGAGTATAAGAGGGCTGTGCGAAAGAGGGGCAGTCTCTTTGACCACCTCTCAGCCTAGCGGGAGCACCTCTGTATAAACTGTGAGTCTATAATAAAATCTGTCTAGTTCACCATTCAGTCTCTTCATTGGTTCGCCATTTACATGCATAACATTTGGCGACGAGGATAAAGTATGGATGCTGGTGTGTCTACAATTTGGCCGTTTTTGGAGTCTCCGGGAGAGCCTCCGGTTCCTTGGACGAGATGGTTCACCACATTCCAAAATTACTTGGTGGCTCTGAACCTTGGTGAACTGAAGAAGACACAGGCTTGGGCAATTCTGGTCCATAATTTAGGTATGGAAGGACAGTGTATCCTTGCTACCCTGGGTGCTAGCAATAGCTTCGAGGACGTTGTTGAGCTAATGGCACGACATTTTTGCACAACTGTAAACGTCATCATCTGGAGGATTCAGTTTCTGCAGCACCACCAGCGGATCAGCGAGTCAGTGCAACGATATGTTGCGGACCTGCGTCAGCTGGCTGGGGACTGCCAGTTTGGAGCATTGGAAGAAGAGATGGTCCGCGACCAGTTGGCAGAGTATACGCTTTGCTTGACAGTGTGGTCGAGGCTTCTCACACACTCCGGTGAATTGATGTTAGCCATGGCTGTCGAGATAGCTCAGCAGTGTGAAACAGTGGACAAACTGTCACGTGACCTTGGTGAGAGAGCTTTGCTGCACCGCTCTGAATCACAATCAACAGCGCAGGCTGTGGACCCGGACAGTGATGATAGCGAGCAGGAGAAGGAGGAGGAATGCGCTACGGCTGTGAAGATAAGGTCTGCCCCAGGATCGCCCTGGTGTTTGGGATGGGGTCCACTAAGCACCGATACAAGGCTAGAGAGTGTCCGGCGAGAGGGAAACGCTGTGGCAAGTGCAGATTCCTGCACCATTTTTCCAGGGCCTGTAATAGGTTCGAGCGAGGGGAACAGCAATGCAAAGTGGACACCCCTGCTCCAACTCCTACGGTTATTCACACCGTCTCTCCGAGCACCGATGGCCGTACGTACTGTATGGTGAAATTAAACGGAGTGGAGGTGCTGTTGCTGACTGACATGGGTGCAGTGAGGTCCGTGTTGAATTGGCCAACTGTGAGGAGTTTTTTTTCCCATACTACCGAGTGAGAGGTCATTCAGCGCCATTGTGTGGGTATGGAGGACAAAGACTGGCCATTGTGGGTTCGGTGGAACCGACGGCTAGGTACAAGTTGATGGAGGTCTCCAAACTGAAGTTTGTGGTAACAGCCAATGGCGAGAATATTATGGGCTGTGACTTTTTTATGGACTGGGCTTTTCAATCACCAGCGGTGTTGCAGAAGAGTGGTCGGGCTGGTTCTTGTGGGACCGGGTGGTTCCGCGAGTGGTGAACGACGCTGTATGGGACGAACCTTGGCCTAGTATTCTGGAAGATAAGCAGGACCAACCCCACCCAGGGCCATCGCGGGAGGGTTCCTGCACCAGAGCCCAAGTTACCCTAGCTGAGGGAACTGGGTGGTGCGGTGGGATGCCTGTGACGGCGGGTGGAGCCGAGTGGCTGGCCCATTCTGCTTCCGGAGTTCGGCTGGGAGGTACTGAGAAGCAAGGGGTCATAACAGCTTTGCCAGCGTCTGAAATGAAAGCGAGTGGGGCAGGACCGGCTGGCACAGTGAAACGATGTGTCAGTCAGGGACACTGGAAGCCGAGTCGGACTCCTCTGGGGATCGCTGATGTGGTCCGACGCTGAGAGGAGGCCTGGTCGAGAGGGGTTCATAGAAAGCGCAAGCGACAGGAGGACCAGGGGCGGCTGTGGCTGTTTGGGAGGATGGCTACCTTCAGCTGTCTGACGGCTCATGGAGACATCCCAATGAGCTGCAGCGCGCCAATGATGAGAAGGAGGTGTCTGGGCTTCAACATGGGTCATCTCCGGGCACAAAGAAAAGAAGATGCTCTGGACGGGACCCGCCTGACGGGTCTCCGGGGGGTGGTTTCTCTACTGGGACTGACTGGTAGTGGGGGGGGGGGGGGGCAATGTGTTCAATACATGTTGTTAGTATGTAAATTTCCCGGGTTATAGTAGTTATGCACAATGTTGAAATGAGAATTATTAAGTTGTTTATGGGATTTGCTAGTAGAGATATAACCTGTTTGTATATATGTTCTGTTATGGGGATTGTTTTATGTTACTTATTTTAGGAGCATGGCGATTTTATGTTTAAAGGACTATATCCTAGCAGAGACAGCAGAATAATCTCTCTCGCTGTGCGGGGGTGGAACAGTAGTCCACCTGTTTCCCCTTAGCTTTAGTTGTTTTGTGTAACTGTTATAGGCCCTGATATATTTATGTTTAGTTTAGTGCATGAGTTGGGTTCCAAATTGGGAAGGGTCTCGATTGTATGTGTGTTTTGGACCATTTTGTTGGGGGGGGGGGGGATATAGTGTTGTACTTCATCAAGGTGGATGAACTGAGACTGCTGATGCGTTTTAAGGACCTCGCCTCCTCAGCTGTCCTCTGCTTTACTGAGACCTGGCTCCGGGAAAATATACCGGACAGCGCGCTGCGCCTCGACGGCTTTCAGCTCTTCCGTGCTGATCGTGACACAGAGCTTTCCGGCAAGACCACGGGAGGCGGTGTCTGCTTCTACATCAACTGTAGCTGGTGCTCTGATGTAACGGTAATTTCCAAACACTGTTCTCCTGCCTTGGAATTTCTTGTTATCAATTGCAAGCCCTTCTATTCCCCGCGGGAGTTTGCTTCTTTTATAATGATCGCTGTGTACGCCCCTCCCGACGCGGACACGCGCGAAGCTCAGCGCGTGCTCGCGGATCACATTCAACACACAGAGCGGAGTTTTCCAGACTCGCTGATTATTGTGGCTGGCGACTTTAATCAGTGCAATCTGAGCCACGATCTCCCCCGCTACAAACAGTTTATTAAATGCCCCACCAGAGGATTAAACACACTGGATCACTGTTACACCACAGTGAAAGACGCATATCGCGCTGTCCCTCGAGCTGCGCTGGGATT
Source organism: Pholidichthys leucotaenia (assembly GCA_020510985.1). Lineage (NCBI taxonomy): Eukaryota > Metazoa > Chordata > Actinopteri > Cichliformes > Pholidichthyidae > Pholidichthys > Pholidichthys leucotaenia. The sequence continues at coordinate 215,186,808 of CM035848.1, forward strand.
ATCTGATCACGTGATGGTTCACCTCATTCCCACATACAGACAGAGATTGAAGCTCACTAAACCTGTTGTGAGCACTACGAAGATACGGACCAGTGATGCTGAGGAGAAGCTGGAAACGTGCATGGAAATATCTGACTGGGGCATGCTTAAAGGAGCCACGCATGATCTGGATGAGTACACGGACACTGTGAACTCATATATCCACTTTTGTGAAGAGAACATTCTTCCATCACGCACCAGGGTGAGTTACTCTAATGACAAACCCTGGTTCACAGCTAAGCTCAGACAGATCAGGAAGGAGAAGGAAGCAGCGCTGAAAAGTGGAGACAGGGACTGCTACAGGGAGGTTAAATACCGGTTTAACAGAGAGCTGAAGAGGGCTAAATCTGTGTACTCAGAGAGACTCCAGCAGCAGTTCACTGCTAATGATTCGGCTTCCGTGTGGAGAGGACTGAGGCAGATCACCAACTATCGGCCTCAGGCTCCTAAAGGTCAGGATGACAAAGCCCTTTGTCAGAGACTGTCCCAACACTATGCCCGTTTTGACACCTCGTCATCTGTGTCCAACTCCCCCCCTCCCTCCAGCTCCACAGCCTCCACATTCCCTACTTCATTTAAGGCACCCCCCCCCTCCTCCCCCCCTCCCCTTATCATCAGTGAGCAGGATGTGCTCAAACAGTTCTCCAGACTGAACCCGCGCAAGGCCCCCGGCCCAGACGGCGTGTCTCCCTCCACCCTGAGACTCTGTGCGAAACAGCTGGCTCCTGTATTCACAGACATTTTTAACACCTCCCTTAAGTTATGCCACGTGCCATCCTGCCTCAAATCCTCCACCATCATCCCTGTCCCCAAGAAGCCACGGATCACTGGACTTAATGACTACAGACCTGTAGCGCTCACCTCTGTAGTCATGAAGTCCTTTGAGCGCCTGGTCCTGTCCCACCTCAAGTCCATCACCACCCCTCTCCTGGACCCGCTGCAGTTTGCCTACCGAGCCAACAGGTCTGTAGACGATGCAGTCAACCTGGCCCTCCACTCCATCCTGCAGCACCTGGACTCCCCGGGAACCTACGCCAGGATCCTGTTTGTGGACTTCAGCTCCGCATTCAACACCATCCGCCCCGCTCTGCTCCGGGACAAGCTGTCCCTGCTCAACGTGCCTGACTCCCTCTGCAGGTGGATCATCGACTTCCTGACGGACCGGAGGCAGCATGTGCGGCTGGGAAAGACTGTCTCAGACTATACTAGCATCAGCACCGGATCACCCCAGGGCTGTGTACTTTCCCCCCTACTCTTCTCCCTTTACACCAACTCCTGCACCTCCAGCCACCAGTCTGTCAAGTTGATCAAGTTTGCGGACGACACCACCCTCATCGGGCTCATCTCCAACGGCGACGAGTCCGCCTACAGGAGAGAGGTGGCCCAGCTGGCGACCTGGTGCAGCAATAACAACCTGCAGCTGAACGCTCTGAAGACAGTGGAGATGATTGTAGACTTCAGGAAAGTCACTACTCCTCTGCCCCCCCTCACCCTCTCAGGCTCTCCCATCACCACTGCTGATTCCTTCCGCTTCCTAGGCACTACCATCACCAGGGACCTCAAATGGGAGCTGACCATCAGCTCACTCATCAAAAAAGCCCAGCAGAGGATGTTCTTCCTGCGGCAGCTGAGGAAGCTCAAGCTACCCACCAAGATGTTAGTGCAGTTCTACACAGCCATCATCGAGTCCATCCTCACCACCTCCATAACCGTGTGGTACGCAGGAGCCACTGCCAGGGACAGACTAAGGCTGCAGCGCGTCGTGCGCACTGCTGAGAAGGTGATCGGCTGCAAGCTCCCATCTCTCCAGGATCTGTACATCTCCAGGACCCGGAGGCGTGCTGGCCGGATCATAGCCGATCCCTCACACCCTGGTCACGTACTGTTTGCCCCCCTCCCCTCTGGTAGAAGACTTCGGTCCATCCAGACTAAAACCTCCCGTCACATGAACAGCTTCTTCCCCTCTGCCATTAGACTGCTGAACACTAAGTGACTCTCGTGCACCATGTACAGCAGCTCAACCAGACTCATGTCAATCATCACTGTTTTCTTCCTGCATTACCGACTGCACTATATAGTTCTCCACAGTATCTGCTGCTGGCTAATATATATTTTAACTGTTGACCAGTATCACTTAATCTTATCCTACACTTTATTACATGTATAGTTTATTTCTCTTATCTTATCATGTTTAATGTTGCAGCATTGTACCGAGACAAATTCCTAGTTTGTGTACTACATGAACAATGGCAATAAACCTGATTCTGATTCTGATTCTACTTAGGACATATTATGGCGTGACATGGGTGGTGGTTTCACCTTCCGGTTCCGCCGTCACCCGTGCTGTGTTCAAAATGCTCACTCCTTCCCCATATCGTGTACTATATAGTGAATCAGCCGTCTTGTAGTACCTGTTCGAAATCTTAACTGAAAGTTTCATTCACTATATAGTACACTCAAAATATCCCACAACGCATTTTGAAATGTAGTGTACAACGGATGGTCACTACATTAGCCAATATATCCCATAATGCAATGCGCAGCCAGCGGAGCAGTGAGTGGAGAGCTTCACATCACAACATAAACTACCTTAAGGTATTTATATTTATTAGTTCAGCAAAAACGATTTGATTTAATACATATTTAGAAAAGGCAGACGTGGTTATATAGAAGAGTGATGGAATATATAGAGTGATATAAAGTGATACATAGACATCATGTAGACATGGAAATCTCCCTGTTTGAAGAAGAAGAAGAAGAAGAAGATTGTTCAGAACTCCTTATAGGAACTCTTACAAAGAGATAGAGTGAAGAAGATGAAAAAGAGGTTGCCAACTGAGAAGAATTCTGACATTTGATACATAGAGTGATGTTTACTGAGTGAAGTTCGTGTCGGTAAGGACTACAGCTCCTGACCAGATAGAGTGATGATATAGAGTGAAGTACGTGGCGGTAATGCACCTGTAGGCTGGTTGCCAACCGCCAATCAAATCTAAAAGAATAATAATAATAATACATATTTACAACAATTTACATGCAGGTATTCATTTTTTTTTTTTTTTTTTACCACCGTTAGTCTGTTAGGTTTTACTGTCTCACGTGATGACATCATTAACCGTGCCGCGAAAACAAGCCAGTAGTGTCCGAAAGCTGTTAATTTTATTGTTATATTGAGTTTACTAAGTAGTCCACTATATCTAAATTCACTGTATAGCGAGTAGGGAGTGAGTGAGTGAACATTCCGAACACAGCCGCGGAAGAGGGGCGGTCTCACGACCACCTCAGCCTGCAGGGAGCGCCTCTCTATAAACTGTAATAAAGTCCTGTCTAGTCTACCAGTCGGTCTCGTCATTGGTTCATCATTTACATACATAACACCTTTTTTACCGACAATGCATAAATGCAAAATCTCGACTATGACAATTGTAAAACGTGGAGTTGGATCGCTATGATTTCTAACCCTCATTTTTACTTCTTAAAATGTGTAATGGCCACTTCTAAAAATGCACAAACGGTTACAAGCCTGGCTGTAGTATTATATTTTATAGTTTTGGCGGCTGGGATGCAATTCCTGATATAACAACGGCAGACTAACCTGTAGTCTGGCTTCTGTCCAGCAGATCTCTGCGCTCCCCCTGTCCTTCCTCCTCATGCCGGGCTTCTGCCATCTGGATATACAGTATGTCTATATAAGAAGACCTGCAAACAGTAATAAAAAACATTAACAACTAAGTAGTCGTAAAGCGAAGAGCGCTTTTATTCATCACTCCACACTGCCTTTGTGCAGCATCGGATTGGTGTGCCCTGGAAGTTTCACTGCGTCCAGCCCACAGCAGCACTTTCTCTGTCCCGCTGCGGGTGGAGGTGGAAAACAACGGTTAAAACAGGGGTCTGCAACCTGCGGCTCCAGGGCCACACGAGGCTCTCATGCACACAACAGTGGCTCCCTGTGGCTTTGACAAAAACTAAACTTTTTAAAAAAAAAGCATATTTACAAGGAAAAAGGGTAACAAATACACAGAAAAAAGTTTCAAATTTATGAAAAATCTAAGAAATTTACAAGAGAAAAGTTACAAATTATGAGGATAATGCTGCAATCGTGCATTTCAGAGGATACATATGACAGTTTATATACTGGAGTGGTGAGCTACTGGTAGAGAATCCGCCTCACAGCTGGGAGATAGAGGGCTCTGTTATGTCCTAAAAATAACAACAAACCGGAGGAGAGCTGGAAGGAACATTCTCTTTATTATTAACAGGAAGTCTTATATTTGTATGTAGAGCAGTAGCCCACCTGACATCACACCGCCCCGCCCAGACCAGGCTATGGCAACCCCCCCTTGGAAAAATCTAGAACCACAACACAAATGCAAAACAGAAGACAACTATATACACCTTGAAACACAAACCAAACAGATCAAACACCCCAATTCTATTTTTTCCCCCAATCTTTCCGGTAACAAAATCGTCCACGTACTTTGGCCGTCGGCGTTCCCTAACCGGGCGACCCTCATGGGGCCGCTCCGCCTCCGGCACTGACAGCTCCATCTGGAAGCCAGCACCTGACTGACCTCCCCAGTCCCAGGAGTCATTCTAAACGTCCAACGCGGGGTCACTTGCCACCTCTGGTGGGGACCTCTGCAGCCGACTCGCATGCCACCTTGACCCATCATCCAGGTTGAAAGTGTCTGGACCTCTTTGTTTCACAATCGTGCATGGCCCGACCCACAGCAGCTGAAGCCTGTGGGTGCGTACAGGGTGTCTGACCCACACCCTATCTGCTACGTTCAGGCCATGTCCTTTCACACGATGCCTCCTGTCAAAGAAGTCTTTCATCCGTCGTTACCGGTCCAAGACCCTCCGTCTCAGTGCCCCCGAATCCTCAGTGCACTTCCCTTGAGCCAGCCCCAGTCGTCTCACCAGAAGCGGCAACTCCCTTCCTAGCATCAGTGCCGCCGGGGAGCACCCCGTCGTGGCGTGCACCGACGCCCTATAATGGAGTATGGTGTTGTGCAGAGCGTCAACGAATGAAAACCCATCAGCCAGATGGGCCCTCAACCCATTCTTTAAAGTCCTATTAACCCTCTGAGTGTGTATGGTGCAGAACTGCGACATACCCCCTAGTGGTCAAGCGTGGTAAATATTTTTTGTCAATAAAATAGTTCAGATTTCCAAGGCTATAACTTGAAAGTGGTAAGAGATAATGGCTTACTGTCAAATAGAAAGATGTAAAATGTGATCCAAAGTTTCAGATAGGAATAAATTTACACATCTAATTTGCATAATGTAACGGCACCTCTTTAAATTCCATAACTCAGTCAAAACTGAACTTTGGACATATTTACACAAAAAATGGTTCAGTCTTTTGACACCATTTTTTGTATAGAGGTACCTCATCATCTTATCTTCAAAGTATATGAACAAGAAATCAGTACATTTAAAAAAAAACTAGAAATTTCTCACTTACTTTTGGCAATGGCTATGTTTACATGGACACAAGTAACCGGATTAAAAGCCTGATCAGAATAAAAATGCTTCATGTAAACACGGCAATCTGAATATTCTAACCCAATCACGCTCATTCGGATCAAAATTTCATTCCGATTGAGAGGGGTGGGTTATGCCAGTTGTTAATCTGAATGGTGCGCATATAAACACTTATTCCAAACACAGGGCAGAAACTATGTTACTGCACATGTCTGTACACCAGCCGCATGTCGATGTGACGTATTTCCACCTTAGCAGCAGCTAGCGGTAAACATAGCGGGAGTAAAACATAACTGGTCTGTATCGTCCTGCTGTCTCCTTCTGTTAGTCATATGCAGAAGTATGTACTTGTAGCTTCATTACGGAGACCAGCAGAAGCAAAAAGTGCAGTATGAATGACTTCCGGTTATGGCTGCCACGTAGGACGGACGTGTCTCGCTCTGCTCTGCTCCTGGAAAAAAAAAATCGGCAAATAACTCTCTCATTTGGGACAGAACGTATCCCAGCATTTGGGCGAGGATATGTCGGCGAAGCCTAAGGCTGGAAAACCAGGAAAAGGAAAAAGCGAGCCGCCGAAACAGTCCAAATTAACGGACTTTCAGGTCTGTGACGCAGCAAACAAAACTCCATATATGGCGGAGGAGGCTGGCAACGCTGCGATTTCTGCGGGGAATGGCGCAGATGCGCTGATGGCAGCCATGAGTTCAATGAGAGCGGACTTTTCCTCTAGATTTGATGGGATTATGACAGCGTTGGAAGGAATAAGAAAGGAATTGGGTGACTGTGTAGAACGAACGGCGCAGATGGAGCTCCGTCTCGCTAGTGCTGAAGATGACGTCACCCGTCTTCAATTAAAGGTGCGCACTTTGGAAAAAAAAAATAAATCTCTGGAAGATAATATTTTGGATTTGGAATCTCGGTCGAGACAGAATAATTTGAGGCTGGTGGGTCTTCCAGAGGAATCAGAAGGTCGGGACGTATGTTCCTTTCTGGAAAAGTGGATTCCGGAGGTGCTGGGCAGCGAGGAGTTGCAATCAGCAGTGGTTCTGGAAAAAGCACATCGTATTGGCCCACGGAGAGATAAGGGACCGCCGAGGACCTTAATTATGAAGTTTCTTAGCAACAGAGACAGGATGAAGATCTTCAACGCTGCACGTGCTAAAGGAGAGATTAAACACCAGGACCAGCAGGTGCGGTTCTACCCAGATTTGGCCACAGGAATCCAGCAATTGAGGAAGCAGTTTGATCCCATACGTAAGGAGCTGCGCAACCTTGGGATTCGTCATGGTGTAATCTATCCTGCGAGACTGCTGACCACGTATGAGGGCAGAACCCACATCTTCAAGACCCCAGAGGAGGCGCAGGAGTTCATCAAGAAGATCAAAGAAGAAGAAGAGACTGGTGGGAGCTAAGCATGAACAAAATATAAGGTAGAATAATTAAGCATTTGCACAGGCATCTGACTGACTTGAAGTAAATAGTAAGTTTACAAAATATAGATTGTATTATATATTAAAAAAACAAAACAAAAACAAAACAAACAAAAAAAAAAAAAACTATGATGTACAAAGTTGTTAAAAATTTTGGAGTTAAGTTGGAAAACTACAGAGGAGAGTTAATGTTACGTCATTAAAAGCAGTAGAGTTAGGGTGATTGGGAGGATGAAGAAGGAGTGGCTTAGGCTGTTCCCCGTGGGTGTGGAACGGTCGATGGCTATATCGGGAGACAGAATTTTTCTTTTGATTTTGGGGGGTTTGCCACAAGTGTGGGAAGGGGAAATTTGTTTGTGTGTAGTTTGTAGGATGAATGTTCAACCACTCATGTTTTTGCTTCTCTGTATGAGCATGTTTACACTGCAAGGTAATCCCAAACTCTCTATTGATCATGGACCAAAGTGTTAATCTTAATTTAACTTCATGGAATTGCAGAGGTCTACAAAATTTAAAAAAACTTAAACAAGTTATGAATAAAATAAAGGACATGGGTTCAAGAATTGTGTTTTTACAAGAAACTCATCTGATAGAGGAGGATGTTAAAAGAATTAGGAGTAGATGGCAGGGAAGTGTATTCACCTCTTCATTTTCATCCCGAGCCAGGGGAGTTATGACTCTCATACATAAATCAGTTCCTTTTCAAGTGAAAAATGTAATTGGAGACAAATTTGGAAGATATGTAATCATTCAAGGTTCTTTGCTATTAGAAAATATAAATCTTGTGAACTTATATGGTCCCAATATAGATGATCAGAAGTTCTTTGCTAATTTATTTCTCATCTTATCATCACTTACAGGGCAACATATAATAGCAGGGGATTTTAATTGTACATTGAATCCAGGTGTGGATAGATCAACAGGACTGGATTGTACGCACATTGGATGTAGGATGACTATTAATCACTTTATGAAAGAATTGAGATTGTTAGATATATGGAGAGAAATGAAACCACAAGTTAAAGCCTATTCTTGTTATTCCAGTACCCACAAGACATTCTCACGTATTGATTATTTTTTGATTTCCACAGAATTAAGGTCCAAGATTCAAAACTGCTTTTATGATAACATCGTGATCTCTGATCATGCACCCTGTTGTCTAATATATGTAGATAAAAAATTGACAAAGGAATCAGGTAGATGGCAATTTCAGCATAAATGGCTTCAGGATGAGGAATTTGTCAAGTATATAGAAAAACAGATAGACGAGTTCTTTGACATCAATACTACACAAACATCAGCATGTGTAAAGTGGGAGGCTTTCAAAGCTTTTATTAGGGGACATATTATTAGTTATACAGGATCAAAATCTAAGAAGACTCGAGAGGAGAGAGCTAAATTGGAACATAAAATAAAAAATCTTCAGGAAAAAGTGTATGCAGGAAGTGACCCAAGGTTGGAGAATGAATTACTGATTTTGAGAGCTGAATACGACAAAAAATCAGCGAATAGAGCTGCCTCGAGTCTTCTAAGATTGAAACAATCTTTTTATGAACAAGGTGAAAAATCAGGAAAATTATTAGCATGGCAGATTAAACAATTAGAAATTAAAACACCAATTACCAGTATTATAAGTAAGGGACAGGTAGTTATAGATCCTTTAGAAATTAATAGAGCCTTTAGAGATTACTATGAAAAATTATATGATACCAAAAATGAACCTGATTTAACAAAACTAAATGGGTTTTTGAACGAACTATCTATACCGTGTATTCCAAATGAAAACAGGGAGATATTGGAGTCTAAAATTAGTCAAGAAGAAGTTGGGCTAGCCATTGATAATATGAAATCAGGAAAAAGTGCAGGACCAGATGGTCTTCCAGTTGACCTTTATAAAAAATTTAAGAATAAATTAATAAAACCTTTTTTGGAAATGGTTTTAGAAGCATTTCAAAATAATAATTTACCATCATACATAAATAATGCCTTAATTATACTGCTGCCAAAACCAGGTAAGCCCTCTAATAAATGTGAAAATATGAGACCAATAAGCCTATTAAACGCCGACCTTAAGATAATCTGTAAAATTTTAGCAAGACGAATACAAGAAATTTTACCAAATATTATTAATCGAGATCAGAATGGCTTTATAAAGGGTAGACAAGGCTTCCATAATGTAAGAAGACTATTTAATATTATTTATTTTAATAAAGAAGCACCGGATACAGCTCTCCTATCATTGGACGCCGAAAAGGCCTTTGATAGAGTTGAATGGCCCTTTCTTTTTGAAGTCCTACAAAGGTTTGGACTTGGAAATAATTTCATAAAATGGGTTCAAATAATATACAATAATGCTACAGCAGAAATCCTAACAAATAACAATATTTCAAAACCAATAAAAATCAATAGAGGATGTCGACAAGGCTGTCCACTTTCACCTTTACTGTTTACTATGGCAATTGAACCTTTAGCGATAGCGATACGTTTACATTCACAAATATATGGAATTAAAGTTGGACCAACAGAACATAAAATCTCCCTGTACGCCGATGATATAATTTTGTTTATGTCGAATCTAAAAAAATCAATTCCAACCTTGTTGAATTTAATAAAGAATTTTGGGGAAATATCAGGATATAAAATAAATAAAACTAAATCTTCAATATTAATGCTAAATGAGACCCAGAGAAATTACCCAGCCCCTGAGGTAAATCAATTCAATGTTGTAAATCAGTTTAAATATTTAGGAATCCAAATTATGCCTAAGCTAGAATCAGTCGCCAGTGTCAACTATGAAGCCTTAATGTCAGATATCAGTGAGTTAACTCAGAGATGGATGTCACTACCAATGTCGATGATCGGGAGAATCAATATACTTAAAAGTAATATTTTACCTAAAATACTTTATTTATTTCAATACATTCCCTTATCACCACCTTTAGATCTATTCTCAAGAATAAAAAAAAAGTTAGTGGAATTTATATGGAACAACAGGAGGGCTAGATTACGTTTGTCTTTATTATATTTACCATTTGATCGTGGAGGTCTGAAATGTCCAAATTTTATGTTGTATTATTGGTCGGCACAACTGAGGTCTATGACATATTATTTTTCATCAAATGATCTCCCTCACTGGACTGAAATGGAATCATACAATTTACCTTTACCTCTTCCCATATTCATATACTCAGATTCGGCAAAAAAATTACAAAAACAAGTTAAAAATCCATTTGTAAAGCATATGATCAAAATATGGTGTGAAGCTAAAAACTATTTAAAAGAACCACAGTTATTGTCACAATTTAGTCCAATATGGGGTAATCAATATTTTAAACCAGGGAGAGCGGACGCTGTATTTAAAGTATGGAATTTAAAAGGGATACAAAAGATTCAGGATTTATATTTGCCATGTGCAGACAACATAATGTCTTTTGAAGAGCTGAGGATCAAATTTAATCTCAATAGAACACATTTTTTTAAATATCTTCAACTTAGAAACTTTATTCGATCAAATCAAAATAAAGCTCTCACTCGACCTATTTATTCATCCTTGGAAAAAATGATGATGAAAGATAGTAAAAGAAAGGGTATTATTTCAGAGTTTTATAACTCATTGACACTATCTTCAAGTGAAAATTCACTGAAAAGATTAAACTACTGGAAAGAAGATCTGCAAATTGAAATTTCAGAGGAACAATGGGAATTGGCTTGTACAGAAGCTCAAACCAAATCAATAAATGCACGCCTTAAATTGATACATTTCAAATGGTTAATGCGGATGTATGTTACACCGGAGGAGTTAAATAGATATAACAAAAATATACCAGATACATGCACAAAATGCATGGAAAGTAAAGGAACCCTATTTCATTGTTTATGGGAATGTAGATTAATAAGAATGTTTTGGGAAGAGGTGAGGGTAACAATTGAAACGACTGAAGCGACTGATTCTAGCTTAGGCATAATTTGGATTCCTAAATATTTAAACTGATTTACAACATTGAATTGATTTACCTCAGGGGCTGGGTAATTTCTCTGGGTCTCATTTAGCATTAATATTGAAGATTTAGTTTTATTTATTTTATATCCTGATATTTCCCCAAAATTCTTTATTAAATTCAACAAGGTTGGAATTGATTTTTTTAGATTCGACATAAACAAAATTATATCATCGGCGTACAGGGAGATTTTATGTTCTGTTGGTCCAACTTTAATTCCATATATTTGTGAATGTAAACGTATCGCTATCGCTAAAGGTTCAATTGCCATAGTAAACAGTAAAGGTGAAAGTGGACAGCCTTGTCGACATCCTCTATTGATTTTTATTGGTTTTGAAATATTGTTATTTGTTAGGATTTCTGCTGTAGCATTATTGTATATTATTTGAACCCATTTTATGAAATTATTTCCAAGTCCAAACCTTTGTAGGACTTCAAAAAGAAAGGGCCATTCAACTCTATCAAAGACTTTTTATTTTATGTTCCAATTTAGCTCTCTCCTCTCGAGTCTTCTTAGATTTTGATCCTGTATAACTAATAATATGTCCCCTAATAAAAGCTTTGAAAGCCTCCCACTTTACACATGCTGATGTTTGTGTAGTATTGATGTCAAAGAACTCGTCTATCTGTTTTTCTATATACTTGACAAATTCCTCATCCTGAAGCCATTTATGCTGAAATTGCCATCTACCTGATTCCTTTGTCAATTTTTTATCTACATATATTAGACAACAGGGTGCATGATCAGAAATCACGATGTTATCATAAAAGCAGTTTTGAATCTTGGACCTTAATTCTGTGGAAATCAAAAAATAATCAATACGTGAGAATGTCTTGTAGGTACTGGAATAACAAGAATAGGCTTTAACTTGTGGTTTCATTTCTCTCCATATATCTAACAATCTCAATTCTTTCATAAAATGATTAATAGTCATCCTACATCCAATGTGCGTACAATCCAGTCCTGTTGATCTATCCACACCTGGATTCAATGTACAATTAAAATCCCCTGCTATTATATGTTGCCCTGTAAGTGATGATAAGATGAGAAATAAATTAGCAAAGAACTTCTGATCATCTATATTGGGACCATATAAGTTCACAAGATTTATATTTTCTAATAGCAAAGAACCTTGAATGATTACATATCTTCCAAATTTGTCTCCAATTACATTTTTCACCTGAAAAGGAACTGATTTATGTATGAGAGTCATAACTCCCCTGGCTCGGGATGAAAATGAAGAGGTGAATACACTTCCCTGCCATCTACTCCTAATTCTTTTAACATCCTCCTCTATCAGATGAGTTTCTTGTAAAAACACAATTCTTGGACCCATGTCCTTTATTTTATTCATAACTTGTTTAAGTTTTTTTAAATTTTGTAGACCTCTGCAATTCCATGAAGTTAAATTAAGATTAACACTTTGGTCCATGATCAATAGAGAGTTTAGGATTACCTTGCAGTGTAAACATGCTCATACAGAGAAGCAAAAACATGAGTGGTTGAACATTCATCCTACAAACTACACACAAACAAATTTCCCCTTCCCACACTTGTGGCAAACCCCCCAAAATCAAAAGAAAAATTCTGTCTCCCGATATAGCCATCGACCGTTCCACACCCACGGGGAACAGCCTAAGCCACTCCTTCTTCATCCTCCCAATCACCCTAACTCTACTGCTTTTAATGACGTAACATTAACTCTCCTCTGTAGTTTTCCAACTTAACTCCAAAATTTTTAACAACTTTGTACATCATAGTTGTTTTTTTTTTTTTTGTTTTGTTTTTGTTTTGTTTTTTTAATATATAATACAATCTATATTTTGTAAACTTACTATTTACTTCAAGTCAGTCAGATGCCTGTGCAAATGCTTAATTATTCTACCTTATATTTTGTTCATGCTTAGCTCCCACCAGTCTCTTCTTCTTCTTTGATCTTCTTGATGAACTCCTGCGCCTCCTCTGGGGTCTTGAAGATGTGGGTTCTGCCCTCATACGTGGTCAGCAGTCTCGCAGGATAGATTACACCATGACGAATCCCAAGGTTGCGCAGCTCCTTACGTATGGGATCAAACTGCTTCCTCAATTGCTGGATTCCTGTGGCCAAATCTGGGTAGAACCGCACCTGCTGGTCCTGGTGTTTAATCTCTCCTTTAGCACGTGCAGCGTTGAAGATCTTCATCCTGTCTCTGTTGCTAAGAAACTTCATAATTAAGGTCCTCGGCGGTCCCTTATCTCTCCGTGGGCCAATACGATGTGCTTTTTCCAGAACCACTGCTGATTGCAACTCCTCGCTGCCCAGCACCTCCGGAATCCACTTTTCCAGAAAGGAACATACGTCCCGACCTTCTGATTCCTCTGGAAGACCCACCAGCCTCAAATTATTCTGTCTCGACCGAGATTCCAAATCCAAAATATTATCTTCCAGAGATTTATTTTTTTTTTCCAAAGTGCGCACCTTTAATTGAAGACGGGTGACGTCATCTTCAGCACTAGCGAGACGGAGCTCCATCTGCGCCGTTCGTTCTACACAGTCACCCAATTCCTTTCTTATTCCTTCCAACGCTGTCATAATCCCATCAAATCTAGAGGAAAAGTCCGCTTTCATTGAACTCATGGCAGCCATCAGCGCATCTGCGCCATTCCCCGCAGACATCGCACCGCCGCCAGCCTCCTCCGCCATATATGGAGTTTTGTTTGCTGCGTCACAGACCTGAAAGTCCGTTAATTTGGACTGTTTCGGCGGCTCGCTTTTTCCTTTTCCTGGTTTTCCAGCCTTAGGCTTCGCCGACATATCCTCGCCCAAATGCTGGGATACGTTCTGTCCCAAATGAGAGAGTTATTTGCCGATTTTTTTTCTCCAGGAGCAGAGCAGAGCGAGACACGTCCGTCCTACGTGGCAGCCATAACCGGAAGTCCATTATTTCTCAATTTTGAATTTTTGATGAATATTTTTGAAAAATCCGCGATGCACTGAGGGCGCGAAAGGTGAAGCGCGAAGTAGCGAGGGATCACTGTATTCCATTCAAACGTAGGACACATGGAAATGCACGTCCTAATCAGATCAGCTTTTTCAGGATCCATGTAAACAATAGATCAGTTTTCTTCAATCAGATTGAAGAAATTTTGCCCATGTAACTGTGGCCATTGTCAGTGAGAAGGCAGGTGCAGTGCCACGCTCTGCCACTAGGGGCATGCAAATTCTCACACTCAAAGGGTTAATTCTCTCCACACCCCCATTAGCCTGTGGGTGGTACACCGCCATCCGGATGTGCTTAATCCCTCTTGCCCACAGGAAACTCCCAAAAGCCTCCGAAATGAACTGCGGGCCATTGTCCGTCGTCACTGAAGTTGGGGTCCCCCATCTAGCAAACAGCGATGACAGGAACCCCGTAATGACCTCTGATGTCACCGAGCCCATCAGAAGCACTTCCGGACATTTAGAAAACAAGTCGTACACCACCACCAGAAACCTGCTGCCCTGGGGGGGGGGGGCGGGGCAGTTCACCGCAGATGTCCAGTTTGGTGTGTTCCCAGGGCCTCTCCGAGTAAGCGATCGGCCAGAGAGGGGGTGGTGGTGGTCTACCAGTCTTTCCACTCTCCAGGCACGGGACACAGTTTCTGGCCATCGTCTCAATGTCTTTGTCTATCCTTGGCCACCAAACTGAATCCCTGCCCTGCTGCTTGACATTAACCACCCCAAGGTGGCCCTCATGCAGCATGTCCAGCATGCAGCATGTCCAGCACATGTCCTCTCAGCGCCTCCAGGATCACCACCCAGGCCGGCTGCAATGATATAGGCATTGAAAGCCTCCAACTAGTGGTGCCATGGTGTGGCTGGCACACCCAGTGACTCCAGGAATGGAGGTGGTGGTCTCGCACATGCCCCCATGGCTTAATCCTCAGTTGCCAAATGTTATGTATGAAAAGAATGAGATTTGAGCCATTCTATGCTGAGCAATGAACTGAACTTTTATTACAAACAGAAAGAACATGTACAGTGGCCGCAACCCTCCTGACGTCACCACGTTGTGTCTGGCGCTGGCTACAGCAAGCCCCAAAGGCCAAACCCACATACAACACCGTGTGCAGATGTTCTCTCTAGCGAAACAAATAATCCAACCCCGGTTTGCTGTCCACCTCGTACTGCTGCAAGGGGGCATAGGATTGCTGAGTCAGCCCTTTCTGAGCCATGCAGGTGTCACAGCGGTGGACATGGAGCTCCATGTGCCGACGACATCCTGGCCAGTAGAACAAGTCCCGAAGATGCTGCAGAGTCTTTTTCACCCCGAAGTGGCCTGCCTCCACCAACCCGTGGACCAACTGGAGCACCTTGGGGTGGAGCCATTGGGGTAACAGCAGCTGCCAGATGTGATGCTTCCCAGCTGGAGACTGCTACCCCCGATAGACAACACCCTCACAACAGCAGAAGTTGGACCACTGGGAATGCAGGGCCTTGGTCTCTGGATCCAGCGCAGACACAGCCTCCCGGGTGGGCCGCTGATCTGTGTCCAGCCACTGCCAGACCCGGGAGACAACAGGATCTCCATCCTAATCGCTCCGAAGCTGCTGCGCACTGAGGGCCTCTGTGACATCATTGCTGGGGAGAGCTGCCTGATGATGAAGAAGAGCTGTGAACCGCTGTGCTATCCTGGGCCGTAGCAGTCTGGAGAGCCGTGAGACTACTGGGCCATGACCTCGGCCTGCACTGACGGCACCGGCCCTTCGATCACGCGGGCACCCTGATTCCTCATCTGGCTCTTGCCACAGAACCTGATGGTCTGAGCCCTCAGAAGGAGAGAAGAGCTGGTGGTGTCGATCTTTCCACCCCGTGCTGCGAGCATATCTAGTCCAATGATGCAGGGGTCTTGGATGTCAGCCAGCCAGAACCAGTGGTTTGTGTTCTGACCAGCCACACCTACCACAAGAACTCGCCGCCCTCCCAGTCTGGCACGCTCACCGGTGGCTGTGGTGGCACAGTGCCTGGTGGGTTCCCACCCTTGCGGTCCGAGTCCATCTGTACTTGGCAACGCCTTGGGTTGGACCAGGGAGATGGTGGAACCGGTATCGATCAGGGCCCAGATTGGTGGGCTGTCCAGGCTGCACTGCAGGTACAGCCCTGGTGAGTGTCCAAGTCAGCCCAGCCATTCATTGGGGAAAATGTCTGCAGGAGGTGACAGGTCCCCGTCTGTGCCACCTTGCTCTAGGGTTAAAACTGGTGAGGAGGCTAGTTATCGCGGGATGGGTGCAGGGCAGTAACACGCGATGGGTCCTGGTTCCCCCCAGTGGAAGCATCCCTCCTTTCGCTGCCATATTTGTACTCTCACCAGCCGCGCAGCTGTGGTCTGGCGCAATTCCTCCTTGTCCTCATTCTCAGCTGTGGCCTGGAAAACTCTCTGCCTCTGTGATGACACATCAGCTGCATAATCCATCATCGGCCCCAACCGCTCCGCTTCTGCCACGGCTGTCTCCAAGTTACTCGCTGCGGGAATCTGGACGTGTTCTTGGAGCCAGGCCAGGAGGAGCCCTCAGATCAAGCTCTGTAGGTTGAGCTTCTTCACCACCTTCAGCTCGAAATCCAGGTAGCCACACTGTGTCAGCAGCCGTACGTCCATTGCATAGGCTCCTAGCCTTTCTCAGTTGTCTCGCCAGCAGCTGGCCAGCTGTTCCCAGGCATGATCAGCATGGGACACCCTCCCGAACCACCTCTGGAGTGTTCCTTGTAGCGCTGGGCAGCTGTGATGTTCCTCAAGTCAGAGATCAGACGGCGTGTAAGAGAGCCCCGCCCTCCAGAGCCAGTGCGACCTGCACAGCTGTCTCTTCAGGTGTCCAGCCATTCAGTGCAGCGGCCAGTTCAATCTGGACCAGACAGTCATCCAGCAGGGTTTCGCCACCAAAGCAGGGAAGTTTGGCCGGTTGGTGGGTCGGTGGGATGGTCCCCTCCCTGTCGATCACTGCCCTCGGTCGCAATGGAATCGCCGGCTCGTAGTTCCCCTGTTGGCACTCCCTGCCCTGCCTTGAAAAAGGCAGAAAACCAGGCATACTTGCTCTGTCTGGTCCGCTTCCCCATTCGTCATGGCCAGCATCTCTGGGGGCTGGCGTGTCTGCTCCACTGTCCGTCTCCATCTCCATCTGCATCTCCATCTGGGCGATGAGCTGCTGGAGTTGCTGAATCGCCGCCTTGATTCTTGCTTCCATCTCTCAATAATCCCACTCCTGACACCAGTGTGACATTTCAAGTGTTCACACAAATAATGAGAGGATTTGTAACGTATAGGCATTTATTCTTCACTGAGTCATTACACAGAACGGAGGGGAGGTCATTCACACAAACACTCATCTCACTCAAGGTGACACAGACACATAATCTCTCACACACAGGGAAAACAACACTATCACAACTGGTTTTATAACACAATTATATTATATTATAATTATATTATAATGTTAATATTATATTATGTTAATATTATTATTAATATTATATTATGTTAATATTATATTATAATGGCACAACAATAATGCTTAGAACACAAGAATAATAACAGTCTTTGAAGCCCCCACGGCGCAAACCATATTGGCAATGAGGATGGAGACTTTACTTACACCGCTACAGCCATTCCTTGCCCTGCCTGGTGAGCTGCCAATTCCATGGTCCCGCTGGTATGAATCGTTTGAGACTTTCATAGCCGCTATCGACCGCTGGCAATGTGCCAACGCTGCAGTAAACTCAACAACTTCGCCAGAGTGTGTCGCTCGGTTCCTGCAAGCCCATCATCTCACTCACCCAATCAGCCCAGCCCAACCACTACCTACTCTGTGGGCTCTGGCAACAGGCCATTCAAGTGGTGCACAGTGGAGCTGGATGGCGCCAGTCTACAGCTGTTGCTGGACACTGCTGCCTCAAGATCCCTGCGAAATGAGTCCATGGTTAGGAAGCTTTTTCCCCTACAGACGATTAGGGCAGACGTGAAGGAGCTGTTTGGCTATGGACACGCTAAGATCGGCATAGTGGGGACTGTCACCTTCTCAGTACGCTACTGCGCCAGAGTTCTTCCTGCGTTCGCATTCCAAGTGACCCGCCACAATGCCAGTCTCCTGGGTTTTCATCTGTTTTGCGAACTGGGCTTCTTCATTACAGACTACATGGGTTCCGCCATATTGACTGTCGCGTCATCTTGACAATGTTGCTGGTCATCACTTTTCACAGGCGTGGGCTGTCTCACCGCCTTCAACCACCAGCGGCTTATCAACCCAGCTGTGTCTCCTGTTACCCAGCCCCTTCGCCGGCTGCCCCTCGCCCTATGAGATGTTGTTATGGCGGAGCTGCCGAATGTTATAAACCCTCTGTGCGCTCTACAATTGTGCACGAAGGAGAGAAGGAAGGATGAGGATTTAAGTGCTGGGGTTACCACACACATTTATTAGACACCAGTTCAGGGCAAACCATACAAATGGCTAGGCAGCTCGGGCTAACAAAGAGTTCACTAGTGATGCTAGGCTGCACAGGGGAAAAGCGTAGCAGTTGTGCCGCACAAGGAAACGCTACAGCGTAGTGACGCAACCGCACAGAGAAACGCTACAGTACTCAGAGCCTAGCAGTCCAGGTCCTCCAATTGCACGACGAGCGGGGTCCTTCAGTGACTGATGGTCACACGATGAAGAACGACAGAGTGACTCGTACAATGATCCAGCAGTGTTTGTCCAGCAAAGAGCTGCTTATCAACAAATGCCGCTGGCGTGGCAAATTGGGAACACCTGGGCAAGGCGCAGGAAGGATGATTACTGGGGTCGGAAGCAGCTGACTGAGTCAGAGGGAGAGTGAGGGGGCGTGGCTGGACCGACAGGTTGTCAGCAGCGTGAGAGAAAGTAAGTCACAATGCTGACTAACAGCTGCCGGTCAGGCAGTGGATGAGGAAATGGAATACAGTACAATACACAGAAATGCACATAACCAGTAAAGCCAAGACCCCCAATGAGTTCGAGGCCGAGCCGGGGGAAGCCAAGCCGGCTCGGCTAGTGACCGAGCCCCCCCTTTAAGGGGTGGATTCCCAGACACCCCAGGTAACATCCCAAAGACCCCCCCCCCCCTCAACAGGAGCAACAACTATAAACAACACGAACCCGGGTGAGAGGTAGGGGGAACAGGAAGGAGGGAAAACAATACCCCACCCAGGGTCCACAATTAACCCCCCCAAGTCCATGGGCACTGGGGCTCAGGAGGCCGCCCATAGTCCTAGGCCCAGCAGAAGGTCCGGTGGACGGCATCCAACGGCCTGCCGGAAAACATGGGCCACCTGACCCAGGGAGTCAATTCTTCTGGCGGTCAGCCAATGTTACTCAGCCACCAGGACTGAAGGGGTGAAGCAGGAGGTGGCCTGCCCACCGGAAGGCTGACCGATGGGTACCCAGACCGGGGAGAGAGAACCTCCATGGCGTCCTCTGGGTGGTCCGCAGTGGCACCAGCGGTGGCCCCTGACCGGGCCGGCTCCACTGCACCCATGATGGACTCCAGCGGGAGCCTCGCTGCACCCACGGTGGCCCCTGACAAGGCCGGCTCCGCTGCACCCACGATGGACTCCAGCGGGAGCCTGGCTGCATCTACGGTGACCTCCAGCTGAGGCTCAGCTGCGCCCACGGTGACCTCCGGCTGAGGCTCAGCTGCGCCCACGGTGACCTCCGGCTGAGGCTCAGCTGCGCCCACGGTGACCTCCGGCTGAGGCTCAGCTGCACCCACGGTGACCTCCGGCTGAGGCTCAGCTGCGCCCATGGTGACCTCCGACTGAGGCTCTGCAGCACCCGCTGTGAGCTCCGGCTGAAACTCTGCAGCTCCCGCGGTGGGCCTCGACCGGGCCAAGGCTGCACCCTCAGTGGAACCCAAGCTGGAGGGTAGTTTCCATGACGGGTCCGAGCAGGAGCACAGCACCCGTGTCGGGCTAATCCTGGAGCGCAGCCCCCACGATGGTCCGAAGTCAGCCTGCTGGACCCATGGCGGCGCAGCCTGTGGGGGAGACCACACGACGACCTCAGACCTCAGGGAAGCTCGACCCGCAATGTCATCTGGTGGTGAGACTGGCTCCATGGGGACCCCAGGAGATTGTCGTTCTTCTCCGGTGACCCTAGAAAATGGCTCAGGAGCGGGAGAAGAAACAGGGTTGTTAGGCTCGCCGGCAGCGGCGGAGCCCGGTGATGGAAGCTCAGACGCGGCTGTGCACTGCGCCTGACTCTCCCCACATAGAGCCAGACAAGCTCTCTCCAATACTGTGATCAGAAAAACCAGAGAGAGTACTTGCCTGAGCTCAAGCTTCACCGCGGTCTAGGACTCCGTCGATCCTGGTGATGAATACTCGGGCCCGGCCACCAAGAGGACCAGCTCAGGCTCCCAGTCCGCAGCAGAAGCCTCCACAGTGGGCAAGATGGTTATAGCAGTCCCATTGTCCTCCTGCAGTGGCTCCAACGCTGGGAATTCCTCCGGCGTGGTTGCAGGGGGACCTCTCCACGCTGGCTCCCGGGAGGACTCCTCCGAAGCCACTGGCTCCTCCACCGTCTGATGGCCCTGACCTTGGGCCAACAGGTCCTCGGGGTGAATTAGAGGAGACAAAGAGAGGGGAAAAAATGAATTAATACATGCAGCTGGAGGAGACGACCCAGCAGACTGCTTAGACTGGGCCCCTCCCTCGGGAGTCAGGCAAGATTCAGTGTCATTAGATGGTATACAATGAAGAAATACTTGCCTGTCATCCCGGTCCTTATTGTTCCCAGCTGCAGGCTGGAGACAGTCCTCCCTCTCCGTGTCAGTGGTGACATGGGCCCCTTTGAAGGCTCATGGAGGAGCTGTCTTCATGACGATGGAGGAGGGCGTTACCGGGGTGAGCTCAGCGGACCTCACGGCAGCTGAAGGGCAGAGGGCTGCCGAAGGCAATGAGGAGTTCTCCCGGTGTCTCCTAGCTGGCGAGATGGTGTTGACAGTCCTGGTCCTTCGACGCTCCTCCTTGACCCGGCGGTTGACTGTGGCAAGCAGGTTTGCCCACTCCTCGTCAGATGGTGCATTCAGGGTCTGCGTAGGTGTAGGAGATGAGACCCTCACCGCCGATGAAGCACGTCCATGGACCTCCCTCTCACGGCGTTCCTTTTCAACCCGGTGGTTGAGCGTGGCGAGCATAGCCGACCACTCATTGTCCACCGGCATGGCTGCAGGGGGACCTCTCCGTGCTGTCCCCGGGAAGGGATCGTCCTCCACCACCAGCTCCTCCACCACCTGGCAGCTCGGTTCTTGGACCGGCAGGTGCTCAGGGAATAAAGGAGGAGGCACAGAGAGGGTAGAAACAGAGTTATTAGCTACAGCCGGTAGGGGGAGCCCAGTGGACTGCTGTAACTGGGCCCCTTTCCTGAGAGACAGACAACGTTTATTATTGTCATGATGAGATGAGAGAAAACACACTTGCCTGTCATCCTGGCCCTTGATGTTTACTGCTGTAGCTGGCAGGCTGTCATCCCTCTCTGTAGACGGCTCTCGTCTACAGGCTGGGGAGGAGCCGGCTCCATGGCAATGGAGGTGGGCGTACCCGGGATGACCTCAGTGGACCTCACAGCTGCCGGAGGGAAGATGGCGGCTGACGGAGGAGAGGGCTGTTCCCGGCGCTTCAACGTGGGATGATGCTGCCGTGGTGGAGCTGGAGATGCACGGGCCGAGGCTGGCTCTTCGGGCTGAGCTGGAGAGGAAGCGGATGACCGACAAGGGGAACAACTCCGCTTTGGCTCGGTGGGAAGTGTCCTCGCGGATAACCCAGGGAATAAGCGCTCAAGCGTGCAGACAGTGGAGAGCAGCTTGGTGTATTGTGGACACCTCCAGAGACTGGGATGCGCTTCCAGGATGCCCATAGCCCCGAGAAAACACTCCCATTTCTTCTTGGGACCACAGGACGCAAGGACCTCCTCCACAACGTCCTGGATAAATCCTGCTGCCCACTCTTCCTCCAGCGTGGAAATGCCAGCTGCTGTTCCTCCCTTACGGCAAAGAGGTCGACAAGTCTGGGGCATCATGCGCTCCACAACAGGTGGGTGAAAAAAACCAGTCTGTTAGAAAAGAGGTAGTGTGTGGGTGAACCCGCTAAATCCTCTTCACGGCTGGATCATTCTGTCATAAACCCTCCGTGCGCTGTACAATTGCACATAGAGGAGAGAAGGAAGAATGAGGATTTAAGTGCTAGGGTTACCACACACATTTATTAGACACCAGTTCAGGGCAAACCATACAAATGGCTAGGCAGCTCGGGCTAACAAAGAGTTCACTAGTGATGCTAGGCTGCACAGGGGAAAAGCGTAGCAGTTGTGCCACACAAGGAAACGCTACAGCGTAGCGACACAACCACACAGAGAGACGCTACAGTACTCAGAGCCTAGCAGTCCAGGTCCTCCAATTGCACGACGAACAAGGTCCTTCAGTGACTGACGGTCACACGATGAAGAACGACAGTATGACTCGTACAATGATCCAGTGGCGTTTGTCCAGCAAAGAGCTGCTTACGAACAAATGCCGCTGGCGTGGTAAATTGGGAACACCTGGGTGAGGCATGGGAAGGATGATTACCGGGGTTGGAAACAGATGATGGAGTCAGAGGGAGAGCGAGGGGGCATGGCTAGACCGACAGGCTGTCAGCAGCGTGAGAGAAAGTAGGTCACAATGCTGACTAACAGCTGCCAGTCAGGCAGTAGCTGAGGAAATGGAATACAGCACAACAATACACAGAAATGCACATAACCAGTAAAGCCAAGACCCCCAGAGAGATCGAGGCTGAACAGGGGAAAGCCAAGCCGGCTCGGCTCGTGACAGAAACTCCTGGACGCAGATATCATCGAGCGGGTCAATGCATCCCCCTGGATTTCTAACCTGATGGTAGCGAAGAAAGAAGGGAGTGGTCTTCGGCCCTGTATCAACTTCAGAATGGTAAATAAAGCAGTGATTCCTGACAAATACCCCCTGCTCACAGTGGAGGAGCTGGCCACTACATTCCACGGCTCCGAGGTTTTCTCCAAACTCGACTTTGACCAGGGTTATCTGCAGGTCCATTTACACCCAGACAGCCACAGCCTCACAGCCTTTGTGACACACATGGGGGTCTTTTGCTACACCCGCTTGCCCTTTGGCCTCAGCTCCACCCCTAGCGGTTTCCAGAAGATTATGGCCACCATCTTCGCTGGCTTCCTGGGCATGGTGATGTATCTGGACCATATTGTGGTGCACGGCGCAACATCCTTACATGACGCTCGTCTCTCCAAGGTGTTGGATGTACTCGCCAGCCACAGCCTCATGTTGAACAGGGAGAAGTGTATTTTAGCAGCTCCTGTCATCGAGTTTGTGGGGTTCCGCTTAACTGCCGATGGCCTGACCCCACTACACTCGAACGTTGATGTAGTGTTACACCTGCCTGCACCGTCATGCCTTATGGAACGCTCTTCATCTCGAGGACTATGTTACAGACTTTAAGTACATTACTAGTTAGCGCATGGCCTGGCACGTGGCAGAATACCCCACAAGGCCATGCGGGCACACCAGCAGTCTACCCAGTTGCCCAGTTAGAGTTGTATTGTTCTGTTGGGCTAACCTGTGATGTGGGAGGGTAACAATTTCAAGTTCTCAAAAGGAGGGGGGGCGGGGTTAAATGTAGTATATGCAACCTGACGTGATGTGCCGTGCTGAAGGTGTACACACGCACAGGTAACGTCAGCACGTCAGAGGGTATATTACAGACAGCTCTGCAACACAAAGCTCTCTTCCTGCTCCCTCTCATCTACACGCTGCTCTGTATGTTGTGTTCTAATCCCAGTAAAGCTAACCTCAGCAAATGGTCGTTGTCTGCCCATTCTTCAGACATAACAAGTTGGTTACCCAGGCACAGGGGGAAGCACTAAACCAGTGTATGCTTGTGCTGGTCCAAGCCCAGGAAAATGGGGAGGGTTGGGTCATGTAGGGTAAACAAATCAAATAT
Source organism: Pholidichthys leucotaenia (assembly GCA_020510985.1). NCBI lineage: Eukaryota > Metazoa > Chordata > Actinopteri > Cichliformes > Pholidichthyidae > Pholidichthys > Pholidichthys leucotaenia. The sequence continues at coordinate 215,210,752 of CM035848.1, forward strand.
ATGGATCCGTGATCTGCTGTGATGACCCCAAATAGGCAGCAGCCGAAAGTGTGTGTATTATATACTGTATATTTTTGAGAAAAAAAGTCATAGGAAAAGGAACAATTAGCAAATCTATGGAGAAAACAATCAGATTTACAAGAAAAAAATGTAGAGAACAATGTAATAACTTCATAAGTAAAAATATGCAAATTTATTAGAAAAAATTGCACATGCATCAAAGTCATATTTTTGAGAATAAAACTGCAATTTTTGGAGATTTTTGTTTTAAAAAATTTGCAGTAAAAAACGTCAAAAGTTTACAATAGAAAAGTCTTAGTTACAGTATACAAGAAAAATATAGAAAATATAGAAGAAAAAAAAATTGGTAATTGTACCAAGACAATAAAATACTGTATGAGAATAAACTTGCACATCTTAGAGGGGAAAAAATTAAAAATTCACTAAAAAAATTTCACAAAATTACAAAAGGAAATTTTAAATTTACAAGAAAATGCCTTAAATTTAGGTGAGAACCCCCCCCCCCCCCCAACACACACACACACTTTTTTAAAGGCAACAACGTAGAGGGGGGGAAAACAGCAACTCTACAAGAAAAACTTCTAAAGTTTTGAGAAAATAGTCATGAATTTATTGGAGAAAAGTTACATATTTAAGAGGAAAAACAGGTCAGTTTATTCTAAACTGCTGCTTAACTCTCAAAGAAAAGAAAACCTATAAAGAAATCATATCCTATCATCATCATCATCATCATAGCAGTCTGTCGTGGGCGACAATGACTGTTTCATTTAGGTCTGATCAGATTCCTCCATGCAGCTCTGTCCTTGGCCTTCCGCTGCCAGGAACTCCTGTCTATGTCCAACTTCTTCAAGTTTCTTTTTACAGTGTCTTTAAATCTGAGCCTTGGTCTACCCTGATTGCATTTGCCCTCGCATAACTGTGAGTAGAGTAACTGCTGAGGGAGACGCTGGTGGTCCATCCTCTCAACATGTCCGACCCATCTCAGGTTCATCTGTATTAGCATGTCCTCCATTGATGGTAGACCAGCTTATTTCAACACTTCTATGTTGGTTATCTTGTCTTTCCATGAGATGTTCATTATGGCTCGAAGGTGTCTCATCATGTACGCGTGGAGTTTCTTCACCTGCACTCTGTAGACAGTCCAAGTTTCAGCACCGTACAGTATAGTAGCCAGTACTGTCGCTCTGTACACTTTGCATTTCACACGACTAGACACATGTCGATTGTTCCACAATCTCTCCCTCAAGTTTCCAAACACAGCGCTCGCTCTTCTCATTCTGAGAGATAGCTCATCCTCCAGCCTAGCATTTTCTGAAACAGTACTCCCTAGGTACTTGAAAGTCTTGCACTTGACTAGTGGCTCTGTACCAATGCTGATCTTTTCTGGTAGTGATGTTGATAATTGGAACTTTGGTGGTTGATAAAGGCACTCTGTCTTCTTGATGTTGATTTGGAGGCTGAATTGGCTAGCTGTTCTTGCAAATTTCTTCACTAAAGATTGCATATCTTCCACGCTGTGTGCAGCTAGAGCACTGTCATTGGCAAAGAGCATTTCTCTTACTACCTTTATCGACGTCTTACTCTTGGCTTTAAACTGTGCCACATTGAACAAGTCTGCTTCTCTCCTTGTTTGAATGTATATGTCTTCTGAAGTGTCTCTGAAGGCCACCTCAAGCATAGCTGCGAGATACAGCGAGAAGAGTGCAGGTGCCAGCACACACCCTTGTTTCACCCCATTGCTTACTGAAAAGTCTTTAGATACTGAACCACTCATTGCCACATTTGCTTGCATACCTGTATGGAGTGCCTCGATCAGGCTGACAAACTTCTCTGTACAGCCATATAAGCACCTGCCAAAGTCCTTGTCACGAAACAGTATCGAAGGCTTTACTGAAGTCTATGAAAACTACATAAAGTGGCGATACAGTTTTCTTGAACCTGTTTCAAGCAGAAAATCATGTCCATTGTGCTTCTTCCACTTGTAAAGCCGCACTGGGTTTCTGGTAGTACATTCTGCGAGATGTGTTCATTGAGTCTGTTCAGTAGTACATGTGAGAGAATCTCACCAACAGTGGTTAGCAGTGATATACCTCGGTAATTTCCACAGTCTTTCCATGAACAGAAAAACAAACAGTAATTTATTTGCAACTTTTTAGCTGTAATATATTGATGTACTGTAACATTTACTATTTTATCTTATGCGTGGTAAAAAGATATTTGTTAAAACTAGATGTGCGACTTCGGTTATGGCGGCCACGTAGGAAGACGTGTTTCACACTGCTCTGCTCCTAAAAATAAAAAGTTTACTAAAACTCTCTTAATTGGAACAAAAACCCATCCCAGCGTTTAGGCGCAGATATGGTAAAGACCAAGGCTGGGAAATTAGGTGGAGGAAAAAGCAATTCAACAAAACAGCCCAAGCTAACAGACTTCCACGCTCGAGGCGAAACAGAAAAAACTCCAGGCGGCCACGTAGGAAGACGTGTTTCACACTGCTCTGCTCCTAAAAATAAAAAGTTTACTAAAACTCTCTTAATTGGAACAAAAACCCATCCCAGCGTTTAGGCGCAGATATGGTAAAGACCAAGGCTGGGAAATTAGGTGGAGGAAAAAGCAATTCAACAAAACAACCCAAGCTAACAGACTTCCACGCTCGAGGCGAAACAGAAAAAACTCCAGAGACGATGGCGGAGGATGGAGCCAGCGGCGGAGCGGGAACTGCTGAAGAGGGGACAAATGCAGTGCTCACTGCCATCAACTCCATGAGAACAGAGTTTTCGTCTAAATTTGATGGAATTATAGCAGCGATAGAAGGAATGAGAAAGGAAATAAATGACTGTTTGGAGCGAGTATCGCAGGCGGAGCTCCGAATTTCAAGCGCTAAAGATGACGTCACCAGCCTACAATCAAAGTTGCAAACACTGGAATTAAAATGGAAACGTCTGGAAGATAATGTCCTGGACTTGGAATCCTGCTCGCGACGGAATAATTTGAGGCTGGTGGGCCTCCTGGAGGGAGCGGAGGGACAGGACTCATGTTTCTTTTTGGAAAAGTGGATTCCAGAAGCGCTGAACAACGCGGACCTGCAGTCATCGGTCGTCTTAGAGAGCGCTCACCGAATCGGCCCACCGAGAGATAATAAGACACCACCGAGGACGCTGATTATGACGTTCCTCAACTACAGGGACAAGATGACGGTCACCAACATGGCGCGAGCTAAAGGGGAAATCAAATACCAGGATCAACAGGTGCGGTTCTACCCAGATTTGGCCACAGGAATTCAACAATTAAGGAGGCAGTTCGACCCCGCCCGCAAAGAGCTGCGCAACCTCGGGATTCATCATGGAGTGATTCATCCGGCAAGACTGCTGGTCACATATAAGGGGAGAACCCACATCTTCAAGACCCCTCAAGAGGCGCAGGAGCTCATTAAGCAGATCCAAAAGGAGACTGGTGGGAGCTAAGCATGAACATGATAGAACATTTAAGCATTTGTACAGGGATCTGATTGACCTGAAACATATAACATGTCTACAAAATACAGACTGTATTAAAAAAAAAAAGCTATGATGTACAAAGTTGCTATAAAACTTTGAAGTTATGTTGAAAAAACTACAGAAGAGAGTTAATGTCATGTCATAAAAATAGTAGAGTCAGGGTGATTGAGAGGAGAAAGAGAGAGTGGTTTGACTGATCCTCGCAGGTGTGGAACAGTCACTAGCTATAACAGGAGACAGAATTTTTTTGATTTTGGGGGGATAACCACGAATGTGGGGAAAGGGAATTTGTTTTTGTTTGGTTTGTAGGATGAATGTTCCATCATCCATGTTTGTGCTTCTCTGTAAGAGTATGTTCATATTGCAAGGTAATCTCAAACTCCTTATTGATCATAGATCAAAGCGTTAATCTTAATTTAACTTCATGGAATTGCAGAGGTCTACAAAATCTAAAAAAATAAACAAGTTATGAATAAAATAAAAGACATAGATTCAGAAATTGTATTTTTACAAGAAACTCATCTAATAGAGGAGGATGTAAAAAGAATTAGGAGAAGATGGCAAGGTAACGTGTTCACCTCATCATTTTCATCCCGAGTCATGATTCTCATACACAAAACAGTCCCATTTCAAGTGAAAAATGTAATTGGAGACAAATTTGGAAGATATCTAATCATCCAAGGATCTTTGTTATTAGAAAATATAAATCTGGTGAACTTATACGGCCCCAATATTGATGATTAAAACTTCTTTGTTAATTTATTCCTTACTTTATCATCACTTACAGGGCAACATATAATAGCAGGGGATTTTAATTGTACATTGAATCCCAGTATTGATAGATCAACAGGACTGGACTGTACGCACAATGGATGTAGGATGACTATTAATCATTTTATGAAAGAATTGAGATTGCTAGATATATGGAGAGAAATGAAACCACAAGTCAAAGCCTATTCTTGTTGTTCTAATACCTATAAGACATTCTCACGTATTGACTACTTTTTGATCTCTACAGAATTAAAGGGTACCTGTGGTGGTCGTCTAAACGCATTCAACTTGAAAACATTAGGCAAAGTATTTGCTATCTGGTTAAATAATTATTGCCAGCCATATACCACCAGAGAAATATGCAAATACGACCGCAGGCATGGCCAGCCAATGAAAACTCTGCGCGCAGCCATGACACATGCGGATGTGACGTCATTACGTTGCTACTGAAAAGTCAATACTCCGTCTGTATGAGCGACTAGGGTGCTGTTGTGAGTGCTTTTATTCTATTATGGCTGAATTGTCGGACTCTGAGGAAGAATTCGTCCAACATGGCTACAGGTTTGAGCCAGAAAGGTCTTCTGAGGGTGAAAGTGACGAAGTGGTCCTCACACACAACGCAATTTCGTCTGAAAGGATTCGTCTGTGCCCTGTTCCGAGATTGCGCAATCACTTTTCCGCTACGATCTTCTGACAAGGTGAGCTGGGTTTGGGTACACAAAAGAAGTGTTTATCTTTGTTTTTCGCTTATTATTGAGACATCCAAAGGCTTTACATTCCGCCATGTTGCGATATCCATATCGCATTGTATGTTTTTGTTGTTACAAGAGCGCCAAGCGTCTGCTGCTCTGTAGAATCATCTGCCGTCTGGTGGCCGTTACGACCTCAGATCAGACGAGACGACCCGCTGAATTTAAGCATTTATTTATTTATTTTCTACTCGTTTTAGTTCTGCATTTAATATGAACCCTGAGTTTGAAATAAACATTTGAATTTGAATTTGAATATCCTGAAAGCCACTGCTCATCCGGGCACTCCAGGCTCAGCCAATATTGATCCAGATCGCGGTGCCAACAATATTACGTCACAGGAAGCATCCTGGCGGGCCATGTAGCCGCTAGTATGGCTGCACCCATGTTTTGCTGACATAGCTGAACCAGCACATCAGCAATGGATTTATATCACATTGCTTTGAACTTGAACTTGAACTTAAACTTGAACTAGAACGTGAGACAGGGACTCAATATAATATCTTTTTTTTCATGACCACCACAGGTACGCTTTAAGGTCCAAGATTCAAAACTGTTTCTATGATAACATTGTGATCTCTGATCATGCACCCTGCTGTCTAATATATGTAGATAAGAAATTGACAAAGGATCCAGGTAGGTGGCATTTTCAGCATAAATGGCTTCAGGATGAGGAATTTGTTAAGTACATAGAAAAACAGATAGATGAGTTCTTTGATATTAATACTACACAAACAACGGCATGTATAAAGTGGGAAGCTTTTCAAGCTTTTATTAGGGGGCATATTATTAGTTATACAGGTTCAAAATCTAAGAAGACTCGAGAGGAGAGACTCCAATTGGAACATAAAATAAAAATTCTTCAAGAAAAAGTGTATGCAGGAAGTGACCCAAAGTTAGAGAACGAATTACTGATTCTGAGAGCTTTCCCTTATTCATATACTTAGACTCGGCTAAAAAATTACAGAAACAACTTAAAAATCCAATTGTAAAGCACATGATCAAAATATGGTGTGAAACCAAAAAATATTTAAAAGAACCACACTTACTGTCACAATTTAGCCCAATATGGGGTAATCAATATTTTACACCAGGGAGAGCGGATGCTGTATTTAAAGTATGGAATTTAAAAGGGATTCAAAAGATTCAAGACTTATATTTGTCACGTTCAGATAACATAATGTCTTTTGAAGAACTGAGGATTAAATTCAATCTTAATAGAACACATTTTTTAAAATATCTTCAGCTTAGAAATTTTATTCGTTCAAATCAAAATAATGCTCTCACCTGACCTACTTATTCATCCTTGGAAAAAATTTTGACTAAAGATAGTAAGAGAAAGGGTATTATTTCAGAGTTTTATAAGTCATTGACACTATTCTCAAGTGAAAACTCACAGAAAAGACTGGATTATTGGAAAGAAGACCTGCAAACTGAAATTTCAGAGGAACAATGGGAACTGGCTTGTGCAGAAGCTCAAACCAAATCAATAAATGTACGTCTTAAACTGATACATTTTAAATGGTTAATGCGGATGTATGTTACACCAGTGGAGTTAAATAGATATAACAAAAACATACCAGATACATGCACAAAATGTATGGAAAGTAAAGGAACCCTATTTCACTGTTTATGGGAATGTAGAAAAATTAGAATGTTTTGGGAAGAGGTGAGGGTAACAATTGAAAAAATAATTTCAAAACAATTCACATTGAACCCTAAACTGTTTTTGTTGGGTCTGTATCCAGAAAAACATAACTTTAATAAGAGTGAAAGAGCATTCATAGACCTCAGTTTGCTTAATGCCAAAAAATGTATTGCATTACTGTGGAAAAAGACTCATAGACCAGATGTGACTCAGTGGTTAAGACAGATGTTAACAAACCTTCCACTAGAAAGAATAACATACATACTGAAATCAAAGGAAAATGTGTTTGAGAATATATGGAGACCTTTCATTGATTATGTAAATAAATTAAACATAACTTCTGAAGTAGAAGGTGAATGATATGTGTGTACCTTGCAAATTCCAAACTGGTGAATGTATATTATGTATTCTTATGTAATAGATTACCTAAACAGAGGAGCATTGTTGTTGACTTGTTTTTGTTAATGGTTGTTGTTGTTTTTAGTACATTTTTTGTTGTTGTTAGTGTTTTTTTTAATTTTTAAATTACTTTAGTGTTAGTATTTGACTGTGCCAAGTTTGTAAAAAAAGGTTCAATAAAAAATATTGTGAAAAAAAACTAGATGTGCTGTTAGTAAATTGAATATGTTACAGAAATTATAAATTAAATGTATATTTGCAATTTTACTGGAAATAAACTTGCATCCTTAACTTAAAAATGTTACAAAAAGGCTTTAACTAGTTCATGATGATCCATGCATGCATCCATTCTTTCATGTTGTTTGGAGGAAAAAAAAAAGGACTTGTAGGCCATCCAGTCTGCCATTGTTGAGGTCTTCTGCTGCTGTAACCCATCTGCTAAGGGTCAGTGCGATGCCTCTTCAGAGATGTTCTCGCCTACGCTGTAATGAGCGCTAATTTGAGTTACTGTTGCTGTTCTGTCAGCTGGAAACTGGCCATTCTCCTCTCACTTCTGGCATGAACAAGACATTTGGGTCCAGAAAACTGCTGCTGGCTGGATATTTTTTCTTTTTCAGACCATTTTCTGTAAAATGAAAATTCCAGCAGATCAGCAGTCTCTGACATACTCAGACCAGCTCATGGCAGCAATAACCATGCCACATTCAGCCATCCATCCATCCATCCATCTTCTTCTGCTTAATCCTTTTCAAGCCACTTAAATCATCTTTCTTCAGCATTCTGGTGCTTGGTTTGAACTTCAGCACCTCATCTACATAAACCTACTTAGTTTCTGCATTGTGATTGGCTCCAGCAGTTTAACAGCTGTACCTTTTGAAGTGGCCGGTAAACAAATGGGAAGCGCGGTGGCAGAGTGGTTAGCACTGCGGCAGCACAGCAACTCACCCTTGGCCGGGGGATCCTGGGTTCGATCCCAGCCTCCGACCAACAGTGACCTGTGTGGAGTTTGCATGTTCTCTCCGTGTCTGCGTGGGTTTACTCCGGGATTTCTCCGGTTTCCTCCCACGTGCCAAAAACATGCAAGTTAGTGTGACAGAGATCATCCTGCGCAGTTCGCCCCACACGGGACACGAACCCGCGACCTCTCAGTCAACTAACACAGTTCAAGCATGGGAGACACAGCGCAATCGCGCTGAGCTAAAGGTCCGACCGATAGCTCAGCGCTACCGATACTGTATGAGGCTTTGGGAGGGAGGTTTTACTAACGTTCTACGCCGAACAGTACTAGTTGGCATCCGTTACATTAGCTTAATTGGCATCAAACTGGGGATACTAAATTGTCCTTAGGTATGACTGTGAGAGTGAATGGTTGTCTGTCTCTCTGTGTTGGCCCTGTGATGGACTGGTGATCTGTCCAGGGTGTACCCTGCCTCTCGCCCAAAGATGCTGGGATAGGCTCCGGCCCCCCCGCGACCCGAAAAGGATTAAGCGGAAGAAGATGGATGGATGGTAAACAAACGGTTATCAATAAATTAGCTCTGCCACTAGATGTCGCTGCAGGCTTAGTCATCATCACAGCCAAGCGATCATATTTTTTTCTTTAACCAAGTTTGTTTAAAGTTGTTTGACAACACTTCAATTGCGCTTATTTGCTTTATTTTAGTTAGGTTTAAGGTGCTTCTAATGGGAGTAGGTGTGATTTCTTTTGAATACTTTAACTTGTCTAAAGCACATCTTTGAATCATCATCATCACAGCAGTCTACAACACTCCAGTATAATGTCATGCTAGAAACTAGAAATCACACTGATTATGATCACGTTATGACCACGCTGGGCCTATTTTGTAGAGTTTTTTACAGAAACATCCGAACTTATTAACGTAGATCGCAGGAAGGAAATATTATCCCTGTATATAAAATGTTATTACAGTTGGACAGCAGCTTTGGTCTGCTGTTTTATGGATTTTCCCTATGTATTGCAGGCCAGGGTTATTGTTTATTTACTGTCAGCTTTATTCAGAGTTAATGGAGCAAAAGCAGCTCTTCGCTGGTGTGCGTGTGTGGAGGGGAGGAGCGTTCACGAGAGGATTACTGCTGCTCACCTGTGACTGTGCGCGCGCTTTGACCAGGTTAAGGAGCTCGGTTACGCGCAGGCTTCCAGTGGGTACTGTTACCGAGGCAGGTTGGCCGCGAGCGGTGAAAACACGGGTGTTCACTGCCCACGGGACACACGGAGTGTTTGTGGTTGGGAAAGCTGCCGCCGACCGACTCTCTGCTGCGACTCAGCCGAGTCTCACGGTAAGAAACGCGGACAGAACGAAATGGTCGGTGCGCAGCGCTTCAGCCGCGTGTCCTCCTGGATATTATAACTTGTGCATTAAACCCCTGAGGATTCCAGACAGTTTCCCGCCAGTGTGAAACCGACATTTTAAAGAGGTGAATCGACGGATATTTGGGGCTGTGTGTTTTTTTCCAGCTGGATAGGTCGTGTGATTGACATGTACGGGTGGGTGGAGGTGTTGGTTGTCTCCCTGCTGCTCCTTCCGTTTGGTTTACCGGGGGGGGCACCGGGTAAAAAGTCAACCAGTTTTCGCTTCCATGTCGGGTTTGATGAGCGAAAGAGCCAGAACTCCTTCCACGGTGTGCAGACTCGAAGAGAAAAGTAGACCCACCCAGTGTGTAATCACAGGGCGATGGCAGCCTGTTTGCCTTCGGGTGCACGTTCCAGATAAAATATCCACGCGGTGCTGCTCTGTGAAACACAAGCGAAGTCTCAGCCGCTGAGCTCTGAGCTCGGACACCCACTCGTGTGAACGGCGGGACACAGTGTGCAGGTGTTGGGTTTCCTGCCCCATCATCAAAGTTTCATGTGCGCCATTCCTCTGCGGGTGTTCTCTTCCACCTGCTCAATCAGAGTCATTCACAGTCAGCTGGTTGTTGCCTTTTTAATTAAGTGATTTGAGACGCTGTGCTTTAGTCGTTGTAGGTTTTGTTATTGTAGTTTTGCAGAGGTGGGTAGTAATGAGTACTTTGCCGAGTAGTTTTATTTTACAATATTGTAACGTGCTGCTTGACATGGCGACGTCCCACCGGGAGATTCGAACTCACGCCTCCCGCTCCGGAGTCCCGCACCCTACCTGTGTCGCCAATAGGGTCAACCCACTTGGCAAGCCAAGTAGGGTGCTCATATTGAGTTCGCTACACTACTCCCCTCTGGTTCTTGACATCGTCCCGATGTCAGCGCCCCATTACTGCTTTGGACAGGAGATCCCACTTCTGACACCAATGTAACGTGCTGCTCGACATGGCGACGTCCCACCGGGAGATTCGAACTCACGCCTCCCGCTCCGGAGTCCCGCACCCTACCTGTGTCGCCAATAGGGTCAACCCACTTGGCAAGCCAAGTAGGGTGCTCATATTGAGTTCGCTACAATATTTTACAATCACTGCATATTTAATCTTTGTGAATTTCTGTTAAAGATGTTGGGGAATGTCCAGTGCATTGCTGTGTGCTTTCTTTTTGATTTGATGTGGATTAGATCAGTGGATTAAAGTAAGTGGCAAGAGTAAGGTAGCAAAATTTCTGTAAAAATTGCAAATTTGAGGGCAAAGAATAGCAAATTTAGAGGCAAAAATTACAAATTTACATTGGAAAGTCGCAAAGATTTCAAATTTATGAAAAACTAAATTAGTGCATTTATTAGAAGTTACAAATGCAAACATGCTATGGTGATGGATAGGCTGACTGATGTCCTCCGTGGACCATGATGTTCGCAGATGACAGGTTGATGAACATTGATATCAATCAACATAAACTTGCCAGATTGTACCCAGTGGCTAATTTCCATTTGTTGTCCATGGGTTACAATTTTTCCTTCCCCTCCCATTCTATTATGCTGAGCACCTAGCCAGAGGGCAGGAAGTACCATTTTTATATGGTCTTTGGTATGACCCGCCCGGGGCTTGAACCCATGACCTCCTGGCTGAGGGGCTGGTGCTGTACCACTAGGCCATCACTCCGGTGGTGAGAGAAAGTGGAGAGGTGGAGGTATGCACTAGTGTAGATGAATGAAAGTCAGTAGAAGTAAGACAGAATACATGTGTGTGAATGAGAGGGAGACAGGTGTAATGGCAAAGATGCAAGGAGCCGTGGTAGTGAAGGTAGATGAGTTTAAATACCTGGGGCCAACCATCCAAAGCAATGGGCAGTACACAAGAGAGGTGAAGAATCTCAAAAAGAGGCCAGAATCTCCAAAAGTACGGTGGGAGGCAGAGCCTTCTGCTACCAAGATGGTAGGATGGCGCCCACATCTTGGCATGACCAAGATGTGGGATCCAAGATGGCGCCCACAGCGGTCGACATGGTGCTTCGCTGCGCTCTTTGTTTGTTTTTGTTTGTCAATTGTGTGTCTGCTTGCACTTATACCCGTGAAGAACTTTTAAATATCAGGACTTTGACCCCCACGGACCTCCTCCCAGTTTTTCTAGCCCCTGCCGCCGATCTGGTTTATTGTTTGGCTCGGAAAGTGAGACGGCGGAAGAGAGGAAGACGAGCGGGCGCTCTCGTACGACTTCGCAGGAGAGGCTCGCGAACGGCGCTGCCTGGCATATTTCTGTCCAATACCAACTCTCTCTCTAACAAGGTGGATGAACTGAGACTGCTGATGCGTTTTAAGGACCTCGCCTCCTCAGCTGTCCTCTGCTTTACTGAGACCTGGCTCCGGGAAAATATACCGGACAGCGCGCTGCGCCTCGACGGCTTCCAGCTCTTCCGTGCTGATCGTGACACAGAGCTTTCCGGCAAGACCACAGGAGGCGGAGTCTGCTTCTACATCAACTGTAGCTGGTGCTCTGATGTAACGGAAATTTCCAAACACTGTTCTCCTGCCTTGGAATTTCTTGTTATCAACTGCAAGCCTTTTTATTCCCCACGGGAGTTTGCTTCTTTTATACTGATCGCTGTGTACGCCCCTCCCGACGCGGACACGCGCGAAGCTCAGCGCGTGCTCGCGGATCACATTCAACACACAGAGCGGAGTTTTCCAGACTCGCTGATTATTGTGGCTGGCGACTTTAATCAGTGCAATCTGAGCCACGATCTCCCCCGCTACAAACAGTTTATTAAATGCCCCACCAGAGGATTAAACACACTGGATCACTGTTACACCACAGTGAAAGACGCATATCGCGCTGTCCCTCGAGCTGCGCTGGGATTATCTGATCACGTGATGGTTCACCTCATTCCCACATACAGACAGAGATTGAAGCTCACTAAACCTGTTGTGAGCACTACGAAGATACGGACCAGTGATGCTGAGGAGAAGCTGGAAACGTGCATGGAAATATCTGACTGGGGCATGCTTAAAGGAGCCACGCATGATCTGGATGAGTACACGGACACTGTGAACTCATATATCCACTTTTGTGAAGAGAACATTCTTCCATCACGCACCAGGGTGAGTTACTCTAATGACAAACCCTGGTTCACAGCTAAGCTCAGACAGATCAGGAAGGAGAAGGAAGCAGCGCTGAAAAGTGGAGACAGGGACTGCTACAGGGAGGTTAAATACCGGTTTAACAGAGAGCTGAAGAGGGCTAAATCTGTGTATTCAGAGAGACTCCAGCAGCAGTTCACTGCTAATGATTCGGCTTCCGTGTGGAGAGGACTGAGGCAGATCACCAACTATCGGCCTCAGGCTCCTAAAGGTCAGGATGACAAAGCCCTTTGTCAGAGACTGTCCCAACACTATGCCCGTTTTGACACCTCGTCATCTGTGTCCAACTCCCCCCCTCCCTCCAGCTCCACAGCCTCCACATTCCCTACTTCATTTAAGGCACCCCCCCCACCTCCTCCCCTCCCCTTATCATCAGTGAGCAGGATGTGCTCAAACAGTTCTCCAGACTGAACCCGCGCAAGGCCCCCGGCCCAGACGGCGTGTCTCCCTCCACCCTGAGACTCTGTGCGAAACAGCTGGCTCCTGTATTCACAGACATTTTTAACACCTCCCTTAAGTTATGCCACGTGCCGTCCTGCCTCAAATCCTCCACCATCATCCCTGTCCCCAAGAAGCCACGGATCACTGGACTTAATGACTACAGACCTGTAGCGCTCACCTCTGTAGTCATGAAGTCCTTTGAGCGCCTGGTCCTGTCCCACCTCAAGTCCATCACCACCCCTCTCCTGGACCCGCTGCAGTTTGCCTACCGAGCCAACAGGTCTGTAGACGATGCAGTCAACCTGGCCCTCCACTCCATCCTGCAGCACCTGGACTCCCCGGGAACCTACGCCAGGATCCTGTTTGTGGACTTCAGCTCCGCATTCAACACCATCCGCCCCGCTCTGCTCCGGGACAAGCTGTCCCTGCTCAACGTGCCTGACTCCCTCTGCAGGTGGATCATCGACTTCCTGACGGACCGGAGGCAGCATGTGCGGCTGGGAAAGACTGTCTCAGACTATACTAGCATCAGCACCGGATCACCCCAGGGCTGTGTACTTTCCCCCCTACTCTTCTCCCTTTACACCAACTCCTGCACCTCCAGCCACCAGTCTGTCAAGTTGATCAAGTTTGCGGACGACACCACCCTCATCGGGCTCATCTCCAACGGCGACGAGTCCGCCTACAGGCGAGAGGTGGCCCAGCTGGCGTCCTGGTGCAGCAATAACAACCTGCAGCTGAACGCTCTGAAGACAGTGGAGATGATTGTAGACTTCAGGAAAGTCACTACTCCTCTGCCCCCCCTCACCCTCTCAGGCTCTCCCATCACCACTGCTGATTCCTTCCGCTTCCTAGGCACTACCATCACCAGGGACCTCAAATGGGAGCTGACCATCAGCTCACTCATCAAAAAAGCCCAGCAGAGGATGTTCTTCCTGCGGCAGCTGAGGAAGCTCAAGCTACCCACCAAGATGTTAGTGCAGTTCTACACAGCCATCATCGAGTCCATCCTCACCACCTCCATAACCGTGTGGTACGCAGGAGCCACTGCCAGGGACAGACTAAGGCTGCAGCGCGTCGTGCGCACTGCTGAGAAGGTGATCGGCTGCAAGCTCCCATCTCTCCAGGATCTGTACATCTCCAGGACCCGGAGGCGTGCTGGCCGGATCATAGCCGATCCCTCACACCCTGGTCATGTACTGTTTGCCCCCCTCCCCTCTGGTAGAAGACTTCGGTCCATCCAGACTAAAACCTCCCGTCACATGAACAGCTTCTTCCCCTCTGCCATTAGACTGCTGAACACTAAGTGACTCTCGTGCACCATGTACAGCAGCTCAACCAGACTCATGTCAATCATCACTGTTTTCTTCCTGCATTACCGACTGCACTATATAGTTCTCCACAGTATCTGCTGCTGGCTAATATATATTTTAACTGTTGACCAGTATCACTTAATCTTATCCTACACTTTATTACATGTATAGTTTATTTCTCTTATCTTATCATGTTTAATGTTGCAGCATTGTACCGAGACAAATTCCTAGTTTGTGTACTACATGAACAATGGCAATAAACCTGATTCTGATTCTGATTCTGATACCAAGCCCCTTCTCTCTGGAACCAGTTACCGCCCAGGGTCTGGGAGTCAGACTCAGTCTCTGTCTTTAAGAACAGGGTAAAATCCTTCCTTTTTAATATAGCTTTTGTTTAAAGAGGGTATTTGTGTCTTTTAACCCCACTCTTGTTCTATTGTTATCTAATCCATACTGCTGGTTGACCTCCACTATTGTACTTGGCATCTTACTGCTATGTTCTTTATGTCTGTCCTTCCATCCTCCCTATCCCCTCATCCCCAGCCAGTCGCAGCAGACGACTGCCCCTCCCTGAGTCTGGTTCTGCTAGAGGTTTCTTCCTTCCAAATGGGAGTTTTTCCTCTCCACTGTCGCCTAGTGCTTGCTCATAGGGGATCGTCTGATTGCTGGGTTTTTCTGTGACTGTGTGATTTTTTTTTTTTTATTTTTTTTTTATCTGCACTGTGGCACCACGAGACAGCTTTTGTTGTGATGTGGCGCATTATAAATAAAGCTGAATTGAAAATTGAATTGAATTGAAGAAGAGAATGCAGGCAGGGTGGAGCGAGTGGAGATGTGTGTCAGGGTTGATGAGACAGAAGGATGAGTGAAAGGGAAGATTTACAAGATGGTTGTGAGATCTGCTGTGAACTTTGGTTTGGAGATGGTGGCACTGACATTAAGACAGGTGGCAGAGCTGAAGATGCTAAGATTCTCATTGGGAGTGACTGAGGAGGACAGGATTAGAAATTTCCTCACTCACTAAACTAACTTTAATAGACTTTCTTGCTCAAGTAACTTTTGCGTGACTGTTTTTTGAGTAGTTAATATAAGGTAATGTTACTTTCTCTTGAACAGTTTCAGGCTGCTGTGCTTACCAGTGTACTTTTACTTTTTATTTGATTACATGCCATGTTATTGGATTGTGAGACCATTTATGGGTGTCTATAAATACTTTAGTGTTAAATGGCTCACTGGTGTCCTTGGAGAGGTGTTTTTCCTCTTCCTGGGTCTGTTTGTCCTACCAGCTGCTGTTCATCAGACTGCCAGTCGAACATAGAAAGTGATATTGAACGTAATTCTTAATGCCCTGGCTTAATTTTATTTCTTTAAACTGCGTTATTATAAAAAGACTGTCTTGGCATAGTCTCCTTTGATACATTTCTATACCAAAGAGCACCTTGTTACAGCGTTGTTGTTGCACTTGAGCAAAGAATGCTTAAACAGTTCCATTTTTGTCTCTGTTGTTCATGGGCACTTGATGTTATCTATGCTGTTGAGGGTATTTTTGGTGATCAGAGGTGGTAAAACTATTGTGCTGTAGAATCACTCCTATTTATCTTATGCTGAATCAACGTAAACAGGATTAATTTTTCTGCATTTTAAAACACAAGCGTGAATTGTAGAAGTGTGAACAATACATGTGTGTCGTGATGTATTGAGGGCTTTTTCCAAAGGATCAGTTTTTATTGTCTTTGGTATTATACATGTTTGTAAACTCTTTTATATAATGTCAAAATAAGAGGATTTACTGTAATTTCATTTTTTTATAACTAGCCCATAATCACGTTTGTCAGATAACATGTTAAGCAAGTAAATATTGCTGGCTGACATACAAGCTAATTAGTTTAACACTATTGTATGGGACGTGTATTCATGTGTATAGTTGAATGACGCGTTTAATGGTTATCCCCTCTTTATCTTTTAGCCACAGCTGTTGGCCTTTATGTTTGTCATGTGGATGGTTCATTTGTTGTGTGACCCGCAAGCGTTTTGTGTCAAGCTCACCCTTGTACCTGTTGTGCATCCCACCGAACAGGCCTGTTTTTTCACGTCACTGCAGTACCACTCTTAAAAGCATGCGTGATTTCTGTATCTGCACGTCACCATCAGATGTGGCTCCTGTGGTTGCTGAACAGGCCGCCATGTGGGTTCTGTTTAAAGGGCCCTATCTCACACACACACACACACACACACACACACACACACACACACACACACACACACACACACACACACACACACACACAGAGGTGTGCTGCACCCTGTTCTCAGTGAAGTGTTGTGCAGCGATTGGATGTGAATATTTGAGGGATACTCTGTGGTTACCTTTTCTAGAATGTACAGTGGTACCTCTACTTACGAACGTCTCTACATACAGAATTTTCAGGTTACGACACGCCTCAATGGGAAAATATTGCCTCTTGTTACGAAAGAAATTTCAGGATACGAAAGGCAAAAATACAGTACGCGCTGCTACTCGCAGCTCCCAGAGTTTACCGAATGTAAACATACTTGTAGCTGCTCTGCCATTGGCTATCGCCTAGCATCTTCTTGGCATCCCATTGGCCACGAAGTGTTCGGACAGTTTTACGTGTGTGTATTAACTTTTATTCACTATGGACCCCAAGAAAGTGATGGAGAAAAGTGGAAAAGAAGAAAAGAAGAAGAAGAGTTTTTTTGTCCATACAAACAAAGAGAGATAATAGAAAAGTATGAAAAAGGGATGCGTTTGGTTGATCTCGCCAAAGAATATGGCCGTAATACATCTACGATCGGCACGGTATTAAAACAAAAGGAAGCCCTAAAAGCTACGACTCCTTCCAAAGGCCTCTCTGTCATTTCGAAGAGGAGGTCGGCAGTGAACGACGAGATGGAGAGGTTGTTACTCGTGTGGATAAAGGAGAAAGAGATAGCTGGTGACACAGTGACCGAGGCCATAATTTGCGAAAAGGCAACCGCCATCTTTAATGACCTCGTGAAGGAGGATGCAGGTGAGGGAACTTCGGCGCAAGAACTACACCAGGAGTTTAAGGCATCGCGTGGGTGGTTCGAGAAGTTCAAAAGGAGGACTGGAATTCACTCTGTTCTTCGGCATGGCGAGGCATGTAGCGCCGACCACAAAGCGGCCGACGAATTTGTGCGAAAATTCAAACAATTGGCGATCGATGAAGGCTACGTTGCACAGCAAGTTTTTAATTGTGACGAGACGGGCCTTTTTTGGAAAAAGATGCCTCGCTGTACCTTCATCACAATAGAAGAGAAGAAAATGCCAGGCCACAAGCCCATGAAGGACCGCCTTACGCTTGCCCTTTGTGCCAATGCCAGTGGGGATTGCAAAATCAAGCAGGACGAGTTCAGAGAGGACGAGGAGGAGGAGGAGGCAGCCATTATTCCATCAGCCCGAATAAAAGACATTTTAGGAAAATTCCATGAAGTTTCGGAATTTGTTGAAAAGAATCACCCAGAAAAAGTGTTCACTAGTTGGGCTATCGCTCACTATGATGATGTTTGCCTTGCACATTTTCGAAGGATTGTTAAAAGCCGACAAAAGCAAACGTCCTTGGATCGGTTCTTTACAAAACGTCAGGCAAAAACCACTGAGAGAGAACATGAACCAAAGAAGGCAAAAGGTGACGACGATAGCAGTTAAAAGGTAAATGAACATAATTTTTATTCTTTACTTTATTCTTTGTTTTTTACATTATGTACAACTCTCATTTTATGTTTATTGTGCAGTAATCTAATTGTAACATGTATTTGTTACATGTTTTGATGCATTTTTATGATTTATAAAAAATTTATGTCCGAATTTTGGGGGGCTTGGAACGGATTAGGGCATTTACATGGAAAATGCCTGAGCCTTCAGTTATCAAGCTCCTCTCCTGTGGAATCAGCTGCCAATCTGGATTCGGGAGTCAGACTCGATCTCTGTTTTTAAGAATAGGGCTAAAACCTACCTTTTTGATATAGCCTACAATTAGGGAGGGATCATGTGTTTCTGAACCCTCCCTTAGTTATGCTGCTAATAGGTTTAGTCAGCCGGGGGACCTCCAGTAATGCACTGGGCCTCACTCCTTTCCTCACTCTCTATGAAATATTTTTTTTTTTGCTGGTCATTAACATTTGTTTGTTCTCTCCCATAGATTGAGTCCCCATCGTGCTGTTTGCTCTCTACATGTCTGTTCTTTTCTTCTTCTCTATCCCCTCACCCCCCAGCCAGTCGCAGCAGATGACTGCCCCTCCCTGAGCCTGGTTCTGCTGGAGGTTTCTTCCTGTTAAAAGGGAGTTTTTCCTCTCCACCGTCGCCAAGTGCTTGCTCACAGGGGATCGCCTGATTGCTGGGGTCTTTCTGCAACTGTGGGGGTCCCCCCTACAGTTGATAGTGCTATGAGATGACTGTTGTTGTGAAATGGCGCTATATAAATAAAGTTGAATTGAATTGAAAACGCGTCTCTACTTGCGGAATTTTCAGGTTACGAAACTACTTCCAGAACCAATTAATTTTGTAAGTAGAGGTACCACTGTATGTGGGCACGCACACTCACACACACCCTCTTGGGTCTTGAAGTCCCCGATACCATCAACAGACCAGGGAACTTGCGCTATTGCTTATAAAAAAAAAACAAACAAAAAAAAACACATAAGCCCCTTTCAGTGGAGGCTTGCCACTATTATCTGAATAGGATGACACTCGTTGGATGACGCTGGTAAAGTGGACATTAATCAAAAGGCAGTCTGTCATTATTCTGACAGATTATATTCCTTTCAAAGCTGCAATAGACAGCTGTGTGTGCCACAAATATCACAGGGGCTAGCCTCAGCCGAGGGTCAGAGCCTCCTGCATCTGACTGTCCCCTGCCTGCTGTGGAGCCAGTGCAAACCTGTCCTGGTTCAGATAGAATAAAAAAATAAAATAAAAGTGCTTGGATGTGTGTTTAAACACCTGGTGTTAATCTCTGTTTAGTTCTGCTCTGTGCTCATTCATGTGTCCCAGTTCACCTCGCATTAACTTATCCTCTGCTAATCTTTTTTTCGTGACAGCCCCTTCCGAAATAAAATATACCCCACCTTCCTTGGTGGTTGAAATGAAAAGCAACACACATGCGTCTTCACCAAATAAAACTACAAGCCTGCGCACACAAACACACATGGGTAAAAACAAACCGCCACTACAATAAATTTTGCCCTACCTTTGCTGTTTTGTCATTATAAATCATATTTGAGAGGCAACACACAGGACCGTAGTTGGAGCTGTTTGTAACCAAAGATTGAATCCATAGGATTAGTCAGTTGGAGGTGGAATGACTGCTGACAGAACTTGTGCTGGTTCTGCTGTTAAAGGAGAGTTTGTCACAGCAGTCATCTGTCAGGTGGAGGATAAGTGAAGCTGGACTGTCTTCTGTCAGCTTGCATATTTATTTAGTTTTACAAATCTTAACAAATTCCTCTCCACAATGTGTTTACTTAAAGAGGCACACTGGCTGGGGCTGCCACACCAAACTGCAAACTCTCCACACTGTTGTGACTGTTGAAGTGATTCAAAGTTGGTCAGCCCTCGCAGGCCCCCTACTGGCCTGAGGCTCTAAGCATTTGTCTGCCTTATCTGCCGGCACAGCGCCTCTGACTCTTAGGAATTTTATTTTATTAATAAAAAAAAAATTGAGGAGTTGCTGCTGTGCCCCCTCCAGCAGGTGGTTCCCTAGGCAACCGTCTATATGGCCTATGCCTCAGCCGGCACTGCATATAGATGCATTTTTTTTTAATACTGATAAGCTGCAGATACTGTCATTTTCCAGCCTGCTGTGACCTTATCCCTGAGCCCCTGAGATGACTGCACAATTTTTACCTCTGCCGAGGTTATGTTTTTACTGGCATTTGTCTGTTAACAGGATTACACAAAAACTACTGGACGGATTTTGATAAAATTTACACCAAAGGTGGCCCTTGGCTAAAGGATGAGCCCATTAGATTTTGGTGATCTGAGACTGCATACCTCTGCCAAGGCCCTTGTTTGTATCTGTGCAGCAGGATTATACAAAAACTACTGGATGGATTTTGATGAAATTTTCACCAGAGGTGGTCCTTGAGGTACAGAGGAACCCATTACATTTTGGTAGTGATCCAAGAGCACATAGCTCCACCAAGGCTCGATCTTCTCACAATGCTGTAGCAAGATTATCTGGGTGGAGGTGGAGGTATGCACTCTCAGATTATCTCCAAAACCCAATGGGTTCAGCCTTAGGCCTTACAGCATCTCTCCTCACAAGCACTCCCGTAATGGGGTACTTTTCAGACAGGCAGAAAAGTTTTTTTCAACACAAACCCGGCACTTCGTACATGCAGTCAGGACAGAGACATGGGGAGATGGAGGAAGGGTCAGTGTGGGAAAACTCGTGGGTGAGTGTTTTTTTTTTTTTTTTTTTTTTGAATTGCACACACTTTTTTGCTGATGTGTTCCATTAATATTCACTGTACACACTGAAGTTTAGCGCGGTTCAGTGATGCATTTAATTGGTTAGACTGAGCAAACTTGGCAGAAGTTGACAAGGATTGGCCAAAACAGTGGGAAAGTTGCAGTGATTGGACAAAGTTGCAAGGTTGTGCAAAAGATGCAGCGAATTGCTGATTTCACGTGAACTAGTGCGATCACAACATTGCAAAATCCTGGAGGGACTGTGATAGAATAAAATTGAATTGATTGAGACTGAATCAATAGGCGGTTTCCAAGTCATGAGCCATTTATTTAACTCTGATCAGGGGAGGAAAGAGTTACAGCTTGACCGTCCCAGAGTCTGCCACACTCATTCACTGACCACACATTCCAAGTCTGGTGTTCTTATAGGGGGAGAATAACAGACCTTGACTTTATCAATATGTTGGAGACGGCTGTGAAGTCATCTCCCCGAAGACAGTTTAAGCATCCTAATCTATAGCTGATTTCTGGCATCCTGACCAGGGCAGGTTGGTATGACAAGAGCAATAAAACCTGGGTCATTATCTACGTCATTCTTTACAACTTTGCTAACTTAATCTCAAGCAGGCATCCACTTACAAAAACATTCCAGACCCTGAGACATGAAGAAGAGGACATGAGATGCAGTAATGGCTCATTCAGCGCACCAAAATAAGATATGATAAGATAAGCCTTTATTAGTCCCACAACGGGGAAATTCCAGGATTGCAACAGCACAGGGATAGCAACACTCAGAGCAACAATCAGAAGGCAAGAAAAAAAGCAAGCAAGCAAGAGCAGCTAATATACATATGTACATATTACTATAAAATATATATATACACACACACACAGACACACAGTGCAGAGCATTGTAGCTACAAACATAATATATAAAAGAATAATACAGAGATGAAATTATATAGAATAATACAGAAGAACATAAAAATATCCTATGAGACTGTTTATTGTTGCCAGTGTAAGGAGATTTTGATAAATATGTAAATTGCTAACTAAGCTGATATCTGAGAAACCTTCCCTATGCTGACCAAATTGTAGCCTGATTTCTGTTCTGGATTACTGACAGATCTTCTATTTAAGTGTAATAATACAGCTATAAAAGTCTTGCAGCAGTATCATAACCATGAGTGAAAATAATTGTGGCCAGTGGCCATAACTGGAACTTGCACCGATCCAAAGCTGTGACCCCAAAGTTATAAATCTATATTATTATGATAACTAGAAAAGCACTCGGAGAGCGCAGACCTCAGCCAAGAGCAACAGTCCCCCCCAGTATTGTGATTTATACCATAAATATTCTGCATTAATCTTGTTATTGTTCTTTCCCTGTATCATGTGTTTCTGTATGTGATATGATTGGTCAAGAAAACAAAAAAAATGTTATTTGAACTACACAAATACAATTTATTTAATTTAACAAGAGATACAACATGTACAAGTCTTTAGTTGGAGAACACATTCATGAAATTTATTCCTAATAAGTTGTGGATATTGAAAAGCTACCATTAACATAATTTTTCTAACTTTGTTTCTTTCCAGGAAATTAAAAATATGTACATATACGTAGTGTAGAATAGAACAATATTAACTCCAATCTTCTTTTAAAAAAAAAACAAACAAACCATAACCTCCTGGCGGAGGTAATAAGAAAAAATCAGTAAAATAAAACTAAGCTCGACGAGCTTCAATAGCATCTGGGGATAGCCCCTCATCCTGTCTATGCTGTCGTGTACCGTCTCTGTCTTTAGCACGGTGAGAAGCAGCAGCCTGTGGGCTCTCATTCAGTCTATGCTGCATTTTAGCAGCTCTGTCATAAGCTCGACGAGCCTGTGGGCTCTCATTCAGTGTATGCTGCATTTTAGCGGCTCTGTCACAAAGTCGACGAGCTTCAATATGTAGTTCAGTGCTTCCTGCTGGCGGAAGCACTGAACTACACATTACCTCCGGGCCCTATCTCACAATGTTAAAGAATCCTTTAAAAAATTCCTGGATCCAGACGGTGATCCGGATCATCCCCAAAATTTAATCAGTTCTTCCTTGTACCATTTCCAACAACGCCTGAAAGTTTCATCGAAATCCATCCAAAACTTTTTGAGTTATCTTGCTAACCAGACAGACAGACAGACAAACCCTGGCAAAAACATAACCTCCTGCGGCCTGCGACCTGGCGGAGGTAATTATTCAGTTTTAACACGGTGCTTGGGTCAGGATGCAAAAAAGGTACAATGACCTGAAATCTTAAGAGTTTCGAGGAGTTTTTGAGGAATGAAAGGAATGTCTGGTTACTCAGTCATCTGTATGATGGTCAGGAAGGCTCAAATTGAATGTACAATTTAGAAGCTCAAACCTTTAAAAGAACAATCTGTTAGTCTCCTTGGCAGCATGCTAGACTGTGAATAACAGTCATACTGATCTGATTAAATGTGTAGCTTCAGGTCACAAGTTTGTTTTTTGTCTGCATACACGCAGTGACTCCATTACAGAGTTCACATTAAAATCAGTCAGAAAGGCCATGAACATCAAAAAGTAGTGAGAAATGTAACGGAGCAGGTGCTGTAGTGACCACAGGAGTTTGTTTTTTGTCCCAATCATGAACCAGCCAGCTCAGCTGTGTCCCGTGGTTGGGATTAGCCCCACATTCCTCCCCTGTGCCCTAATGCAGACCCCAACGAGTTAATATGTATCTCCATCTTTCAGTGTCCACCTTTAGTCCTACTTCTTTTTGGTTTAATTCTGAGTTGCACAACAATGTGAAATTAAACACAGATGTATGTAGGCTCTTGTTTAATGCCTTTCTGGTACATTACATACTTGGTTATTAATTTGCTTTTTCTTTTCTGTATACAGTGCATGGCCAGTAAAAGGCCACACACATTATTTTGTTGGACTTTAGGTTTGATTATGACACATCATCATTTAGATGAGCTTATGCAACACATTCATTTTTCTCAAATCTTGTATTGCCCTTGTATTTTTTAAACCACATTTCTTCCTCAAAGATCATGTCTTGTCACAATCCTTCCAGGATTTAATCAAGCATTGGACAGTTCCTAACCCAGTTTTGGTAGTTTCAGCAATCTGTCCAGTGTCCACAGGATTTGTCTTCAGATGTGGTTGTTTATGACGTGAGGAGCTATTCACAGCATCAGTTGGGGTTAAATGAGTCATTTCTATGAAACATTTTGATCACTCCAGTAATTATCCAGTGGATGACTCTTACTTATTTGCTTAGTTAAATACAGGTGCTGAAAGTACAGTGCAGGAGAGGAAAATAAACCCAAATCCCTTATTTAAAACCATCCTATTTATATGAAAAATAACAAACAAAAATGCATCTCAAACTGAAAATACACTCACACACTCAGACTCGTTCTGCTCATAAAATTCCTAAATGGTCTCAAAAGTTTTCATCTGTCAGACTAAAGAGTATGTAAATAAATAAATTACAAAACATTAAAAATGACAAATTTTACTATTTTTCTCAAAGATGAAACCCTAACATCACAGAATGCGTGACCATATTTTGTAATAGTTATTAGATTAAAAAATGTGGTTTTGAGTTGGGACTTCCGGCATGGTGACTGAGACAGCAGCAACTTAAACCCAAGCCTCCCCTGTGGTCGGTGACCCCCGAAAGAAATAACTGGACTGTGAATCATAATTTTAGATTTGAATAGCATGAGAGGGGGTAGAAAAAAGAAAAAAGTGGAAACGCAAAAAACTTCTGAAGCAAACGATAATTCAGCAAGTGACGATGTCGACGTTAGCTTAACTGCTAATGAGCATGCTGAGCAAGCCATGGAAGCTAACATAATTACAGAAATAAAAGTCGTCTACTCGGACATGAAGGAACAGCTTGCAGAAAACGTGAGTCTTCTGACAAGAGAGCTGGATGACTTAAAAGAAAATATTAACAAGAAACTGAACGAAATTGAGGATCTGGGTGAGCTGGGTGACCGAGTAGATGAAGCGGAGCAACGAATCGCAGATGTGGAGGCAGCGCTATCACACACACTGGAGTTTTGTGAAAGTATCCAAGAAAAGATAACGGTCTTGGAAGCACGCTCAAGGCAGAACAATATCTGCATTCACGACATCCGAGAGGAGGCAGAAGGAAATAAGCCCGCACTTAAATCCGAGATCCATCATTATCCACTTTCTGGAATATACAACAGAAGAAATTGTGCTGCGCTCGGCGTGGAAAAACGGGGAGATTATATATGAAAGAGGGTGTTCTTCGAGCAGGATTTCCCAAGTGGGATATTATTAAAGAGGAAAGCATATAACACCATCAGAAAAGCTCTGGAAAAAAAAGAAAAGAAAAGCTCTGAAAGAGAAAGGGATCCATCATCAGACACTTTACCCAGCAAAGCTCAAGGTGTTTTATGACTCCGGACCCATGACTTACAGCAGCACTCCTGAAGCCACCTAGGACCTGGAAAAGCGAGGGGTAATGGAGTCTGCAGCCAGTGCTTCTCCTGCACGCACAGTGACAACGGGACCATGGTGGGAGATTGCTGGCAGTGCCTCCTGCGACAATCGAGAGAGAAACATGAGGCGCATCAAGGAGAAGCTGAGAGGATTTTGCCGCGATGACGGTGATGCGAGAGAGCCGCCACGGATGGTTTTTTCGTGCATGGGGAGTTTTTTGGAGCACCTTGTGGGGGCTCCTTGTACAGAGATATAGAGTGATGATAATCAAGTCAGTGGCAGTAATGCACTTGTAAGCTGGTTACTAACCACCAATCAAATCTAAAAGAAGAAGAAGAAGAGAGCCGCTGTGCCGGGTGAAATGAAGAGTGGTAAGAAGGATGACAGCCTACTGCTTTAGTCTGAAAATATTGCACTCCTATCATATATACTGTTAAAAAATGACTGCATAGGGACTTCTCTTTAGCCTAGTTCAATGTGTACTGTCCTGATTGAATTCAGTCGGAGATGGCAGTTCGCATCTGGTGGGGCCCCTCCGAGGACAGAGGCTTCCCCCCAACTTTTGAAATTCAACAGCAACTTCGGACTTGGAGGTCACAACCGTTCTCTTTATGTTCTTTTTAAGTTGTCATTGTTCATTAGACTAACAGGTTTGTGTATATGGGTTCAGGTCTTCTAGGAGGGTAAACTGTTTTCTTTTACAATTTACTTAATGAGTGATGTCATATCACTCTATAAAAGCAAGAAATCTGTGTGTGTGTGTGTCTGTCATGCTTCATAGGACGGCCTATGATCTCTGGCTGAACATCATAGGACGTCCTATGAACTCAGGCATCATAGGACACATAGACAAATGCGTCTTTATGATGTCATAGACCATGAATTCAGAGATCATAGGACGTCCTATGAACTCAGGCATCATAGGACACAGACAAATGTCTTTATGATGTCATATAGACCATAGGACACATAGACAAATGTGTCTTTATGATGTCATATAGACCATGAATTCAGGCATCATAGGACTACTCGCGATCCCTATATGACGGCACATAGACAAATATGTCTTTATGGTGTCAGCTACATCAAGGCTGCCTTCATGTCTTTATGATGTCATATACAGTGAGTCCATGCCGGAAAGCCTCTTTTTGCTCAGCTCTATTTTCATGATTCTGTCCATGGACTAGAATTACGACGCACCTATCCCTCAACCAGTGTGGTCTCAACGAAGAAGAAGAAGACCCACTAGATGGAGAGCAATAGAACGACGACAACTGCTGCACGTCAGAAAAGATGCCATGAAAATGAAACACCTGAGGTTCCAGCAGTACATCGCACCCGTCTGAGATAGGAGGACGCCCTTCACCAGCATAGGGTATGACAGACTTTAAAGCACGTTTCTAGGATATCATAGGACGGCCTATGATCTCTGCGTGTCCTATGAACTCAGTCATCATAGGACAACTCGCCATGCCTATATGATGGCAAATGTGTAACCTTGACGAATGCCAGTCTACACTACAAACGTGTAAAATGCCAAGCAAAGCGCTGATTTTCTCCGGGTGCTCCGGTTTCTTGGTTTCTGCGGGCATGCATGGGCCTTCCTGAACAGGGTTGAAAGCCACTTTTTCAGGATCGTGCCCATGAACTGAAATTACGACGCACCTATCCCTCAAACCAGTGGTCTGAACGAAGAAGAAGACCCACCAGATGGAGAGCAATAGAATGAGGAGAACTGCTGCACATCAGAAAGGATGCCATGATCATGAAACACCTCAGGTTCCACCAGTACGCCGCAGGCATGACTGTGAACAACACAGCCGTCTGAGACCGGAGGGGATCCTTCAGTGGTCTGAACGAAGAAGAAGACCCACCAGATGATGTCTATATGACGGCACATAGACAGAGCACATGACTCCCTACAAGACGTATATATAGACACAGGTAAGCAACATAACACAGAACAGTGACAGGCAGGAGAAGTAGTAACAAGCAGGGGCAAACAGCCCCAGATGGCAGGGCATATTTTGTGTGATTTTTATGTTTTGCTAATACAAAAGCCATCACATGTGATTGCCACTTAGTGCTGTGTTGCTATACCATGTCCTGTAACTGGCAAGAATTCTGTTCCAATGCATCCCTTCTACGGGCATGCACGGGTGTCTACGGGCATGCATGGGTATGTACTAGTACCATAAATACAGGATAACTAGTTAGCATGGAGAATACGTAAACAAGTAACAGAGAGGGTAATACTTAAAGTATAAGATCCTCAAACTAAAAATATTTACTACAAATTGGAAGATATACAACGATCATTTGAAAAATACAACAAACAATTATACTCCCAACCACAAGCTGCTGAAGCTGGGATAGTGTCCAGTTTCTTATCAATAGGAACAGAACAGAATAATATTTTAAACCAAGATATATCAGAGAAGGAAATCAGCACAGCCATATCAAAAGACTAATAAAATACCAGGAGCAGATGGCTACCTGTCTGAATGGTACGAATTTGCAAAGGAAATGATTATACCAATATTAAAAGAATGCTTTAACTGTGTCCTTAAAGGAGGGGAACACCCGATCTCATGGAGGTGGGCAGTAATAAGATAAGATAAGATAAGATAAGCCTTTATTAGTCCCACAACGGGGAAATTCCAGGATTGCAACAGCACAGGGATAGCAACACTCAGAGCAACAATCAGAAGGCAAGAAAAAAAAACAAAAAAAAAAACAAGCAAGCAAGAGCAGCTAATATACATATGTACGTATTACTATAAAATATATATATATACACACACACACAGACACACAGTGCAGAGCATTGTAGCTGGATGGAATAAATATATGAATATATGAACACACAGTGCAGAGCATTGTAGCTAGATGGAATAAATATGTAAATATATAAACACCCACAGTACGGAGCATTGCAGCTAGGTGGAATAAATATGCAAGTATATCTCAGTGATACCCAAGCCAGGCAAGGACAGAAGTGAGTGCAGCTTTTACAGGTCTATATCAGTACTATATATTGATTATAGATTATTTGCCTCAATAGTAGCAAGACGATTGGAAAATATAATTCCTGAATTAATAGATACAGACCAGACAGGTTTTGTAAAAAACAGACAAACCATAGATAATATCAGGAAGGCCCTCCATCTTATAAACCACATGCAAAACTCATCTGAAGAATCAATAGTAATAAGTCTTGATGCTGAAAAAGCTTTTGACTCTGTACGGTGGGAGTACTTGTATATGGTATTGAATCATTTTGGTTTTGACAACAGAATAATTAGATGTCTAAAATCTTTGTACCAAGCCCGTACAGCTATGATTAAAGTAAATGGTAGCTTGTCCCATGAAATACTTCTTGAAAGGGGCTGTCGACAAGTATGTCCTCTTAACCCAACTCTTTTTGCAATATATATATAGAGCCCCTGGCACAAGCCATTAGGGAAGACTGTGATATATCTGGTATAACAATAGGGGACACTGAGCACAAGCTGTGTCTTTATGCAGATGACATTTTGCTGACAATTTCTAACCCAAATACAAGTCTACCTAAACTACTGTTCCTATTGAGAGAATTGGGTCTTTATTCCAATTATAAATTGAACCTGCATAAAACAAACTATCGCATTTAATTATCAACCATCAAAACATATTCATGAACAGTGTAATTTTAAATGGAAGGAAAAAAGCAGTTTAATACTTAGTAGTCCAAATATCATGTGACCTAACCTGTATATACGAGTACAATTAAGGCTCTTTTCCACTAGCCCCACTTGGCCCCGATTGGCTAACACGACACGACTCACAACAACTCGTTTCGGCCTCGATTGCGTTTCCACATTACTGCTGATACGCCTGCGGTGGGTGGGATTTCTTGAACAGCAAGGCGGCGCCACACTCCCGTGACGTAAAACACGCAACCCAAGCAAAACATGACACATGGCGGCTGTACAAGGTGACTCCTCGGTCTGTGGCTTTTTTCACCGTAAATGCCAAAAAGGACCGCCAGAAAAGGGTACAGGCAGCGAGACGAAACACTCTGGAATAGTTCTGCAGCTTCTGGGAGAGCCGAAGACGTGAGGATACAAACTAGGTCATATGACTGTAAGCTAATGGCTGCTAATGCTAGTTTGCTATAAGTACGTCGTACTACATTGTAATGTCTGCAAGTTATCGCTGTTAGGTACTAAAATATGTACGCTGTGTGTGTTTCAGATGGCTCTGTTGTGGGAAAATTACCACTTCAAACGGTCTGTCTGGGCGTTCAACACAGCCTGTCACTGATGTCAACACAGCTTCACAAATAATCAGTGGTTGTAGAGCTTAAGAATGTCTGTAGAAACGTTTATTTCCTGTGCAACAAATTGCTCTGATCTGCGTGAAAATCATAGAGAGACTGTTGAGACATCATGGATGTAGCTGCTCCAGCAGCACTGAGTCTGAGGTGGTGTCGTAGCAAAAAATGATCAGCTGACACAACTTCATCGCCAGGTTAATAACTATATTAAACACAAAATATATATTCAAAAAGTAAACCGTACTGAGTTAGGTATAATAAGATATATTTGACAGTTATGATGCATTTTAGGCTAAAACAAACTTGATCTAGGATTAAAAGCAATTAAAATAATGCAGTCACAAGGTTACATGGAAAATGCTTGATTTACTAGATACATGTACTGTAGAAATATATATTGTCTGCATCAACAATACATGAATTCATGTAGTATTGCACTGACAATAAACCTGTGAAGTTTTTGCAGATGTCTCTTTTTTATATGTGAAGGTTACCACCATGTGACATAAATTTAATACTGACAGATCGGAAAAGCTGTCTAAGAACAATCCAGCAGTTTGAGAAATCACTTTTGGTTTGGTGTAAGTCTGTCAACAGGATTATGAACCATAAAGCAGTTTGTGTTAAAATGTTAAATCCCATTAAACTCTAACCCACAGGTGTCCAATCATGTGTCATGGAGGGCCAAGACCCTGCAGGTTCTCTCTTCTACCCAGTCTCTTCAGCAGGTGTTGTCACTGATCAGCAGTCAGTGGAAGAAGTTCAGTGGAATCTGCTGTTGAAGACACTGTTTGGAGGTAAAGCCTGCAGGGTCTTGGCCCTCCGTGGACCATGATTGGACACCTCTACCCTAACCCATTATAATGAAGAGCAGATGCTAATATGACCCAGAATTCCTCCATATACTGGTACTATCACTAAAGTATGCAGGGTCTTCTGTGGTGGCACATCCAACAAGACAGTCTTCAGTAAATAAAATAATTGTTTTGGTCAGGGATGGCAATTTTCCGCCGATCCACGGATTTCCGTGGATTTATTTTCAAATTGATCATTTCTGCAAATCGTCTAAATCTGTTGAGAAAATTTTAGGGGGGTAAGGTACCTTATTGTTACCGATTTTAGCGAAAATCAACACGATTACATAAGCGCTCGGCGCTTCCCCGGGTCAAGTCTCCCGCGATAACCCAGATGTTTTGTGCTCAAGCTACTGCTGTATTGTAAACAGCCCTGCGATTGGATAGTTGCAAACAATTGGACCAATCAAATGGCTTGTTGCATGCTTTGTCAAAAATTCATGGCGGCGTGTTCGTCAGGGATGTGATTTTTCTGCTAATTCGCGGAATTCCGCTTTTTTTAATCTTCCAGGACCAGTGAAGGTGCGCCCTTTCAGGCAGAACTGGAAGTGGCGTATGGCCAGGTGGAGAGCCATTAACTCTCTGTCGAACACGCTGTATTTACGCTCACTGTCGTGCAAAGACCTGCTAAAAAAGGTGAGCGGCTGCCAAGAACCGGCAACGCATTGCTCCACGATGGCTGCTATGCCCATGTCCGAGGCGTCAGTAGTGCGCGCTATCCGAGCCACCAGGTCTGGCTGCGCCAGTAGTGCAGCATTTGCCAGAGCTGTTTTAACCTCAGAGAACGCCTGCTCCCGCTCAGGAGTCCAGTCGACTGTCCGCCGGTTTCCGTTTCTTGAGTGCGGCGTACAACGACTGTATGAGCTGGGCTGCGCGGGGGAGGAAACGGTAATAAAAGTTAACCATCCCCAAAAACTCCTGCAGTGCCCTGACATTGATGTTGAGGAGAAAAAAATAGCAAAACAATTTAGTTAGATTACTTTTATGATTCCAAACAGTTTGAAATTGACAGTGCACAGTGGACATTGACTCATACCTTTTGAATATTTCTAAGACTTGGCTACACCAGTGATTGTGCAAAATGAACTGCTCAAGACTCAATGGAGATTGAAACTGGTGATCTGAAATGAATGCTGAAATTATAAAAAGCAATGGTATGAATGAATTTTATTTCTATTATGGAATAGATAAAATTAACTAATTTTGATTTGATTAAGTGTTAAAGCATGTGATGGATAATGCTTGTTGGAATATTTTAGGAATGCTATCTTCTTGGAACGTAAGTCAATATTATACAGTAATAAGTGGCATTCAGCTGTTTGTTTTATGTCATTTAAGCACAGTTCTGGTACTTAAAAATCAGAAAAACCCACGAGCTTCGGGGGGCTGCGTCCCCCAGACCCCCTGCTAAATTTTCAGATAATTTCCCCAACCCCAAATCACATCCCTGGTTCGTGTTGGAATTCTGAGCTTTCGGTATCATTTTCAGTGGAATTATGAGATTTTTATCGAAGGATCAGGAGTCATCAGTGCTAGAAATAGACAAAAGTGTCAAAAATAAGTTCCGATGGAATTGGCTTGACAGAAAAGTGACGGTAAAGGTGAAAATTGGCTCAAAGTTTGACGAGGTAACAGAAACACTCGGACAATTTCTGAAGAAACCAGAAAAGGAGATGAAGTTCAAAGTTCAGAGACTGACACAGCTTGCTGCCAAAAGGAAGAAAGTTTCACATTAGAAGTGACTTGGTGACAAGTGTAAATAGTGTGATAAACTCTTGTAGAACTGTTAAATATGTTGAACTAAAGACAGTGAGACAACACTGAAGAAAAAGTAAGTTAACTTTTCATTAAATTTAATGATTTATCTAAGTCTAGTATTTCATTTTTTTTTTAATCATTTTTTTCAGTCTAAATTACTTCTGTTTTACTGAAAACCTCTCAGTTTCAGGGGGGCTGTGCCCCCCGCGCGCCCCCCCCCCCCCATAAGTCAGTTGACCAAATTAGATTTCAGCTGAAATCAGAATTTCCTGTTGCCATCCCTGTTTGGTTACTTTTCTTAAAAATGAGCCATTATTTTCAAGATCACCCATTAATGGTTTGTACTATTGACTCTTTTCCCACCAGTGTGTTAACAGACAAAAATAGAAATCATGATGCAAACACATAAGTCACTAAATTGTTTATTACAATCAGCAGCAAATTCCAGATTATTCAGAATGTGCAAAATTCAAACTGTAAAAAAAAAAAAAAAAAAAAAAAAAAACTTAGGGTCACTCAGCAGCTGGGATGTGCAGCTCACACTGGTCCCAGTTCAGCAGATCTTAGGCCTGCATCTCTGTAAATAGTGATGCAAGGTCCAGTTTGGGGTGGATCGTTTCCCTCTTGCCTAGACAAAAGACAGAAATGGGTGGTGGTTAAATAAAGGAAGTTTAAAATAGATTTGGGAAATACACTTGTTGCTAAAAGCCAGTGGTGGAATGTGAATGAATGAATGAATCTTTATTTCGGATAGATTAAAAGTAAAGATTAAAAGAAAATGGAATAATATAACAAAGGGGAAAACAAATCTAACAAGGTTGAATTAAACAATAATTCCTCTGATTATACAGTTCAACACAGGTTATCTGAAATGGGTGATGGCTGAAGCTGTAGCTTATACTGCCCACCCATGTTCCATCCAAGAATTCAAAAGAAAAAAAACAGGAGCGATTCCAATTCCAATGTGACAATAAAGTATTTCGTTGTTGTATTTAACCACAATTTTCATGTAGCTGCACTTCAGTAAAGTCGATTTTACACGGACTGGGTTACCATCCATCCATCCATCTTCTACCGCTTTTCCGGAGGTCCGGGTCGCGGAGGCAGCAGTTCAAGCAGAGAAGCCCAGACTTCCCTCTCCCCAGCCACCTGCTCCAGCTCTTCAGAGGGGATACCAAGGCGTTCCCAGACTAGCTGGGAGACATAGTCTCTCCACCGAGTCCTGGGTCTGCCCCGGGGTCTCCTCCCAGTGGGACGTGCCTGAAACACCTCAAGTGGGAGGCGTCCAGGAGGCATCCTAATCAGATGCCCATACCACCTCAACTGACTCCTTTCAATGTGGAGGAGCAGCGGTTCTACTCTGAGCCTCTCCCGGATGACTGAGCTCCTCACCCTATCTCTGAGGGTGAGTCCAGCAATCCTACGGAGAAAGCTCATTTCAGCCGCTTGTATCCGCGATCTCGTTCTTTCGGTCATTACCCAAAGCTCGTGACCATAGGTGAGAGTAGGAACGTAGATTGACTGGTAAATCGACAGCTTTGCCTTAGAACTAAGCTCCCTCTTCACCACAACAGACCGGTACAACGTCCGCATCACTGCAGATGCTGCTCCAATCCGTCTGTCGATCTCTCGCTCCATTTTCCCCTCACTCGTGAACAAGACCCCAAGATACTTAAACTCCTGACTGGGTTACATTTAAAATCATCTGTTTTTACTGTGGCCTCAGCAATGAGAATGAATTAATACATTCACTTGAATGGAATCTAGTACTTTAACTGAAGGTGTGCATCACCGAGTATGGAGTCGCTCAGTCAAAATATGGAGTTTTTATCAATAAAAGTTTGTCTTGAATGTAAAAGTGTCTCTTCTTGCCCTGGCTTCATGTGTGGGCGGTGTTTTGTACTGGTATTGCTAAAATATAAAAGGATGCACTACAATGGGTCTCAAATATTTGTAATGTGTCCTGTTACTGCATGAGTTTATTGATGATGGACTATAAACTACACATATAAACTAAATTATATTGATGACTGAACAACTCCCATTCCCCAAAAGATACAGTTATGAACATAACTCACAAAGGATCACACAAGTGATCTGACAAAAAAAAGTAAATACATTAACAAGCGGTTTATTTTACAGTTGATGTGCCAGTCATTTTCAATTATTCTGTAATTAATATTCACACAATCAAATAAATCTCAGTTCAGTCCCTTTTATATTAAGTGGAAATTGTGCTACTTTGGTTTTGACGCTTTACCTATTGAGTTTTTGCATATGACGTCAGGGGGCGTGCCGCACTGGCCCGTTGGAGTGTGCCGCCATATTGGATGGCAAGAAACAGCAGCAGCAGGGTGAAACAAACCACATAGCTCACGTGTACCTACAAACTCGGCAAAATGGTGTACTCCTGTTGTTCCTCCTGATAAGGGGATAAGCGGGGAATTAAATGGCCGGTGTGAAATGCAAAAAAAAAAAGTTGGATTTTTGAATAATTACCTTCACTGACGTAATCTCTCGCTTTCTCATAACGGGCTGCACGGTGGCGCAGTGGTTTAGCACTGTGGCAGCACAGTTTTACCCTCGGCTGGGGGATCGAGGGGATCATGAGACCGTGGGCTCGATCCCAGCCCCCGACCAACAGTGAGCTGTGTGGAGTTTGCATGTTCTCCCCGTGTTGCGTGGGTTTACTCCGGGATTTCTCCGGTTTCCTCCCGCATACCAAAAACATGTAGGTTTAGGGCGCTCGCGCATGCAGCGGCCGGTGGCTTGTCACCAGATTGCAAACCAAATCTACCTACAGGTACAAGTAAGTAACAAAAAAAAAAAAACTTTGTGAGTCGGGTCTGGTTTGGGGGCGCCTCTCTGCTTGCTACAAAGGACAATGCACACATGAAAGGGGAGAAAACTATTGTACATGTGCATAAAATCAGGTACGTTTTAACGCGGCGCGCCGTGGAGAGCCTTTAAAAAAAAAAACAAACAAAAAAAAACACGCAGCGCGCTTCACTCACCTGAGTCCGAGGAGCTGCTGTTGTTTTCCGACTCGTTCACCAGCAAACACTTCACATCATCCAGATCCCTTTCCGCTGACACGTTTTCCGATATCTTTTCCTCCTGCTCCCCTTCGTCTTTGAAAGATATCATCTCATCGTTTGCCCCCAAATCATCCCCGCTGAGCAGATTACTGGCAGTCATTGTTCTGCTAATTGCTCCAGCTGTTACCCCACACCCACCACCTCCGTTCAACTGAGGCATTTCGGCACACCAGAGAAGCGCACGGGAGCAAGATTAAAAACACTTGTCTGCTGTTATGACTGCTGACAATGACTCCACTGAATGTGACACAGACATCGCAGACACAGTGTCAGTTGTTGAAGAGGATGATAGGATGTTATGTCAGACTGTGACTGTGTGTTCTCCTCACTCATTCTGATCGCTAAACAGTACAAGTTACGCCTGGGTTGTCACAGTGCAACTGCTGCTCTTGCCATCCAAGATGGCGGCACCTACGGCGTGTTTATGTTTACCCCAGCGAGTCACGTGAATTTTACGAGCCTACGCCAAAAACTCCATAAAAGCAGAGTATTTCATTACTTTCCACAGTGGTGAGGTCCGTTGTGGGGCGGCTGCTTTTCCTTTCCTCTTGCCTAGACGAACGACAGAAATGGATGGTGGTTAGTTTCAAGCAAGTTCAACACTTATACAGGCACATCTCAAAAATTATCATGAAAAAGTTCAATATTTTTGTCACTCATTTCAGAAAGTGAAACCCATATATAGATTCATTACATGGACAGTGATATATTGCAAGAGTTTATTTTAATTTTGATGATTATGGCTACAGCCCATCTTAACCAACACCTCAGCGGCCAACATTTCTATTTAAAAACTTAAATTCTATTAAAAGAAATAAATACTTGAAATATATCACTGTCTGTGTAATGAATCTATATAATATACGGATTTCACTTTCTGAATGAGTGACAAAAAATATTGAATTTTTTCCATGACATTCTAATTTTTGGAGATGTACCTGTGTTAGGGAAATACACTTATGAAAGTCAGTGGTGGGATGTGACAAAAATGCTTCGTTTTCCCTGACGAGCACCGCAGGATCCACTCTGTACAGGTACAAGTACATTATCAATCCAGGGATTTATGGTGGAACAGCACAACAACACTGTTCCAACACCTTTTATGGAAAATCCACAGAATAGGTGTGTGGGTCTATTCTGACGCTTTAGAAAATTATATGAATGACTTTATAAATCACTGGTTTGAAAGAGCACCTGTATATGTTGAGATTTCGGCTCCTGTGGTCCACTTGACCTGCATCCACAATATAAACACTGAGGAAGGCTAAACCCTGGCATGTGGACACACATTCTAGGAAGAAATTACACACAATTTAATGCGCAGCACCAAAGTGCAATACGTACACAAACCAGGACTTTAACCAGGATTAACATATTTCATCGTTTTGCTCTCACAAGCGAATACTTAGGAGAAAACAAGCGCGAATCAGCAGTTGGCTACTAGCTAGCTAGCTAGCTACTAGCTAACACTCGTTAGCCAGCACAGGACAGCGCTGTATGGCTCAAAAAAAGTGAGCTTACCACCAACAGGATAAATAAGCGAACAGATGCACAATATTACAAATCACTCACCATCGATGGTTCTCTCACGTTCGTCTTCAGCTTGTCCGTAGTCCGGTTCTTTGCTGGGCTGCATCTGTATCGGTGTGGATCGCTCCTCTCACTGTGGATGTGCCACCAAGCAGAGAAAACCCCACACCTCTTCGTTGGACCACAGTGTAGATTTCCGCAAAACCTACAACGCTGTCTGTATTAATATCGTATTTACTCGGTGACCGAGTTAGTCTGTGAAATATTGCAAATGGCGGTCATGTAGATTCCACTGAAGACAGACGCTTTTGTGATGTTACGCACTGACCAATCAGTGGCTCGCAGTCTGTTGACGTCACATCTCGGCTCGACTCAGCACGGTTGTACCCTGCCCTCGATCAGGCA
The DNA here is from genome assembly GCA_020510985.1 of Pholidichthys leucotaenia. Lineage (NCBI taxonomy): Eukaryota > Metazoa > Chordata > Actinopteri > Cichliformes > Pholidichthyidae > Pholidichthys > Pholidichthys leucotaenia. The sequence goes on from CM035848.1 coordinate 215,247,994, forward strand.
CGAAAATAGCGCCTGCTAACCGGTGCTGGGGCTAATGGAAAAGGCTACAAACGCGGGCCGAGGCGTAACGTGTTGGGCCAAGCGGGGCTAGTGGAATAGGGCCTTTATTTAGCTATCACAGAAGAGATCAAAACAGACTTCAAATGCTGGGAATTGATCCCAATGAATATGCATAACAGAGTGGAAATTATAAAAATGAATATACTGCCCTGGCTTCTCTCTCTTTTTCAATCTTTAGCAGTGGAGATCCAGCCTAGACAACTTACAGAGTGGAATAGACTGATATCAGCCTTCATCTGGGGTAAGAAAAGACCAAGGGTTAGACAACAAACCTTACAGCTTATCAAGGAGGCAGGAGGTCTGGCTCTGCCATGTCTAGAAAATTCCTACAAAGCAGCTCAGCTCTGCTCTCTGATCTGTTTTTTGCCGCTCAGGATTTGGTCCAAACTAGTTAAAGGGCCAGTGTTGGAAAGGAAAGCAAAGCTCCTGCGCCGGGTGGCGTATGATACAGAATTCCCTCCAGCAACCTTAGATGGTAGATTTAAACAGTGGGCATTCAGGGGTATCACAGCATATTGTACCATTTCATCTGAAGATTTAGATTCTTTCCAAAAGCTTTCAAGAAAATATTATCTGGATAAAAAAGACTTTTTCAGATATCTTCAACTTGGACACCATTTTAACAAAAAATATCAGAACTACAAAGGAAGAAGAATCTAGTTTAATAGCAATTTTTGTGAATATACAGTGGGGTAAAAAAAAGTATATAGTCAGCCACCAATTGTGCAAGTTCTCCCACTTAAAAGATGAGAGAGGTCTCCAATTTTCATCATAGGTATACCTCAACTATGAGAGACAAAATAAGAAAAAAAAAAAATTCAGAAAATCACATTGAAGGATTTTTAATGAATTAATTGGTAAATTCCTCAGTAAAATAAGTATTTGGTCAATAACAAAAGTTCATCTCAATACTTTGTTATATACCCTTTGTTGGCAATGACAGAGGTCAAACGTTTTCTGTAAGTTTTCACAAGGTTTTCACACACCGTTGTTGGTATTTTGGCCCATTCCTCCATGCAGATCTCCTCTAGAGCAGTGATGTTTTGGGGCTGTCGCTGGGCAACACAGACTTTCAACTCCCTCCAAAGATTTTCTATGGGGTTGAGATCTGGAGACTGGCTAGGCCACTCCAGGACCTTGAAATGCTTCTTACGAAGCCACTCCTTTGTTGCCCGGGCGGTGTGTTTGGGATCATTGTCATGCTGAAAGACCCAGCCACATTTCATCTTCAATGCCCTTGCTGGTGGAAGGAGGTTTTCACTCAATCTCACGATACATGGCCCCATTCATTCTTTCCTTTACACGGATCTGTCGTTCTGGTCCCTTTGTAGCAAAACAGCCCCAAAGCATGATGTTTCCACCCCCATGCTTCACAGTAGGTATGGTGTTCTTTCTCCTCCAAACATGACAAGTTGAGTTTTTAACAAAAAGTTCTATTTTGGTTTCATCTGACCATATGACGTTCTCCCAATCCTCTTCTGGATCATCCAAATGCTCTCTAGCAAACTTCAGACGGGCCTGGACATGTACTGGCTTAAGCAGGGGGACATGTCTGGCACTGCACGATTTGAGTCCCTGGTGGCGTAGTGTGTTACTGATGTAGCCTTTGTTACTTTGGTCCCAGCTCTCTGCAGGTCATTCACTAGGTCCCCCCGTGTGGTTCTGGGATTTTTGCTCACCGTTCTCGTGATAATTTTGACCCCACGGGGTGAGATCTTGCGTGGAGCCCCAGATGGAGGGAGATTATCAGTGGTCTTGTATGTCTTACATTTTCTAATAATTGCTCCCACAGTTGATTTCTTCACACCAAGCTGCTTACCTATTGCAGATTCAGTCTTCCCAGCCTGGTGCAGGTCTACAATTTTGTTTCTGGTGTCCTTTGACAGCTCTTTGGTCTTGGCCATAGTGGAGTTTGGAGTCTGACTGTTTGAGGTTGTGGACAGGTGTCTTTTATACTGATAACGAGTTCAAACAGGTGCCATTAATACAGGTAACGAATGGAGGACCGAGGAGCCTCTTAAAGAAGAAGTTAAAGGTCTGTGAGAGCCAGAAATCTTGCTTGTTTGTAGGTGACCAAATACTTATTTTACTGAGGAATTTACCAATTAATTCATTAAAAATCCTTCATTGGGATTTTCTGGATTTTTTTTTCTCATTTTGTCTCTCATAGTTGAGGTATACCTATGATGAAAATTGGAGACCTCTCTCATCTTTTAAGTGGTAGAACTTGCACAATTGGTGGCTGACTAAATACTTTTTTGCCCCACTGTATATATACAAGAGTAAAACAAATGGAAAAATTATTTCTCGGTTATGCAAGTTTTTGCAAGATAGAAATGGGACATCCTCGTTATATATCAAGAGCAGGTGGGAAAAGGAGGCAAACATTAAACTAACGCAACATGACTGGCTTAATATACAGTATATGTGTCAGACCCGCTGCTCCACCACAAGCTCAGAAACCTGGAGAGAATTTGTTTGGAAGATTATTAGAAGGTATTTTATTTCTCCTCAAACTAAAGTATCACAGACTGGCCTCTCTGAACAAGGACATTGCTGGAGGAAATGTGGGAACAAATCTGCAGGTCTTTTTCATATTTTTCGAGAATGTCCAAAGCTGTTTTCCTTTTGGAAAGAGGTAATCGATATAATAAAGAAGATCACAGGCGTTCAGTTAGCATTTGACTTTAGTGTTGTTTACCTAGGGAACCTGCTATGTGGGCTCAGTAAAAAAGATAAATATCTCTTTTAAATCTTGATGGCGAGTAGTAAAAAATCAGTAACTAAAAGATGGTTATGTGAATCAGGACCAACAGTTCTGGAATGGATTGAAATTGTGTAGGAGATTCATGAAATGGAAAGACTGACATTTTCTTAAAGACTTATGATGGATACGTACAGTATGTTACATAATGGTCAAAGTGGAATAATTTTCTGAAACAGAACAATACATGAATGTGATAATTGATGTGATTGGTGTATCTTTTTTTTAAACAACAAAGGAAACCAAAACTGTAAAGGACTGCGTCAATGATTTTACTTAAGACTTTTAAGGGACCAGAAGGTTCGTTATCAATAGAAATTACCCAACTCCCTATCTTGTAGTAATCAAGATAGAGGGTTGATGTAACTAGAATGGGTAACATTTTAGCATTTATCTTTTTCTTTCTTCCGTCTGTAAAATGTTATTTAGTGTACCTTTTTGTTCTCCTAGAAGACCTAATGTTCTAAATGTTTGTTGTTCTGTAAAAGTTTTTTAAAAAATCAAAATAAAAATAAAGTTAAAAAATGTGGTTTTAATGGGACATTTTTGTCCTTAATGACTCAAGAGGGTAGTAAATTTTAAATCTGATGCTACACAAAAACTAATAATGCATCAAAGTCAATATTTTGGATAATCCTTGACATATCTAAGACTGGTTTAAAACAAAATGCCCCAGCCACCAAAAATTTGTTTTATGGAAAATAACTTATTTTTGGTGTTGTTTTTCATAAAAAATATCATGTAATCAAACTGGCATTTAAAGGGTTAAATTCTGATAATTATTCCCTATTTGATAATATTGATCACAACTGAAGTTGATCAGAAGATTTAACCCAAAAAAAGTAGGAAAAAATTAATCTATACTATTTTTATAGCAGTTTTTGTTAGTGGACATTTTTGTCCTTAATGACCTAAGAGGTCCACCAAGGTCTCCGCCTTTGACCGCCACCTAATCCATTTAGCACCGGACCCCCATGATCCCTCCTGCAGGTGGTGAGCCCACTGGAGGGCGAAGCCATGTAACTCCTTCGGGCTGTGCCCGGCCGGGTCCCATGGGTGGAAACCCGGCCACCAGACGCTAGCCTTCGAGCCCCTCCCCCAGGCCTGGCTCCAGGGTGGGGCCCCGGTAACCCCATACCGGGTGGGGTACACTGAATCCTTGATATAGAATTTATCATGAGAGTCTGTTGGATCGTTCTTAGTCTGGCCCTTCACCCAGGACCAGTTTGTCTTGGGTGACTCTATCAGAGGCAAATTGCCCCGGACAACATACTGTAGCTCCTGGGATCACTGGGGCATGCAACCCCCCCCCCCCCCCCCCCCCCCCCCCCCCACGATAAGGTGACGATCCATGAGCTTTGGGTAAAGACCGAAAGAGCAAGATCGCGGATACAAGCGGCTGAAATGAGCTTTCTCCGTAGGATTGCTGGACTCACCCTCAGAGATAGGGTGAGGAGCTCAGTCATCCGGGAGAGGCTCAGAGTAGAACCGCTGCTCGTCCACATTGAAAGGAGTCAGTTGAGGTGGTATGGGCATCTGATTAGGATGCCTTCTGGACACCTCCCACTTGAGGTGTTTCAGGCACGTCCCACTGGGAGGAGACCCCGGGGCAGACCCAGGACTCGGTGGAGAGACTATGTCTCCCAGCTGGTCTGGGAATGCCTTGGTATCCTCTCTGAAGAGCTGGAGCAGGTGGCTGTGGAGAGGGAAGTCTGGGCTTCTCTGCTTGAACTGCTGCCTCCGCGACCTGGACCTCCGGAAAAGCGGTAGAAGATGGATGGATGGATGGATGGATGGATGGATGACTCAAGAGGGTAGTAAATTTTAAATCTGATGTTACACAAAAACTAACAATCCATCAAAGTCAGTGTTTTGCATAATTGTTGATATATCTAAGACTGATTTAAAAAAAAAAATAAATAAATAAAAAAATTCCACAGCCACCTAAAATTAGTTGTATGGAAAATAACTCATTTTTGGTGTTTTTTTTCCATAAATAATAGTGACATGAAGTAATGAAACTGGCATTTAAAGGGTTAAATTTTTCAAAATGATTGAATGTTTGGTAGTTTTGAGCAGAGCTGAAGTTAAGAGATTTGTGCAGAAAAAAAATCTTAATTTGTAAAATTTTTATAGCAGTATTTTGGAAGTGGACATTTTTGTCCTTAATGACTCTAAAGGGTAGTAAATTAAAGTGGTGCCAGAGGGTTAAAATAAATTTCAGGTGCAACATATTGTTGGAAAGTCAGGATTAAAAGGATTATTAATGATGAACTTTTCACTGGAATTAAAATGCATAGATTGGTGTCATTATGTAGAAACTACAGTAACAGATCTCTGACGTCTGCAAAATGCTTGACTAGTTATTTGAACCTCATCTAGTCTAGGCTAAATGCTTAAGACAAAATAAGGGCAGTATCAATAGTCTTATGTAACTCCCGACAGAAGAGGGTGGATTTATTTTCTTAAGAAAAATTCCTCAAATTACTTTGTTATTCTGTGCATTTCTTCCAACTACATACAAGACCAGTTGATTATTATCACAATCTGTCTGTCCTGTACGCCCCTTTGAATGTCTGGAGTTATTTCAAGCAAAATAATTGTCCCACAAACTCTCTATGTGGTGTCGTAGCCTGCTGTCACACTATATAAATCTGGTTAAACCACTTCTGTTGACAAAAGTATGGACTGAAATGAAGGAATGGTGTATTTCTGTGGAGCCTGCAGTTTTTCCTGTGTTGTTGGGAAGCTGGAAATGAAGTATGAAATGATTGTGCAGGTGTAGCAGCAATATTAGACTCTGACAAGTCAGCAGCATATACTGCACGTACTTGTTTTGCATGCACTTTGACTTATGGAACATGGATAAAGATGTTTATGCATCTATTTGAACTTGTGTGGAAAGAAAGATTAAGCTTGTTATGAAAACAAGAAAATTAAGTTTTTCACCTGCGAGATACTTTTTTTTTTTTTTGTACTTTTAATTAAAAAAAATATCCAGTTGATGAATTACAAGTGTGGTGCTTCAGTTTGCTTTCATCTCTTTGATAAACTTCACTGTTGGCCATATCTCCCAGCTTTTCCCCTACATCCCACATGCAAACGCTCGTTTCTTTTTGCCCTTGCCAGTGAGTGATGCAAATGAGCTACAGAGGAAGGAGTGGGGCAGAGATGGGATATACAAAACATACTCTTATCGCTGAAAGAAGCCTGTTGTTGTTTTGGACAGGCAGAAGTGTCCCCATGCCGGCATGAAAAAAAGACATGATGTCACAGACCCCTGTCTGATGAGGTGATTTAACATGTGATGTAATGATTAAAGCGAGGCAGAAACTTGGGTCATGTTTTCAGTAGCACAAAGTTGTTTCTGGCAGTGAATGACAGGTATAATAGCATGAAGTTTACATGCTTCTTCTTTTAGATTTGACTGGCGGTTGGCAACTAGCTTACAGGTGCATTATCACCACGTACTTCACTCTATATATAATTCAAGAAATCTCTGTGTGTCTGTTTGTCTGTGTGTCACAACCATAGGACTCTCTGAAAGATCATAGGATCACCTATGACATTCCTATGATCTCTACATGATGTATATATAATGCCATATAGACATCATAGTAGAGTGATTCAAGAAAATCTGTGTTTCTGTGTGTGATCAAAAGCAGGCATCACTCACGATCATACAACATCAAAGGCAGGCACTCACGATCATAGGACTCGCTATGACATCATCAAAGATCATAGGACTCGCTATGACATCATCAAACCACATGCAGGCATCATAGGACTCGCTATGCCATCAGCCTATGGTGTCTATATGATGACACTGTGGAGAAAGGAGGCAGGCGAGGCAACGAGCTAGACGACACAGAAACTTTATTCTTCCTTCCAACATAACTTACAGCAAAAGAGAATCCCGGGTCTCTGTGCATTCCTCTTTTATATCTTTATTTCCATGCATCGAGACCGAGAAATTCCGGCCATAATACATTGTTGTTTGAACAAAGGATTGTGTGGCACATTAACATGACATAACGCCGGCGCTGCTCCAACACCCTTCTTCTCTCAGCGGCTCCAGCATCTCCTACTCTCCCCGGGGGGCGCATAGACCCAACAGTCCCATCTGATACCCCCTGGTGACACCTCTTCCTTCGGTCCATTGTTCTCCCCTTCCCCCTGCCTTCTCTGGGTGGAGAAACCCCCCACGCCATGCCCCCCCCCCCCATCCTTTGGGCTTGAGCCGGCGCCCATAGCGGCTGCAGTGGGGGGTTGCCAATCCAGTCGAACCGCCTTGCTGGTGAGGTGTACTGGAGGGCATGTCAGTCTGTGGAGGGAAGGGGTGGGGGACATATTAGCTTCGCGAGCGCAGGTCCCTGCTGAGGGATCACTACTTTGTGGAGCCACTAACGGTGGGCGTCCGCGCCGGGGAGCTTGGGCCAACACCACCTGCTCATCTGCCAACACAAAAGCAGGCTTCAGCCTGTCGATGCAGACGGTCTCCCTATGCCCCCCCAAGTCTAACACAAAATGCTTCTCCCCAGGTTCCAACACCCTGAATGGTCCATCGTATGGTGGGCGCAGCGGGGTCCGGTGCGCATCATGCCTGACAAAAACAAAACTGGCATTCTGCAAGCTTTTTGGGACGACTGTGCGGGGAAAACAATGGTGGGCCGGACCCGGTATGCTCACAGCCTCCGCACTATGTAAAAATTGCACAGGTGGATTAGCCTCGGGCATGGGGTTTTCCGGTAAAAACTCTCTGGGGATCCACAGCAGTGTAGCAATATTTAATTATAATAAGTGTGATAAGGTACAAGGATTATTTATTTTATAATTAGAAGTGTGTGAGTGTGGATGGGGTTTTCCTCTTTCCACACAAACACTCACAAACTAAGAGAGAAAGGTAAACAGGGCACCAGTCCAATTTTGGACGATTTTAGTAATAATTAATCTTTATACCTTCAACCAATCAGTCTCAAAATTTGTTAGTTGTTTTCTGCGTGACCCAGGAAAGCACACACACAACGAAAGAAATCAAGTACAACGTCTCTGTACTGTTTACATGTTTATTAATGAAACCCAGGTTAAATGATTTTACATTCACAGGATTTGTTGATAACGTGAGATAAGCAAGTATTAAAAATCACATTCCCTTATAACTGGTTATTGAGCAACAGGGTGTAAGCACAATTGTGGAACAATGAGAAATCAGATTTTGGATTTTAACTGTAATGCAATGGAAAACTGAACGAACTGTGACAATCTGCATAAAATTGGACGCAGTTTTATGGACAAAATGACATAAGCTGATTAAATGGAGAAAAAGCGATTCTAAGCTTTTCTACCAAAATAACGGAGGTTATTGAAAAAGGAAGATTAATTTTCCTTCAGCTTATAGCTCTCTTGTAGCCTATGGTCAAACTATAACATGAAATATTAGTCATATTTAATTACAGTATAATTAGACTTCACATTTAGCCCAGCAGATAGTGAATGAAAGTCTAGCTTATGAGCAGCTGTGTCCGCAGATTTCCAGCGGTGATCGTGAAATGCCAGCCAGGTGGTAAACAGGGAAAGCATCTCCAGCCATCCTTCCAATTGTTTACAGCTGTGAGGGACTAGACTCGGCTGGGGGCATCCCGGAGTATGCGGGCATGGGGCCGGCAGCAGAATGGCTGGCTCCAGGAGCAGACGTGACGTCTTTGCGACAACGAGTCCAAAAATTTAGGATATCTGCCAGCCAGTAAGAGCCCAAGGCTGAAGGAAAATTGAAGTTAGACCGTTACACCCATGAGATCAGAGTGCTTCTGGCGTTGTGGTCCGTGGGTCAGGCAAGAAACAAAAGTCCAAAAATCTCTTAGTCCACTTTGACGGTGAATCAAGGTAAAATCAATAGGAAAGGTTCAGCAGAATAAACACGGCTTCTGAGGAGGGGAAGAAAAAGGTGTTTGGAGTTTGACTCCAATAATAGGTTGAGCTCAAGAGAAAAGGGTGGTTTCGCTCCTCAGATGCCAGGAAAAAAAAAAACTCAGGAAAAGTCTTACAGAAAAGAATGAACTAAGGCCAATCAAATCTAAAAGAAGAAGAAGAAGAACTGGAGTGTTGGATTGAGACACGAGAGTGATGACCTGAAGAATATAGAGTGGGACCAGATAGTGTTATAGACATCATGTAGACATGGAAATCTCACTGTTTGAAGAAGAAGATTGTTCAGAACTCCTTATAAGAACTCCTTATACAAAGATATAGAGTGAAGAAGACGAAGAAGAGGTTGCCAACCGAGAAGAATTCTGACTTTTGATACATACAGTGATGTTTACTGAGTGAAGTATGGGGTGGTAAGGACTACAGCTCCTGACCAGATGGGGTGATCGTGTAGAGTGAGGTGTGTGGCGGTGATGCACCTGTAAGCTGGTTGCCAACCACCAATCAAATCTAAAAGAAGAAGAAGACTGAACTAAGACAAACTTAACACAGACAGAAACCCAGGCAAAACTGATATATTCTGAACAGTTAGGGTGGATCTGTCTATTTAACTGAGCCACGTTTCTGCAGGGAAACTGGACTGACACAAAAAGAACCAATTGTCTTCTATAGCAAGAGGTTTGAATGCACTCTAGTCCAATAAGGAAACAGTTCTTTGTCTGTAACCGACCAATAGAATGGCAAAGGGGCGTCATCTAACAGGGGCAGCCTGTGATTGGCTGTTACCAGTCAGATGACTGACACAGGTTTCAAAAGACATTCATACATTTTCTATGAAATTCATTTTATATACTTAATATAAAATCTAAGCTGACTTCAGTGAATCACAACTAATATTCAGTGAGCATGCATGGTTATAAACTTCTATAATTAACATAGATTGGGATAAGCTCATGTAAACATTTCTAAGACATGCACACATTTAAAAATCACTGATTAATGAATATTCCAAACCCGTTATTGTCCATCACAAGGCAGTCATCTTCTCTGTGTTCTGAGCAGTGTTACTGGAAAAATAAAGTCTTGAGGAGAAAAAATGATTTCAGTAGAGAAGAACAAAGTAAAGTTCCCAGGTTGAGTAAATCCAACATGTCCCTGAATTAAACTGAAGTAATGCACACATGTTCCAGAGTTGTCCACCAGGGGTTAATGTTGAGCTGTAGATAATCCCTAGAGACTTGTGGAATGTGGTTCTGAGTTTATGGATGTCTGCAATATGTCACAGAGTGATTTAACCATAAAACTGTCTAGTGGGGAGGAAGCTTTAGGGAGTTTTGGGTCATAAAAAAGTCTGTTCCTGGCACGAAGTGGGATCCTTATCGCTATGGAATGTTTTTCCAACCGGTGGTTTCTTAAGATGAAAAAACAAAACAAAAAAACAATCCTTGACCAGACTTATTGTCTTTAAGATGAAGAGTGATTTTTCTGGATTAGCCAAAGGAGAGCTGATGCTACAGTGGCTGAGGAAAAAACAAGTTCTGCCGGGGAGGCTGCCAAATCCTCCTTAGGTGCGGAGCACAACCCTAAAAGAGCCCAGGGCAGGCCCTCGACCCAATTTGCGTCCGTGAGCGAAGCTCTGAGCACTGCTTTAAGCGACCTATGAAAACGCTCGCATAACCCATTAGCCTGGGGGTTGTACGCGGTAGTGCGGTGAATTTTGACCCCCCAGGGTCTGGGCTATTGTGGATCAGAGTTCTGAAACGAATTGTGGACCCCTGTCGGATGTGATGTCTGATGGAGATCCGAAATGTGCAACCCAAGCCAACAAAAAAGCGCAAGCCACTTTTGTGGATGTGGTAGAAGCCAGCGGGACCACTTCAGGCAAGCATGTGGTGCGGTCCACGATTGTTAAGAGGTGCGTAAAACCTTGCGATGGCGAGAGGGGTCCCACTAAATCCACGTGGACGTGGTCGAACCTCCTGGCCAGGATTTGGACGGGCTCGAGGGGGGCTCTGGTGTACTTGTGCACTTTGGCCTGCTGGCACGCGATGCAAGCTGCAGCTTACCCTTCCACATCTTTGTGCAAGCACGGCCAGACAAATTTTGCCCCCACTAGCTTCACCGAAGTGCGCACTCCCGGGTGCGAAAGGGAGTGGACCGACTCAAAAACACGACGGCACCAAGAGTTCGGACCGGTGGAGACGTAGCAGAGTAAGGGAGGGCACCTTTCTTGCACCACCCTGTTCTCCAGCCTTAACCCAGTTGGCGCAGACTGGAGTGTGCAAATGTCCACGTCCCCGGCTTGTTCTGCGGCCATGACAGGGAAATCAATTCCCATATACGTAGACTGGGGTGATTAACGTGCGCGATAGGCATTCGGCCACAACGTTGAGCTTACCGGCAACGTGTTGAATGTCGGTAGTAAACTCTGAAATTGCTGTTGCTGCCAGGCCGACCATGGCTCCGAGACTTTGGCCATCACGTACGTCAGCGCCTTATGGTCCCCGAACACGGTGAACTCGTGCCCCTCTAGCCAAAACTGGAAATGGCGCATCGCCAGGTGGAGAGCCAGCAATTCTCTATCGAACGTGCTGTATTTGCGTTTGTTGTCACGCAAGGTTCCGCTAAAGAATGCTAGCGACTGCCACGAACCTGAGATGCACTGCTCCACCACTGCCCCTAATGGCAACATCAGACTCATCCATAGTGAGCGCTATCCGTGCAGACGGATCTGGGTGGGCTAGCAACGTGGCATCCACCAGCGCTGTTTTGGCGTTTGCAAAAGTCTGGTCTCGCTCTGGGAGTCCAGTTGATGGTTTCCGCAGGCTTCTTTTTTTTAAGTGTGGCATACAATGGCTGCATCAGCTGGGCTGCTCGGGGAAGGAAACGGTTATAAAAATTAACCATTCCCCAAAACTCCTGTAGTGCTCTCACGGTCTGTGGACGCGGAAGATCCAACACCACGCGTACCTTATCTGGTAACGGGATCGCGCCGTCCAGCGAAATGCGGTGGCCCAAAAAAATCAATCACTGGCACACTGAACTGGCACTTCGCCGGGTTAACTATCAGCCCATGCGCTTCAAACCTCTGGAAAACTGTCTTGAGATGGGCGATGTGCTCCTCCTTGGACGCGCTGACTACCAGAATGTCGTCTAAGTAGACGAAAACGAAGGACAAGTCGCAAAGCACTGCATCCATCATCCTCTGGAAAGTCTGTGCCTTGCCTTTTAATCCGAACGGCATGCGTAAAAACTCAAAGGCTGAAAGGAGTTATTGCCACCATTTTTGGAACGTCTTCCGCACGCACCGGGACCTGATGGTATCTACGGACCAGATCCACTTTCGAAAAAACACATCCTGGATATGCGGAATGGGATAACGATCGTGTTCCATGGCGTCGTTCAAGCGCTGGAAATCGCCGCACGGTCGCCACGACCCGTCGGCCTTAGGCACCATGTGTAGTGGGGATGCCCACGGGCTGTTGGAGCACCTTATGATGCCCAACTGCTCTAAGTTGGCAAACTCCTCTCGCGTGCTGGCCAGTTAAGCTACATCCAAATTCTGAGGTCGCATGAACACCGGCGGGCCTTTTGTCATTATAAAGTTCTTGACCCTGTGTTTCGTTACCATAGCCGAAAAAGTCGGGAACCGTGAGTGCTACGAACTGTGCGAGTAACTGTTGGTACTTACCCCCTGGAGCTGTAACGTTAGCCACTGTTGTTGACTCAGCTCCCTGAGCTGTACAGGGCAGTGAGGTGAAAGAGATTGCATCCACTAATCTACTATTAGCAACATCAACTAATGACCCATAAGCACATAAAAAATCTGCACCTAAAATGGGGCCGGAACATGCAGGTATCACAAAGTCCCACTGAAAGTTGCGTCCGCGTAAACATACAGTATCATCAGTGTCCGCTCACCAAATGTCCTTATGGTGGATCCGTTGGCGGCCGTGAGCTCGGCACCGCTGCGTCCCGCCACCCTGTCTGCATTGACTGGCAGGATGAGGCTCTTCTGGGAGCTGGAGTCCACCAAAAACCGCCTCCCTGAACGTCTGTCCGTGACATAAAGCAGTCTGTTCCAGTTGCCATCGGTTGCCGCTGCCACTGAATTCCGATCGTGCCAACTTCCCGGCTTCTTGAATTGGCAAGGCGACAGGCAGTGTTGGGCGTTTGAGCTGAACCGGCAATGATAAAAACGGATCATCTCTGCTACTACGAACAGCTCCTCAACCTCGCTGTAGTCTCTCATGGATGCCGGTGCCACTGTCTGCACGCTGAGAGGTGCCAAAATAATGCGGTCTGCTTCCTGTGCCAGGGTGTGGTAGTCTTTGGTAACCAGCTGCGGCGAGTTGGCCAGGATCGCCCTCGCTGTAGCCGGTAGGTTCCTGAGGAACAAGTGGGTGAACAGGAAGGATTTGTCGTCCTTCCCCCTCAGCGCCAACATGCTCTCCATTAGCTCCATGGCTGATCTGTCCCCTAACTCTGAACGCGTTAGGAGTCTCTCTGCCCTCTCACTGTCAGAAAGGGTATAGCGCTGGCGAAGCATCCTGTTGAGCACTTCATATTTTCCTTGGGCCGGCAGCTCCTGGAGCAGGCTCATCACCAGTTGCGTGGCACGCACATCCAGCGCAGCAACCACGTAGTAATACCTGGTATCGTCCGTTGTTATCCCGTGGAGTGTGAACTGGGCTTCTGTGTGCAAGAACCATGCGGTCAGGTTGTGAAGTCAGAAGTCCGGGAGCTTGACTGAGACCACGCACGCGGCGCTGGTGCTCTCCCTCCAGGAGGTCTCTGGGGCAGTGCTCAGCTCACTTTCCATAGCACGTCTTAGGGTCACCAATGGGGAGGAAGGAGGCAGGCGAGGCAACGAGCTGGACGACACAGAAACTTTATTCTTCCTCCAACATAACTTACAGCAAAAGAGAATCCCAGGTCTTTATGCATTCCTCTTTTATATCTTTATTTCCGTGCATCGAGACCCAGAACTTCCAACCATAATACATTGTTTGAACAAAGGATTGTGTGCCACATTAACATGACATAACACCGGTGCCGCTTCAGCACCCTTCTTCTCTCAGCGGCTCCGGCATCTCTTACTCTCCCCGGGGGGCGTATAGTCCCAACGGTCCCCTCTGATACCCCCCTGTGACACCTCCTCCTTCGGTCTATTGTTCTCCCCTTCCCCCTGCCTTCTCTGGGTGGAGAAACCACCCCCACACCATTCCCCTACAACCCCACATCATCATCAAAGATCATAGGACTCGCTATGATATCTTCAAAGAGCAAAGGCAGGCTCAAAGATCATAGGACTTGCTATGACATCTTCAAACATCAAAGGCAGGCTCAAAGATCATAGGACTCGCTATGAGATCTTCAGAGATCATAGGACTCCCTTATGACACCATCAAAGATCAAAAGCAGCCATTACTGAACGAGGGTCGACGTGCTTGCTTACACCTGCTTTCTACGGGCATGCAGAAATACTTGCTTATACTTGGTTTCTGCGGGCATGCACGGGTATGCGCTAGTACTCTTGATGTAGATTCAGGAAAATGTGCCCAACACTGCATTTGCTACTATTTAGCACTGTGTTACAGGTTGTTGCATGAGCAGTGGGTGTTTTCCAGTGTGAACTGTTTAGTCATCAACCCACAATGATCAACTGCTTTTTTTTTTTTTTCTCAAATTAAAAGACAGAGGTATATGTTGGAATGGCTCTACATTAGAGCTTTAACCAGAAGGTTAGAGAATCAGAAGTTTTTTGTCATAAATACGAGAGGTATATGTTGGAATGGCTCTACATTAGAGCTTTAACCAGAAGGTTGGAGAATCAGAAGTTTTTTGTCATAAATACGAGGGGTGGCTGAAAAGTTCATAGTGGTCAAATTTGATCAAATATGGTTTATTTTTCATCATAGTCTCCCCTTCGGTCCATACACTTCTTCCATTGATGTTGCAGTGCTTGGATCCCTGCGGTTGAAAAATAAACCATATTTGATCAAATTTGACCACTATGAACTTTTCACCCTCCCCTCGTACAGCAAAACAGCCGTTAAACCATGCCATGAAATCGTCATTGCTGCATAACTCCCTTCACACAACAGTAAAAAAGTAAAATAAGCAAAAACAGATATAAGAATAAATGACGTACTGTGCCTCGTGCAAATGCACAGTGGGTGTGCTGAATTTTTGTGTGTGTGTGGGGGGGGTATCGCTGACTAGCACAAACAGAAGTCAGAATCTACAAGACTAGACACAGACACACAGACACGCAGAAGTTTCTTGAATTGTATATAGAGTGATTCTTTTACCCTTTCGTATCAAAAATTCTGTAAAAGGTAGTGGCTGAGCAGCTTATGTCATTTTTGGCAGATTGTAATATCATGGATAAATTTCAGTCGGGCTTTCGGAAAAATCATTCTACCGAAACAGCTTTAGTCAGAGTCTCCAGTGACCTTATGATGGCGGCTGACACTGGTAAATAAACAGTTCTGGTTTTATTGGATCTTTCTTCTGCCTTTGATGCTGTTGAGCACTGTATAATGATCAACAGACTCAAAGAGCTAGGGCTCTCTGGTTCTGTTTTAAAATGGTTTTCATCATACCTCACCGGAAGAACCTTTAATGTGTCCGTGAATCAGATCTTTTCTGATATAGCATAATATTTATGTGGGGTACCACAAGGCTCAGTTTTAGGACCCATTTTATTTCTAATATACATTTTGCCACTGGGACGGATAATTAACCAGTTCAAAGATATTTCCTATCAGCTTTACGCTGATTATATTCAGTTGTATTGCTCTTTTAAAGAGTCTGAGTTTCACATGCTGTCATCTTTAACTAACTGCTTGTCTAATATCAGACAGTGGTTAAGTGCAAACTTTTTACAGCTTAACTCAGACAAGACAGAGATATTAATTACACAGGGTTACAAATATAATTTTTTCGTAAATTGTCTGTTTTTTTCAACTGATTTGACAAATTTTGGACCACTGAATCCGAAAATGACATCCGTTTCTCTCGATCAGGTGCTAAGTAAAAACCTGTACTTACTTAGTATTACCTTTTATATAAAGGTAAGTACATGTAAATTGTAACCCAGCAGAGAAAATGACCCTTTTTCTCAGATTTCATTTGTATTAATGAAAGTGTGTGATTTTATTTTGAAAACCGACTATCTTGGGGAAGAGGAAGTGCGATCCTCGTCATCCAACTTTTGAATTTCCGGTTCATGGTCACGTTGGGTGATCTGGGTCTTTCTATTCGTTAAGAGCAATATTAGCCCCACCTTCCGAGCAAAGTGCTGAGGCGCTATGCTGGAAATCGGTCTTTTAACGATACGAGCGCGGACGAGGGAGGTTGTGAAGCGATTCACACAGATACCTTTTCTCATTGACGGGAGCACGAGCGTGAGGGGCATTGTGGCTGTGTCCTTTGCTGTATTCACACTGAAATCTCATCTTGGCTAGGTTTTTTTGGTTGCCAACCAAAAACCTTTTGGATCCTGGATTTTCTCCGACTGGAGATGGCGAGCCTGACCCGAGATTGAACCGAGGTCTGACCAAGGTCTCAATTGAAGAGCATCCTTCCTCTCTCCAGTGCCCAACGTTGAAGTGGTAACAACCCAAGGAGCCGCTTTAAAAGAGGAAAGGAAACCTGAGTCTGTAGATACAAGATATCTTGACTGGTCAAACGACTAACCCGAAAGGACAAACAAACACTGAGCTCAGTAGGACACTTTTGGGGTTTTATTTCATGCCGGCCGTTGTTATATTTGTACATTGTTTGTATATTTTGCTCCTTCTATATTTATTAATAACAGACATGAATCGCTCATTTCTTGCCTCCAGCTATTTCATTCCACACTCACTCTAATTCCCTATTGTAACCCTTACGAACCTAGCAACTGGTCTACACTTAATTATGTCCCTTACCTAATTAACATAAGGCAAGGGTTACAATAAGAAGTGGCGAGCCAGCCAGAACCTTTTTTTTTTCTCTCCCTTACGTTATTTCAAGCCTATAACGTACCCAAAATGGATATTGTTGAGCGTGAATCTGTGAAAATTCCAAATGCAGTGATAGTGAGTGAAATCGCTGGAGATGAGCAACATGATGAGATGGTCAAGTTACATATCACTGACATTAAAAACCTAGCGAAGATGAGTGGCAGAGATTTTGCAGATGTCTTGAAAGACAGGATGTCACAGATTTCTGAGTCAAATCACACTGTGAGCACCCCAGCTCGAAGTATGCCCACCACTCCTGCACATGATTCAAATCCCCCAGAAGTGCAACGTGTGGTAGTCGAGCACATTGTAAAAAGGGAGGATTTTTCCGTGCAGCCATTTTCACAAAAGCTCTGAGCTTTTTCTGGCAAAGACCTCCGACCAACTTATGAGCTAGATTATGATACTTGGCGCTCCAGTGTAGAATTAATCGTGACTGATCCTGCTCTGTCCAAATTGCAACAATCCCGAAAGATCATTGAGTCTCTTTTACCCCCAGCAGCTGATGTAGTCAAGTACTTGAACCCCAACAGCTCACCATCAGAATATCTTCAGCTGTTAGATTCTGTGTATGGTACGGTTCAAGATGGCGGAGAGCTTTATGCCAAGACACCTTCCAAAACACAGGTGAGAAACCCTCATCATATCTACAACGTCTTCAAGTAGCTTTGACTCACACTGTGAAGCGTGGTGGTGCTTCAAGCCAGGATTTTGACAGGCTGCTTGTCACACAGTTTTGTCGAGGTTGTTGGGATGATTCCCTTTTAACTGCACTCCAGTTAAAACAAAAACGAACAAATACCCCAACTTTTCCTGATTTGTTCTGCTTGCTACGTACTGAAGAAGACCAAAATGTTGCCAAAGCCTTGCGAATGAGACAACATTTAAGCAGTTCAAAACAAAAAGTGACATCCCACGTGCAAACTGTGCAATGTAGTTCAGATGAAAATGAGGACAGAATCATGGTAAACTCAGTTCAAGAACTCTCAAAACAAGTTGCAGAAATTCAAAATCAACTAGCAAAACTAACTGCAAAACCAAAAGCCCAAAATTCAAAAAGTACACCCAGCACAAAGCCAAAAGAGAAACGAAAGCCGAATAAAGTGACAGAGGAACCCACAGAAAAAACAGTCAGAACTCGAAGTACCCCACCCAAACCGTGGTACTGTTTCCAATGTGGAGAGGATGGCCACATCAAGCCGAACTGCGAAAACGAACCCAACCCAGCTCTAGTTACTGAAAAGCGTAAGCTGTTTAAAGAGAAACAAAAGAGATGGGGGTCTAGAAAGCCCACAGCTAATAAAGACCAGGTTAAACTAAGAACAGTCTCTATTACGAGGCAAATGGAGACTGTAGCCAGACAGTCACGTCCCACTAAGTACAAGCAACGCGCTAGCCTTAAGCAATCTGTTACTAACCCACCTAAGTATAGCCTACCAAAAGGGTTAGTTGGCTCCAAATGCACAGCTGTAGTTAGCATTTCTGATGTTAATGTGCATTGTCTTCTTGACTCAGGGTCACAATTGACTACAGTCACCGAGTCGTTTTACAAACAGAACTTTCCCGATCAAAACCTTAAACCACTCTGACCTTTTAGAAGTAGAGGGCGCTGCAGGTCAGCCCGTTCCCTATTTAGGTTATATAGAGATGTGTATTACCTTTCCAAAAGACTTCTTATGCACAGAGATTGACATACTGACCTTAGCTCTCGTCGTTCCAGATGCCAATCCTAATAGTCAGACACCAGTGTTAGTGGGAACAAACACACTTGATGTTCTTTATGGAAAGTATTTAGACATGAAGACTCCTGATTACTTACCTAGCTCTTACGGTTTTAGGACACTGTTGAAAACCCTCGAACTAAGACATACAAAGAACAAAGATGGGAACATTGGATTAGTTACCTTGTCAAGCAAAGCCCCAGCTGTAGTCCCAGCAGGTAAAGCTGTAGTTTTAGAGGGGTCTGCCAACGTTCACTGTACCTCAGACACTTGTGCTATAGTGGAACACCCCTCTCAGCCTTCCTTGCCGGGTGGCCTTTGTGTTAAAACTTGCCTGATAACACTTCCTTCCCGAGCTCCACACAAAGTGCCTGTAATGATTACAAACGAAACAGAGCAAGATGTCACAGTGCCGTCCACGTGTGTCATCGCAGAACTTGGAGCTTTCCATTGTATCCTGTCCCAGCACAATGTTGTCAGTGCAAATGAGTCGGCCACAAACAAGCCACAACTGAGTTTCAACTTTGGTGATTCACAGATTCCACAGGAGTGGAAAGAGCGAATAACCAAATAACTAAATGACATCCCGGAAGTATTTGCTTTCCATGATTTGGATTTTGGGTGTACGAGCAAAGTGAAGCACTCCATCAGTCTTCATGATCCGACTCCCTTTAAGCACCGTGCATGCCCTATACACCCCCAAGACCTTGAGGCAGTGCGTAAACACCTTCAAGAGCTGCTCGCTGCAGGTGTGATAAGAGAGTCCCAGTCTCCCTACTCGTCCCCCATTGTTGTAGTGAGGAAGCGAAACAATGATGTGCATCTATGTATAGACTTTCGCAAACTCAATTTACAAACAAGAAAGGACTCTTACACCCTCCCAAATCTGGAGGAGACGTTCTTGGCGCTCACAGGCTCCAAGTGGTTTACAGTCCTCGATCTTAAGTCTGGATATTACCAGATTGAGGTAGAAGAAGCAGACAAAGAAAAGACTGCTTTTGTAACACCCCTTGGATTCTGGGAGTTCAACCGCATGCCGCAGGGCATAACCAACGCCTCAAGCACCTTTCAGCAGCTCATGGAGCGCTGCGTCGGTGACATGAACTTAAATGAGGTGCTAGTTTTTCTAGATGATCTCATCATCTTTTCAAATAGTTTGGAAGAACATGAACGGCGACTCATGCGGGTACTCCATCGTCTTTAAGAGTACGGGCTAAAGTTATCGCCAGAAAAATGTAAATTTTTTCAAACAACAGTCCGGTACCTAGGTCATGTAGTCTCCGAAAGCGGTGTCAAGACAGATCCCGAAAAGATTCAGGCCCTTAAGACTTGGCCACGGCCTAAGAATCTCACGGAACTGAGATCTTTTTTAGGGTTCTCAGGGTACTACAGACGCTTCATTGAAGGGTACTCGTCTATAGTACGCCCTCTTAAAGACCTCACACGCGGTTACCCGCCACTCAACAAAAAGTCAAAATCCACAGTCACTGACCAAACCTACTTTGACCCCAAACTGCCATTTGAGAGTCGATGGACCACAGACTGTCAGGAAGCTTTCGACTCCATCATCGAAAAGTTAGCATCAGCTCCTATCTTAGGCTTTGCAGACCCGAAGCTACCTTACGTACTCCATACCGATGCTAGTACCACTAGCTTAGGAGCAGCACTCTATCAGGAGCAGGACGGTCAGCTTAGGGCCATAGCTTTTGCCAGTCGCGGGTTATCAAGGAGCAAAGCACGTTATCCAGCTCACAAGCTAGAGTTCTTAGCTCTAAAATGGTCAGTAACTGAAAAGTTTCACGACTATTTGTATGGTGGTCAGTTCACGGTAGTTACAGATAGTAACCCACTCACCTACATATTGACCTCTGCTAAATTAGACGCCACAAGCTACAGGTGGCTTGCAGCTTTGTCTAACTACAACTTTAAGTTACAGTATAGAGCAGGCAAGCAAAACCTAGATGCAGATGGGTTGTCTAGACGTCCTCATGGTGAACTCGTTGACGATGTCCAGTCCAGGAAAGAGCAGGAGCGTGTAAGCTGCTTTGTAGAGCACCACCTAACTGACAGTGACACCACAGAGATTGT
Source organism: Pholidichthys leucotaenia (assembly GCA_020510985.1). Classification (NCBI taxonomy): domain Eukaryota; kingdom Metazoa; phylum Chordata; class Actinopteri; order Cichliformes; family Pholidichthyidae; genus Pholidichthys; species Pholidichthys leucotaenia. The sequence continues at coordinate 215,268,564 of CM035848.1, forward strand.
AAATGATGAAGCTGTTCAAGCCATTTGTCAAAACCACCTTGTTAAAATTCATGATGACAATCAGGACAGTGGTGTTACATTTGTGGAGTTACTTACCATCTCAGCTGACGCAATCCCAGACTTGTATGTCTTGGAGCAAGACAATGGCTTACCCACTATCCCTGTCTTGTCTCAAACAGAAATCAAAGACAGACAAAGAGCGGACTCGACACTCAGACAAGTTATTGAACAAATCGAACGTGGCCAAACACCCCCACCGACTGCTAGAGAAGAACTCCTAGATCTCCCTCTTTTACTCAGAGAACTCCATAGGTTGGAGATGTACAATGAAGTGTTGTACAGAAAAAGACAAATTGGAGATCAAGTGACCCACCAGCTCGTTCTTCCCGAGGAACTCAGAGCTCCCGTACTCCAAAGTCTGCACAATGACATGGGCTACTTAGGTATTGACAGAACCCTTGATCTGGTCCGAACACGATTTTATTGGCCACGTATGGCAACAGATGTCGAGCAAAAGGTAAAAACATGTGATCGGTGCATACGAAGGAAGAGTCCTCCTGAAAAAGCGGCTAGCCTGGTCAGCATAACCACCACACGACCTTTAGAGCTAGTCTGCATGGACTTCCTCAGTCTGGAACCAGACAGTAGCAATACCAGCAATATTCTCGTAATAACTGATCATTTTACTAAATTTGCCCTTGCGTTGCCTACCTCAAATCAAAGGTCCAAAACTGTTGCCAGGTGCTTGTGGGATCAATTCATCGTTCACTACGGTATACCTGAGCGCCTGCACAGCAATCAGGGTCCTGATTTTGAGGCAAAACTAATAAAAGACCTTTGTGAGATCTCAGGCATAAAGAAAATAAGAACAACCCCATACCACCCCAGGGGTAACCCTACTGAAAGGTTCAACCGGACGCTACTGAGTACGTTAGGAACGCTTGAGTCCAAACAAAAGTCCCACTGGAAAGACTATGTTATGCCGTTAGTACATGCATACAACTGCACACGCAGTGATGTAACCGGGTTTACTCCCTACGAATTAATGTTTGGTAGAAAACCCAGATTGGCAGTTGATCTAGCGTTCGGACTTCCTCTCAACAAAGATCAGAAAGTTACTCACTTGCAATACGTTGAAAATCTCAAGAAAAGGCTCGAAGAAAGCTACAAGTTAGCTTCACAAAATGCACAAAAGATTGCAGACAAGAACAAGGCCAGATTTGACCGCAAAATCACTGTTTCTGAACTTGAACCTGGGGATAGGGTTTTAGTTAGAAATGTGAGACTGCGTGGAAAAAATAAGCTTGCTGATAAATGGGAGGCCGATATTCATGTGGTAGTCAAACATGCAGGTAATTTACCCGTTTACATGGTTAAGCCCGAGTCAAAGCAAGGTCCCTCAAGAACTTTACACAGAGACCTTTTGCTTCCCTGCAGTTTCCTCCCTGTTGCCACAGCAGAAACACCTGAACCAGAGCCTATTCACCACCCTAAGACACGCCAAACAACTGTTGCAGAGAACAGTGATCACGAAGAGTTAACCGGAATTGAAAATGAATTTTTGATTCCGTGGGTTGAGGATTCCCCATGTGGAGAGATAACCAGATTTAATACTGTACATGATTATCCAAAACCTTTGCAAACACCGGAAATGACAAACCCACCTGGTTGTGATTTACCTGAGACGACTGCCAATGCAGAACCGGATAGGGAGCATAATGCAATTGAGATTGAACCTTCCTATAATTCGCCTGTGGAAAATGGAACAGCAACAATACTAGAGGAACCTTCTGACAATTCAGTCGAGGGGCAAGAACACCAATCGAATGATTTGCCTGATGAAATGGACAAAAATGATCACATTGCAGTTCAACCAATACGACGATCTGAAAGAATCAGACAACTCCCAAAAAGACTACAGTATCCTGAATTAGGAAATCCTCTAGTGACTGTTGTTAAGTCCCTTTTCCAAGGATTGAATACAGCTTTCTCAGAGTTCCTAAATACTGACGATGGACAGTCTTGGTTACACATGCAACGGGACGTGCATGATATTTAGCGGGGGAGTGTGTAACCCAGCTGAGAAAATGACCCTTTTTCTCAGATTTCATTTGTATTAATGAAAGTGTGTGATGTTATTTTGAAAACCGACTATCTTGGGGAAGAGGAAGTGCGATCCTCGTCATCCAACTTTTGAATTTCCGGTTCATGGTCACGTTGGGTGATCTGGGTCTTTCTATTCGTTAAGAGCAATATTAGCCCCGCCTTCCGAGCAAAGTGCTGAGGCGCTATGCTGGAAATCGGTCTTTTAACGATACGAGCGTGGACGAGGGAGGTTGTGAAGCGATTCACACAGATACCTTTTCTTGTTGACGGGAGCACGAGCGTGAGGGGCATTGTGGCTGTGTCCTTTGCTGTATTCACACGGAAATCTCATCTTGGCTAGGTTTTTTTGGTTGCCGACCAAAAACCTTCTGGATCCTGGATTTTCTTCGACTGGAGATGGCGAGCCTGACCCGAGATTGAACCGAAATTGAACAGAGGTCTGACCAAGGTCTCAATTGAAGAGCATCCTTCCTATCTCCAGTGCCCAACGTTGAAGTGGTAACAACCCAAGGAGCCGCTTTAAAAGAGGAAAGGAATCCTGAGTCTGTAGATACAAGATATCTTGACTGGTCAAACGACTAACCCGAAAGGACAAACAAACACTGAGCTCAGTAAGACACTTTTGGGGTTTTATTTCATGCCGGCCGTTGTTATATTTGTATATTTGTACATTGTTTGTATATTTTGCTCCTTCTATATTTATTAATAACAGACATGAATTGCTCATTTCTTGCCTCCAGCTATTTCATTCCACACTCACTCTAATTCCCTATTGTAACCCTTACGAACCTAGCAACTGGTCTACACTTAATTATGTCCCTTACCTAATTAACATAAGGCAAGGGTTACAAAATTGAATGTTATGTCATCATTGTTCAAAATTCAGAGAATTTCAAGACATAAAAAAGAATTTTGCATCATATAAAGCGAATACCCGTACATGTAAACAAAAACGTATAAAACAACATGTGGCCATAATTCAAAAAGGTGACCTGATTGAGCAAAGCCAATGTGATTTTTGGATTCAGCACATCAAAATAGTCCTAAATCAGCTAAAAAAAAACTTAGACAATAAATTTGGTGTTGACCAGTGTTGGCACTCCTGAAAACAAGATTCCACTTATTAAGCACCACATGGGTACCCTAGGTTCCTCTGTCAAGGCGAGTCTTCGGAATCTTGGTGTTAGTTTTGACTCAGCTATGTCTCTTGAGCACCACATTAATCAATTAATTAGAAATTGTTTCTTCCATCTGAAGAATATTTCAAAGTTGAGAACCCTGGTGTCAAAGGCGGAACTTGAGATGATTATACATGCTTTTATCTCTTCTCGCTTAGATTGTTGTAATAGTCTTTTTACCTGTCTGAACCAAAAGCATCTTTAACGCCTCCAGGTTGTTCAAAATTTGGCTGCTAGACTTTTAACTCACACTCAGAAAAGGGCTCACATTACACCGGTTTTAGCAGCACTTCACTGGCTCCCAGGATTTTAGGATTCAGTTTAAAATTTTAGTTCTTGTTTTTAGAGCTATTCATGACCAGGTCCCTAAATACATCACTGAGCTGTTTAAAGTGTACAACCCCTCACGGTCTCTGAGATCCTCGGATCAACTTTTACTGGCTGTCCCTTGAACTCATTTTAAAACTCGAGGTGATAGAGCCTTTCAGGCAGTGGCACCAAAATTGTGGAATGCTCTACCACTGTCTTTGCGCTCAGTAGACTCTGTTGACGTTTTTAGAAAGCAGCTGAGGACACTTGTGTTTAAACAGGTTTTTTAGTTTGATCATGGATTATGGTTTTTATGTTTTTAATGTCTTTATACTTGTTTTTAATACTTTTATTATTGTATTTGTGATTGTGTATTTTATTTTATTGTGAAGCACTTTGTGATTCTTTCTGTGAGAAGTGCTATATAAATAAATTTTACTTACTTTTACGTCTGTGAACGTCGAGATGTGTCCAGATAGTGATGATATAGAGTGAAGTACATGGCGGTAATGCACCTGTAAGCTGGTTGCCAACCGCCAATCAAATCTAAAAGAAGAAGAAGAAGAACTAGAGGTGGGTTGGACAATTAAGTGGGTGGCTTAGTGTTCAGAGGGGTATTGCATAAAAGTAGAATTAAGAAAGCCAGGATAAGTGGAAAAATTGTGGCTTGACATACAGTGGGGCAAAAAAGTATTTAGTCAGCCACCAATTGTGCAAGTTCTCCCACTTAAAAGATGAGAGAGATCTCCAATTTTCATCATAGGTATACCTCAACTATGAGAGATAAAATGAGAAAAAAAAATCCAGAAAATCACATTGAAGGATTTTTAATGAATTAATTGGTAAATTCCTCAGTAAAATAAGTATTTGGTCACCTACAAACAAGCAAGATTTCTGGCTCTCACAGACCTGTAACTTCTTCTTTAAGAGGCTCCTCTGTCCTCCACTCGTTACCTGTATTAATGGCACCTGTTTGAACTCGTTATCAGTATAAAAGACACCTGTCCACAACCTCAAACAGTCAGACTCCAAACTCCACTATGGCCAAGACCAAAGAGCTGTCAAAGGACACCAGAAACAAAATTGTGGAAGCAATTATTAGAAAGTGGAAGACATACAAGACCACTGATAATCTCCCTCGATCTGGGGCTCCACGCAAGATCTCACCCCGTGTGGTCAAACTTATCACTAGAACGGTGAGCAAAAATCCCAGAACCACATGGGGGGACATAGTGAATGACCTGCAGAGAGCTGGGATCAAAGTAACAAAGGCTACATTAGAAACACACTACGCCGCCATGGACTCAAATCCTGCAGTGCCAGACGTGTCCCCCTGCTTAAGCCAGTACATGTCCAGGCCCGTCTGAAGTTTGCTAGAGAGCATTTGGATGATCCAGAAGAGGATTGGGAGAATGTCATATGGTCAGATGAAACCCAAATAGAACTTCTTGGTAAAAACTCAACTTGTCGTGTTTGGAGGAGAAAGAACACCATACCTACTGTGAAGCATGGGTGTGGAAACCTCATACTTTGGGGCTGTTTTTCTACAAAGGGACCAGGACGACTGATCCGTGTAAAGGAAAGGATGAATGGGGCCATGTATTGTGAGATTTTGAGTGAAAACCTCCTTCCACCAGCAAGGGCATTGAAGATGAAACGTGGCTGGGTCTTTCAGCATGACAATGATCCCAAACACACCGCCCAGGCAACGAAGGAGTGGCTTCATAAGAAGCATTTCAAGGTCCTGGAGTGGCCTAGCCAGTCTCCAGATCTCAACCCCATAGAAAATCTTTGGAGGGAGTTGAAAGTCTGTGTTGCCCAGCGACAGCCCCAAAACATCACTGCTCTAGAGGAGATCTGCATGGAGGAATGGGCCAAAATACCAGGAACAGTGTGTGAAAACCTTGTGAAAACTTACAGAAAACGTTTGACCTGTGTCATTGCCAACAAAGGGTATATAACAAAGTACTGAGATGAACTTTTGTTATTGACCAAATACTTATTTTACCGAGGAATTTACCAATTAATTCATTAAAAATCCTTCAGTGTGATTTTCTGGATTTTTTTTTATTTTGTCTCTCATAGTTGAGGTATACCTATGATGAAAATTGGAGACCTCTCTCATCTTTTAAGTGGGAGAACTTGCACAATTGGTGGCTTACTAAATACTTTTTTACTCCACTGTAGTTGGACCTGCTTATCCTGGCTTATTTAGTTGCACCATTGTCAAGCCAGGATGAGAAGAGGAAGCTATGTCAAGCCAGGTGTAGGTAGTTGGGATAAGTGCACGTTCACGGCAAACTTAAATAGACCACAGGATTGATCATAGAATCACTGATCCTACTGCAGATAAGACAGTAGGCAAACACGAGCAGCATGCTTCTCACCAGCAGAACAACTTCTCATGGCAACCTATGAGGAGGTGAAGCATATAATATCTAAAAAAAGGAAAAATGGCTGCTGTAAAGAAAGGAAAAAGAAGTATTGTAGCATTCTGGGGGAATGCAACTGCAAAGGCTTATGGGAAATGTTTAATGTCTTAAAATGAGCATGTTCGGAATGTCAAGATGTGTCCAGATAGAGTGATGATATAGCGTGAAGTACGTGGCGGTAATGCACCTGTAAGCTGGTTGGCAATCGCCAGTCAAATCTTAAAGAAGAAGAAGAAATTTTCTATAAGCAAATTAAACAAGTTACATGGTCACTTACTGTGCTAAAGTTTCTTGGTTGAGATATACTTACCACTTAGCTATATACAATCGAAACCCAATTCATTTGAAATTATTATTGTGCAATGTTATGCTTCTTCTTCTTCTTCTTCTCTTAGATTTGATTGGTGGTCGGCAACCAGCTTACAGGTGCACTACCACCACGTACTTCACTCTATATCATCACTCTATCTGGCCAGACCACTCTTCTTCTTCTCCTCGTACTTCACTTATATCATCACTCTATCTGGTCAGGAGCTGTAGTCCTTCTATCATCATTGCTGTGTCCAGTCGAACTTCAACTCTATCTTCAGACATCACTCTTCTTCGTCTCCTCCAATCTAATCTAATCTAATCACCCTTTATTGTCATTCAACTGTACAACCAATCATGTACAGTAGAACGAGATTGTGTTTTACCTATCTACTGTGTTAATCACACACACCCGAAGTGTAGAATCAGAGGGCCGCTGCCATGCAAGGCGCCACCACAAATTTCCCTCCTCCATTCCATTATTGCTGAGCACCAAGCTGGACGGCAGGAAGTGCCACTTTTATATGGTCTTCGGCATGACCTGGCCAGGATTTGAACCCCCTGCCTCCCGGGTGTGGGGCGGATGCTCTGCCAACTGAGCCACCACTCCAGTAACACGAGCAGCATGTTCCTCGTACTTTATTCTATATCATCACTTCACTCTATATCAACACTCTACACATCTTGGCGGTGACGACGGTAGACATGACAAGGCAAGCTTATAGGTTAATCATATTAGTTGGGTTTATGACGGGATGGATTAAAGATGGCAGATTAAGCTCAGGATTTCAGTCAGTGTTCATGGAACCAGTAAGAGCTTACCTCAAAGAAAAATAATTATCTGCTTGATGGTCCCCTGGTCTGCATTTCCTCAGACATCAGTCTATAAATTCAAGAAATCTCTGTCTGTGTGTCTGTCTGTCTGTCTGTGTGTCTGTCACAACCAAAGATCATAGGACCACCTATGATGTTCCTATGATGTTCCTATGTATAAACTCGTGTGAAATGTCCTATGATGTTCCTATGTATAACGACTCCTTGTGTGGAAAAAATTATTCGTCCTTGAACTGCATCACTCATGCTCAGGACTCGCTATGACATCAAAGATCAAATGCAGGCATCATAGGAGTTGCTATGACATCATCAAAGATCATAAGACTCACTGTGGATGTTCCTATGTGTAACGACTCCTTATGTATGAAAAAATTATCTGTCCGTGAACTACATCACTCATGATCATAGGACTCACTATGACATCATCAAAGATCAAAGGCAGGCATCACTCACGCTCACTCACGATCATAGGACATCAAAGCTCAAAGGCAGGCATCACTCACAATCATAGGACTCACTATGACATCATTTTATGTCCGTATTTAACTTTCTTCAGCTTTGTTTTTTCCTGTTTACCAATCTGTTAAAAGGTCATTGAATTCATCAACTTTACGCTGCCTCTCGCCCAAAGATGCTGGGATAGGCTCCAGCCCTCCCGCGACCCGAAAAGGATTAAGCGGAAGAAGATGGATGGATGGATGGATGGTTTAATTTCAACAAAGTACCTCATTCATCCTACGAAGTTATCAGTGGATTCAGTGAAATACCCTTTTAACTTACTAATTTATTAATTTAGAAATTCCCAGTCTTATCAGGCATACAAAAATTAATATATACTAGTGCATAACTGTGCATGCCCGTAGAAACCAAGTATAGGCAAGTATTTCTGCATGCCCGTAGAAAGCAGGTGTAAGCAAGCGCGTCACAACTTGTTCAGTGATGCCTGCCTTTGATCTTTAATGATGATATAGGGAGTCCTATGATCTTTGATGATGTCATAGTGAGTCCTTTGAGCTTTGATGTCATAGCAAGCCCTATGATCTTTGATGTCATACCACTTATTCAGCGATGCCTGCCTTTGATCTGTGAGACCTGCCTTTGATCTTTGATGTCATAACAAGTTCATATGATCTTTGATGATGTCATAGCGAGTCCTATGATTGTGACGTGAGTGTGTCTATGACTATGGTGTCTATATGATGTCATATAGACATCATAGGCACATCATAGGCAATCCTGTGGTCTTTTAGCGAGTCCTATGGTTGTGACAGACATACAGAGATTTCTTGAATTATGTATAGTGATATATTAGCTATAATTTTGTTTGCTTGCCAAATAATTTAACCCATCACTCTATATATAATTCAAAAAATCTCTGTACGTGTCTGTCACGACCATAGGTCTTGCTAAAAGATCATAGGCTCGCCTATGATGTGCCTATGATTTCTACATGATGTCTACATGATATCATATTGACACCGTAGTATAGAGTGATTCAAGAAAATCTGTGTGTCTGTGTGTGATCAAAGGCAGGCATCACTCACGATGATAGGACATCAAAGACCAAAGGCAGGCATCACTCACGATCATAGGGCTCGCTATGACATCATCAAAGATCAAAGGCAGGCATCACTCACGATCATAGACTTGCTATGACATCATCAAAGATCATAGGACTTGCTATGACATCAAAGATCAAAGGCAGGCATCACTGAACGAGTGGTGACGTACTTGCTGACACCTGCTTTCTACGGGCATGCAGAAATACTTGCTTATGCTTGGTTTCTACGGGCATGCACAGGTATGTACTAGTATCAATAGTTAATCCCCAATAACTTTTATTCTTCAAACATTAACTGTCTTCTTTTATAACAATGCATCTCTAAATTAATAATTAAGACATATAATATTGTCTCAAAGTGAATATATAGGGGAAAAAAATTGTCAACAAATAAGGAAACTGTTCATAAAGTATATTCTAGATATTGTCCCCCCCCTTTTTTTTCTTTTTACATCACCCCAAGGGGAGGTAGACAAACAGACCAAATAAATAATGCAGACAAACAGACATCAAACAAAAGAAGAAAGAACAGAAAGGTAGAAGAAGGTAGATTATCAGTGTCATCTGAAGTCATTCTAAACATAATAATCAGGTCATCCAAGTCCAGTCTCTAAATGTCAAGCTTCAAAACGTCAATAGTCAGTTTACTTTAGAATCAAACTATGTTTCAGTCAGGTCTTCAGACCTTCTGTCACTGACAGTGTGTCATCAGGGGTGCTTGCATTTTGATTAAGCGTGCTGATAGAAAGGGTCCTTCATTAATATTATCTTTACTTAACCATGGTGTCAAAAACATTTTGTGAAACAGTGAATATCACTGTCACTTAGGACGTGAATTCTAATAAAGCTAAGGTCTCAGTGTCTCAAAAAGAAAAAAGGAGAAAAAAAAATTTATTGTATCCAAGTGTCATACTTGTTGTCGTTATTGTGATGTAATTTTATCTGTCTTAAAGATTTGCAATACAGTCATTTAATAATCATCTTAAATTTTGTATGTGATCACATAGTTCAGATTAATCTTTGCTTTACAAACCAAATTATAATTTACTTATTTCAATTTATGGCCATGTAGTCAAAATGCTCTAATTACTTGTTAGACTTTATAGTTTCTGTTTTGTTGAACAACATTTTATGAAATTAATTAATCATACAGTTCACAGGACTGCCTCCTCTGGATGCCAATTTTCAAGACTTTCTTCATAATCGATGCTTAAGTTTGTCCTGTAATGAGAAAAAAGTCATTTTTCTAAATTTTTTTATAGTCACCCTTGAAGGCAGAAATCTGAGAAGGGTATGAGTAAGATTCTTTATTTTCAGGCAATGGAAGAGCTCTTCAGTTTCTATTTTTGTCATTTTGATCTCCATCCATCCATCTATCTTCTACCGCTTTTCCGGAGGTCTGGGTCGCGGAGGCAGCAGTTCAAGCAGAGAAGCCCAGACTTCCCTCTCCCCAGCCACCTGCTCCAGCTCTTGAGAGAGGATACCAAGTCATTCCCAGACCAGCTGGGAGACATAGTCTCTCCACCGAGTCCTGGGTCTGCCCCAGGATCTCCTCCCAGTGGGACATGCTCGAAACACCTCAAGTGGGAGGTGTCCAGGAGGCATCCTAATCAAATGCCCATACCACCTCAACTGACTCCTTTCAATGTGGAGGAGCAGCGGTTCTACTCTGATCCTCTCCCGGATGACTGAGCTCCTCACCCTATCTCTGAGGGTGAGTCCAGCAATCCTACTGAGAAAGCTCATTTCAGCCGCTTGTATCCGCGATCTTGTTCTTTCGGTCATTACCCAAAGCTCGTAACCATAGGTGAGTAGGAATGTAGATTGACTGGTAAATCGACAGCTTTGCCTTAGAACTAAGCTCCCTCTTCACCACAACAGACCGGTACTACGGTCGCATCACTGCAGATGCTGCTCCAATCCGTCTGTCAATCTTTCGCTCCATTTTCCCCTTAAAGATACTTAAACTCCTCCACTTGGGGCAGGAGCCTGTCCCCAATCCAGAGAGGACAATCCACCTTTTTCCAGCTGAGGACCATGGACTCGGATTTGGAGGTGCTGATTCTCATCCCAGCCGCTTCACACTCGGCGGCAAACCGTCCCAGCAAGAGCTGTAGGTCATTGCTGGATGAAGCCAACAGGACAACTTCATCTACAAACAACAGAGATGAGATCCTGTGGTCACCAAGCATGACACCCTCCATTCCCTGTCTGAGCCTAGAAATCCTGTCCATAAAAATTATGAACAGGATCGGTGACAAAGGGCAGCCCTGGCGGAGTCCAACTCTCACTGGGAATGAGTCCGACCGAGTGTTGGCAATACGAACCAAACTCTCACAACAGTTGTACAGAGACCAAATAGCTCGTAACAACAAGCCCGATACCCCATACTCGAAAGCACCCCCCACAAAAAAACCACAAGGGCGCGGTCAAAGGCCTTCTCCAAGTCCACAAAGCACATGTAAACTGGTTGGGCAAACTCCCACAAACCCTCAAGAATTCTTGAAATGGTAAAGAGCTGGTCCAATGTGCCACGGCCAGGACGAAAATCACATTGCTCCTCCTGGATCCGAGGTTCGACCAACGGCCGGACTCTCCTCTCCAGTACCTTGGCATAGACCTTCCCAGGGAGGCTGAGGAGTGTGATCCCTCTAAAATTGGAGCACACCCTCCAGTCCCCTTTTTTTGAAAAGAGGAACCACCATCCCAGTTTGCCATGCCAAAGGCACTGCCCCCAACTTCCAAGCAATGTTGCAGAGGCGTGTCAACCATGACAGCCCAACAACATCCAGGGCTTTGAGGTACTCCGGGCGACTCTCGTCCACCCCCGGGGCCCGGCCACCAAGGAGATTTTTAACCACCTTGGCGACCTCAGCCCCTGTGATAGGTGAGTCATCCCCCTCATCCACAAACCCTGCTTCCTCTGTGGAAGGCATATCAGTGGGATTGAGGAGATCCTCGAAGTATTCCTTCCACTGCCCGACAATATCCCCAGTCGAAGTCAACAGTGCCCCATCCGCACCATACACAGTGTGGACAGGGAGCTGCTTTCCCCTCCTGAGCCGCCGGACAGTTTGCCAGAATCTCTTTGAGGCCGACCGAAAGCCTTGTTCCATGGCCTCACTGAACTCCTCCCATACTCGGGTTTTTGCTTCAGCAACCACCCAAGCTGCACTCCGCTTGGCCTGCTGGTACACCTCAGCTGCTTTAGGAGTCCCACAAGCCAACCAAGCTTGATAGGACTCCTTCTTCAGCTTAATGGCCCCCCTCACCACTGGTGTCCACCACTTGGTTCGGGGGTTGCCACCACGAGATGCACCAACCACCTTGCGGCTGCAGCTCTGGGCCGCCGCTTCAACAACAGAGGTGGAGAACATGGCCCATTCAGACTCCATGTCTCCAGACTCCCTCGGAATGTGGTTGAAGTTCTTCCAGAGGTGGGAGTTGAAGACCTCCTAGACAGGGGCCTCAGCCAGACATTCCCAGCACACCCTCACTATACGTTTGGGTCTACCAGGTCTGATTGGCTTCCTCCCCTGCCATCGGATCCAACTCACCACCAGGTGGTGATCAGTTGACAGCTCTGCACCTCTCTTTACCCGAGTGTCCAAGACATACGGTCGCAGGTCTGATGACACGATAACAAAATCGATCATCGTCCTGCGACCTAGGGTATCCTGGTGCCAGGTGCACATATGGACACCCTTATGCTTGAACATGGTTTTTGTTATGGACAAACTGTGGTTAGCACAGAAGTCCAATAACTGAACACCACTCGGGTTCAGATCGGGCAGGCTGTTCCTCCCAATCACCCCCCTCTAGGTTTCACAGTCGTTGCCCACGTGCGCATTGAAGTCCCCCAGTAGGACAATGGAGTCTCCAAGAGGACTCCAAAAAGGGTGGGTACTCTGAACCATCATTTGGTGCACAGGCACAAATGATGGTCAGGACCTGTTTCCCAACCGGATGGCGCAGGGAAGCAACCCTTTCATCCACCGGGGAAAATTCCAATATAGAGGCAGCAAGGTGGGGGGATACAAGAATACCCACCCCTACTTGTCGCCTCTCGCCTGGGGAAACTCCAGAAAAGGCCAAGCTCCAGCCCCTCTCCAGGAGACTGGTTCCGGAACCGGAGCTGTATGTTGAGGTGAGGCCGACTATATCTAGCCGGTATCTCTCAACCTCGTACACCAGCTCAGGCTCCTTCCCCACCAGAGAGGTGACATTCCACGTACCAAAAGCCAGTTTAGAAAGCTTGGGATCAGTCCGCCAAGGTCTCCGCCTTTGACCGCCACCTAATCCACATAGCACCGGACCACCATGATCCCTCCTGCAGGTAGTGAGCCGACTGGAGGGCGGACCCATGTAACTCCTTCAGGCTGAGCCCGGCCGGGTCTCATGAGTGGAAACCCGGCCACCAGACACTAGCCATCAAGCCCCTCCCCCAGGCCTGGCTCCACTGTGGGGCCCCCGTAACCCCATACCGGGCGGGGTACACTGAATCCTTGATATAGAATTTATCATGAGAGCCTGTTTTTTTTTTTTCTTTCCACAATATCTTTATTGAACCTTTTTTTTTTTTTTTTAACAAACATGATACAAACAATCAAACACTAACACTAAAGTACTACAAAAAAAAAAATGCACTAAAAACACCAACAACCACCAACAAAATCAAGTCTTCAACAATGCTCCTCTGTTTAGTCTAGACAATCCAATACATAAGTATACATATTATGTTCACCAGTTTGGAATTTACAAGGTCCACACACATCATTCACCTTCTTCTTCAAGAGTTATGTTTAAATTTTTTACATAATCAATAAAAGGTCTCCATATATTCTCAAACACAATTTCCTTTGATTTCAGTATATATGTTATTCTTTCTAATGGAAGGTTTGTTAACATCTGTCTTAACCACTGAGTCACATCTGGTCTATGAGTCTTTTTCCATAATAGTGCAATACATTTTTTGGCATTAAGCAAACTGAGGTCTATGAATGTTCTTTCACTTTTATTGAAATTATGCTTTTCTGGGTACAGACCCAACAAAACCAGTTTAGGATTCAATATGATTTGTTTTGAGATTATTTTTCCAATTGTTACCCTCACCTCTTCCCAAAACATTCTTATTAATCTACATTCCCATAAACAATGAAATAGGGTTCCTTTACTTTCCATGCATTTTGTGCATGTATCTGGTATATTTTTGTTATATCTATTTAACTCCTCCGGTGTAACATACATCCGCATTAACCATTTGAAATGTATCAATTTAAGGCGTGCATTTATTGATTTGGTTTGAGCTTCTGTACAAGCCAATTCCCATTGTTCCTCCGAAATTTCAATTTGCAGATCTTCTTTCCAGTAGTTTAATCTTTTCAGTGAATTTTCACTTGAAGATAGTGTCAATGAGTTATAAAACTCTGAAATAATACCCTTTCTTTTACTATCTTTCATCATCATTTTTTCCAAGGATGAATAAATAGGTCGAGTGAGAGCTTTATTTTGATTTGATCGAATAAAGTTTCTAAGTTGAAGATATTTAAAAAAATGTGTTCTATTGAGATTAAATTTGATCCTCAGCTCTTCAAAAGACATTATGTTGTCTGCACATGGCAAATATAAATCCTGAATCTTTTGTATCCCTTTTAAATTCCATACTTTAAATACAGCGTCCGCTCTCCCTGGTTTAAAATATTGATTACCCCATATTGGACTAAATTGTGACAATAACTGTGGTTCTTTTAAATAGTTTTTAGCTTCACACCATATTTTGATCATATGCTTTACAAATGGATTTTTAACTTGTTTTTGTAATTTTTTTGCCGAATCTGAGTATATGAATATGGGAAGAGGTAAAGGTAAATTGTATGATTCCATTTCAGTCCAGTGAGGGAGATCATTTGATGAAAAATAATATGTCATAGACCTCAGTTGTGCCGACCAATAATACAACATAAAATTTGGACATTTCAGACCTCCACGATCAAATGGTAAATATAATAAAGACAGACGTAATCTAGCCCTCCTGTTGTTCCATATAAATTCCACTAACTTTTTTTTTATTCTTGAGAATAGATCTAAAGGTGGTGATAAGGGAATGTATTGAAATAAATAAAGTATTTTAGGTAAAATATTACTTTTAAGTATATTGATTCTCCCGATCATCGACATTGGTAGTGACATCCATCTCTGAGTTAACTCACTGATATCTGACATTAAGGCTTCATAATTGACACTGGCGACTGATTCTAGCTTAGGCATAATTTGGATTCCTAAATATTTAAACTGATTTACAACATTGAATTGATTTACCTCAGGGGCTGGGTAATTTCTCTGGGTCTCATTTAGCATTAATATTGAAGATTTAGTTTTATTTATTTTATATCCTGATATTTCCCCAAAATTCTTTATTAAATTCAACAAGGTTGGAATTGATTTTTTTAGATTCGACATAAACAAAATTATATCATCGGCGTACAGGGAGATTTTATGTTCTGTTGGTCCAACTTTAATTCCATATATTTGTGAATGTAAACGTATCGCTATCGCTAAAGGTTCAATTGCCATAGTAAACAGTAAAGGTGAGAGTGGACAGCCTTGTCGACATCCTCTATTGATTTTTATTGGTTTTGAAATATTGTTATTTGTTAGGATTTCTGCTGTAGCATTATTGTATATTATTTGAACCCATTTTATGAAATTATTTCCAAGTCCAAACCTTTGTAGGACTTCAAAAAGAAAGGGCCATTCAACTCTATCAAAGGCCTTTTCGGCGTCCAATGATAGGAGAGCTGTATCCGGTGCTTCTTTATTAAAATAGATAATATTAAATAGTCTTCTTACATTATGGAAGCCTTGTCTACCCTTTATAAAGCCATTCTGATCTCGATTAATAATATTTGGTAAAATTTCTTGTATTCGTCTTGCTAAAATTTTACAGATTATCTTAAGGTCGGCGTTTAATAGGCTTATTGGTCTCATATTTTCACATTTATTAGAGGGCTTACCTGGTTTTGGCAGCAGTATAATTAAGGCATTATTTATGTATGATGGTAAATTATTATTTTGAAATGCTTCTAAAACCATTTCCAAAAAAGGTTTTATTAATTTATTCTTAAATTTTTTATAAAGGTCAACTGGAAGACCATCTGGTCCTGCACTTTTTCCTGATTTCATATTATCAATGGCTAGCCCAACTTCTTCTTGACTAATTTTAGACTCCAATATCTCCCTGTTTTCATTTGGAATACACGGTATAGATAGTTCGTTCAAAAACCCATTTAGTTTTGTTAAATCAGGTTCATTTTTGGTATCATATAATTTTTCATAGTAATCTCTAAAGGCTCTATTAATTTCTAAAGGATCTATAACTACCTGTCCCTTACTTATAATACTGGTAATTGGTGTTTTAATTTCCAATTGTTTAATCTGCCATGCTAATAATTTTCCTGATTTTTCACCTTGTTCATAAAAAGATTGTTTCAATCTTAGAAGACTCGAGGCAGCTCTATTCGCTGATTTTTTGTCGTATTCAGCTCTCAAAATCAGTAATTCATTCTCCAACCTTGGGTCACTTCCTGCATACACTTTTTCCTGAAGATTTTTTATTTTATGTTCCAATTTAGCTCTCTCCTCTCGAGTCTTCTTAGATTTTGATCCTGTATAACTAATAATATGTCCCCTAATAAAAGCTTTGAAAGCCTCCCACTTTACACATGCTGATGTTTGTGTAATATTGATGTCAAAGAACTCGTCTATCTGTTTTTCTATATACTTGACAAATTCCTCATCCTGAAGCCATTTATGCTGAAATTGCCATCTACCTGATTCCTTTGTCAATTTTTTATCTACATATATTAGACAACAGGGTGCATGATCAGAGATCACGATGTTATCATAAAAGCAGTTTTGAATCTTGGACCTTAATTCTGTGGAAATCAAAAAATAATCAATACGTGAGAATGTCTTGTAGGTACTGGAATAACAAGAATAGGCTTTAACTTGTGGTTTCATTTCTCTCCATATATCTAACAATCTCAATTCTTTCATAAAATGATTAATAGTCATCCTACATCCAATGTGCGTACAATCCAGTCCTGTTGATCTATCCACACCTGGATTCAATGTACAATTAAAATCCCCTGCTATTATATGTTGCCCTGTAAGTGATGATAAGATGAGAAATAAATTAGCAAAGAACTTCTGATCATCTATATTGGGACCATATAAGTTCACAAGATTTATATTTTCTAATAGCAAAGAACCTTGAATGATTACATATCTTCCAAATTTGTCTCCAATTACATTTTTCACTTGAAAAGGAACTGATTTATGTATGAGAGTCATAACTCCCCTGGCTCGGGATGAAAATGAAGAGGTGAATACACTTCCCTGCCATCTACTCCTAATTCTTTTAACATCCTCCTCTATCAGATGAGTTTCTTGTAAAAACACAATTCTTGAACCCATGTCCTTTATTTTATTCATAACTTGTTTAAGTTTTTTTAAATTTTGTAGACCTCTGCAATTCCATGAAGTTAAATTAAGATTAACACTTTGGTCCATGATCAATAGAGAGTTTGGGATTACCTTGCAGTGTAAACATGCTCATACAGAGAAGCAAAAACATGAGTGGTTGAACATTCATCCTACAAACTACACACAAACAAATTTCCCCTTCCCACACTTGTGGCAAACCCCCCAAAATCAAAAGAAAAATTCTGTCTCCCGATATAGCCATCGACCGTTCCACACCCACGGGGAACAGCCTAAGCCACTCCTTCTTCATCCTCCCAATCACTCTAACTCTACTGCTTTTAATGACGTAACATTAACTCTCCTCTGTAGTTTTCCAACTTAACTCCAAAATTTTTAACAACTTTGTACATCATAGTTTTTTTTTTTGTTTGTTTGTTTGTTTTTGTTTTGTTTTTTAATATACTGTAATACAATCTATATTTTGTAAACTTACTATTTACTTCAAGTCAGTCAGATGCCTGTGCAAATGCTTAATTATTCTACCTTATATTTTGTTCATGCTTAGCTCCCACCAGTCTCTTCTTCTTCTTTGATCTTCTTGATGAACTCCTGCGCCTCCTCTGGGGTCTTGAAGATGTGGGTTCTGCCCTCATACGTGGTCAGCAGTCTCGCAGGATAGATTACACCATGACGAATCCCAAGGTTGCGCAGCTCCTTACGTACGGGATCAAACTGCTTCCTCAGTTGCTGGATTCCTGTGGCCAAATCTGGGTAGAACCGCACCTGCTGGTCCTGGTGTTTAATCTCTCCTTTAGCACGTGCAGCGTTGAAGATCTTCATCCTGTCTCTGTTGCTAAGAAACTTCATAATTAAGGTCCTCGGCGGTCCCTTATCTCTCCGTGGGCCAATACGATGTGCTTTTTCCAGAACCACTGCTGATTGCAACTCCTCGCTGCCCAGCACCTCCGGAATCCACTTTTCCAGAAAGGAACATACGTCCCGACCTTCTGATTCCTCTGGAAGACCCACCAGCCTCAAATTATTCTGTCTCGACCGAGATTCCAAATCCAAAATATTATCTTCCAGAGATTTATTTTTTTTTTCCAAAGTGCGCACCTTTAATTGAAGACGGGTGACGTCATCTTCAGCACTAGCGAGACGGAGCTCCATCTGCGCCGTTCGTTCTACACAGTCACCCAATTCCTTTCTTATTCCTTCCAACGCTGTCATAATCCCATCAAATCTAGAGGAAAAGTCCGCTCTCATTGAACTCATGGCTGCCATCAGCGCATCTGCGCCATTCCCCGCAGAAATCGCAGCGTTGCCAGCCTCCTCCGCCATATATGGAGTTTTGTTTGCTGCGTCACAGACCTGAAAGTCCGTTAATTTGGACTGTTTCGGCGGCTCGCTTTTTCCTTTTCCTGGTTTTCCAGGCTTAGGCTTCGCCGACATATCCTCGCCCAAACGCTGGGATACGTTCTGTCCCAAATGAGAGAGTTATTTGCCGATTTTTTTTCTCCAGGAGCAGAGCAGAGCGAGACACGTCCGTCCTACGTGGCAGCCATAACCGGAAGTGATGAGAGCCTGTTTGATCGTTCTTAGTCTGGCCCTTCACCCAGGACCAGTTTGTCTTGGGTGACTCTATCAGAGGCAAATTGCCCCGGACAACATAGCTCCTGGGATCACTGGGGCACGCAACCCCCCCATCACGATAAGGTGACGATCCATGAGGGGAATTTTGATCTCAAAATATATTTATTTCATGCATGGTCTGAAAATACAGTATATTTATTCCATGCATGGTTTAGATAAAGCTTTTAGTAATTATCATTTTGAAATTCAAATATAAGCATCTACTTTTACACTTTAGAAGTACATTTAGATGTTAAATGGTTAACCATTACCGCAAACTCGTTGGCTGCCATTTTAAATAATGTTGCACATAACTTTTGATTAAAATTTATCAACACCGGTGGTTTAAAAACTGTCTCTGGTTTGCAGCTCGTCAAGCATTCTTTCACACATTCACTCATCGGTCTACTCCAGTTCTGGTCTGTAATCTGTCTGGTGTGTAATCAGTTTGGCGTGAGGGCATTATTATCATTATTATTCTTTTGTACTAGTAAAGGTGTGATTACTTAAGAAATACTTATCGTGTACTCATAACTGTAAACTACATCTCAAATGTGTATGTACCTTGTCTATTGTCCTACATATAAAAATATTATCATGTTGACAGGAAAAACAAACAAAACAAAAAAATGTTGGTGTAGGTGCATTTCACCACAGGTTTTTTTTTTTTAATCCTATCTGTTGGGCTAGTAAACCATGGCAAACAGTGTCCATTCATCCCTCTCTTCGGCACCCAGAGAATGTCCATCTTATCGTTGTCTTTGTCTGTTCTTTGGTTCTCAGCTGTTATCATATCTTTGGCACACATATTAGAGTAGAGAATGTTCATGGCCCACTTACAGAGGTGGAGTTATGTTTGTCATTCAGCAGTTCTTGGTTACAGGCAATTGCAGGCCTGGGTGGCCGACATCTTGGCCGTGGTAACTGCCACGGCCAAGATGTGTAGAGTAATGATATAGAGTGAAGTATGAGGAGACGAAGAAGAGTGATATCTGAAGATAGAGTTGAGGTTCAATTGGACACAGCAATGATGACAGAAGAACTACAGCTCCTGACCAGATGGAGTGATGATATGGAGTGAAGTACGTGGCGGTAGTGCACCTGTAAGCTGGTTGCCAATCGCCAATCAAATCTAAAGGAAGAAGATGATTGCCACAAGCAAAGCAATACTGGCCTATTGTTATCTTCACCACCCACCGGTGACTTAGCAAGAGAGTTCTTAGTCCATTGTGCCAGAGAGCTGCTCATTCAGGAAGTGTGCATGCTGGAGGTGTGCATGCTGTAGTGCTGGTTGATGGATGGATTTGGTGATGACGTCGGTGTTGACACTGAGTGATGATGCTGGGGTGAGGGAAGCAACTAGACAATAAAGATAGCACTGGTCTGCCACAGTTCAATTTGCCCCTAAAAAAAAAAACAAAAAAAAAACAAAGGAGAAAAAGATTCCTGAGATGTATATTCTGTTCATGTATCATCCACTTGGAAATTAAAACTAGGACTTAAATAAAATGCCACTGTTTCTCTGTTGTGGGTGTCAGTCTGTGAGGTTACTGTCTTAATACAATTAAAATATATGATTCCTTGAAAAAAAATGTGTAGAATTATAAGATTAAGTACAATGAAAAGGGTAAATTAGGTTGTAATATATACTTTGATAAATGATATTGTTTGGTTTATGAACCACAATGAACTAAACTGAACCTAAAATAAAACAAAACAAACCAAAATAAAACATGATTTCTGCTTAGATTCATAGGGCCATATGAATTTCTGCATCCTTGGACTTTAAATAAAGTCACAAGTTCATCAAAAAAGTGGAAATAAAATGTAAAATGTGAGCCACAGACTTATTACTAAAATTCAAAATCGGCAAAAAGGTATGTTGAGAAGAGAAAAATGAAAAATCAAAAGAAGAAAACCCATTTGTTTAAAGAAAAATACATCCATAGGGCCCTAGTTTCATTTTTTTTTTCTTCAAATCCTTCTGACTTTGCTCTAATGCTTGGGGTCATAAAAGCATTTAATAGCCCACATCTCTAATTGATTCAAACCAGATACTGTTGGTAAAATAAATATCAACTATATAGTTAGCAAATAGGCTTTTGTTTTTACTTTTATAACTTCTTGTGTACACTTTCTCACACATTTTCATACAAACACATTCTCACACAATGTCCTATGAAACTAATTTACTTTTCATGTACATGATGTCATAATTTATTTAGATGGAAGGAGCTCTCTTTTATTTATCATACATTCTTATTTTCTGCTTTTTCTCATCTAACTTTTCTTTCAGATAATGTAATTGATAGAGACTAAATGATCCTTCATCTGGAAAACCCATTTCAGACCAGATAGGCACCAGCCAGACACTTTCATCAGCATATTTTTTTTTCTTTGACATTTATTCCTGTCACGCAGTCCATGCACCAGAAAATTCTACATACCTCCAGACAGCCCCAACCCAAACAGCTAAAAAAAAAAAAAAATCACATCTTCTTGCTCTGCTGGCAGGTAATTTTACTTAAAATAAGCAAAAAAGGTTCTTTCAATAATGTTAGTTAAAATAAAAAAAAAATGTGCCAGCAAAGCAAGTTTAAATTGCTTAACACAAGTAAACTATCATAAAACAAGCAAAAAGCCCACAGAAAACTGCACAACAAAAAGAAATTACTGTCAAAATTATCTTGAGATAAAAACAAGCATCTAATACATTTCATTTCACCGAAATCCCCAGTTCGGTGTGACCTTATTACTGCTTCAGCACAACACAAGTTAATGAATATCTCATTACACACTGTAACCATATCTATAAAATTATATACAGTGGTGTGAAAAAGTGTTTGCCCCCTTCCTGATTTCTCATTTTTTTTGTATGCTTGTTGCACTTAAATGTTTCAGATCATAGGGTTTCCTCTGGTAACATTTGTTGGTGGCGGGTCGCCTCACCAGAAATTTTACCACTGTGCCAAAGAGATATGGATTTATTAAGAAAAATATATAAAGCAATGACTTTCCGCAAGCGCACACATGAATAACGCGAGTGGCTGTCATCTGCACAGAGTTTAGAAGCGCCCCGCTCACGCAAGTTTTACAGTCAGTCAGCAGGCAGTGTCTCGCTAAGTGCAACTGTCCGACAGACACATGAGTTTATTAAAGTACTTTAAACGCAGAAAAAAATCATAAGAGGTATGTAAGCACTCGAGGCATTTATCATGATTTTAACCCGCTGGAAACGGCAGCAATAATGGAAGAGTCGCTTAACTAACAGATGTGGTTAGAATTCATATGCAGCCGGCTTCATATGAAGGGAAAGGCAAAGGACTGATGAATTGCTGAGGATATATTTCACCAGCCACTACAGTATTAAGTTATGTTCTGTAGGAATTGCAGGAATGAAGAGACTGACAATTTCTCTCTTTTCTCGCGTGAGCAGGCGTGCCATTTTTATTCTCCAGCGGAAGTGACTAAAAGCAACAGCTAAAAACGCTAGCTCTCTTTTCACTCTAATCTGCGGTCCTTCAGTGGCTGCCTAGGGAGGTGCCTGATGAGAAAGCCTGAGAGCACAACTGTAACTGCCTAAACAGATCATTCTGTACATGACGCATATTGTGGTGAATTATGTCTTTAGAGTCCGCTACAGTTCCCTATTTTGTACCTGGCAAGTTAAGATGACCGAAATTCACCAAGTCAGTGACTGTAATCCATCAGCAGCCTTCAGACAAACTAAACGTGCCAACATTTGGATTTCAAAATAAGGGAGTTTTTTTCCCTTGCTGTCTGGGTGGTGGTGAGATTTCTAAAAAAAAAAAACAAAAAAACCCCAAACCATAAATATAAAGAAATATTATAACAGAAATAATGGCATTCTTGGTCATTTAAGTTAATTTATTTCTTTAAATACAATTTTAATAATTATATTTCTTTGAATTCAGAGTTAGTTATTGTTCTGTTCAGGCTCTACAAATTTATGGTCAAAAGTTTAAATTGTATGAGGAAAAAAGTAAAAAACTTGCCACATTCCATTTCAAATTTATTAGAAAAACAGTAATTTATAATAATCTGCCTTTGCCCATCAGACAGGCCTCTTCACTGTCCAGTTTTAAAACTCCTCTTAAAACCCATTTTTATTCTCTGGCTTTTGACCCAGTTTTGACCAAAACATTGATTTTGTTTGTTCTTGTCTCTATTGTATGACTGTTGTTTTGTTTGTGCTGTTTTGTACTTCAGCTGTATTTCATTGATTTTATATTTTATTTATCATTGGTGTACAGCACTTTGTGTCAACTGTTGTTTTTAAAAAGCTTTATAAATAAAGTTGGATTGGATTGAAAAGATAAAAATTAGCCATAAAATAATCCACATTTATAATAGTCTCAAATGTACAAGAAAAGTCATAATTTTACAAGAGAAAATTACAAATTTGAGAAAAAGTGTTGCAAATTTAGATAAATTTATAGAGAAAATTAGAAAATTGTTATAAATTTTTGAGAAAAACCTGCAAGACTGAAGTCATTACTCAAGTTTTTAAATGGGTGCTCTTTGTACCCTTAACGCAACTAGAAACTTTTGGTTGTCTACTTTTTATTAATTTCATAGTACTGCTTTTACATGAGTAGAGTTTCTGGCTACTATACCCACCCCTGATCATATAATTTAAGTATGAGTGAGTAAATTACTGTTATGAATGTTTTTTTTTTCCCTTCCCTTTCCTACTCTTTGTCAATGGCAAAAAGAAACACTAGAATAAAAATACAAAAAATACACATTTTGGTTATTTATGTAAACCATGAAAAAAAAATCCTGCAGGACAAAACATGACACTTGGTATTTTCTAACCTGTTTGTGTACCACCATAGACAGAGAGAGAACCTGAAATAGACAGGGCTCAGAGAGGGAAAGATGAGACCGAAGAGAGGAGCCAAGGAGAGGAAAGTGTTCAGGCAGAGGGTCCAGGAGAGGTGAGAGCAGAGGAAGGAAAGAAGGATAACGCCACAAAAAAAAAAGTCTAAACACAGGACGCCTGGGTGGGACCCCAACTGGCCCAATATTCTAGTATTCAAGCCTTGGTTGTACAATACTTAAAATGGTAAGTTCCATTATGCATTATTACTGTGCAAAATTTAAAAAATAAAAAGTGTAAAATTAACATATTCTGGTTACAATCATGTCATGTGTTTTCTGCCCCCCCCCCCCGGAAAAATATGTTGCCACTGCGCTAAGATCTTTAAGCCAGAGGAAACATTGCAGTAATATAAATGTACATAAATATTAAAAGTGTAACGCTGGGCCTGACAGTAATAATTACTACTACATGGATGATTATGAAAATGGTTCAGTTAAAATAACAGTGGGCATACTTAAATGAATGACAATATATCTGTATTAATGCAAGATAAATTTTTCTTCATCTCTGAGTTTATTCAGTACAGGATAATTAAAATGTTGCAACACATGTATTTACAGTAGATCACAAGGATTAATCTTAACCTGACTCTTAGCCTGGTCTGGACCAGGCTAGCTCCAGAGAATAAATCTCCATAGCAATTTAGCTGGACATCATTTATCCTACTTTTTATGCAACCAAGTAAAGTATAAATTAAACCTGGATTACTTGAAAATCCTGGCTTAATCCCTTATCTTGGTTTTAAGCCTTATTCATGCTGCATTTACCCTCTAGTCCGCTTTGGTCCATGTGTGCTTTGGACAAGCCCGGCGCGCACGCGGCGTTGTACATGCTCACTTTTTTCATCTATCTAGGCCAAGCGGTTGACGCATGCACACAACCATCATTTGCAGTTTCACTCTCACCCTATAGGTAGCGCCAATGCGCTGACGCTCCAGGATTTTCACCCATGAATAAACGCGAGAGCAGTGCACATCAACAACGATGGTGTCGTTTAACAGTCACCGAGAGGAAGAGGAGCTGCTGTTACTATATTCTGCGGCAGAATTACACAAAGTATGTTTATTCTCGTCTTCCCCCTCCTCGTTGTCTTCTTCGTCTACTTGATCTTTGTATGCTGTGTCGATATTGCCACCTCGTGAATGGGATGTTCAGTCTTGCGCATGCGCTGTCAATGCGTTCAGGTCGTGGGCAGGTGGCGCGGTCACAAAATTTGGGCTGTGCGTGGTTGTCCGCGGTCAAGCACTCCGGACACTAGCAGACTGGAGACGATGATGTAAATTTCGTCACACGAGGTTTCCAGTTGCACGTACGTGGACAGTAGAGGTGCAGTATGAATCCAGCTTTATGCAATACCACCCAGGACTCTTGATGGCCTGTGGGTCGAAGCTGTTTGACAGCCTGGATGTGTGGGATTTCACACTTCTGTAGTGCCTTCCTGATAGCAGGAGTGAGAACAGACTGTTGTGGATGGTTATGCTGCTTGATGATGTTGTTGGCCCTCCTGATGACCCTAGTGCAGGGGTCACCAACCTTTTTGAAACCAAGAGCTACTCCATGGGTATCGAGTCATGTGAAGGGCACCAACTTGACACACTCCTCTAAAAGAACAAATTGTATATATATACACTACCGTTCAAAAGTTTGGGGTCACTTAGAAATTTTCTTATTTTTGAAAGAAAAACACTTTTTTTCAATAAAGATAACTTTAAACTAATCAGAAATACACTCTATACATTGCTAATGTGGTAAATGACTATTCTAGCTGCAAATGTCTGGTTTTTGGTGCAATATCTACATAGGTGTATAGAGGTCCATTTCCAGCAACTATCACTCCAGTGTTCTAATGGTACAATGTGTTTGCCCATTGCGTCAGAAGGCTAATGGATGATTAGAAAACCCTTGTGCAATCATGTTAGGTCTGCAATGCTGTAATTGCTGCAAATGGAGGATTCTTTGACAAAAGCAAAGTTTGAAGGAAAAAATTATTATTTCAAATACAAATCATTATTTCTAACCTTGTCAATGTCTTGACTATATTTTTTATTCATTTTACAACTCATGGTGGTAAATAAGTGTGACTTTTCATGGAAAACACAAAATAATTGTCTGGGTGACCCCAAACTTTTGAACGGTAGTGTGTGTATATATATATATATATATATATATATATATATATATATATATATAAATAATTATCAATAACTTAGAGTGGGTAACAGACAAGATCAATATTCAACACTTTATTTTTATTAATCTCAGCAATTGTTCAGATGATCACTTTTACATTTCATTAAAAAAATGTCCAGTTTTCACCAGTCCCTTTTAACCATAAAAAACTAAACCCTTTTAATTCATGAACTATGTTGAACCATGTTTGAAAAAGTTATGCAACATTTAAGAAAAATCAACTTTCATATGAAATAAATCTTATCACATTTTTAACTGAACAAATCTGCTGCAATTCTGCTCAAAATCTGTTACATTTAATAAACACACTCTTGTGTGTTCTTCTTCACTGGAATTATATCCATACAGTTCTTGCCAAGAATCATGCTGGAGGCTGCGCGGTGGCACAGTGGTTAGCACTGCGGCAGCACAGTTTACCCTTGGCCGGGGGATTGTGGGGATCGTGGGTTCGATCCCAGCCCCCGACCAACAGTGATCTGTGTGGAGTTTGCATGTTCTCCCCGTGTTGCGTGGGTTTACTCCGGGATTTCTCCGGTTTCCTCCCACATGCCAAAAACATGCATGTTAGGTTAATTGGCTGTTCTAAAATTGTCCCTAGATATTTGTTTCCTATAGGCCCTTAGAATAGAGGGTTAGTATTAATGAAAGCGCTTTGAGTGGTCTTTGTGACTAGAAAAGCGCTATATAAGTGCAGGTTAGTTAGTTAGTTAGTTAGTAATAACCAGCACCGCAGCAGCAGTGTACCCTCGGCTGTGGGATCGCGGGGATCGTGGGTTCGATCCCTGCCCCCGGCCAACAGTGATCTGTGTGGAGTTTGCATGTTCTCCTCATGTTTGCGTGGGTTTCCTCCCACATGCCAAAAACATGCAGGTTAGGGAGTTAAGGGGCGCTTGCGCACGCAGCAGCTGGTGGCTTGTCACCGGACTGCAGAACAAATCTACGTATGGGTACAAAAAAAAGAGTGGGCAGCAGTTTCATGACACGTATTGAAGTTTTTTTTTTTTTCCCAAAACTTTATTGAGAACAAGGTCCACATAGTGCCGCTTCGCCATCACCCCGCAAATGAAACACACGCAGCTTCCTTTCACGGTAGGAAAAAAGAACTCTTCCTCCCACTCACTTTGAAAATGATAAATTTTCTGTTGCAGCGGCATGAAATAAAGCAACGTTGTTGAAGGTTTTAAGGAGAGTTTATTATCATACCGCCGTCACAGGCTCCGCTCCCGGCGCCGTGCATGCGCGCCGGGAGCGAGCCCACGGCTCTCAGAGAAGGAGGACACAATGTCTGTGTCCAGCAGCAGCAGATGCAGAAGTGAGATTGAGAGGATGTGTTACAGAACCTGTGCAGTATGTATACCCAACTCAGACAATACATCAAAGCAGGTTCACAGCAGTTGGTACGATCAAAGGGACTGCAAAACAGGCATGAGATATTTGCATTTGAAAGAGACCTACATAACAATAGGCAGATTTGCTAGCCTTTGCTCCAGGTGCGGACAAAGAGGTTACAAGGCACATCTACATATTGATCTCAGCCTCTAGGTCACAGTAAGGACAGGATGCATGAACACTATACATGAATGGCACATTACATCACTATACATGAATGGCACATTACATCACTATACATGAATGGCACATTACATCTCAGTAGTGCAGCGGGAAAAACCAAGAGAAGAGAGCTGACTGTCCTGTGTGTTGTGGGGGGGGGTGAATCAACCCGCCACACTGTCTTTTTTTTGCCATGTTTTTGGGCTAGGAAACTGCACTCCGTTCACCATCTTCACTGCCCACTAGCTTACTCTCCACAAGCGCGAAGGTTTTGTCATGCGCACAATACTGACCTTTGAACTAGGTCAGAGTTCACCTTAACTTTACGTATAATAAACATATTTTCATTTTTTTTTATTTTTAAGACATTGTCATTTTAAAATCTATATAAATGCAAGTGTGATTTTAAAAAATAGCGGCAGAAAAAATTACATCTTAGACGCAGCTCACTTGCGAGTTGTGCTATTTTTAGAACAGGCCTGCGGGCGACTCATGTGGTCCTTGCGGGCGACATGGTGCCCGCGGGCACCGCGTTGGTGACCCCTGCCCTAGTGGTGTACGAGGGGGGGCTGAAAAGTTCATAGTGGTCATATTTGACCAAATGTGGTTTATTTTTCAACCGCAGGGATCCAAGCACTGCAACACTGATGGAAAAAGTGTGTGCACCGATGGGAAGAATATTGAAAAATAAACCACATTTGGTCAAATTTGACCACTATGAACTTTTCAGCCCCACCTTGTAGATGGGTGGAAACCTTCATTTTTTTTAAATTTGACCTTCTATTGACAGATGAGGAAAAAACAAAACAAATCCTTTTGGTATCAATCAGCTTTGCCATATTAAAAAAAAAAAAAGCATTCAAGTTCCCAATACTTTGCAGACTGTGAAACAAAAAGCAATTCTGTATATACACTCAAGGGATTTAATAACACACCACTGTATTTTTGACCCAGTTTGGGAGGAGCTTTTCTGTCTTCAGGAAACAAGTTGTATAAATGCATGTAGGGTAATTCCCCACATTTGGGATTTGGTCACACCTGACTAATTATTGAGAATAGTCCTGTATTTGAAAACACAGTTTTGGGGAAGAAGTCCCATTACACACACACACACACACACACAGAGAGAGAGAGAGAGAGAGAGAGAGAGAGAGAGAGAGAGAGAGAGAGAGAGAGAGAGAGAGAGAGAGAGAGAGAGAGAGAGAGAGAGAGAGAGAGAGAGAGAGAGAGAGAGAGAGAGAGAGAGAGAGAGAGAGAGAGAGAGAGAGAGAGAGAGAGAGAGAGAGAGAGAGAGAGATTTTTTTTCCACAATATCTTTATTGAACCTTTTTTTTTTTTTAACAAACATGATACAAACAATCAAACACTAACACTAAAGTACTACAAAAAAAAAAAATGCACTAAAAACACCAACAACCACCAACAAAATCAAATCTTCAACAATGCTCCTCTGTTTAGTCTAGACAATCCAATACATAAGTATACATATTATGTTCACCAGTTTGGAATTTACAAGGTCCACACACATCATTCACCTTCTTCTTCAAGAGTTATGTTTAAATTTTTTACATAATCAATAAAAGGTCTCCATATATTCTCAAACACAATTTCCTTTGATTTTAGTATATATGTTATTCTTTCTAATGGAAGGTTTGTTAACATCTGTCTTAACCACTGAGTCACATCTGGTCTATGAGTCTTTTTCCATAATAGTGCAATACATTTTTTGGCATTAAGCAAACTGAGGTCTATGAATGTTCTTTCACTTTTATTAAAATTATGCTTTTCTGGGTACAGACCCAACAAAAACAGTTTAGGATTCAATATGATTTGTTTTGAGATTATTTTTTCAATTGTTACCCTCACCTCTTCCCAAAACATTCTTATTAATCTACATTCCCATAAACAATGAAATAGGGTTCCTTTACTTTCCATGCATTTTGTGCATGTATCTGGTATATTTTTGTTATATCTATTTAACTCCTCCGGTGTAACATACATCCGCATTAACCATTTGAAATGTATCAATTTAAGGCGTGCATTTATTGATTTGGTTTGAGCTTCTGTACAAGCCAATTCCCATTGTTCCTCTGAAATTTCAATTTGCAGATCTTCTTTCCAGTAGTTTAATCTTTTCAGTGAATTTTCACTTGAAGATAGTGTCAATGAGTTATAAAACTCTGAAATAATACCCTTTCTTTTACTATCTTTCATCATCATTTTTTCCAAGGATGAATAAATAGGTCGAGTGAGAGCTTTATTTTGATTTGATCGAATAAAGTTTCTAAGTTGAAGATATTTAAAAAAATGTGTTCTATTGAGATTAAATTTGATCCTCAGCTCTTCAAAAGACATTATGTTGTCTGCACATGGCAAATATAAATCCTGAATCTTTTGTATCCCTTTTAAATTCCATACTTTAAATACAGCGTCCGCTCTCCCTGGTTTAAAATATTGATTACCCCATATTGGACTAAATTGTGACAATAACTGTGGTTCTTTTAAATAGTTTTTAGCTTCACACCATATTTTGATCATATGCTTTACAAATGGATTTTTAACTTGTTTTTGTAATTTTTTTGCCGAATCTGAGTATATGAATATGGGAAGAGGTAAAGGTAAATTGTATGATTCCATTTCAGTCCAGTGAGGGAGATCATTTGATGAAAAATAATATGTCATAGACCTCAGTTGTGCCGACCAATAATACAACATAAAATTTGGACATTTCAGACCTCCACGATCAAATGGTAAATATAATAAAGACAAACGTAATCTAGCCCTCCTGTTGTTCCATATAAATTCCACTAACTTTTTTTTTATTCTTGAGAATAGATCTAAAGGTGGTGATAAGGGAATGTATTGAAATAAATAAAGTATTTAGGTAAAATATTACTTTTAAGTATATTGATTCTCCCGATCATCGACATTGGTAGTGACATCCATCTCTGAGTTAACTCACTGATATCTGACATTAAGGCTTCATAGTTGACACTGGCGACTGATTCTAGCTTAGGCATAATTTGGATTCCTAAATATTTAAACTGATTTACAACATTGAATTGATTTACCTCAGGGGCTGGGTAATTTCTCTGGGTCTCATTTAGCATTAATATTGAAGATTTAGTTTTATTTATTTTATATCCTGATATTTCCCCCAAAATTCTTTATTAAATTCAACAAGGTTGGAATTGATTTTTTTAGATTCGACATAAACAAAATTATATCATCGGCGTACAGGGAGATTTTATGTTCTGTTGGTCCAACTTTAATTCCATATATTTGTGAATGTAAACGTATCGCTATCGCTAAAGGTTCAATTGCCATAGTAAACAGTAAAGGTGAAAGTGGACAGCCTTGTCGACATCCTCTATTGATTTTTATTGGTTTTGAAATATTGTTATTTGTTAGGATTTCTGCTGTAGCATTATTGTATATTATTTGAACCCATTTTATGAAATTATTTCCAAGTCCAAACCTTTGTAGGACTTCAAAAAGAAAGGGCCATTCAACTCTATCAAAGGCCTTTTCGGCGTCCAATGATAGGAGAGCTGTATCCGGTGCTTCTTTATTAAAATAAATAATATTAAATAGTCTTCTTACATTATGGAAGCCTTGTCTACCCTTTATAAAGCCATTCTGATCTTGATTAATAATATTTGGTAAAATTTCTTGTATTCGTCTTGCTAAAATTTTACAGATTATCTTAAGGTCGGCGTTTAATAGGCTTATTGGTCTCATATTTCACATTTATTAGAGGGCTTACCTGGTTTTGGCAGCAGTATAATTAAGGCATTATTTATGTATGATGGTAAATTATTATTTTGAAATGCTTCTAAAACCATTTCCAAAAAAGGTTTTATTAATTTATTCTTAAATTTTTATAAAGGTCAACTGGAAGACCATCTGGTCCTGCACTTTTTCCTGATTTCATATTATCAATGGCTAGCCCAACTTCTTCTTGACTAATTTTAGACTCCAATATCTCCCTGTTTTCATTTGGAATACACGGTATAGATAGTTCGTTCAAAAACCCATTTAGTTTTGTTAAATCAGGTTCATTTTTGGTATCATATAATTTTTCATAGTAATCTCTAAAGGCTCTATTAATTTCTAAAGGATCTATAACTACCTGTCCCTTACTTATAATACTGGTAATTGGTGTTTTAATTTCCAATTGTTTAATCTGCCATGCTAATAATTTTCCTGATTTTTCACCTTGTTCATAAAAAGATTGTTTCAATCTTAGAAGACTCGAGGCAGCTCTATTCGCTGATTTTTTGTCGTATTCAGCTCTCAAAATCAGTAATTCATTCTCCAACCTTGGGTCACTTCCTGCATACACTTTTTCCTGAAGATTTTTTATTTTATGTTCCAATTTAGCTCTCTCCTCTCGAGTCTTCTTAGATTTTGATCCTGTATAACTAATAATATGTCCCCTAATAAAAGCTTTGAAAGCCTCCCACTTTACACATGCTGATGTTTGTGTAGTATTGATGTCAAAGAACTCGTCTATCTGTTTTTCTATATACTTGACAAATTCCTCATCCTGAAGCCATTTATGCTGAAATTGCCATCTACCTGATTCCTTTGTCAATTTTTTATCTACATATATTAGACAACAGGGTGCATGATCAGAGATCACGATGTTATCATAAAAGCAGTTTTGAATCTTGGACCTTAATTCTGTGGAAATCAAAAAATAATCAATACGTGAGAATGTCTTGTAGGTACTGGAATAACAAGAATAGGCTTTAACTTGTGGTTTCATTTCTCTCCATATATCTAACAATCTCAATTCTTTCATAAAATGATTAATAGTCATCCTACATCCAATGTGCGTACAATCCAGTCCTGTTGATCTATCCACACCTGGATTCAATGTACAATTAAAATCCCCTGCTATTATATGTTGCCCTGTAAGTGATGATAAGATGAGAAATAAATTAGCAAAGAACTTCTGATCATCTATATTGGGACCATATAAGTTCACAAGATTTATATTTTCTAATAGCAAAGAACCTTGAATGATTACATATCTTCCAAATTTGTCTCCAATTACATTTTTCACTTGAAAAGGAACTGATTTATGTATGAGAGTCATAACTCCCCTGGCTCGGGATGAAAATGAAGAGGTGAATACACTTCCCTGCCATCTACTCCTAATTCTTTTAACATCCTCCTCTATCAGATGAGTTTCTTGTAAAAACACAATTCTTGAACCCATGTCCTTTATTTTATTCATAACTTGTTTAAGTTTTTTTTAAATTTTGTAGACCTCTGCAATTCCATGAAGTTAAATTAAGATTAACACTTTGGTCCATGATCAATAGAGAGTTTGGGATTACCTTGCAGTGTAAACATGCTCATACAGAGAAGCAAAAACATGAGTGGTTGAACATTCATCCTACAAACTACACACAAACAAATTTCCCCTTCCCACACTTGTGGCAAACCCCCCAAAATCAAAAGAAAAATTCTGTCTCCCGATATAGCCATCGACCGTTCCACACCCACGGGGAACAGCCTAAGCCACTCCTTCTTCATCCTCCCAATCACTCTAACTCTACTGCTTTTAATGACGTAACATTAACTCTCCTCTGTAGTTTTCCAACTTAACTCCAAAATTTTTAACAACTTTGTACATCATAGTTTTTTTTTTTGTTTGTTTGTTTTGTTTTTGTTTTGTTTTTTTAATATACTGTATAATACAATCTATATTTTGTAAACTTACTATTTACTTCAAGTCAGTCAGATGCCTGTGCAAATGCTTAATTATTCTACCTTATATTTTGTTCATGCTTAGCTCCCACCAGTCTCTTCTTCTTCTTTGATCTTCTTGATGAACTCCTGCGCCTCCTCTGGGGTCTTGAAGATGTGGGTTCTGCCCTCATACGTGGTCAGCAGTCTCGCAGGATAGATTACACCATGACGAATCCCAAGGTTGCGCAGCTCCTTACGTATGGGATCAAACTGCTTCCTCAATTGTTGGATTCCTGTGGCCAAATCTGGGTAGAACCGCACCTGCTGGTCCTGGTGTTTAATCTCTCCTTTAGCACGTGCAGCGTTGAAGATCTTCATCCTGTCTCTGTTGCTTAGAAACTTCATAATTAAGGTCCTCGGCGGTCCCTTATCTCTCCGTGGGCCAATACGATGTGCTTTTTCCAGAACCACTGCTGATTGCAACTCCTCGCTGCCCAGCACCTCCGGAATCCACTTTTCCAGAAAGGAACATACGTCCCGACCTTCTGATTCCTCTGGAAGACCCACCAGCCTCAAGTTATTCTGTCTCGACCGAGATTCCAAATCCAAAATATTATCTTCCAGAGATTTATTTTTTTTTTCCAAAGTGCGCACCTTTAATTGAAGACGGGTGACGTCATCTTCAGCACTAGCGAGACGGAGCTCCATCTGCGCCGTTCGTTCTACACAGTCACCCAATTCCTTTCTTATTCCTTCCAGCGCTGTCATAATCCCATCAAATCTAGAGGAAAAGTCCGCTCTCATTGAACTCATGGCAGCCATCAGCGCATCTGCGCCATTCCCCGCAGAAATCGCACCGCCGCCAGCTTCCTCCGCCATATATGGAGCCTTGTTTGCTGCGTCACAGACCTGAAAGTCCGTTAATTTGGACTGTTTCGGCGGCTCGCTTTTTCCTTTTCCTGGTTTTCCAGCCTTAGGCTTCGCCGACATATCCTCGCCCAAATGCTGGGATACGTTCTGTCCCAAATGAGAGAGTTATTTGCCGATTTTTTTTTTCCAGGAGCAGAGCAGAGCGAGACACGTCCGTCCTACGTGGCAGCCATAACCGGAAGTGAGGGCTGACCTTTTTGACTTAAGAGCCTCTAAGTGCTCCTGTTTTCCGGTAGAACTGAGTAACTCCTCTAGCTCTACCACCTCAGTCTCCAGAACTTTCAAGGATTGGGTCAAGCTACGAGTGACATTTTGAGTGTACTGTTGGCAGAATTGTTTTATCTGTGCCTTACCAAAATCCCACCACATTTGGAGGGAACTAAAAGAAGATTTTTGTTCCCTGTGTGACTTCCATACATCATGAAAAACTCCCTTAAAAAACACATCATTTAAAAGTGTATTATTAAAATGCCAAAAAGCACTCTTACACTTTACATTTTCAATGAAAACAGAACAAATCAGCAGGCAGTGATCAGTGAAACCAACAGGACAGATACAACTATTTTTAAAAACACTCATTTGGTGTTTAAAACCATAGAAACGGTCTAACCTAGCCATAGATAAGAGGTTATCTTTAGCATGGCTCCAGGTGTACTGCCTCTGGTCCCCATGATGTGATCTCCACACATCGGCCATTTCATGTGCCTTCACTAGTTCCCTCAGCCTATTGGCAGAAGCAGGGTGAGGTTCCTGATGGTTCCTGTCCAGTCTGTGGTTTAATGTACAGTTAAAATCACCCCCCAGAAATAAAAAACTATTTGGATTACAGGATCTAACCGTATCTGATAGCATATTAAAGACCCTGATCCTTTCTGCTCTCTGGGTTGGCACATACACGTTTATAAGAACCAAGTTTACGTTTTCAAACTGTACCTTTAGCAAGAGTACATGTCCTTTCACCACCTCTTCTACCTCATAAGAGACAGGCACACAACCCCGAGAGAAAAGTACAGCCACCCCTCCACTATTATTGGATTTGTGGCTAAAAAAAATGCAGCCATCCCACTCTTTTCTCCACTGGCACTCAATGTCTACAGTGCTGTGAGTCTCCTGGACCATCAGCACGTCAAGTGCCTTTAAATTAAAAAGCTTGTATAAAGAGGCCCTTTTTACATCATCCCTGGCCCCGTTTATATTAAGAGTGCCAATTCTAAGGTGGGGCATTAAAAAGGATAAAAATAAGGTACAGTAAAAAAACACACACATAGCATAAAAGGGAAGAAACAAACTAAGAGTCAACATGACTGTTAGTAATTTGTGATTTCAGTTTGACAACCAGTTTCTTTAAACGAAAAATTTCCTGATCAGTAAAAGTCTCATTCCCATCATTCAGTTTCATCAGCTTGCGAGCTGATGCCACAAATAACTCCAGATCTGGAAAGTAATTTTCCACTTTCACAGCTCTGCTCCCCTTGGTCACCTGGAGAAATTGCCTAATTTTGGTAAAACAATAGGAGCTTTGCTCCTCCTGCGTCTGCATCATTTCAGACTCAGCTCCACTTTCGTCAGAGACGCTCTCATCTAGTAAATCTAACTTCCCAACCCTACTAGATTTAGCAGAGCTCTGCAAGTTTTCAGCACTTTTTCTTTTTTGTGCAGCTTTAAAAGGATCCTCTTCAACAAAACTACATTCCTGCATTTCTTCGTGAACTGCAATGTTCGTCATGCAGTGTTTGCTCTGTGTGTCCGCTACAGCCTCAAACCGCTCCTCCTCCGCCTGCAAAGTCTGCTCACCCACGTTCCTTCGTTTAACTGCACTCTTACTTACACCCTCCACCTCTTTACTCGGGGTGACAGGCTCGTCACAATGATCACAGCTGCCGCCAGACAGAAATTTCCCACCATCAATGTTTGGGGGGGCAACTACCGCGCCCGCTGCGGCTACCTCAGCAGAGGCGGCCGCGGCCGCCCCAGCACAAGCGGACGCGGATGCGGACGCGGACGCGGACACCCCCGCAGAAGTAGAAGCGGGATTGCGGCCGCGACCGCCCCAGCAGAAGCGGGCGCCGCGGCGGCATCCGCCGCACCGCATGTAGCGCTACCCTCCGGACCGCCAGAAACAGCGGCGTCACCTTTCTTACCGCCAGTGCTCTTTGTGTTCGCCTTTTCAGGACATGACCTAATAAGATGGCCTTCTGCGCCACACGCAAAACACTTCATGGTTTCAGATGTTGCAAACACCAAGTAGCTAAAGCCGTCAATCCTGAAATTAAAAGACGCGTTCAGTTCAGCAGAGCTGTCTTTCAACACCATGAAACACTGCCTCCTGTGACACACAACATGCTTCAGCAGGGGTGATTTACTACCCAGAGAGACCATTCTGATAGGGGACACAACCTGGCCAAAACGGGACAACTCTCTAATCAGCTGATCATTTTTAACGAAAGGAGGAGCGTTTGAGATGGTGATCCTCCTAGACGGATTCGCCAGCGGTAAAACGGGAGTAAAAGTGTCACCTAGGACCACTCCCTGTGCCACCACCTGATCAGCTTTTTCAGTCGAATCCAGAAAGATCACAATTGCGCTGTTCATCCTCGATGCTGATTTTATGCTGCCATGCCCAACCACCTGTCCTACAGCGAGGCTGGCCTCCTCCACAGAACAGGGAACTGTCGGGAGGATTCTCACACCATGACGCCGGGTTAAGCGCTCAAACTCCACACCACCATCAATCACCGGCATGATGCCGGCCGGGAAAAACCGGCAGCAGAAGCTACCGTTCCCCGACACACTCACTCCAACACTCACACCCCAACACACCCACACTCAACCCACTATATTAAACACACACACCTCAAACACACAAGATAGAGAAAAAGTTAGAAAATACAAAGTTTAACGTACTCACTCGACACCACTCCACACCCCTGCTCCCACAAACGCCCACGCATGCGCACGAGAGAGAGAGAGAGAGAGAGATATTTTGTATGGTGGCCTTTTCTCTTTAAAATGCCAGACGGGACAGATGTCTGCTCTACTGTGTCCACTTGCCCAAATTGTGGCATGATAAAGGAGGCAGTGTGGCGGTTTGGTGTAAACCCCCACAAACAGACTGGACAGACACAGCACTCGGCTAGAGCAATTAACAGAACAGTGAAATGTGTATTAATGTCTACAGGCAGCCCCGCTTCTTCTGGCTCACTTCTGTGATGTTAATGTTGCCTTTCATGCATTGTGTTCATGCGTCCTGTCCTTACTGTGACCTAGGGACTGAGATCAATATGTCTCTCAAATGCAAATGTCTCATGCCTGTTCTGTTACCTCTTTGATCATACCAACTGCTGGGGGAATGCTCTTTGATGTATTGTTGTAGTTGGGTATATATGCTGCAACTCTGTAACTCAAACTCTCTCTCATTCTGATTCTGCAACTGCTGCTGCTGGACACAGACTTTGTGTCCCTCTTCTCTGAGAGCCGCTGAGCTCGCTCCCGGCGCACATGCACGGCGCTGGGAGCGGAGCTCGTGACGGCGGTATGATTTAATAAAACCTACTTAAAACCTCAGCATCGCTGCTTATTTTTTCATGCCGCCGCACTGGTGACCCCGAAGACGCACACGCTTTGTGCGACACAACCTTCTGGTCTGAACATCCACGCTGAACCGGCCGAGGGACACAAGACGTCTCCTCCCTCTTGCCGCTCCAACGCACCATGACCTGAAGGCAGAAAAGAACACGCTGCCAGTGAACGCTTCACTGGTGACCCCAAGAATGCACACGCTTTGTGCAACGCAACCTTCTGGTCTGGACGGCCACGCTGGCGACCTGACGCTGAAAAAAACACGCTGCCAGCGAACACAGCAGCCTGACGCAAACGAGCTGCCCTCCCTTCTGCTTCAGTGAGACCTCGACGCGGAGCCAACACAGGCGAGCTACTCTCCGGACATCACCCACGACCGGGAAAACTGCAGAAAACGTCATGGCGCGACCCTCGCCTGAGATCTGGACGTCCACGCTGGACCTGCCGAGGGACACAGAACGTTTTCTCCCTCTCACCGCTACTCCTCCCTCTCAGCGATCCTACTCATCTACCCGAGCCTGAGGAACAAAGATCGTCTATCTCCCCTCAACGCTCCAACGCACCATGACTAATCTGCAGCCACAGCTCATCATAGATGATTTATTGGCGCCGTCTGCGCCGATCTCCACCAAGATTCTGCACCCTGACTCGCCTCTCCAGCTGGCCCACCCACGCATGAGCCCCGGCGCACGCACCGGGGAGTTATGAGGACGGCGCATCACGCACGGGACAAATACGGCTCTTCTGACCGCCTTCCTTCTGCTGCACACTGGCCCTTCAGGCTTGCTTGTACACCTGAGGCACGCAGCTTGCTCACTGGATTTTATGGTCTTAGCCACGGCACACAAGGGGAATTCAGCCGTCTGCGGTTCCTGAGGCTTTAGGGTTGCGCCTGCCCTAAAGTCAACACGCCAGTCCCTCTGCTTTTATTTTTTTTCTTACCGCCACTCCTGCTTTTCTTCATGGCCACGAGAGGAGTCAGAGACAAATTTTTCTTCTTGTGATCTCCGCATGCGCAACGGGACAGCCCCTCGACGTCGCGGAGCAGCAAGCAATTTTTGCGCGGCTCGGACGATCTCACCGTCCCCTGCCGGCACTTACTACCCCCCTCCTCCCTCCCTCTCCGCCTGCAGCGAGCTTCTCCCACAGCTCGCTCCCATAGATGGATTATCGAGGTCTCGGCCCCCTGCCGTGCCCTCTGGGGGGGAGCGTGTGGCGGTTTGGTGTAAACGCCCACAGACTGGACAGGCACAGCACTCGGTTAGAGCAATTAACAGAACAGTGAAATGTGTATTAATGTCTACAGGCAGCCCCGCTTCTTCTGGCTCACTTCTGTGATGTTAATGTTGCCTTTCATGCATTGTGTTCATGCGTCTTGTCCTTACTGTGACCTAGGGACTGAG
Organism: Pholidichthys leucotaenia; assembly: GCA_020510985.1. Lineage (NCBI taxonomy): Eukaryota > Metazoa > Chordata > Actinopteri > Cichliformes > Pholidichthyidae > Pholidichthys > Pholidichthys leucotaenia. The sequence continues at coordinate 215,307,671 of CM035848.1, forward strand.
ATCAATATGTCTCTCAAATGCAAATGTCTCATGCCTGTTCTGTTATCTCTTTGATCATACCAACTGCTGGGGAATTCTCTTTGATGTATTGTTGTAGTTGGGTATATATGCTGCAACTCTGTAACTCAAACTCTCTCTCATTCACTCACTCTTCAGCTGCTGCTGCAGACACATTGGGTCTCTCTGCTGAGAGCACTCTGGGCTCGCTCCCGGCGCGCATGCATGGTGCCGGGAGCGGAGCTCATGAAGGCGCTATGATTTAATAAAACCAACTTAAAACCTACACCAACGCTGCTTTATTTCATGCCGCCGCAGCAGTGCCTTTTCCCACTTTGCATGTATACTTACACTGGCAAATGCTAGTATGCAAACAACCTAAACCAAAATGGCGAGTGTTAATGAATTCATGCTGAGCATCACTGTATTAGCATGCTGACATTAGCAATTAGGAGAAAGGCTAAGATGCAATTGCTGTTTTGGAAAAATAAATACAAGCAAAATGATGCTCATTCAAATTGTTCTTTCACTATCTGTGCTGTGTACCTCTGTTACTTTCTAATTTCACCTCTGTAGTTATTACCTTGTATTTAGGGTCTCTCATTCATTCTGTCTTGAAGTGGTGATTCTTGTAAAACAGTTTAGCAATAGAATAAGAATGCCTGCATGCTTTCAGAAAAAGCTTAAATGTCTTAATGTATCACAGAAGAAAGCAATGCAATATACTGTATTGCTTTGAGAGAAAATTGTCCTTGTGTGTTAGATTCTGAAAACTGAGCTGGATTAATATTCAGTGGTATGCAACGCAATCCCTTGCACCACGGATGGCAAACACACTGTACATGCAGTGGCTTGTACGCTCTCTAGTGAGAGTTAATGCAATATTTTGCCACAATCAGAAACAGGATATCTGAAGTTAAAACAAATCGTAAATGTAAACACAGGACTGTTAGAATGTAAGACTGTGAAGTAGGAGATCTGGGATTTAAACATGATATCTGTTCTTTTGCCCTCTGTAAGAGTCATTTCAGTCTGCTCTATATGCACTGTTATGTTTTTTGTGTGTGCTTTTGCCTCCAGGCTTGAATTGCAGCAGGTTGAATTTTTTTTTTTTTTTTTAATTTCCATCTTCTCTTTTAACGTCTTTACTTTTCCTTTTCTCCAAGCTAAATTCTGTGTGTGTCTGTGTTTGGACTAGTGTTGGGTGATGACTGATAAATATGTTTGGAACAGCCCGTTTCTGAAACCAGTTCCAACAGCCAACACCCTGTTAGCTTTCGTGTGCATGTGAAAAGCCACAGTCATGCTGCATGGAGCAGCACTATCTGCTAATATAGCACAGGCTTATCTTCTAAGCTTGTTAGACTCATTATTAATATATTGGACTAATATGAGAGAGACCCAGCTGTAGGGTTAAAGGGACACTCGCAGTCACCAGTGATGTACAAAGTAAGATGGGTATTGCTAGACTATTTTGATTTCTATTTTTTCCAGTGTACGGTGTAGTAAATTATGCAAACTAAGCAATATTAAGTAACTGTTCACGAAGTTGAGTTTTATGGTTGTAAAGCTAGCAGTTTCAAAACTTTTCATGCTTGCCTCCAGCTTTATTCTTTCTTTGTGACCAAATGAAGGTGAAATATTCATATATCAACTGCACAATGTTATGTCCGCTGTTTTGTTTTTTTTTTAAACTTTGTTTTTGGAATCTCATGACCTTTAATGCATCTTCTGTGGGGATAGTGGGGATGTGTGCCTTTGTGTCAGAGTTGTTTTTGACGAACGTCTGTCTACATTATAATTTAAAGTAAACCTTTTTTTTTCAACCTTGCCTCTGCACATACAGTATCTGTCTTGTGATGCAATATTTATGTATTTCCATATCATTTCTATTTAGCATCATTGCAGTTTTCTTACATTATTTACTATATAAATGCCTTGAATGGATATTGTAAGTTACTGTCCAAATGCATGACTCTTGTTAACCAGGGATGCATGTTGTATACATGGAACAAAGCTGATTTTTTTTGTTGTTGTAATTTTGTTGTGCACAGGTGCTACAGTAATGGCCTTCTAATACTTGCAAAGGAGAGTGTGTAGGAGTTATGGAATGTGAGCCACAGGACATTAATTATTAAGTCTGCCTTGTAGCCTTTAACTCAATGGCCAAATGAGGGTAAATATGCTGCACATCCTGTAAAGTGTGGTTGTGTGGGAGTAAAGCTGACAACATGCAGCCATTTAACTTTGGCTCAGAGAGGGTTTATTATATCTGAATTTCTGGACACAAACACAGTGGCAGGTCTTAAATGCATTAGAAATGCCCTGGCTTAGATAATGCTCGTTGATGTATAAGTTGCACCCAAAGTAGCTAAACACAACATCGTTATCTTTTGCTTGTCTATAGTGAGGCCTAAAATAGTAATAACACTATACATGCACAAGCAAGAAAAGAATGTCTTTTTCCTTCTGTGTGTGTGTGTGTGTGTGTGTGTGCGCGCGCGCGCGCACGCACGCACTCAGGTCAGGCGCTATCTTGTCCTTAGGTGGCTTCACCTGTTGCTTTGAATTTTTCAGCAGATACTCCAACTTTAATGTTCCCGTCCTAGTCACTGAGAATTCTCCTTTTCTGATCACCACTTTCATCTGGAATATTGACCCTCCACCTAATGTTACAGCACCCAAAATACAAAACTTTAGACAAAAGAATCTCAATAAAATTGGCCTTTTATATTGCTCCAAGTCTGAGGTTTAAAGAAGAAAAATGTTCTTTATTTATAATAAAGGGTGTGTCCTGACTTTTACCTGTTTACCCAGACCACACCTGTGTGTATGAAACTTTCTGGGATGGCAGGCAGCTGACAATGCCAGAAACCAGATGAGAGAAAATGATGACAAAAGCCCTTGCGGTGAGCCTTTAATTCAGCTTTATGTCACGTTTGTTCCCGGCAGTCTCAGGCTTTATCTGATCTTTTTTTTTTTTTTAATTTTTTTTATTATTATTCTGAAGCTGATCTTTTTTTTTTCTCGTTTACCTTGGGAGTGTTTAGAAGCATCACCACTGAAATTGCTCACATGGATGAATTTCTACTCTTCATCTACATGTGTGTTTGGAATATATATACACTCCTGATCAAAATCTTAAGACCGGGGGAAATGACAAGTATTCACATTTCATGCTGGTGGATTGTAACCAGGTTGTAAGTAGAGCTCCAAATGCAAAAAGAAGAAACGGGAACAAGAGACAAAAATGGAGAGTAGGCAATTTATTGAAAACTGCATTTAAACTCAAACAGGCTGTTCATCAGCTGATCAAAAATATAAGACCATAGCCCCAAAAAACAAACAGAACTAAAAGTATCAAAAAGGGACTTGGTAGTAAGTAGCCCCACAATTCTTGCTGATCACTTCAAAAATTAGTTTAGGCATGCTTGATGGGCATGTTTCCAGGAGGCTGTTGGGAATGCTGCTCCATGTGGTGACGATGGCTTCACAAAGGGTATCCACAGTCTGGAACTAGTGTCTGTTTTTGTAAACTTCCCTTGCCATCCATCTCCAAACGTTCTCAATGGGATTTAGATCAGGGGAACATTCAGAATGGTCCAAAAGAGTGACGTTATTCTCCTGGAAGAAGTCCTTTGTCAAATGAGCATTGTGAACTGCAGCGTTGTCCCACTGAAAGACCCAGTCATGACCACACAGACGAGGGTCCTTAGTCAAGAGGTATTCCCACTTCAACATCTCCACATAGTCAGCTGCCATTTGATGCCCCTGCACAACCTTCAGTGCCATTGTTCCGTTGAAGGAAAAAGCACCCCAGGTCATGATGGGGCCTCCTCCACTGTGCAGCATAGAAAACATCTCCATTGGGATATCCTCGTCGTGCCAGTAATGGTGGAAACCATCAGGACCGTCCAGGTTAATTTTTTTTTTTCTCATCCGAGAATAAAGCTTTCTTCTACATTTCAGTGTCCCATGTTTGCTGTTCATTGCAAAGTCCAAACAGGCAGGTTATTGGTGTGGGAGGAAACGTGGCCTTTGAAGACGTTTTTTGTTCTTTAAGCCCTTCTTTTGAAAATGCCGTCTTATGGTTATTGGGCTGCAGTCAGGATCAGTGAGGACCTTGATTTGGATTGAGGATCGGCCTGTGTCTTCACGGTCATCTTCACCACAGTTCCCATCAGCTTCCTGGAAACACTTGCATCAAGCTTGCCTAAACCAATTTTTGAAGTGATCGACAGTCCTTTTTTGATATTTTCAGCACTTTTTTTTGGGGGGGGGGGACTATAGTCTTAAACTTTTGATCGGCTGATGAACAGCCTCTTTGAGTTTAAATGCAGTTTTCAATAAATTGCCTATTCTCTATTTTTTCGTCTCTTGCTCCTGTTTCTTCATTTTTCATTTTCATTTTATTATTAGAAGTTTGTCATAGCAGGAAAACACAGCATAGCAACACCTTGTTGAAACCATGGATCCTGAGTTGAGACAAACATACAATAAAAACCATGATTTTTATCACAAAATTAAAAGCAAGTTAAATATAAAACTCATCACTCTTAAAAACAGAGTTACTCATAATACAGTTTAAAAACACGGAGAATAAAAGAGTTTGTGTCTTTTGGTTTTACTCCTGGGTGCAACACGTTCTCTGGGCCGCCGAAGAGAGTGAACATCTGGAGGGGCAGTAGACGGGAAGCTCTGCAGAGGTGAAGAGTTGTCCCTCAGAATGTTGGTGAAGGGACTTGGAGTAGCCTCATCTCACCACTCACTTAAGGTGGGAAGAGAGGAATGTGGGATGCCAATTATTCTACAGCACTTTATGCATTTTGAAGCTCTACTTACAGCCTGGTTACAATCCACCACCGTGAAATGTGAATGCTTGTCATTTTTCCACCGGTCTTAAGATTTTGATTAGGAGTATACAACTTTAGATTGCTTGTAGCAATTCCTAACTCTTATCAAATTGCCACATTATAATGTCTAGCCATTTTTTGTTAATGTAGACAATGTGGCCATTATGTACCAGTTATTAGAAAAGACACGGTGTAAAGATTTCCCTGTCTGGTAAACTGTTACTTTGGTCAGGAAGAAATTAACTTGCTAAAGAGTATGCCACTAATTTTAAAAGATTTCATACAGTAGTGTAAAAGAAACAAACGGAGCACTCCTGAGCAATAGTTTCAGAGTTCTAAGCTCTATTAAGGAATTTAAAATTTTGGTCTGAGTTTTAGGAAAGTAAATAAGCAAAGCAATACTTGGCACAACCATGCAAATTGCAGTTAAGCAGAAAGATGCCTCATATCCATTTTCAACCATTTAATTTTCATCTTGAATTGTGTTAATATCGGGGTGAATGACGGAAGAAATCCAATTAATTATTCTCAACTATGGAACTGGAGAGCCACTATTTTAAATACGTTCACATAAATAATAGAAGCTCACAACTTCCAAGAGCCACTTGCGGTCTTCCACAGGGTTTGGTCCATGGTCCTTTACTTTTATCTTATATATAAATGATTTATGTAAAGTATTAAATTTACATAAATCATTTTTGAAATTGAATCAGTAACTCCTAATTCAATCTATCCATTATATTGTTCACTCATAGTTCCATACCTACATGATATATGGTGTAGAAGTATTTATTTATTTTCTTTTAATAATCCTTTATTAGTTCCACAATGGGGAAGTCACAGGACATCCACCTGGATGGATGAGGCAACTATGGTGCAGCACCAATCCCTTCACCATTCACACACATTCACACCTAGAGCCACTTTAGAGTCTCCAACTAACCTAACGTGCATGTTTTTGGTCTGTGGGAGGAAACCGGAGTATCCGGAGTAAGCCCATGCAGACACGGGGAGAACATGCAAACTCCACACAGAAGGGTCACTGATGGTCAGGGGGTGGAATTGATCCCATGAAGTATGGAGAAATGCATACAAATTTTCTAGTTTATTTATATTGTTTTATGTTGCTTGTATTTTAAATTGCTGTAATGGATTTGCCTTTTTTCCCCCTTCTGTTCTAACGTGTTGATTTTGTTCTTAGGATGCATTGTACATCTGGTCAGGGACAATGGATAAAAGTTGGCTTTTTAGCTAACTCTGACTCATTTACAGTATTGGTTTCTCTTTGATGAGCACTGTCCCTTTTAAATAAAATAATAAATGAAAATGAAAGGTATGTGGCACATTTAATAAGTTAAACCTCCTGAAATTCCGGTGCTCCACCCTGGCTGGAAATTGGCTGTAAGGGTTAAATAATTGACAATATTTTTAGCTCTGTTTTTATTGTAATCAGTGCTGCTCCCTGTCTTTTGTAACTGGTGAGCCAAGACAATTTTCCACCATGGTGGACAATAAAGATTTATTCTAATTCTAATATATGCTAATGAAGAAATATAATGGCATTTAATTTATTTAAAATTAACATAATTATGTCACTGAAGATTATTCATTGATTTCCCGTTGTCACCATGTGGCTGGCTAAGCATTTCTACAGTATAGGAGAGGTAGACCTAAATAAGTTGCTGCTTCAGACTACACCCTTTCTGTCTGTGATATGATTTATTGTTTTATGGAAAATATAGATTATGATCAGCCAGAAATAAGCAAACTCTAATGAATAATAGTTAATCTCAAAACTGAATTGCAAAAGATAATGATGACCACCACTAATGTCTTGTTCTGTGCTCAACAGCAACATTATAAGGAAAGAAATGCAAAAAGACAGAGGATGGCAGGGAGGCATGTTGCAAACTTGCTAACTATGCTCATGCTATGTAGTGTCTCTGACTGCAGAGAAGTAGAGGCAGCAGATGTGGTGTGCGTGTGTGTGTGTGTGTGTGTGTGTGTGTGTGTGTGTGTGTGTGTGTGTGTGTGTGTGTGCGCGCGCGCGTGCGTGCAAGCATCAAATATCCATAACTGGATAATTGGACATTAACAAGGGAAGAGACTTCAGGAAAGCTTCTGTTAAGCCATGACAGACACACACACAGAGCACTGCACTACACGTTAAAGGATCATCACATACAGAGCCAACTCACATTCGCCCACACAAAACTAAACAGCCTGCATTTTGCTCCATTTTTGGCTCTACTGTATTTCAGGTTATTTTCAGCAAGTAGAGCAGTGGCTTCTGGGGATCATTGGACTCTCCTTGTGTGTGACAATAGGGCAGTAAATGAGACCATAATATGGGTCATACCTTTCAGTAACAACCCTTTAGCTGAAAAAGCATTGTTTATTCCTCAAAAAGAGATGTCTTTGTTCTTGTGTTGAATGGAAAATATTTCAGCTAGTTTCTGGATCAGAGACTCAGTAATCAGTGTTCAAAGTATTGACCTATTTGGCCGTCGAATAAAGACAAAATTAGTTGCACCAAATGGAGATTGGAGAGAAGTTGTTGCCTGTGTATTGTCTAAGAAAAGCTAATCATTGCTTAAATTAATCTCGCAGTGAACCTCTTACAAAATAAACCAAAAGTCTGAATTTGTTGGTGAACTGTATGTTTCATTCACAACAGAAGAAACAATTTAAGATTGTTCACGTAGAAATGGAAAGGTGTCAGTATAAAGGGGTTTAAATTTTTCACAGTTCTTGTGAAATGATACACAACAGTTAAACATAGGCACTAGAACTGGATGTAGCATTGAGCTCTAACTTGTGATTTCAGATGAACAAACTTATGTTCTGTGTACCTTCAAATATCTTCTGTGATTTGTTTGTACTGACCAATTGATGCTTACTGGCATCTGTTAAACTGCACCATTATGCTTTTTTGGGGTTTCCCCTTTGTTTTAGTGTGTTATGTGGGATTTTTGTGATATTATGTGGTCTGCAGAGTTGAACAGCCCAAAGTCCACATACACAGCAGTTCTCACCTCCCACAGAAACTAGGATTACAACTCTGTCTCGGGTTACAACTCTAGCTAGCGAGTTAGTTCGGCTCTTCTTTGTAAATTCTAGTCACCCAACATGACACCAGTGTCCCAGCTTGTCCATTAATTTACGGTCTATAATGTACTGAAAGACATGACGTACAAAGAAAACTAAATCTCATATCAGAGGTTGTGTTAACTGAAAATTATCCTTCACTGAAGAATTTTCCACCTGTGAGAAAAATCTGAAAGTTGTCTGTATTTTGGCAGATTACACTGAGGCTGAGCTAATTAAAATCATAAAATTACAGGTAATAATACATTTTGATAGAATTTTTACAAACATCTCTGTCAACATCTACAAACATCTACATTTACAAACATCTCCGGCCGTTGGTCGAACCTCGGATTCAGGAGGAGCAATGTGGTTTTCGTCCTGGCCGTGGCACATCGGACCAGCTCTTTACCCTCTCGAGAATTCTTGAGGGTTCGTGGGAGTTTGCCCAACCAGTTTACATGTGTTTTGTGGACTTGGAGAAGGCATTTGACCGCGTCCCTCGTGGATTTTTGTGGGGGGTGCTTCGGGAGTATGGGGTATCGGGCTTGTTGTTACGAGCTATTCGGTCTCTGTACGACCGTTGTGAGAGTTTAGTTCGCATTGCCAACACTCGGTCAGAGTCATTCCCAGTGAGAGTTGGACTCCGCCAGGGCTGCCCTTTGTCACCGGTCCTGTTCATAATTTTTATGGACAGGATTTCTAGGCGCAGCCAGGGAATGGAGGGTGTCATGCTTGGTGACCACAGGATCTCATCTCTGTTGTTTGCAGATGATGTTGTCCTGTTGGCTTCATCCAGCAATGACCTACAGCTCTTGCTGGGACGGTTTGCCGCTGAGTGTGAAGCGGCTGGGATGAGAATCAGCACCTCCAAGTCCGAGTCCATGGTCCTCAGCCGGAAAAAGGTGGATTGTCCTCTCCGGGTTGGGGACAGGCTCCTGCCCCAAGTGGAGGAGTTTAAGTATCTTGGGGTCTTGTTCACGAGTGAGGGGAAAATGGAGCGAGAGATCGACAGACGGATTGGAGCAGCATCTGCAGTGATGCGGACGTTGTACCGGTCTGTTGTGGTGAAGAGGGAGCTTAGTTCTAAGGCAAAGCTGTCGATTTACCAGTCAATCTACGTTCCTACTCTCACCTATGGTCACGAGCTTTGGGTAATGACCGAAAGAACGAGATCGCGGATACAAGCGGCTGAAATGAGCTTTCTCCGTAGGATTGCTGGACTCACCCTCAGAGATAGGGTGAGGAGCTCAGTCATCCGGGAGAGGCTCAGAGTAGAACCGCTGCTCCTCCACATTGAAAGGAGTCAGTTGAGGTGGTATGGGCATCTGATTAGGATGCCTCCTGGACGCCTCCCACTTGAGGTGTTTCAGGCACGTCCCACTGGGAGGAGACCCCGGGGCAGACCCAGGACTCGGTGGAGAGACTATGTCTCCCAGCTAGTCTGGGAACGCCTTGGTATCCCCTCTGAAGAGCTGGAGCAGGTGGCTGGGGAGAGGGAAGTCTGGGCTTCTCTGCTTGAACTGCTGCCTCCGCGACCCGGACCTCCGGAAAAGCGGTAGAAGATGGATGGATGGATGGATGGATCTCTGTCAAAATGACAACAACTTCTGTCCTGTATATCTTTATTATAGAATAGAATAGACTTTATTGTCATTGTACAGTTGTAAAGTACAATGAAATTGTGGCATTTTTTTATGATTGTGTTTTAAAACTAAGTTTGTTTTTCTTTTCTTTTTTCAACGTTAACTGCCCATCTGAGTATCTGTGTCAGGGCTATTCAATTACAAAATCAGTTGGGCCACAATTTGAAATCAAGACATGTAACTGGGCCACACATGTTCAACAATCTGTTGAATATGACAAATTTCAAACCAGCACAGATCACGGTGATGAAATGGGGTGGGGGGCTAATCTATAGGCCTGAATAGGCCTGAGCTATGGGATGTTCTGGATCAGTGTATATGCAGCTGGGATATTATACAACAAATCATGCTGAGTTTAAGGTGGCGCTGCTCACTGAATGGGACTACATTCCTCACATTCAAATTGACAACTTAGTGGCATCAGTCCCACACAGAATTGAGGCTTTGCTGGCAGCAAATGGAAGTCACACACAATATTACTTACTTAGGCCTTCCTCCTTCCAGGGGCATAGGCCGTCAACAGCAGTCCTCCAGCATCTCCTGTCCTGGGCGAGTTGTCCAGTTGTCCCCACACACAATATTAATGAATGATAAAATCATAGGAAATGATTAAGGATTAAGGTTTGTTTCGTGTCTGTACATCCACATGATCTGAATTTGTGCATTAATAACAATTAGCTATTAAAATTATGAAGTTTATCTTAATTTGTGTTTAATTCAGTGACAACTTATACTACTTTCTGAAATTGATATAATGTTACATTTTTAATGCCTCTGTGGAGAGAGGAATAACCAGGCAGAGCGGTCCAGAACAAAGCAGGCTTTATTAATTTCTCTCTCTCACATCATCCAGAATCACAAGCATCAGAAAAAGTGACAGGTCGCAGGCACCTCTCCTCTTATCAGAATCAGCTTTATTGGCCAAGTATGCACAACACATACAAGGAATTTGACTTTGGCTAAAAACTTGCTCTCGTTGTTCAGGTGAAGGATTTAAATAAGGATTCAATGACAACCACAGTATGTACAGTAAATTACAGTCTGTCCACGTTTCTATAAAAGGATGCAAATATATACAGGAATATATGCAGTTATTTACTCGGACTAACCACACTTTGCAGAAATATATGAAAAAATATACAGTCACACAGTATTTCAATGTGGACTCAGATTCAGTGATATAATGTGAATGAAGTAAAAAGCAGTGTGAGAGTTATGTGCAATGTAATAATGGATGAAAAGTCATGAGTACAGCAACAGGTAGGACTAGGTGAATGTTAGGAGTTCATCAGAGTGATGGCTTGAGGAAAGAAACTGTTCCTGTAACGGGTGGTTTTGACCTTCAGTGATCTGTAACGACGACCAGAAGATAGAAGTTCAAACAGTTTGTGGCCGGGGTGTGATGGGTCAGCACAGATGTTTCCCGCCCGTTTCCTGGTTATGGACCGATATAAGTTCTCAATGGAGGGTAGGTCGGTACCAATGATAGCCTACGACCCGCTCAGTCACCTGTGGTGCTGCAGTAACATGAAAGACTTTGCAATTCCCATTCTTTGTCACTGTTTGCATCAACACACCAACCCCCGCATCAACACACAAACCCCCCCATGATGATTCCCCTTGTCTGAGTGGAAACATAAGGCACTTTTCCACTAGCCCAGCTCGCCTCGCCACGCCTCGATTCGCTACGACACGGTTCGGCCTTGGTTGTGTCTCCATAGCAGCCTGGTAAAGCAGGGTTAAGCTGGGGTGGGCGGGATTTTTTTTTACAGCAAGGCGGCACCACACTCCCGTGACGTAAAACACGCGACCCAAGCAAAACATAACACATGCATCATGGCGGCTGTACAAGGCGACTCCTCGGTCTGTGGCTTTTTTCACCGTAAATGCCAAAAAGGACCGCCAGACAAGGGTACAGGCAGCGAGATGAAACACTCTGGAATAGTTCTGCAGCTTTTGGGAGAGCCGAAGACGGGAGGATACAAACTAGGTCATATATGACGGTAAGCTAATGGTTGCTAATGCTAGTTTGCTATAAGTACGTCGTACTACACTAATGTCTGCAAGTTAGCGCTGTTAGGTACTAAAATATGTACGCTGTGTGTGTGTGTGTGTGTGTGTTTCAGATGGCTCTGTTGTGGGGAAATTACCGCTTCAAACGGTTGGTCTGGGCGTTCAGCACAGCCTGTCACTGATGTCAACACAGCTTCACCAACGATCAGTGGTTGTAGAGCTTAAGAATGTCTGTAGAAACGTTTATTTCCTGTGCAAAAAATTGCTCTGATCTGCGTGAAAATCATGGAGAGACTGTTGAGACATCATGGATGTACCTGCTGCAGCAGCACTGAGTGTGAGGTGGTGTCATAGCAAAAAATGATCAGCTGACACAACTTGATCGCCATGTTAATAACTATATTAGCCACAAAATATATTTTCAAAAAGTAAACAGTACTGAGTTAGGTACAGTATAATAAGATATATTTGACAGTTATGATGCATTTTAGGCCAAAACAAACTTGATCTAGGATTAAAAGCAATTAAAACTAGAAAAGCACTCGGAGAGCGCAGACCTCCGCCAAGCGCCACAATTCCCCCCATACAGTGTTTGTGTGTACGTTTTCACATTCCTTGAGCATGTAAACATGACTAGCAATTGGATTCACAATGGTTATTTGTTTATTTGACAGGGACAGTGCAATAAACACACAATTAATCAATGACAATCAATCTGATAGTGATAGGATTAGTGGTTCAGTAGTAAAAGTATTGCCTCCTTGGCGGAGGTAATAAACTGAAGTGTTGCTGTTGTGTCCATCTCCTCCACTGACGGATGCAAATTGGGTAGACAGGTTGCCGTGGGTTTTATATTATATTGTAACGTGCTGCTCGACATGGCGACGTCCCACCGGGAGGTTCGAACTCACGCCTCCCGCTCCGGAGTCCCGCACTCTACCTGTGTCGCCAATAGGGTCAACCCACTTTGCAAGCCAAATAGGGTGCTCATATTGAGTTCGCTACAATATTATTGTTTTGGGGGTTGCGCTCCGCGGCAAACGACAATTTAGAAGCTTCGCCGGCAGAGAGCTCGTTTTTGCGCAGCGCCTATGGCTGGCCGGTGAATTTCTGCCAAATGCGCAGCTCCTGTGGCTGGCCGGGGAATTTCTGCCAAAGAATCCGTCGGCGGACAGCTGCCCGTGTGAGGTTTTGCAGTTGCACGCTGGCGGGCCCAGGCCAGCAGTGTTTTCCGCGTCCTTTTGTGCCTAAAACGTTGAAGAACGCAGAGTTTGTGTTGCAGACACGACGACCAGCGCCCTCCATTGCGCCTGCGCACATGTTGAAAATGGCTGTATGTCACAGTGTTGAATGAAAAATGCTTTAAAAAATTCCTGTATCCAGACGGTGAACTGGATCACCCCCAAAATTTAATCAGTTCTTCCTTGTACCATTTCCAACAACGCCTGAAAGTTTCATGGAAATCCGTCCAAGATTTTTTGAGTTATCTTGCTAACCAACAGACAGAAAGACAGACAGACAAACAAACAGACAAACCCCGGCAAAAACATAACCTCCTCCTGGCCTTTCGGCCTGGCGGAGGTAATAATGCAGTCACAAGGTTACATGGAAAATACTTGATTTACTAGATACATGTACTGTAGAAATATATATCCTCTGCATCAACAATGTACTGTACATGCATTCATGTAGTATTCCACTGGGAATTGCACTTAGAATAAACCTCTGAAGTTTTTGCAGATGTCTCTTTTTTTATATATGAAGGTTACCACCATGTGGCACAAATTAAATACTAAATGATTGGAAAAGCTGTCTAAGAACAATCCAGCGGTTTGAGAAATCACTTTTGGTTTGGTGTAAGTCTGTCAACAGAATTATGAACCATACAGCAGTTTGTGTTAAAATGTTAAATCCCATTAAACCCTAATCCGGGGGCTTCCAATCATGTGTCATGGGGGGCCAAGACCCTGCAGGTTCTCTTCTACCGAGTCTCTTCAGCAGGTGTTCTCACTGATCAGCAGTCAGTGGAAGAAGTTCAGTGGAATCTGCTGTTGAAGACACTGTTTGGAGGTAAAGCCTGCAAGGTCTTGGCCCTCCATGGCACATGATTAGACACCCCCGCCCAAACCCATTATGATGAAGAGCAGATGCTAATATGACCCAGAATTCCTCCATATACTGGTACTGTCACTAAAGTATGCAGGGTCTTCTGCGGTGGCACATCCAACAATACAGTCTTCAGTTACAGTGGGGTAAAAAAGTATTTAGTCAGCCACCAATTGTGCAAGTTCTCCCACTTAAAAGATGAGAGAGGTTTTCAATTTTCATCTCCACACAGTGATCTGTGTGGAGTTTGCATGTTCTCCCCGTGTTTGCATGGGTTTACTCCAGGATTTCTCCGGTTTCCTCCCACATGCCAAAACATGCAGGTTAGGGAGTTAAGGGGCGCTTGCGCACGCAGCGACCGGCAGCTGGTGGCTTGTCACCGGACTGCAGAACAAATCTACCTACGGGTACAAAATAAGTCCAAAAAAAAAAAAAAAAAAAGGTATACCTCAACTATGAGAGACAAAATAAGAAAAAAAAAAAAATCCAGAAAATCACATTGAAGGATTTTAAATGAATTAATTGGTAAATTCCTCAGTAAAATAAGTATTTGGTCAATAAAAGTTCATCTCAATACTTTGTCATTGCCAACAAAGGGTATACAACAGAGGTCAAACGTTTCACGTTTTACTCCAGGACCTTAAAATGCTTCTTACAAAGCCACTCCTTCGTTGCCCGGGTGGTGTGTTTGGGATCATTGTCATGCTGAAAGACCCAGCCACGTTTCGTCTTCAATGCCCTTGCTGGTGGAAGGAGGTTTTCACTCAAAATCTTACGATACATGGCCCCATTCATTCTTTCCTTTACACGGATCAGTCGTCCTGGTCCCTTTGCAGAAAAACAGCTCCAAAGTATGATGTTTCCACCCCCATGCTTCACAGTAGGTATGGTGTTCTTTCTCCTCCAAACACGACAAGTTGAGTTTTTACCAAAAAGTTCTATTTTGGTTTCATCTGACCATATGACCTTCTCCCAATTCTCTGCTGGATCATCCAAATGCTCTCTAGCAAACCTCAGACGGGCCTGGACATGTACTGGCTTAAGCAGGGGGACACGTCTGGCACTGCAGGATTTGAGTCCCTGGTGGCGTAGTGTGTTTCTGATGTAGCCTTTGTTACTTTGGTCCCAGCTCTCTGCAGGTCATTCACTAGGTCCCCCCATGTGGTTCTGGGATTTTTGCTCACCGTTCTCGTGATAATTTTGAGCCCACGGGGTGAGATCTTGCGTGGAGCCCCAGATGGAGGGAGATTATCAGTGGTCTTGTATGTCTTCCATTTTCTAATAATTGCTCCCACAGTTGATTTCTTCACACCAAGCTGCTTACCTATTGCAGATTCAGTCTTCCCAGCCTGGTGCAGATCTACAATTTTGTTTCTGGTGTCCTTTGACAGCTCTTTGGTCTTGGCCATAGTGGAGTTTGGAGTCTGACTGTTTGAGGTTGTGGACAGGTGTCTTTTATACTGATAACGAGTTCAAACAGGTGCCATTAATACAGGTAACGAGTGGAGGACAGAGGAGCCTCTTAAAGAAGAAGTTACATGTCTGTGAGAGCCAGAAATCTTGCTTGTTTGTAGGTGACCAAATACTTATTTTATTGAGGAATTTACCAATTAATTCATTAAAAATCCTTCAATGTGATTTTCTGGATTTTTTTTTTTTTTCTCATTTTGTCTCTCATAGTTGAGGTATACCTATGATGAAAATTGGAGACCTCGCTCATCTTTAAAGTGGGAGAACTTGCACAATTGGTGGCTGACTAAATACTTTTTTGCCCCACTGTAATAAAATAATTGTTTTGGTGACTTTTTTCTTAAAAATGAGCCATTATTTTCAAGGTCACCGATAAATCCTTTGTACAGTTTACTCTTTTCCCACCGGTGTCTTAACAGACAAAATAGAAAATCATGATGCAAACACATAAGTCACTAAATTGTTTATTACAATCAGCAGCAAATTCCAGATTATTCAGAATGTGCAAAATTCAAACTGTAAAAAAAAAAAGAAAAAAAAGAAACTGGAATGGGTCACACACACCAGCCACGCTGCCTCACTGAGAAGCAACTGGATCAGCCCCTCGTACTGGTCCTGGTTCAGCAGATCTTCAGCCTGCATCTTTGTAAATAGTGAGGCAAGGTCTGGTTTGGGTGAATCGTTTCCCTCTTGCCTAGACAAAAGACAGAAATGGGTGGTGGTTAATTAAAGCAAGTTTAAAACACATTTGGGAAATACACTTGTTGCTAAAAGCCAGTGGTGGAATGTGAATGAATGAATGAATCTTTATTACAGATAGATTAAAAGTAAAGATTAAAAGAAAATAGAATAATACAACAAAGGGGAAAAAAAATCTAACAAGGTCAAATTAAACAATAACTCCTCTGATTATACAGTTCAACATAGGTTATCTGAAATGGGTGATGACTGATGCTGCAGCTTATATTGCCCACCCATATTCCATCCAAGAATTCAAAAGAAAAACAAAACAGGAGGGATTACAATTTGAATGTGACAATAAAGTACTTCGTTGTTGTATTTAACCACAATTTTCATGTAGCTGCACTTCAGTAGAGTAGATTTTACAAGAGCTGGGTTACATTTAAAATCATCTGTTTTTACTGTGGCCTCAGCAATCAGAATGAATTAATACATTCACTTGAATGGAATCTAGTACTTTAACTGAAGGTGTGCATCACCGAGTATGGAGTCGCTCAGTCAAAATATGGAGTTTTTATCAATAAAAGTTTGTCTTGTCTGTAAAAGTGTCTCTTCTTGCCCTGGCTTCAAGTGTGGCCGGTGTTTTGTACTTGTATTGCTAAAATATAAAAGGATGCACTACAATGGGTCTCAAATATTTGTAATGTGTCCTGTTACTGCATGAGTTTATTAATGATAGACTATACACTACACATACACTACCGTTCAAAAGTTAGGGGTCACTTAGAAATTTCCTTATTTTTGAAAGAAAAGCACTGTTTTTTTCAATGAAGATAACTTTAAACTAATCAGAAATACACTCTAATATCTAATATACATTGCTAATGTGGTAAATGACTATTCTAGCTGCAAATGTCTGGTTTTTGGTGCAATATCTACATAGGTGTATAGAGGCCCATTTCCAGCAACTATCACTCCAGTGTTCTAATGGTACAATGTGTTTGCTCATTGCGTCAGAAGGCTAATGGATGATTAGAAAACCCTTGAGCAATCATGTTAGCACAGCTGAAAACAGTTTAGCTGGTTAGAGAAGCTATAAAACTGACATTCCTTTGAGCAGGTTTAGTATCTGGAAAAAATTATTTCAAATACAAATCATTATTTCTAACCTTGTCAATGTCTTGACTATATTTTCTATTCATTTTACAACTCATGGTGGTAAATAAGTGTGACTTTTCATGGAAAACACAAAATAATTGTCTGGGTGACCCCAAACTTTTGAACGGTAGTGTATAAACTAAGTTATATTGATGACTGAACAACTCACATTCCCCAAAAGATACAGTTATGAACATAACTCACAAAGGATCACACAAGTGATCTGACAAAAAATTAAATACATTAACAAGCGTTTTATTTTACAGTTGATGTGCCAGTCATTTTCAGTTATTCTGTAATTAATATTCACACAGTCAAATAAATCTCAGTTCAGTCCCTTTTATATTAAGTGGAAATTGTGCTACTTTGGTTTTGACACTTCACCTATAAAAGCAAAGGATTTCAGTACGTTCCACAGTGGCGAGGTCCGTTGTGGGGCGGCTGCTTTCCTCTTGCCTAGACGAACGACAGAAATGGATAGTGGTTAGTTAAAGCAAGTTCAACACATATACAGGCACATCTCAAAAATTAGAATATCATGAAAAAGTTCAATGTTTTTGTCACTCATTTCAGAAAGTGAAACCCATATATAGATTCATTACAGGGACAGTGATATATTGCAAGTGTTTATTTTAATATTGATGATTATGGCTACAGCCCATATTAACCAACACCTCAGCGGCCAACATTTATATTTAAAAACTATTTTTTAAAGTTAATTTTATGTAATATTCTAATTTTTTGCCAAATTGAATTTGGGGTTTTCAGGGGCTGTAAGCCATAATCATCCAAATTAAAATAAATAAATGCTTGAAATATATCACTGTCTGTGTAATGAATCTATATAATATATGGATTTCTCTTTCTGAAATGAGTGACAAAAAATATTGAATTTTTTTCATGACATTCTAATTTTTGGAGATGTACCTGTGTTAGGGAAATACACTTGTGAAAGTCAGTGGTGGGATGTGACAAAAATGCTTCGTTTCCCTGACCAGTGAGCACTGCAGGATCCACTCTGTACATGTACAAGTACATTATCAATCCAGGGATTTATGGTGGAACAGCACAACGACACTGTTCCAACACCTTTTATGGAAAATCCACAGAATAGGTGTGTGGGTCTATTCTGACGCTTTAGAAAATTATATGAATGACTTTATAAATCACTGGTTTGAAAGAGCACTTTTAATATGTCGAGATTTCGGCTCCTGTGGTCCACTTGACCTGCATCCACAATATAAACACTGAGGGAGACTAAACCCTGGCATGTGGAAACACATTCTAGCATTAAATTGCACACAATTTAATGCGCAGCACCAAAGTGCAATACGTACACAAACCAGGACTTTAACCAGGATTAACATATTTCATCGTTTTGCTCTCACAAGCGAATACTTAGGACAAAACAAGCGCGAATCAGCAGTTGGCTACTAGCTAGCTACTAGCTAACACTCGTTAGCCAGCACAGGACGGCGCTGTATGGCACAAAAAAAGTGAACTTACCACCAACAGGATAAATAAGCGAACAGATGCACAATATTACAAATCACTCACCATCGATGGTTCTCTCACGTTCGTCTTCAGCTTGTCCGTAGTCCGATTCTATGCTGGGCTGCATCTGTATCTGTGCGGGTCGCTCTTCTCACTGTGGATCTGCCACCAAGCAGAGAAAACCCCGCACCTCTTCGTTGGACCACGGTGTAGATTTCCGCCAAACCTACAACGCTGTCTGTGTTAATATCGTATTTACTCCGTGACTGAGTTAGTCCGTGAAATATTGCAAATGGCGGTCGTGTAAATTCCATTGAAGACGGACGCTTTCGTGACGTTATGCACTGACCAATCAGTGGCTCGCAGTCTGTTGACGTCACATCTCGGCTCGACTCAGCACGGTTGTACCCTGCTCTCGATCAGGCACGAAAATGGTGCCTGCTAACCGGTGCTGGGGCTAATGGAAAAGGCTACAAACGCGGGCCGAGCCGTAACGTGTTGGGCCAAGCGGGGCTAGTGGAATAGGGCCTTAACTGACAGGCAGGCCGCAGTTTGTCCGGCTGGGCAGTGTCTTGTCTGTGGTGGCTGTTAGTGATACAGGAGTTCCACAGGGGACTGTGCTTTCTCCTTTTCTCTTCACCTTATACACCACCGACTTTCAGTACAACACCGAGTTATGCCACCTGCAGAAATTCTCTGATGACTCGGCCGTTGTTGGGCGTATAAGAGGGTAAGAGGAGGGGGAGTACAGGACACTGGTAGACAGATTTGTTGAGTGGACTGAGCAGAATCACCTGAGGCTGAACGTCAAGCAAGACCAGACAGATGGTGATTGACTTCAAGAAGAAGGGAATGCCTTCTCAGCCATTGTGGATTGGGGGAAGGATATGGAGGTAGTGGAGGACTATAAATGCCTGGGTGTTATGATCAGCAACAGACTGGCCTGGAAATCTAACACTGATGCTGTGTACAAGAAAGGGGATGAGCAGACTCTACTTCCTGAGGAAGCTGAGATCCTTCAACGTGTGCAGCAGGATGCTGGAGCTTTTCTACCAGACCGTTGTCGCCAGCGCCATCTTCTTTGCTGCTGTCTGTTGGGGTAGCAGTATCAGGGCCAGAGACACCAACAGACTTGACAAGATTATCAAGAGGGCTGGCTCTTGGTCTCAGACCGGAGACCTTTGAGACAGTGGTGGAGAGGAGAACACTAAATAAACTGCAATCCATCATGTACAATCCTGATCACCCCCTCCACCACACACTAGATAGACAGCGGAGCACTTTCTCCAGTAGACTACTACGGCTTCGCTGTCGAACGGCCAGGTACAGGAAATCTTTCCTGCCACATGCAATTTCACTGTACAGTAACTCACTATGATGTTGTATTCTGGTCATAGCTATGCTGCCACACTGCACCTTACAGACTAACTGGTACCTCACATTTTCACTCTGCTCCTGATAGTCCTTCTTTGTGTAATGGGATGATTCATGTGATTATATGGGTCATCATATATTAAGCTATGATGTATATAGGTTTTTATAGTCGTGTTAGTTTTTACTTTCCATGGGTAATCCCCTTGTCTGTCATGTGTGTGTTTCTGTTGTTTGGTTGTCTACTGTCATGCTGCTGTTACACTGTAATTTCCCAGTTTGGGATCAATAAAGTACATCTATCCATCTTCTTTGCTGCTGTCTGTTGGGGTAGCAGTATCAGAGCCAGTGACAGACTTGACAAGATTATCAAGAAGGCTGGCTCTGTAATTGGTCTCAGGCTGGAGACCTTTGAGATTGTGGTGGAGAGGAGGACACTGATTAAACTGCCATCCATCATGGACAATCCTGATCACCCCCTCCACCACACACTGGACAGACAGCAGAGCACTTTCTCCAGCAGACTGCTACAGCTTCACTGCCGAACGGTCAGGTACAGGAAATCTTTCCCGTCACATGCCATTTCACTGTACAATAACTCACTCTGATGTTGAATTCTGGTCATAACTATGCTGCCATACTACACTTTACAGTCTAACTGGTACCTGACATTGCACCCTGCGCCTGATAGTCCTGCATTATACAGCAAGTACGATTCATGTGTCTATGTGTGTCATCATCTATTCATCTACGATGTACTGTATATGTTATTTAGGCAGTTTTACTTTCCATGGGTAATCCCTGTGTGTGCTTCTGTCATTTTGGTCGTCTACTGTCATGCTGCTGTTACACTGTAATTTCCCAGTTTGGGATCAATAAAGTACATCTAGCTATCTAGCTCGTTTTGAAGAGGGCTCCTTCTGTGTGTACAGAATGATGCAATAAGTAAAACCTGAGTTATTTTGACCAAATAATAGAAGCCATGTGTAACAGGTTAAATGGGTCAGGCATGGTTAACCCAATAGCTTCATTCTCCTTCTCTCACTACTTTCCTATTTAAGGTAAATATTGCACATAAAGCACTGTAAGTTTGAGGAAACGTGATAGATATTCTTTTCTATGTATTATTGTACTGTTTGATGAGTTTTGCATGGCTTTATTGGTGAAAGAATGTGAGCTAAAATAGATGAATAAGCTAGTGGACGGGAAACCCTGTAGCTGTTCTGCCGTCTTCTACTGTGCAACATGTGGTCATTGTCTTGTAAGCTAGCCATGGGTTCATGTGTGTGTGGTGATTAGACATGTTTGCTTAAAACTGTACTTTGTTGTTGATGAGTTCTTTCAGTAGTAAGAACAATTTAGTATTTTAGTAGCAATAATTTAAAAGTTTAAAAATATATTATAAATTCGTATGATGTTTAATATGTGATTATGTTGCAGATATGTTCATGTTGTTGGTCATGTTCAAAACTTAATACAGACGCATGTATGATCATTCTCCTTCTCTCACTACTTTCCTTCCCTATTTAAGGGTACAACATTTGGAGGAACTGATGGGATTTGAACCCCGGCTCTCCTGTTTACCTAACTTGGGGCTTAATTATTGCACCATTGTGTTATGAGAAAAAAGTACATATTAGTGGGCATTTCAAATATTGCCCTATGTATTTCTTTGCTGATAATTTTTAAACATTCTCAACTGAGGAGGATTTTTCCCACCAATTATTACAGCGACCATTCTGTAGTGTTGTTCTCTTATGAGGTGATGATCACAGTGACGTGACGTGGACAGATTCTTACTGAAATATGAAGTCCTGACATAGTAATGGATCCATTTTTTTTAGACACTGTTTGTTGCTGTCACATTCAACTATCTCCACCTCTTTTTTCCCCACTAGATTTTCTTTCGGGCTGTTTTTCCCTTTCTGCTCCCCTCCCACTCCTGCTTTCCCTCCCTGTAACCTGCTCCTCCTCCTCCTCATCTCCATCCAAGTGGCGCTCGGAGGAGCTTACTCATGTCCAGCCACTTCCCACCATGCCTCGCCTCTCACTCCCTTCCTGCTCTGACACATTTTCATTCTCTTCTTGTTTTTTGACAACAGGAGGAGAATGAAGTCCCTTGCCGCTTGGCAGCCCTTCCCTGTCTAAGATGGTTCGTGTGAGGTAAGAAACACACACACACACACACACACACACACACACACACACACACACACACACACACACACACACACACACACACACACACACACACACGGTTATGCTTTTACATTACTCCTTAAGAGTCTGACCACTCGGCACTTTTACTCTAACTGAAAGCAGATGGTGTAAGTCTGTATGTTTCTGTGGTACTGGGACCAAAGTTGATTCAAAACAATTTGAGCAGCTTCTGATTGGCTGAGAGGCATATGTATGGGCGGAAATGAGGGGCTGAAATTTGGCGTCCTGCTGCACAGCTGCTGCGTGTTTTACTGTTGCTCCCCTGTGGTGATGGTGGTGCCCAGCTCCGTCTGCTTCTGTGTTGGTATTCAAACAGCTGCGCTGTGGCGTGTCATTGTTTGACAGAGGCATGTCCAAAGCATGGCTCTGTGGGTCAGTTGGTCCATAGTAGGGGGTCTCCAATCTGTGGCTTTATTTTCCAGTTAATGGCTGTAGGGGCTGAGGGGGGGGGGGGTGAACCCTCACTAATTTACAAGACAGAAGTTACAAAACTCAACATATTTATGAGGGTAAAGATGCAAATTTATGAAAAATATTTTATGAGAAAAGTAGATTTTTTTTTTATAAAAAAAATACTAATTTGTGACTTTTAAATTTGAGACTGCATAAATGTGTCATTGCATTTCTCAGAAATGTACAACTTTTTGTGATAAATCTGGTATTTTTTCTTGTATTTTTTTTCTGATATACAGCTTACAGCACGTCTCATTTATTTGCAGTTATTTTCTTGTCAATTTGCAAGTTTTTCTTTTTTTTTTCTTCAAGATTCCGAACCCCTGCCTTAGCTGTAGACTCTTATTCCTGCTGTAGATTTGACTGTTTATATACAAAATCCCTTCATTAAATACTTTCAGCAACCTGTCAAATTTTAATAATACTTATTAGAGCTGCTGCTAGCTAGTTGGGCGCCCCAAAAAACACCCAGAAGTTTTCAGTGCAATCTTAAAAGTGAAGGAAACGTTTCAATATATTACAACAGAAACACATACAGCAGGCATAAATAAACAGCCGCACACCCAAATATGTGCAAGTGCAGCTTTCAGTGAATAAGCTGAAGCAGTGTTTCATTAGCTCTGCCCAGGAGGTGGTGTAATCGGGGTGGTTTGTCTGTTTGCCTGTTTGTTAGCAGGATTACACAAAAACTACTGGATGGATTTTGATGAAATTTTCACCAGAGGTAGCCCTTGGGCCAAGGATGAACCCATTAAATTTTGGTGATGATCCGAGACTGCTTACCTCCACCAGGGCTTTTATCTTCTTGCAGTGTGTTGGCAAGGGTCCTGCAAAATTGCTGGATAGACTTTGCTGTAATTTCCACCAGAACTGTCTCGTGGCCTACACATGAACCCTGTACATTTTGGAGGTGATCCATGACCGATGGAAGGAGCCTTGGTGGAGGTATGCGCTCTCTGAGTGCTTTTCTAGTTACCACTGCTACAGATCATAAAATTAGTCACACTACAGAAAAAAGGTTATTGAACTGTGCAAACTATGTGAAGACATTATTTGGAACTGGCTAAAAAAAATTCAGAGTACAATAAACATGAGAAATCTATAACGTACCTAGTGCATCGAAGTAAATTGTGGAAAAAGTTATTTTTTACAATTTAAAGATAAGCTTTAATATATTAAATGTTAATTACACACACTGTGAAATATTTCAAGCTTTTCTGATTTCACTTTGATGAATAGATTTATATACACACGTGGACAAAATTGTTGGTACCCCTCTGTTAATGAAAGAAAAACCCACAATGGTCACAGAAATAACTTGAATCTGACAAAAGTGGTAATAAATAAAAATTCTATGAAAATTAGCCAATGAAAATCAGACAATGCTTTTGAATTGTGGTTCAACAGAATTATTTTAAAAAACAAACTCATGAAACAGGCCTGGACAAAAATGATGGTACCCTTAACTTAATATTTTGTTGCACAACCTTTTGAGGCAATCACTGCAATCAAACAATTTCTGGAACTGTCAGTGAGACTTCTGCACCTCTCAGCAGGTATTTTGGCCCACTGCTCATGAGCAAACTGCTCCAGTTGTCTCAGGTTTGAAGGGTGCCTTATCCAGACGGCATGTTTCAGCTCCTTCCACAGATGTTCAATAGGATTTAGATCAGGGCTCATAGAAGGCCACTTCAGAATAGTCCAACAATTTTGTCCACAGCTGTACATAGATTGTTTTGTAATGAAAAATCCTGACATTCTAATTTACTGAGATGCACTATACAATATAAAGTTCCTGTGTTCTGTATGTTATCTGAACCTGATCTGCTGTAGATGATTGTGGGTCTGGATCTTCTGGGTGCTCCTGGGTGCCTTTTGCAAATTTCAGCAATGACTGTGCATCAGCTCAGAAATACAAGCAAGATTAATTGGCAAATTAGATTTTGTTCAAGAGTCTTAAAACCTCAGGAGTGAACTGAAAGAAGATTCAAAGGTTTAAATCAACTATAAAGACTTTAATTAAATAATTGTCACACCTGATATTATAACTTTATATTTTACTGTACCTCCATTAAAAAAATGAAAACACAATTACTAGACTACAGCTTAAATGAGCGTGATTTTTGATGTTGGCTATTTCATGAAGCTCTGTGACCCAAACATCGTCCTCTCCTCTCCTAAACTGCAGTCAGAGCTGTGACATCACTGTTACATGTACTTTAGACTGATGAAATAGAATTGCTGGCACTACAATCATACATGATCCTTGTAGAGGGAAAGAATAGCTGCAGCAGGTCAAATATTTCCAGTTAGTCATAATAATTGTTAGTTTACTCACCAATTGGTAACCGGCCTCTGCATGTTACACATACAAGCTTTAAGAAATTTCCTATCATTTATTAATTTACTTGAAAGCCATGCATGAGCTTCATCCACAGTTTTTTTTTTTCTTCTTTTTTTGTCTCTGCCGACTCCTGCTGTATTTTAATGCCATTCTCAAAGTTTTGCCACAGTTTAGATGCAACAGTCAGATGCTTTTTTTTTTTTTTAATCTTTTGAGACATGCCGAGAATAAACCACAGGGACATGTGATGGGGTGGAGGGCACAATAGTCAAATTATTATATCAGGCAAGTATGTATAGTTATTACCTTCACCAAGGATATTATGTTTTTGCTGGCATTTGTCTATTTTCTTGTTAGCAGGATTAGGCAAAAACTACTGGACGGATTTGCAGCCCTTGATTAAGAAACTTGATCTCAATCATACTGTGTTGGGAAATTTTAGGCCTATTTCCAAGTTGCTATTTCTCTCAAAAAATTTAGCAGATTTAAAGATAAATATATGCAGCTGAAATGTTTTCTGGACAAACACGGTATTTTGGAGGTTTTCAATTCGGTTTCAAAGCTCTTCATAGCACAGAGACAGCCTTGTTAAGGGTTTTTAATGACATCCTCTTAGCATGTGATTGAGATGAATATGCTGTTCTTGTGTTTCTTGATTTAACTGCTGCCTTTGACACAGTAGACCATCACATTTTAATTTCCCGTTTGCAGCACCTAGTGGGTATTTGTGGCACTGCTCTTGACTGGTTTAAGTCTTATCTGACAGACATAAATGTTTAAGTTGGCATCTCTGTGTTTGAATCCTCTTCTGCTCCTCTGCCATACGAAGTCCCACAGGGGTTAATTTTAGGACCCATGCTTTTTTCTTTGTACTTATGCTGATGATTGCCAGACATATGCCCGTTTAAAACAAAAAGATACCTCATCAGTAAACCCACTTCTGTCATGCATTGAAGACATCAAGTCTTGGATGGCTCTTAACTTTCTAAATTTGAATGAAAAGACAGAAGTGATGGTG
The DNA here is from genome assembly GCA_020510985.1 of Pholidichthys leucotaenia. NCBI lineage: Eukaryota > Metazoa > Chordata > Actinopteri > Cichliformes > Pholidichthyidae > Pholidichthys > Pholidichthys leucotaenia. The sequence continues at coordinate 215,333,582 of CM035848.1, forward strand.
TTTGGACCTAGTGGCCCCTGTGAGTCCCCTCCTGTAAACTTGGGCCCCCTCACACCTTATGTGAAACCCACAGTCGAAAATCTTGGTTTTATCATGGACAGTGATTTTAAATTAGACACTCAGATTTGTTCTGTGGTAAAATCCAGCTTTTTCATCTAAGGCGTTTAGCAAGAGTAGAACCCATTCTCTCTAGACCGCACCTGGAAACAGTAATCCATGCTTTCATTTCATCTTGGCTGGATTACTGTAATGCACTCCATGCCGGTGTCAGCCAGTCATCTCTTTCACGCCTGCAGCTGGTACAAAATGCCGCTGCTCGTCTTTTAACAGGTACACGTAAAAGAGATCACATCACACCCATTTTAGCTTCGCTCCACTGGCTGCCCGTGTATTTTAGAGTTCATTGTAAAGTTCTTTTATTTGTTTTTAAATCCTTGAATGGTGTTGTTCTGCCTTATCCCTCTGAGCTTCTGTATCCCTGCACTCCCACCCGGTCCCTCAGGTCAGCTGAACAGCTGCTCCTGAGGGTGCCAAAGGCGAAGCGGAAGCTCAGAGGGGACGAAGCCTTTTCGATCACGGCACCCAGGTTATGGAATGATTTACCTCTGAACATTAGACAAGCACCTTCACTGTCCATTTTTAAAACCCATCTTAAAACACACTTTTACTCCCTGGCCTTTGACCCAGTGTGAGACATTGATTTTATTGAATGAAATGGATTTTTATTTATTTATTCTTTTACCTTTCATTTTATTGTTTCTATTGACTGTGATTTCTATTTGTGCTGAGTTTTATGTTGTTTTTGTGTTAGTGTCCTGCTCCTTGCTTTTATGTTTTCACATGTTTTTTTGTTGTACAGCACTTTGTGTAGTGAGTGTTGCTTTTTAAAGTGCTTTATAAATAAAGTTGATTGAAATTTGCACCAGAGGTGGCTCTTGGCCTAAGGATGCATCCCTTAGATTTTGGTGATGATCTGAGAGTACATACCTCCACCAAGGCCCTTGTTTGTATTTGTGCAGCAGGATTACACAAAAACTACTTGACAGAGTTTGAAATTTTTCACCAGAGGTGGTCCTTTGACTACAGAGGAACCAGTTAGATTTTGGAGGTAATCTGTGAGCACATACCTCCACCAAGGCTCTATCTTGCAATGGGATGGAGGCAGGGAGGCACAGACAGATGGTTGGACAAAGGGAGGTAGGGAAGGAGCCTTGGTGGAGGTATGCACTCTGAGTGCTTTTCTAGTTTAGATTGTATACAGTGGTCTAATATTAAATGGTACAAGAGTGGTTTTTTTTCTTAAATTTGAAAAAAATTATTATAATGGTTTAATGGTTATTATAATTGTTGATCATTCTGGTGCACCCTAAGCCCTTGGTGTCCCACACACAGTACGTAATGGGAGCAGCAGCCCTGATACTTGTTATAAACCTTTGTATTGTTGTAGCCCATGGCAGCCATGCTCACCGTTTCCTGTGTTGTCAAAGAAAACTTTGGTTGTTTTGGTAAAATCAGACTTTCCATAAACATCCTCTCCAAGGAAAATGGCAAATTAGTTCCTTTATGAGGGGAAAAAGTTGGCATCTTTCAACTTTCCATGGTGCTACTGTTGATTGTTGGAACTGTTCGGTTAAGCAGGCTATTTTGAGCTAAAATAATATGTACTTTTTGTCCAAATAATCCGTGTGAGCAAAGCTTGCCTAAAAAAAACATGAAATTATAATGTGTCCATTCTGAAATGGAACACAACAAAATCACGCTGGATGTCCAAAAAAACCCCCAAGCAGTCATCTTTGTTTTCACATTCAGCTGAAGGTGTTCACACCCGGTTGGAGTTGGCCATTTGATGTCAAATGTTTCTGTAATGAGAGTGATGTCAGTGGGCCTGCAGGAATCCACTGTGGAGCGTAGTGACACCTCTGTCCAAACTGTGTGGAGTGTGACGGCAAACTCCAAAGACAAACATGATATGTCAGTCTCTCATTTTATCTCTGAGTCATCTCATTTGACTTATTTCTCCCTCTTCTGGCATGCCTGTCATAGCTGCTGGCTGACTATGCAGAGGTCATAAAGCTTGCACAATCACCAGTGTTGTCATTTCAGCCCTGCTGCTATTATATGAAGCAACCTTCTGTGGCTCTGTGTATGATATCATCTGCTTTACTTTCTTTTTCTGACTCCATAGGTCCTCTTTGGTTGCTGTCCTTCCTGTGATTGTGTCCAATAAGCAGTCAGGAATGTCCTCCCTCGCCTGCCTCTGACATGGTTTAACTCACATGTGATCTGGTCACCATGATGGCCTCCGCGGTTGCCAGTGGAAACCGTGACGGGCAGTCTCTGGTCTTGAAAGGGGTGGATCCAGAGACCTGCATGATTGTATTCAAGAACCACTGGGCTCAGGTAAAAAAAAAAAAAAAAGCTTCACAAATAAAAGGGATAAGAGGAACCCGTGGATCACTGCTGCTTTTACATAAAATACAGTAAAAAGAAATTTTGATAAAGGAGTACAATTATGAGGAAAAGTCAGATATGAGGAAAAAAAATTCCAATTTTGATGGAAAAAGTTGCCAATTTACTAGAAGTTTCTAATTTGCAAGGAAAAAAAGCTGCCAAATGGCAACAAAAGAGTGACTATAAGTTTAAAAAACTGCAAGAATAAATGCTGCCAACTAGAATGGAGTTACCAGTTTACAAAAATAAAGTTGACAGTTTACAAGAAAAATTCTAAAGATTCAAAAAAAAAAACAAAAAACCCAAAACACTGATGCTGACAACAATTTATATTTCTAATTCACCTTTTTACCTTCATCTGAGGGCTCAAAACATAGATTGGTGAATTAGTTTCCTTTCTCTATAAATTGCCTAAAATGACTCCTCCAACACTAAAGGTTGCCAAACTGTGGTATAGGTGAAAATCCATGATTGTGCGTAGACCACAGAGCTAAAGCCTCCATCTGTATAAACTGACTGCAGTGCTCTCCCAGTAATGTTACAATAGGGTTAGGCAAAGTGGAATCTTGGCAGCATGAAGCCGACCGCCTCAGACTCTTGGCCCTTTGCAGTAGTGTGTGTCCCTGTTCGCCCCTGTAGGACCTGGCAGTCTGCTAATTTTACTCCTCCCATACCGAGAAGAGCAGACTTCTTACACACTGACACGGGGGTGACACTGGCCAGACGTTCAGGAGATGAGGAGGCTGTAGGTAGCTTTGTGGCTGCATTGGTGGTTGACGGAGAGGCTCCAACCTTTAGTCTGAATGATGCTGACAGTGGGGAAAGAAAACTTGTCATATTCGTTGTGTATGTTTTGTTGACTGTTATTTTTAAGCCTTTTTATGACATTGTACACGATTAACTACATTGGAATTTATTGCTCTCAGGTTAATTGACCAAATACAGCATTTCTCAAATTAAGACCTCTTACAGGTGTCTAAATTCCAATTCATAGATTTTTCAATACAGGATGAAAAGTAGATTTAATTAGTATTAAAGAGACAATATGTAATATTTTGGGCAATCTGAATTCTGAAATTCATAATTTTTGTTTTCAGTATTATATAATAATCTATATGTAAAATTTCTTGTATTTTCTGTGAAGAGAGTTCCCCTTTATGTAGGCGGCCATTTTGGACCATTGTATTGTCTTTCCAAGTTTATATGTCTAATTCCACAAATAATAATAATAATAATAATGCATCAGATTTATATAGAGCTTTTCATAGACACTCAAAGATGCTTTACAATGGATACATTATTCATTCACTCCAGACAGGCATTGATAGTGGTAAGCTACTACAGTAGCCACAGCTACCCTGGGGCAGACTGATGGAAACGTGGCTGCCAATCCACCCTAACGGCCTCTCCAACCACTACCGAACATTTATACACATTCATACCTAATGTCATGGACACTGGAGGCAAGGTGGGTAAAGTGTCTTGCCCAGGGACACAACGGTAGGATGTCTGAGGAGAGTGGGATTCGAACCACCAACCTTCCGGTTATTAGACGACCAGTTCTACCTCCTGAGCCGCTGCTGCCCACATTTCCCTCCTCTGTTCCATGTTTGCTGAGCACCAAGCTGGATGACAGGAAGTTCCATTTTTATGTGGTCTTTGGCATGACCCTAATGGGACTTGAACCCTGACCTCCCGGTTGTGGGGCGGATGCTCTACCTTTAGGCCACCACTCAGGTAGGTAACTCCTGTGGCTTATCCTAAATGCTTTGGAAGTGAGGTATGAACAGTAACTTTTACGACTACTCAGTAGCTGATTTAAGGGGGGGGGGGGGTGCTATCCTCCTTGTTACCAAAATGACCCATAAGCATCCTCCTTTTTAACTTGCCATCCCCATCCATTGAAAAGAGAGCATTGTCCCCCAGTATCATCATAAACCTCTCTATATCATGTAACGTAATTGAATAAAATGATGGTGAACCACCAATTCTAAGCAGAAAATGGAAAAAAATCTCCGCTTTTTCTCTTAGATCTTCAACTTTTTTCCTCATAAATCTGCAACTTTTTTCTTGGAGTTGTAACGTTTTTCTTCAAATTTTCTGACTTTTTTTTCTCAGAAATTTGCAACTTTATCATAAATTTTCAAAAAAAAAATTCTTGTAAATTTGCAACGCTCATCTGGATGCTGATTACATTTTTATTCTGTGTAATTAAATTGTAATTTGACTTTTTAAATTTGCATCTTTTATTATATCTTTGTACCTGCATTCTTGCAAATTTACATTTATACCTGTGTACCTTTTCCTGAATTGATGAATACCTCCATCCCCCTTGTTAAAAAAATAATAAATTGCCTACTGGTACTAATGATAAATGTGATCCTCTAAACCTTAAACAGCAGATCAACATGGTAATGGAAGTCTTTGTGAATGAAAAGACAATGCTGTCACTAAGATCAAACAAAAGGCTTTTTAACAAAAATGGAAGAAATTGATTGATTGCTTATGTTGCATCCCCATGATTTGGACAATAATTTCAGAAATAAAAAGTAAAAATAAAACTAGTTACCACCAGTGCTGACAATTTTTTGTGAGATTGCTCTACCACCACTATGCAACTGGAATTCTCTGTCCATAAATGACAAGCAGACATACTGTACTATATATACAGTATCTGGTATAAACAGTAGCTTTACACTCCTGCAGAGGGAACACTCTGAACATTAAGTTATGTAAGAGCTAACTGAGGTCAAAAGCAGATGTAAGAGAACTTTAATACAGCAGATACTCATTTTTTTGGTTCTGGAAACAGTACTTTGACAAAAACTGTTTTGCAATAGGTAGCTTCAACTTTGCAGAAACCTAAAATAATTTGCATTTGGTGGATTATTTTAGTTAGACCGTTTTTTTTTTCTTTTTTCTTTTAGAATTACTCTTAGATTCATATTATGGCCAGTGGTGGCTACTAAGTAGTTAGATTGACTCAAGTGCATGGACTAAAGTAACTTTTTTCACTAAATTCTACTTCACTACTTCTTCTTTCGGCTGCGCCCTTCAGGGATCGCCACAGCGGACCATCTGCCTCCATCTCACCCTATCCCTTGCATCTTCCTCTGTAACACCAACCCTTTCCATGTCCTCCTTCACTAAATCCATGAATCTTCTCTGTGGTCTTCCTCTTTTTCTCCTGCCTGGCAGCTCCATTTTCAACATCCTTTGTCCAATATATCCACCATCCCTCCTTTGCACATGTCCAAACCATCTCAGCCTTGCCTCTCTTACTTTGTCTCCAAACCACTCAACGTGAGCTGTCCCTCTGATAGACTCATTTCTAATTTTGTCCCTCCTCGTCACTCCTAATAAAAATCTTACCATCTTCAACTCTGCCACCCCCAGCTCCACCTCTTGTCTTTTTGTCAGTGCCACCATCTCCAAACCATACATCATAGCAGGTCTCACTAGTCTTGTAAATCTTCCCTTTCACTCCTACTGCTACCTGTCTGTCACAAATCACCCCGACACTTGTCTCCACCCACTCCACCTTGCCTGCACTCTCTTCTTCACCTCCCTTGTGCATTTTCCATTGATTTGAATGGCTGACCCCACGTATTTAAACTCATCTACTTTCATTACCGCTACTCCTTCCATCTTCACCATTGCATCTGCCTCCGTCTCATTCACACTCATGTATTCTGTCTTGCTACTACTGACTTTCATTCCTCTTCTCTCCAGAGCATACCACCACCTCTCCAGGTTCTCTTCCACCTGCTCCCTACTCTCACTACAGATAACTCTCACTAAATTCTACTTCACTGAGAAGTATAATTTGTATGGGGCTTTTTACTCTTGAGTGCATTTAGGTAGAAAGAAAACTGTAGCTTCATTCTTCTAAATTAGATTTAATCGATTTGAAAACTCGTTAGAAATGTTTTTATTGATATTGTGAGTGGAGTAAGTTGCAATTTTGTCAGGAAAAAAGATGAAAATTTTTGTGAAGAAAGCTGTTAATTAAGACTAAGAACGATCCAACAGACTCTCATGATGAATGCTAGAACAAGGATTCAGTGTACCCCACCCAGTATGGGGTTACCGGGTCCCCACCCTGGAGCCAGGCCTGTGGGAGGGGCTTGATGGCAAGTGCCTGGTGGCCGGGTTTCCGCCCATGGGACCCGGCCGAGCTTAGCCCGAAGGAGTTACATGGATCTGCCTTCCAGTGGGCTCACCACCTGCAGGAGGGACCATGGGGGTTCGGTGCTATGTGGATCGAAGGCGGTCAAAGGCGGAGACCTTGGCGGTCTGATCCCAAGCTTCCTAAACTGGCTTTTGGAACGTGGAATGTTACCTCTCTGTTGGGGAAGGAGCCTGAACTGGTGCATGAGGTTGAGAGATACCGGCTAGATATGGTCGGCCTCACCTCAACACACAGCTCCGTTCCGGAACCAGTCTCCTGGAGAGGGGCTGGAGCTTGGCCTACTCTGGAGTTGCCCCAGGAGAGAGGCGATGAGCAGGGGTGGATATTCTTGTATCCCCCCACCTTGGAGGTTGTTTCCCCACGCCTTCGGGTTGGGAAACAGGTCCTGACCATCATTTGTGCCTATGCACTAAAGAGATGGTTCAGAGTACCCACCCTTTTTGGAGTTTCTGACTGGGGTGCTGGACAGTGCTTCTCTTGGAGACGCCATTGTCCTACTGGGGGACTTAAATGCGCACATGGGCAACGACAGTGAAACCTGGAGGGGGGTGATTGGGAGGAACGGCCTGCCTGATCTGAACCCGAGTGGTGTTCAGTTATTGGCCTTCTGTGCTAACCACAGTTTGTCCATAACGAACACCATGTTCAAGCATAAGGGTGTCCATATGTGCACCTGGCACCAGGATACCCTAGGTTGTAGGCCGATCATTGATTTTTTTTATTGTGTCATCAGACCTGCGACCATATGTCTTGGATTCTCGGGTAAAGAGAGGTGCAGAGCTGTCAACTGATCACCACCTGATGGTGAGTTGGATCCGATGGCAGGGGAGGACGCCATTCAGACCTGGTAGACCCAAATGTATAGTGAGGGTGTACTGGGAACGTCTTGCTGAGGCCCCTGTCCGGGCAGTCTTCAACTCCCACCTCCGGAAGAACTTCAACCATATTCTGAGGGAGTCTGGAGACATGGAGTCTGAATAGGCCATGTTCTCCACCTCCACTGTTGAAGCGGCTGCCCAGATCTGCGGCTACAACATCGTTGGTGCATCTCGCGGCGGCAACCCCCAAACCAAGTGGTGGATGCCATTGGTGAGGGGGGCCTTTAAGCTGAAGAAGGAGCCCTATCAAGCTTGGTTGGCTTGTGGGACTCCCGAAGCAGCTGAGGTGTACCAGCAGGCCAAGTGGAGTGCAGCTCGGGTGGTTGCTAAAGCAAAAATTCGGGTGTGGGAGAAGTTCAGTGAGGCCATGGAACAAGACTTTCGATCGGCGTCGAAGAGATTCTGGCAAACTGTCCGGCGGCTCAGGAGGGGAAGCAGCTCCCTGTCCACACTGTATATGATGCGGATGGGGCACTGCTGACTTCAACTGGTGATATTGTCGGGCAGTGGAAGGAATACTTCGAGGATCTCCTCAATCCCACTGACACGACTTCCACAGAGGAAGCAGGGCTTGTGGATGAGGGGGATGACTCGCCCATCACAGGGGCAGAGGCCGTCAAAGTGGTTAAACTCTTTGGTGGCGGGACCCTGGGGGTGGATGAGATTTGCCCTGAATACCTCAAAGCGGAGGTCGGGGACAGTGCCTTTGGCAGGGAAAACCGGGGTGGTAGTTCCTTTCTTCAAAAAGGGGGACTGGAGGGTGTGCTCCAACTTTAGAGGGATCACACTAAAGTTGGAGCACCTTCCCTGGGAAGGTCTATGCCAAGGTACTAGAGAGGAGAAGTCTGGCCTTTAGTCGAACCTCGAATTCAGGAGGAGCAATGTGGTTTGCGTCCTGGCCATGGCACATCGGACCAGCTCTTTATCCTCTCGAGAATCCTTGAGGATTCGTGAGAGTTTACCCAACCAGTTTACATGTGTTTTGTGGACTTGGAGAAGGCATTTGACCGTGCCCCTTGTAGTTTTTTGTGGGGGGTACTTCAGGAGTATGGGGTATCGGAATTGTGATTGCGAGCTCTTTGGTCTCTATATGACCATTGTGAGAGTTTGGTTCATATTGGCAACACTCGGTCGGACTCATTCCCAGTGAGTGTTGGACTCCACCAGGGCTACCCTTTGTCGCTGATCCTGTTCATAATTTTTAGATTTCTAGGCACAGCCAGGGAACGGAGGGTGTCATGCTTGGTGACCACAGGATCTCATCTCTGTTGTTTGCAGATGATGTTGTCCTTTTGGCTTCATCCAGCAATGACCTACAGGTCTTACTGGGACGGTTTGCTGCTGAGTCTGAAGCGGCTGGGATGAGAATCAGCACCTTCAAGTCTGAGTCCATGGTCCTCAGCCAGAAAATAGTGGATTGTCCTCTCCAGGTTGGGGACAAGGTCCCGCCCCAAGTGGAGGAGTTTAAGTATCTCGGGGTCAGTGAGGGGAGAATGGAGCGAGAGATTGACAGACGGATTGGAGCAACATCTGCTGTGATGTGGATGTTGTACCGGTCTGTTGTGGTGAAGAGGGAGCTAAGCTTGAAGGCAAAGCTTTCGATTTACTGGTCAATCTACGTTCCTACCCTCACCTATGGTATGAGCTTTGGGTAATGACCGAAAGAATGAGATCGCAGATACAAGCATCTGAAATGAGCTTTCTTCGTAGGATTGCTGGGCTCACCCTTAGAGATGGGGTGAGGAGCTCAGTCATCCGGGAGAGGCTCAGAGTAGAACTGCTGCTCCTCCACATTGAAAGGAGCCAGTTGAGGTGGTATGGGCATCTGATCAGGATGCCTTCTGGACACCTCCCACTTGACATGTTTCGGGCACGTCCCACTGGGAGGAGACCCCGGGGCAGACCCAGGACTTGCTGGAGAGACTATGTCTCCCAGCTGGTCTGGGAACGCCTTGGTATCCTCTCTGAAGAGCTTGAGCAGGTGGCTGGGGAGAGGGAAGTCTGGGCTTCTCTGCTTGAACTGCTGCCTTCGCGACCTGGAATTCCGGAAAAGCGGTAGAAGATGGATGGATGGAGCTTTTAATTTGTCACAAAAGAAAAATTTAAAAGCAAAGTTAAATTTGGCCTATAAGAGGTTTGTTACAAATGGAATAAAGTTTCAGCTGTATAAAGAAAAATTCACAAACTCAAATAAAACTTGCAAATTTATAAAAAAAAAAGTACAGTTTTTGCAAAAAGTTTATAAGTGCTGTACATTAAAATGTACTAAGTTAGAAACATACAGTATATTTAAAAAAGACTGCAAAATATACAAGAAAAAAACACAAATTTACTCATGTAACTGTTTTAAGTATAATGTCTTACTCAAGGTTTTTGTTGTGACAGCTCTTCTAGGGCTGTGCGATATGACCAGAATTTCATATCACGATGTAAATAATCTTATTTGGTGATTACAATATATATCACGATATACTTTTTCTGTAAATTCTATAGTTTATACAAATTACCACAAAAAAGGACCATCTGTTTTTCTACATTTTAAATTACATCGTGAAAAAAACTCAATTGTACAAAATTGATTCATCTGTCATTAATTTTATGCACCTTTTTCCCCTCTTAATTTTGCAGGGTTGCTGTAAAATAGTTTTTTTAATGTGCATTTGAGATGACTTAAACTTTATTCATTTTCACTACTTGACTAATTAAAAAAGATTAGAAATCAAGTTACGTTAAGAGCCAGTTTGTTCCTCCGACAAGTTTTAATGAATTTATTTAGTGTGTATGTGGCCACTGTCACGCACTTTTGCAGCTTTAGTAATACTTTTTCAGACAAAATTAAGAAACTCAGCAGTAATTTAAACCAAAGAAACGACAGTCTGATACAGTATTCTGTTAACAAGTTGGCATCGTCCTTTAGCTTTTGCTGTTTTATAATCAGAGAGAGATGGTGTTAACGTTACTTGCCTACAACTAAAACGAGGTTAGAGGACTATCCTGTCTGACGCAGCACAGTGGGGAAAAAGTCCCACGTCCCTGACACAGAAGTAGTGTCTATATGACCAAAACATTAGCTTGCAGTTAGCTGCTAACCACCGGAACCCACTATTGTACACACCTGGTGCACTGCAGGGGAGAGGCGGGACGGTGACAAGTAGAAACGGGGTATGTGTCTATTAAATCCCAATATAAACAATACAGTTTTTATATGAAACGGCAGACGTTTTTTATCGCGTCACCAATATATGCCGTTATATCGCACAGCCCTCTTAGCTATATCATAAGGTAACACGACTTCTTTTTTTTTTTTTTTAAGTACATTTTCTTGCTATTGTACTGCATCTGTTTCTGGAACGTATATGACGGCAGGTGCTCTGACAGTTTGTAAAAGTATTTTTTTTAATTTTATTTGTTTTTAAAATGTCGTTCAATTTTGGATTTATTTATAACTGTTAAACCAAAAATGGTTATCAAAATCCACATGGTCGTTACCTCCAGGTGTTGGCTTCATTTTATTTTTTTCCCCCCTTGAGAATGAAGTAAAATCTTCTATAATCAGTATGAAGCTATAATCTGACTTGAACCAGTCAGACTGTGGTGTTTATAAAAAAAAACCAAAAAAAAAACCTACTTGTTCCAGATTAAAACGTGTTTTGCTTTGGGCAAACTGGCAGAACGTTTCCACCTCTGCAGAGCCTTACATCCATGCTTTGGCTAATCTCTAGCATGATAAGAGTGAGCTTGACTTTTGACTTTCAGTGCAGGAAATTTGGAATCAGAGGAGCATGCTGTAATGTTGGCCTTGCACCTCCTTAAGAAGGTCTGCCCCGATCACAGTCAGAAAATTAGGTTTATGTTCATCTGGCAAGTCTTATCTGCAGCTCTGCAGGCCTCACTGGTGTGTGTGTGTGTGTGTGTGTGTGTGTGTGTGTGTGTGTGTGTGTGTGTGTGTGTGTGTTACTCAGTAACTCACTGAGAGTTACTGAGTCATCTCATTCATACTTGCCAAGCAAACCTAACGAATTGGTCAGTTTTATGAATGTACAGTTAGGCCCAGAAATATTTGGACAGTGACACAATCTTCATGATTTGGGCTCTGCATGCCACCACATTGGATTTGAAATGAAACAACTACAATGGAATTGAAATGCAGACTTTAAGGTTTAATTCAAGGGGTTGAACAAAAATACATGATTAAACATGTAGGAATTGTAGCTATTTTTATACAAACGCTCCTCATTTCAGGGGCTCAAAAGTAATTGGACAAATAAACATAACCCTAAGTAAAATGTTACTTTTCAATATTTTGTTGAGAATCCTTTGCAGGCAATGACTGCCTGAAGTCTGGAACCCATGGACATCTCCAAACACTGGGTTTCCTCCTTTGTGATGCTTTGTGAGGCCTTTACTGCAGCTGTCTTCAGTTGTTGCTTGTTTGTGGGTCTTTCTGCCTTAAGTTTTGTCTTGAGCAAGTGAAATGCATGCTCGATTGGGTTGAGATCTGATGATTGACTCGGCCATTGCAGAATATTCCACTTCTTTGCTTTAAAAAACTCCTGGGTTGCGTTTGCAGTATGTTTTGGATCATTGTCCATCTGTACTGTGAAGCGCCGTCCAATCAACTTTGCTGCATTTGGCTGAATCTGAGCAGAAAGTATATCCCTATACACTTCAGAATTCATCCGGCTGCATCTGTCTTTTGTCACATCATCAATAAACACATGTGACCCAGTGCCACTGGAAGCCATGCATGCCCATGCCATCACACTGCCTCCACCATGTTTTACAGAAGATGTGGTGTGCTTTGGATCATGAGCTGTTCCAATTCTTCTCCAAACTTTCTTCTTCCCATCATTCTGGTACAGGCTGATCTTAGTCGCATCTGTCCAAAGAATGCTGTTCCAGAACTGGGCTGGCTTCTTCAAGTGTTTTTTGGCAAAGTCAATTCTGGCCTTTCTATTTTTGAGGCTACTTAATGGTTTGCACCTTGTGGTGAATCCTTTGTATTTACTCTCATGAAGTCTTCTCTTTATGGTAGACTTAGATACTGATACACCTACTTCCTGGAGAGTGTTCTTCACTTGAGTGGATGTTGTCGATCCTTTCCATGGTGATCCATCACTGTTGTCTTCCGTGGACGTCCAGGCCTTTTTGAGTTCCCAAGCTCACCAGTGCACTCTTTTTTTCTCAGAATGTACCAAACTGTTGATTTGGCCACTCCTAACATTTTTGCTATCTCTCTGATGGATTTCTTCTTTTTTTCAGCCTCAGGATGGTCTGTTTCACCTCCATTGAGAGCTCCTTTGACTGCATGTTGTGTGTTCATAGTAACAGCTTCCAAATGCAAACGCCACACCTGGAATCAACTCCAGACCTTTTAACTGCTTAATTGATAACAGGTTAACGAGGGAAGAGCCCATGCAGCCTTGTTATTTTTTTTTGCAGCCTTCTGAGTCAATTGTCCAATTACTTTTGGTCCCTTGAAAAAGAGGCGGCTATGTATTAAAGAGCTGTTAATTCCTAAACCCTTGCTCCAATTTGGATGTGAATACTCTCAAATTACAGCTGAGTGTCTGCACTTTAAGCCCATATTGATTATATAATTGTATCCTGAATATGTTTTCGTAAACAGCTAAAATAACAAAACTTGTGTCACTGTCCAAATATTTTTGGGCCTAACTGTATTTCCTTTTATAGGAGTGTTGACTTTTTGATGCTTTACTTTTAGTTGTAAAATGAAATTTAGATGAAAACTGACAGACTAATCCACAATCCACCATTTCATTTACTTTTGATGTTTTGGTGCTTGTAAACCAATGTAAAAGGTTATTGCATTGGTTAATGTTTCAGCTGACACCGCATTATTTAGCCCTGACTAAATAGCTTCTCATTCCTGAAGCAACCATGTCTGAAGATGTGTTAAATTATTGATCAATTATAGGTCTATTCAGCAAAGGAAACAAATAAGGAAACTGTTGGTAATTAAATAATATCTTTCCAGGTTATTAAACCTGGAAGTTGTGAACCATAATCTTCCAGATAAAACTGCAGTTAATATATAATACTATAGGACTGTGGATATATAATCCACAGTCAGTGATGATTTGAGGAACCACTTCATCTGCTGGTATTTGTCCACTGTGTTTTATCAAGACCAAAGTCAGTGCAGTTGTCTACCAGGAAATTTTAGAGCACTTCATGCTTCCCTCTGCTGACAAGCTTTATGGAGAACCTGATTTCATTTTAATAATAATAATAATGCATCAGTTTTATATAGCGCTTTATCATATATACTCAAAGACGCTTTACAAATAGGTACATTATTCATTCACTCCAGACAGACAAAGGTAGTGGCAAACTACTTCTGCAGCCACAGCTGCCCTGGGGCAGGCTGACGGAAACGTGGCAGCCAATCTGCGCCAACAGCCTTTCCGGCCACCACCGACGGATGATGCGATGTGACACTGATGTACCTTGACCTTGGAGTTCACCATGAATGTGTTTAGAGGTTGTTCTGGGCTCTTTTGTTACCATTCGTATTATCCGTCAACTCCTGCGGCCATGTCAAGGGAGGTTGGCTATAGTCCCGTGGATCTTAAATTTCTGAATAATATGTGCAACTGTAGTCACAGGAACATCAAGCTGCTTGGAGATGGTCTCATAGTCTTTACCTTTAACATGCTTGTCTATAATTTTCTTTCTAATCTCCTGAGACAATTCTCTCCTTTGCTTCCTCTGGTCCATTTTTAGTGTGGTCACCAAACAGCACAGTGACTATTTGTCACCCTTTAAATAGGCCGACTGACAACAAGTTTGTAGACAACCGTGATGGGCTGTAAGCCGTAATCATCAAAATTAAAATAAACACGAAATATATCACTCTCTGTGTAATGAATCTATATAATATATGGGTTTCACTTTCTGAAATGAATGACCAAAAATATTCAACTTTTTCATGATATTCTTTTTTTTTTAGATGTACCTGTTCTTTATTGCAGCACCTTTGGCCTTTATTACAGCACAGTCTTTCTGGGTAGGAGTCTGTCAGCATGGCACATCTTGATGCGGTAATATTTGCCCACTCTTCTTTGCAAAAACGCTCCAAATCTGTCATATTGCGAGGGCATCTCCTGTGCACAGCCCTCTTCAAATCACCCCACAGATGTTTGATCAGATTCAGGTCAGGAGTCTGGCTGAGCCATTCCAAAACCTTAATTTTCTTCTGTTGAATCCATTCATTTTTTTTGATTTGGATGTGTGCTTTGGGTCATTGTCGTGCTGAAAGGTGAAGTTCCTCTACAGCTTTCTAGCAGAAACCTGAAGGTTTTGTGCCAACACTGACTGGTATTTGGAACTGTTCATAATTCCCTTCACCTTGACTAAGGCCCCAGTTCCAGCTGAAGCAAAACAGCCTCAAAGCATGATGGTACCACCATGCTTCACTGTAGGTATGGTGTTCTTGTGGTGATGAGCAGTGCTGTCTTTGTGCCAAATATACCTTTTGGAATTATGGCCAGAAAGTTCAACTCTGGTTTCATTGGATCATAACACATTTTCCCACGTGCGTTTTGGAGATTTCAAATGTGTTTTTGCAAAATGTTGCCGGGCTTGGATGTTTTTCATTGTAAGTCAAGGCTTCCATCTTGCCACCCTAGACGGGAGATTGTCACATGTACTAAATAGCCAGTACTTGCCAGAAATTCATGCAGCTCCTTCGTTGTTGCTGTCGGCGTCTTGGCAGCCTCCCTGACCAGTTTTCTTCTAGTCTTTTCATCAATTTTGGAGGGACGTCCAGCTCTTGGTAATGTCACTGTTGTGCCATATTCTCTCCACTTGATGATGACTGTCTTCACTGTGTTCCATAGCATATTTAATGCCTTGGAAATTGTTTTGTACCCTTCTCCTGACATTGAGATCCCTCTGATGCTCTGGAAGCTCTCTGCGGACTATGGCTTGTGCTGTAAGATGTGACTACAAAAATGTCAGGAAAAGCCTACTACAACAGCTGAACTTTATTTAGGGTTGAGGCACTTTAAATGGTGGCAGGTGTGTACTGACTCCCATTTAACATGAGTTTGAATGTGATTGGTTAATTCTGAACACAGCCCATCCTGTTATAAGAGGGTGTGCATATTTATGCAACCACGTTATTGTAAGTTTTTTTTTTTTTTTTTTCCCCTTAAAAAATTTCAGTTTGCTTTTCAATTGGGTTGTACAAGTTATAGGTCACATTAATGGTGGAAAAAGTTTTGAAATGATTTCTCTTGATCTATTTTTTTTACATCACAAAAACCTGGCATTTGAACAGGGGTGTGTAGACTTTATATATACACACAGCCGTGGATAAAATTGTTGGTACCCCTCTGTTAATGAAAGAAAAACCCACAATGGTCACAGAAATAACTTGAATCTGACAAAAGTGGTAATAATAATTCTATGAAAATTAACCAATGAAAATCAGACAATGCTTTTGAATTGTGGTTCAACAGAATTACTTTAAAAAACAAACTCATGAGACAGGCCTGGACAAAAATGATGGTACCCCTAGAAAAGATTGAAAATAATGTGACTATAGGGACATGTTCAACCAAGATGTGTCCTCTAATTAACATCACAGGTGTCTACAAACTTGTTGTCAGTCAGTCGGCCTATTTAAAGGGTGACAAATAGTCACTGTGCTGTTTGGTGACCACACTAAAAATGGACCAGAGGAAGCAAAGGAGAGAATTGTCTCAGGAGATTAGAAAGAAAATTATAGACAAGCATGTTAAAGGTAAAGACTATGAGACCATCTCCAAGCAGCTTGATGTTCCTGTGACTACAGTTGCACATATTATTCAGAAATTTAAGATCCACGGGACTATAGCCAACCTCCCTTGACATGGCCGCAGGAGTTGACGGATAATACGAATGGTAACAAAAGAGCCCAGAACAACCTCTAAACACATTCATGGTGAACTCCAAGGTCAAGGTACATCAGTGTCAGATCGCACCATCTGTCGTCGTTTGAGCCAAAGTGGACTTCATGGGAAACTACCAAGGAGGACACCACTGTTGAAAACAAATCATAAAAAGCCAGACTGGAATTTGCCAAACTGCATGTTGACAAGCCACAAAGCTTCTGGGAGAATGTCCTGTGGACAGACGAGACAAAACTGGAGCTTTTTGGCGAGGCACATCAGCTCTATGTTCACAGACGCAAAAATGAAGCATACCAAGAAAAGAACACTGTCCCTACTGTGAAACATGGAGGAGGTTCTATTATGTTCTGGGGCTGCTTTGCTGCATCTGGCACAGGGTGTCTTGAATCTGTGCAGGATACCATGAAATCTCAAGACTATCAAGGTATTCTAGAGAGAAATGTGCTGCCCAGTGTCAGAAAGCTTGGTCTCATTCGCAGGTCATGGGTCTTGCAACAGGATAATGACCCAAAACACAGAGCTAAAAACACCCAAGAATGGCTAAGAGTGAAACATTGGACTATTCTAAAGTGGCCTTCTATGAACCCTGATCTAAATCCTATTGAACATCTGTGGAAGGAGCTGAAACATGCCGTCTGGAGAAGGCACCCTTCAAACCTGAGACAACTGGAGCAGTTTGCTCATGAGGAGTGGGCCAAAATACCTGCTGAGAGGTGCAGAAGTCTCATTGACAGTTCCAGAAATCGTTTGATTGCAGTGATTGCCTCAAAAGGTTGTGCAACAAAATATTAAGTTAAGGGTACCATCATTTTTGTCCAGGCCTGTTTCATGAGTTTGTTTTTTTAAAATAATTCTGTTGAACCACAATTCAAAAGCATTGTCTGATTTTCATTGGCTAATTTTCATAGACTTTTTATTTATTACCACTTTTGTCAGATTCAAGTTATTTCTGTGACCATTGTGGGTTTTTCTTTCATTAACAGAGGGGTACCAACAATTTTGTCCACAGCTGAACACACACACACACACACACACACACACACACACACACACACACACACACACACACACACACACACACACACACACACACACACACACACGTTCAAAAGTTTGGGGTCACCCAGACAATTATTTTGTGTTTTCCATGAAAAGTCACACTTATTTACCACCATGAGTTGTAAAATGAATAGAAAATATAGTCAAGACATTGACAAGGTTAGAAATAATGATTTGTATTTGAAATAATAATTTTTTTCCTTCAAACTTTGCTTTCGTCAAAGAATCCTCCATTTGCAGCAATTACAGCATTGCAGACCTAACATGATTGCACAAAGGTTTTCTAATCATCCATTAGCCTTCTAAAGCAATGAGCAAACACATTGTACCATTAGAACACTGGAGTGATAGTTGCCGGAAATGGGCCTCTATACACCTTTCTAGATATTGCACCAAAAACCAGACATTTGCAGCTAGAATAGTCATTTACCACATTAGCAGTGTATAGAGTGTATTTCCGATTAGTTGAAAGTTATCTTCATTGGAAAAAAAGTGCTTTTCTTTCAGAAATAATGAAATTTCTAAGTGACCCCAAACTTTTGAACGGTAGTGTGTGTGTGTGTGTGTGTGTGTATATATATATATATATATATATATATATAAAATATAAAAATATGGTGTTAATTGGAAATGTAGTATCAAAGCAGTATTTTCTCTGGTTTTTAAATATTATGAAATACTGTTTTAAAGATAACTTCTGAAATGCAGCTTTTTTTTATTTTCAGATCACAATTTTGCATCCACCCATGATTTGACCTAAATTGTACACCTGCCTCCACTGAGCCTTTACTGTCGTGCATTAATCACAGTGAGGAGATCCAGACTCAAGGCTGCCTGCATCTCCTTTGCCTGTAATTCACTGGCTTGTCATGGGACTATTGTGAGCCTGGTTCTGGGTCACACTGTCAAAGAAATGTTCCAAAACCTTTCTGCATATATACCTAACAGATACATCTTGACTACACTGCAGTCCTATTTGCACTGGCCTGATTGGCACCAAATATTATCTAACCCTGAACTTTATTCTGTTCTTCCATATGTCCAGTCATAATTCTAAACATAACTAAGCAGATCTTGGAGGTTACACCCCTGTGTCCCATCAGGATCAGACTGGGTTTACAAACTCTGCTCTCTTGCTTCCATTGGCCCTGCCCATTATGTCATACACAACCAGTTATTGTCATGGCAGCAGCAGCGGGCTGGGGACACTGGCTCCATTATTGTACATCTGGTTTCTACACAACAGACACACATGGGAGGAACTGGATACACAAAGGATGGTTTTATTCTGTGCAGTCACACTGAGTTTATCTGCACTATGCTGCTGGTCTATTTACACCTCGCTTCTGCTGAGGGTTGGCCTGTCAGGGAAAACAGAAAGGAGTGGGCCTGTTTTAGCATTACATACATTACGTAATGTCTTATCTTTATTATACAAGGGCATGCACTTAACTATTTGCAGAATTAACTACTAAAAATTAAAAGGCTTAGTCTTGCTGTGGGTTACAATTCATCTATATTGTATATATTTTATGGTAAAAGAATGGCAGAAATCTTTGACATTATTTGCAGTGGTGGGGGAAAAATTGATGCATTGTAATATCGTGATACTTTGTGGTGGTGATAATGTATCTATTCAGAGACACCAATATTGTGATACTTTATCAAGAATTATTAATAAACGTTGCATACACAAACTTGCCTATTTAGGTACCAGAATAACTTCTCAGTCCACTATATGGTGCTAAATGCTCACTGCCTGGTTAGGTCTGCACGGCAAAGGAGAGACTCCTGAGATCTGGCCGGTGGACGGCCAACTGGTCCTCAGACAACAATCGATCTGGTCAGGAGTTTAACAAGACAGAGATTGGGATGGGAAATCACAATATATGATACTGCAACACTCAGTGTATTGCAAGATTGTGATAGTATTGCATCATGGCCCAAGTATCACGATACCATATCATGCGGCCAGTAATTATTAGGAAGCTGCTTTCTTGCATGTTACCTTGGGATTTATTTCACGTTTATGGATTTTACCTTTAGGTAATCTTTCTAGCATCGGTGCTCTACAGCAGAGTTTCACAGATAATCTTTTCAAAGGTCGGCATGCAGCCAGTCTTCTAGATTACACACAAACATCTAGGCAGACACCAGTAAAAATAGAGGTTTTATCAAAGATAAAACTTAGCTTGGATATGGATTCTTATTAATTGTGAGATTGTGTATTAGCCCTGGAAGAGGATGTACTCCAGAATGCAAATTTGATTTCCTCAACTGAATAAATACAGTATTTACTGAAGTAGATGTTTGTAAAATTTGTATTTGAGGTGCTTATTTTCTGTTCCAGTATCCTGTGAGATTCCAGAGATGATGATCAGGTTTGGGAACACAAGCCAGTTTAAAACCTTTAACAAAGTGTGGTTTAAATGTAGGACTTGAATAATAACAAAACATATGGGACTGATGGTCTGAGTGGCAACAATGGTCTGACCGTTCCAAAGCCCTAGAGGGAAGGAGACAGTTTTGTCATGAAATACTAGGTAAACACAGGCCTTACTGGTGGTATTCACAAAGGATCTTTAGTGTTTAGACTTTGAGCCTCATTGTGATTGAGACTGCATTCTTCCTTAGAACAAAGTGAGAACATTAAAGGACCCATATTGTGCAACATTGTGTTTTTGTCAATTTTAACCTTTGGTCACGTTTCCCACTAAAATATTAAAACACTCTTTCACAGAGAAGTACACACTGTCTTTATGTGATTAAATGCTTAATGAAATGAGAAGATTACACCTCACAAACCAACAAGCCCACCTTCAGTTCTCCAAGTTAGCGGAACACCACACCCCGACTGCCTTCTTATTTGTGACGGGCCTACTCTCAACACCTTTACTCAATCATATTAGGTGGTTGATATTAATAAGTAGGCTGAACACTGACTATTTGAGTAAGAGCTTTATACAGCTTTTAAAATGCTATAAAATGCTATAAAACGACAAAGAAATAGTTTTTGGTCTACATTATGTGTGTCCTTGAAGATAAAAAAACCAAACAAATTAATCCATGGAAGATGCACAATATTAAAAGTAAAATGACACGGATTTCAAAATGCTGAATTAAGTAGTGACTGTTTTTGCAGTCTTAAGCTGAAAAATTGGTTAATTGTTAATAAATAAGCTTCTGATCACAGCTATGTTAAGAAAACAAATGTTAATGGAGTAAAAATATCACTGCAGTACATGACACTTGGTGACAACAAAAATAAAAAAAAAAAAACCCAGTATCATTCTTTTTGGTCATTGGCTTAATGTACTGATTATGTGATGTAGTAGAGATGTGGCTGAAATGTTAACTAATAACTAACTAAAAAATGACCTGTTGAAGTTGTATGCATTTTACATGAACATTAAAATATCATTCTTACACGATGAGCTTTAAAGTATTTTTTTTTTTAGCTCATTGCTAATGTGATGATACAGCGTCCATCTGTCCGCTCACCCTCCTGTCCGTCCGTCCATCCATCCATCCATTCACATTTCACAGGAATTATTACTCCTCCTAGGGATTTGTCCTGATGCTCACCAAACTCACAGACAATGATCCTGAGGTGGAGCTGTGCTCGAGATTAAAGGTCAGCAGATCTGAGCACTTATGTGATTTCAGAAAAATCACTATGCCTCGATGCTCACAAAACTCTCTCACAAGGATCCTCAGGTGGATCTGTGTCCAAATTGTGTTCAGGGTTATTGCTCAGGGGATCTGGGCACTTAGGTGATTTCATGAAAATTGCTATTCTCCTAAGCAATTTCCCCAGTGGTCACTAAACTCACTCACATGGATCCTCAGGAGGGTCTGCATCCAGGTTTTGCTGAATTCAAAGTCAAAGGTAGGATGTCTGGGTACTTAGGGTTTTAGGAAAATCACTCCTCCTCCTCTTAGACAATTACCTTGATTCTTACCAAACTCACAAGAATCCTCAGGTAGGTTGAGGTCAAGGTCATTGCCAAAAGTCAGGAGAGCTGGGCATTCATGATTTCATGAAAAACACGACTTCTCCTAGGCCATTGACCTTGAGCACATCCTAGATGGGTCTGCATCTAGGCTGTGCTCAAGCTCAACAGTCAGGAGCTCTGAGCACTCTTGGGGTGATTTCATGAGGCTGGAATGAGCTACTACATCACTGACAATTTGGTTTTCTTTGTATGTGACTGCAGGTGGTGAAGATCCTTGAAAAGCATGATCCCCTCCGTAGCAGCACCACCCTGTCCTCCTTGGGAGTCATCAACCTCAGCGCTGGCTCTAGTGGCGGCCCCCGTTTCGGACCCATCCCTGTTGACGAGGCGAATGCTGTGCAGAACTATGTGGAGCACATGCTCTTCCTTCTGATGGAGGAGGAAAGCGGCGAGGCTGGAGCCATGGGCCCCATCCTAGAGTTCGTGGTGCTGGAGAACGTGATGGAGCGTCTGTTCGTGTGGAGCCTCCGCAGACAGTTCACGGACGACATGAAACTGGAGCAGCTGAAGATGTACGAGATGCTGGTGGGGCAGGCGTGCCAGCCTCTGCTGCATCACAAGCCCATCCTGCGGCCCCTCATAATGCTGCTGTCCTCCTGCTCGGGCACGGCGGCGCCTGCGGTTGAAGCTGAGCTGGTGTTGCTGCTCAGCCAGCTGTGCTTTGTTCTGGTGAAGGACCCTTCGATTTTGGAGCTATTCTTCCACACCAGTGAGGACCAGGGGGCCACCAACTTCCTCATCTTCTCCCTGCTCATCCCCTTCATCCACAGGGAGGGCACTGTGGGGCAGCAAGCCAGAGATGCCCTGCTGCTCATCATGTCACTGTCCGCTGAGAATGAGCGAGTGGCCAAGCACATTGCAGAGAACACGTACTTCTGTCCGGTCAGTTGCAAATTGAATGGTTCATCTTTACATGTCTGTAGACTTGATCCCTTCTTTTTTCATGTATTTGTTTACCTATTTGCAATCCCATCTACTTCAAAACTGATTTTTTTTGCCCCCTCCTTTCCAGACTCGGTCACAAGAATTACTCTTACTGATATTTTTGTGACTCTAGCTTCATAATTGGTCTAAAACATGTAATTGAATTGAATTACATATTACAAATGTCTACCATGTATAAGATTGAAGCATGGCTGTGACCTACCAAAAACAAGCATTTAATTGTTTCCACTGATGTCCACAAGAAATGTACAGTGGGATAATGCTCTGGAGAATGTACAGTATATATTACAGTTAAATTAGGCTTTACATAAGTGCATTAGTTAGTTATTATTGACATATTTCCATTATTTGCTACTCAAATATTAATGTTTAGAGCTGAATGTGGAGGTGCGAGTCCATATATCTGAGCAGTGCTGATGTATAGGTGACTGTATTACTGTTTAGGTTGTATCTGCACAGCATTAAGTTCCAGAAAGCAATAAATGATTTACATTAGTGCTTTGGTTTGTAGGCAGCAGTTTAACAGTGTTGTAAATCTGCAGACGCTATCGGCAGACCTGACGGCAGCGTTGTTTATATCACTTATCACTAATGGTGCTCCACAACATTAATTCTTGATGAGACTTGTGATATTCTCTCTGTAATTACAGCCTGTTGAATTATTTTGATATCCTATAATTATATATGTCACAGGAAGATTGTTTATCTAGAGAATTAATGAAATCCCTGAATCTTTTAAGGAATTTGTGAAATCAGTGGGGTTTTTTTTGTTTGTTTGTTTGTTTGTTTTTAAAAGGACGCCATGAGTTCACTAAAAACTTTTGGGATTTTCACTGTATTTAGTTACAATTAAACTATTAGACAAATATCTCAGCTGCACATTAGTGGCAGTTGATGCAGACGTTGAGGTACTGCGCCATGCACACACAGTCAGTGTTGAAGCTCTAATAACCGTGTCACAGCTTTGCTGGGCAGGACATGTACGTTGGATGGCCAACAGCAGACTGCCAAAAGCTGTGTTCTACTCGGAACTGAGCCAAGGAAAAAGGAGCCATGGAGGACAAAATAGGTGTTTCAAAGATGTCTTAAAGCGGCATATGAAGAGAACTGGCATCCCCCTTGATACCTGGGAGGAAGAGGCACTCCGGCGAGTCAAATGGCGAGGACTGTTGAGGAAAGCCATGTCAGCCATAGAAGAGCAACGCCGGCAAGAATATCAGCTTGCACATGACCGACAACACTCTGCAGCTACTCCAAGCATTTTCCATTGCAACAATTGTCAGTGTTTCTGCAGATCCCAAGTGGGTCTGACTGCCCACATGGAGCCTGCTTGAGATAGACCTCAATTCAAACACACGACTGTCATCTTCGGCAACGAAGGACAGCCAGAGAGAGAGTGGTAGTTGCAAGTTTCTAGCCTTATGTCACCAATACAGCAGTTCAAAAAATACTACCCCCCCCAATCCCAAAAACATAATTAAGAACATATCTGCTAGATCTGGATCCACACTAAACTGTGCTCATTCATATACTGTATATTATCAGTATCCATGCAGTGATCACAGAAAAAATAATAAAAGTCAAAAAAATGCCCATTCTTTATAACAAATTTTGATATGGATTTGGCTAAAGATGCAGATAAAGGATTCAGTGGAGTCTAGTGTGGGTCAAAACCAAGTTTCATGGAAATCCATTCAGTAGTTTTTAGCTCATTCCAGTAAAGTCAAAAGGAGCTAATGCGATGATGCGGCATCTCACCGTCCATTCACATTTCACAGGAATCGCTATTCCTCCTAGGCATTTGCCCCGATGGTCACCAAACTCACTCACAATGATCTGCAGCTGGGTCTGCATCCAAGTTGTGGTCAAGGTCAGAGTTGTTACACAGACAAGGAAGATGTTGAAGAGAACTGGGGCCAGCACACAGCCTTGCCTCACTCCGGTTTGCACTCCAAAAGGTTCTGAGCTGTGCCTTCCCATTACCACTTGGGCCATCATCCCAGAATGGAACTGCGCAAGGATGGTGAGAAACTTGGGTGGACACCCAAATCTCTTTAGGACTTGCCACAGTAGTTCCCTGTTCACTGTGTTAAATGCCTTTGACAGGTCGACAAAGGCAATGAACAGGTCCTTATGCTGCTCCCGACATTTCTCTTGGAGCTGACGCGTCACAAAGATCATGTCAACTGTTCCCCTGTCCTTCCGAAAACCACACTGTGACTCTGGGGTGACCCGCTCTGATATTGCAGAGATGAGTCTGCGGAGCATGACCTTGGCAAGGACCTTTCCAGCAGTAGCCAACAGAGAGATACCCCTACTATTGGAGCAGATGGCTTTGTCTCCTTTGTTCTTGTAGATGGTCACAATGTTGCTGTCTTTCCACTGTTGTGGGACACACTCTCGTCTCCACACCTCTGAGATATAGAGATACAGTGTCCGAGTACAGAGGTAGCCTCCTTCCTTGAGAAGTTCAGCTGGGATGCCATCAGGTCCAGGGGATTTATTGTTTTTCAGGGTTTTTACTGCTTGCAGGATTTCTTTAAAGGTTGGGGGGAGGTCGAGATCTGGCAAGGTAGGATGTTCAGGGAGCTCTGCAATGACAGTTGGGTCCACTGATGTGGGCTGGTTAAGCACGGTGTTAAAATGCTCAGCCCACCGCTCCACTATCATGGCCTGATCCTTGATTAAAGAAAAACCATCAACAGATCTCACAGGTGCCAGGGAGCAGTTTCTGGGGCCGTAGATGGTTTTGACTGCATCATAGAAACTGTGCATATCGTTTCTATCAGCATGAGTCTGGATTTCGTTGGCCTTTGAGATCCACCACTCATCTTGCAGTTTCCTGAGAGTTGTTTGGACCTCAGAACGAAGGGCTTGCCATTGCTTCCTATGGAATTGGGATTGTGGGTTGTTCAAGGTGGCTCTGTGTGCCCTGTGCATTCTGTCCAGGAGGGTGGAGATCTCTCCAGCATTCTGGTCAAACCAGTCCTGATGTTTCTTGGTTTTGAAACCGATGGCTTGGGCTGCAGTGTCAAAGAGAATGGTAGATAGAGCGGTCCACTTCTCATCCATCCCAGACTCTGAGATGATCAGTTGTTCAATACCTGTCAGCCTCTCAGCTAGGGAGCGACGGAAGTTGTCACAGATGTCGCTGCTGGAGAATCTGGCACGGTGGAGTGTTTTCCTCCTGCTGGAGAGTCTGGCACTCTGCTACGTAGGAGAGTGCCATTGACTTCAGGCTTGATGGTAACCTGTTTAACATCAGGAGGCTACAGGCAACTTCCAAACTGACATCAGAGACCATCATTGAGCTACAGTACCCAATAACCCTCACAGCAGCAGGGCAACAGCTGCTCACAGTGCCCACATTCAAATACCTGGGGAGCATAATGTCTGACACCTGCTCAATGGATGACGAGATCCAGAACCGCCTCAAGCAAGCATCAGCATCTTTTGGTCGTCTAAGGAGAAGGGTTCTTCAGAACAGCAATCTCAAACTCCACACCAAAGTGCTGGTCTACAGAGCTGTATGTATCACCACCTTACTATATGGATGTGAGGCGTGGACTATTTACAGCCGCCATCTGAGAAGCTTGGAGACCTTCCATGTAAAATGTCTCCAGAAGATCCTTGGCATCACTTGGAAGGACAGAGTGCCGCACACAGAAGGGCTGGAGAGAGCTGGCAGCTGTAGCGTGGAATCCATCATGGCCCAGCATCAACTCAGGGGGTTGGGGCATGTCATCCGGATGCCCAGCCACAGACTCCCACGCAGAATCCTGTATGGTCAGTTACACCGTGGCCAACGCAGCGCTGGTGGGCAGAAGAAGCGCTTCAAAGATCAAATGAAGTCCATCCTGAAGAGATGTCAGATCAACCCCTCTTCACTGGAGGAACTCGCTTCCTTCCGAGACATCTGGCGCTTCTACTCCTCACAGGGAGTGGATTATATGGAGGAACAGCGCACACAACACCGGACAGCAAAGTGTGCAAAGAGGCATGCTCACCAAGTCCCCCCTGCTCCCCCCAGCACCTCCTTCACATGCCCGGTCTGTAACCAAATCTGCAGATCCAGGATCGGACTATTCAAACACCAGCAGACTCACAAATAAAGAAGATGGTCATCATCGAATCGATGGACTACCAGAGAGAGAGAGAGGTCAAGGTCAAAGGCCAGGAGATCTTGGCACTTATATGATTTTAGAAAAATCGCTACACCTCCTATTCAGTTGCCTTGATGCTCACCAAACTCACTCACAGTGATCCTGGGGAGGTCTGCATCAAGGCTATGCTCAAGGTCAGGGTCAAAGGTCAGGAAATCTCAGCACTTGTATGATTTTAATGAAAATTTTTACTCCCCCTAGGTATTTGCCCTCATTCTCAGCAAATGTACACACATCCATCCTCTGGTTTGTCTACATCCAGGTTAAAGTCCCTGATAAGTGAATTCAGCATTTTTCATATATTACAATTGTGGTGCTTAAATTATGGTAAAAGGCTCATAAGTATGCAGAGCTAAACAGCAGAGTTCAACTGTTGAACAGTTTTCTGGCAGTTCTCTTGCCAGGATTTTTTGGGTGGGCCTAAAACGGGGCTGCTGTATATGTAATGCAGCTTTAGCCCCACCCCGTCACTGTTCCACGGATATAAATACCAGCCATGCATGCGCTCCAGGATTTTGCGAATTTTTTTTTTTTTTTTTTTTTGACGGTGCGGCTCTAGTTGCGAGGCTCTCCTGGGGGTTTGCCTGAATTGTGCGTTGGTCCGTGTTCAGACCGGAGATTCACAGCTTTAAAACTCATTGACAAGGTGTAGTAGTGACTTTTACCTCTAAATATGTATAAAATGTTACAACACTGGCTGTAGTGTTATATTTGCTCATCTGTTTGTGGTTTTACGGCGTTTCTCCTTGCACATGCTCCCGTGACAGGGGTGCTTTCAGGCACACGGACTTGTTTCAACACAAACCCGGCACTTCATACACGCAGTCAGCATGGAGACGTAGGGAGACATTCACGGGCAGGCCAGGGGAGACTGAAGAAGGGACAGTGTGGGAAAACTCATGGGTCAGTGTTTTTTTTTTTTTTTTTTTTTTTTTTTAAATCACACCTCCTGTTTTTTGCTGATGTGTTCCATTTATGCTCACTGTAAACATGGAAGTGAGTGCGGTGCAGCAACACATTTGATTGCTTAGACTGATGACATACATGTTTGAGCGCTATTCAGGGACAAATCTGATTGGTGAAACTGGCGGAAGTTGACGAGGATTGGCCAAAATTGTGGGAAAATTGCGATGATTGGACAAAGTTTAAATTTTGCAGGACTGATTAAATTTGCGGGAATTGGTGCAATTGCAAAATCCTGGAGGGACTGTTTAGAAATCATGTTGGCTTATCTGGCTCTTCTGGCTCAGAAAGATACACTGTATATTTCAGATAATTTCCCTTGGTTTCAGCCGTGTGTTTGATTGACAGCTGACACTTGACACTGTTCTGGGAGTGGGCGTGGTTTCACCACCTGTTGCAGACACGCCGCCATCATCTCAGAGCAGAGAGGGCTGGCTGATTTTTCAAGATTCTTAAAGCTGTTCTTAACATAATTGGTGATATTTTTAAATATTCAAATTTGGCTGGACAGTTAGTAACACACTTTTGTTTGGTGTGGTAGACTCAAAATACATTTACTGATTCACTTTTCAGGGACTTTAAGCTCTAGGTCATTGTCAAAGGTCTGGAGATCTGGGCATTTATGATTTCACAAAAATTGTTACTCCTCCTAGGCAATTGCCCAATGTTTGGCAAACTCATGCACAGTGATCCTCAAGTAGGTCTGCATCTAGGCAGTGATCAAGGTCAAAGGTCAGGAGATCTGAGCACTCTTGGGGTGATTTTATCAGGCCAGAATGAGCTGCTCGGTCATTGACTGCCCAGGTGCGTAATCTTGCTAACAAACGAACAAGCTTCTTGGCAGAGTTAATAACTGTTCAGTTGATGGCTTCTTTTCATTTACTTGGTTAAATCTAGGTATTGAGTTGTTTTTTTTTTTTTTTTAAGCCAGACAGTGTATTATAGTATTTAAGAGTGCAACACACTGTTCTATTGCTACAAATAAGATATAACTGCTTCTTTACTTACAATGTATACTTAGTGATCAAACTCTGCATGGAGAACTTAGTTTAGCAGTAAAACAGATTGAACAGAAGTTGTTGATGCACCAGGACCTCTAACTGCTAATATCTGTCTGTTGTATTGGATACCACCAACAGTACACCACAGTGTGATCTGTAATTAATCACAGTGTAATCTGTAAGTTAATTGACTACACTGACATTGACTATATTAAAGATTTACATAATGGCTGCTTTATTAGGGTGTACTTGTGCTCTTGTCAGGATGATAATTTCACTGTGACATATTAATGCTCTAACCATGTTCAGTTTTAACTGGGCTAAAGAAAATGCAAATGAGTGCCAATTGGAGCTAAATGCCAAGAACAGTTGAGGAAGGCAGTGCCAAGTTTTAAAGACTTTGGTGTAGATGATGATGTAACCTAAAAGATAATTGTAGATCATGAGGGAATTGTTTGTATGAAAAGGGCAATTCATCTAAAAAATATAATCGCCAAACAAATCAAGTGAGCCATGTTTTTGTGTGTTGGATGAATAGTTGGCACATTGCAAACAAAATGTGAAAATACTGTATACAGCCATGGACAAAATTGTTGGTACCTCTCTGTTAATGAAAGAAAAACCCACAATGGTCACAGAAATAACTTGAATCTGACAAAAGTGGTAATCAGTAAAAATTCTATGAAAATTAACCAATGAAAATCAGACGATGCTTTTGAATTGTGGTTCAACAGAATTATTTTAAAAAACAAACTCATGAAACAGGCTTGGACAAAAATGATGGTACCTGTGGCGTAACCCCCACAACAGACTGGGACAGGCACAGCGCTTGGCTAGAGCAATTAACAGAACAGTGAAATGTGTGTATTAATGTCAACAGGCAGCCCCGCTTCTTCTGGCTTTTCCCGGCTCAGTACTGTGATGTTAATGTGCCATTCATGCATTGTGTTCATGCTTCCTGCCCTTACTGTGTCTCTCAAATGCAAATGTCCGATGCCTGTCTGCAGTCTCTTTGATGATACCATGCCTTTCATGTATTGTCTGTAACTGGGTATATAAGCTGACTGAAATCCATGCTCACTCTCTCTTCTACTGCACGCATTGCCTATCTGCTGAGAGCCTGAGGACCCGCTCCAGCCTGCCTGCACAAGGGCTGGAGCGAGTTCCTATGATGGCGGTATGATTTAATAAACCTACTTAAAACCCTCAGTTCGCTGCCTATTTTATCATCCGCCTCAGTACCCTTAATATTTTGTTGCACAACCTTTTGAGGCAATCACTGCAATCAAACGATTTCTGTAACTGTCAGTGAGACTTCTGCACCTCTCAGCAGGTATTTTGGCCCACTCCTCATGAGCAAACTGCTCCAGTTGTCTCAGGTTTGAAGGGTGCCTTCTCCAGACGGCATGTTTCAGCTCCTTCCACAGATGTTCAGTAGGATTTAGATCAGGGCTCATAGAAGGCGACTTTAGAATAGTCCAATGTTTTGCTCTTAGCCATTCTTGGGTGTTTTTAGCTGTGTATTTTGGGTCATTATCCTGTTGCAAGACCCATGACCTGCGACTGAGACCAAGCTGTCTGACACTGGGTAGCACATTTCTCTCTAGAATACCTTGATAGTCTTGAGATTTCATTGTACCCTGCACAGATTCAAGACACCCTGTGCCAGATGCAGCAAAGCAGCCCCAGAACATAACAGAACCTCCTCCATGTTTCACAGTAGGGACAGTGTTCTTTTCTTGGTATGCTTCATTTTTGCGTCTGTGAACATAGAGCTGATGTGCCTCACCAAAAAGTTCCAGTTTTGTCTCGTCTGTCCATAGGACATTCTCTCAGAAGCTTTGTGGCTTGTCAACATACAGTTTGGCAGATTCCAGTCTGGCGTTTTTTGATTTGTTTTCAGCAGTGGTGTCCTCCTTGGTTGTCTCCCATGAAGTGCACTTTGGCTCAAACGACGACGGATGGTGCGATCTGACACTGATGTACCTTGACCTTGGAGTTCACCATGAATGTGTTTAGAGGTTGTTCTGGGCTGTTTTGTTACCATTCGTATCATCCGTCTCTTCCATTTTTCATCAAGTTTCCTCCTGCGGCCACGTCCAGGGAAGTTGGCTACAGTAGTCACAGGAACATCAAGCTGATTGGAGATGGTCTTATAGCCTTTACCTTTAACATGCTTGTCTATAATTTTCTTTCTAATCTCCTGAGGCAACTCTCTCCTTTGCTTCCTCTGGTCCATGTTTAGTGTGGTACACACCATGCCACCAAACAGCACAGTGACTACTTGTCACCCTTTAAATAGGCCGACTGACTGATTACAAGTTTGTAGACACCTGTGATGTTAATTAGAGGACACATCTTGGTTGAACATGTCCCTATGGTCACATTATTTTCAATCTTTTCTAGGGGTACCATCATTTTTGTCCAGGCCTTTTTTTTTTTTTTTTTGTTATTTGTACCCGTAGGTAGACTTGGTTTGCAGTCTGGTGACAAGCCACCGGCTGCTGGTCGCTGCGTGCGCGAGCGCCCTAAACCTACATGTTTTGGTATGCGGGAGGAAACCGGAGAAATCCCGGAGTAAACCCGCGCAACACGGGGAGAACATGCAAACTCCACACAGCTCACTGTTGGTCGGGGGCTGGGATCGAACCCACAATCTCATGATCCCCGCGGTCCCCCGGCCGAGGGTAAAACTGTGCTGCCACAGTGCTGCCACAGGCCTGTTTCATGAGTTTGTTTTTTAAAGTAATTCTGTTGAACCACAATTCAAAAGCATTGTCTGATTTTCATAGAATTTTTATTTATTACCACTTTTGTCAGATTCAAGATATTTCTGTGACCATTGTGGGCTTTTCTTTCATTAACAGAGTGGTACCAACAATTTTGTCCACGTGTGTACTGTGTATGGGATAACCATTTGTAATGTTGTACCTCACTTAGAAAAGTTTGCAATTCACCGGGTGCTCCTTTTAGGGTTGGATCTTAATTAATTGTAACCCCTAGTGCTTTGAATCATAATGGGGGGGGGGCACTTTTATTAAACAAATGTAAATTCTTTTTATGTAAGATTGTTATACAGGCTATTTTCTGTACCCACAAATTGCCAAAATGTAGGATTCCATATACCATAGTATTATACATACAGTCATGTGAAAAAATTTAGGACACCCTGTATTATGCCTCTCTCTCTGTGTGTGTGTGTTTAACATATTTGGACATATGGATATTTAATATCAATGTTAAAAATACTGGGAGATTCATGTAATACAACTAAATAATTAAAAATGAATTACTTTTTTTCAAATTTTCTGTAAAATGTAATTCTAAACAAATAGTGAGGAATAAATTGGGACACTCCCCATCTTTTTTAGGACACCCCCACATTCATTCCCACTTAAAATGGCTAAAATAAATGTTAAAAAATACAATTAAAAACAAAAACAAGGTTAGACATAGATGTGTGAACATTTCTTAAAGTACTGAATATTTAATGGGGGGTACTAATTTTTTCACATGGCATACAGTATACTTAAAGCATTTTTAAATTTTTTATTTATTCTTTCTGTACATATTCCAAAAACAATTTAAAAACAACATTACCCACCTCTCCTTTTCATTATCTGTGTTTGATTAGATCTCAGTGGGTTGATAAAATCCTCTTGCGTATAGTAACGCTGACTCTATTCCCTCATAGGTGCTGGCCACAGGGTTGAGTGGACTTTATTCGTCTCTACCTACCAAGTTGGACATTCCCAGCGAAGAGTGGCACTGCCTTCACAAAGAGGACTGGCTCCAAATGCCGTCCCTCGTCCAGTTCCTCAACTCACTGGAATTCTGCAACGCCGTCATTCAGGTGAACATGTGTGCCAGGCCGCATCTTTGCATGAAGATCCATTCCTCATAAAAACTGTATCACTCCATTCCTGACTGACATGTTCCCTCTCACTGACTCTCCCCAGGTGGCTCACCCTGATATCAAAGACCAACTGGTTAGTTACATCTACAACGGTTTTCTTGTGCCTGTGCTGGCACCAGCACTCCACAAGGTAGTTGTTCTATTTGCTTTTCTTCCTCAACTCTATAATGTAGAGTGGGAATTTTTAATCTTGGGATATGTCTTCATTTCCATTGTTGGATAAGTGGAAATAGTGCACATGGGTTTGAGTAAGGTTTAAAAAAATCAGCCAGGTTCCTTGTAATCATGTATCAATTTTCACTTTTTCCCTTGGATTTAATTAGTTATTATTTCATTGTGTGGGGACACTTAAAGACACACTCCAGTGAATATAAATCCCCTATAAAAACAAATCTACATGTATATTGTCTAAAATGGTATTTTATGCCATTTTTTTTTCTACAAAAACCCTTTCATCGTCTTACTTTTCACCCCCCCCCAAACACCAGAATCGGTGATTAATAGGCCCAACCACATACCACAAGGCTAATAGTAGCTAGCACTACATTATCAGAACTAGAAAAGCACTCGGAGAGCGCAGACCTCCGCCAAATGCCACAGTTCCCCCCATACAGTGTTTATTTTGTTTCTGGATCCAGACGGTGATCCGGATCACCACCAAAATCTAATCATCTGTAGGATACCCCATTTCTGACAATCTCTGAAAATTTCATGAAAATCCGTCCATAACTTTTTGAGTTATCTTGCTAACAAACAAACAGACAGACAAACCAACGCTGATGAAAACATAACCTCCTTGGCGGAGGTAATAAATCCTGTGATAAAAACACTTACCGGTTGAAAGACATCCCCAGCTGTATGCTCAATGGCCCAGGATAATGACTGAAACTGCATTGGTCCTTAATTTATTGTATTTTTATTTAACCTTTATTTATACAGGGTAGTTCCATTGAGAGGTAACCTCTCTTTTTCAAGGACGCCCTGTTCACACATACACAGTTACACATTCACACCAGGAAGCTGCCCAGTACAACCACAGACTGACCTGTGGCCACTGAGCAGCTCCACTGGAGCAGTTGGGGTTAAGGGCCTTGCTCAAGGGCACCACAGTGGGGTTAAGGAGGGCGGTGCAAACACTGCTATGTTATCTGTCCCACCCAAATCTAATCCTGCCAGTCCAGGAACCGAACCCGTGACCCTCCGCTCACCAGTTCATATCCCGAACCATTAGTCCACCACTGCCCACGGAAAAAAGAAGCAGTTTAATGGTAAAACCCATCTTAATTTTGGTCAGGTTTTCAAAGCAGTTTGTTAAAAAATGCTAACTAACCTGGAGGATAACGTCAGTTAGGCCAGAGTCCTGACTGACTCAACACTACCCACATGCCAGCATCTTGAATAGTTACCTCACCAAAAACATTTTGTCTCAACTCACCTTTTTGCAGGGGGCGGGGCTTAAGTGAAACTTCACAGCAAAAAAAACAGAGACGTGAGACATTTGGGTGATTTCACTATCGATACGTCTTGTAAGTCATAAAAATCATGTTAAAGACATGTTAACAAGAAAAAAAAAATAGATTTTTGGTGGTGTCACTTTAACAAATTAGTTTTTTGAAAAAGAAGAAGAAGCCATGTCTGTTGTCATTCAGTCCATTCAGCCAATTATGGACAGTAGAACGAAATTACGTTTCTCCTATCTAAGATAGGATAAGATAAGCCTTTATTAGTCCCACAATGGGGAAATTCCAGGATTGCAACAGCACAGGGACAGCAACACTCAGAGCAATAATTTAGAAGATAAGAAAATAAGAGCAGTGAATATACATATATACACATAAATATATATACACAGTGCGGAGCATTGTAGCTAGATACAATAAGCAGCATAACCGTCTACTTAGTTATCCTACATAGTATACCCATACATATTGTCACCCTCCGTAGCGACTGATATTGTCCTAGTTGTATACTGGAGGGGACCATTTGTGTAAGTCTGTTGCGTCTTTTGCATTCAATACTATTAGGTTGCCACGTTTTGGTTTTTTTTGCTATCTTTGCGAGCAGTCTTGCTTAGGCTATAAAGTCTGACAGCCGTAGGTAGGAAGGACCTGCAAAACCTCTCGGTTGCGCACCTAGGATGATGTAGTCTACTGCTAAATGAGCTCCTCAGTGCGTTCAGTATGTCCTGCATAGGGTGGGACTCGGACTCCAGCAGAGATGACAGTTTAGCCACCATCCTTCTCTCTCCTATCTCCTCCACTGGGTCAAGGCGCTGCCCCAGGACAGAGCTAGTTTTCTTGATCAGTTTGTTCAGTCTCTTCCTATCGGCTGCTGTAATGCCGTTGCCCCAGCAGACCACTCCAAAAGTGATGGCTGATGCCACCACCGTGTCGTAGAATGTCTTCAGTAGCACCCCTTGTACACCAAAAGACCTGAGCCTCCTCAGTAGGAACAGCCTGCGCTGTCCCTTATTGTAGAGTGCGTCAGTATTGTGTGACCAGTCTAGTTTATTGTTCAGATGAACACCCAGGTACTTGTAGGATGCCACCATCTCCATGTCTGTTCCCTGGATGTTTACTGGTGCTGTGAGGGGTTGTCCTTGCCTGCGGCAGTCCACTACCAGCTCCTTAGTTTTCCTCGCGTTGATCTGGAGGCAGTTCCGATGGCACCAGTCCACGAAGTCCTGGATAAGTCCTCTGTACTCAGCTTCATCTCCGTTGGAGATGAAGCCGATGATCGCAGAGTCGTCAGAGAACTTCTGTAGATGGCACTGTGTTGTGTTGTGTGAGAAGTCCGCAGTATAAAGGGTGAACAGGAAGGGAGCCAAAACTGTTCCCTGGGGGGGGCCCCTGTCCTGCCGATGATCATGTCGGACACACAATCCCAGGTTCTCACAAACTGAGGCCGGTTTGTAAGGTAGTCCAGGATCCATGATGACAGGTGCTGGTCCACCCCTGCGCACAGCAGCTTGTCCCTCAGGATCATCGGTTGAATGGTGTTGAAATCACTGGAGAAGTCAAAGAACATGATCCTCATCGCGTTCCCAAGCTTCTCCAGGTGGTACAGAGAACGGTGAAGGAGGAAGATCACTGCATCCTCCACCCCGATGCCATGCTGGTAGGCAAACTGGAGTGGATCCATTACTGGTCCCACCAGGGGGCGGAGGTGAGCAAGGAGCAGTTTCTTCAGGGTCTTCATCAAGTGAGATGTCAGGGCCACTGGTCTGTAGCTGTTCAGGTCTTTAGGGTGGGAAGTCTTTGGTACGGGTACCGCACAAGATATTTTCCACAACTGTGGTACCCTCCCCAGCTTCAGGCTCAGGTTGAAGATGTGCTCCACAATCCCACACAGCTGGTCTGCGCAGGACTTGAGGAGCTTCGCACTGATGCCGTCTGGTCCCGAGGCCTTCCTCGCTTTGATCTTCCTCAGCTCCGTCCTCACCTGGGTCTTAGTCAGGGTTAGGTTGGGGGGCTGTGTGCGGGGAGTGGGGGGGGTGTTGGTGGAGTGGGGTGTGGACAGCAGGTCTCGATTACTTTAGAGGCAGCAGTGGTTGGTGTGCAGGTGGGGGGAAGGGTGGTTGGTCAAACCTATTAAAAAACAGGTTCAGATTGTTTGCCCACTCCCTGCCCCCTGTGGCCTGGGAGGAGGTATTCTGGAGCCCAGAGATGGTTTTGAGGTTTCTCCAAACCCCGCCAATGTTGCTCCATTGCAGCTTGTCCTCCATCTTCTTCCTGAAGCTGTCCTTGCCTTCTCTGATCTTCCTCCTCAGCTCCCTCTGTACGAACTTCAGCATCTCCCTGTTCCCCGACCTGAAGATCCTCTTCTTCACTCTCAGAAGTGTTTTTATCTCAGGGTTGATCCAGGGTTTGTTGTTGGAGCAACACCATGTATCTACAATGTTAATCACATGTAGAATCAGAGGTGTCACTGCCATACAAGGCACCGCCACAAACAACTTCTCCTTCCCCCATTCTGTGATGCTGAGCACCAAGCTAGAATGCGGGAAGTACCATTTTTATGTGGTCTTTGGTATGACCTGGTCGAGACTTGAACCCCCAACCTCCCGGTTGTGGGGCAGAGGCTCTATCAAGGAGGCCACCACTCCAGTGGCCTAATTGATAGAGAAAAGTATACAGGTACATCTCAAAAAATTAGAATATCATGAAAAAGTTGAATATTTTTGGTCACTCATTTCAGAAAGTGAAGCCCATATATTATATAGAGTCATTACACAGAGAGTGATATATTTCAAGTGTTTATTTATTTTAATTTTGATGATTATGGCTTACAGCACATGAAAACCCCAAATTCAGTTTCTCAAAAAATGAGAATATTACATAAAATTAATTTTAAAAAATAGTTTTTAAATAGAAATGTTGGCCGACTGAAAAGTATGTGCATGTACTCACTCAATACTTGGTCGGGGCTCCTTTTGGATTAGTGTGTCAATGTGGTGTGGCATTGAGGTGATCAGCCTGTGGAACTGCTGAGGTGTTATGAAGGTCCAGGTTGCTTTGATAGTGACCTTCAGCTCGTCTGCATTGTTGGGTCTTGTGTCTCATCTTCCTCTTGACAATACTCCATAGATTCTCTATGGGGTTTAGGTCAGGAGAGTTTGCTGGCCAATCAAACACAGTGATGCCATGGTCATTATACCAGGTTTTGATACTTTTGGCAGTGTTGGGGTGGGGGGTGCCATGTCCTGCTGGAAAATGAAATCTCTTCTCCATAAACCTTGCCAGCATAGGGAAGCATGAAGTGCTCTAAAATTTCCTGGTAGACGACTGCGCTGACTTTGGCTTGATAAAACACAGTGGACCAACACATGAAGATGACTTGGTTCCTCAAATCATCACTGACTGTGGAAACTTCACACTAAACCTCAAGTAACTTAGATTATATGCCTCTCCACTCTTTCTACAGACTCTGGGACTTTGATTTCCAAATGAATTGCATGAATGCAAAATTTACTTTTATCTGAGCAGAGGTCATCTGCTGGTGTTTGTCCACTGTGTTTTATCAAGACCAAAGTCAGCGCAGTCGTCTACCAGGAAATTTTAGAGCAGTTCATGCTTCCCTCTGCTAACAAGCTTTATGGAGAAGCTGATTTCATTTTCCAGCAGGACATGGTACCCCCCCCCCCCCCACACACACACACACACAGCCCAAAGTGTCAAAACCTGGTTTAATGACCATAGCATCACTGTGCTTGATTGGCCAGCAAATTCTCCTGACCTAAACCCCATAGAGAATCTATGGAGTATTGTCAAGAGGAAGATGAGAGACACCAGACCCAACAATGCAGACAAGCTGAAGGTCACCATCAAAGCAACCTGGGCCTCCATAACACCTCAGCAGTGCCACAGGCTGATCACCTCCATGCCACGCCACATTGATACAGAAATTAATCCAAAAGGAGCCCTGACCAAGTATTGAGTGTGTACATGGACATCCTTTTCAGTCGGCCAACATTTCTATTAAAAAAACTATTTTTTTAAATTAATTTTATGTAATATTCTAATCTTTTGAGAAACTGAATTTGGGGTTTTCATGTGCTGTAAGCCATAGTCATCAAAATTAAAATAAACACTTGAAATATATCATTCTCTGTGTAATGAATCTATATAATGTATGGGTTTCACTTTCTGAAATGAGTGACCAAAAATATTCAACTTTTTCATGATATTCTAATTTTTTGAGATGTACCTGTAATATAGTAAGATACATTGATTATACAGTGGTGTGTAAAAGTGTTTGCCCCTTCCTGATTTCTCATTTTTTTGTATATTTGTCACACTTAAATGTTTCAGATCATCAAACAAATTTAAATATTAGGCAAAGATAACACAAGTAAACACAAAATGCAGTTTTTAAATGAAGGTGTTTATTATTAAGGGAAAAAAATCCAAACCTACATGGCCCTGTGTGAAAAAGTGATTGCCCCCAAACCTAATAACTGGTTGGGCCACCCTTAGCAGCAACAACTGCAATCAAGCGTTTGCGATAACTGGCAATGAGTCTTGTACAGCACTGTGGAGAAATTTTGGCTCACTCATCTTTGCAGAATTGTTGTAATTCAGCCACATTGGTGGGTTTTCGAGCATGAACCGCCTTTTTAAGGTCATGCCACAGCATCTCAATTGGATCCAGGTCAGGACTTTGACTAGGCCACTCCAAAGTCTTAATTTTGTTTTTCTTAAGCCATTCAGAGGTGGACTTGCTGGTGTGTTTTGGATCATTGTCCTGCTGCAGAACCCAAGTGCGCTTCAGCTTGAGGTCATGAACAGATGGGCAGA
This sequence comes from Pholidichthys leucotaenia, assembly GCA_020510985.1. Taxonomy (NCBI): domain Eukaryota; kingdom Metazoa; phylum Chordata; class Actinopteri; order Cichliformes; family Pholidichthyidae; genus Pholidichthys; species Pholidichthys leucotaenia. The sequence continues at coordinate 215,372,380 of CM035848.1, forward strand.
CATTCACCTTCAGGATTTTTTGGTAGACAGCAGAATTCATGGTTCCATTTACCACAGCAAGTCTTCCAGGTCCTGAAGCAGCAAAACAACCCCAGACCATCACACTACCACCACCATATTTACTGTTGGTATGATCCTTTTCTGAAAAGCTATGTTACTTTTACGCCAGATGTAATGGGACACACACCTTCCAAAAAGTTCAACTTTTGTCTCATCAGTCCACAGTACTTTCCCAAAAGTCTTGGGAATAGGGCTGTCGCGATAACCGTGATTATGTAATACCGTGATATGGACACGCCTACCACGGAGGAAAACGGCCAACCGCAACAACCGCGGTGTTCACTTTTTTTGTGTGTGTGTGGCTATATCTCGTTGTTAACTTACATGCCCCTATTGATTATTAAATAAATTGCTAAATGAAGTGTATTTTTATTACCAACAGCATGTTTGCACCTGGTACTTTAGAAGCTTCGACAGCAAACAGTGCTGCCGCTGTTTGGGACACTTTCTCCAGACGGACTCCAGCAGGCAGTTAGTGGTGAAAGCGTTTGGACTCCTTGTTAAATACAGCTGTAACAGTGAGCACTGAAAGGCCACAAAGCGTGTTATTTCCTTTTGAGCGGAGTGTGTATGATCCTGACTGTGTATGCTCTGTATATGAGCTCCGAGAGCAGCTTGTTTGAATGAGAATTTTTGGACAGCGGCAAAAATCACTGAGACAAGAGCCACGCAGGGTCCTGTACGGAGACTGTCCTGCTTAGAAGCTGAATGACGCCACAGTCTCCAGTCAACACACCCTGTAGTTCCCACCACTGCTTTATGAAAATGATCTCTTTTTTTTAAAAAACGGAATCAACACTTCATGCCTGTATAAAGAGCAGAGCTCTGCACAGTTGTGACACAAGCACATAAAGTTGAGAGCGGAGCTGCAGCGAGACTCTCACAGCTTCCCTCATTTGCCACATAAGTTATAAACCCTGTGTAAATTACGAAGCCACAGGGTCCTAAAGCATATGCAATAATACCGCATACTGCGGTGTTGAGCTGTCCACGGTCACTGCTTGGGAAATTCCTGTACCGCAACAGCCCTACTTGGGAATCATCAAGATGTTTTTTGGCAAAACTGAGACGAGCCTTTATGATCTTTTTGCTCAGCTGTGGTTTTCATCTTGGAACTCTACCATGCAGGCCATTTTTGCCCGGTCTCTTTCTTATGGTGGAGTCATGAACACTGACCTTAACTGAGGCAAGTGAGGCCTGCAATTCTTTGCATGTTGTTGTGGGGTCTTTTGTGACCTCTTGGATGAGTCGTTGCTGCACTCTTGGGGTAATTTTGGTCAGCCGGCCACTCCTGGGAAGGTTCACCACTGTTCCATGTTTTCGCCATTTGTGGATAATGGCTCTCACTGTGGTTCACTGGAGTCCCAAAGCTTTAGAAATGGCTTTATAACCTTTTCCAGACTGATAGATCTCAATTACTTTTTCTCATTTGTTTCTGAATCCCTTTGGGTCACAGCATGATATCTAGCTTTTGAGGATCTTTTGGTCTACTTGACTTTGTCAGGCAGGTCCTGTTTAAGTGAGTTCTTGATTGAGAACAGGTTTGGCAGTAATCAGGCCTGGGTGTGGCTAGAGAAATCAAACTCAGCTTTCCAAAGATGTGACAAACCACCGTTAATTTTTTCACACAGGGCTATGTAGGTTTGGATTTTTTTTTTAACCCTTAATAATAAACACCTTCATTTAAAAACTGCATTTTGTGTTTACTTGTGTTATCTTTGTCTAATATTTAAATTTGTTTGATGATCTGAAACATTTAAGTGTGACAAACATACCAAAAAAATGATAAATCGGGAAGGGGCAAACACTTTTTCACACCACTGTAGTTGGTTCATTGTATACAGTATATTCAGTATATAAAACTGAGTGCACTGTATCAACTCTGGAGAAGAAAAGACTTTATAAAAACTGATCAGCACAACAGATGCTGAAATCATTTGACTTTTCCTATAGAGAAATATTCTTTTTTTTTTTTTCTTTTTTTTTTTTTTTGTTATAGTGCATCCGGAAAGTATTCACAGTGCTTCACGTTTTCCACATTTTATGTTACAGCCTTATTCCAAAATGGATTAAATTCATTTTTTCCTCAAAATTCTACATACAATACCCCATAATGACAACGTGAAAAAAGTGTTGGGGTTTTTTTTTTTTGCGATTTTTGCAAATTTATTAAAAATGAAGAACTAAGAAATCACATGTACATAAGTATTCACAGCCTTTGCCATGAAGCTCAAAATTGAGCTCAGGTGCATCCTTTTTCCAGTGATCATCTTGAGATGTTTGTACAGCTTAATTGGAGTCCACCTGTGGTAAATTCAGTTGATTGGACATGATTTGGAAAGGCGCACACCTGTCTGTATAAGGTCCCACAGTTGACAGTGCATGTCAGAGCACAAACCAAGCATGAAGTCAAAGGAATTGTCTGTAGACCTCCGAGACAGGATTGTCTTGAGTCACAAATCTGGGGAAGAGTACAGAAAAATTTCTGCTTCTTTGAAGGTCCCAATGAGCACAATGGCCTCCATCATCCATAAATGGAAGAAGTTCGGAACCACCAGGACTCTTCCTTGAGCTGGCCGGCTGTCTAAACTGAGCGATTGGGGGAGAAGGACCTTAGTCAGGGAGGTGACCAAGAACCCAATGGCCACTCTGTCAGAGCTCCAGCATTCCACTGTGGAGAGAGGAGAACCTTCCAGAAGGACAACCATCTCTGCAGCAATTCACCAATCAGGCCTGTATGGTAGAGTGGCCAGTCAGAAGCCACTCCTTAGTAAAAGGCACATGGCAGCCTCCCTGGAGTTTGCCAAAAGGCACCTGAAGGACTGTCAGACCATGAGAAACAAAATTCTCTGGTCTGATGTGACAAAGATTGAACTTTTTGGCATGAATGCCAGGCGTCATGTTTGGATCAAATCAAGTACTGCTCATCAAAAGGCCAATACCATCCCTACAGTGAAGCATGGTGGTGGCAGCATCATGCTGTGGGAATGTTTTTCAGCGGCAGGAACTGGGAGACTAGTCAGGATAGAGGGAAAGATGAATGCAGCAATATACAGAGAATCCTGGATGAAAACCTGCTCCAGAGCGCTCTTGACCTCAGGCTGGGATGACTGTTCATCTGTCAGCAGGTCAATGACCCTAAGCACACAGCCAAGATATCAAAGGAGTGGCTTCAGGACAACTCTGTGAATGTCCTTGAGTGGCCCAGCTAGAGCCTAGGCTTGAATCCAATTGAACATCTCTGGAGAGATCTGAAAATAGCTGTGCACCGACGCTTCCATCCAACCTGATGAAGCTTGAGAGGTGCTGCAAAGAGGAATGGGCGAAACTGCCCAAAGATAGGTGTGCCAAGCTTGTGGCATCATATTCAAAAAGACTTGAGGCTGTAATTGCTGCCAAAGGTGCATTAACAAAGTATTGAGCAAAGGCTGTGAATACTTATGTACAGTACATGTGATTTCTTAATTTTTTATTTTTTTTTTAATTTTTAGTAAATTTGCAAAAATCACAAACGTTTTTCACATTGTCATTATGGGGTATTATGTATAGAATTTTGAGGAAAAAATGAATTTAATCCATTTTGGAATATGGCTGAAACATAAAATGTGGAAAAAGAAGCACTGTGAATACTTTCTGGATTCACTGTAATAACTCACTACATCACTGTAAGTCTTATCCTACCTGTGTGAAGCTCACCCTAGAAGAAGTGATGACAACCACTGCGTACCTGGACCTTTTCCTGAGGAGTGTATCTGAGCCGGCGCTGCTGCAGACCTTCCTCTCCTTCATCCTCCTCCACCGCCATGAGAACGTCCACATCTTGGACACTCTGGTTAGTCGCATCAACACACCCTTCCAGGTACAGTATCAACCCAGCATTAGATCAAGCAGAGAAGAAAATATGTGATCACTCAATTCTGAGGAAAATATTATGGAATCACCCTGTAATTTGCAGTCCTACCTGCATCAAATTAAATCTGCTAATTAGTCTGCAGTTTAAAAGAGTGCTTGCACATCTTGGTGAGCTGTTGTACCAAGCTAATAAACATGAATCATGGCTCTGATATGAGCAATATCAGTTGAATCAAAGGAGAGGATTATAAAACTTATAGAAAGTAAATCATCACGGAAGGTAGCAAAAGATTTTGGTTGTTCCTAACCTGCTGTATCTAAAATCTGGACCAAGTATAAACAAACTACAAAGGTTGTAAAAAGGAAGCATACTGGTAGGCCAAGGAAGACATCAAAGCATCAAGATGGAAAAACTTAAAGCAATATGTCTTGAAAACAGAAAAAAACAAAACAAAACAAAAAAACAAATAAGGAACAAGTGGGTGGAAACTGGAGTCAACTGTAAGAAATCACCTGAAGGACGGGTGGCTGAGTTCTGAATGTATTGAAGTTTCTGGAGGACTTTGGATGATGAGCCGTAAAGAATGCTATTGGAGTAGTCGAGTCTGGATGTGGTAAATGGGTATATGAGGGTTTCTGTGGTGGAGAAGGTGAGTGAGGGACCGAGTCGGGCTATGTTCTTTAGTTGAAAGAAGGCAGTTTTGGTGACATGATTGATGTGTGGTTCTAAAGTGCGGTGGCTGTCAAAGATGATTCCAAGGTTTCATAGCTGTGGGGATGGGGAAAATGTGGAGCTGGCAACAGTGAAGTTGAAGTGGATGGTTTTGATGAGGGATTCCAGGCTGATGATAATCATATCAGACTTGTCATAGTTGAGTTGTAGAAAGTTCTTTTGCATCAAGGATTTTATTTCAGAAAGACAGTTTTCAGGTATGGAGTAGGTTACTGTGGTTATACACTTAGTGGAAATGAAGCTCTGAACGTTGTCAGCATAACAATGGAAGTTAAGGCCATGTCGGCGGATGATGTTACCAAGTGTGAGTATATAGAGGATGAAGAGGAGAGGACCAAGCACAGAACCCTGGGGAACACCATGGGAGAGGGGGGCTGTGAGAGAGATGCAGTTATTGACATGGATGATTTGCTGTCTGTTGGTGAGATATGAATGGAAGAGGAGAGAGCTGTACCAGTGATGTTGAGGCAGGTTTCCAGACGGGAGAAGAAAATGGAGTGGTTGACTGTATCGAAGGCGGATGTGAGATCGAGCATGATGAGAATGTTCAAGACCAAGTCCAGAGTTGGTTGAGAGGAGGAGGTCCTTTGTCAATTTGAGCAGGGCTGTTTCAGTGCCATGTTGTGAACGGAATCCAGATTGGAACTGCTCAAAGAGGTCATTGGAGATGAGGTGGGTTTTGAGATGGGTGGCAACAACACGTTCTTGGACTTTGGACAGGAAGGGCAGGTTGGAGGTGGGATGGAATCCCATTATCTTCATTATGAAGATCATTGCCTGAAGAAAACATGCAGATTTCCACAATCATTGATGATATGGGGCTGCATGTCAGGTAAAAGGTAGTTTTGTGTGTGTGTGTGTGGGGGGGGGTCATTACATCTTCATAAATGCTCAAGTTTACGTGGAAATTTTGGACACTTTTCTTATTCGGTCAGTTGAAGGGGTGTCTGGTGATGATGACATAATTTTCCAGGATGATAATGCATCTTGCCATAGGGCAATAAGCATGAAAACTTTCCTTTAAGAAAGACATACAGTGGTGTGAAAAAGTGTTTGCCCCCTTCCTAATTTTTCATTTTTTTGTATGTTTGTCACACTTAAATGTTTCAGATCATCAAACAAATTTAAATATTAGACAAAGGTAATACAAGGAAACACAAAATGCAGGTTTTAGTTGAAGGTGTTTATTATTAAGGGTAAAAAAAATCCAAACCTACATGGCCCTGTATGAAAAAATGATTGTCCCCCTGTTAAAACATAAATTAACTGTGGTTTATCACATCTTTGGAAAGCAGAGTTCAATTTTCTAGCCATTGGCACTTCAGCGAACCACAGTGAGAGCCATTATCCACAAATTGCAAAAATATGGAACAGTGGTGAATCTTCCCAGGAGTGGCCGGCTGACCAAAATTTCCCCAAGAGCACAGCGACAACTCATCCAAGAGGTCACAAAAGACCCCACAACAACATTCAAAGAACTGCAGGCCTCACTTGCCTCAGTTAAGGTCAGTGTTCATGACTCCACCATAAGAAAGAGACTGGACAAAAATGGCCTTCATGGCAGAGTTCCAAGATGAAAACCACAGCCGAGCAAAAAGTTCATAAAGGCTCGTTTCAGTTTTGCCAGAAAACATGACGATCCCCAAGACTTCTAGGAAAATATTTTGTGGACTGACGAGATGAAAGTTGAACTTTTTGGAAGGTGTGTGTCCCATTACATCCAGCGTAAAAGTAACAGCATTTCAGAAAAGGAACATCATACCAACAGTAAAATATGGTGGCGGTAGTGTGATGTGTGGGGCTGTTGTGCTGCTTCAGGACCTGGAAGACTTGCTGTGGTAAATGAAACAATGTATTCTGCTGTCTACCAAAAAATCCTGAAGGAGAATGTCCGGCCATCTGTTTGTGACCTCAAGCTGAAGCGCACTTGGGTTCTACAGCAGGACAATGATCCAAAACACACCAGCAAGTCCACCTCTGAATGTCTTAAGAAAAACAAAATGAAGACTTTGGAGTGGCCTAGTTAAAGACCTGATCTGAATCTGATTGAAATGCTGTGGCATGACCTTAAAAAGGTGGTTCATGCTTGAAAACCCTCCAATGTGGCTGAATTACAACAATTCTGCAAAGATGAATGGGCCAGAATTCCTCCACAGCACTGTAAAAGACTCATTGCCAGTTATCACAAACGCTTGATTGCAGTTATTGCTGCTAAGGTTCAGGTTCAGGTTACTTTATTTGTACCCGTAGGTAGATTTGTTTTGCAGTTGGTGACATCCATATTTACAAGCCACTAATTACATTCAACATAGACACAAACACAGGCACACATCTTACAAAATAGGTAAATATAGAATATGTACAATATAATTTTATAGCTTGTTCAACTCTTTGACAGCAGCAGGGACAAAGCTGTTTTTGTAGCGCTGGGTTCTACTTTTTGGGACAGCAAACCTCCGTCTGGAGGGAAGAAGCTGAAAGTTGCAGTGCAAAGGGTGGGAGTCATCATTTAAAATCGAGTCGGCCATCCTCTGTACTTGTTTGGCGTACAGGGATGCCAGGCTCAGCTGTGACTCACCAAGCAAACGACTGGACCATCTGACTACCTGATCCAAGGATTTCCTCTGTTTCAGTTTTATCTGACCAAACCATGACATTAAAGAAAAGGATAAAACAGATTCAATAAAAGCCCGATAAAACATAGTCATTATGGGTCGGTCAATTTGGAAGCGTGCAAGTTTCCTCAAACAATGCAAATTTTGCTGACCCTTTTTGCACACCCTTTCACAGTTCACCTCAAAGTTCAATCCACTATCAATAATCGTCCCAAGATATTTGTACGATTGTACACATTCGGTGGTCTGGCCTTTTAGTATGGTGACTTTGTGCCTGGGAGTTTTCCTCCTAAAGTCAATAATCATATCTTTCGTTTTTGTTGTATTCAGCTGCAGGTAGGAATCCTCACACCAGTGAACAAAGTCATCAACTACTGGGCCGTGGCCACTCTCACCATCCTGGAGGAGACTGACAGGATGGTGAGAGTGGCAAAGGGTGGCTCAACCAGTTATTAGGTTTAGGGGGCAATCACTTTTTCACACAGGGCCATGTAGGTTTGGATTTTTTTCCCTTAACCCCTTGCACTCTGGTCAATTTCCCTAAAAACGCCAAAAAATAACGTGGCCAAAGTAAATCAAAAGCTGTTCTTCAACCCTTTGCAGCATCTTCATGGGGTTGGTCTCATTTAAAAGAAAACACTTTGAATTTTATGGCAAAACAGTCATAATCTCTCTAAGTGCTCCGGCCACTGAGTAACAGTCATCTAAACATAGTGAACTTGAAGAAAATAAATTTCGCCTGGGTGTTTTTTTGGATACAAATGCTTACAAATAACACACAGCTTCAGATCCGGGCTGGAAAATGAACAGAAATGTAGAACCAAGTGTTATCCAGCTGAGGTCAAAATTTTGTAACAGTACCACAAAAAATGAATATATTACACAGCTTTGTTCTCAGGTAGTTCCCAGGCGTTTTTGAATTGTGCCAAATGGCACAGTTTGGAAAAACGTCTGTAACTTTTGAATGATTCAATATAGAAGCTTCATCTTGGGATCTAATGAAAGGTGACACTCAGGGCTGTGTGTGTGTGTGTGTGTGTGTGTGGGGGGGGTTGTCCCCCCCCCCGCTACAGAGGACGGACATCGCCCGTTGCGCCGCGGTCTACTACGCACAGCTGTAATTTACCGATCGGTCAAAAGTCATTTTTGATTACAATTTTCAGGAATAAAGAATAATTTAGCTTATAACACTTACCTGTTCACAACAGCAGCATAGCTGGTGAACTTCTCTTCCTCATTGTCAGACGAACATGAAGCTGGTCTGCTTATTACAGACTCGTGGTTCTGGTCACGTGACCCGGTCAAAACATAATTCCATTATTGCGGTTTTGCGCTTCCATGATTGCGGTTTTGGCGAACGATTTTTCAAAACAAATAACAGTAATAAGAAAAAAAGATTGGCGAACGCGTGTGTGTCACCCAGCCTTCGTCGTCGGTCTATGATGACCATGGAAGAGAATCTTAAATGTCTACTCTGCTGGGACAGCACCGCCTGTGGCTGAACAGGCCGATGTGCGAATGTCAGTCCCTGTCACACAGGTCGCACTTGTGGGTGGTCTCCGTGCTGCTGGGTCTGTGGCGGTTCTTCCTGTGGGTCCTTTTTTCATCTGCTGCAGCAGTCTCTCTTCACCCAGCCTTACACAAAACAGCTTTCGAACTTCTGTGCTTCAATTGGCTGGCTGCATTCGCAGCCGTTGGTAGGCGGGTCCTTCTTGCTAGGTTTTCAGTCAGTGGTTCTTCAAGGTTTCAGAAACCCAATTCAAGGCTCTTATTAGTCGAATGAGAGGTCAATCATATCTAATCTGTTCGCGGCTGTGTCTGTAGTGGAAGAACGGAAATGCAGCTTTTTTTCAGTGCGCTCTAGGACGCAGCGCCCTCGTGCGCCCTCGTGCGCTCTAGGACGCAGAGACGTGCCCGCCTGTGGTACACCAGAGTGCAAGAGGTTAATAATAAACACCTTCATTTAAAAACTGAATTTTGTTTACTTGTTATCTTTGTCTAATATTTAAATTTGTTTGATGATCTGAAACATTTAAGTGTGACAAACGTACAAAAAAAACAAAACAAAGAGAAATCAGGAAGGGAGCAAACGCTTTTTCACACCACTGTATGATGTTACTAGCATGGCCTGCAAATAGTCTAGACCTCAATCTCATTGAAAATCTATGGTGGAAATTGAAGACAAGGCTCCAACCTGTAAAACTGATCCGGTAACAACAACAAGACAAAGTTGGAGCTGGATTGATGAAGAATACTGTTTATCAATAGTTAAGTCCATGCCTCAGAAAATTCCATCTGTGATAAAAGCCAGAGGTGGTGCAACAAAGGACTCGTGGTGTAGTGCTTTTTCATGATTCCACAATATTTTCCTCAGAATTGAGTGATTCCATATTTTCCTCTGGTCTAATAAAAATATTGCAGTTGACTACAACAGCTTTCTTTCGTTCTTTTTTTTTTAATGTTGTGTGAAGCCATAAGGTTAGCATTTTGTATAAAAATACTTTTATGACACGTCTGTGATTAGTTTATTTATTTAACAAAATTAAATAATTGAACAAACATCCTCCAAGAGTGGTGATTCCATAATTTTTGCCAGTAGTTGTACAAGCATATTCTGGTATTTACATGTTTGACTGTCTGACTCAGGAATTTCCTTGTCTTTACCAACCAACATCCACAGTACTTTGCAAAATAAAATGAAAGTATTGCTGCATTATGTTGACATTACTAGGTCTCTAATATACTCTAATTTCTTTTTTTTTCCACAATATTTTTATTGAACCTTTTTTTTAACAAACATGACACCAACAACCAAACACTAACACTAAAGTAAATTAAAAATAAATGTTCTAAAAACACCAACAACCATTAACAAAACAAGTCAAACAATGCCCCTCTGTTTAGCCTAGGTAATAAGTATACATATTATACATTCACCAATTTGGAATTTACAAGGTCCACACATATCATTCACCTTCTTCTTCAGAAGTTATGTTTAGTTTCTTTACATAATCAATGAAAGGTCTCCATATATTCTCAAACACATTTTCCTTTGATTTCAATATGTATGTTATTCTTTCTAGTGGAAGGTTTGTTAACATCTGTCTTAACCACTGAGTCACATCTGGTCTGAGTCTTTTTCCACAGTAGTGCAATACATTTTTTGGTGTTAAGCAAACTGAGGTCTATGAATGTTCTTTCACTCTTTTTTTTTTTTTCCACAATATTGTTTATTGAACCTTTTTTACAAACACAACACAAACAATCAAACACTAACACTAAAGTAATTTAAAAAAAAAATAAAAAAAAATAAAAATTGTACTAAAAAACAACAACAACCACTAACAAAGACAGGTCTTCAACAATGCTCCTCTGTTTAGTCTAGGCAATCCATTACATAAGTATACATATTATACATTCACCAGTTTGGAATTTGCAAGGTCCACACACATCATTCACCTTCTTCTTCAAAAGTTATGTTTAAATTCTTTACATAATCGATGAAAGGTCTCCATATATTCTCAAACACAATTTCCTTTGATTTCAGTATGTATGTTATTCTTTCTAGTGGAAGGTTTGTTAACATCTGTCTTAACCACTGAGTCACATCTGGTCTATGAGTCTTTTTCCACAGTAGTGCAATACATTTTTTGGTGTTAAGCAAACTGAGGTCTATGAATGCTCTTTCACTCTTATTAAAGCTATGCTTTTCTGGATACAGACCCAACAAAAACAATTTAGGGTTCAATATGATTTGTTTTGAAATTATTTTTTCAATTGTTACCCTCACCTCTTCCCAAAACATTCTAATTTTCCTACATTCCCATAAACAATGAAATAGGGTTCCTTTACTTTCCATACAGTTTGTGCACGTATCTGGTATGTTTTTGTTATATCTATTTAACTCCACCGGTGTAACATACATCCGCATTAACCATTTAAAATGTATCAATTTAAGACGTACATTTATTGATTTGGTTTGAGCTTCTGTACAAGCCAATTCCCATTGTTCCTCTGAAATTTCAGTTTGCAGGTCTTTTTTCCATAATTCAATCTTTTCTGTGAGTTTTCACTTGAGAATAGTGTCAATGAGTTATAAAACTCTGAAATAATACCCTTTCTCTTACTATCTTTCGTCAAAATTTTTTCCAAGGATGAATAAGTAGGTCGAGTGAGAGCTTTATTTTGATTTGATCGAATAAAGTTCCTAAGCTGAAGATATTTAAAAAAAATGTGTTCTATTAAGATTAAATTTGATCCTCAGTTCTTCAAAAGACATTATGTTATCTGAACATGACAGATATAAGTCTTGAATCTTTTGAATCCCTTTTAAATTCCATACTTTAAATACAGCATCCGCTCTCCCTGGTTTAAAATATTGATTACCCCATATTGGGCTAAATTGTGACAGTAAGTGTGGTTCTTTTAAATATTTTGTGGTTTCACACCACATTTTGATCATATGCTTTACAAATGAATTTTTAACTTGTTTCTGTAATTTTTTTGCCGAGTCTGAGTATATGAATATGGGAAGAGGTAAAGGTAAATTGTATGATTCCATTTCAGTCTAGTGAGGGAGATCATTTGATGAAAAATAATATGTCATAGACCTCAGTTGTGCTGACCTGTAATACAACATAAAGTTTGGACATTTCAGACCTCCACGATCAAATGGTAAATATAGTAAGGACAGACGTAATCTAGCCTTCCCATTTTTCCATATAAATTCCACTAACTTTTTTTAATTCTTGAGAATAGATCTGAAGGTGTTGGTAAAGGAATGTTTTGAAATAAAAGTATTTTTGGTAAGATATTACTTTTAAGTATATTAATTCTCCCGATCATTGACATTGGTAGTGACATCCATCTCTGAAGTAACTCTTTAATATCTGTCATTAAGGCTTCATAGTTGGCACTGGCGACTGATTCTAGCTTAGGCAAAATTTGAATTCCTAAATATTTAAAGGCCTCGGCCGGACGAAATTACAATATCGCTAAATCATATCTTAAATTTGTGTGTGAGACGAGCTAATTTGAACCGCACATGTTTTGGTGTCAACAAATGTTGCATAAGGTGACAATGCGCTATTGAAGTATGATTTCCATGAGAGCTGTCTGTCTGCCAAGCGATCAGCGGCTAAAATGGCCACTGAGTGTGTGACGTCAGGTCAGGGAGCGACCTGAGTAGGAGGAGGAGCACGCTGAGGAGCACGCGGTGAGTGTTTAGGAACTTCCCCTGCCTGGGAAAATCAGTACCGCATGGGTGAATTTCGTTCAGAAAACGCTAAAAAATTGGAATTATGTCGCAAAATCACCCAACATGTGCATTAGACATTTTGTTGACAGCGATTTTGAGAATAAGATGCAATTTGAAATGAAATTAGCAAAAAGATTGCTGATAAAAAAATCGGCTGTTCCAACTATATATCCGTTCATTTCAAAGTCCCACTCTCAGACAGTGTCAGTGAAGTGGCGTGAAAAGCAAGGGTGATCTACCGATGCGATCTTTCTGACACTTTCTGACACCTCCTGCTTAAAACCCAAAAAGTCAGAAGGATCGTGAGGCCCCGCTTTCACGGTCTGTATTCATACTGAAAATCAAGATCAAGCGAGCTTTTGTCCTTCTGCTCCACGGGAGGTTTCTGTCCTCCCTGAGCTCGCCTTAGGACACCTGCGTTACAGTTTGACAGGTGTACCGCCCCAGTCAAACTCCCCACCTGCCACTGTCCCCGGAGCGGGTCACGCCCGGCATCAGGTCGTTTACGAGTTATTTAGCACCGGGTTCTCCACGAACACGCGTCCGTGAGCGGGGAGGGGCGGCCGCCTTCCGGCCGTCCCCTGGCCCGGTCGCGAGAGCCCTTCCAGCACTGGCCGGGGCCGGCTATCCTAGGCCAACCTGGGATATCCTTATCTTTCTGATCAACCTTATCTTTCTGACAGCAATCTGATGTCAGAAAGAGAAGTAAACAGGGTAATTTTTCTTTTTTAAATATTCACTGCCAATATTTACTAAAATTATTTACAAGCAATGAATTTCATTGCCTTAACAACTTATCAAATATTAGAATTTTAGGGTATTCATACTAATCAAATATGAAATATTCAGTGCTGTATAGGGAGGTGGTTGTGCCTGTTTGCTCAAGTTATATTTCTATATATGTAATCCAATTTGACACCTCTGGAATGAAATTATGTTGATCTACTGTTTTTGCAGATGTTATCCACTGTCACTCAACCTTCAAATACTGTGGATTTTTTTTTTGAATTTGATTATTCAGCAATTGTCCTCATTGCAGTCATCCATGTGAGGTAACAAGTCACACTAAAGGCTCTCTGTTGGTGATCAAACAACATTGTCCACATTGTGTTGAGGATCTATCCTGGCACAGCCAGCCGATGATCAGGGACATGCCAGCTGGTAACATACAGCTTTCATCCGCCATTCTCTTCACTGGTGCGTCATATGTCAAGGTCCTCAGAGTTCTAAATGCAGTCGGTATCGGTGGAATTTCCACGACCACTTACAAGGAGCTTTCGATTTCTAATTTTTATTAAATTAATTTTATTTCAGAATATGTGGATGATCTGATGAATACTCTTTTCGACAAAACCTTGGTTGATCCAACCCACTTATTGGAGCAGTGGCACTCTGTACAAGCCAGAGTTCCCGCAACATTGAGTGCCAAATTTCAGCGTCCCATCAAAGCTGATGCTGTTGAGCAACATGTATCTAGATTTTCAAAATCAAACATGTAAAAGTAGAATAAATTTCCAATTAGCAATGAAAATTCAGCTTTCAATTGTTAGGGAAGCAACATATTTTGCTAAGACAAAAAAATATAAGCCTAAGATTTTTAGAGAAATGTGCTTTTAAAAATTGCACACGAATTTTACACCATAAAATGGTAGAAAAATTACTCTAATGTATATGAGATCCGACTTTGATGAATGCTGAAATATTAGAATTATAAAATTGACATGCACATTAATAAACTCAATATATGATTTTAAAAAACTTTATTTAAATAACATTGATCACAAATCTAATCTTGGTAGGCAAAATCCCTTGTTGTGATCAGATTTCTCTGATGAGGCTCACAGCACAGGCAGGTATCACCCTCACTTCTTCACCTTCAATACCTCCTGGAAGCACCGAGATTCAGTTGATGTTGGCATAATGTTGCATTTCTCACAAGTGCACCTGTTAAAAAAAATGGTATAATCAGATGCTTATAATAAACTAATGGCTCGTGGAAGTGCTATATAAATTGGTCTATGAAGTTTGATTAGAAAATATTTAAAACATGTAAAAAATTTTGAGCAGAAAGAGAATGTTTATAAGTCGCCAAGTAAGGCAGCGAGGGAAAAATTGGCAGTTTTATTTTGATAATTAAGTGTGTGACCATGCATATCGCCTAAAAAAAAAAAAAAAAATTTCTAAGCATATTTTACCAATATAAATCGGCGAGCCTCTCGTTCTTGCCTCTCGTTCTTGCCTCTCGTCCTCTCGTTCTGCTCCGGTCGCTGTTTCGTCCGCGTCTTCCGCCGCACCCTCGGGCTCGAACAAATACGGCTGAATAACCCCATCAGCACCACCCAAAACTACTTCATCGTCAGATTCTTCAGTTTCAATATCATCACTTATATTGCGGTCGTCATACTCGATAAAATAATCGCTGTCCGAATCACTCTGCTGTCGTTCAGCCATTTCTGCAGGCCAGTGATCATCCATTTCCTGCAGCCATTTCCTGTTTCTCCCTGACCTGACGTCACTGCTGCACACCCCTATCGAGAGATGGCGGTACTGCAGCATCACTAAGTGAAATATGGGCTATTAACAAATGAAGTCATTTATGGAGGCTGGTGACACATTTTAAATCACGGGAATGGCCAGAATGGAATATTTTCATACAATCAGTTTATTGGTTCAATAAAAAAATGTCACCGTCCGAGGACTTTAAACTGATTTACAACATTGAATTGATTTACCTGAGGAGCTGGGTGATTTCTCTGGGTCTCATTTAGCATTAATATTGAAGATTTTGTTTTATTTATTTTATATCCTGATATTTCCCCAAAGTTCTTTTTTAAATTTAACAAGGTCGTAATTGATTTTTTTAAAATTCGACATAAACAAAATTATGTTATCGGCATACAGGGAGATTTTATGTTCTGTTGATCCTACTTTAATTCCATATATTTGTGGATGTAAACGTACTGCCATCACTAAAGGTTCAATTGCCATAGTAAACAAAGGTGAAAGTGGACAGCCTCGTCTACATCCTCTTTTGATTTTTATTGATTTTGAGATATTGCTGTTTGTTAGGATTTCTGCTGTAGCATTATTGTATATTATCTGGACCCATTTTATGAAATTATTTCCAAGTCCAAACCTTTGTAGGACTTCAAAAAGATGGGGCCATTCGACCCTATCAAAGGCTTTTTCAGCGTCCAATGATAGGAGAGCTGTATCCGATGCTTCTTTATTGGAATAAATAATATTAAATAGTCTTCTTACATTATGGAAGCCTTGTCTTCCCATTATAAAGCCATTCTGATGTCGGTTAATAATATTTGGTAATATTTCTTGTCGTTGTTTTGCTAAAAATTTTACAGATTATCTTAAGATCAGCATTTAATAGGCTTATTGGTCTCATGTTTTCACATTTATTAGGGGGTTTACCTGGTTTTGGCAACAGTATAATTAAGGCATTATTCATGTATGGTGGTAAATTACCATTTTGAAATGCTTCTAAAACCATTTCCAAAAGTGGTTTTATTATTTTATTCTTAAATATTTTATAGAGGTCAACTGGAAGAACATCTGGTCCTGCTCTTTTTCATGATTTCATATTATCAATGGCTTGCCCAACTTCTTCTTGACTAATTTTAGACTCCAGTTTCTCCCTGTTTTCATTTGGAATACACGGTATAGATAATCCGTCCAAAAACCCATTTAGTTTTGTTAAGTCAGTTTCATTTTTTGTATCATATAGTTTTTCATAATAATCTCTAAAGGCACTATTAATTTCTAAAGTATCTATAACTACCTGTCTGTTACTTATAATACTGGTAATTGGTGTTTTAGATTCTAATTGTTTAATCTGCCATGCCAATAATTTTCCTGATTTTTCACCTTGTTCATAAAAAGTTTGCTTCAATCTTAGAAGACTCGAGGCAGCTCTATTCGCTGATTTTTTTTTTTTTTTTATCATATTCAGCTCTCAGAATCAGTAATTCGTTCTCTAACTTTGGGTTACTTCCTGCATACACCTTTTCTTGAAGAATTTTTATTTTACGTTCCAATTGAACTCTCTCCTCTAGAGTCTTCTTAGCTTTTGAACCTGTATAACTAATAATATTCCCCCTAATAAAAGCTTTGAAAGCCTCCCACTTTATACATGCCGTTGTTTGTGTAGTATTGATATCAAAGAACTCATGTTTTTCTATGTGCTTAACAAATTCCTCATCCTGAAGCCATTTATGCTGAAAATGCCACCTACCTGGATCCTTTGTCAATTTCTTATCTACATATATTGGACAGCAGGGTGCATTATCAGAGATCACAATGTTATCATAGAAACAGTTTTGAATCTTGGACCTTAATTCTGCAGAGATCAAAATGTAGTCAATACGTGAGAATGTCTTGTAGATATTAGAATAACAAGAATAGACTTTGACTTGTGGTTTCATTTCTCTCCATATATCTAGCAATCTCAATTCTTTCATAAAATGATTAATGGTCATCCTGCATCCATTGTGCGTACAGTCCAGTCCTGTTGATCTATCTATACTGGGATTCAATGTACAATTAAAATCCCCTGCTATTATATGTTGCCCTGTAAGTGATGATAAAGTAAGAAATAAATTGACAAAGAAGTTTTGATCATCAATATTGGGACCGTATAAGTTCACCAGATTTATATTTTCTAATAACAAAGATTGAAGGAACAAAGATCCTTGGATGATTAGATATCTTCCAAATTTGTCTCCAATTACATTTTTCACTTGAAATGGGACTGTTTTGTGTATGAGAGTCATAACTCCCCTGGCTCGGGATGAAAATGATGAGGTGAACACGTTACCTTGCCATCTTCTCCTAATTCTTTTTACATCCTCCTCTATTAGATGAGTGTCTTGTAAAAATACAATTTTTGAATCTATATCTTTTATTTTATTCATAACTTGTTTAAGTTTTTTTAGATTTTGTAGACCTCTGCAATTCCATGAAGTTAAATTAAGATTAACGTTTTGATCTATGATCAATAAGGAGTTTGAGATTACCTTGCAATATAAACACGCTCATACAGAGAAGCAAAAACATGGATGGTTGAACATTCATCCTACAAACTACACAAAAACAAATTCCCTTTCCCCACATTCGTGGTTATCCCCCCAAAATCAAAAAAATTCTCTCTCCCGTTATAACTAGTTACTGTTCCACACCTGCGAGGATCAGTCAAACCACTCTTTCTCCTCTCAATCACCCTGACTCTACTACTATTTTTAATGACATTAACTCTCTTCTGTAGCTTTTTCAACATAACTTCAAAGTTTTATAGCAACTTTGTAAATCATAGCTTTTTTTTTATGTAATACAGTCTGTATTTTGTAGACATGTTATATGTTTCAGATCAATCAGATGCCTGTACAAATGCTTAAATGTTCTACCTTTATCTTGTTCATGCTTAGCTCCCACCAGTCTCCTCCTGGATCTGCTTAATGAGCTCCTGCGCCTCTTGAGGGGTCTTGAAGATATGGGTTCTCCCCTTATATGTGACCAGCAGTCTTGCCGGGTGAATCATTCCGTGACGAATCCCGAGGTTGCGCAGCTCTTTGCGGGCGGGGTCAAACAGTTTCCTTAATTGTTGAATTCCTGTGGCCAAATCTGGGTAGAACCGCACCTGTTGATCCTGGTATTTAATTTCCCCTTTAACTCGCGCTGCGTTGCTGACCGTCATCTTGTCTCTGTAGTTGAGGAACTTCATAATCAGTGTCCTCGGTGGTGTCTTATTATCTCTCGGTGGGCCGATTCGGTGAGCTCTCTCTAAGACGACCGATGACTGCAGATCCGCGTTGTTCAGCGCTTCTGGAATCCACTTTTCCAAAAAGGAACATGAGTCTCGTCCCTCCGCTCCCTCCGGGAGGCCCACCAGCCTCAAATTATTCCATCGGGAACGGGATTCCAAGTCTAGGACGTTATCTTCCAGACGTTTCCATTTTAATTCCAATGTTTGCACCTTTAATTGTAGGTTGGTGACGTCATCTTCAGTGCTTGAAATTCGGAGCTCCGCCTGCGATACTCGTTCCATACAGTCGCATATTTCCTTTCTCATTCCTTCTATCGCTGCTATAATCCCATCAAATTTAGACGAAAACTCTGCTCTCATAGAGTTGATGGCAGTGAGCACTACGTTAGTCCCCTCCCCAGCCGTTCCCGCTCTGCTGCTGGCTCCCTCCTCCGCCATAGTCTCTGAATTTTTTTGTGCTTCGCCTCGAGCGTGGAAGTCTGTTATCTTGGGTTGTTTTGTCGAATTGCTTTTTCCGCCACCTGATTTCCCAGCCTTGGTCTTTACCATATCCACGCCTAAGCGCTGGGATGGGTTTTTGTTCCAATTAAGAGAGTTTAAGCAAACTTTTTATTTTTAGGAGCAGAGCAGTGTGAAACACGTCTTCCTACGTGGCCGCCATAACCGGAAGTCCACTTTAAACATTATTACTGTAGTTTTAAAATCAACCAGATCTTTCAACTTGAGAGCTTTTAATTTAAGGAAAAAGTGGGTTTCTTGGTTCCCTGTAAGCAGCTTTGTTTATTATTATTCTAATAGCTCTCTTCTGAAGCATAAAGACTGGATATATGTTTGTTTTATATATACAGTGGGGCAAAAAAGTATTTAGTCAGCCACCAATTGTGCAAGTTCTCCCACTTAAAAGATGAGAGAGTTCTCCAATTTTCATCATAGGTATACCTCAACTATGAGAGACAAAATGAGAAAAAAAAATCCAGAAAATCACAATGAAGGATTTTTAATGAATTAATTGGTAAATTCCTCGGTAAAATAAGTATTTGGTCAGTAACAAAAGTTCATCTCAATATTTTGTTATATACCCTTTGCTGGCAATGACAGAGGTCAAACGTTTTCTGTAAGTCTTCACAAGGTTTTTACACACTGTTGCTGGTATTTTGGCCCATTCCTCCATGCAGATCTCCTCTAGAGCAGTGATGTTTTGGGGCTATCGCTGGGCAATACGGACTTTCAACTCCCTCCAAAGATTTTCTATGGGGCTGAGATCTGGAGACTGGCTAGGCCACTCCAGGACCTTGAAATGCTTCTTATGAAGCCACTCCTTCATTGCCCGGTCGGTGTGTTTGGGATCATTGTCATGCTGAAAGACCCAGCCACGTTTCATCTTCAATGCCCTTGCTGATGGAAGGAGGTTTTCACTCAAAATCTCACGATATATGGCCCCATTCATTCTTTCCTTTACACGGATCAGTTGTCCTGGTCCCTTTGCAGAAAAACAGCACCAAAGCATGATGTTTCCACCCTCATGCTTCACAGTAGGTATGGCGTTCTTTCTCCTCCAAACACGACAAGTTGAGTTTTTACCAAAAAGTTCTATTTTGGTTTCATCTGACCATATGACATCTCCCAGTCCTCTTCTGGATCATCCAAATTCTCTCTAGCAAACTTCAGACGGGCCTGGACGTGTACTGGCTTAAGCAGGGGGACACGTCTGGCACTGCAGTATTTGAGTCCCTGGCGGCGTAGTGTGTTACTGATGGTAGCCTTTGTTACTTTGGTCCCAGCTCTCTGCAGGTCATTCACTAGGTCCCCCCGTGTGGCTCTGGGATTTTTGCTCACCGTTCTCATGATCATTTTGACCCTACAGGGTGAGATCTTGCTTGGAGCCCCAGATGGAGGGAGATTATCAGTGGTCTTGTTGCACTGTGGCGCAGTGGTTAGCACTGCGGCAGCACAGTTTACCCTTGGCCGGGGGATTGTGGGGATCGTGGGATCGTGGGTTCGATCCCAGCCCCCGACCAACAGTGATCTGTGTGGAGTTTGCATGTTCTCCCCGTGTTGCGTGGGTTTACTCCGGGATTTCTCCGGTTTCCTCCCACATGCCAAAAACATGCATGTTAGGTTAATTGGCTGTTCTAAATTGTCCCTAGATATCTGTTTCCTATAGGCCCTTAGAATAGAGGGTTAGTATTAATGAAAGCGCTTTGAGTGGTCTTTGTGACTAGAAAAGCGCTATATAAGTGCAAGTTAGTTAGTTAGTTAGTTAGTTGTATGTCTTCCATTTTCTAATAATTGCTCCCACAGTTGATTTCTTCACACCAAGCTGCTTACCTATTGCAGATTCAGTCTTCCCAACCTGGTGCAGGTCTACAATTTTATTCTGGTGTCCTTTGACAGCTCTTTGGTCTTGGCCATAGTGGAGTTTGGAGTCTGACTGTTTGAGGTTGTGGACAGGTGTCTTTTATACTGATAACGAGTTCAAACAGGTGCCATTAATACAGGTAACGAGTGGAGGACAGAGGAGCCTCTTAAAGAAGAAGTTACATGTCTGTGAGAGCCAGAAATCTTGCTTGTTTGTAGGTGACCAAATACTTATTTTACCAAGGAATTTACCAATTAATTCATTAAAAATCCTTCAATGTGATTTTCTGGATTTTTTTTTCCTCATTTTGTCTCTCATAGTTGAGGCATACCTATGGTGAAAATTGGAGACCTCTCTCATCTTTTAAGTGGGAGAAATTGCACAGTTGGTGGCTGACTAAATACTTTTTTGCCCCACTGTATTTCCCCATTCTTCAGTACAATATAAGATAAGATAAGATGAGCCTTTATTAGTCCCACAATGGAGAATTTCCAGGATTGCAACAGCACAGGGATAGCAACACTCAGAGCAACAATCAGAAGGCAAGAAAAAACAAGAGCAGCTAGTATACATATGTACATATTAATATATATATATATACAGTGTGTGTATATATATATATATATATATATATATAGACACACAGTGCGGAGCATTGTGGTTGGTGGATGTGCAGCAGAAAGTCTAAGCTCTCTCTCCGCGGATGCGGCGGGCCAGCTGGATGTCTTTGGGCATGATGGTGACCCTCTTGGCGTGGATGGTGCACAGGTTGGTGTCCTCGAAGAAACCCACCAGGAAGGCCTCGCTGGCCTCCTGCAGAGCCATGACGGCGGAGCTCTGGAAGCGCAGGTCGGTCTTGAAGTCCTGAGCGATCTCCCTCACCAGGCGCTGGAAGGGCAGCTTACGGATGAGCAGCTCTGTGGATTTCTGGTAGCGACGGATCTCTCTCAGAGCCACGGAACCGGGCCTGTAACGGTGAGGCTTCTTCACTCCGCCGGTGGCCGGAGCGCTTTTTCGAGCAGCCTTGGTGGCCAGCTGCTTCCTGGGGGCCTTTCCTCCAGTAGATTTACGGGCGGTCTGCTTGGTTCTTGCCATCGCTCTTTATTATTCTGTCTTATATTTCTTGCACGCCGCCTAAACTCCAGCCTGGCACCCGTGTCGTTTTCGCTTCAGTTTCTCCCGGTATGTCGAGTTTCTCCGTTAGCACCGGGTGGCGGTTGAGTGCTAGCTAGCTCTTCCCTGCTGTATCGTCTCCTGCTGTAAACGGAGGCTCCGTCCGCCGACTTGGGAGACCTTTGGGGCGATCTGTGTGTCTGTGATATATATAGAGTGAAAGGTGTGCTGGATCAGAAAGTTATCACCGGATCAGAAAGAAGAAGGAAGATAAAGACTCAGAATTGAGCCACTGTTGCAAAAGGCAGCCAACTTGTGTGGCGCTGCAAATAAATACTAATAAATATAATAAATATGTCATGTCATCATCATCATAGCAGTCTGTCGTGGGCGACAATGACTGTTTCATTTAGGTCTGATCAGATTCCTCCACACAGCTCTGTCCTTAGCATTCTGCTGCCAGGACCTCCTGTCTATGTCCAACTTCTTCAAGTTTCTTTTTACAGTGTCTTTAAATCTTTGCCTTGGTCTACCCTGATTGCATTTGCCCTCGCATAACTGTGAGTTGAGTAACTGCCGAGGGAGACGCTGGTGGTCCATCCTCTCAACATGTCCGAGCCATCTCAGGTTCATCTGTATTAGCATGTCCTCCATTGATGGTAGACCAGCTCGTTTCAACATTTCTATGTTGGTTATCTTGTCTTTCCATGAGATGTTCATTATGGCTCGAAGGTGTCTCATCATGTACTCGTGGAGTTTCTTCACCTGCACTCTGTAGACAGTCCAAGTTTCAGCACCGTACAATAGAGTAGCCAGTACTGTTGCTCTGTACATTTGCATTTCAGACGGATAGACACATGTCAATTGTTCCACAGTCTCTCCCTCAAGTTTCCAAACACAGCACTCGCTCTTCCCATTCTGAGAGAGAGTTCATCCTCCAGCCTAGCATTCTCTGAAACAGTACTCCCTAGATACTTGAAAGTCTTGCACTTGACTAGTAGGTCTGTACCAATGCTGATCTCTTCTGGTAGTGATGTTGATAATTGGAACTTTGGTGGTTGATAAAGGCACTCTGTCTTCTTGATGTTGATTTGGAGGCTGAATTGGATAGCTGCTCTTGCAAATTTCTCCACTAAAGATTGCATATCTTCCATACTGTGTGCAACTAGAGCACTGTTGTCAGCAAAGAGCATTTCTCTTACTACCTTTATCGATGTGTTACTCTTGGCTTTAAACTGTGCCACATTGAACAAGTCTATGCTTCTTTCCTTGTTTGAATGTATACTCCTTCTGAAGTGTCTTTGAAGGCCACCTCAAGCATGGCTGCCAGATATAGCGAGAAACGTGTAGGCGCCAGCACACACCCTTGTTTCACCCCGTTGCTTACTGAAAAGTCTTTAGATACTGAACCACTCATTGCCACGTTTGCTTGCATACCTGTATGGAGTGCCTCAATCAGGCTGACAAACTTCTCTGTACAGCCATATTTCTTGAGTACCTGCCAAAGTCCTTGTCGTAAAACAGTATCGAAGGCTTTATTGAAGTCTGTGAAGACTACATAATGCGGCATGTTCTGTTTGATACACTTTTCTTGAACCTGTTTCAAGCAGAAAATCATGTTCATTGTGCTTCTTCCACTTCTAAAGCCACACTGGGTTTCCGGTAGTACATTCTGCGAGATGCGTTCATTGAGTCTGTTCAGTAGTACACGTAAGAGAATCTTACCAACAGTGGCTAGCAGTGATATACCTTGGTAATTTCCACAATCTTTCCTATCACCTTTCTTGAACAAAGGCACAATACTTGCATCTTTCCAGTCTTGAGGTACTTTCTGGGCATCCCATATCTCTTGGATGAGCTTGTGCAGGCAGTTGGTCAGCTGAACACCACCAAATTTCCACACTTCTGCTGGAATTCCATCCCTTCCTGGAGCTTTACCATCCTGTGTTGTCCTGATAGCTGTCATTAGTTCATCAAGATTTGGTGGTTCATCCAGACTTGATACAGCTGGTCGCTGCACTAGAGTTTCTTTAGCCTCTTCAGTGAGATCTCCAGGGTTGTTTAGTAGTTGGTCAAAGTGGTCTGCAAATCTGTCCAGGATCTTGTCTTTCTCCTGCAAAACCGTTTCACCATCCATAGCCTTTAGTTGGATCAATCCTTTTGGTTTAGGGCCGTAGATTTCTCTCAAACCTGTGAAGAATGTTTTCATGTCCTTCCTGTCTGCTGCAGTTTGAAGTTCCTCCGCTTTTTCATCCCACCAGTTGGACTTCATCTCTCTGGTGTACTTCTGTAGCTCACTCTGAGCCTTTGAGTATTTCTTCTTCTTCGACCTTGTGTTACACTGTAGGCTTTCCTGCCTAGCTGTATTCCTCGCTTCTAGTATTTTCTTCAGGTGTTCATCATGCTCATCAAACTAATCTTGATGTTTCCTCTCAGGGTGGCCTAATACATCACTCGCAGTCTGATACACTGTATCCTTCAATGTTGCTCATTTCTCTTCTGTCATTCTCTGAGTTGTTGCTGTCCCAGTCTTTCAAGTTTTCATCCATTTCCTGTGTAAGTTCTTCCTGCTTCTTTTGGCCTTTTAGTGCACTAGTGTTTAGCTTCCGTGGTGGCTTCGCACCCATCCTGCAGTGCTGTTTTTGTCTCCAAATCCTTAATCTAGATCTCAGCATAACATGATCAGTACCACAGTCCGCGCCTCTCATTTCTTTGGTGTCCAATACATCCCTTCTGTCTCTCTGCCTGACTATGATGTAGTCTAATAAGTGCCAGTGCTTGGATCTTGGGTGCATCTATGTCTTCTTGTGTGTGTCCTTGTGCTTAAATAGAGTGTTGGTTATCACAAGGTTGTACTCTGAACATAGTGCAAGTAGAAATTCTCCATTTGCATTGCACTTGCCTACTCCATGACTGCCTAGCAGTCCTTTCCATTTCTCAGTGTCTGAACCAACTCTGGCATTAAAATCTCCAAGGAGTATCAGCCTGTCATCGGTCTGTACACGCCTTGATGGTCTCATGTAAATCACTTTAGAGCTCTTCCTTCACCTCCTCTGTGTTGGTCATTGTTGGGGCATATACACTGATGAGTATGGCATACATCTTCCGCTGTAGTGGGAGTCTCATAGTCATTATCCTGTTGTTGATTGGCAGTGGTTCCTCATCAAGCATTGCTGCTATCTCCTTTCTAACTGCAAAGCCCACTCCTGCTTCTCTCCTTTCTTGAGTTGATTTCCCACTCCAAAAGAACATGTACCCATGGTCTTCCAAGCTGTCATATCCAGGCAATCTTGTTTCACTAAGTGCAGCTATGTCTACATTGTACCTGCCACAAGCGCGGTCTGTCTTTCTGGGCGCAATGATGTTGTTCTGTCCAACAGAGTGCGTACATTTCATTCTGCTACACACAAGGCTGCTGTTTTCCTCTTCTTTTGTCTTCCTGCTCCTAGCTTACTTTTCGCTGCCTGTTGGAGTGTGAACAGATCAGTGCAGACCTTGTAAACCTGGGCGACGTCCGAGCCGGTATGAGTTGCTTTCTGATTGACCATTTCATGAAACTGCTTGCAAAGTATTTGAGTACTGCTAGCTTTTGCTGGACTAGCAGCACATTCTTGGGAGATAAAGGTATTATCAGTGGCAAGGACAAGCCAAGACAAACAGACTCCAGTATCTGTTGCAGTGACTGACCAGATGATAGGTTTGTTTATCTCTGCTCTTTGTGTAGTGCATGTCACAATGCACCGACTGGCACAGTCCACCACAGACCTTGTGACAGATGTGTTTATCTGCCAGGATGTACAGTCTCACCCCATGTAACTGGGAGTGGTCCACCACAGACCTGTGGCAGATATTGTTTTTAGTTCTGCCAGGATGCCATTTCACCCTCTGTGCCCTTGGAAGGGTGGGGATGCCGGTCGAGTCGCCGATGGCCCAACCCATGAGACAGGTAGTACCGGTTTTCATGGTTATCCGGTAGCAAGCAAGCCAATGCTTGACCTGACAAAAAAAGGGATGTAAGTCTCAGTTAAAAGCTGCCAATTTCTGACCAAAAAAAGTTGAATTTTATGGGTAAGAAGCTGCAACTTTAGCAAAAAGACAAAAAAGGTGTAAATTTCCAACTGTTTACAGCCTAAAACGCTGCAAATATAAGATTTGAGTAAAATGCTGCCAGTTTAAGCTTTTTTTTTAAACTGCAAATTCAAGAGTAAGAAAAGTTCTAAATTCATGAGGGAAAAGCTGCAAAATTATGAATAATAAAAAGCTGCAAATTTTCAAGTAAGAAGCTGCACATTTCTGAGTAAAATGGCTCCAACTGCAGGAAAATCCAGCAAATTTATGAGAAAAATCCTCACATTTACAAAAGAATGTTTCTAATTTACATGAAAAAGGATGTGATAAATTGGTGTGTGTTGGCCATTTTTTTAAATGACAGCCGTGAGGAGGAACTAAGTGGTGATGTTTGGAGGTGTTAAATCCTGCAGATCTGCACTAATCAGCAGGGAAAAGGAGAAAAAGAGGAATAGGTGATTCCCAGCAGCAGAAATAATCCAGTTAACCCAGGAAGAGTAAACACATGACACCCAACAGATCACCCCCCCATGACATCAGTGGGAACAGCTGGGCCAAACTTCGCACCTCTGTTGATTTACATGTTCCCTTCTGAGGACAATTTAAACAGAGCTGCTGCTGAGATGGAAACCAAAGGGTTAAAGGGTGACGTGGCTTTATCAGCAGCACTGCCCTCCCCTGCCCCCCCAACTGACCTGCTGGACAGGAACCAACTTATGGGCGCATGTGCACGCAGCAACCGGCAGTGGGTGAAAAAGTTTGGCGTCTTAGTCTCTTTTTTTATGCACTTTAATGTGTTTTAACGTAATTCTCTGTGCCGTTTTTGTCCTTGAATGTTTGTGGACTATATAATGAAGAGCTCTTTGGTTCCATCAGTATGGATTTTCTTCTTGTTTTCGCACTGTGGCTTCTTTCTTGCCGGCTTTTTGTCTGGGACGTCAGCACGGTCACGCCGGTGAGAATGCAGTACTCCAGAGACATATTACTGCAACTAAACATGGATCATCCAGTGTCTGTGAGTCAGGGCCGCAACTGCCGGACTTTATTTTAAGAGACTTTCATGGACACAGCGATGAAAAGGGGAACAAGAGAAGGAAACGCGGAAAGCGTGGAGGTGTAAGATTAAACCTGAGGAAGCGTCAGCTTAACCGCATTCCTCTTCCTTCCATTATTATGGGAAACGTACAATCCCTGTGAAACAAAGTGGATGAAATTCAAGGAAATGTACAATATCAGAAGGATTTCAAGAACTGCTGTGTCATGGCTTACACAAAGACGTGGCTTACGGATCGTGACCGGGACCCGGACCTTTGTATTGACTGTTTTGGAGCCCCACTTTGCTTGGATCGGCAGGAAGAGGTAACTGGGAAACGTCAGGGGGGCGGCGTATGTTTGTATATTAATAAACAGTACTGTACATCTGTCACGGTCAGAGAGCGCATCTGTACGCCAGATGTGGAGCTTCTGTCCGTATCGCTACGCCCCTTTTAGCTGTCTTGCGAGTTCCCCCAACTTTTCATAACTACTGTGTACATTCACCCGAGGGTGGATGCTGCCTCCGCCTCCAGCACCGTCTTTGATGTGGTACAGCAGTTGCAGTCGATTTCCCCAGAGGCTCCAAATTTTATCCTTGGGGACTTTAACCATGTGTCTTTAAAGAAGACACTTAAAAACTTTTATCAGTACGTCTCCTGCCCAACCAGGCGAGAAAAGACATTGGACCTGTGTTATGGATCTATCGAGGGAGCCTTTAAAATCTCTTCCCCTTCCTCCTTTAGGATCCTCAGATCACAACTGTGTACATTTGCTACCCACATATAAAACTGCTCTCAGAAGAGAAAAGACAAAGACCAGGGACATAATAGTCTGGACAGATGATTCAGTGCTCTGCCTCCAGGAATGTTTTAACTGTACGGACTGGGAGGTGTTCACACTGTCCTGCGGAAATGATTTGGACTCTTTGGTGGACGTGACATGCTCTCACATGGCTTTCTGCAGGGATATGATCGTTCCACGTAAACGTGTCAAAATATATCCCAACAACAAGCCATGGGTTACTAAATCAGTTAAATCCTGCTTACACAGGAAAGCACTTGCCTTTAAACAGGGGGATGTTTCTGAGGTGCAGGTTGCCACAAAAGAGCTGAAGGCCGAAATTTTAAGAGCAAAACAGAATTATAAATCAGAATTGGAAAGCAAGGTGGCAGCAAAGAAGCTTGGATCAGCCTGGGCCAGCATGAAAACTATTGCAGGCCTTCAGAGCACAGAGTGCAGTAATTGTGTGTTTTTTGGTGGTTTTAATTCAGATACAGAGCTGGCTAATGCTCTTAATTGTTTTTATGGTCATTTTGATTCCTTTGATTTTAGCACAGAAACCCAAGATTTGAAACAGAAGCTCAAAGACAATCGGCACTTTAATATTGAGGCGCAGGATGTTAAAAGGGCGTTCTGTGCTGTAAAAGTGAACAAAAGTCAGGGCCCTGATAATATATGTGGACACTTGGTGAAGTCCTGTGCACATGAACTGAGTCCTGTGTTTCACTACATTTTTAATAAGTCCTTACAGACATAACATGTGCCTAAGGTCTGGAAAGATGCTGTGGTTGTCCCTGTTCCAAAATCCAGTTGTCAATTCTCACAGATTATTTTTTTGAGTATCTTAGAAAATTGCGGCAATAGTGAAATAGGCCTATAGTTTGAAAATTGCCTTCTGTCACCCGTCTTGTATATCGGAATTACTTTGGCTACCACTTTCCACCACTTTGCTTTCCACCACTTTGTGGTGGAAAGCAAAAGTCCAAACACTAATGTAAGGAACAAATAGCCAGATAGTTGAATATTTAGGTACTGAGAAGCCCAGTTTTTTTTTTCTCTGTATTTGGCTCTTTCTTGGATGTCATTTTTTCAGCTTTGTAATTCTCACTTTATCCTGACTGATCAAGAGT
Organism: Pholidichthys leucotaenia; assembly: GCA_020510985.1. NCBI lineage: Eukaryota > Metazoa > Chordata > Actinopteri > Cichliformes > Pholidichthyidae > Pholidichthys > Pholidichthys leucotaenia. Next base: position 215,401,155 of record CM035848.1, read on the forward strand.
ATGCGAGAATATAGATGAGAATAAAATAATCTTGTGTTAACCAAATGTACTTTACTACTTTTAAAAGCTAAGGAAACTGTTTAAGATTTGGCTTCATCTTGCAATCAGTCAATTATCAAATTGTATTAATAATGGCAGTAAATATTCATATCTGATAATCTCAAAGGAAAGTTTGAGTACGACTTTTTAATTTGAATTTGATGTCATGTTTGTCTTTCATCATACACAGTTGGGTACTGTATCACTGGCACTCTTCCGCACTCTCATTGGCTTGTACTGTGAAGATGTGATGCTGCAGCTCATATTGAGGTAAGAGGCACCCGTGCTGTCACATCTCACTTATGAAGCATGGAACATCTAATTGGTTTACAGCATGATGGGCTGCCTCCCACTGTTACCATCTGTCTGCTCTCCCCCCACCTCCTCCGTCCTCCTCCTATGACCACCTGTTGGCTCTCCTAACAGCCGTTCCCATCTGCCCCCCCAGGTACCTGATCCCCTGTAATCACATGATGCTGAGTCAGAGACGCGTCGTGAGGGAGAGGGACTGCTACTCGGTGTCTGCGGCTAAGTTCCTGGCGTTAACGCCATCCTGCTGCTCTCCTGATCGCAGCCCCCCTCCTCTCCGACAGCTGGACTCAATCCTCTTTTCCAAGGGCACAGAAACTCCTAAAAAATCCAGCAGTGCAGGTAATGGAGGAAAGTTTCAAGGACTTTTTTTTTAAAAATTAGATCTTGGCTCTTATGTTGATTAAGAGTGGTTGATAGTTGTGTTTATTATTTCAATGGAATCAAACTGCAAGTAGCTAGATAATCTGATGCTCTGCACTGCCAGAGCATGTGATTGAAGAGAATTAATGGCACGTTTGGAAACTTGGATTTTAGAGACATCTTGTGGTCACAGAGTGAAGAACAGCCCCGTTCACTCCAGTCCAGTGTTTTCAACCTTTAAGCCACAAAATCCTTTTTACATTGAAAAAAATCCCACGGTGCCCCACCAATCTAAATTTTTATAAAAAGAATATAAAATTTTATAAGATGACACATTGTAGCCTGTTGCAACATATCTAATGACAAATCAGTCTTGTAATTTGCTTATACTTGGAGTCAAACGTGGCACAATTACGTACAAAGTCAACGGAAAGACACAAACATATGTGCATTTGCTCTGGCCGCCTTGATTGCATGCGAGTTTGCATCTGTGTGTGTTGGATTTTGTTCATCTTAGGTCAGGGGTTTGCTGGATCCTTGGTCATGATGGCCATTCAGCGTTGCTGTCCCACAGTTGCCAGGAGAGCGCAGCAGTTTAAAAATGAAACAACCACTTACTGGAGATGTCTCGTTGGATATGGGCTTCCGCGAAGTGGGTTCTTTTTACAGCAGACGCGCTTTTTTTCAGCACAGCATCGGCAGACCTCTGTGGCGGTTGTGTCCACTGCTTGTTTGGTGCTGTGGGCGACCGACGTTGGGATGTAGTTTTTGGGGGGTGGCGATGGCGGCATTTTCACATCCGGATTGTGTTGTGAACTCAAGCATTGCTGTGTTGGCTTTTTTTTTTTTTTTTTTTTTTTTTAAATGGATCTTCGTAGTAGATGCAAGATGACCCCACCTCTCCGCTGGGAGGGTTTTCTGTCAAGAGGAAGAAGAGGAGGAGGGACTGCGTTTGTGCTGCCGCCTGCTGGCATGGAGGAGCCATTGCAGGCACCAGTGAACAACAGCAAGTTGTTTACAATTTTTTGGACCAATTAAGAAGTGAAATTGGACAGTTTCCCACAGGACCTTGAACGTTCTCTCACAGACCCCTGGTTGAAAAACACTGCTCTAGTCCATAAACTGTATATAACGATGGACAACTTGAAGCCACTTGCTGCATACATTGTATAAAAGGAAGCTCTACTTCCTGGGTTTTATTGCGCTGGTGTCTGCATGGTTGTCACCCACAGACATGACCAGTCCCAACTATGCTCAACATCAACCACACACATTTGTTTTAAAAGCATCAAATAACTATTTGAAAATTGCCAGATCAAAAAAGAATGAACACTTGACATGAAGCAGCATGATTTAAAAACTGCAAACCCAAACCCAATGAAGACAGAATCCACCTTTTGAAAACGTTTACATGAGGAGTATTTTTGGTTTAGCAAAGCGACAGCACAGCACTGGAAAATGTGGGGCTTAAAGTGGTTAGCACTGCAGCAGCACAGCAACTCACCCTTGACTGGGGGATCCTGGGTTTGATCCCAGCCCCTGACCAACAGTGATCTGTGTGGAGTTTGCATGTTCTCCCCGTGTCTTCGTGGGTTTACTCCAGGATTTCTCTGGTTTCCTCCCACATGCCAAAAAACCCCAAAACATGCAAGTTAGGTTAATTGCAGACTCTAAAGTGGCCCCAGGTGTGAATGTGTGTGTGAATGGTGAAAGGACTGGGTGCCACACCAGTGGCTGCCTCATCCACTCACGTGCATGCCCTGTAATTTCCCCATTGTGGGACTGTAAAATCTAAAAAAAAAAAAAACAACAAAAATAAAAAACAAACAAAAAAAAACTAAAGTCACTGCAGCCAGCCACCAGAGGGCAGTCAAGATGCTTGAGCTTCACTTGAATGGAGTGGTGACCTACTTAAAGCCATAATGTGCGTTGGGGAGGGGTTCCAAGAGGTCCATACAGTATCTATAATTTTGTTTGCACAAAATAAGGCTTGCATAGTGGTAAGAGTGAGACACATGCTCAAAAGTCAAAAATGTAAGCTTGTCAAACTTGATGGAATTTTATATTTGGTGCAACCCATTTTGACTTAAATAAGTGAAGAGTGGGTCTCATAGACACTGATAGCTGAATCACTGGTGTTTGCATTCACCTTTGGATGAATTTGTTATGAACAAAGAAAGTTACTTGGAAAAAAGCTATTAGATATACTCATTTTTAACCAGCAACAAGGAGCCAGATTTAGGCATATCTTGCTTAGCGTTTCTTTTCTTTTTTTTAAATCCCAGAGGTCGTTGCTTATTCTAACCTGACATAGATGTAAAATCAAATGTGCAGCAATTCTTCCTTTTGATATGGCATAATTTCCAAATATTACCAATTAGTGCAGTGATACCTTTATGGCAATGATGCCATGGAGAACAAGAATAACACTAATGCTGTAATAAACTGGAACTATCCTTGTACAATAGAAGGCATCAGCTAATTTTAACACAAACTGAAAGGCACTTTGCCGAAAGGTTGGGGAAAAAAAAAATCTGTCTTTCTAATGAGTTCAGTGTGGTGTAGATAAGTGAAAATGAAGCCCTGCTTCCACTCACATTTGTTTCCAGCTTTCATTTGTGGGTCCTGGACACTTTCAAATTGGTTACAAGGAAAATTGATTCAGCACATTTGAGTGAGAGGTTGATGATTTCACTGTGGAAATGAAACAATAAATGGAGAGGAACAGAAATTTGTTACAAAAAAAAATCTATCATCATAACAAGTGTAATTTATTTCCAGTTCCAAAGTCTAGTGAGACATATGGCTCGCTGTAAGGTGTAGATGTGCATTTAATTGGGACATGAAGATAGAACTGCAGTGGCTACTTGTATTTTATCAAATCGTGAAATCTCCTGCTGTTTCATGGCATTACATCACTTTACCCCCTGCAGTCGCATGTCAAACTCATTAGTTCTGCTCTGTGTGAGTGCTGTGCCAAGGCTCTGCATGCCAACTTTTATCAGCATTTCTTTTTCTTCATTTTTACCAGAGGAAAACAAGAGCTACTCGCATGTGGATGATGGCTCAGGAAACTCCTGCACTATTGGCTCCGAAATCTACCTGGATGTCAGTTATCTTCATTACCTCTACGACGCCCACCTGAGCATCAGTAGCTGCATGCGTGCCTGCCAGGTTTGGTCGGCCCCATACGATGGTGTGGACCCACCTCCTGAGAAATACCAAGCAGGGGTCCTTGAAGAACCTGGGCTAAAGATTCGAACCCAACATCAGAAGGCCTTCAAGAAAGTTCCACAGCAACCGCCTCCTCTCCCTCAACTGAGCCTTCCCCGGAGCACAGACCTATCCTCCGCCAGCCAGTTGGAGCTAGAGTGGGACGACAGTTACGATGCGTGCCCTGTACAGACTGCTGAGACTCCTGTGGAGAGCAAACCATCTCAGCTGCCCCCTGCTGAGCCTCCAAAGCACATCCAGGAGATGAGGAGAACGGCCATTATGTTGGTCAAAGGTTCCTACATTGAGGAAAACGAGTTCCAAAATGACATCATAGTGTATGATCTTGTTGCAAGGAAAGACACCAGAGACGTCGAGCACACAAAGCCTAATGGCTCACAGGCAGATAAAACCCAGCCGGGCTCAACAGAAGTTTCCCTAAAAAATGGACTTAGTCTTACGCTTCCAGCCACGGTGATGGGTGACACTGGCAAGAGTAGCTTGGATATAAACGCCAAAAATCAGACTGATTGTAACGCCAACGTCAAAAACAAGATTGCTGTGGAGCCGAGCGATGATCTTCTGGCTCAGTACGAGGAGCTGATTCGAAGTCTGGACTCTGCAGCAGGAGGAAAGCAGGTAAAAGGTGACGGAGAGCTGAAGAAGCCGCTCTCACCTGTGGATGTGGTAGAGGAGGAGGCGATGGATTTCACCGACTTCAACGCAGAGACGCCAGAGCCGGAGAAACTGCATTCACCGTTCGGGACGGTGAATAGATTTCGCAGCGGAAGCACAAGTAAAACCCATTCAGTTCCTTTTACAGGTGAGCTGAGGGAAATTCTGGTTGTTTACAAAAAATAGCTTTTAACCAACTGGTCGAAATGTAACTGAAACAACTTTTCCCGCAGGCCCATTTGTTAGTGTGCTTTTGTCTCGTCTGGAGAATATGCTGTCTAACTCACTTCATGTCAATCTGCTGCTGACGGAGATCCTGGCCCAGCTGGCTACCTACCCACAGCCTCTCCTGCGCTCCTTCCTTCTCAACACCAATTTGGTTTTTCAGCCAACTGTTCGCTCCCTGTATCAGGTAATGCAGACATATAGAGTGGTGTGTTTGTTGTGATGTCACCAAATGATAGTGAAACATGCAGCTTTGTTTTTAGAAATGATGTTAAATGGAAAGGTTTCTTGCATTTTTGAACCAGCAAACAAAAAGGAGTTTTTGATAGATTGTTAAAGATGGATGTAGCCACAATGTAGCAAATTTGGACAAATGTGAGGTGCTAAGGTTTCTGCTAATGGTATCATATTTTGTTGTTAAGGGTCCTCCTCAGACTGTGTGGGTGTATTGTATGTAGTTTGCATAACATGCTAGAATATCACTCTCCAAAAAAAAAAAAGATGTTTTTGGTTTAGTGTTCGTAAAGTTAACTGAACAGTCATCATTTTTCAAGTTGGACAAAAAAGGCAACAGTGATCGATCACTTAACTGAGTTCAGTTGAGCTGATGCCTAGCTTGCCTAGCTACCTATCAGTTGCTTTAAAAGTACTTCATTATGCATTTTTTCCACATCTTGACATAGCTCCCAGAGGTGGTAATGAAATGTCTGACATTTATACAGTACCACTGCCTCCCCCCAACTAAGGAGCCTTCTTCAAAATGGAGCCATTTCAATGCATTTTTCAGCATTATTGTCTTCATGGGTTCTAAATGGGTATTATTATGTACAAAATGGTCATCAGTAAATGTAAAAATAGTGACTGGGGAGATGAAATCAACAGGAAAACTGAAATGCCATGCTCATACATTTCTATGAACATTATAGTTTCACAGCCACAGGTCCGTCACCTGCTTGTTATGCACTGGTTTCACTTTTCAGGTCAGAAAACTTGTTGCATCTTTTATAAAGGGTATATGATCTATGGGACAATTAGAGGCATTAGAGAAACTGTATTTGCCACCATGCCATTACATTTTTCACCTCAGAATGTTCCAGATTGGTTCTTAATGTGGAACTTTAAACAAAATGCCACAAAGAGTAAAGTTAAGATCTTAATTTTTAAGGTACTGGCCACTGTGAAGAACCAGATCGAGGCACTGGCTGTCGGCAGAAAGGATTTTCCCAAGCTGATCACAGCTGCACAGCACTGGCTTCTGGCGAGGGAGACGTCATTCATGGCAACAGGTGACGATACACCTGACACACCCACAACAAGAGTCCAGTTTAAGGACTCTAGCTATGGTTTAAATGTGTGTGTATGTGTACTAATGCTAGGTCAGGTTTTTCTGTGCCTGTACAGCTATAACTCATTCATTACTTTATACTGCACATTAAAAATTGTTGTCATTGCTGTCCAGATGATAAACGCTTCATCAAATGCTGATATTCTATTATATAAAATTAGACTGGATAGAAAGTAGTACTTTAAGGAGGAATAATTGGAAGTTACCTGACAGTTTACCTCTGGCAAGGAGGTAATAACTTTGCATGTGTGTGTTAACAGCGCAACTCAAAGTTCTTTATAGATTTGAAAACATTTTGATTAGAAGTAGATCAATGCCCGTGTGATTAGATTTTGGGGGTAATCTGAATTACTGTCAGCCACTGGGAATTTTTCCAGTGCTTCCCAAGGGGGTAATAAATGCACGGCCCTGTTGAATGTTTTAATAGTCACCACCAGAGGGCACTGTCTGTTAACAAGCTTGAGAAATTAAAATATGAGAAATTTGCATTTTCTGGGTGCTTGAAGTTCCACACTGGTGTCAGAAATGATCAAAGCCCAGTGTATGCCTTCATTAATCACTTTTGGCTCCTGATGGAAAGCAGAATTATTTTTTTTGTTTGTTTTTGGCTGTATCTCAATTTTTGCAAGTTTTTTGTATCATTGCAGTCGAGCCCTTGAGGTTCAGCTGTTTTTGAACAATATTCCCTGTGGTTTCACAGTTGTACAAGCTACGTTTAAAAACGTCTGAAAACTATTTGTGGAAAGATGAGAGCCAAAGGTGGAAATTTTAAAGGGAATTTTTTAGTTCACTAACTGGATTGCTCCTTTTTTGTGTGTTTTCAGTGTTGGTTCTGAAGCAGTCCCTGCTGTCTGGATTAAATTATTTATAAATGGAGACGGGAATATATCATGCTTACAAAAATGTCTTGAATTCATAAAGTCTGGGCAGTTTTAACTCCCCCACAGAATAGTCTAGTATAGCATAGATCCTTTTGCTGTGAGTCCCTATTGCTGCCTCCACATGTTTTATGTTGTCTTTTTAACGTTTCCTTTTCTCAGACAAAGACTGCAGTGGCAGCTCCAACCAACATGAGGGGGGCTGGCTCTTGAAGAGTTCGCCCCCACCAAAACCCAAAGCCATCTCCCTGGACCGAACAGAAGTCTTCGCTACCGTCCTCTTCACTGAGTTCCTTAAAGAACTTGCCGCAATTGCACAAGAGCACTCCATCTTACCTTACATTCCTATGGAAGAGTAATAATGTCCTAAAAAAAAGTCTCTGTGATGAGTCTGAAATAGCAAAACTTTGGATAATTTTGTCCTTTCAAGCACTACTTGATGTAGAAACCTCTCAGTCTCGGGATTTTATACAACTATTTAAGAACTATAGAGTATTTATTTTCCAAGCAATATAATCAATTTGATGTGCTTTTTAAATTCTAGGTTTTCCTTCTGGAAAGTGTTTGACAGTCAAACATGGGCTGTTCTGTTTGCAAGTCTTCACCAGCTGGTGATCTTAAAAGACCAGCTTCAGGTCCACCAGCTAAAGGCTGCAGAAAACACATAATCTGCCTTCATCGTAACATTCAGGGTTGTGCCCTCAACCAGCATTTTTGTAAAATCCTCAGGTAGCCTTTCTGAAGTGTTTCTTCTATGCCACGGGGTTACTTCTAACGCTGCGTTTGACTGGCAGCAGTGCCAGCAAACAATCACAAAAATTGATTCACACATTTCCCTTATGTATCTGTTACATGACTTAATCTTTTGGCTCAAAGTACTTGTGTGTTCAGACGTCACGATGTGGTGTTTCTGCAATCACTTGGTTTTAGGTGGCTTTGGCGTTCCTCTGATTCACAATGATAGCTCAGGAGTCTCTCTCTCTCACTGCAACGGTTTTCTTAAATTTTGGGTTTTGCACTCACTTCACATCTGTTCCAACACATCAATCATCTAATTAATTGCCTCATTTTAGTCATGCTTTATACTGTAACTGTGTGAAAAATGTGCCGATAGAGAATACTATGCAAATTTGTATTTCTGGGAGTAATTAAATGTACATTATTTTCTTAATGGGAAGGGGTATTTAAGTTTTTTCAGATTGAACTTCTATTACCGTTTTTTTTTTCCCCCCAAAGGTAATAGAACTTTAGTTATTGTGATCTCCTCTTTCATGTATTGAGAGATTGTGTAAGGTGGTGCTTTAGTTGTCATGAGTTTGTTATTGCTGCCTTAGATTGTTGAAACAAAGTTGATTGTAGAGAGAGACGGCCTGCTTTCAGATGCCTTTACTCTGTTCCAGGTGTTCCGCATGATTATCCATGGGAGGTAACGTATGTACATTTTTCTTTCCAAAGCATACCTCTTTTATTAAATGATTGTAGCTCTGATTTATAGCCCACAATGTTCCCTGATTTTAAAGATTTAAACAGGAGCAAGACAGGAAAATTATAGTTTTAGCTAAGTTAGAAGTTGATTTTTGACCCTTTTGTACTTGAAGCAGCTCGTTAGTGTCTAGAATTTCAGAAGAAAATATAGGGTGTAATGTTTCTAATTCTGCACATATTGTTATAAAAAAATGCTAACGTAAAAGCTTGATCTGTTCACATCCACCATTTTACTTGATCTGTTGAGAGGTCGGGTTATCCTTGAAGCTGTAGTAAGCAGAAACACTTTAAATTTCAAAGTGAATTGTAATGCAAGTGGACTGACACCAATTATGGGGTTGTGCACACTACAACATCTTCATTGAAACTGGATCTGTGTGCACACGTCAACATCACAAACAAAAGCACACGCATACAGACCCGCCAAAGGTGTGAAACTGCTGTTGTAACCGTGCTGGGTCAGTAGGTGGCGGCGCAACTTTCTTACAGCACAACGTACAACTCTGTGTCAACATCAGTTGCTTCTGACAGCTTGTGCTGAACTTTTACATTTTCACACCTCTGAGATCCTGGTGTCATATGCACGGACAGCTGAACTGTAAAAGAAGTTTGCCAGCTTAAGGTAAGAATGTTGCCATGTGCACGGGTCTATACCACATCTCTGCAGAAAACTTCACACCCACGATGGCTTCTTTTCCCAGTTCGAAGTTTTGTCACCCAAAGACGTTCCTATTGGTTACCCTACCCAAGCTGCCACATGCCTCATACATGTGCACTTTAGTTGGGGAGTGGGTGAAGACATGGAGTCCTAAGAAGCTGACTGTTTTATTAAATGTCTGCCTTTTTTTGATTTCTCAGATTTCTGCCTACTGTAGCTTTAACGTCCTAGTTTTTCATGAAAAAAAGCACCCTTAAATGAAAACATTTACAACAAAGAACTTTCAAGTCCTGGATAATCAGAGTCTTCAAGGTAACTTCAGTAACATAGAAAATGTGCCTGATGAGTATGTTTCTAAAGTACAACCTAACCTTTCAGAAATTTGGGTTTTATTTCAGGTTGGATGTTTGTAGGGTTAAAAACCTTGACACACATTAGTATTTGTGAAATGGTTAATGTGTACAAGGTAGCTCTTGATGCAGAATGTTGTTTAGCTGAAGTGACTGGGATTGACTTTTGGTTTGACTCGACAATTTCTGTTCCAATCAGTTCATACTTGATGCTATGCAAATGATGAATAATGCATCAGCACTTTTGTGTGCCGATATTTTTTTATTTTTTTATTTTTTTATTTTTTTTACTCTGTGGCTCAGAATGGATGTCCACTAGAATTGTATTAATCATTTTTTTTTCTTTTAGAATTTCTGAATGTCATTGAGCACCTTATCTGCCTTTTCATGCCATAGTGCCACTCAGTCTGTTATCATGTCCAACACACCCTGAAGTCCTCTGTTAACAGCACTGTGGCATGAATACAATCAATACAGCCACCATCGTCTCAGTAGGTTTATATTCCAAAGACTTTGACCCGTTTTCTCTTCCAAGACTTGACCAGGTGATTGTTGTTGCTTTGAGACACAAAGGTACGCTTCTTGTAATAAAGACGTGAAAAGAGAAACTTAATATCCTTTTGTTGGGTAAACACAGAATGTCTCCTTCAAGTTCACCTTTAGTGGAGATGAGGCAGAGAACTGTTCGAGTGGACATATTAAGTAAAGTACATCATTTTGACCATGTGTGGTTTTTTTTTTTTTTTTTGGTAAATAAGTTGACACCAAAATACAGTGGTGTGAAAGTGGGTTTTTTTTTTGTATGTTTGTCACACGTATGTTTTGTATGTTTCAGATCAAACAAATTTAAATATTAGACAAAGATAACACAAGTAAACACAAAATGCAGTTTTTAAATGAAGGTGTTTATTAAGGGTAAAAAAAAAATAAAAATCCAAACCTACATGGCCCTGTGTGGAAAAAGTGATTGCATCTCCCGTTAAAACATAAATTAACTGGTTTATCACATCTTTGGAAAGCTGAGTCCAGTTTCTCTAGCCACACCCAGGCCTGATTACTGCCACACCTGTTCTCAATCAAGAAATCACTTACATAGGACCTGCATGACAAAGTGAAGTAAGCCAAAAGATCCTCAAAAGCTAGACATCATGCTACGATCCAAAGAAATTCAGGAACAAATGAGAAAAAGTAATTGAGATCTAGCAGTCTGGAAAAGGTTATAAAATCATTACTGAAGCTTTGGGGCTCCAGCGAGCCACAGTGAGAGCCATTATCCACAAATGGCAAAAACATGGAACTGTGGTAAACCTTCCCAGAAGTGGCCAGCCAACTAAAATTACCCCAAGAGCACAGCAACGACTCATCCAAGAGGTCACAAAAGACCCCACAACAACATCCAAAGAACTGCGGGCCTCACTTACCTCAGTTAAGTTCAGTGTTCATGACTCCACCATAAGAAAGAGACTGGGCAAAAATGGCCTGCATGGCAGAGTTTCAAGACGAAAACCACTGCTGAGAAAAAAGAACAAAGGCTCGTCTCAGTTTTGCCAGAAAACCTCTTGATAATCCCCAAGATTTTTGGGAAAATACTCTGTGGACTGACGAGACAAAAGTTGAACTTTTTGGAAGGTGTGTGTCCCATTACATCCGGCGTAAAAGTAACACAGCTTTTCAGAAAAGGAACATACCAACAGTAAAATATGGTGGTGGTAATGTGATAGTCTGGGGCTGTTTTGCTGCTTCAGGACTTGGAAGACTTGCTGTGGTAAATGGAACCATGAATTCTGCAGTCTACCAAAAAATCCTGAAGGAGAATGTCTGGCCATCTGTTCGTGACCTCAAGCTGAAGCACACTTGGGTTCTGCAGCAGGACAATGATCCAAAACACACCAGCAAGTCCACCTCTGAATGGCTTAAGAAAAACAAAATGAAGACTTTGGAGTGGCCTAGTCAAAGACCTGACCTGAATCCGATTGAGATGCTGTGGCATGACCTTAAAAAGGCGGTTCATGCTCAAAAATTCTCCAATGTGACTGAATTACAACAATTCTGCAAAGATGAGTGGGCCAAAATTCCTCCACAGTGCTGTAAAAGACTCATTGCCAGTTATCGCAAATGCTTGATTGCAGTTGTTGCTGCTAAGGGTGACCCAACCAGTTATTAGGTTTAGGGGGCAATCACTTTTTCATACAGGGCCATGTAGGTTTGGATTTTTTTCCCCCCTTAATAATAAACATCATCATTTAATAACTGCATTTTGTGTTTACTTTTGTTGCCTAATATTTAAATTTGTTTGATCTGAAACATTTAAGTGTGACAAACGTACAAAAAAAGAGAAATCAAGAAGGGGGCAAACACTTTTTCACACCACTGTATATACAGGCCAAAATACAGGGTGTCAAAGTCCAGATGGAGCTACAACTGCCATCTACTGAGACAGGTAATGTCTGCCAAGTGAAATAAGCCATTTTCCCCACATAGTAATTTTCTGATTTCTATATGTGACCAGACACATTTCTGTAATTAATGCATTTATCTGTGTAAAATAATTAGACAGCCATCATTAGCTACTGAATTAATATATTTATAATGTATATTATCTACAAATTTGAGTCAAAGAAAAAACCCCAAACCTTAATCACAGAGACCCATGGGCAAAGCAGAATGCATGTCTAATGCATTGGCTGTGCATGTAGTCCCTGTCTGCCTCAGGGACTACAGATGGAAATTAGTGAACGCTATAATCTGGTACAGAGCATCTTTACCCTGTCTTTAATGTTTTGTTTTTTTTTCTGTACATGATCGAAGACAAATTAGTTTCAACCACTAGAGGGAGCTCTGTGACTACTCTAATGCCACTGTGTCTCAGCTGGCCAGACTTCACCTGTCGTCAGCAGTTTTATCTTCTGCCTCACGTGACCATAATGTACAATAATGCAGGAGCCAAATGGAACATTAAGTTAGATGGAGAGAGCTGCATTAAATTACAAGATCTTTTTGAGGAAATCATTGAGCTCATCCTCTTTACCGTTCCTTATGACAGAATTTTAGCTAAAAAAAACCAAAACTTTAAGAATTAGTTTGTGATATTATTACAGTAAATATTTATTACTTTTCAAACACAAATATAGATCAGTTGTTGTTTTGTATGATCACACTGCCATATGGCTGCTTAATGTTGTAATCCAGTCTGTGACTCTGCTGCGTCTGGCAGATCAGTCTGAAGTTCATGAGGTCTTCTCCTCTAGAATTTTCCTCACCAGGACTGGGTCGGCTCTGCCTTTGGTCTCTCGCTGAACAAGGCCCATTAGGCTGTTCAGAACTTTCTTGTTGCCATTTCTGATGGCTTGAACCTACAGTCCAACACACAGAACATCTTCAGCATGCACAAAAACAGTCTTGTTGGGATATCTGCATATAAGCCCCTAACCTTATCAGCATGCGAGTCCACCACCTTCTGGCAGATGTTGTGCAGCTGTGTTGTGTCACTAACTAGCCCGAGGTCCTGCTCCTGCGTGATCTGCAGAGCAGTCTTATCAGATGACCGCCACATCTCCTGGAACACCTGAGAACACGGTGATACCAGAGAAACACAGGTAGGAATCCGAATACAAACCAGCGTGGTGGAGGACAGACTGAAGGTGATAATTTTGTGGTTTCAGAGTGACTGACCTGCTTAGCAGCAGAAGAGGAGATGCGTCCCATTTCCTGGAGATCCAGAAGCTCCGCCAGGGCAGAAGGAGTGACTGGGCTGAAATCAAATTAAAGGCTGATTTAATTACACTTTAATAGATGGGCTTGGATTGCAATACAAAAGGAGTGTCAGACTGATGGGATGAAAGAATTTGTTTTGATGTATATGCCTGCTGAGAGGTGCTATTTTAAGAAGAACGTTCTAATTAAGTTGGCACTACAAGCCCATGATATTCAGTGTACACTGAAATCAAATCTTGGGTGAATTCCAACCAGGGGAAACTACAGTAACACAAAAAAGCTGATTCTTTTATGGAAAATAAATTTAACAATGATAAAAACAAACAAAAAAAACACATGGCACACCACCAACCAAAAATGCTACAAAATGACACATTGTCATTAGATATGCTGTAATAAGCTGCACTTTAGTCTTGTAATTTGTTTATACTTGGTGTGAAATTAGCACAATTGCATACAAGGTCAATGGAAAGATGCAAACACGTGCAAACCCGCATCTGCGCGAGTCAAACCCTGCTTGCAAATTTGCTTGCTGCCCGATCACGGCAGCCAACCAGCATTGAGACCCCTGCCACCACAACACTGGAGAACATATTAGTTTGAAAATGAGACCACCACCCACCGGAGACAGATGGAGTGCAGTCTCCATAGCCAAGGTTTGTGTCCACCCACAACATCCCTCTGGTCTACCAGCAGTCCATGAAACTAGACACCGGTCCACCCATCTGGTGCCGGGAACAACCAACAGCAGGATGCAGTCTCTGGAGGAGGCAGCTGCCCCCCCCCCCCCCCCCCCAGCTGTGAGCCCAAACATGATGGCGTTCTCCTGGGATTTCTGTGGCAAGTGCAGGGCAGCCGCAGAAGCCACCTTGAATCTTTGAAATAACTTTTTTGGACCAATTAAGTGAAATTATACAATTTCCTGCAGTACACCTGACAATCTCTTACAGAACACTTATTGAAAATCACTGGCCTATGTAAAGATGGATGACAAGCTCTAAAAAAGTGAAACCTGCACACCATCATCTTTTGATGGCTCGCTGCAGTACAACACAGACGTGGACAAATTTGTTAATGACCTTCCATTAAAAGATAATCCAACAATTGTCACTGAAATAACTTGAAACTGATAAAAGTAAAAAAAAAATTCTGAAAAGTAAGTAATGAAAATCAGACATTGCTGATGAGTTTTGATTCAACAGTCATTTTTAAAAACTGGTGAAACTGGCTTGGACAAAAATGATAACTCTAGAAAAGATGTTGAACTAAGGTGTGTCCTGTAATTAGCATCACAGGTGTCTTCAAACTTGTAATTAGTCTGTCTGCCTATTTAGAGAGTGAAAAGTAGTCGCTGTTTTTGGGCCAGTCACATTAGCTTTATGTTTACAGAAGGAAAAATGAAGAATAAAAAGAACAGAACACTGTACCTGCTGTCAAATATGAAGAAGGCTTAGTTATGTCCTGGGGCTACTTTGCTGCATCTGGCACAGGGTGTCTTGAATCTGTGCAGGGTTAGATGAAATCTCAAGACTATCAAGGCATTCTGGAGCGAAACGTGCTGCCCAGTGTCTGAAAGCTCGGTCTCAGCCGCAGGTTATGGGTCCTCCAACAGAATGGTGACCCAAAAAAACACACAGCTAAAAAACACCCAAGAATGAATAAGAACAAAACACTGGACTATTCTAAAAAGGCCTTCTATGAGCCCTGATCTAAATCCTACTGAACATCTGTGGAAGATGCTGAAACATGCCGTCTGGAGAAGGCACCCTTCAAACCTGAGACAACTGGAGCAGTTGGCTCAGGAGGAGTGAGACAAAATACCTGCAGAAGTCTCACTAACAGAAATTGCTTGATTGCATCAGAATATTAAGTTAAGGGTATCATTGAGACGGGTTAAGACTGAGGCAGCTGGCTATAGGCTGCTGCGTAGACTAAAGACTGTATGGGCGGGAACTCAACACTGGCTCTTCTTCATGGTTGATACTGTGCAGACTCTGGCTTCAGAAGTCCAGCACCCTAAATCCAGGATGTCAAGCTTCACTTTTCTTCAGTGGCCATATTCCTATACCATCATTGTATAACTTTAGGAAACTCATGTTCCAAGACCTGCTTACATTACATTTCACTAAAGAAAATGGGAAAAAAAGAATAGATGTTCACATCAACATCACTGGAAAAAAAAAAAATCCTCATTCATACGGCTCTGCAAAAGCTGTAAAAAATAAATTAAAAAAATGCAAGACACTGTCTTCCTCTACAGCAGTGATTATAAACAAGACACCATGGTGAAAACATGCCCCAAAAAGATATGTCTAAACCACTGATGAAGTGGACTTGCTACTCATAAGGTTTTCAGACAGAAGACGGTCCATGCAAGAACCTTTGTCAGACACCCTGGTGTAGAAACAGGAATGTAGCTTGATTGTTATTGCTGCTGTTGATCTGGAGCATTATTTCATTTTTATTTAACCAAGAAGGTGCGGCTGTACCTTGGCAGTTTTCACACTTCCAATTTACAGTGGGTGGTGTTTTGAAAAGATTGCACCCTGGAGCCTGTTTTCAAATGTTTACGGTTTCGCGCCCCTGAAACGCCATTGTCATGATTATGGGCAGCTCAAATGCAACAGAATTCTGCTGTTTTATGCAAGAGCTTTTGTCGCATAGACAAGCCCAAAGTCACACATTGTGGTTTCAAAGAGAACAGCACCTTTTTAAACGCCGAAGTGTTTGTGGGTTCAGCAAGAAACCCAATCAGCAAACAAAAAGGGCTGCAGTTCCCTGTGCAGCCACAAAGTGTCAATAAACCCAAATCTCCTAACATTCCAAACAATAGTTAGTCAAAGGTAAAATACTGTATATGAAAATGTACCAACAACTAAGATGGCCACAGCTAATGAGCACACAATTAGCCGATATGCTAAACATCATTGTAAGAATTGGAAGCAGAGTGGTGGCCTAGTTAGTAGAGCATCTGCCCCACAACCGGGAGGTTGGGGGTTCAAGTCCCGGCTGGGTCATGCCAAAGACCATATAAAAACTGTACTTCCCGCCTTCTAGCTTGGTGCTCAGCATAATAGAATGGGGGAAGGAAAAGTTGTTAGTGGGGGCGCCTGGCGTGGCCCCTCTGATTCTAGATGTGATTAACATTGTAGATAGGAGAAACGTAATTTTGTTCTACTGTACATGATTGGCTGTATGGACTGAATGACAATAAAAGTTGGCTTGGCTTCAAGAAGCTAGCTTGCTTATCAGCTAAAATTAAACTGGCATAAAAAGCAGACAAAAGTGAACTATTTGTGGAGATGGTTAATCAGCCGTGACAGCTAAAACTAAAGTAATGAATATGAATGAATATAAGAAATTGTAAATTCATTATCTGCTGCAACTGTAAACTAACAGTAATGGATCTTTAAGGCCATGATATAAAGCAATGGCTAAATCAACCAGAACATTCAATGACAACAAGTACAACTTTTACATAACAGTATTAAATACAAAGTTGTTTTACAAGTGGCTTTTTTATGACACTTCTGGTTAAATTCATTAACCCCGATTTTGTTAAGCTTTCACCAAAACCCCTGTGAATGAATGATATAAATATCAAATGCTGGGGATGCCAGATCAATAAATGAATAAGCTGGGCCTGAAATATGAAACCACATTTTATCGGTTTATCTTGCGGTCATGGTGAGACATTTCACACTTCTGTCATCACTGTGTCAGCACTCTGCCACCCAGCTTCCCTCAGAGGCAGCCCACAGCGGGTTTTCAGCGGGGAAAGCCCTGGAAATGCTACACGTCTGGGCTCCTAATGACATGTCTGGAGTCTCTAGCTGTCCGACCAATATGCCTCCCATTACTCATTTTATTAATCCGAGTCGGCACCTTATGCAGTCACAGGAGTAGAAGAAAATTTAGGCTGGCGCGACGGGGCAGCAGAGGTCACGGAGTAACCATTAACATAACTTTTCAAACCCTCCTACTTGGTAACTAAACTTTCAGCTGCGTCCTCCTGGCTCTGAATTTTCAAAGTGTTTCTCCAAGTACATAAATGGCTCAGTTTCTAAACCGCCTGCAGCTTTTCACAGCCCTGCTGGCTACTCTTTGTTTTTGCTTTAAAGCAAGGCAAATGCAACATTATGCAGAAATAAACATTGCACACACAAATATCTCAGAACAGTCTGGGAGTAGGTGATAAAGTAAAGCCCACAGCATCTGTGCTGACGTTGGTCCGTTATGTCAGTTTCATGTGTAACGTTTGGGCTTTTAGATCTAAGAAATTATCACTGGGCAACAACACGGCAACCCCCGACCTCTGTCACTTCATTTCTGACAGTGACTTTTAACCTGTTGCACTTCTGTGTACCGTGGGCGGGCACATCTCTGCGTCCTAGAGCGCACAAGAGCGCTGCGTCCTAGGGCACACTGAAAAAAAAAGCTGCATTTCCGTTCTCCCACTACAGACACAGCCGCGAACAGATTAGATATGACATGACCGCGGCGCACGAACGATGTCTGTCCTCTGTAGCACACACACACACACACACACACACACACACACACACACACACACACACACACAGCCCTGAGTGTCACCTTTCATTAGAGCCCAAGATGAAGCTTCTATATTGAATCATTCAAAAGTTACAGACGTTTTTCCAAACTGTGCCATTTGGCACAATTTGGCACAGTTCAAAAACGCCTGGGAACTACCTGAGGAAAAAGCTGTGTAATATATTCATTTTTTGTGGTATTGTTACAAAATTTTGACCTCAGCTGGATAACACTTGGTTCTACATTTCTGTTGCATTTTCCAGCTCGGATCTGAAGCTGTGTGTTATTTGCAAGCATTTGTATCCAAAAAAACACCCAGGCGAAATTTATTTTCTTCAAGTTCACTACGTTTAGATGACTGTTACTCAGTGGCCGGAGCACTTAGAGAGATTATGACTGTTTTGCCAAAAAATTCAAAGTGTTTTCTTTTAAATGAGACCAACCCCATGAAGATGCTGCAAAGGGTTGAAGAACAGCTTTTGATTTACTTTGGGCACGTTATTTTTTGGCGTTTTTAGGGAAATTGACCAGAGTGCAAGGGGTTAAAGAAAATTGTTGTGAAGTGTTCAAATGAGCTTGTGACAAAGCATCATAGTGTGTCATTAAAAAGAAACCTGTTACTGTATGTCACAGCACATCAAAACAACCCATCCCATTGATTTCATCACTTACAGGAGCTTTTAAAGCACGTCCTTCTTTCAGATACTGTCAGACAGTCACAGAAGCCATCAACAAGTAAAATAATATTCCAATATACAGTGGTGTGAAAAAAAATTTGGACACCCCTTTAATTATTCAGTTCTTTATTTAAAAATGTTTGCATATCTATGTCTAACCTTGTTTTTATTTTTAATTTGCATTTCTTAACATTTATTTTAGCCATTTTAAGGGGGAATGAATGTGGGGGTGTCCTAAAAAGATGGGGGGTGTCCTAATTTATTCCTCACTATTTGTTTAGAATTATATTTTACTGAAAATTTGAAAAAGGTCTTTAATTTTTAATTGTTTAGTTGTTTTACATGAATCTCCCAGTATTTTTAACATGGATATTTAATATCCATATGTCCAAATATTCATTAATATGTTAAAAACACACACACACATACACACACACACACACACACACACACACACACACACACAGAGGCTTATATAGGGTGTCCTAATTTTTTCATGACTGTATATTATGTCTTTGTGGCTTAATGCCGATGAATCTAGTGCAACATTCTCTGGGGATATAAAGGAAACACTCAGAATAATTTGAGAGTTTAGATATACTGTATATCCTATTGAGTAAAGGTGCATGCTAATGTGAGTCTAACATGTAAATCTGAATCAATCCAAGATTTTTCAGATTTAATATTTTTGCCTTGCATTTCATACACACACACACGCACACGCATCCATGCATCTACCTACTTTTTCTTGTTTAGCAGACTGACCTCAAAAACTGACTCATCCTGAATCAATAAAATGCCCTGAAACTGTAATATTACAAAAATAAAAAAATAAAATAAAATCAGAAATCTAACTCACGCCTCTCCCTCATCGCTATTATTGAGGTTTCATGATGAAACGGCTCATTCACAACCTCCATTTGTCATATCTACATCACACTGTTAAAAGAATAAAACAGCTGATGTACATTACCCAATTCTCACCCTTTGTGTGCCAAAATGACGACGTTTGACAAAAACTGTGATGTAGCTAGAAGCACTTGCTATAGCTACATCTTAAGGCCCTGTCACACCTTGATGATTTAGGCAGCATTTGCCAAATATAAAAATTGGTCTAAAATGCTGGCATATGCCGAAATTTTCACTTCTGGCCATAAGCATCGCGTATCCATAACGAGTTTGACGTATACATAACGTATTAGTAACTTATATAGAACGTTTCCATAACTTATAAATAAGTTAAACCAACGAATGCTTATCGTGTTGCTGGTGGTCACAACTTATGCCCAACCATAGTCTAATTTACCCAAACTTATGCATAACATGGTCATGCCAAACTGCCGTCGCCTCCCGATCCATGAATCCTAGGTGTGCGAGAGATCATCTCTGTTCAACCGAAATGATTCTCCCCTCCAAAGACCATCGCAGAGCTGTCAAATCTATCAGGTCGGTCACGTCTAAAACAGCTGATGTGACACTTCACGAACGTCAGATGACAGTTGTCACAACCTGGCTCAAAGGCACGTGAACTGATGGCGATAAAGTATTTTCAATCAAGTGGAAGATAAAAAAGATAACATATGGGAGTGTGCTTTTGCCAGTGTGAGAGAGCCACAGCCAAAGGTCATCAAAGTGTGATTTATCATGGAAAACAGCTGAGCGCTGTGCTTCAGGCGATCAGCTGATTGGATCCTCCTCCTCCGGTGTTCTGACATTTTGGCATATCTATCAGAACAGCACTAGACAGCTGATGGTACAGACTGCAGTCAAAGGTAAAAACATGACAAAGAGGGCTAAAAAGCAATTTGGATCTTCATAATGTCCTCAGGTCCCATTACACAAACAAGTACATGTGTGTAGTTCTCTGTGTGTGTGTGTGTGTGTGTGTGTGTGTATGCGCTGCAGGCACCAGCTGAGCTGACCAGAACAGATAGCAGGTGGATCAAGTCAGCTCTTAATTAGTAAAGGTGTCACCTAGTCTACACAGAGACCATCACAGTCGAAACATGTCAAGGTAGGAAACATCTCTACTTTGTCTGAACAGAAGAACAAGACCAGTTTATCTGGGTTCCTCCTGTGAACCAACGTTGCCAATACACCATTATACAGTAGCTGTAAGTTAGAAATCTGTTCAGTAAGTTACGCAAAGGTTCAAAGAATGCTACTCATATGTTAGAAATAAGTCTTATCTATTTCATTTATCTCAACACATTTTGACTTATGAGTAACTTGTGAGTCGCTTACAAGTAACGTGTGAACCAATGCATAACTTCCCTACAACTTATACTCCACATATGTGGGATGTTTTAGCCATATGCTGGATACGCTGGGAAATTTTCAGCATGCTGAAACTTCTCAGAGGAGCTCGCCGTACAACTCCGTATACCAGCGTGCTTCAGCGTGTTCTTAATTTATACAAAACTTACCCATAACTCATTCCACATCCATCCATCCATCCATCTTCTACCGCTTTTCCAGAGGTCCAGGTCGCGGAGGCAGCAGTTCAAGCACAGAAGCCCAGACTTCCCTCTTCCCAGCCACCTGCTCCAGCTCTTCAGAGAGGATACCAAGGCGTTCCCAGACCAGCTGGGAGACATAGTCTCTCCAGCGAGTCCTGGATCTGCCCAGGGGTCTCCTCCCAGTGGGACGTGCCCGAAACACCTCAAGTGGGAGGTGTCCAGGAGGCATCCTGATCAGATGCCCAAACCACCTCAACTGGCTCCTTTCAGTGTGGAGGAGTAGCGGTTCTACTCTGAGCCTCTCCTGGATGACTTGAGCTCCTCACCCTATCTCTGAGGGTGAGTCCAGCAATCCTACGGAGAAAGCTCATTTCAGCCGCTTGTATCTGCAATCTCGTTCTTTCGGTCATTACCCAGAGCTCGTGACCATAGGTGAGAGTAGGAACGTAGACTGACTGGTAAATCGACAGCTTTGTCTTAGATCGACAAATCTACAAATCTACAGCTTTGCATTCTCTCTCTTCATCACAACAGACTGGTACAACATCCGCATCACTGCAGATGCTGTTCCGATCTGTCTGTCAATCTCTCGCTCCATTCTCCCCTCACTTTTGAGTAAGACCCCAAGATACTTAAACTCCTCCACTTGGGGCAGGAGCTTGTCCTCAACCCGGAGAGGACAATCTACCTTTTTCCGGCTGAGGACCATGGACTTGGAGGTGCTGATTCTCATCCCAGCTGCTTCACACTCAGTGGCAAACCATCCCAGCAAGAACTGTAGGTCATTGCTGGATGAAGCCAGCAGGACAACATCATCTGCAAACAACAGAGATGAGATCCTGTGGTCGCCAAGTATGACACCCTTCATTCCCTGGCTGCGCCTAGAAATCCTGTCCATAAAAATTATGAACAGGATCGGTGACAAAGGACAGCCCTGATGGAGTCCAACTCTCACTGGGAATGAGTCCGATCGAGTGTTGGCAATATGAACCAAACTCTCACAACGGTCGTGCAGAGACCAAATAGCTCGTAACAACAAACCCGATACCCCATACTCCTGGAGCACCCACCACAAAAACCACGAGGGACAGGGTCAAATGCCTTCTCCAAGTCCACAAAACACATGTAAACTGGTTGGGCAAACTCCCACAAACCCTCGAGGATTCTCGAGAGGGTAAAGAGCTGATTCGATGTGCCATGGCCAGGACGAAAACCACATTGCTCCTCCTGAATCCGAGGTTCGACCAATGGCCAGACTCTCCTCTCCAGTACCTTGGCATAGACCTTCCCAGGGAGGCTGAGGAGAGTGATCCCTCTAAAGTTGGAGCACACCCTCCTGATTCCACGTACGCCAGCGCATTGTCCAAATTTTTCATATGTTTGGCAAATGCTGCCTAAATCATCTAAGTGTGACAGGGCCTTTAAAGCAACATGACTTTATTGGATTTCTTCATGATTGAGCACATTGCTTACTGCTCTGTGCCTTAGTGCAATTTCTAGTTTACGGCAGAAATGTAGAATTGCCTCATTTATTTTTAATAATTACCTCTGTCAAAGTTTTCAACTGTGCATGTTTTTTTTTTCCCTCAGTGGATTTTGAAGAAATATTCTGGAGAGGCTGGAAATCAACCAAGGACCAAAGGAGTCGTCTGAATCACTTTTAGCTTCCAGGAATTTTAAAGAAAATTCCTAGAGAGGAATAAATGCAGTGCCTTGTCAGAAACTTTGGTGGTTACCAGCAGAGGACGCTGTCTGCTGACAGCTAACAGGTTGTTAGGAGAGAATTTAGAAAATGAGGGAGAAAATTAGCTGCCCTGGAGGAGGTTTCTACATTCCACAAGTTCAGTCAGCTCAAGAGATAGATATGATTATTATTTAGTGAATAGTGTCTGCTCACAAGTTGTCTTTACACAACTGCTTCATGAAATAATACAAGTTAGAAGGCAGGGGATGCCATTTGGATGTAGGGAATTTAAAGCAACACTATGTAAGATGTTCACCTTCAAACAATGTTTCCAAAATTACTTTGATGGTACGTCAATCTTTGACTGAGTGAATGTCACTCCCACCATAGCCTGAGTGGGTCCACGTTGCCTGCAACAGTTCTGTTCTTGGCATGAACACTGAAAAGACTATGACCCAAGTCCCCACAGCCAATCACAGCACACAACTTTAGTTACCAACAACTAAGCACCCTGTGATTGGCTGTAAGGACTGAGGTCACTGCCATAGTTGTAGTCTTTCCAGCATTCCTACCCCCCAAAAAAAGAAAGTTACATGGTACTGCTTTAAGGGATATAATAGAAGCTAAAGTCAGTGTCAATTCTGAATTTAAAACTCAACTAAATTTCAAGTCATACTGCAGATTGCCTCACCTCATCCATTTCTGTTTGCAATATGACAAAGGCATGCAAAAAAATTTTTTTCATTGCTACTTCTCTGTCTAACAATAAGTGGTTCTTTTCCTTTTCACTGATACAGTCACCACAGTAGCTCCTACTTCCCTCCATTTCAATGAAAAGACTGTACCGTTATCTTCCTCCTGTTTGTTTTCACGCTGATGGCTTTTTCCTGTAAGAACCTGACATTTCATTCAGCTACATATGTGGGTCTCGCCGCCTCTCCTGCAGCCTTCTCCTGTGCGGGTGTGCATCTCACCTTTGGCTCACACTCATGTCCTGCTGTTTGAGGTGACCCAGTAGCTCGTTTGTCACCCAGCCTATCACCTTCCTCGGCTCTTTCCTGGTTGCCTTTAACACCTCCTCAAAGTACTCCACCAGCCCATCCTCATTCTGTGTGGCAAAATATCATTAAAGGAAGGTTATGCATTATTACCAAATCAGATACGGGTTGCTTTCAGCTGCTTTGACACTCACCACCAGAGTGAAGCTGTGTTCGGGCAGGATGCCGTACATCTGCACCAGCCTGTCTCTTTTGACACTGGGTAGCTCTGGCAGCCTTTCCTTTATCTTCTGCACCACCACCACCTGGCACGCATCAATGCCAGTGGGCAGCGATGCGTCATCCTCGTACACAATCAGAGGGGGCAGATTGGGCTCCGGCATGAACCTGGAGGAAGGCAGGGAATGTGAGCGGGAACACTTTATCAGCAGGACAGATAAGCTCTGGCTAAAGGAGCTTGGCTTCTGTTGGGATACTAATAGCCCTCTAAACGCCACACCAAATCATTTCTTTCCATCAGCTTTCAACCCACGAGTCAATTATCCCCACCTACCAAAGCTAAAACATACGCCCGACTTCCAGATATGTTTATAACTTAGGGCCAAGGAGATTATTTGATCACTGATGTTGGTCTGTCTGGTAGCAGGATTACACAAAAAAGTGTTTGATAGATTTTAATGAAGGACGAAACCATTAGATTTTGGACCAGATTATTATATTTGGGCCAGATCATTATATTTATCATATTATCATATTAAATCATTATAGTTGTATCCCACTGACAACAAAGGGTGACGCATTTTACACTTTTATGGACAATTCCAAGCCAGCCCAGGACTTCAAACTTGCTCACAATAAGCTTAACATTAATGATGAGGCCTTATTTTACAAAATGTCAATCCTTCGTCACTGAACAGGAGGTTTCCGTTGCACGGCGGTGCATCATCCAACCCGACCCGTATCCCTTACGCTTGATAACGGTCCTGGTTTGAACGCATGTGCATGTCCGTACTGATGATGCCACATAATTTCACGAGGAAGACACCTGTTCATTCTTCGCAGGACATCCGAGGCCCCCGGCCACGACACAGGCGGGAGCAGCACAGAGGTGTGAGGGCCTTCAACACAGCCTTAATAATAACACTTTGGTCAGTGGTCACAGCGGCTGAGGCCAGGGTCGCCAACCTCAACCAAGCAAAGACACAAGGCGAGAGATTTTTGACCAGCAACATCAAAATATCTCAGCCTGAAAACTACGGTTAACTTTCTCGTTTTCAAATACATTTGATATATTTTTCTTTGAAAATTTGTTACCATTTCAGGTAAAATTGCAGCCTCTTTCCACAAAAACTGGTGACTTTTTTTGTTGTAAAAATGCTATGTGATTTTTTTTTTTTTTTCAGAAATTGTAATTTTTTTTTCTTGCAAATTTGCAAAACAGTTTTTTTTTTCCATAACACTGCAACTTTTTCCCTTAAATTGGTCTTACTTTCAGCATAAATCTGCTTTTCTAATAAATCTGGTCTATTCTCCCTTGTAAATTTGTTACCCTTTTCTGGAAAATTTTATAACACTTTGCACCTACGTTTGCAACATTATTCTCAAAAAACTATTTTTTTTTTTTTAAATTTGCGTTTTTTACCAGAAATTTTGTGACTTTCTTGCAAATTTGCTGTGAGAGTTTTTGGCACACATTTTTAGTTTTTCTTATAAATTTGCTATTTTTCAAGAATGTTTTTTCCCCTCACGATTCTGTCTTTTTATGGAAAGTTTTGACATTTTTTGACAAGGCCTTAAGGAGCCACTGGCTATGGACAAGAGAGCCACATGTGACTCCAGAGCCACAGGCTGGCCAGACCTGCACAGAGGGAAACGCTCTCCGAGTTCCCTCGAGTTTCTCTAGGCACAGAGCAACAAAACAGTTTTTAACCTTAAAATGCATGTAAACCAGCTGCGTTATGAGAATAAATCGGCAGTTCTACACAAGTAACAGGTTCTTCATCCTCTTTCGGCTGCTCCCTTTAGGGGTCACCACAGCGGATCATCTACGTATGTAATAGGTTAATATGCAACATTTACCACATAAACTTTGCAACTTTGTCCTTGTAATTTGACTTCTCATAAGGTTGCAACTTTTTTCTTGCAAATTTGCAGCTTTCATCTTACTAATTTGCAGCTTTTCTTAAATTTGTAAGCTTTTCTCTTAAAACTGCAACATTTTGTTCGATAAATTTGCAGCTATTCTCCTTAATGTTGAACTTTTCTTATAAATTTTCAACATTTCAAATTTGTGACTTTTAGCTCAATGATCAGCATAATTTCTTTGCGTCTTCTTGCAAATCTACAGCTTTCTGTAATTTTATTTATCTGTGGCTTTCTTTTTCATGAAATTGGCAAACGAAAAGGCCAAATTTGTTTCCAGAGCCACATAGTGTAGACCCCTAATTTGTGTCTACCTGCCCATGTGGAGGCCCCACTGAGGGCGGGGTTAACCTCTAATATTCTATGTTCACATCTATAAACAAAATGAGCCATAATGAGGCTTTGGCCAGAAGTCCAAACTCACCTGTAGTCCTGAAGACCCTCTTTGTCCCTCATAGGGATGGTCTCCCTAGAAGGAAACATGCACATCTCAAATACAGCTTTGTTTTCTATTTCAGCTACACTATAATTCCAAAATAAAGAAAAATGAGAAACGCCTTTTAAAATGAGATCAAACTATGTTTAGTAATCCTTTTCTTTCAGCGATGTAGCAAAGAATGTGAGCATATGTGCTGGCATCAGTCAGCCCGGCTGTCTGTAAACCAGCTCCATCAGATCTGAGGCCACTTTAACAGGAATGAGAAGAAAGAGGCAACCGCGGGCCGTCCTCGCATGCTGCTTAACATGCTCCACCGTGTACCTCGGACATGCAAGGCCTCACGGGAGGACGGCGGTGCGCCGGAGGATGATCAAGGCCTCAGCAGTGAGGGAGCTGGCGTGATCTGCGGGCTCATGAGCCTGTGAGTGGAACGTGGCTCACAGATAACACAGGTCGACAGCAGCATCCAAATGGCTCTATTCATCATCGTTACCATGATGGTCCGTCCTCAGCAAAGCTCAAAACTAATGAACCAGGCAGAGATCCCAGTCAGAGGGTGCTGTAGTGGCTCCATCTTGGCAACGCGGCGCTGCTTTTTTCATCCTCTTACCCCGATTTGGAATCATACGCCCGGGTCTCGTTCTGCACGGCCCCCCCTCTCTGCAGGACGTCGATCTGTCTCTGGATCTCGTAGTCTGGCGAGCACAAAGGAGAACATGAGCGCAAGCACAGATCACAAACACAATTCAGAAGCAAAACGCCAAACACCTGCTGTTATGCGCTGGCAACTCTCGGGCGTCTGAGTGCTGCCACGTTAAAACTCTGATGAACACTGTTGTTCACCGTAACTTTTAAACACCAGTTCAATGGTGGAGTGAATGCGTTACAGATTTAATGATAAATAATTCACGCTAACAAACACTGTGCAGAAACACTGAAACGCTCTGGCTGAGGCTCTCCAAGCGAAGCTCAGTCAACAATCAGTGAAGCTACAGCCGACACAAAATCTATGAGCAGCTGCTGGAAGTCACTTCCACATCACAGGCGGCTACCACACAGCTAACTGCTTGTGAATGGCTGTCAGTCAGAAAAACTTCTGCTTCACAAGTTACTGTCAGAATCAACTACTCTTCCTGTACTCAAGTCTCTTCATAAATCTTCATTTTACAACTTCATAATAAAATCAAGTCCTATAAATACACTCCTGATCAAACTCTTAAAGACTGGGGGGAAAATTAAAGGTACTCGCATTTTGTGCCACCAGCCAGGTAACGAGCAGAGCTTCAAAATGCAAAAAGAAACCGGAGCAACAGACAGAAAATAGAGAGTAGGCAATTTATTGACAGCTGCATTTAAAGTCAAACAGGTTGTTCGTTAGTTGATAAAAAAGTTTCAGACCATAGCCCAGAAAACCGTAAAACCAAACAAAAAGCATCAAAAAAGGACTCTGCTGTGAGTAGCCCCACCGCTCTTGTTGATCACTTCAAAAAACGGTTTAGGCATGCCTGATGTGAGCGTTTCCAAAGCTTGTGGAAACGTTGCTCCATGTGGTGCAGATGGCTTCACAAAGGGCACCCACGGTCTGGAACCGACGTCCGTTTTTTGTAAACTTCCCTTGGTGGTTACAATCCACCAGCACGAAATCCAAATACTTGTAATTTTTTCCCCCAGTCTTAAGATTTTGATCACGAGTGTATATGAAGGTTTTGTTGCATTATAGTTTTTCTCTGGAGAAGAAAAGCCCTGTTAATGCACTGAAACATTAAAGTGAAATAACACCATCATTTCATGGAAGGTGAACTCAACTAAAGGGGTCACTGATTACACTTATTTCACATTTTAACAGCTCACTCATGTCTTAATGAAATTTTTGTGACATATTTTTGTCAGATCTTCATTAATTATTGCAGGATCCTTGTTGATCCCATTTTGCAGCCTTTCTCAGAACAACTGATTTCAGTGCATGCCTCTTTAAATCTCTCAGACCGCATCATTAGCTGGCCAGATCGGATCTAGCCTGAGCCAACTAACGTAAATTTGTCTTAAAGAATGAATGAAATAAAGCATCACTGGTGGACAGGAATGTGTGGTTTTGGTGGTCGATAGGATATGACCGTCTCCCTGGAGTACAATAAGCAGACACATTTGTGAATGGGTGGCTAAACTGCTAGCATCAGTTTGCAGTCTTTTGTCCCAGTTAGAGCTAATACTACAAGAAAATAAGCTAAAATAACATCTAAGAACGACATATATGGTCAAGTGTTGCAGATGAACAAGGATTCCAGTGGGCGTAAATAGAGTTTATAGAAAAAAAGTTGTAGAGAAAATGGAGATGACAACTGGCTGGACTGACAGCTAACATAACGCCAGGCGGCTTGTCCGTCACCTCCTCCCCCACCAAGGTGAGCTGTATGCGCTTACAATGATCGTCTGTGCCGCCTAGCACACTAACACCAATGGCTTGATGTAAGATCACGGCAAAAATATAACAAAATAAGCCAGAATGACACAAGATAAGTTACTGACTGTGGATTAACGAACCAGGTCAAAACCGGGACAATACTGTCAGCTACATGATAAACAAGTAGGCTGGCCAATAATAGAGCAGAGTGCAGGTATCAAGGACGGCACTGGGCTGGGTTTACCATTTTATGACGTCCCGTGGCAAATCCACACAAAACCATATAGACGCTGTATTTTTCATTTTTTAAGAGAAATGAGTGTTTTAAATAATCACGTGACCAACAGAAGCACTGCAGAAAGTTTTTTTTTTTCCACAATATCTTTATTGAACCTTTTTTTTTTTTTTTTTAACAAACATGATACAAACAATCAAACACTAACACTAAAGTACTACAAAAAAAAAATGCACTAAAAACACCAACAACCACCAACAAAATCAAGTCTTCAACAATGCTCCTCTGTTTAGTCTAGACAATCCAATACATAAGTATACATATTATGTTCACCAGTTTGGAATTTACAAGGTCCACACACATCATTCACCTTCTTCTTCAAGAGTTATGTTTAAATTTTTTACATAATCAATAAAAGGTCTCCATATATTCTCAAACACAGTTTCCTTTGATTTTAGTATATATGTTATTCTTTCTAATGGAAGGTTTGTTAACATCTGTCTTAACCACTGAGTCACATCTGGTCTATGAGTCTTTTTCCATAATAGTGCAATACATTTTTTGGCATTAAGCAAACTGAGGTCTATGAATGTTCTTTCACTTTTATTAAAATTATGCTTTTCTGGGTACAGACCCAACAAAAACAGTTTAGGATTCAATATGATTTGTTTTGAGATTATTTTTTCAATTGTTACCCTCACCTCTTCCCAAAACATTCTTATTAATCTACATTCCCATAAACAATGAAATAGGGTTCCTTTACTTTCCATGCATTTTGTGCATGTATCTGGTATATTTTTGTTATATCTATTTAACTCCTCTGGTGTAACATACATCCGCATTAACCATTTGAAATGTATCAATTTAAGGCGTGCATTTATTGATTTGGTTTGAGCTTCTGTACAAGCCAATTCCCATTGTTCCTCTGAAATTTCAATTTGCAGATCTTCTTTCCAGTAGTTTAATCTTTTCAGTGAATTTTCACTTGAAGATAGTGTCAGTGAGTTATAAAACTCTGAAATAATACCCTTTCTTTTACTATCTTTCATCATCATTTTTTCCAAGGATGAATAAATAGGTCGAGTGAGAGCTTTATTTTGATTTGATCGAATAAAGTTTCTAAGTTGAAGATATTTAAAAAAATGTGTTCTATTGAGATTAAATTTGATCCTCAGCTCTTCAAAAGACATTATGTTGTCTGCACATGGCAAATATAAATCCTGAATCTTTTGTATCCCTTTTAAATTCCATACTTTAAATACAGCGTCCGCTCTCCCTGGTTTAAAATATTGATTACCCCATATTGGACTAAATTGTGACAATAACTGTGGTTCTTTTAAATAGTTTTTAGCTTCACACCATATTTTGATCATATGCTTTACAAATGGATTTTTAACTTGTTTTTGTAATTTTTTTGCCGAATCTGAGTATATGAATATGGGAAGAGGTAAAGGTAAATTGTATGATTCCATTTCAGTCCAGTGAGGGAGATCATTTGATGAAAAATAATATGTCATAGACCTCAGTTGTGCCGACCAATAATACAACATAAAATTTGGACATTTCAGACCTCCACGATCAAATGGTAAATATAATAAAGACAAACGTAATCTAGCCCTCCTGTTGTTCCATATAAATTCCACTAACTTTTTTTTTATTCTTGAGAATAGATCTAAAGGTGGTGATAAGGGAATGTATTGAAATAAATAAAGTATTTTAGGTAAAATATTACTTTTAAGTATATTGATTCTCCCGATCATCGACATTGGTAGTGACATCCATCTCTGAGTTAACTCATTGATATCTGACATTAAGGCTTCATAGTTGACACTGGCGACTGATTCTAGCTTAGGCATAATTTGGATTCCTAAATATTTAAACTGATTTACAACATTGAATTGATTTACCTCAGGGGCTGGGTAATTTCTCTGGGTCTCATTTAGCATTAATATTGAAGATTTAGTTTTATTTATTTTATATCCTGATATTTCCCCAAAATTCTTTATTAAATTCAACAAGGTTGGAATTGATTTTTTTAGATTCGACATAAACAAAATTATGTCATCGGCGTACAGGGAGATTTTATGTTCTGTTGGTCCAACTTTAATTCCATATATTTGTGAATGTAAACGTATCGCTATCGCTAAAGGTTCAATTGCCATAGTAAACAGTAAAGGTGAAAGTGGACAGCCTTGTCGACATCCTCTATTGATTTTTATTGGTTTTGAAATATTGTTATTTGTTAGGATTTCTGCTGTAGCATTATTGTATATTATTTGAACCCATTTTATGAAATTATTTCCAAGTCCAAACCTTTGTAGGACTTCAAAAAGAAAGGGCCATTCAACTCTATCAAAGGCCTTTTCGGCGTCCAATGATAGGAGAGCTGTATCCGGTGCTTCTTTATTAAAATAAATAATATTAAATAGTCTTCTTACATTATGGAAGCCTTGTCTACCCTTTATAAAGCCATTCTGATCTCGATTAATAATATTTGGTAAAATTTCTTGTATTCGTCTTGCTAAAATTTTACAGATTATCTTAAGGTCGGCGTTTAATAGGCTTATTGGTCTCATATTTTCACATTTATTAGAGGGCTTACCTGGTTTTGGCAGCAGTATAATTAAGGCATTATTTATGTATGATGGTAAATTATTATTTTGAAATGCTTCTAAAACCATTTCCAAAAAAGGTTTTATTAATTTATTCTTAAATTTTTTATAAAGGTCAACTGGAAGACCATCTGGTCCTGCACTTTTTCCTGATTTCATATTATCAATGGCTAGCCCAACTTCTTCTTGACTAATTTTAGACTCCAATATCTCCCTGTTTTCATTTGGAATACACGGTATAGATAGTTCGTTCAAAAACCCATTTAGTTTTGTTAAATCAGGTTCATTTTTGGTATCATATAATTTTTCATAGTAATCTCTAAAGGCTCTATTAATTTCTAAAGGATCTATAACTACCTGTCCATTACTTATAATACTGGTAATTGGTGTTTTAATTTCCAATTGTTTAATCTGCCATGCTAATAATTTTCCTGATTTTTCACCTTGTTCATAAAAATATTGTTTCAATCTTAGAAGACTCGAGGCAGCTCTATTCGCTGATTTTTTGTCGTATTCAGCTCTCAAAATCAGTAATTCATTCTCCAACCTTGGGTCACTTCCTGCATACACTTTTTCCTGAAGATTTTTTATTTTATGTTCCAATTTAGCTCTCTCCTCTCGAGTCTTCTTAGATTTTGATCCTGTATAACTAATAATATGTCCCCTAATAAAAGCTTTGAAAGCCTCCCACTTTACACATGCTGATGTTTGTGTAGTATTGATGTCAAAGAACTCGTCTATCTGTTTTTCTATATACTTGACAAATTCCTCATCCTGAAGCCATTTATGCTGAAATTGCCATCTACCTGATTCCTTTGTCAATTTTTTATCTACATATATTAGACAACAGGGTGCATGATCAGAGATCACGATGTTATCATAAAAGCAGTTTTGAATCTTGGACCTTAATTCTGTGGAAATCAAAAAATAATCAATACGTGAGAATGTCTTGTAGGTACTGGAATAACAAGAATAGGCTTTAACTTGTGGTTTCATTTCTCTCCATATATCTAACAATCTCAATTCTTTCATAAAATGATTAATAGTCATCCTACATCCAATGTGCGTACAATCCAGTCCTGTTGATCTATCCACACCTGGATTCAATGTACAATTAAAATCCCCTGCTATTATATGTTGCCCTGTAAGTGATGATAAGATGAGAAATAAATTAGCAAAGAACTTCTGATCATCTATATTGGGACCATATAAGTTCACAAGATTTATATTTTCTAATAGCAAAGAGCCTTGAATGATTACATATCTTCCAAATTTGTCTCCAATTACATTTTTCACTTGAAAAGGAACTGATTTATGTATGAGAGTCATAACTCCCCTGGCTCGGGATGAAAATGAAGAGGTGAATACACTTCCCTGCCATCTGCTCCTAATTCTTTTAACATCCTCCTCTATCAGATGAGTTTCTTGTAAAAACACAATTCTTGAACCCATGTCCTTTATTTTATTCATAACTTGTTTAAGTTTTTTTAAATTTTGTAGACCTCTGCAATTCCATGAAGTTAAATTAAGATTAACACTTTGGTCCATGATCAATAGAGAGTTTGGGATTACCTTGCAGTGTAAACATACTCATACAGAGAAGCAAAAACATGAGTGGTTGAACATTCATCCTACAAACTACACACAAACAAATTTCCCCTTCCCACACTTGTGGCAAACCCCCCAAAATCAAAAGAAAAATTCTGTCTCCCGATATAGCCATCGACCGTTCCACACCCACGGGGAACAGCCTAAGCCACTCCTTCTTCATCCTCCCAATCACCCTAACTCTACTGCTTTTAATGACGTAACATTAACTCTCCTCTGTAGTTTTCCAACTTAACTCCAAAATTTTTAACAACTTTGTACATCATAGTTTTTTTTTTTTTTGTTTTTTTTTTTGTTTTGTTTTTTTAATATATAATACAATCTATATTTTGTAAACTTACTATTTACTTCAAGTCAGTCAGATGCCTGTGCAAATGCTTAATTATTCTACCTTATATTTTGTTCATGCTTAGCTCCCACCAGTCTCTTCTTCTTCTTTGATCTTCTTGATGAACTCCTGCGCCTCCTCTGGGGTCTTGAAGATGTGGGTTCTGCCCTCATACGTGGTCAACAGTCTCGCAGGATAGATTACACCATGACGAATCCCAAGGTTGCGCAGCTCCTTACGTACGGGATCAAACTGCTTCCTCAATTGCTGGATTCCTGTGGCCAAATCTGGGTAGAACCGCACCTGCTGGTCCTGGTGTTTAATCTCTCCTTTAGCACGTGCAGCGTTGAAGATCTTCATCCTGTCTCTGTTGCTAAGAAACTTCATAATTAAGGTCCTCGGCGGTCCCTTATCTCTCCGTGGGCCAATACGATGTGCTTTTTCCAGAACCACTGCTGATTGCAACTCCTCGCTGCCCAGCACCTCCGGAATCCACTTTTCCAGAAAGGAACATACGTCCCGACCTTCTGATTCCTCTGGAAGACCCACCAGCCTCAAATTATTCTGTCTCGACCGAGATTCCAAATCCAAAATATTATCTTCCAGAGATTTATTTTTTTTTTCCAAAGTGCGCACCTTTAATTGAAGACGGGTGACGTCATCTTCAGCACTAGCGAGACGGAGCTCCATCTGCGCCGTTCGTTCTACACAGTCACCCAATTCCTTTCTTATTCCTTCCAGCGCTGTCATAATCCCATCAAATCTAGAGGAAAAGTCCGCTCTCATTGAACTCATGGCAGCCATCAGCGCATCTGCGCCATTCCCCGCAGAAATCGCAGCGTTGCCAGCCTCCTCCGCCATATATGGAGTTTTGTTTACTGCGTCACAGACCTGAAAGTCCGTTAATTTGGACTGTTTCGGCGGCTCGCTTTTTCCTTTTCCTGGTTTTCCAGCCTTAGGCTTCGCCGACATATCCTCGCCCAAATGCTGGGATACGTTCTGTCCCAAATGAGAGAGTTATTTGCCGATTTTTTTCTCCAGGAGCAGAGCAGAGCGAGACACGTCCGTCCTACGTGGCAGCCATAACCGGAAGTCAGCACTGCAGAAAGTTAAAACATACAAAACAGTTTTTCAGTGACCCCATTTGATGCCCAGGACTAGCTGCCTGGTAGCCGGTGAAGACTCAGATTATGTGGTCATGTTTTCATAGTCATTAAATTAACACCATAAATCATGTTAATCACAAAGTTAATAAGTGTTGGTAAGGAGCCATTTAAAACACTGTGGTGTAACGGCCGTTTGCTATCCCAGGTCCCATTAAGCATTCAGGATAGAGGATGTGGTTTGCGGTACACATTGTGAAGATTGTGAAGTAATCAACATTCAAACCACTGGCAGGTCAAGTGGATAACGGTCATCATCTCCTTCAGCAGGAAAACATCTCGTCCTGGTATTCATGGTTACTTGGACAAGTGCTTCCTGATGACTTTTACAGACTAATGCTGCTTTCCAGGTACGTCAGACGTCCAAACAAGAAGGTCTGAACAATGTCACTTCCGCAACAACTGCATTCTGGCAAAACAAATCAAAAATTCCCTGACTCTCTAGCTAGGAATGTGTCACAAACACTGACCCAGAACAAGTTACTGTATGGTTATTTCCACATTAAAAACACCATATTGATACATTCAGATGTTGGACAGTATTGTGTGTGCGACCAACTACAGCAGACACATACAACAGAAGTGCAAATAAACAGTACATTTTACACTATATGGTGTGCACAGCACAGGCACAGCAAACTGAATCCTTAACTCAGTAATGGTGTGGCCTGCCCAACTTCTTAGAGTCCAAACCCTGATGATAGAAGGTGGAATTTCAAAATCAGACAAGTTCTAGGATCAGCGTTAGCAGTACTTCTGTAAGGTATTCACTGATGGCGGTAGCCTCTTCCAGCGAGACAATGCACCTCTCCACACCGCACTAACTGCTTGAGGAAACATGATTTTGTCCCTAAACAACCCCAACCTGACGATTAATGAGATGTTGCTTTTTTGTTACCTCAGAAATTACAATATGCCAGGTCACGGGTAACAATCTTGTCAATAGATACCTTTCCACTGCCATTTTCGCCTTATGAAAATGTGTGCTATAATTATTAGGCAAATAATAATATGATTTTTTTTCCCACCCACAAATCAAAAGGTCAAGGTCACAGGATCAACTGCTCGCTTTTCCAAACATCAAAGCCAAGCTTGGTGCAGGCACAGTACATGAAACATTCCACACGTGCTGTCATTTTGAGGTCAAAATTTCAAAGATCAAGGTCACAAGTCACCAAGTGTCCAAATTATAAAGGCCGCACCAAACATGGTGCGGGAATAATGCATACAAACTTCTACACGTGTGGATTTTGTGGTCAAAAGTATAAAGATCAAGGTCACAGGGTCAGAGTTGGGGCTGCAGGTTCATTAGGATGCAAAAACTGACATCACAATGGAGAAAAACGTAATAAAAAGATGAATTTCTCAAAAAGGTCAGCCTTTCCTTTAACTACTACAGCTGAGTAATTTATAACATTTCACTTCTCCACTTCCAGTCAGACACACAAACTCACAAGTATTTCCTTCAGGGTGAATATACATGAAAGTCAACCAAAAAACCTGATGTGCTTTCCACTTTCTTTGGTTCTTCTTACCTATAGCTCTGGCCAGGTATCGAATACTGTTGATGTTCTTCACCTCTGCCCTGACGCCCAGCGGCTCTCCGGGTCTGTGCACAGACACGTTGGCATCCACTCTCAACTGCCCCTCTGAGCATATGGCGGTAAAAGACGCATCAGAAGAGAGAGAGAGGAAGGAGTATGGAAGAGCAGCAGCAAAGGCGGAGACAGAGAGTGATTTCCATACCAGACATGTTGCCTTGACAGGTGCCCAGGGCTTGCAGGATGAGCTGCAGCTCCCTGACAGCTGCAGCAGCTTCCTCTCCACAGCTCATGTCTGGTTCCATCACCAGCTCCATTAGACCTACACCTGACACGAGAGGAGACAGCTGCGCTTTAGCTCAGGCACAAAGCTAGGGGGTGAACCCGAGCAGGACTCCCTTTGTTGTTGAATCAGCTTCACATTTGTCTTTCACTTGATTAAATAAGTGTTTCTCTTCTACTGAAAAATATGGCTCACTGTCAAAAAAAAAGAACACCACCAACAGTGGTTTGGCATGTTTAAAAATAATTTCCCACGTGGCTGTGCCAATAATTCCCAAGCTCCTCCCTGAAGATTCACCTTACACAGAGGTTAAATAATCCTAAAACAAATGGGCTGATTTCTACATAGAATTGCTAATAAACAGGACACTTGAAGCTATTATATTAATCTCAAAATAATCCATAATACCCCTGCTTATCATAATTAACAGACCTTTAATTCAAGACACAACTGTGCAGCACAGTGATGGTTTTCTATGGTATATTAACAGGATCCTTTTATACTTCCTTTCATTTGCCAACAATAAGAAAATTACAGATTTATCCTTTAATTGTGAATCATAGACTAATGCTCAGTAACGTTACCGGCTCTGTTCAGGTCTATGAGTGTCTGGCTGCGGACATCATCATGGAGACTCTTGCCGCTGTCCTGTTCCAGCTGAATCTGTTTGATATGCACATTTTTTCTGATCACCTGGCTCCCCTTTTTTCCTCCAAGGAGGCTGTAGGTCAGCATGCCATCAACTGCAACTGGCCGACGCTGCTGAGTGATCTGGTACCCAGCCTGGAGGCAGAAAAGGCAAGAGCGCAGAACTCAGTTGGAGAAACTGCTGCAGAAACTCAAAATATGTTGTTTTTTAATTAAAAAAAAAAGATCTGAATGAAAGAAATAATGAAAAATGAAATTCATGTTTCATGTATTTACTACATTACTATATTTACTACAGTACTCTACACTTATTTCTCTCAAATTCTGTGTTAAGTTGGTATGTGAAAGACCATTTTAATACAGACTCTACCAACAACAGCCTCAACCAAAGCACAGCTAATTGTCATCTACAGACACACTTGTTATTTTTATTTTTCTGTGCATGTGCAGTACACCGGTTGGCAAAAGAAAGACGGCATCTATAGTCAGAAATAAGCTGCTCCTGTCTGATGCAGCAGCTGCAGCCCCTGTTATGGGATGACGTTACTCTGTGCCACTGGACTTGCAGACAGAAGTATAGGAAATAAATAAATGTTAGCGGTGAGTCAGAAATGCTAAAGCCCCCTGTCTGTTAACAGACATGAACAATATTCCATTTTTTAAATCAGGCTGTTTATTGTGTGTATTATAACAGGCTGCTGCTCACTGCATTTACTGCCTACATGGTCAAGGAAACCTTACTGCAGCTTCTCTGGGTTATGTCTATCACAAGTGTTTGGAAGTTATTCTGTTATAAGCTAAGCAGCTTGTTGATATGCTGAAAAAGTTTGATGGTGGTGTTGTGCAGTGTCAGTCAGAGCTTGCAGGATGAGGCTAATTAATCAACATGAACTGAGAAAATGCACAAAAATCACCACACACCTCGCATTACAGCATTGTAGGATCTCTGCATTGTGTTTCAGTCGCTCTGGTTTTGATTGGGGCGTCATACTGGCAAACTGCTGTCTGCAGCGGAATGATGGAAATGGCCACTGAATATTTGCCAAAATGTTGTATGCCACTCCAGTAGCATGTTGTTGATTTGTGCAAAGATTCAATATAACAATTGGCCCCACTGTCTATAACTCACACAAGTAGCTACCGGTGAGAAAATCACCAGCTCACCAACAACCAAAATTCTCGTTTTTTTTTTTTTAAATAATTCTTTGTTAGAAATTATTTTAGAAACAATAATCTTTAAGTTTTTAAGTCTGAAGCTGTAGGGAATCTGAACATACACAACTCATGCTACTGTATTTTCACTTTCGTTAGTTTTTAGTGTTTAATAGCGCACTAATGGAACCACTTTCTGGCTGGTAAATCAGCTGTTGTCATTGGACAGACGGACAGATGCACTGCAGTAAATAGTGTTTAGTTAGGAGTCAGCAACCTCTACTATGAAAAAAGAGCCACCTTAGGTCATTTTGTCCAAACAAAATCTGCATGATGCCACAAAACCTATTTGAGCCTTTAAAAAGAGGTAAAAGAGTATAATAAAACTGCAATGTTGCTCACTCATAAGCAGCTTTTTATTATTATTTGTACCCTATTTGAAAAATACAACTTTTTGCTATTTTTCACTTAAATTTGTCACTCATCTCATAAATTTGAGGCTTTTTTCCTCTTAACTTCTGATTATTTTTCTCATAAGTATGAACTAAATTTGCAACTCATTTCCTGAAAACTAACGATTTTTTTTAATGTAAATTTGCAGCTTTTGCCTTCTAAGTTTGTGGCTTTTTTTCTCATAAATTTGTAATTGTTTTCTTAAACATACAGTTTGTTTCATGGAAATCTGCCAAGATTTTCCTCTTTAATTTACAACCTTTTTCACCTTTTTTTTTTTTTTTTTTTTTTTTTTTTAAATATGCAACTTCCTTCATAAATCTGGGGCTTTTTTCTCTTTTAAAGTGACACTGGCAAAAAATCAAGTTTTTTCTGTTTTTAACATATCTGTAGCATGTTTCTTGTGATTTACAAGACACATCAAGAGCAAAATCATTCCAAACTCCCACGTATGTGTTTTTCTGCTATGAATGTCTGCTTAAGCTCCACTCCCCCAAAAAAAAGGCAGATTAGGACAGACTGTTCGTAGCTACGTAACTATTCCTGCTTAGTCTGGTTGGTTATAACATTAACCAATCAGACAGATACTCTTGGCTACCTCGGGGGAAGAGGGAGGAGCCGAGGACCAGCAGGATTGAGGCAGAGCTGGTTGGGGTAGCAGCAGAAAGAGAGAGCGGCGAAAGGCAGAGAGTGATTTGAATGTGGCTATGTGAGACTGCTGCCTCCACGACCCGGACCTCCGGAAAATTGGTAGAAGATGGATGGATGGATGCCTTATTACTATAGAAGGAGTAAAGCTCAACATTGAGCTAAAACAGTGACAGACCTCGGCGCTCAATAGTTGGGATGACCACTCGTCCTGATGTGGATCTGTGTCCCCCCGGTCTCTTGCACCTTGGTCTGTCAGCTGAGCAATGATTTGGTGACATTAGTTTCACAAGTAGGTCTTGCACCTTTTCTTCTTACTCATGGGGGGAGGCCACAAGAAGGTTGTCGTCTCCCTCTCCCATCTCGCTGCTTT
The DNA here is from genome assembly GCA_020510985.1 of Pholidichthys leucotaenia. Lineage (NCBI taxonomy): Eukaryota > Metazoa > Chordata > Actinopteri > Cichliformes > Pholidichthyidae > Pholidichthys > Pholidichthys leucotaenia. The sequence continues at coordinate 215,440,807 of CM035848.1, forward strand.
GTGTCCCTTTCAAAATACTCAAGAGGATGATCCATAAACGCATAGAGCCAGTGGTGGACGCACAACTCCCAAGGGAACAGGCTGGCTTCTGGCGGGGCAGCTCTGCAGTGGACCAGGTTACGCTGCAAATCCAAGACATTGAAGATAGCTTCCAGGATAAAGAGAAAGTTGGGGTGGCACTGTTAGACCAGACAGCTGCCTATGACACCGTTTGGCACCGTGGCCTACACCTGAAACTACTGAAGACAATACCTGACCGACACATGGTTAACTTCATCATGGAAATGCTGTCAAACCGAAGTTTTACTCTTCAGACCAGTGATGGCCAGGGAAGCAGATTCAGAAGACTGAGAAATTGGGTCCCCCAGGGGTCTGTGCTTGCACCAATGCTTTTTAAACATCTACATCCATGACATTCCAGAGACAACATCCAGAAAATATGGCTATGTGGATGATCTGGCCATCATGCTGCACCAACCATCATGGAAGGTGCTGGAAGAAGGCCTCAACCAGGATATGGGTATTCTGGCAGCTTATCTCCGCAAGTGGCATCTCCAGCTCTGCACTGGCAAGCCTGTGATGGCAGCATTCCACCTGAACAACAGAGAAGCCAGAATGGAGCTGGACGTGTTTATAGACAATAAGTGCCTGGAGTTCTAGCAAGTCCCAAAGTACCCCGGCGTACACCTGGACAGGACACTGTCCTTCAAACAACACCTTGAAGAAGTGAGGACCAAGGTGACATCAAGAGTCTCACTTACAGACATGGACAAAATTGTTGGTACCCCTCTGTTAATGAAAGAAAAACCCACAATGGTCACAGAAATAACTTGAATCTGACAACAGTGGTAATAAATAAAAAATCTATGAAAATTAACCAATGAAAATCAGACAATGCTTTTGAATTGCGGTTCAACAGAATTATTTTAAAAAACAAACTCATGAAACAGGCCTGGACAAAAGTGATGGTACCCCTAGAAAAGATTGAAAATAATGTGACCATAGGGACATGTTCAACCGAGATGTGTCCTCTAATTAACATCACAGGTGTCTACAAACTTGTAATCAGTCAGTCGGCCTATTTAAAGGGTGACAAGTAGTCACTGTGCTGTTTGTTGACATGGTGTGTACCACACTAAACATGGACCAGAGGAAGCAAAGGAGAGAGTTGTCTCAGGAGATTAGAAAGAAAATTATAGACAAACATGTTAAAGGTAAAGGCTATAAGACCATCTCCAAGCAGCTTGATGTTCCTGTGACTACAGTTGCACATATTATTCAGAAATTTAAGATCCACGGGACTGTAGCCAACCTCCCTGGACGTGGCCGCAGGAGGAAACGGTAATACGAATGGTAACAAAACAGCCCAGAACAACCTCTAAACACATTCATGGTGAACTCCAAGGTCAAGGTACATCAGTGTCAGATCGCACCATCCATCGTTGTTTGAACCAAAGTGGACTTCATGGGAGATGACCAAGGGGGACACCACTGTTGAAAACAAATCATAAGAAAGCCAGACTGGAATTTGCCAAACTGCATGTTGACAAACCACAAAGCTTCTGGGAGAATGTCCGATGGACAGACGAGACAAAACTGGAACTTTTTGGCAAGGCACATCAGCTCTGTGTTCACAGACGCAAAAGTGAAGCATACCAAGAAAAGAACACTGTCCCTACTGTGAAACATGGAGGAGGTTCTGTTATGTTCTGGGGCTGCTTTGCTGCATCTGGCACAGGGTGTCTTGAATCTGTGCAGGGTACAATGAAATCTCAAGACTATCAAGGTATTCTAGAGAGAAATGTGTTGCCCAGTGTCAGACAGCTTGGTCTCAGTCGCAGGTCATGGGTCTTGCAACAGGATAATCATCCAAGATGGCCGCGCCGCCTGTGTTTCTGACTGCTGGTCGTCTCTGCTTGTTTGTCCTGTTTTTGATTGTGTTATTGTGTCTGGATTATGTGCAATCAGCCATTGTTTATGATCGCCAAGTGCTGCTGGATATTCGATCTTCCATGGTGGGGTTTGGCTGTCATAATCAGGAGGGAAGATTCTTCCATCGGTCTCTGCATTTGCAACTTCCCGTTGGTACCTGGGATCCCCGCTGTGGTTATACCGGCAGAAAGCGATCCAAACCTCGGGCAAGACGTGCAGGTGCCGCGTGAAATCCAGAAGGCTTGCTCGGCTTCGCCGTCTCGCTCGCTCCACCTCATCTTCTCCTATTTCTGCAGCTGGCCTCTTTCCTGGATCCTGGCCCTCGGGTGTGCCCGGGGTGAGGCCATCATTTCTCCAGCCTGTTTTCCCTGTTCTACCGTGCCAACCGGCCTTCTCCCTGCTCCGAGCCAGGAAATCCCCTGCAGGTAGCGGGTGCCTACGTCAACTTTCACCGGCCCCCATTCCTGGCGAGACTGCTGCTGTTACAGAGCCCATCCAGCTGGTGTTGCTTAACGCACGTTCCATCGCAAATAAATCATTCTTTTTGAACGATTTATTCATTACTGCAGGGCTGGACTTTTTATTTCTTGTTGAGACTTGGCAGAAAAGTGAGGAACTTACCTCCTTAATTGAACTTTGTCCACCGGATTGTACCTTCTCCTGTGCTCCGAGATTGACAGGCCGCGGCGGTGGTCTGGCCATCGTGAACCGGCGCCGCTTCGTTACACGGACGGTGAGCCATGGAACTTTTTCATTGTTTGAACTGATGATTTTAAAAATTGGCTCCTCAAACCCATTTTATTGTGTTTTAATTTACCGCCCTCCAGGAGTTTATGCCTCATTTTTATCTGAGTTAAGCGATTTTTTAACTTCTATTATTAAATTTGAGCGGATTTTATTACTTGGAGATTTTAATTTGCATATTCACGATCCCAATGACAGTTCTGCAGTGAATTTCTTGGGTATTATTGAATCATTTAATTTTGTTTTGTGTCTGTCTGGCCCTATGCATACAAAAGGAAATACACTTGATCTTGTTTTCACACTTGGTCTTAATGTGAATAATGTTCAGACTAAGGAGCTTCTTGTGTCAGACCATTTTTGTGTTCTTTTTAATTTATCAGTTAAATCAGTCTGTTACACTGGCAAGCGGGTAAAATGCTCTCGTGTCATTGACCAGTTTTCAGCTGTGAAATTTTCTGCTGCCTTTGACAGCAGTGTGGTTTTCTCCTGTGATGACGACACTGAGAGCTTGGTCTGCTCTTTTAACTCACACTGTTCAAGCATCTTAGATGTAGTTGCTCCCTTTAAAACCAGGACTGTCCGTGCTGTTAATGTATCCCCCTGGTTAAATGATGATCTCTGTTGTTTTAGACGTAAATGTCAGAGGGTGGAAAGACTGTGGAAGTCCACTAAACTTGAGGTGCATCGATTGTACCTTAAGGAACTGTTAATTGAATTTAACAATATGATTAAAATGGCAAGAACTTCTTATTTTTCCAACATCATCTCCTCCAGTAGTAACAATCCAAAGATCCTCTTCAGCACAATAGACAGTATAGTTAATCTGTCAGTTCTGCTCCCCCTGTTTATTCAATTAATGACTGTAACAAGTTTCTTTCCTTTTTTGTTGACAAGGTCACTGCTGTTAGGGCTGGTTTTACTCATTCCTTTTCCCTAATCCTTGATTGTCCTGACAGACAGGCCTTTTTAAGTGATTTTACCCCAATTTCTTTTGAGGATTTGTTAGTGTTGTTGAGTTCCATGAAATCCTCCTCCTGCGTTTTAGATATTTTGCCTTCCTCAGTGTTAAAAGAGGTAATTGGCTCAGTGGGTACATCTTTGGTTAATATCATTAATAGTTCACTTGAATCTGGTTGTGTACCCTCGTATTTTAAACATGCAGTTGTGCAGCCACTTTAAAAAAAAAACCTAACCTTGATCCATCTGTTTTTAAAAATTTCAGGCCAATTTCTAAGCTTCCTTTTATTTCTAAGCTTTTAGAAAAAGTTGTTGCCAAGCAGCTCACTGACTTTCTGATTGAACACAATATTTTTGACAAATTTCAGTCAGGTTTTCGTCAGAAACACTCGACAGAGACCGCTCTTCTCAGGGTGTCAAATGATATTTTAATGTCATCAGACTCTGGCAAATGCTCTGTTTTAGTGTTATTAGATCTTACTGGAGCATTTGATACTATTGATCATTGTATTTTGTTACAAAGGCTTAGAGATTGGATAGGTATTTCTGGAAAAGCTCTGGATTGATTTTTCTCTGACCTTTCTGGTAGGAGTTTTTCCGTGGCTGTTGGCTCTTATTCATCTGACTCTGCTCCTTTAACCTGTGGGGTGCCTCAGGGTTCTATTCTGGGTCCACTTTTATTTGCCCTATATATGCTGCCACTTGGTTCTATCATCAGCAGATTTAAAGGTGTGTCTCATCACTGCTACGCTGACGATTTACAGCTACTTTTCTCTTTTAAGCCTGACCATGTTGACAATTTAAAAATTATTCATGATTGTCTGTCTGCAATTAAGGACTGGATGTCTAGTAACTTTTTGCAACTTAATGCTGATAAAACTGAAGTCCTTATTGTAGCACCTGATAATCTAATTCCTAAGTTGGTTAATAGCATTGGTTCATTAAGCTCTAACGTACGGTCTAATCTAAAAAATCTTGGTGTCATTTTCGATCAGTCGATGGGTTTTGATCAGCATGTCAAATCTCTGACCCGGAGTTGTTTTTTCCACCTTAGGAATACAGTGGGGCAAAAAAGTATTTAGTCAGTCACCAATTGTGCAAGTTCTCCCACTTAAAAGATGAGAGAGGTCTCCAATTTTCATCATAAGTATACCTCAACTATGAGAGACAAAATGAGAAAAAAAAATCCAGAAAATCACATTGAAGGATTTTTAATGAATTAATTGGTAAATTCCTCAGTAAAATAAGTATTTGGTCACCTACAAACAAGCAAGATTTCTGGCTCTCACAGACCTGTAACTTCTTCTTTAAGAGGCTCCTCTGTCCTCCACTCATTACCTGTATTAATGGCACCTGTTTGAACTCATTATCAGTATAAAAGACACCTGTCCACAACCTCAAACAGTCAGACTCCAAACTCCACTATGGCCAAGACCAAAGAGCTGTCAAAGGACACCAGAAACAAAATTGTAGACCTGCACCAGGCTGGGAAGACTGAATCTGCAATAGGTAAGCAGCTTGGTGTGAAGAAATCAACTGTGGGAGCAATTATTAGAAAATGGAAGACATACAAGACCACTGATAATCTCCCTCGATCTGGGGCTCCAAGCAAGATCTCACCCCGTGGGGTCAAAATGATCACGAGAACGGTGAGCAAAAATCCCAGAACCACATGGGGGGACCTAGTGAATGACCTGCAGAGAGCTGGGACCAAAGTAACAAAGGCTACATCAGAAACACACTACGTCGCCTGGGACTCAAATCCTGCAGTGTCAGATGTGTCCCCCTGCTTAAGCCAGTACATGTCCAGCCCCGTCTGAAGTTTGCTAGAGAGCATTTGGATGATCCAGAAGAGGATTGGGAGAATGTCATATGGTCAGATGAAACCAAAATAGAATTTTTTGGTAAAAACTCAACTTGTCGTGTTTGGAGGAGAAAGAACACCATACCTACTGTGAAGCATGGGAGTGGAAACATCATACTTTGGGGCTGTTTTTCTGCAAAGGGACCAGGACAACTGATCCGTGTAAAGGAAAGAATGAATGGGGCCATGTATCGTGAGATTTTGAGTGAAAACCTCCTTCCACCAGCAAGGGTATTGAAGATGAAACGTGGCTGGGTCTTTCAGCATGACAATGATCCCAAACACATGGCCCGGGCAACGAAGGAGTGGCTTCGTAAGAAGCATTTCAAGGTCCTGGAGTGGCCTAGCCAGTCTCCAGATCTCAACCCCATAGAAAATCTTTGGAGGGAGTTGAAAGTCTGCGTTGCCCAGCGACAGCCCCAAAACATCACTGCTCTAGAGGAGATCTGCATGGAGGAATGGGCCAAAATACCAGCAACAGTGTGTGAAAACCTTGTGAAAACTTACAGAAAACGTTTGACCTCTGTCATTGCCAACAAAGGGTATATAACAAAGTATTGAGATGAACTTTTGTTATTGACCAAATACTTATTTTACCGAGGAATTTACCAATTAATTCATTAAAAATCCTTCAATGTGATTTTTCTGGATTTTTTTTTTCTTATTTTGTCTCTCATAGTTGAGGTATACCTATGATGAAAATTGGAGACCTCTCTCATCTTTTAAGTGGGAGAACGTGCACAATTGGTGGCTGACTAAATACTTTTTTACCCCACTGTATATCCAAAATTAGGTCATTGGTTTCCTACAGTCAGTTAGAAATCATTACTCATGCCTTTGTTTCTTCACGTTTGGACTACTGTAATGCTCTTTTCACATGTTTTAGCAAATCCTCTTTACACCGCCAACAGTTAGTCCAGAACACTGCTGCAAGATTACTAACTAGGTCCAGTAGATTCTGTCATATCACTCCTGTTTTGGCCTCCTTGCATTGGCTTCCTGTAAATTATAGAATTGATTTTAAAGTTCTTGTTGTTACTTACAAAGCCATTCATGAAGAGGTGCCTTTTTATATTAGTGACCTGCTCTTTCTACACCAACCCAGCAGGTCTCTCAGGTCTTCTCATCAGAATCTATTGGTAGTCCCTAGCACTAGGCTCAGAACCAAAGGCGATAGAGCCGTTGCTGCTGTTGCTCCCAGACTGTGGAACTCCTTACCTTTTGAACTTAGATCTACACCAATGGAAGGTGCAACTAAGAGCGAAACATTGGACTATTCTAAAGTGGCCTTCTATGAGCCCTGATCTAAATCCTATTGAACATCTGTGGAAGGAGCTGAAACATGCCGTCTGGAGAAGGCACCCTTCAAACCTGAGACAACTGGAGCAGTTTGCTCATGAGGAGTGGGCCAAAATACCTGCTGAGAGGTGCAGAAGTCTCATTGACAGTTACAGAAATCATTTGATTGCAGTGATTGCCTCAAAAGGTTGTGCAACAAAATATTAAGTTAAGGGTACCATCATTTTTGTCCAGGCCTGTTTCATGAGTTTGTTTTCTAAAATAATTCTGTTGAACCACAATTCAAAAGCATTGTCTGATTTTCAATGGTTAACTTTCATAGAATTTTTATTTATTACCACTTTTGTCGGATTCAAGTTATTTCTGTGACCATTGTGGGTTTTTCTTTCATTAACAGAGGGGTACCAACAATTTTGTCCACGTCTGTATCTGACACCTAGCTGGTACTTCCTGGGGACCATCAGCCAGGACTCTGCTGAGAAGACAAGAGCCGAATACTGTGCCCCAGCATGGTGTAGAAGCCCACATGCCAAAAAGGTAGGTGTTGCCATCAACAATGCATTCAGGACCATAACAGGCTGCCTAAGATCCACCCCTGTCTCTTTCCTGCCAGTCCTCTCAGGAATCGTCCCACCTAGCCTCAGACAAAAGGCTGCTACCCTTGCCCTAGCAAGGAAAGCCCAGAAACATGACTGGCAAATCCTGCACAATACCACAACAACAGCTGTGCCCCCAAGCAGACTCAAGTCCCGCCACCCCTACAACAGGGCAGCACAAGAGCTGCTCTGCCAGCCAGTCAACAAGTGACTGGCTGGCAGCATCCTGGAAGCAGGGGTGGGAGTCATCTGGGCCCTCATGTATTCACCACTACATCTGGGACCTGGGGAATGGCTTAAAAGGAATGGGTCTCCCTCACCATCAATGGACTATGCTGAACTGCCTATGTACGGGTGTCGGCTGCTTCAAATCAACTATGAAGAAGTGGGGCCTGGGAAACAGAGCAGCATGCGAGTGTGGGGACCCTGAGCAGACTGCTGACCACATCATTACCACCTGCAGGCTGTACAGACCACCTTCACAGGCCGGCCTCTTTCAAGTGGACCCTGAGACAAGCGCGTGGCTTTACAACACCAAGCTGAACATCTGAACGCGATACATGAGAGAAGAAGGGTAAAGCTAGGGTCACCAAACTTGGTATACAGGTTCACCTTGGGATCCTTAACTGTGACCATGGTTTTGGGATCGCAAGATCAAAGGTCGAGGTCAAACCCTATTAAACTATATCTCAAGAACAATGAAAGCTAGGGTCAGCAAACTTGGTACACAGGTTCACCCTCACACCCTGACCTCTAACTACAGGTTTGGCATACTAAGGTCAAAGGTCAACGATTTAAATCTACAGGGTTGCAAAAGGTGTGGATCAGTATCTCTGTTGAGTGCATTTTAGTTCTGTCATAAATATGTGACCGTTTATCTGTAAAATTGTAAGTTTTTCAAAACCACAGGGAGCCACTGAATATGGGCAAAAGAGCCACAGGTTGCAGACCCCTGAACTAGCCTTTAATTTGTGTAATTGAACAATCTTTTTATGGGAACTGTATAGACTAATAACTTATAAAAGACACTCTATCAGTATTGCAATGAAAAAGTAATGATGTCAAAGGCAAGGTCAGTTAAATCCAGTGTGTGCCGACTGACAGCCTGAGAGAGAGTGAAAGAGCTGTCATTTCACTCAAGGTTTCTGCCCATTAGAGCACAATATTTATTGTGCTCCTTTTTTCCCAAAGAAACCTGTATCCCTAAGTATTAATTTCACATATTACCATAGCAACCACATCACAAAAACTAAACATTAATCATAGTTATGCTAAAGACAGAACGTGGGAGAGGAGATGGAAGGGGGCTGTTAGTCACCGGTTCTCTGTACAACGTCCCTGATCGACACAATCAATCACCTCCACACGTCTTCCTTTTGAAAATAAACACACAGCGTTTCTTTTTTCAATTTCTGCACATCTCTGTGGATTTAATCTTTAAATCTGTTGGATTTTCTGAATACTGTCACAGCTTATCAAGGATCCATTGCTTCTAACTTTTTTCTCTGCTGTTGAGGCTCCAGTATGCCATGCTGTAGATTAGGGAGCATCTGTACAGTGTAAGTTAAGACTATTTGCATTTTCCATGCATAATAAATTAGCAGCTTCTGAATGAGACATGTTGGCTGCTAATAGCATCCTAGTAGCAACATCAAACTCACAATTACATGATGACAGCAGCCTGAGACTTAATGAGCACCTCCCGATGTACGGTGGCTACTGTACATCCAGGATTGCCTGGACACACACATTAAACCCATTTCCCTGTCGTGAGACTCTGACTCATTTCCCCACTCACTCCAAAGTCGCTAAACAAACAAGACTCAGTCGGTCGTCAAATGTCTCTCGCCCCCACACTGATGTTCTTCTCATCTTCCTCACCGAGGTCACAAAGACATTTCCTTTCTCTCGTTAAACACAAGTCAAAGCCTCAATGGCCAGGCCACGTCTGTTTATTTGGAAACTTAATATCTCAAGGAAATTGTAATTATTTCAATGAGTGTGGAGCTGCTGAGGCATGTTATTAAAGGGCTGGTAAAACTTTATATATGTGCCTTGGCTGCCATTTCAGTTCAAAGAAGGGATGCTGGGTGGACAGCGGCATTAATCATTTAATGAGCAACTGTGGTGTTTTACAAAATGCAATCAGGGATTTCTAGTGGAACATATCAATAATGTACAAAGCAATTTACAAATGTATTTTTCAAGGACGGGATAATTTCTCCCTTGGTCCTGCTGCTGGATGGGTTTTTTAGGACCATAGACAAAACTCAAACTTTAGTTTGAATGTGAAAAATGTCCCATCAGTTGCATAATTAAAAACACTGGTTTGAGTTTATTGAGAATGGTAAGACAATGTAAGCAGCTGTGAAACTAATAGAAATTTTAAAGCAATTATAAACCAGGAAACAGGCGGTGTTGTGCACAATGCACAGCAAATACAAAATGTAAATAAAAGGTTCAGACTCGACAAAGTGGTGGGAGTTCTCAGAGAAAAATATGAATTTCAGTCAAGCATGACTATCTCTACTGAGTGTCAACAGCTTAGAAGAGCGATGATGCAGACTTGTGTTTAAAAAAAATAAAATAAAATGACACAAGCCCAACTATAATCCTTATGCTTCTGGAGCATCGAGATGCATCATGAAACTTCTGAAACAGTAATTCTCTGTATATTAAAAGGAAAATCTTGATCAATCACTAAGAAGCAAAGCTTTATTTTGTGTATTGCTTACCACTTTACATGCAAAGTTTGTTTAAAGTCCCTGCTTTGGTTGATTTAAATTAAATCCAGTCAAAGAACAGGAAAGTCCATCTCCCAAGCTCTTTAGGCAAGTTATGGGGGAGACAAGTATGGATAAAAGCAGCATCCACATAAAATCTTAGAAGGGAGAAAGAGATTTTGAACATTTTAAAATGTAATTTTTTCTTTCTAGATTTATTTTAAGAGATTGGGCAAGTAGGGCAAGTCACAGCAGGGCTCCCACATTTTTGGCTTCTTCGTTCAAGCCTTAGAGCGTCACTCATGGTGGTAAAATCACCCTGGGGCACTCAGGAAAGGCAGAGAAATCTTTTCATGTGAGCACTCCATTAGAGAAACCAAAGTGAACACCACCATGGCAAGACCATTTAATGATGGGAATATCAATGCTAAAGGATTTCTATCTCAAGTTCCCAAGCACTTCTATATACAGCACATCGTTGTGTTGCGGCATTAGGATATCACATCCTTGAACAAAACTACTTTGCTGACAAACCACTATGATAGCACCCTTTTAGAACACCAATATTAATTCAAAACTGCATTTTTTCCCCTTACACACACAGAACAGTTTTGGCCATTTTGTATAGTATAGGATGCGGACTGTAGATGGCGATGGAGGTGTTTGATTGCTGTGATGTAGTGATAAAAGAGAAGCCACAAGCAGGACATAAGAAGCAGATGTGAAGTAAGACACTGAGTGGGGACAGGGTCTGTGTTTGTTTAGAAATAAGAAAACCAAAGGAAGAAAGAACTTGTTTCCTGATTACCACATAGAACTAAGGAAACAAACAAACTGGGAAATAGTTTTCTCATTTTTTGTTTGGCAACAACAATTGAGAAAACAAAAAACACGTTAAAAAATGATAACTGGGAAAAGACATGAGCATGGAATTCCAATTCTCAGTTTTGTCTCATTCTTTTCATTGCAACCCAAACATTATCATAAATGGTAAATGGTAAATGGCATTCACTTATATAGCGCTTTTATTCTCATCTCTTGATGACCAAAGCGCTTTACAGATCCTGCAATCCACCCATTCACACACACATTCACACACTGATGGTGGCATGCTGCCTAACATGGCGCTTCCAGACCCACCAGGAGCAATTGGGGTAAAGTGTCTTGCCCAGGGACACAACGGCAGGATATCTGGGGAGAGCGGGATTTGAACCGCCAACCATGTGGTTATTGGACAACCTGCTCTACCTCCTGAGCCACTGCCGTCCCCACATAAGCATCTTGAACAAAATCAGGAAGTGAGCAGCAGTTTTTTGACACTAATTTATGTGACCAGTGTATTCTGTGAGACCAGGGGTCTGTTTTGGGACACAAATAGTCTAGGCTAAAGGGCCATGAAGATACAGACTATAAAACAAATTTGACACAGGTGCCAACAGTGGACCTCTTGAGACACGGCTAGGCAAAGCTAATGGACAGTTTAACAGATGGGCAGCTGTTGTGTGTATAGACACTGCAAAAATAGACAACTCTCTCACTCCTTTTTTATGAAGAACTATTGATATTTTGTTTATTGACTTCTTTTCTCTAAATAGCTGAACTGAGGACATAGGAGACTAACTGCAAATGGAGCCAAATGGCTGCCAGGACTAATCAACAGTGAATCTATGGCACCGGCAAAGGGAAGATGAAGGGCAATAGCCAGGTTCTGGACAGAGATTAGGATTTCTCGTATTTTCATACTCCTGTAAACACATCAGAAAGTCCAGTGCTAATACAAATATAGTATATTTAGAAACTGAATGCTCCTTAGATGTGGCCTTAAAGTTCAGCACAGATTTAAACCTAATCATCTGTATTTTATCCCACAGAAATTACCCTTGTTTGGTTTCTATGGTTTCACTTAAAGGGGTTGTTGGTTGCACTTTTTCTACATTTTAACAGCTCACACATGCGTTAATGAAATGTCTGACATTTTGTTCAAATTTTCTTTAATTATGGCAACAAAATCATTTTTGATTTTTCCAGCCTTTTTGAAAACAGCCAGTTTCAGGACTTGGCACTTTAAGATCTCTGAAACTGCCTTCAACTCCACCATCCCTCCTACGTCACTATTGTAAACATTTGCCAGCGCCATTGAATATGGCTGCCCGTAGCTGACTAGTTCAAAGCCAACTAAAGTAAATTTGTCTCAAATTCATGAATGAATGAAATAATGTATCATTCATGGGCAGGGGTGTGTGGTATTAGTGGTCAATGGGATATGACTGGCCCCTGGAGTACAAGAAGCACAGAAGCAGATGTGACTGAGTGGCTAAACTGCTAGCTTCAGCTGAACTTTTAAGGCAGCTGAGAAAATAAAACTAAGTTAAAATAACATCGAGAACAAAATACCTGGTCAAGTGTTGTTAGGTGAAGTGACAAGGACTCCACTGGGGGTGAAGAGAATTAAAAGAAAATAGTGCTCAAAACTGCCTGTTTCCAGGCGGCCTGTCCTTCACCTCCAACCTGCCAGAGCAAGCCGATTTTCTGTTGCAGTTATTGACTCGGACCGCCTGGCACACTAGGGCAAACAGTGCAATGTAAAATCATGGTGAAAATAAAACAAAATAAGGCAGAATGACACGAGATATTTCATCGACTGTGGATTAGTGAACAAGGTGGAAACAGGGATGGCTATGTGGGTGACTGAACTCTGAAGAGAACAACAATATAAAGCACACATGGTGCAAGCTTCCTAGTAGCACTATTAGCTCAGGGGCTAATACCTTTGACTCACTGTCTATCTACAAGACCGCCAGCTACGCTGGCCAATAATAGAGCAGTGAGCGAGAATCAAGGTTGGCGCTGGGCTGGATTTACCATTTTCTGACATCCTGGGCAAATACGGAAGAGTTAAAATGGTTTCTTGGGGAGAAAAATGACAAAGGCGGTATGTTTTTTTTTTCCAAGACAAGTGTTTTGATATTTTTTTGATAATCACGTGACCAACAGGCTCATTTCCAACTATTAAAACTTACAAACACACCACGTTTCAGTCAACGACCACCTTAAACCTGGTACAAAGAATTAAATCTGGTACTGTTAAATTGGGCATGAGAACAGATTTTCAGAACTCATATTTGATTCATGTAGCCAATATGCCATACATATAAACATATAAAGTTTAAGTTGCTGTTATCATATACAGTGGTTGACCCCTACCTGATTTCTCATTTTTTTGTATGTTTGTCACAGTTAATGTTTCACATCATCAAACAAATTTAAATATTAGACAAAGATAACACAAGTAAACACAAAATGCAGTTTTTAAATGAAGATGTTTATTATTAAGGGGGAAAAAAATCCAAACCTTCATGTCCCTGTGTGAAAAAGTGACCCCCCCCCCCTCCTCCGTTAAAACCTAATAACTGATTGGGCCACCATGAGCAGCAACAACTGCAATCAAACGTTTGCAATAACTGGCAATGAGTCTTTTACAGTGCTGTGGAGAAATTTTGGTCCACTCATCTTTGCAGAATTGTTGTAATTCAGCCACATTGGAGGGCTTTCGAGCATGAACTGCCGTTTTAAGGTCATGCCACAGCATCTCAATCGGATTCAGGTTGGGACTTTGACTCGGCCATTCCAAAGTTTTCATTTTATTTTTTTTAAGCCATTCAGAGGTGGACTTGCTGGTGTGTTTTGGATCACTGTCCTGCTGCAGAACTCAAGTGCACTTCAGCTTGAGGTCACGAACAGATAGCCGGACATTCTCCTTCAGGATTTTTTGGTAGACAGCAGAATTCATGGTTCCATTTACCACAGCAAGTCTTCCAGGTCCTGAAGCAACAAAGCAGCCCCAGACCATCACACTACCACCACCATATTTTACTGTTGGTATGATGTTCCTTTTCTGAAAAGCTGTGTTACTTTTACACCGGATGTAATGGGGCACACACCTTCCAAAAAAGTTCAACTTTTGTCTCATCAGTCCGCAGAGTATTTTCCCAAAAGTCTTCGGGATCATCAAGATGTTTTCTGCCAAAACTGAGACGAGCCTTTACGTTCTTTTTGCTCAGCAGTGGTTTTCTTTTTTTTGTTACTTTATTTAAGATTTTCGTTTTTCACAAAAAAAAGCAAAACAATAAAAAAGACAAAAATCAAGAACAAGCAGACATACAGTGGGGCAAAAAAGTATTTAGTCAGCCACCAATTGTGCAAGTTCTCCCACTTAAAAGATGAGAGAAGTCTCCAATTTTCATCATAGGTACTGTATACCTCAACTATGAGAGACAAAATGAGGAAAAAAAAAAATCCAGAAAATCACATTGAAGGATTTTTAATGATTTAATTGGTAAATTCCTCAGTAAAATAAGTATTTGGTCACCTACAAACAAGCACGATTTCTGGCTCTCACAGACCTGTAACTTCTTCTTTAAGAGGCTCCTCTGTCCTCCGCTCGTTACCTGTATTAATGGCACCTGTTTGAACTCGTTATCAGTATAAAAGACACCTGTCCACAACCTCAAACAGTCAGACTCCAAACTCCACTATGGCCAAGACCAAAGAGCTGTCAAAGGACACCAGAAACAAAATTGTAGACCTGCACCAGGCTGGGAAGACTGAATCTGCAATAGGTAAGCAGCTTGGTGTGAAGAAATCAACTGTGGGAGCAATTATTAGAAAACGGAAGACATACAAGACCACTGATAATCTCCCTCCATCTGGGGCTCCATGCAAGATCTCACCCCGTGGGGTCAAAATGATCACGAGAACAGTGAGCAAAAATCCCAGAACCACATGGGGGGACCTAGTGAATGACCTGCAGAGAGCTGGGACCAAAGTAACAAAGGCTACATCAGAAATACACTACGCCGCCAGGGACTCAAATCCTGCAGACGTGTCCCCCTGCTTAAGCCAGTACATGTCCAGGCCCGTCTGAAGTTTGCTAGAGAGCATTTGGATGATCCAGAAGAGGACTGGGAGAATGTCATATGGTCAGATGAAACCAAAATAGAACTTTTTGGTAAAAACTCAACTTCTCGTGTTTGGAGGAGAAAGAACACCATACCTACTGTGAAGCATGGGGGTGGAAACATCACACTTTGGGGCTGTTTTTCTGCAAAGGGACCAGGACGACTGATCCGTGTAAAGGAAAGAATGAATGGGGCCATGTATCGTGAGATTTTGAGTGAAAACCTCCTTCCACCAGCAAGGGCATTGAAGATGAAACGTGGCTGGGTCTTTCAGCATGATAATGATCCCAAACACACCACCCGGGCAACGAAGGAGTGGCTTCGTAAGAAGCATTTCAAGGTCCTGGAGTGGTCTAGCCAGTCTCCAGATCTCAACCCCATAGAAAATCTTTGGAGGGAGTTGAAAGTCTGTGTTGCCCAGCGACAGCCCCAAAACATCACTGCTCTAGAGGAGATCTGCATGGAGGAATGGGCCAAAATACCAGCAACAGTGTGTGAAAACCTTGTGAAAACTTACAGAAAACGTTTGACCTCTGTCATTGCCAACAAAGGGTATATAACAAAGTATTGCGATGAACTTTTGTTATTGACCAAATACTTATTTTACCGAGGAATTTACCAATTAATTCATTAAAAATCCTTCAATGTGATTTTCTGGATTTTTTTTTTTCCTCATTTTGTCTCTCATAGTTGAGGTATACCTATGATAAAAATTGGAGACCTCTCTCATCTTTTAAGTGGGAGAACTTGCACAATTGGTGGCTGACTAAATACTTTTTTACCCCACTGTATATAAAGTAAAATTTACAATTTTCTTTGTTTCAGGTAATACCTTCCAGTTTTTCCAGCATTTCTCAAATTTCCCATAGGCAAGTCTAAAGGGAAAATCAATTGTTCCATTGTGTAAATTTCTTCAACAATGTCTATCCACCCTAAAAATATTGGTGGTTCCGCACAAGACCATTTTAACTACTCATCTTCAGACATTGTTATATTAATCACTTTTTCCCATCTACCCTTAATATACAGTGTGGGAGAGAAAGGAAAAAAAAACTTTTCCCTTTGTAAACATAAATGTACTCTAGAAATTTGTTTTTCTTTTCCTTTTTCTTTTCCCCTCCCCCTTTCCTTCTCCCAAACAAAGGTAAAAAAGTACACAAACAAGTGAGGTCTGGGAAACAATACTACAAAGATAAATATATACATACATACATATGTATATACATACACATATACACTTGCACACACACAGCATTTTTTTAAATCACAAATTATACATAATTTTGAAAAAACGTTATCCTAAATCTTTGAATAGTTACTAGAGTACCATTTTTCTCAGTATTTCTCCCCTTTGTCCCGTTGAAGCCAAAGTCTGAAGGTCATTTCTCCATTAATTCAATAGCATTCACTATTTCAATGAAAGGACTAATAGTTGGGGAGCTTCTCTGGAGCCAACATTTTGTAATGGCTTTCTTACTTGCTGCAAGAAATATCTTCACCAAGTATTTGTCCCTTTTAGAAATGTAATTTGGAATTATTCCCAGGTAAAGGTAAGAGAAAGAAAAATCAAGTTTGAGTCCCACAGTCTCTGAAATAAGGTGTCCCACATCCCCCCAAAAGGATTGAATATGTGGATATAACCAAAAAAATATGAGCATGGTCTGCCAAAGTACAGACGTGGACAAAATTGTTGGTACCCCCCTGCTAATGAAAGAAAAACCCACAATGGTCACAGAAATAACTTGAATCTGACAAAAGTGGTAATAAATAAAAATTCTTTGAAAATTAACCAATGAAAATCAGACAATGCTTTTGAATTGTGGTTCAACAGAATTATTTTAAAAAACAAACTCTTGAAACAGGCCTGGACAAAAATGATGGTACCCCTAGAAAAGATTGAAAATAATGTAACCATAGGGACATGTTCAACCAAGATGTGTCCTCTAATTAACATCACAGGTGTCTACAAACTTGTAATCAGTCAGTCGGCCTATTTAAAGGGTGACAAGTAGTTACCGTGCTGTTTGTTGACATGGTGTGTACCACACTAAACATGGACCAGAGGAAGCAAAGGAGAGAGTTGTCTCAGGAGATTAGAAAGAAAATTATAGACAAGCATGTTAAAGGTAAAGGCTATAAGACCATCTCCAAGCAGCTATAAGACCATCTCCAAGCAGCTTGATGTTCCTGTGACTACAGTTGCACATATTATTCAGAAATTTAAGATCCACGGGACTGTAGCCAACCTCCCCGGACGTGGCCACAGGAGGAGACGGATAATACGAATGGTAACAAAAGAGCCCAGAACAACCTCTAAACACATTCATGGTGAACTCCAAGGTCAAGATACATCAGTGTCAGATCGCATCATCTGTCGTTGTTTGAGCCAAAGTGGACTTCATGGGAAACAACCAAGGAGGACACCACTGTTGAAAACAAATCATAAAAAAGCCAGACTGGAATCTGCCAAGCTGCATGTTGACAAGCCACAAAGCTTCTGGGAGAATGTCCTATGGACAGATGAGACAAAACTGGACCTTTTTGGCAAGGCACATCAGCTCTATCTTCACAGACACAAAAATGAAGCATACCAAGAAAAGAACACTGTCCCTACTGTGAAACATGGAGGAGGTTCTGTTATGTTCTGGGGCTGCTTTGCTGCATCTGGCACAAGGTGTCTTGAATCTGTGCAGGGTACAATGAAATCTCAAGACTATCAAGGTATTCTAGAGAGAAATGTGCTGCCCAGTGTCAGACAGCTTGGTCTCAGTCGCAGGTCATGGGTCTTGCAACAGGATAATGACCCAAAACACAGCAAAAAACACCCAAGAATGGCTAAGAGCGAAACATTGGACTATTCTAAAGTGGCCTTCTATGAGCCCTGATCTAAATCCTATTGAACATCTGTGGAAGGAGCTGAAACATGCCGTCTGGAGAAGGCACCCTTCAAACCTGAGACAACTGGAGCAGTTTGCTCATGAGCAGTGGGCCAAAATACCTGCTGAGAGGTGCAGAAGTCTCACTGACAGTTACAGAAATCGTTTGGTTGCAGTGATTGCCTCAAAAGGTTGTGCAACAAAATATTAAATTAAGGGTACCATCATTTTTGTCCAGGCCTGTTTCATGAGTTTGTTTTTTTAAAACAATTCTGTTGAACCACAATTCAAAAGCATTGTCTGATTTTCAATGGTTAATTTTCATAGAATTTTTATTTATTACCACTTTTATCAGATTCAAGTTATTTCTGTGACTATTGTGGGTTTTTCTTTCATTAACAGAGGGGTACCAACAATTTTGTCCACGTCTGTAGATCCACACAGCACTGGCTTTCGTTTTGAAACTCTGCCATGCAGGCAGTTTCTACCCAGTATCTTTCTTATGGTGGAGTCATGAACCTGACCTTAACTGAGGTAAGTGAGGCCTGAAGTTCTTTGGATGTTGTTGTGGGGTCTTTTGTGACCTCTTGGATGAGTCCTCGCTGTGCTCTTGGAGTAATTTTGGTCAGCCGGCCACTCCTGGGAAGGTTCACCACTGTTCCATGTTTTCGCCATTTGTGGATCACGGCCCTCACTGTGGTTTGCTGGAGTCCCAAAGCTTTAGAAATGGCTTTATTGTGGGGAGCGTGAAATAACGAGGCTGAATTATTTCTCAATTCAGGTTTTAATGTAGCTTTCACATCCCCAGCGATCTCTCAAGAACAGAAGAGGGTGAGCTGCATCAGAACCCCCACATTTATACATCAGCTTCAAAGGAAGAATCACACATCTCTGTCAAAACCCCGCATTGACAATAACTCTCCCCCCGAGTCCTTTAGTCCTCCGCCTGGCCCCAGGAGGTCAGAAAGTCCTTTCAGCTCCTTACCACGGTACCTCCGTCCTCTTGCCATTATCCAAGGCGGTCCAGACATATTGTCCCATCCTAAGACGTGAGGTCAATCCACATATGCAATCCTAAGCATCTCACTTTATACTCATACATATGTAGGCAAAAATACATGAGCCACATAACCCCCCCCCCCCCCCCCCCCAAACGTCGAAGAATGGACAATATCTCATAGTTCACAAAATATGACAACATCAACAGCATGATTTACACAACATGATCAAATCGCACATCAGTCAGTACGCCGTCTGGGCTTCAAACGTCTTCCAAATCTGCTGTAAGCAGGCCTCGCCATCCCTGCGGCGCCGTCCTGCAAAGAATCTGCCAACTGAGGAAGAGAATGGTTATTTGATTCCTGCGGGGGCTCCAGGACCTGTTCCCTGGGGGGTCTGCCACGTCGAGGAGCCCTCGCTACCCGTACAGACTCGTCGTTCATCACAAAGGCAGGCTTTAGTCTGTCAATACTAATTGTTTCCCTTCTGTCCCCCAAATCTAGCACAAAATGCTTATCACCCGTTTCCAGCACTCTAAATGGACCATCACATGGCGGGCGGAGGCCTGATCGTGAAGCCTCGTGCCTGACAAAAACAAACTCGGCATTTTTTAAAGCTTTGGGAACAAAAACACGCGGAAAAGTGTGATGAACGGGGCCCGGGAGCATGTCTGCTCCCGTGCCACTCAGTGGCCCCAGAGCCGGTGGACGCCCGGGCTCCGGATGCTCTGGTAGAAACTCACCGGGCAGCCTGAGAGGTTGTGCGAAAACTAACTCCGCTGGGGAGGCATTTAAATCCTCCTTGGGCGCAGCACGCAACCCCAATAAAACCCATGGCAGTTTGTTTACCCAATCTGCATCCGTAAGCGACGCTCTGAGGGCTGCCTTCAAAGACCTATGAAAACGCTTGCATAAACCATTAGCCTGGGGGTGATACGCGGTAGTGCGGTAAATTGTCGCCCCCAAGCTGCTGGCCATCGCTGACCAAAGCTCAGAGACAAATTGAGGCCCTCTGTCGGACGTAATATCCGACGGGACCCCGAAACGCGCTACCCAGGCCGTCAAAAATGCGCGAGCCACCTCTGCAGCCGTGGTCGATGCTAGTGGGACCACTTCCGGCCAGCGTGTGGTTCGGTCCACCATTGTCAAAAGATGTGTGAACCCCTGTGACGACGGTAGGGGGCCCACGAGGTCGACATGCACATGATCGAACCTCTTGGCCGGGATGTGGAACGGTTCAAAGGGGGCTTTTGTGTGCTTGTGAATTTTGGTCCACTGGCAAGCCATGCAGGTTCTTGCCCACTCTTTCACGTGCTTGCGCAGGCTCGGCCAAACAAACTTCTCCGCTACCATTTTCACCGAAGCGCGCACCCCTGGGTGTGCAAGGGAGTGAACAGAGTCAAAAATGCGGCGGCGCCAAGCGGCTGGTACCACCGGGCGCGGTTGCCCAGTAGAGATATCGCAGATTAGAGGGGGCATACCGGTTTGCAAACTCCTACTCTCCAGCCTCAACCCTGTTGGTCCAGACTGGAGCGCGCACACGTCTGCATCTCTACTCTGTTTCGCCGTCATGGCTGCATAATCGATCCCCATGTGAACTGGGGCCGTGTGCGCTTCCGCGCTACTATCTTGCCCTGCGGCTGCGGTAGTATAATCTACCACCGCGCGGACTGGTGCTGTCACCGCGCGAGAGAGGCAGTTTGCCACTACATTCAGTTTACCCGCTACGTGCTGAATATCAGTAGTAAATTCCGAAATTGCGGCCAGCTGCCTCTGCTGCCGGCCCGACCAAGGTTCTGAAATTTTGGCCATCGCAAAAGTGAGCGGCCTGTGGTCGACAAACGCGGTGAAACGCCGACCTTCTAGCCAGAACTGGAAATGGCGAATGGCTAAGTGGAGCGCTAACAGCTCACTGTCAAATGTGCTGTATTTCAGCTCGGCCCCGTGCAAGGATCTGCTGAAAAATGCCAGCAGCTGCCAAACCCCGGCAATCTGCTGTTCCACAACCGCCCCTATGGCCAAATCTGATGCGTCAGTGGTGAGCGCTATGCGGGCCGTTGGGTCTGGGTGAGCTAGTTGCGCAGCGTCAGCAAGGGCTTTTTTAACCTCCGCGAATGCGCGCTCCTGCTCCGGGGACCACTCGATCGTATTGGAGGGTTTTTGCTTTTTAAGCGCGGCATATAACGGTTGCATGAGCTGCGCTGTGTGGGGTAGGAAATGGTTATAAAAATTTACCATTCCTAAAAATTCCTGTAATGATTTGACCGTTTGTGGTTGGGGAAAATCTGCCACTGCGCGCACCTTGTCCGGTAGCGGAACTGCCCCTTCTGGGGAAACACGATGCCCCAAAAAATCAATCTGCGCCACGCCAAACTGGCACTTGGCTGGATTAATTATTAACCCGTGCTCTCCCAACCTCCGAAAAACTGCAGTGAGGTGTTTTTCGTGTTCCTCCTCGGAAATACTGGCGACTAAAATGTCGTCGAGGTAGACGGACACAAAAGGGAGATCGCGTAACACGGCATCCATCATGCGTTGGAATGTTTGTGCAGCGCCTTTAAGACCAAACGGCATGCGCAAAAACTCAAAAAGTCCAAAAGGGGTTATTACCGCTGTTTTAGGAATGTCCTCAGGCCGGACTGGAACTTGATGGTAGCCGCGAACCAGGTCTATTTTAGAAAAAATGCGCGCCCCTGCTAGATGCACCTAAAAATCCTGAATGTGTGGGATTGGGTAGCGGTCATGCGCTGTGGCGTTGTTTAGTCTGCGGTAATCGCCGCAAGGTCTCCACGAGCCATCAGCTTTAGGGACCATATGCAGCGGCGAGGCCCATGGGCTCTTCGAACAGCGAATAATGCCCAGCCTTTCCAGGCTGGCAAACTCCTCGCACGCTATGGAGAGCTTAGTGGCATCCAAGCGCCAAGCTTTCGCGAAGACGGGGGGGGGGGGGCAGCTGTAGTGATAAAATGCTCCACCCCGTGTTTCGCAACTGTTGCCGAAAATGTGGGGACTGTGAGCGCTGGAAACTGGGTGAGGAGTGTGTTAAACTTACCGCCTGCTGTGGCGACGTTGGTCTGCACTGGTGGCGGAGACACTCGAGCTGCACAAGGAATAGAATAAAAAGAGAGTGCATTTACCAGCCGCCTATTGGCAAGATCAACTAACAAACCATGTGAGCACAGAAAATCAGCACCTAACATGTTGAAACTCACCGCCGCAATAATAAAAGTCCATTCATAAGTGCGGCCGTGTAAGGACAGAAACAGAGTCCTCTCTCCAAAGGTGTCGATGCTCGAGCCGCTCGCCGCCATTGCCCCGTTACCCCGGGGGCCTGCCAGCCGGTCAGCATAGGTCGGGGTGATGAAACTCACTTGGGCCCCGGTGTCCACAAGGAAGTGTCGCCTGGAACTCGCATCTGTGATGTAGAACAGCTTATTCCGTTCTCCAAGAGCCGAGGCTGCTAACGACTCCCGGTCCTGGAGTTTCCCGAGCTCTTGAAGTTGCATGGCGGCACACATCTGTGCGCCTTCTCTGCGAAATGCCGATGATAAAAGCAGAGGCCATCTCCCCCGCTGCGTCAGGAACGTGACGCTGCCATTGTTGGTGGGGTTGGTTCTGTTGTCTCCAGCCATTCGCTGCTCCCGGACGCCACACCGAGGTCTGCCGCTGCTGCTGTAGCCGTCTGCTCACCGCAGGAGTCGAGGAGCCGCTGTGCCTCCCGGGCCAGCGCGCGGAAGTCCCGCTGGGTCACACAACGCATGCTGGACAGGGTCCCTCTCATCTGCACTGGGAGGTTTCTCAGGAAGATATGCTTAAACAAGAAATTGTCGTTGTCTGAGTCCCTCGGCTGCAGCATATCCTCCATAAGGTCGACTGGCCTGTGTCCGCCCCGGTCGTGCATAGCCAGGAGTCTCCTAGCCCTCTCTTCGGCTGAGGGCGTAAAGCATTGGATGAGGGCAGTCTTCAGCTCGCTGTATTTGTCATCAGCGGGCGGTTGCTGCACCAGGCTCCGCACGCACCGAGCTGTGCGGTTGTCGAGCTTTGCAATGACGTGGTAGAACTTAGTGTCATCTGCCGTTATTCCCCCGAGTGCGAACTGTGCCTCGGCCTGGAGGAACCACGAGTCCGGGTTGTCCTGCCAGAATTCTGGTAGCTTTATGGAGACGGCGCTCGCTCGGGCAGACTCCGACGAGTCTGGATCAGGGGACTCGCTTCTAGGCATTCTCACGTCTCTGGTCACCAATGTGGGGAGCGTGAAATAACGAGGCTGAATTATTTCTCAATTCAGGTTTTAATGTAGCTTTCACATCCCCAGCGATCTCTCAAGAACAGAAGAGGGTGAGCTGCATCAGAACCCCCACATTTATACATCAGTATCAAAGGAAGAATCACACATCTCTGTCAAAACCCCGCATTGACAATAACTCTCCCCCCCCCCCGAGTCCTTTAGTCCTCCGCCTGGCCCCAGGAGGTCAGGAAGTCCTTTCAGCTCCTTACCACGGTACCTCCGTCCTCTTGCCGTTATCCACAGGCGGTCCAGACATATTGTCCCATCCTAAGACGTGAGGTCAATCCACATATGCAATCCTAAGCATCTCACTTTATACTCATACATATACAGTGGTACCTCTACTTACGAACGTCTCTACATACGGAATTTTCAGGTTACGACACGCCTCAACGGGAAAATATTGCCTCTTGTTACGAAAGAAATTTCAGAATACGAAAGGCAAAAAAGTACGCGCTCCTCGCAGCTCCCGTAGTTTACCGAACGTAAACAAACTTGTAGCTGCTCTGCCATTGGCTATCGCCTAGCATCTTCCTGGTATCCCATTGGCCACGAAGTGTTCGGGCAGTTCGGGCAGTTTTATGTGTGTGTACAGTACAGTATTAACTTTTATTCACTATGGGCCCCAAGAAAGTGATGGAGATAAGTGGAAAAGGAGAAAAGAAGAAGAAGAGAGTTTTTTTGTCCATACAAACAAAGCAAGAGATAATAGAAAGGTATGAAAAAGGGATGCGTTTGGTTGATCTCGCCAAAGAATATGGCCGTAATACATCTACGATCGGCACGGTATTAAAACAAAAGGAAGCCGAAGGATTGTTAAAAGCCGACAAAAGCAAACGTCCTTGGATTGGTTTTTCACAAAACATCAGGCAAAAACCACTGATGAGAGAGAACATGAACCAAAGAAGGCAAAAGGTGACGACGACGACGATAGCAGTTAAACGGTAAATGAACATAATTTTTATTATTCTTTACTTTATTCTTTGTTTTTTTAAATTATGTACAACTCTCATTTTATGTTTATTGTGCAGTAATCTAATTGTAACATGTACAGTGATCCCTCGTTACTTCGCGCTTCACCTTTCGCGCCCTCAGTGCATCGCGGATTTTTCAGAAATATTCATCAAAAATTCAAAATTGAGAAAAAATGGGCGGGCGCTAGCAGAAGGCAGGGAGACTGACTACATTAGACCATCAGGTATCAACACGGAGAGTCGCTCAACTCAAAATCCACCTCTCTGACTACCACTCCACTCCTCTCCGCCCACCTCTTCACTGCTCGGGAATCTCGCAAGCTGATTGGCTGAGACGTTTTAGCTCGCAAGCTGATTGGCCGAGACGTTTTACCCAGCTTTCTCCCTGCAGAGCGCCCATACCCACCGAAGGAAGACCGCATTCATTGTTCTTCATCGCTAGTCTCGCAGCGTGGAACTTTTCGCTGTTCTCTTGTCCCTTTTTGTGTGAAATAGTCTTCCCGTCGAGCCACTACGCCGCCTCCTGCAGCTGCCCTCGACAATCCTGCGCCTCTAGCACCTGACGATGATGCGTCACCTGAGCAGCAGTAAAGCTCTCATTAACCTGTGCAGTACGTAAATCATCTTCATCTTGAGTTACGTATCTTGTTATAAAAATAAAAGAGTTCTAAAAACATATTTATGTACACTTTATTTACATCTACGTATGTATGTACACTTACACACACACACACACGTATCATATGAGAGAGTGAGAGAATGAACGTATGTGTTATTTATGGGTGACGTCATTAGGGGTGACGCTACTTCGCGGTTTTTCACTTTTCGCGGTCGGTTCTGGAACCCATTAACCGCGATAAGTGAGGGATCACTGTATTTGTTACATGTTTTGATGCATTTTTATGATTTATAAAAAATTTATGTCCGAATTTTGGGGGGCTTGGAACGGATTAGGGCATTTACATGTAAAACGCGTCTCTACTTACGGAATTTTCACGTTACGAAAATACTTCCGGAACGAATTAATTTCGTAAGTAGAGGTACCACTGTATAGGCAAAAATACATGAGTCACATTATAACCTTTTCCAGACTGATAGATCTCAGTTACTTGGTTTCTCATTTGTTCTTGAATTTCTTTGGATCGCAGCATGATGTCTAGCTTTTGAGGATCTTTTGGGCTACCTCATTTTGCCAGGCAGGTCCTATTTAAGTGATTTCTTGATTGAGAACAGGTGTGGCAGCAATCAGGCCTGGGTGTGGCTAGAGAAATTGAACTCAGCTTTCCAAAGATGTGATAAACCACAGTTAATTTATGTTTTAACAGGGGCGGGGGGAATCACTTTTTCACACAGGGGCATGTAGGTTTGGATTTTTTTTTATCCTTAATAATAAACACCATTTAAAAACTGCATTTTGTGTTTACTTGTGTTATTTTTGTCTCATATATAAATTTGCTTGATGATCTGAAACATTTTAGTGTGACAAACATAAAAAATGAGAAATCAGGAAGGGGGCAAACACATTTTTCACACCACTGTATGTGGTGTGAAAAAATATTTCACACAAATATTTCAGATCATCAAACAAATTTGAATATTAGACAAAGAACGCAGGTAAACACAAAATGCAGTTTTTAAATGAAGGTGTTTATTGTTAAGGGTAAAAAAAAATCCAAACCTACATGGCCTTGTGTGAAAAAGTGATTGCCCCCCCCCCGTTAAAACATAAATTAACTGTGGTTTACCACATCTTTGGAAAGCTGTGTTCAATTTCTCTAGCCACACCCAGGCCTGATTACTGCCACACTTGTTCTCAATCAAGAAATCCCTTAAATAGGACCTGCCTGACAAAATGAGGTAGACCAAAAGATCCTCAAAAGCTAGACATCATGCTCCGATCCAAAGAAATTCAGGAACAAATGAGAAACAAGTACTTGAGATCTATCAGTCTGGAAAAGGTTATAAAGTAATTTCTAAAGTTTTGGGACTCCAGCAAACCACAGTGAGAGCCATTATACACAAATGGCAAAAAACATGGTACAGTGGTGAACCTTCCCAGGAGTGGCCAGCCGACCAAAATTACCCCAAGAGTGCAGCAACGACTTATCAAAGAGGTCACAAAAGACCCCACAACAACATCCAAAGAACTGCAGGCCTCACTTGCCTCAGTTAAGGTCAGTGTTCATGACTCCACCATAAAAAAGAGACTGGGCAAAAATGGCCTACATGGCAGAGTTCCAAGATGAAAACCACTGCTGAACACAAAGTACATAAAAGCTCGTCTCAGTTTTGCCAGAAAACATCTTGATGATCCCTAAGACTTTGGGAAAATACTCTGTGGACTCGCGAGACAAAAGCTGAATTTTTGGGAAGGTGTGTCCCGTTACATCCAGCGTAAAAGTAACACAGCTTTTCAGAAAAGGAACACTGTACCAACAGTAAAATATGGTGGTGGTGACTTCCGGTTATGGCTGCCACGTAAGACGGACGTGTCTCACTCTGCTCTGCTCCTGGAGAAAAAAATCGGCAAATAACTCTCTCATTTGGGACAGAACGTATCCCAGCGTTTGGGCGAGGATATGTCGGCGAAGCCTAAGGCTGGAAAACCAGGTAAAGGAAAAAGCGAGCCGCCGAAACAGTCCAAATTAACGGACTTTCAGGTCTGTGACGCAGCAAACAAAACTCCATATATGGCGGAGAAGGCTGGCAATGGTGCGAAATCTGTGGGGAGCGGCGCAGATGCGCTGATGGCTGCCATGAGTTCAATGAGAGCGGACTTTTCCTCTAGATTTGATGGGATTATGACAGCGTTGGAAGGAATAAGAAAGGAATTGGGTGACTGTGTAGAACGAACGGCGCAGATGGAGCTCCGTCTCGCTAGTGCTGAAGATGACGTCACCCGTCTTCAATTAAAGGTGCGCACTTTGGAAA
The DNA here is from genome assembly GCA_020510985.1 of Pholidichthys leucotaenia. Taxonomy (NCBI): domain Eukaryota; kingdom Metazoa; phylum Chordata; class Actinopteri; order Cichliformes; family Pholidichthyidae; genus Pholidichthys; species Pholidichthys leucotaenia. The sequence goes on from CM035848.1 coordinate 215,467,947, forward strand.
AAAAAAATAAATGTCTAGAAGATAATATTTTGGATTTGAAATCTCGGTCGAGACAGAATAACTTGAGGCTGGTGGGTCTTCCAGAGGAATCAGAAGGTCGGGACGTATATTCCTTTCTGGAAAAGTGGATTCCGGAGGTGCTGGGCAGCGAGGAGCTGCAATCAGCAGTGGTTCTGGAAAAAGCACATCGTATTGGCCCACGGAGAGATAAGGGACCGCCGAGGACCTTAATTATGAAGTTTCTTAGCAACAGAGACAGGATGAAGATCTTCAACGCTGCACGAGCTAAAGGAGAGATTAAACACCAGGATCAGCAGGTGCGGTTCTACCCAGATTTGGCCACAGGAATCCAACAATTGAGGAAGCAGTTTGATCCCATACGTAAGGAGCTGCGCAACCTTGGGATTCGTCATGGTGTAATCTATCCTGCGAGACTGCTGACCACGTATGAGGGCAGAACCCACATCTTCAAGACCCCAGAGGAGGCGCAGGAGTTCATCAAGAAGATCAAAGAAGAAGAAGAGACTGGTGGGAGCTAAGCATGAACAAAATATAAGGTAGAATAATTAAGCATTTGCACAGGCATCTGACTGACTTGAAGTAAATAGCAAGTTTACAAAATATAGATTGTATTATATATTAAAAAAAAACAAAAACAAAACAAACAAAAAAAAACTATGATGTACAAAGTTGTTAAAAATTTTGGAGTTAAGTTGGAAAACTACAGAGGAGAGTTAATGTTACGTCATTAAAAGCAGTAGAGTTAGGGTGAATGGGAGGATGAAGAAGGAGTGGCTTAGGCTGTTCCCCGTGGGTGTGGAACGGTCGATGGCTATATCGGGAGACGGAATTTTTCTTTTGATTTTGGGGGGTTTGCCACAAGTGTGGGAAGGGGGAATTTGTTTGTGTGTAGTTTGTAGGATGAATGTTCAACCACTCATGTTTTTGCTTCTCTGTATGAGCATGTTTACACTGCAAGGTAATCCCAAACTCTCTATTGATCATAAACCAAAGTGTTAATCTTAATTTAACTTCATGGAATTGCAGAGGTCTACAAAATTAAAAAAAACTTAAACAAGTTATGAATAAAATAAAAGACATGGGTTCAAAAATTGTGTTTTTACAAGAAACTCATCTAATAGAGGAGGATATAAAAAGAATTAGGAGTAGATGGCAAGGAAGTGTATTCACCTCATCATTCTCATCCCGAGCCAGGGGAGTTATGACTCTCATACATAAATCAGTCCCTTTTCAAGTGAAAAATGTAATTGGAGACAAACTTGGAAGATATGTAATCATTCAAGGTTCTTTGCTATTAGAAAATATAAATCTTGTGAACTTATATGGTCCCAATATAGATGATCAAAAGTTCTTTGCTAATTTATTTCTTATTTTATCATCACTTACAGGGCAACATATAATAGCAGGGGATTTTAATTGTACATTGAATCCAGGTATAGATAGATCAACGGGACTGGATTGTACGCACAATGGATGTAGGATGACTATTAATCATTTTATGAAAGAATTGAGATTGTTAGATATATGGAGAGAAATGAAACCACAAGTTAAAGCCTATTCTTGTTATTCCAGTACCTACAAGACATTCTCACGTATTGATTATTTTTTGATTTCCACAGAATTAAGATCCAAGATTCAAAACTGCTTTTATGATAACATCGTGATCTCTGATCATGCACCCTGTTGTCTAATATATGTAGATAAAAAATTGACAAAGGAATCAGGTAGATGGCAATTTCAGCATAAATGGCTTCAGGATGAGGAATTTGTCAAGTATATAGAAAAACAGATAGACGAGTACTTTGACATCAATACTACACAAACATCAGCATGTGTAAAGTGGGAGGCTTTCAAAGCTTTTATTAGGGGACATATTATTAGTTATACAGGATCAAAATCTAAGAAGACTCGAGAGGAGAGAGCTAAATTGGAACATAAAATAAAAAATCTTCAGGAAAAAGTGTATGCAGGAAGTGACCCAAGGTTGGAGAATGAATTACTGATTTTGAGAGCTGAATACGACAAAAAATCAGCGAATAGAGCTGCCTCGAGTCTTCTAAGATTGAAACAATCTTTTTATGAACAAGGTGAAAAAATCAGGAAAATTATTGGCATGGCAGATTAAACAATCAGAAATTAAAACACCAATTACTAGTATTATAAGTAACGGACAGGTAGTTATAGATCCTTTAGAAATTAACAGAGCCTTTAGAGATTACTATGAAAAATTATATGATACTAAAAATGAATTTGATTTAACAAAACTAAATGGGTTTTTGAACGAACTATCTATACCGTGTATTCCAAATGAAAACAGGGAGATATTGGAGTCTAAAATTAGTCAAGAAGAAGTTGGGCTAGCCATTGATAATATGAAATCAGGAAAAAGTGCAGGACCAGATGGTCTTCCAGTTGACCTTTATAAAAAATTTAAGAATAAATTAATAAAACCTTTTTTGGAAATGGTTTTAGAAGCATTTCAAAATAATAATTTACCATCATACATAAATAATGCCTTAATTATACTGCTGCCAAAACCAGGTAAGCCCTCTAATAAATGTGAAAATATGAGACCAATAAGCCTATTAAACGCCGACCTTAAGATAATCTGTAAAATTTTAGCAAGACGAATACAAGAAATTTTACCAAATATTATTAATCGAGATCAGAATGGCTTTATAAAGGGAAGACAAGGCTTCCATAATGTAAGAAGACTATTCAATATTATTTATTCTAATAAAGAAGCACCGGATACAGCTCTCCTATCACTGGACGCCGAAAAGGCCTTTGATAGAGTTGAATGGCCCTTTCTTTTTGAAGTCCTACAAAGGTTTGGACTTGGAAATAATTTCATAAAATGGGTTCAAATAATATACAATAATGCTACAGCAGAAATCCTAACAAATAACAATATTTCAAAACCAATAAAAATCAATAGAGGATGTCGACAAGGCTGTCCACTTTCACCTTTACTGTTTACTATGGCAATTGAACCTTTAGCGATAGCGATACGTTTACATTCACAAATATATGGAATTAAAGTTGGACCAACAGAACATAAAATCTCCCTGTACGCCGATGACATAATTTTGTTTATGTCGAATCTAAAAAAATCAATTCCAACCTTGTTGAATTTAATAAAGAATTTTGGGGAAATATCAGGATATAAAATAAATAAAACTAAATCTTCAATATTAATACTAAATGAGACCCAGAGAAATTACCCAGCCCCTGAGGTAAATCAATTCAATGTTGTAAATCAGTTTAAATATTTAGGAATCCAAATTGTGCCTAAGCTAGAATCAGTCGCCAGTGTCAACTATGAAGCCTTAATGACAGATATCAATGAGTTAACTCAGAGATGGATGTCACTACCAATGTCGATGATCGGGAGAATCAATATACTTAAAAGTAATATTTTACCTAAAATACTTTATTTATTTCAATACATTCCCTTATCACCACCTTTAGATTTATTCTCAAGAATAAAAAAAAAGTTAGTGGAATTTATATGGAACAACAGGAGGGCTAGATTACGTCTGTCTTTATTATATTTACCATTTGATCGTGGAGGTCTGAAATGTCCAAATTTTATGTTGTATTATTGGTCGGCACAACTGAGGTCTATGACATATTATTTTTCATCAAATGATCTCCCTCACTGGACTGAAATGGAATCATACAATTTACCTTTACCTCTTCCCATATTCATATACTCAGATTCGGCAAAAAAATTACAAAAACAAGTTAAAAATCCATTTGTAAAGCATATGATCAAAATATGGTGTGAAGCTAAAAACTATTTAAAAGAACCACAGTTATTGTCACAATTTAGTCCAATATGGGGTAATCAATATTTTAAACCAGGGAGAGCGGACGCTGTATTTAAAGTATGGAATTTAAAAGGGATACAAAAGATTCAGGATTTATATTTGCCATGTGCAGATAACATAATGTCTTTTGAAGAGCTGAGGATCAAATTTAATCTCAATAGAACACATTTTTTTAAATATCTTCAACTTAGAAACTTTATTCGATCAAATCAAAATAAAGCTCTCACTCGACCTATTTATTCATCCTTGGAAAAAATGATGATGAAAGATAGTAAAAGAAAGGGTATTATTTCAGAGTTTTATAACTCATTGACACTATCTTCAAGTGAAAATTCACTGAAAAGATTAAACTACTGGAAAGAAGATCTGCAAACTGAAATTTCAGAGGAACAATGGGAATTGGCTTGTACAGAAGCTCAAACCAAATCAATAAATGTACGCCTTAAATTGATACATTTCAAATGGTTAATGCGGATGTATGTTACACCGGAGGAGTTAAACAAATATAACAAAAATATACCAGATACATGCACAAAATGCATGGAAAGTAAAGGAACTCTATTTCATTGTGTATGGGAATGTAGATTAATAAGAATGTTTTGGGAAGAGGTGAGGGTAACAATTGAAAAAATAATCTCAAAACAAATCATATTGAATCCTAAATTGTTTTTGTTGGGTCTGTACCCAGAAAAGCATAATTTTAATAAAAGTGAAAGAACATTCATAGACCTCAGTTTGCTTAATGCCAAAAAATGTATTGCACTATTATGGAAAAAGACTCATAGACCAGATGTGACTCAGTGGTTAAGACAGATGTTAACAAACCTTCCATTAGAAAGAATAACATATATACTGAAATCAAAGGAAATTGTGTTTGAGAATATATGGAGACCTTTTATTGATTATGTAAAAAATTTAAACATAACTTTTGAAGAAGAAGGTGAATGATGTGTGTGGACCTTGTAAATTCCAAACTGGTGAACATAATATGTATACTTATGTATTGGATTGTCTAGACTAAACAGAGGAGCATTGTTGAAGATTTGATTTTGCTGGTGGTTGTTGGTGTTTTTAGTGCATCTTTTTTTTTTTTTTTTTTTGTAGTACTTTAGTGTTAGTGTTTGATTGTTTGTATCATGTTTGTTAAAAAAAAAAAAAAAGGTTCAATAAAGATATTGTGGAAAAAAAAATATGGTGGTGGTAGTGTGATGGTCTGGGGCTGTTTTGCTGATTCAGGACCTGGAAGACTTGCTGTGGTAAATGGAACCATGAATTCTGCTGTCTACCAAAAAATCCTGAAGGAGAATGTCTGGCCATCTGTTCGTAACCTCAAACTGAAGTGCACTTGGGTTCTGCAGCTGGACAATGATCCAAAACACACCAGCAAGTCCACCTCTGAATGGCTTAAGAAAAACAAAATGAAGACTTTGGAGTGGCCTAGTCAAAGTCCTGACCTGAATCTGATTGAGATGCTGTGGCATGACCTTAAAAAGTGGTTCATGCTCGAAAGCCCTCCAATGTGGCTGAATTACAACAATTCTGCAAAGATGAGAGGGCAAAAATTCCTCCACAGTGCCGTAAAAGACTCATTGCCAGTTATCGCAAATACTTGATTGTAGTTGTTGCTGCCAAGGGTGGCCCAACCAGTTATTAGGTTTAGGGGGCAATCATTTTTTCCACACAGAGCCATGTAGGTTTGGATTTTTTTTCTCTTAATAATAAACACCTTCATTTAAAAACTGCATTTTGTGTTATCTCTGTCTAATACTTAAATTTGTTTGATGATCTGAAACATTTAAGTGTGACAAACATACAAAAAATGAGAAATCAGGAAGGGGGCAAACACTTTCACACCACTGTATTTATTGCCAGGTTGCACTTTCGTACTGGTTCGCCACTGTACCCATTTTGCTAATGCAGTCAAATATTCTCTAATACTTATTTATGCATCTTCTCTAAAAGATACAAAAATAATGGGATACTTTCTTTTTCATTAAAACAGAGACAGCGCCATAGATTCTGGGCCCTATTTGGTCATCAGTGCATTTTTGCACAAGATTTCCTGCTGTATGCTTGGGTTTTTGTTCATTTCTGTCAGTGTATTGTCTGTTTTTTAGGCTTTCTGTCATGCCATCCAATTAAGACAGTGCTCCGGATTTGTGCTGGAAGGTGGAGGCTCATTTCAAAAAGGTATCGGTATGATGATGCATTTTATGACAATGTGCTTGTGATCAGGAAAAAGGAGGTCTGTTGTCAGAAGTTAAATTAAGTTAATCCCTTCCACAGCATGTGGGACACTATGTGGTGTATGGAGCGGCGTCTATCTCCATTTCACTGTTGTCAGAAGCACATCCTTTAATACTATTTCAGCAGTGTGTTTTGAAATTGTGCAGCTCCAGAGCTCATGAGGAAACAGAAAGCACTGAGATTTCAATTTTTTTAATGGAGAGAATTGTAACAATTATAATACAGGCATACCTCCATGTCCTGAGGAAGCACAACCTGGACCAGAAGCTGCTGCTGGCCTTCTATCGCTGCTCAGTGGAGAGTGTGCTCACCTACTGTCTGGGAGTGTGGTACGCCGGCTCTACGGCCAAGAACAGGAAGGCTATGTAGAGGGTCATCAACACTGCCCAAAAAATTATCGGCAGCCCTCTGCCCTCCCTGGAAGACATCTCCAAAGCCTCCTGTCTCAGAAGGACCAAAGCCATCACAGGAGACCCCTCACATTCCGCCTACCACTTGTTCGACCTGCTTCCCTCTGGACGACGTTTCAGACTGATCAGGTCCCACACTTCCAGACTGACAAACAGTTTCTTCCCCTGGGCCATCCAAACTGCAAACAGTCAGACGCCCCACCCCCCTCCTTCTGAACGCTCACATGCACAGAACTAAGGACCTTTCAATTATCACTATAACTCACCTGTCTTTGCACTCCTCATGTATATTGACCTATCCGTGAAATCACTACTGTACATATTTTCCATAAACCTAGGGCCATTTTACTCTGTGTTCTGCACTCCGCACTCTTATGTACATAGTTCCACCCATGAAGCCACTACCGTACCTGTGTATATACCAATGGGCTACTTGTTATTTTTACTTCAGTCAGCTGGTTAACTGTGTGTCCTGTAACTGTTTTATTTTCAAATTCTTCTCACTTACTTTATTGTGCAGTAGCCTGGTGGAGCACCCACAATTTTGTTGTGCTGTACAACTGTACATTGACAATAAAGCCTATTCTATTCTATTGTCACCCATCATTTTAATTATGATGATACACTAAATTTTTGTTTTATTCCATTCACATTTTCATTTTAATTGCAGACTTACTGTTGGAATCTACAAATTAGGCATTGATGTATTAATTTTCTAGGGGAATGAATGAATGAACAGGGAACATGTGTGCATTCTGGTGTGGATGCAGCACAAAGGGGGAAGCGTCTCAGTCTGAAGATTTTTATTCCTCCACATTTTACATTTTTGTTTTCATCACAGACTTATTAGGCATTAATGTGCTTATTTTTAGGGGAATGAGTGAGTGAGTCAATGAATAAATGAACAAGCAAACAGGGAGTGTGTTGCATTTTACTTTTCACTACAACTTCCCGAAGAGACAGGAGCTGTGTCTACATCTGCCCACACTGCACTTACAGTCGGGGTTCTCGAGTGGCAGGTACCGTGAACCACTGGTCCATAGCGAGCACCTAGATGGCCACCCTTCAGCTCATGGGAGGGGCCACTGAGAGTGGGCTCATGGCAGGGGTTGGCGGTGGATGGGATGCCGCGCTGGCCCGCCTCCCCTCCCACCTGGGAGAGACTCGGGACAGAGGAGGCTCACGGTCGGCAAAAGCAACAGCAGAGGGAGCCCTCCGGCTCCCCACAGGACCAGGAGCGACTTCAGCACCACTGTTAATGATCCTTCCGTTCTATGACAGTTTATGAAAATCTGCACAGGCATCATCCTCTTTTCCTGGTTTCAAACCCATTCACATCTGCGTGTTGCATCCATGTGCACTATGTTAAACCATTTAGCTCTATTTTTCAGCCCAGCATTATCTCTTCCCCGTTTTTCCTCTAAAATAACTAACTGGGCATCAACTGGGATTGATGCCTGCTCAGTGCCAAGCAGAGTTACTATCGTGTGCATTTTCGCTCATGCGCATGCCCTTTGGCCAATGCAAAACCCGTCTTAAACAAGCCATCATGATCAGAGTTCATTTTCAATAATGCGCCTCTGTGCATTGAAGGGATGGGCAGGAGCACTCTGAATTGGATTATGCAAATCACACCTCTGAATAATTAGACCAGCCTTTTTGTACCTTGCAGAAAATTCATTTTTGTGTTGCTGTAATAAGAACATGAACTTGGAAACGCCCATAAATGTGCCCTGTGCCTGAGACAACTAATTATGGCCTGTGTCCTTGTAATACAGCCCTCTGTTTTCAACTTTAACAATGCTTAAAATTATGTGAATAAAAGAACTCAACCCTCAGATTATCAACATCGGCATAAAGAAGGAAATGGCCTGTGGATAATATAAAAATGGAACTGCAGTGAAGGAAATGAGCTGGTAAATTTAAAGCACTGGTCATTTTTGGTGTTGTCTGTAAAAGTAGAGGAATAGCACTTTTGCTGCTTCATCGAGACATGCTTACATCCTAAATTAGAGCTCATGGTTTAAGAGTGTGATCTGAATGATAAGGTGAAGTCAGATGAAGACTGCTCATATCCAAGTTAAAGAAAGAAAGTCACAATAATGACTTGATTCTGTCTGTCAGATGAGGTAACCCCTAACACCTGTACTATCACTCTGCTTCCAGCTGAACCCTATGTGTTTCAGACAAAGTGACAATAGAGGACAGGAGGAGGAGAACTCACGGGGAGGTCAGCGTAAAAGTAGTGTTTCCTGTCAAAAAGAGACTTCTTATTTATGGTGCAATTGAGAGCCAGTCCTGTCATCACCGCTGCTTCAACGCACCGCCTATTCAGGACCTGGGGAGGTGGGGGAGGAATTACATCTGATCTGACAAGGGTGAAATAAAAACAAAAAACAAAAAACAACTAGACACTACCTTATAAGTAATTAAACAGTATTAAACATTACTCACGGGTAATGTACCAGGTAAAGATGCATCAAAGAATGACACCAGTGAGTTTGGTGGAGCAGAAAAGCAGACTGGAGAGCCAGAGAAGAGTTTAGCGTTGGAGTTAATCTGGGCATGGATTTCCAACCCCACAACTCCAACCAGCAGCTGAGGAGTGCTGAAAATACAAAAAGAAAAAAACACCAACAACATGATTATCAACAAGGTACTATCCCAGTGGAGGACAATAAAATCCACCAGACAAAAGAAAATATAATTTTCTGAAAGAGGATGTGTAATTTTTAGCTACAGTTGCAATCAAAATCATTCAACCCCCACTGCAAATTAGGTTTAATGGCAGTTTGCATTAAAAAAAGACAATTTAAATAGCTCAACACAATTAATATCACAAGTGGTTTTTCCAAATTCTACACAAAATGTCACTTTTAATGACTACTGCAGTATCAAAATTATTCAACCTCCTCAATAGAAAAGAGGAAGCCATCAACAGCTGACACCAGAGTCCTGAGGAGGCAGGTGGTAAAAAACCTTCAACAAACTGCAAAAGATCTACAGCAAGACTTGGTGGCAGCAGGCACTGAGGTTTTAGTTTCCACAGTAAAGCACATACTAAATGCTGAAGGTCTCCATGCCCAAACTCTAAGATGTACACCACTACTGACCCAAAAGCACAAGAAAAGCCGGCTCCAATTTGTTCAAAACCTTATAAACAAGCCAAGGAGGTTTGGGATTCTGTTCTGTGGAGTAATGAAACAAAACTGGAACTTTTTGGGCCTATGGATCAATGATATATCTTCAGGACGAAGAATGATGCATACGCTGAAAAAAAAAAAAATCCCATCCTGCCTACAGTGAAGCATGGCAGTGGCTCAGTGATGCTCTGGGGCTGCTTCACTTCCTCAGGCATTGGAAACCTGCAGCATGTGGAGGGCAAGATGGATTTAATCAAGTATCAGGAAATCCTGGGAGAAAATGTCATGCTGTCTGTGAGGAAGCTGAAGCTTGGGCGTCATTGGATCTTCCAACAGGACAATGATTCCAAGCATACCTCAAAGTCCACCAAGGCTTGGTTTCAGAAGGAGTCCTGGGAGATACCTGAGTGGTCATCACAGTCATCTGACTTGAACCTCACTGAAAATTTCTAGTGGGATTTGAAAAAGGTGGTTGCAGCATGCAAACCCAAGAATATCAGGCTTTTGCCCATGAGGAATGGCCTAAGATTCCTCAGGAATGCTGCAAAAAGCTGGTGTCTGGCTATGCATCATGGTTGCAGCAGGTCATAACAACAAAAGGGTGCTCTATTAAGAACTAAAGATGCTTGTCATGAAGGGGTTCAATAAATTTGAGACTGCACTAGTCATTGCCAAAAGTGGCATTTTGTGTAGAATTTGGAGAAACCACTTGTGCTGAGACATATACTTGTTCTTGTTTAATTTGTTTATTGCCAGTGTTGGGAGTAATGCGTTAAAAAGTAACGTGTTACTATAATGCCACTACTTTTGCAGCAACGTGCTGTGTAACAAAATTAGTTTAAAAATTCAGTCATGCATTACAGTTACTGAAATGTGATCAGATGCATTACTCGTTTTTTTTAACATGAATAGATATTTTTAGCGCAAATAAATATAAACTGACCCTACGTAGCTGAAGCAGCCATCAGTCAACGTGACCTGTTGCAAAGAGCCTCTTCACTGCTGCAGCCAGCAGCCACAAATGGAGTTTGCTCCTGCTGGGAAAAGATGAAGCTACTTTGTTTTTGTGGAAATAGACAGATTATTTTTCCTTTGTCACAGTTAAGAACAAAAGCATATTGGTGGGTTGCAAACTAAAGTGTCGGTTGAGACTTACTGCGATCTTCAGTAGCTCCTGAAAATTGCAACAAGCTCCTCCGACAAAGCTAGTGCTAAGTAACGGCTAGCTATGCTAACAACACCGTGAAGTGGCTCTACTGTATTTTTAACAGCCACAGCTGGATTTCAAGCACAGGTATGCATCTGGACAGTTTGTGACCCAGCAAGAACTGATTGCCAGAAAACATCATTACAGACTGAAGACGTAATACAAACAGTGACTTTCCATTAGACAGCTGAGACTGTGAGCCACTGAAGCTAAAACACATTTACCTGCTACCTGGATAAAGATTATTCAAAAATGGATTTTGATCTCCAAAAGGAATTTGAGAGACTGGATTATGTCTCTGTCACAGCAGACATTTGGACTGTGGTTAGTGGATATTTTCTTTGGATCATTGCACACTGGATTAATCCATATCATAAAGATAAGATGAACATGAACAACTTTATGCAGTGTTGCCAACTGTCACTCTTTTTTTTTGTTTTTTTTTTTTGTTACTTATTTGTACCCGTAGGTAGACTTGGTTTGCAGTCTGGTGACAAGCCACCGGCTACTGGTCGCTGCGTGCGCGAGCGCCCTAAACCTACATGTTTTTTTTGGTGTGCGGGAGGAAATCGGAGAAATCCCGGAGTAAACCCGCGCAACACGGGGAGAACATGCAAACTCCACACAGCTCACTGTTGGTCGGGGGCTGGGATCGAACCCACGATCTCATGATCCCCGCGGTCCCCCGGCCGAGGGTAAAACTGTGCTGCCACAGTGCTAAACCACTGCGCCACCGTGCAGCCCAAAGGAGTGATTCTCAACTCTTTTTCCCTCTCTCTCACTCCACAAACCCAATTTCTCACTCCAAAATGAGGAAATTACTGGCAATTTCATATTGATTGTCTTCAGATTCTTCCCACAATAAGAGCTCTCAAGGCAGGATAAAGCAGACTAAACATATTCTAAAAGCTGTCTGAAATAGTCTGTTTTCAGCCTGACAATAATAAGCCCGTAATGTAATCCATTAATTAAATTATCTTGCTATGTGTGCAAGATGATTTAAGTATGCATTTAAAAGAAACATGAAAGTTAGTTTTCCAAGTAACTAGTTACTTTAATCATGCAGTAATTGAAAAAAGTAACTAGTAACTGTAATTAATTACTATTTTTTAGTAACTTGCCCAACACTGTTTATTGCAAACAGCTGCAAGTTTGTATATTTTGCCAATAAACCTAATTTGCAGTGGGGGTTGAATGATTTTGATTGTACAATTTTTTCTGGCTTTTACAACATCACCAGGTCAGATGACTGAGATAAATTCTTGCCATGTCTTGATTGGGAGAGTGGCAATACTAGACATTTGATCACCACCAATCATTGTATACTGCCTTTATCCGTCATCAAGTTCACTCAGGACTCAGGAGTTGGGTTAAGGAAGCATCAATCAACCAGCAACCATCATAAATAAAGGATCACATCATAGCTTCTGTGTGTGGGTGGCCCACAAATTTTGTATGGGATTGAGATCAGGGCTTTTTGATGGCCACTTCAACACTTTGTTGTCCTTAAGCCACTTTATAACTAATTTGGTGATGTGCTTGGGGTCATTGTCCATCTGGAAGGCCCATTTGTGTCCAAGCTTGAACTTCCTGATTGATGTATTTAGATGTTGCCTCAATATTTCCACATAATGTTCTATCCTCGTGATGACATCTATTTTGTGAAGTGCACCAGTCCCCCCGCAGCAAAACGCCACCACAACATGATGCTGCCACCCCCATACTTCACATTTAGGATGGTGTTCTCAGGCCTGCAAGCTTCTCCCTTTCTCCTCCAAATGTGTCAATGGTCATTATAGCCAAACAGTTCAATTTTAGTTTCATCAGACCACAGGCCATGTCTCCAGAGATTAACCCAGCGGCGACGGTTGACTTGCCACACTGAACCATCTGCCAGCTAGAAGGTTGCTGGGCCCAGCTGCATGGTGATCCTGATGGGCGCCGGCAGTGGTGGAGGCTGTGTCAAGGCCAGCTGTGGGTCTGGTTGTTTGGTTCTGTGGACCTGAATCCAGTCCATCACTGCAAGCGGAATCCTGTTCAGCTGTACACGGCGTTGTGGTTGTGATGGTGAGGCTCTTACGTTTGCTGTGGAGTGTCCACCAGGTTGTGGTGGTTCTGCTGTGTCCTGCTGGGTCACGGACTCTTCATCCTGCATCTCAGCGGCGGATCCTGGAGGCTGATGCCGGTCATGAATTCAGAAGACATCTGGTTTCTTCTTTCCCTCACCTGGTGCTGGTTGAGGTCGGGGTGATGTGTTGCTGTCGTTGGTGATGGGACGCGCGCCAGGCCGTCTTCGGTCACTGGGGTCCCCTTTCTCAATTCAATTCAATTCAGCTTTATTTATAATGCACCACATCACAACAAAAGCCGTCTCGTGGCGCCACAGTGCAGATAAAAAAAATCACAGTCACAGAAAGACCCAGCAATCAGACGATCCCCTATGAGCAAGCACTAGGCGACAGTGGAGAGGAAAAACTCCCATTTGGAAGGAAGCAACCTCTAGCAGAACCAGGCTCAGGGAGGGGCAGTCGTCTGCTACGACTGGCTGGGGATGAGGGGATAGGGAGGATGGAAAGGACAGACATAAAGAACATAGCAGTAAGATGCCAAGTACAATATTGGACATCAACCAGCAGTATGGATCAGATAACAATAGAACAAGAGTGGGGTTAAAAGACACAAATACCCTCCTTAAACGAAAGCTATATTAAAAAGGAAGGATTTTACCCTGTTCTTAAAGACAGAGACTGAGTCTGACTCCCAGACCCAGAGTGGTAACTGGTTCCAGAGAGAAGGGGCTTGGTAGCAGAAGGCTCTTCCTCCCACCGTACTTTTGGAGATTCTGGGCACCACAAGTAAGCCAGCATTTTGGGAGCGTAATGCTCTGTTAGGATGGTAAAGTAATATCAGATCTTTTATATATTGGGGGGCCAGATTGTTAAGAGCTTTGAAAGTAAGGAGAAGGATTTTAAACTTGATTCTGAATTCAATGGGAAGCCAATGGAGGGAGGACAGAACCGGGGAAATATGATCTCTTTTTCTAGAACCAGTTAAAACTCTAGCAGCAGCATTTTGAATCAATTGAAGACTTTTTAAAGATACTCTAGGACAACCAGATAATAGCGAATTACAATAATCTAATCGCGAACTGACAAAGGCATGAATCAGTTTCTCAGCATTACCCAGAGACAAGATGCTCCTGATCTTAGCAATATTGTGCAGATGATATAAGGCGGTCCTAGAAACAGTTTTAATATGTGAATTAAAGGACAAATCCTGGTCAAAAATCACTCCAAGGTTCCTCACACAACTGTTCAGAGTGAGAGTGGCAGCATCTAAATTAAGGGCATAATCTGAAAAGGAATTTCTAAGATGTTTTGGGCCAACAACAATGACTTCAGTCTTATCAGAGTTCAATAGTAAAAAATTACAAGTCATCCAAGCTTTGATGTCCTTAAGACAGGCATCTAGCTTGGCCAACTGATCACAATCATCGGGCTTCATTGACAGGTATAGTTGTGTGTCATCAGCGTAACAATGAAAATGTATACAGTGCTTTCTGATGATATTGCCCAGCGGGAGCATATATAGACTAAAAAGAGTAGGGCCCAACACAGATCCCTGTGGAACTCCGTGAGTGAGCTTAGAGCTGGAAGAAAATCCATCATTGACATGGACAAACTGAAATCTATCAGACAAATAAGATCTAAATCACTGCAACGGAGTTCCACTGAGTCCAACAAAGTGTTCCAATCTATCAAGTAGAATGGCATGATCGATAGTGTCAAAGGCTGCACTGAGATCTAAAAGAACAAGAACAGAGACAAGTCCATTATCAGATGCAGTCAGGAGGTCATTAGAGACCTTCACTAGGGCAGTTTCAGTGCTGTGATGAGCTCTGAACCCAGATTGAAACACCTCAAACAAACCAACTCCCTGCAAATGGTCAGATAATTGCACAGCAACAACTCTTTCTCTTTCTCCACGAACTCCCTCTCCTGTGGCTCCATGGTGGCTGCCTGAAGCTCATGCCGAGTGAGGATTGTTGGTGAGTCCGGTTTGTTCTCTTCCTCTCCTGGGGAGTCTGGTTGTAGCGATATGTTACTGTTGCCACTGGTAGAACCTATGCCAGGTCTTTGTGTCCCGGGGTTCCCGATAGATGTGGGCTCCCTCTCCTGCAGCTCTGCACCAGCCCCTGGAGGTGAGTCCGATCGCTGCTCTATCACCGGGTGTTGCTCCTCCTGTGGGCACGGGACAGCTGTACCCTCATCATCGCTGTCTGGGTGTGTTGCATCCCACTCATCGTCATCAGGGTATGTTGTGTCCCACTCACCGCCATCAGACAGAGTCCGTTACTGTCACAGATGGAGAAGCCCAGTTGGTAAAACAGGTCACATCCTAGTATGTTGTCTCCATGCATGACCACTTGGAAAGTAAAGTCAGTAACGACTCTTGATGCATAGCAGACCATTAATGTGATGGTCCCTACATTGCTGACTCAGTAGCCACCATACCCATACAGCACCGCTGGTTTTTTTCTGATCGGGTGGTTGGTAAAGAACTTCTTCATCGTGGCCCAGTTTAACATTGATCTCACTGCAGCGGTGTCGAGCAGGAGTGGCAAGTTGACATCGTCCAGCCCCACCATGCAGAATGTGTACACCACGTCTCCAAACCTCACCGTGTGAATGGTCGTTGCAGGCAAGTGACTTGAGCTGGCCAGCGGGTTTGGCGGTGGTGCTGACTGGCAGACTTTGGCGAAGTAGTTAAATTTTCCGCATCGCTTGCATTGTTGCCCCCTTGCTGGGCAGAAATGTGCTCTCTCTCGGTGTGTCGGGGAACCACAGTTGCTGCATGAGAAACGCCCCGTGGCATTCTTCTGATTTGCGGTGTTTACCTTGGCCTCTTCTGCCTTGTTACCTGGTTCTTCTGTACTTACTGCTTATGCAAGCGGTGTGTGGCTCGGCTGTCATTGTTGCTGCTGCACACCTAGCTCTGATGCTAACCTGTTGGTGGACTCCAGCTGAAATGCTAGCTCGATGGTATTAGCTAGTGTCATGTTGTTCGGCGCCATTAGCATCTTCATCCACAGCCATGGGTTGCTAGTGTGCTCGGCCAACTTGTCCCGCACCATTTCATCCTCCAGCAAACCAAATCTGCACATGCTAGCTAGGTGGCAAAGGTCCACGATGAATTGTTATGTCGTCTCTCCAGGCTTTTGTCATCGTTGGCGAAACCTAATGCGCTGCGCCAACACGTTGTCATGTGTGGCAAAGTAGTTAGCTAGCAGCTCGACTGAATCAGCAAACGACTCCGTTGGTCCTAGCGTGTGGAAAATACGTTGGCCTTCTATGCCCAGATTGTGAATCAATAGAGCTCGCTTCTGTACCTTGCCCAGCTTGCCCAAATCCAGCGCTGCTACATAAGTCTCAAAAGCATCGAGCCAACATGGCCACGGTATGGGTGGCTCACCGGGGTTCTCCAGAAACGATTGTTGTGGCCTCGCGCACACTTCCATGGTTTACTCTCGTCGCCAAATGTTATGTCTGGGAACCAGGAATGACCAACGAGAGTGGCGTTTGCTTGGAACACAAACTTTATTACATAACGCTATATAACTTACAGTACTGGTCTGTTCCTGGGAGGCTGAGTGCCACAGAGCCGAGAGAGAGGCTGTAAGATGGCCGACCCTCACATTATATATCCTCAGCGTGGTGACGTCACCAAACGGCTACGTCACCACGCCAATGCCAACCAAACTTGTGGTTACACTGCAGTCATGTCTAGCGCTTTCTTTCCCAGAATGCTGTAGAAACAAAAATGCACCCACACACTTGCCTTCTTTGAAGATTGGACTGGCTGAATTTCTTGCTGCTCCATTTTTTCTTTATTCCTACTGTTTCATCCGGCTGCTATCTAGTAAGCTACTCTGCATGGGTCTCCTGCGTCAGCAGCGTCAATGTGTAATTGGGTATCATGAAGTGGCAATATGTGTCACGTGATGGGACCCCGGCACCACCGCAAAAAAAAAAAAAAAATAAATAAATAAAATTTAAAAAAAAAAAATCGACTCTTAATTTTTGTGAATTGATTCTGGATCATGTAAAATGAGAATTTCGATTCTTATGTAAATCAATTTTTTCCAACACCCCTAATGCTAAGTACTAGCTTCTGGCGACCGGTATTAAATAAGTTTTGATCTGGGATTTTCTGAAGTATCGACTTAACAGGTATATTTTATAAACACTTATTACTTTTGCACTTGACAATATTTAATTTGTTTACCTGTGTGTGTGTGTGAAATGACAATAGACGTCTTCATGTTGATTGAGATGTTAAGCAGCAGTTAGTGGCTAGTGGCTACATTCAGAAAGGACTTTTTTTTTCTCAGCTGTGCAAAATAACTGGTTAAACAAATCATAATATTTTGTCCAGTATAGCTGTCATTTAGTAAATTTTGCTTGCTGGAACTGTTGTATAAAAGCAATATTACACTCGAGTTCGTTACGGTATCATAAATATACTAACTCCAACAGGGCGTGATCGGCTCAGTAGAGGGCACAAGCCGAATCACGCCCTGCTGGAGTTCATATATTCATGATACCAAACTCACTGTTGGGTAATATTGCTTCAGTAACTTGCCTAACACTGATCAAAATAAGCCCAAAATAATTCCAAACATTGAAGTGAGTATGCCAAGTTTAAACTAGACTGGTCACAAGATTCAGAGTATTGCTGAAAATAATGGAATTAGTTATGCCCCCTTAACCCACCTTGAAGGGTTTTGTTTCTCTTGTGAGTCTTGCACAGAGCAAAACTGTTTATAGAGTCCTTAAAAACTCACAATGAATGTAATCAGAGTACAACAAAACATTTACAGGGAATTAAGCTGGCACATGCAGCTGAAGGATTATTTATTTTTCTTCTCAGTGACTAGTAAATTGAGAGGGTCACATTAAGTATGTGGCACAACAACCTCCATTCATTATGTATGAAGTATTAACTGTCGCTCAGAGGCTATATTTTTCAAGGTGTAAAGGTAAGTCTCAATTTGTTCCTCAGACAGATGAATTGTAAAGCATTTGTTACACAGCTGCAACCTTCAAGTTTAAGTTGGGATGATTATGTCTGTCAAATTGTGTTTTAATGTCCATTATAAAAGTCAGAAGGTCAGATCAACTTTTTGTAAGATCAGTATTGCATTTGTGTTATTGTGTCAAAGTTAAGAACCTACCCTTCTAAATGACAAAATGTGGCAACAATCAGCCTAGTAAAAAATGAAGACCCATTTACACTGTTACGTGATTTACTTCACAGCTAGATGTTCCAAGCTTTGAACCATCCGGCTGATTTGGGTCTTTTTGTCTGGAGTTTCTCAGTGTCCACTCTTAAAAGATGTGATGTGAGGTTAATCTGTGTGAATGTGATAGTGTTTTGCATCTCTCCGTGCTTTCCTTGTGATGAACTGTCCAGGTGTAGCAATGACACCTACTGACAGCTATAAAGTCTCCAGCCAACAACTCAAGAGTTGGCTGAGTAGTTAATAAAAGAAGAACTGTTCTGGGTTTCACTGGAACTTTGCAGAACTGACATCTTGTGTGCAGAAGCAGCTTTTTTTCCTCCAGGATGACCACACTGATGTATATAGTGAAGGACTCCACAATGAACCAAAAAAAAAAAAAAAAAAAAAAAAGAGTACTGCTTACAGAGAAAATTTTTCTAACTATCTATAAATGCAGCAAATCTCTGTCTGTGTGTGTGTTTGTCTGTCTGTTCCACGCATCTCTCTTGAACCGTTTGTCAGACTGGCCTCAGATTTTAAAGATGGTTTTCTGAGGTTACGAGGGTGTGCATCCCCGAATGTGGAGTCACTCAGTCAAAATATGACATTTTTATCAATAAAAGTTTAGCCACCGCTGTGTCTCATGCCCAGGCTTCTAGAAGTGTGGGCAGTGTTTGGTTTTGGATTGACTCCTACTGATTGGCTAATACGCGCATTACGACATCAGTAACCACAGTGCTCCGTGTGCAAAACAAGGAAGCGAAACGCGACAGATTTGACTGGAAAAAGATAATACTTAAGATTTAATGCTTCAAAATTATACCATAAAGTTGCTGTGATTGCATAGATCTAATGGATAATTCGGCATGGCTGGGGGAAGGGGAGGGGGTGGGGTGGAGCAGCAGCTGAACTGCTTTCACCACGGTAAGCTCCATGTGCAAAACAAAAATGCGAAATGTGACAAATTTGACTAGAAAAAGATAATACTTAAGATTTAATGCTTGAAAAAATTATACCATAAAGTTGCTGTGATTGCATAGGTCTAATGGATAATTCGGCATGGAGAACACAAGGGGAGGTGGAGCAGCAGCTGAACCGCTGGGACCACGGGTAAAGCAACAGCTGAGACTCCCATTATCCGGGCAGCCTGAACTTGGCTCCCTGCAAAGCACTGCGATCCACCGGTTCAGCTGCTGCTTCTCCCACCGGTGTCTGGCCAGCCTCTCCAGGATCGTTCGCAGGGAGGCACGCCCAGCCTGCTCCAGTCAGCGGTACACGGGAGTCCCTTTGCAGCCTGACTGGGATACCTGTTTCAGACAGGAATACTTGCCTTCTACGGGCATGATGGCGCTTCTCTCGGTGTGCTCACACAATTATTAAAAGTTAATTATTAAAAATTAATAATTGTGGAGCAGAATACCCAGATAAACTGCATATCATATGCGGCCACACGCACGGTTTGACTAAATGACGACTGTCACCAAACTGGACACAAAAACGCTCCATAACTCATAAAAGATCACACAAATAAGTGTTCTGACAAAAAAAATAAACAAGCGGTTCTTTAAACAGTGGCTGATATTGGATGTCCCATTTATTTTCAATTATTCTGTAATTAATATTCACACAATGAAATAAATCTCAGTTCAGACAAAATTGTTGGTACCCCTCTGTTAATGAAACAAAAACCCACAATGGTCACAGAAATAACTTGAATCTGACAAAAGTGGTAATAAATAAAAATTCTATGAAAATTAACTAATGAAAATCAGACAATGCTTTTGAAGTGTGGTTCAACAGAATTATTTTAAAAACAAACTCACTGTTCTATCATCCATGTTTTTGCTTCTCTGTATGAGCATGTTCATATTGCAAGGTAATCTCAAACTCCTTATTGATCATAGATCAAAGCGTTAATCTTAATTTAACTTCATGGAATTGCAGAGGTCTACAAAATCTTAAAAAACTTAAACAAGTCATGAATAAAATAAAAGACAGATTCAAAAATTGTATTTTTTACAAGAAACTCATCTATGAGAGGAGGATGTAAAAAGAATTAAGAGAAGATGGCAAGGTAACGTGTTCACCTCATCATTTTCATCCCGAGCTAGGGGAATTATGATTCTCATACATAAAACAGTCCCATTTTAAACGAAAAATGTAATTAGAAACAAATTTGGAAGACATCTAATCATCCAAGGATCTTGGTTATTAGAAAATATAAATCTGGTGAACTTATATGGCCCCAATATTGATGATCAAAACTTCTTTGTTAATTTATTCCTCACTTTATCATCACTTACAGGGCAACATATAATAGGGGATTTTAATTGTACATTGAATCCCAGTATAGATAGATCAACAGGACTGGACTGTACGCACAATGGATGTAGGATGACCATTAATCATTTTATGAAAGAATTGAGATTGCTAGATATATGGAGAGAAATGAAACCACAAGTCAAAGCCTATTCTTGTTATTCTAATACCTATAAGACATTCTCACGTATTGACTACTTTTTGATCTCTACAGAATTAAGGTCCAAGATTCAAAATTGTTTCTATGACAACATTGTGATCTCTGATCATGCACCCTGCTGTCTAGTATACTGTATGTAGATAAGAAATTGACAAAGGACCCAGTTAGGTGGCATTTTCAACATAAATGGCTTCAGGATGAGGAATTTGTTAAGTACATAGAAAAACAGATAGATGAGTTCTTTGATATCAATACTACACAAACAACGGCATGTATAAAGTGGGAGGCTTTCAAAGCTCTTATTAGGGGGCATATTATTAGTTATACAGGTTCAAAATCTAAGAAGACCCGAGAGGAGAGAGTCCAATTGGAACGTAAAATAAAAATTCTTCAAGAAAAGGTGTATGCAGGATGTAACTCACAGTTAGAGAACGAATTACTGATTTAGAGAGCTGAATACGACAAAAAATCAGCGAATAGAGCTGCCTCGAGTCTTCTACGATTGAAGCAAACTTTTTATGAACAAGGTGAAAAATCAGGAAAATTATTGGCATGGCAGATTAAACAATTAGAATCTAAAATACCAATTACTAGTATTATAAGTAACGGACAGGTAGTTATAGATCCTTTAGAAATTAATAGTGCCTTTAGAGATTATTATGAAAAACTATATGATACAAAAAATGAAACTGACTTAACAAAATTAAATGGGTTTTTGGGTGGATTATCTATACCATGTATTCCAAATGAAAACCGGGAGATACTGGAGTCTAAAATTAGTCAAGAAGAAGTTGGGCATGCCATTGATAATATGAAATCAGGAAAAAGATCAGGACCAGATGGTCTTCCAGTTGACCTCTATAAAAAATTTAAGAATAAATTAATAAAACTACTTTTGGAAATGGTTTTAGAAGCATTTCAAAATGGTAATTTACCACCGTACATGAATAATGCCTTAATTATACTGTTGTCAAAACCAGGTAAACCCCCTAATACTGTTTTGAAACCACCGCCTGGGAGCAGCTCTGCGATCCACATGGTGAGGACATCGATGGCCTCACTCACACCATCACGGACTACATCAGCTTCTGTGTGGACAACACCGTTCCCACCAAGACCATACGGTGTTGCTCAAACAACAAACCCTGGATCAACCCTGAGATAAAAACACTTCTGAGAGAGAAGAAGAGGATCTTCAGGTCAGGGAACAGGGAGATGCTGAAGTCCGTACAGAGGGAGCTGAGGAGAAAGATCAGAGAAGGCAAGGACAGCTTCAGGAAGAAGATGGAGGACAAGCTGCAACAGAGCGACATTGGTGGGGTCTGGAGAAACCTTAAAACCATCTCTGGGCTCCAGAATACCTCCCCCCAGGCCATGGGGGGCAGGGAGTGGGCGAACAATCTGAATCTATTTTTCAATAGGTTTGACCAACCACCCTCCCCCCCCCGACTGCACAGCAACCACTGTTGCCTCTGAAGACATCAAGTCCTGCTGCCCACTCCCCACTCCACCAACACCCCCCCACTCCCAACACACAGCCCCCAAACCTGACCCTCACTAAGACCCAGGTGAGGACGGAGCTGAGGAAGATCAAGGCGAGGAAGGCATCGGGACCGGACGGCATCAGCGCAAAGCTCCTCAAGTCCTGTGCAGACCAGCTGTGTGGGATTGTGGAGTACATCTTCAACCTGAGCCTGAAGCTGGGGAGGGTACCACAGTTGTGGAAAATCATCTTGTGTGGTACCTGTACCAAAGACTTCCCACCCCAAAGATCTGAACAGCTACAGACCAGTGGCCCTGACGTCCCACATGATGAAGACCCTGGAGAGACTGCTCCTTGCTCACCGACGCCCTCTGGTGGGACCAGCGATGGATCCACCCCAGTTCGCCTACCAGCATGGCGTTGGGGTGGAGGATGCGGTGATCTTTCTCCTTCACCGTTCTCTGTCATACCTGGAGAAGCCCGGGAATGCGGTGAGGATCATGTTCTTTGACTTCTCCAGTGCTTTCAAGACCATCCAACCGATGATCCTGAAGGACAAGCTGCTGTGCGCAGGGGTGGACCAGCACCTGTCATCATGGATCCTGGACTACCTCACAAACCGGCCACAGTTTGTGAGAACCCGGGACTGTGTGTCCGACACGATCATCGGTAGCACGGGGGCCCCCCAGGGAACGGTTTTGGCTCCCTTCCTGTTCACCCTTTATACTGCGGACTTCTCACACAACACAACACACTGCCATCTACAGAAGTTCTCTGACGACTCTGCGATCGTTGGCCTCATCTCCAACGGAGATGAAGCTGAGTACAGAGGGCTTATCCAGGACTTTGTGGACTAGTGCCATCGGAACTGCCTCCAGATCAACGCGAGGAAAACTAAGGAGCTGGTGGTGGACTGCCGCAGGCAAGGACAACCCCTCACAGCACCAGTAAATATACAGGGAACAGACATTGAGATGGTGACATCCTACAAGTACCTGGGTGTTCATCTGAGCAATAAACTCGACTGGTCACACAATACTGACGCACTCTACAAAAAGGGACAGCGCAGGCAGCGCAGGCTGTTCCTACTGAGGAGACTCAGGTCTTTTGGTGTACAAGGGGCGCTGCTGAAGTCATTCTATGACACGGTGGTGGCATCAGCCATCACTTTTGGAGTGGTCTGCTGGGGCAGTGGCATTACAGCAGCCAATAGGAAGAGACTGAACAAACTGATCAAGAAAGCTAGCTCTGTCCTGGGGCAGCGCCTTGACCCAGTGGAGGAGATGGGAGAGAGAAGGATGGTGGCTAAACTGTCATCTCTGCTGGAGTCCAAGTTCCACCCTGTGCAGGACATGCTGAATGCACTGAGGAGCTCATT
Source organism: Pholidichthys leucotaenia (assembly GCA_020510985.1). Lineage (NCBI taxonomy): Eukaryota > Metazoa > Chordata > Actinopteri > Cichliformes > Pholidichthyidae > Pholidichthys > Pholidichthys leucotaenia. The sequence goes on from CM035848.1 coordinate 215,491,430, forward strand.
TAGCAGCAGACTACATCATCCTAGGTGCACAACCGAGAGGTTTCGCCGGTCCTTCCTAACTACGGCTGTCAGATTGTACAACCTAAGCAGGGCTGCTTGCAGAGATAGCAAAAAGACGTGACAACCTAATAGTATTGAATGCAAAAGACGCAATAGACTTACACAATGGTCCCCTCCAGTATACAACTAGGAAAATATCGGTCGCTATGGAGGGTGAGAATATGTATGGGTACATAATCATACCATGTAGGATAACTAAGTAGATGGTTATGCTGTTTCATTCCACCTAGCTACAATGCTCCGCACTGTGTGTGTTTATATATTTATATATTTATTCCATCTAGTGACAATGCTCCACACTGTGTGTGTTTATATATCTACATATTTATTCCATCTACCTACAATGCTCCGCACTGTGTGTGTTTATATATTCATATATTTATTCCATCTAGCTACAATGCTCCGCACTGTGTGTTTATATATTTACATATTTATTCCATCTAGCTACAATGCTCTGCACTGTGTGTGTTTATATATTTACATATTTATTCCATCTAGCTACAATGCTCCGCACTGTGTGTTTACATATTCATATATTTATTCC